>CAKXYN010000012.1:11060000-12500000 GCA_935064755.1 Tragelaphus eurycerus
ATATGATGACCTTTTTGGGAAATGGTTAATGTTAAATAAGAAAACATCACAGCCCAACTCTAAGTGCCAGGAAGAGTTCCTTCTGGCAAGGTCTGCTTTTTTCTTTCTCAGAAAAAATTGCCTCATCAAAAAGACTCTTTAATACTCAAAGTGATATGTTTGAGCAATTAAAAATGCTGTCACAATTATCACTTAACAACTTTCAATTATCTGGTATGCTTTTCAGACTCTTGTAAGAATTTTATTTGGGTGATTTACATAGCATAAAAATTTATAAACATTAGTCATTAGTTATACCAGTAAATAAGTATTTGCATGCTATAAAATATTAACAGCTTTATGTATGAGTGGCATATAATAGGTTGCACATATTAAACATACCACTTGTGTACATTTGACATATGTATATCAGATCAGATCAGATCAGTCACTCAGTCGTGTCCGACTCTTTGCGACCCCATGAATCGCAGCACGCCAGGCCTCCCTGTCCATCACCAACTCCAGGAGGTCACTCAGACTCACATCCATCGAGTCAGTGATGCCATCCAGCCATCTCATCCTCTGTCGTCCCCTTCTCCTCCTGCCCCCAATCCCTCCCAGCATCAGAGTCTTCTCCAATGAGTCAACTCTTCGCATGAGGTGGCCAAAATACTGGAGTTTCAGCTTTAGCATCATTCCTTCCAAAGAAATCCCAGGGCTGATCTCCTTCAGAATGGACTGGTTGGATCTCCTTGCAGTCCAAGGGACTCTCAAGAGTCTTCGCCAACACCACAGTTCAAAAGCATCAATTCTTTGCCGCTCAGCTTTCTTCACAATCCAGCTCTCACATCCGTACATGACCACAGGAAAGACCATAGCCTTGACTAGGCGAACCTTGGCACTAGGTTTTGTTGGCAAAGTGATGGCTCTGCTTTTGAATATGCTATCTAGGTTGGTCATAACTTTCCTTCCAAGGAGTAAGCATCTTTTACTTTCATGGCTGCAGTCACCATCTGCAGTGATTTTGGAGCCCTCAAAAATAAAGTCTGACACTGTTTTCACTGTTTCCCCATCTATTTCCCATGAAGTGATGGGGCCAGATGCCATGATCTTCGTTTTCTGAATGTTGAGCTTTAAGCCAACCTTTTCACTCTCCACTTTCACTTTTATCAAGAGGCTTTTGAGTTCCTCTTCACTTTCTGCCATGAGGGTGGTGGCATCTGCATATCTGAGGTTATTGATATTTCTCCCAGGAATCTTGATTCCAACTTGTGTTTCTTCCAGTCCAGCATTTCTCATGATGTACTCTGCATAGAAGTTAAATAAACAGGGTGACAATATACAGCCTTGATGTACTCCTTTTCCTATTTGGAACCAGTCTGTTGTTCCATGTCCAGTTCTAACTGTTGCTCCCTGACCTGCATACAAATTTCTCAGGAGGCAGATCAGGTGGTCTGGTATTCCCATCTCTTTCAGAATTTTCCACAGTTTATTGTGATCTACACAGTCAAAGGCTTTGGCATAGTCAATAAAGTAGAAATAAATGTTTTTCTGGAACTCCTTTGCTTTTTCCATGATCCAGCAGATGTTGGCAATTTGATCTCTGGTGAGATTATCTCCACAAAAAGCACGTCCTTCATCTCCATAAGTATAATCATATTTTAAAAATATTTCCTTAAAAGAAGTATCCAGCTAATAAATCTCACCATATTGATTTTATTTCTTCTATTCCTCTCATTTCTTGAGTTTAGTTTCTCCCCAACAAAATAGGCTGGAAGAATAGAGCTCCAGATAGGAAAATCACTGAAGATGAAGTCAACTATATGAGTTGATAGCAGAAATTCACCTACCAGCCAGAATATGATTTTCCTCTTAAGCTAAGTAGAGAACAATTTCAATTTATCTTCTTAGTTACAAGTGTCAAAAATTGTCTTTGACTGATTTAAGCAGAACAGGATTTTGGATAGTTCTCAGAATCACCTGGAGTGCTGGAGAACCAGGTTCAGAAATTGGTCTGGAGCCAGGGAGACTGAACAGGGGCCAAGCCCACTGGAAAAAAATGTACCAAAAATGTACCTCACCTGGAGAGGACAAGATGTTACTGCTCCTCAAGACTGGGTGATGCTGAGCATGTCTGATCACCCACCAGTATTGTCTCCAGACATTTCAAGCCCATTGGAAAATCTGAAACTCTTAGACCTGGGGATTCAGTTTTGCCACTAACTTCACCCACCACCCACCACCATCACCCACCACCACCTTCCTTTTCTCCATCAAAGTTCAGGACAAGTGCCTTGGAGTAGCCAAGCCTAGTTTGGGTGATTGTGCTCTGGCTTCAGAGGGACGCTGGGAAAAATGAGCATGCATCATTTTTAGCCTTGAGTGTGGGTAGCAAGTTCTGCTTTCTATCAAGTCATAAAGTGATTTCTCTTACACTAGAAATGGTAAATGGGGAGCAGACCGTAGACAACAGATACTATATGGTAGTTTTCCACTAGAATTTAAAATATGGTAATTTACAGATTAATTGGACAGCTATTTTAGAAGCTATTTTACAAACTGCAGTCTGTAATTTCCCATCAAATCATCAACTCTCAGGGAGTGACTACAGAAAGTAAGCCAGGGTTTCAATCTCTGAAAGAATAAAGCAAAAACCCAGTAGCATAAGTTTTATAAACCTGGTGGTTACACTCAAAGTAGTTGCTTAATAGGATGCTTGCTTCCTGAAATCTTGCAATCTCCTCAGGTAAGTATAAAAATAGACCAGGGCCTGTAGGATCTTTGGCTCATCCAATTCACTGTGCCAGCTAAGTAGAGACTCAATGTTTTCTATCTTGTCTCCCATCCTTTGGCACAGCAATATGTTCCCTACCCAACTACCCCTTACTCTCAGCTCATAAGGATTTTGTAGCCCATGTGTCACAAGGCACTATATGGCTATCATCATATTTCATTTCTCCACTGCTTTAGAGTCTTATTTATCACAAGCAGGAAGCATCTGCATCTCAGAAATGAAGGCACATGGGTCTACAGTAAGGATTTATATCTACTTTCAAAATGATAGAAAGACTTAGTTATTAAATGCTCCACTCCATTATGCCTGAAGGTGCTATTTTGTTTCTCCTTCTGAACTGTCTAGCAAATTTGACTGAGGCCAAATCTGCAGGTAAGATAAACAGTGGGTCCAGCTGTGAGAACTGGAGAAGACAAGGTAGGTTGAAGAGTAGACTGAAAGTAGCAAAGCTTTCCATACTCTAAAGGAGTCACCAGCAATTGAACCCAGCAACTGCCACTGGGCCTATTGAGAGATGCCAGAATTGAGGTCCACCCAATTCCACTCTCAGAGAAGGCACTGGCATCCCATTCCAGTACTCTTGCCTGGAAAATCCGGTGGACGGACGGGCCTGGTGGGCTGCAGTCCATGGGGTCTCTAGGAGTCGGACACGACTGAGCGACTTCACTTTATTTTTTCCCTTTCATGCATTAGAGAAGGAAATGGCAACCCACTCCAGTGTTCTTGCCTGGAGAATCCCAGGGACAGGGGAGCCTGTTGGGCTCCCGTCTACGGGGTCGCACAGAGTCGGACACAACTGAAGCGACTTAGCAGCAGCAGCAATTCCACTCTATCCCAGTGAGCGGACCATTGTTTGTGGACAAAGACTAGTTTCTTTTTAAACGATGAGGAGCAGGAGAAGAATAGTCTCTTTCTATTCAGAGAGATTGGAATATGACTTGAAGAAAAAATGACCATAGATACTGGAATTTTCTTCAAGAGGGAAGGGCAGAGAATCTTGCTCCATATTGGGATGTCTGCTTAGACAGCAGAGTTGCTAAGTTTTCTGTGTCACACATAGTATAGAAGAAAAGAAAAATGGAATCAGTTGGTCTGATGGGAAACTGCCAGATGGAAAGTGAATCAGGACTTCACTCTTAAATTCTCAGCTCCCAATGAAATGTGAGTCCATCATGTCTCCAGAGAGGACAGAAAAAATGAAATGCCAAGACTACACTGCAGGGCAAACAAGGAGATATAGATGTCATAGGAGGTATTGTGAGGACAGTGCACGGAGTTCAGCGGGGTGAGGTAGCTGGTCTGGTCAGGGCTCCTGGGAGATTTGCATGGGAAACAAGTCATTCATTGGTGGAGCACACTGGAGCCATCTCCATTTCATGACCAAGCAAAATGAACTACAATGGCAATTCAAGTCAACCAAGAAAAGATGTTTGTAATTTTCTCTCTCTATCAAAAAAAAACACTGGAGAATCTAGCCCCAGAGAGACAATACAATCTGTGGAATTAGATAAGGAGCCTGCAGGCAGTTTACAGAAAGCTGTGTTCTAAGGGAAGAATTGGAGAAGGCAATGGCACCTACTCCAGTACTCTTGCCTGGAAAATCCCATGGATGAAGGAGCCTGGTAGGCTACAGTCCATGGGGTCGCTAAGAGTCAGACACAACTGAGCGACCTCACTTTCACTTTTCACTTTCATGCATTGGAGAAGGAAATGGCAACCCACTCCAGTGTTCTTGCCTAGAGAATCCCAGGGATGGGGGAGCCTGTTGGGCTGCCATCTATGGGGTTGCACAGAGTTGGACACGACTGATGTGACTTAGCAGCAGCAGCAAGGGAAGAATTGAAGCTTTTAAAGAGTATGAAGAAAGAGGTAACAGCTAAGGGGCTACAGTTGAGACCACTTAGTGACTCACACTAGTAACTTCCAGGAGGGCCTTTAGATACAGAGGGCTTCTTTAGAATCTCTAATCATCCTCTCTTGTTTTTCTCTGGTAAACCTATCAGAGATTCTCCACTCTTTTGAAGTATTCTTTCTATCATTTTAAACTTCTTCTTGTGTCATCAACCACCTTGCAGGCATGATCATTGAGTTAACATTTTTGTTTAAAGATTCCTTTATGCAAATATATTTTTTGGATACCATTTAGGAGTAGTTCACAGATGCCTTAAGGATCTTCGTAGAATATTTATGAATTCTCAGATTCAGCTCAAGAAGATCATACCTATTTCTTTTCTAAAATGCTATGAATGCACACTGTTTGTTTGTTTGTTTGTTTTTTCTGCCCCTGGCAGAAGAAATAGGAAGATGATTGACCTGTTTTTTTTCTTTTTTTTTAATGTCAGAATGTGTACAAAATTACTCCCTTTCTCTAGAACACTTTGGCCAGCTCTCCATACATAACTGCTGCTGCTGCTGCTAAGTCGCATCAGTCGTGTCCGACTCTGTGTGACCCCATAGACGGCAGCCCACCATGCTCCCCCGTCCCTGGGATTCTCCAGGCAAGAACACTGGAGTGGGTTGCCATTTCCTTCTCCAATGCATGAAAGTGAAAAGTGAAAGTGAAGTCGCTCAGTCGTATCTGACTCTTAGCGACCCCATGGGCTGCAGCCCACCAGGCTCCTCCATCCATGGGATTTTCCAGGCAAGAGTACTGGAGTGGGGTGCCATCGCCTTCTCTGCCATACATAACTACCTGTTACTAATTCCTTAAGATTTTGCTCAGCATCCCTACTGTCCCTATTAATGAGACAGGTACACAGTAAATTATTCCATAATAAAAACTTAGGAAACAAGTGACTGAAGAGCTGAGTAAAGACACCAGTCCTCTGGTATAGTTTAACTTGCATTCTTAAGTATGTAATAATCCTTTTCTCTATTAGTAAATTATAATATTTTATATATTAACAAAAGCTTCTCAGAATCTCTCCTCTTTTGGCATTTTTTTTCATACCCTGAGGGGTATGGAGCTCAGGTCCAGATTTGGGATGCTCACTTTCTTCCAGATTTATGGCTGCTGCTGTGTTCTGCTTTGCCAGTCTTGTGCCCCTCCTGCCTTGATTCTAGGGGTCTGAACTGTCTCTACCATTATCTGCCTGTATAAATAGCACCTGTGTTGCCACTGGAGCTCCCATACACTGCATCTTTCTTCTTCTGTGCCCCATTCATACTTCATTCTCACACAAATGGAGATTTCATACCAACTAATCTACAATCTCACTTCTGGGAAAGGAAGCAGATATACTGTACTACAGGTATATTCTGATTGTCTTCCAGTATCGTTTCCCTCCTTATATCACCAGTCACGTTATGATTATTATCTGAGAAGTTCTCTCTCTCCCATCATCAGAAGGGCATTTTGGGTGGGATTCTCCTTTTCTCTGACTTTAAGAGTGGACAGTTTTGCTAACAGAATTTTGTGAAGAGAATGTACTGGTCATATTAAACCACCTCTTCCAACAACACAAGAGAAAACTCTACACATGGACATCACCAGATGGTCAATACCAAAATCAGATTGATTCTATTCTTTGCAGCCAAAGATGGTGAGGCTCTATACAGTCAACAAAAACAGGACTGGGAGTTGACTGTGGCTCAGATCATGAGCTCCTTATCACCAAATTCAGACTTAAATTGAAGAAAGTGGGGAAAACCACTAGACCATTCAGGTATGACCTAAATCAAATCCCTTACAATTATACTGTGGAAGTGACAAATAGATTCAAAGGATTAGGTCTGATAGAGTGCCTGAAGAAATATGGATGGACGTTCGTGACATTGTACAAGAGGCAGTGATCAAGACCACCCTCCCAAAAAGAAAAGCAAATGCTGTCTGGGGAGGCCTTACAAGTCGCTGAGAAAAGAAGAGAAGCTAAAGGCAGAGGAGAAAAGTTAAATATACCCATTTCAACGCAGATTACCAAAGATTAGCAAGGAGAGATAAGAAAGCCTTCCTCAATGATTAGTGCAAAGAAATAGAGGAAAATAATAGAATGGGAAAGACTAGAGATCTCTTCAAGAAAATTAAAGATACCAAGGGAATATTTCATGCAGAGATGGGCACAATAAAGGACAGAAATTGTATGGACCTAACAGAAGCAGAAGATATTAAGAAGAGGTGGCAATAATACACAGAAGAACTATACAAAAAAGATCTTCATGATCCAGATAACCATGATGTTGTGATCACTCACCTAGAGTCAGGCATCCTGGAATGCAAAGTCAAGTGGGCCTTAGGAAGCATCACTACGTACAAAGCTAGTGGAGGTGATGGAATTCCAGTTGAGGTATTTCAAATCCTAAAAGATGATGCTGTGAAAGTGCTGCACTCAATATGCCAGCAAATTTGGGAAACTCAGCAGTGGCCACAGGACTGGAAAAGGTCAGTTTTCACTCCCATCCCAAAGAAAGACAATGCCAAAGAATGCTCAAGCTATTGCACAACTGTACTCATCTCACACACTAGCAAAGCAATGTTCAAAATTCTCCAAGCCAGACCTTGACAGTATGTGAACTGTGAACTTCCTGATGTTCAAGCTGGATTTAGAAAAGGCAGAGGAACCAGAGATCAAATTGCCAACATCCATTGGATCATCAAAAAAGTGACACAGTTTCAGAAAAACATCTACTTCTGTTTTTGACTATATGATTCTGTCAGACTACACCAAAGCCTTTGACCATGTGGATCACAACAAACTGTGGAAAGTTCTTATAGATGGGAATACCAAACCACCTGACCTGCCTCATGAAAAATCTGTATGAAGATCAAGAAGCAACACTTAGAACTGTACATGGAACAACAGACTGGTTCCAAATCAGGAAAGGTTCTCTGTCCCCTTCTCCTCCCACCTTCAATCTTTCCCAGCATCAGGGTCTTTTCCAATAAGTCAGTTCTTCCAATAAGTCAGTTGGTCTTTTCCATTAAGTCAGTTCTTCGCATCAGGTGGCCAAAGTATTGGAGTTTCAATTACACCATCAGTCCTTCCAATGAATATTTAGGACTGATTTCCTTTAGGATTGACTGGTTGGATCTTCTTGCAGTCCAAGAGACTCTCAAACATCTTCTCAACACCATGGTTCAAAAGCATCAGTTCTTCAGCGCTCAGCTTTATTTATAGTCCAATTCTCACATCCATACATGACTACTGGAGAAACCACGTTTGCTATGACTAGTGTGTTCTCTTGACAAAACTGAAGACTGGGCCTTTACTGGTGTATGCCAACTTTTCCCATCTCATTCCCTTTCACCCATATGGTCACCTGATCTAGTAAGGAGTAATGTATTAAAAGAAATTTCATGCATTTGAGGGGAGCCACTGGGAAATATTCTGTTTTTCTTGAGATGGTATAATGTGCTGTAACAAGGCTGGAATTGTTGTAGTCACTTTGCAACCTCATTCAAAAACACTAGAGCTTTGAGGGACTACCAGAGAGGGGGCCCTAGAAAGGTAACTAGATCTTGTTTCCTTAGAAATAAGACCTATTGTTCACCTGAGTTTGAAAAAAAATAATACCTTATCATTTAATCTTGTTTGAAGTGTTTATTATTTTTGTATTAACTTTAGTCTTTTATCATCAAAACAATCCAAAACCAAGGACTTGGATCATCTGGAGCTTTTATATCTCAGGTGAATAATAAGTCTTTAGGGTTCAGATCTTCGAGGAAAAAAATAATATAGTAATCAGAAATCAGAGGAGGAAAATGAGAAATTTTGTAATAAAAATAGGCTTCAGTAAATCTAGAGTCTATTTGAGATTTTGAGATCAGAAACAGTTCATTAATTTGATCTCTAGTAGAAAAGCTTAATATATAAAAAATCAGAGAAATGAATCAAGCCTTACAATTGTATGAATGGGAATAATAACTGCTACCGTATTGGTATGGTTTTGTTAACATGTGCATTAGGATGCTATTTTAAGTATTAATAATAGGTGCTAAGAAGTTTAACACAAGAAGAGGATTAATTTAATAGTAACTGTAGCATCAAGAGAATTCAGGAGCACATATGCAGCTGGACCACAGGAACAAACCAGAACCAAGAATCTATTAGGATTCTGTTCTATTAGCTTTAGATCTCTCTGTATGTCTGCTTCATTCCCCTCTTTTCTCCATGAAGACTGCTTTCTTCCTAATTCTAAGCCCTTGGGAAGATGACTCTCATTAACTCAGTTCAATCTTGAGGCTCAATCTGAATCAATTAACTAATGACATGAAATGAAAAGAAAGAAAGTGAAGTTGCCCAGCTGTGTCCAACTCTTTGTGACCCCATGGACCGTAGCCTGCCAGGCTCCTTTATCCATGGGATTTCCCAGGTAAGAATACTGGAATGGATTGCCATTTCCTTCTCCAGGGGATCATCCCAACCCAGGGATCAAACACAGGTCTCCCAAATTGCAGGCAGACTCCTCACCATCTGAGCCTGAGGGAAGTGAAATTGTTACCAAACCAAACTTGGGTCCACTTGCCCGTGCTCAGTAAAGTCAATTTGTTGACAATGGGTTTTGTGAAGTAAAGTACAGCACTTATTACAGGGTGCCTGAGTCCAGGTAGCTAGTGTTTAAAAGGCCTGAACTCCCTCAAAGGCTTTCAGGGACAGTTTTTTAAAGACACAGTGAGGGAGGGGGATTGTGGGGTTTGTGAGCAAGCTATGGACATTCTCCTGATTACTTGGTAGTGAGGTAATCGTGAGTCAAAATCATCAACCTTCTGGATTTAACTGGTCTTAGGGTCTACTTACTTATGGGCAGCATAGAGTTAAATTTTCCCACCTAGTTAGAGCTTTAGTATCTGCAAAGTAGCTCAAAAGATACAGCTAAGAATATTATCTACAGTCCTTGAGGAGGATCTCAAGGTCCTGACTTGGTTTAATGGTTAAAGTATTATTACTATTTTATTACTATTTTTGTCTTACTTGGCAGTTTTCCTTTCTCATTTCTCTGATTAAATTTATTCTTTGAAACTTGGGGAAGCCTGGGAGACTAAAGTTTTTCTACAGATGAGAACCAGGCGAAGGATATGGTAGCTGAGGGTGGGAGTTGGGGGTGAAGAGAGGGGGGTGGTATCTATTCCAGAAAGGCTCCATAGGGTCCTGCTTGATCATAGAATGACAGTTTTTGAATATACACTGCGTATTAAGGAGTTGGTGTCCTGGCACTTTCCATAAAACGGGGAAAGTTAATCCAACCAACTACAATCAGATAAGAACAGTCTATTATGGGTATCATGAACTATACAATTACATTGCTGGGGGATTGCTTTTCTCTTTCTATACTGTGATATCTATTTGTTGGCTCTCACCTCTGCTCACACCACACAACTTTTCTCTCTTGTTGCTCTAGTCATGAAAGTAAAGGCATACAAAGGTTTTTGTCTCTGTTTTTCTCTGGTTTAATGCTGGAATTACATAAGTTCAGAGTCAGCACTCTCAGGGGGCATGTAAACCATGATGGTAGCTTATATACAAACACCACAAAGGATATTCCTAGATATGCCAGATATTAATATGTCATTTTTGTATAACCCATTTTCCAGAAGCTTAACACTGTATTTCACATGATAGCATTCTCCTGTTAAATGATACCTTGTTAAGTGTGTATCATGTATAATAATAACAAGGCTGAAAAAAATGATTTTCTTCATTTTCAATTTGTTTTCCTCTTAATCTCAAAGTCATTTTCTTGTTAAATTCTCTCATTTCTGACTACATATTTGAAGCACCTAGTTTACAATACACATAAGAACCTAAGCTGGAGATTTCTCCTTTTCCTTTTTACAAGGTGAAGTCCTAACTTGGTTGACCTGATTTGACTCTTTTATACCACTTTGCTGTTCATTCTACTGGTCAAAAAAAATGATACAATTTGCTGCCGAACTCATTCTTCACAAACTGTTTTTTCAAGCCCCAGCAATCTTAATGGTCAAATCATAAACACCAGAAAATAGGAGTTTAAAATAGAAATGCTGACAAGCCCTTAACTACAGTACATTGAATGATGCTGCCATAATGCACTATATTAGATGTACTTTTCAGAGCTTATTGCCAGTGGTGAGTCTATAAATTCCTGAATTAAACCTCAACTGCTCACAGCTTATACTTTTAAATTAAATTTTTCACTTCATGCTCTCCTTAGAGAAATCTAAGCTGCAGAAGCTGGTGTACATAGGCAAATAAAAGTAGGATAAACTAAACTACTTATATCAGGTCTGAAATATAGTCCTATCATGTTGCTGCTACACAAAATGGTGTATTTAGCTTACCAGCTATGTCTTTGGGCACTTCATATTCAAGAGTTGTGGCCATTTTTAATAAATAAAGGAAGAACAGCAGGAGGACTACTGAGCAAGTGTTCTATGAAACTAGATGCTTTATAAATTTTTGAAAGTATCTGTTTGTTTTAAAAATATTTTCATATATTCTGGTTTCCCCACTGTTTAAGATGTGAAATGAGGCCAGTGTTTCCACTTTGTATTCAAATTGGTAGCAATTCTTCCCTGTAAATGTAACAGAATCAATTTTGTTTAGAATCCATACAACTCATTACTAAGACAGAGTCATTTTGGAGAATGTGACTTTCATTTAGTTGGTCTTGACATGTTAATAGGTAATCTTTGTTTAATCAAATGAAGATGGTTAGTTCACATTATTGCTTAAGGATTCTGAATGTGATGATTAGAGAGTGTGAATGGCATGATGAATGTTCTTCCTGGACTACTTAAGCAAGATTTATTGAGTTTTTGATTTTCATATGTTTTATAGCTTCAACTAGAATTTCATCTGAAAACTCATCTACTGTGGAGTTCAAAAAAAATCAAGAATGCACTGCATGGAAAATCGTCATTAACTTATTCTTATAAATCTCTCAGAGACACATAATATTTTTTCACTTTCATCTGTTGTCTTAAACAAGTAGTCAAAAACCAAAACATTCATGTTGAACAAATGCAAATGGATAGATAAAAGCATGGATGTGTGTGTGTTCAGTCACTAAGTCGTGTCCAGCTCCTTGTGACCCCATGGACTGTAGCCCATCAGGCTTCCCTGTCCATTGGATTTCCCAGGCAAGAATACTGGAGTGAGTTGCCATTTCCTTCTCCAGGGGATCTTCTCGACCCAGGGATCAAGCCTATCTGTCCTACATGGGCAGGTGAGTTATTTATCACTGAGCCACCAAGGAAACCCATATATAAAAGCATAATACTTGAATATTTAGGGAAAATGATTTAAAGATTTTATGATCAAGAGACTTTAGGAAAAAAAAAAATCACTTGCTCAAGTCATGTCAATCTTTTCCATACCAATAAAAGGTATAAAGTATTATTAACTTGTTTCCTTTCAAATATAATAGACTTTATTTTTTTTATTTTTTTTAAATTTTATTTTTTAACTTTACGATATTGTATTGGTTTTGCCATATATCAAAATGAATCCACCACAGGTATACATGTGTTCCCCATCCTGGACCCTCCTCCCTCCTCCCTCCCCATACCATCCCTCTGGGTCGTCCCAGTGCACCAGCCCCAAGCATCCAGTATCCTGCATTGAACGTGGACTGGCGACTCGTTTCATATATGATATTATACATGTTTCAATGCCATTCTCCCAAATAGACATTAAAATAAAAGTCTTTCAAATGAAAACAGTTAAAAACTAAATATGAAATGGCAACAAAACAAACTGAGTAAAAAAAATCACCAGATAGCAATTTTGTTTTTTTAAACTGACTTTCCTAAGTGGCCCTTAGACTCTAAAATAATTTTTATTAAGTATGCTCTGGTAATTTTCTTAAATGATAGTAACTATTATGTAGGAGCAGATGTCCAAATAAATAAGCATTATTCAGGGACGACATTCTCAGTCAGGATATGCCAATGTGATCTAAAATTGGTTCACAAGCATTAAATCTGTAGGCTCCTGAAGACAAAATGCCAACATCAAAGGCATCTAGATGTCCCCTAGAAAACAAACACATTAATTTAATTGGAATGTTATAAGGACAGTATTAGATATAGAGTCATTGAAGGACCATCCATGTATAGAACAGTTAGTTCAATGGCTTGAAATTTTGCACATTTAATTTCACAGTTTAAACTTCTGTCTTCCAGGTTGGAGATAATTTGATTAAGCTGAATCCCAGTTTAAACTGGATAAAATAGAGAAGTAAATTGAAAACGTTATCACCAAAAATGATTTTCTCATTTCACTTTGTAAATGATGCTTAAGATACCTACCACAGTGTTAAACTATGTATCACCTATCCTTTTATATATTTTTTATTAAGAAAATAGCTATTTGACAAATAAAACCTTTACTGATTTAGCTATAGCCTCAGTTTCAGGAAATCTCAGGAATTTTGCCTTTGTGAATTTCTTCCTATAGCTAGTGTTCAGCTTCCTTAGAAAGGCCAATGCTAAAAACATCCTGCTCCACTTGTATTTCCTTTATATGAAAGGAACAAGGCTTGAAAAAAGGGTACATTTTCATCTATCTCTTGTTGTTGATGCTATGCTAAGTCACTTCAGTCGTGTCCGACTCTGTGTGACCCCACAGACGGCAGCCCACCAGGCTCCCCTGTCCCTGGGATTCTCCAGGCAAGAACACTGGAGTGGGTTGCCATTTCCTTCTCCATTGTGTGAAAGTGAAAAGAGAAAGTGAAGTCGCTCAGTCATGTCTGACTCTTAGCGACCCCATGGACTGCACCCTACCGGGCTCCTCCATCCGTGGGATTTTCCAGGCAAGAGTACTGGAGTGGGGTGCCATTGCCTTCTCCACTTGTTGTTGATATTCAGTTGTAAATCATGTCTGACTCTTTGTGACCCTATGGAATCAGCATGCCAGGCCTCCCTGTCCCTCATCTCCTTGAGTTTGCCGAAGTTCATATCCATTGAATCAGTAATGCTATCCAACTATCTCATCCTCTGTCACTCCCTTCTCCTCCTGCTTTAAGTCTTTCCTAGCATCAAGGTCTCTTCCAATGAGTTGGCTGTTCACATAAGGTGGCCAAAGTACTAGAACTTCAGCATCAGTCCTTCCATTGAATATTTAGAGTTGATTTCCTTTAGGATTGACTGGTTTGATTTTCTTGCTGTCCAAGGGACTCTCAAGAGTCTTCTAAAGCACCACAGTTCAGTGCTCAGCCTTCTTTATGATCTAACTCTCATATCCATACATGACTACTGAAAAGACCATAGCTTTGACTATACAAACCTTTGTTGGCAAGGTGATGTCTTTGCTTTTTAATACACTATCTCTACTATCCTTTTAATAAACTTTTGTTGATTCTTTTATATTCTCCCTATAAATGTGGTAGTAATAGTGATATCTTCAAAATGAAAGCATAATATCCTTATGCACAGGCTCAGGACTCTTCGGTGTTCTCTTCATGTTTTCTTATTCAGTCAATCTATGCTCCAGTCCAGAGGTCAAAAACACCTTTTATGTAAAGGGTCAAATAATGAATATTATAGATTTTTCTGAGCCATATGGACTCTGTCACCAATACTCAACTCTATCATTTTAGAGTCATTAACAATACTTAAAGGAATGGGGGGTCACTGTGTTCCAACAAAATTATATTTATAAAAACAAGAGAACTATTGCTGTTGGCTGATCCCTGTTTTAGTTAATAGATTTAACCATCATTTCTTCAAGTATTTATCTGTAGTGCTGAATTCTTCTTCCTCACTTCTAGATCCACATTCCAGTCCCAATAAATACTACATCTGGATGCCAGATATTACAGCATACTCCATTCAGTTCAGTTGATTTGCTCAGTCGTGTCCAACTCTTTGAATCCCCATGGACTATAGCATGTCAGGCTTCCCTGTCCATCGCCAATTCCCAGAGCTTGCTCAAACTCATGTCCATTGAGTTGGTGATGCCATCCAACCATCTCATCCTCTGTTGTCCCCTTCTCCTGCCTTCAATCTTTCCCAGCATAGGGGTCTTTTCCAATGAGTCAGTTCTTTGCATCAGGTAGCCAAAGTATTGGAGTTTCAGCTTCAGCATCAACCTTCCAATGAATATCCAGGATTGATTTCCTTTCCTTGCAGTCCAAGGGACTCTCAAGAGTCTTCTCCAACACTACAGTTCAAAAGCATCAATTCTTCGGCTACAGTGTACTCCATATATGTTATTCCACTTGATCCTAATCCTAACTGAATGTTTATTTTGCAGAGACTATAAGCAGCTTAGGCAATCCTGTAGCTAGAAATATGTTTGAACACAAATTTATCTAATCCCAAATCTCATGCTTGTATTGCCTTACTCAGTGAACTCTCATATACAGAATGAATTTCATATTCTTCATCAGGCTTTCCCTTCACTTCACAACCTTGTTCAGGACTCAGCCCTTCTGTTTAACCTGGAATGGCCTCTCTGGTGGTCTACAGAAATAATCTGTTCAACCAAAAGCAATTTTAGAATAATTCAAATGTGGCAGGACAAAAACACAACTCCAAAACTCTTTCCTGAATATGGTCTATTTGGTAGGAAAAGACAGATTGATGGTTAAAGAAGAAAACAAGAGTCAGAGCATGTCCAGGTTTTCCCATGAGAGCTACTTCTCTCAACCCCTGAGTAAAGCTTCCCAGATTGGGTCAAGCAGCAGAAAGAATCACCAGGAGACACCCCCAACTCTTCTTTCTGAATTTTACTGACCAAAAGCACATTAATGCAAGTTACATCAAATGGTTGGTATGACATATATACTGATTCTACTCTACAGAGCTAATACAGGCCTTTGTTGTGTAAGATTCTCAGTACTGTATGGGCATACACCAGACCACACTCATAATACTACTGCTTCCTCTTTGCTCCTGTTCATCTCAAATCCATGGAATTTAGCTTCCAATTTGAGACTTTTAATCTCTCTTGACATTTTTCTTTCTACATTTTAATCATAAAATTACCTCACCTGTTCCCTGTCTGAGGAGGATGTACCTCAGAATTTCTGAAGGAAGATAAGAAGTTGTGTGGTGTCAGAGGCCTCTTGACAGTGGGAGGAGAAGATTTCCACATGTTTATGCATCACTGATCTTCAGCCAGATTCCTAGGTTTCTTTGCCTCATCATAGTTTTCTGTGTCTCCCAAAAACCTGTATGAGGGAGAAGCCACACATGACCCTTGAATTCCCTAAATATGAAATGGCCTTGAAGGCTTCCATGCCTCCTTGCTCATCCTGGATACCTTCCAGAGTCTGCCCCACTCACCTTCTCTAAATACGGAAATCCTCTGCTCTTTTTATTATGTAAGTTCCATGAAGGTCTTGAATTCCCATGTTCACTCTATCTGCAGTGCCACAATCAGTGCTGATATATATCATGGGCATGATTATAATTCAGTAACAAGATATGAAAAAGTTTCAAATAAAAAAGGACAATAATTATAAATATTAGTGAAAATGAATTCTCTCAGTAATGCCCGACTCTTTGCGACCCCATGGACAGTAGCCTGCACCAAGCTCCTCTGACCATGGGATTTTCCAGGCAAGAGTACGGGAGTGGGTTGCCATTTCCTTCTCCAGGGAATCTTCCCAACCCAGGGATCTAACCCAGGTCTCCCATATCGTAGACAGATGCTTTTCCATCTGAGCCGTCAGGGAAGTCCTTAATAAATATTAAGTAGTAACTAGTTTCAGTGTTCCAGTACTTATATTCCATTAATCCTCTTAATGATTATACAAGGTAGGTATTATTATCTCATAAAGAAAGAAGTCTAAAGAGGTTAATTTGCAAATGGCAACTAAATGGTGAAAATAAGATTTGAAGCCTGAAGCTCACACCAGACCCATATCCAAATTGAAATATCTCTGATTTCTTATACATAACACTTCTATAGTTTTCTTCTTGACGCGAGTCTTCCCTCCACTATTATGGCAACAAACAACTTTTTTTTTAATTTTATTTATTTTAATTTTTTTATTATTATGTTTTTTCTTTTTTACTTTACAATATTGTATTAGTTTTGCCATATATCAACATGAATCTACCACGGGTGTACATGTGTTCCCCATACTGAACCCCCCTCCCACCTCCCTCCCCATACCATCCCTCTGGGTCATCCCAGTGCACCAGCCCCAAGCTTCCTGTATCCTGCATCAAACCTGGACTGGCAATTCATTTCTTATATGATACTATATATGTTTTAATGCCATTCTCCCAAATCATCCCCCCTCCCTCTCCCACAGAGTCCAAAAGACTGTTCTATACACATCTGTGTCTCTTTTGCTGTTTCACATACAGAGTTGTCATTACCATCTTTCTAAATTCCATATGTATGCATTGCTGCTGAGCCACTTCAGTCGTGTCCGACTCTTTGCAACCCCATAGACGGCAGCCCACCAGGCTCCCCCATCCCTGGGATTCTCCAGGCAAGAACACTGGAGTGGGTTGCCATTTCCTTCTCCAATGCGTGAAAATGAAAAGGGAATATGAAGTCACTCAGTCGTGTCCGACCCTCAGCAACCCCATGGACTGCAGCCTACCAGGCTCCTCCGTCCATGGGATTTTCCAGACAAGAGTACTGGAGTGGGGTGCCATATATGTGTTAGTGTACTGTATTGGTATTTTTCTTTCTGGCTTACTTCACTCTGTATAATAGGCTCCAGTTTCATCCACCTCATTAGAACTGATTCAAATGCATTCTTTTTAATGGCTGAGTAATACTCCATTGTGTATATGTATCACTGCTTTCTTATCCATTCATCTCCTGATGGACATCTAGGTTGCTTCCATGTCCTGGCTATTATAAACAGTGCTGTGATGAACATTGGGGTACACATGTCTCTTTCAATTCTGGTTTCCTCAGTGTGTATGCCCAGCAGTGGGATTGCTGGGTCATAAGGCAGTTCTATTTCCAGTTTCTTAAGGAATCTCCACACTGTTATCCATAGTGGCTGTACTAGTTTGCATTCCCACCAATAGTGTAAGAGGGTTCCCTTTTCTCCACACCCTCTCCAGCATTTATTGCTTGTAGACTTTTGGATCGCAGCCATTCTGACTGGTGGGAAATGGTACCTCATAGTGATTTTGATTTGCATTTCTCTGATAATGAGTGATGTTGAGCATCTTTTCATGTGTTTGTTAGCCATCTGTATGTCTTCTGTGGCAACTCCTGCAGTTCAATTCCAGAAAAATAAATGACCCAATCAAAATATGGGCCAAAGAACTAAATAGACATTTCTCCAAATAACTTCTTTGATAAAATGGTCAGGATTAACTAATTATCAGTCAAGATTTACAATTTCAAATAAGAAACTCCACCCTAGTTAATATTAGGTGAAATGAAGTTATTAGAAAGATTGCATTATTCCACAGAATCAGCACAAAGGATAAAAACTGAAACAGAAAACTGGAAAGAGCTTAAGTTGTCTAGAGAGCAA
Organism: Tragelaphus eurycerus; assembly: GCA_935064755.1. NCBI lineage: Eukaryota > Metazoa > Chordata > Mammalia > Artiodactyla > Bovidae > Tragelaphus > Tragelaphus eurycerus. The sequence goes on from CAKXYN010000012.1 coordinate 11,078,149, forward strand.
GAGCTATAGCTAAAGGGACTAGGATCCAAAAGGAACAGAGCGCAGGTCGCCTTGCTGCCCCTGCTGACATTTGCACAGTGGCAGGTACCAGACCTGAACACACCACTTCCCAGCATCAACCGCACCAGATGCCACTTCTGCTGCTCTCACTAGAATGAACTCTAAGGTCTGTCATGCATCTTTGCATCATTTGTCCCATACTTAGAGCCCTCGATAGGAGTATCACGCATTTTAGCTTATGCCCAAGCTCTGGCTCCCAGCAGCTGTGGGAGTCAGTCAGGGGCCTACTTATCAGCTGCCCTAGAAGTCTTCTCCAATGGGCAGGCTATCTGGAGGAACAGTGGTAAATAACAAATGACCACCATAGGGCACATTCTCTGCTAATGTTAGTCTGAGACTAAGTACCTGAGAGTTGCAAGCTTGTATTCTGTGAAATCCTCTTTCTCATCTTATTGACTCTGAAGCATTCAGCCTACTTCTCTTTCCATTTTACATTTATTTGTTTGCAGTTTTGGGATATACCTCTCCTCCATGGATTGACTTTGGAGAAGAGCCTATATGTGTCCTTCTTAGCTAAAAAATCATCTCCATCTTTTTGGTTTTAGTATTTTGAATATCCTCAATCTGAAGAAATAGAGACCCACAAAAATAAGGAAATTTACAGTATATCAGGAAGTGTTATCAAGTTTGTGTTGATCTAATTTTTAATCTAGAGTACCTGATTTCCTCACCAGCTCACATCCAGAAGGCTCATTACAGGAAGCAGGAAAACAATCAGATGGCTTGTACTTTAACTGAGAATATATTTTCATTTCTAAATCTGGCCTGAGCATCAGCCCTTTCCAGTAGCAATTTCTCAATCTTTTCTTAGGGCTTGACTTCTATCTTGTTTGTTACCTCATCTTAAATAGAGAGTATTCTGTCCATTGAATTTATTCCTACACTGCAAGGTGCTTTGCCCTGAATATTCAGATGTCTCACTCATGTCTCTTCATGGCCTCTCTACTAGTCCCTGGGGTCCATGACCTCCTCCCTCTGCCCACCTCTCATTGAGAAGAATGTCCTGTGATCTGACGCTGCTCTGTTTCAGTCCTCCTTCTATTGATCTACTACAGTCTCCATCACACTTTTGGGAAGACAGTTGGCTTTAAACTCTATAAGTCATACTTTTCTTCTGTGCACTTTTTCTTTTGTTTGTTTCTTTAGGTCCTTTACATCAGTTGTCACACACGGTTAGCCTTTAGTGGATCCTGGCATTTTTATACCTAAGGTTTTCATTCTTCCTGTACTAAGGGCTATGTAAACCAATCAGAAGACTAAGTGCTCTGTTTTCCTTTAATAGAGTTTCTAGACAGTGTCTTCCTATTTCAGAGCTACTCACTTCCTATACAGCCTACCATTCAGTTTCCATTTCCTGTTAACATTATTTTAGAACACCCTGAGGGAAAGAACCATTCTTAGTTTAGCCACCAGCTCAATCTGTCCCCCCAGGGTTCTCTGAAATGGCTTTCATTTAAATGACTCATTTACCTACTATAACCAATGCTTCAATTCTGTTAATTTTTTAGTTGCTATTTTATATAGCCAAAATAAAATGGCATAAAGATCCATACACATAATTTTCACCAACAGGAAAAAGGGTCAATTTAAGAAAAATTTTCCTGTCACCTGGGCTTCCCTTTTGTCTCAGCTGGTAAAGAATCTGCCTGCAATGCGGAAGACCTGGGTTTGATCCCTGAGTTGGGAAGATCCCCTGGAGAAGGGAAAGGCCACCCACTCCAGTATTCTGGCCTGGAGAATTCTATGGACTGTATAGTCCATGGGGTCGCAAAGAGTCGGATACAACTGAGCAACTTTCATTTTTACTTTCCTGTTACCTAGCAATTTGCTGTTCCACATTATAGGTATTAAGTAAATATGTAATTTGAATTGAAGCAGCATGATGCTTCCAGTTCATTCCAGTTTATTTACAATCCAAACTAAGAAAAGAGTTTTGACTTAAAATGGTTCTTGCAATCTTAGGCTCTGCCAGTCTAAAAATATTCAGAGAATAATGATGGGCTCTGGTGATTGAGACTTTCCTACTTCCTAGCACTATACATTTTAATTAAAAGAATGGATACACATGGCCACCTTTCTTTTAACGTATGTTTTAATTATGTTAACATTACTCTCTTTAATTAGGAATTGTGTTTAGTTTATAAAACTAAATGAATGCTTTAAGAAAGTTATCCTCATAAGTCTAGCTTACCTCTGCCTGACAGAGTTAACTAGAGCATCCCCGTTCCACCCCAAGGCTTAAATCAACCTCTAGGATAAAATATATTCAGAAGTGTTTTTCTCTTATTATTTAATGCTGGTAATTCTTTATCATATTTTCAGTGGGAACAGATACAGAGCCACCTTGAAGTTTAACCAACCAACCAATGATACATTTAACTGGAATCAATAGAGAAAAATAGGTCACCCATGTTGTTTCATAATTATACTATAGGCTTTCTTTCCTATAAATTACCAACACATCTAGCATAAATGTAAATTCTCCATGGAGGACTTTACAGATGACCAGTGATGACATTAATAAATAGCTCAGCTGAGATATATTATGTTAAAATAAGAACCCAGTTCCAGAAAGGTTACAAATCTAATCGATAACTTGCTGAAAGAAAATTTATTACAGAGGATCTACAGTAATTCATACAAAAATAAAGAAAAGCACATATTAAATGAGACAGCTAAAATTAATGTTTGATTTCTGCTCTATTAAAGCATTAAGCTGGTATTACTGAAACTCTACACCATTGTCTAAATACTTGCTTTTGTTATCCAAATTAAGTCAATTCAGAGCATTACTGAAATTAAGTGGTTATCTGGTATAGATAAAGTGCATATATAAGAATCAGAAAAATTCAGTCCATGGAGCTGGATTAGGCAGACTTCCTGTTGTCCCCACTCAAAGCACTCCATGGAGACTCTTGAAAGGAGGGAAAAAACATGAATAAATATCACAGTTTCTAGGCTCAACACTCCTTTTTCTCTGAATACTTACTGCACAGTTCTTATTCAGTTTCACAAATCTAGAATTTTAGAACCTCAACCTTTGAGAGAATATAGGACATAACCCCATTTAAAGCAATCAAAACAAAAGCAGATAAATCCTTATTTATCTTTCCCATATCAACCAATTAAAGAAAGAGAATCGAAACCAAGAACATTGATGCATATTTTCCCAGTCAAATCATACGTTCTGAAAAGCTTTAAATACTGGAATATGAATCTTAAGTGAGTTAACTGTTTTTCAGAGTATTGGTTTGTAAATAAGCATCAGATCAGATCAGATCAGGTCAGTCGCTCAGTCCTGTCCCACTCTTTGCAACCCTATGAATCGCAGCATGCCAGGCCTACCTGTCTATCACCGACTCCCAGCGTTCACTCAGACTCATGTCCATCGAGTCAGTGATGCATTCCAGCCATCTCACCCTCTGTTGTCCCCGTCTCCTCCTGCCCTCAATTCCTCCCAGAATCAGAGTCTTTTCCAACGAGTCAACTCTTTGCACGAGGTGGCCAAAATACTGGAGTTTCAGCTTTAGCATCATTCCTTCCAAAGAAATCCCAGGGCTGATCTTCAGAATGGACTGGTTGGATCTCCTTGCAGTCCAAGGGACTCTCAAGAGTCTTCTCCAACACCACAGTTCAAAAGCATCAATTCTTTGCCGCTCAGCCTTCTTCACAGACCAACTCTCACATCCATACATGACCACAGGAAAAACCATAGCCTTGACTAGGTGAACCTTTGTTGGCAAAGTAATGTCTCTGCTTTTCAATATGCTATCTAGGTTGGTCATAACTTTCCTTGCAAAGAGTAAGTGTCTTTTAACTTCATGGCTGCAGTCACCATCTGCAGTGATTTTGGAGCCCTCAAAAATAAAGTCTGATATGGTTTCCACTGTTTCCCCATCCATTTCCCATGAAGTGATGGGACCAGATGCCATGATCTTCGTTTTCTGAATGTTGAGCTTTAAGCCAACTTTTTCAGTCTCCACATTCACTTTCATCAGGAGGCTTTTTAGTTCCTCTTCCCTTTCTGCCATAAGGGTGGTGTCATCTGCATATTTGAGGTTATTGATATTTCTCCCGGCAATCTTGATTCCAACTTGTGTTTCTTCTAGTCCAGCGTTTCTCATGATGTACTCTGCATAGAAGTTAAATGAACCGGGTGAAAATATACAGCCTTGACGTACTCCTTTTCCTATTTGGAACCAGTCTGTTGTTCCATGTCCAGTTCTAACTGTTGCTTCCTGACCTGCATATAGATTTCTCAAGAGGCAGATCAGGTGGTCTGGTACTCCCATCTCTTTCAGAATTTTCCACAGTTGATTGTGATCTACACAGTCAAAGGCTTTGGCATAGTCAATAAAGCAGAAATAGATGTTTTTCTGGAACTCTCTTGCTTTTTTGATGATCCAGCGGATGTTGGCAATTTGATCTCTGGTTCCTCTGCCTTTTCTAAATCCAGCTTGAACATCAGGAAGTTCACGGTTCACATACTGCTGAAGCCTGGCTTGGAAAATTTTGAGCATTACTTTACTAGCATGTGAGATGAGTGCACTTGTGCTGTAGTTTGAGCATTCTTTGGCATTGCTTTTCTTTGGTATTGGAATGAAAGCTGACCTTTTCCAGGCCTGTGGCCACTGCTGAGTTTTCCAAATTTGCTGGCATATTGAGTCTCAGCTGATTGTATAGAGCTTCTTCATCTTTGGCTGCAAAGAATATAATCGATCTGATTTCGAGGTTGACCAGCTGGTGATGTCCATGTATAGAGTCTTCTCTTTTGTTGTTGGAAGAGGGTATTTGCTATGACCAGTGCATTTTCTTGGCAAAACTCTATTAGTCTTTGCCCTGCTTCACTCTGTATTGCAAGGCCAAATTTCCCTGTTACTCCAGGTGTTTCTTGACTTCCTACTTTTGCATTCCAGTCCCCTATAATGAAAAGGACATCTTTTTTGAGTGTTCGTTCTAAAAGGTCTTGTAGGTCTTCATAGAACTGCTCAACTTCAGCTTCTTCAGCGTTGCTGGTTGGGGCATAGACTTGGATTACTGTGACATTGAATGGTTTGCCTTGGAAACAAACAGAGATCATTCTGTCGTTTTTGAGATTGCATCCAAGTACTGCATTTCGGACTCTTTTGTTGACCATGATGGCCACTCCATTTCTTTTGAGGGATTCCTGCCCGCAGTAATAGATAAAATGGTCCTCTGGGTTAAATTCACCCATTCCAGTCCATTTTAGTTCACTAATTCCTAGAATGTCGACATTCACTCTTACCATCTCTTGTTTGACCACTTCCAATTTGCCTTGATTCATGGACCTGACATTCCAGGTTCCTATGCAATATTGCTCTATACAGCATCGGACTTTGCTTCTATCACCAGACACATCCACAGCTGGGTATTCTTTTGCTTTGGCTCCATCCCTTCATTCTTTCTGGAGTTATTTCTCCACTGATCTCCAGTAGTATATTGGGCCCCTACTGACCTGGGGAGTTTATCTTTCAGTATCCTATCATTTTGCCTTTTTATACTGTTCATGGGGTTCTCAAGGCAAGAATACTGAAATGGTTTGCCATTCCCTTCTCCAGCGGACCACACCCTGTCAGATCTCTCCACCATGACCCGCTCATCCTGAGTTACCCCAGGGACATGGCTTAGTTTCATTGAGTTAGACAAGGCTGTTGTCCTAGTGGGATTAGAATGACTAGTTTTCTGTGAGTATGATTTCAGTGTGTTTGCCCTCTGATGCCCTCTTGCAACACCTACCGTCTTACTTGGGTTTCTCTTAACTTGGGTGTGGGGCATCTCTTCCCGGCTGCTCCAGCAAAGCACAGCCATCACACCATTACCTTGGATGAGGGGTCTCTCCTCACCGCCGCCCATCCTGACCTTGGAGGAGGGGGTATCTCCTCCCGACCTCCCTTCCTGACCCCGGTCGTGGGGTAGCTCCTCTGGGCCGTGCAAAAACAAGACCAGGAGCTGACTGTGGCTCAGACCACGAACTCCTTATTGCCAAATTCAGACTGAAATTGAAGAAAGTAGGGAAAACCACTAGACCATTCAGGTATGACCTAAATCAAATCCCTTATGATTATACAGTGGAAGTGAGAAATAGATTTAAGGGCCTAGATCTGATAGATAGAGTGCCTGATAAACTATGGAATGAGCTTCGTGACATTGTACAGGAGACAGGGATCAAGATCATCCCCATGGAAAAGAAATGCAAAAAAGCAAAATGGCTGCCTGGGGAGGCCTTACAAATAGCTGTGAAAAGAAGAGAAGTGAAAAGCAAAGGACAAAAGGAAAGATATAAACATCTAAATGCAGAGTTCCAAAAAATAGCAAGAAGAGATAAGAAAGCCTTCTTCAGCAATCAATGCAAAGAAATAGAGGAAAACAACAGAATGGGAAAGACTAGGGATCTCTTCAAGAAAATCAGAGATACCAAAGGAATATTTCATGTGAAGATGGGCTCGATAAAGGACAGAAATGGTGTGGACCTAACAGAAGCAGAAGATATTAAGAAGAGGTGGCAAGAATACACAGAAGAACTGAACAAAAAAGAGCTTCACGACCCAGATAATCATGATAGTGTGATCACTGACTAGAGCCAGACATCCTGGAATGTGAAGTCAAGTGGGCCTTAGAAAGCATCACTATGAACAAAGCTAGTGGAGGTGATGGAATTCCAGTGGAGCTATTCCAAATCCTGAAAGATGATGCTGTGAAAGTGCTGCACTCAATATGCCAGCAAATTTGGAAAACTCAGCAGTGGCCACAAGATTGGAAAAGGTCAGTTTTCATCCCAATCCCAAAGAAAGGCAATGCCAAGGAGTGCTCAAACTACCGCACAATTGCACTCATCTCACACGCTAGTAAAGTAATGCTCAAAATTCTCCAAGGCAGGCTTCAGCAATATGTGAACCATGAACTTCCTGATGTTCAAGCTGGTTTTAGAAAAGACAGAGGAAACAGAGATCAAATTGCCAACATCTGCTGGATCATCGAAAAAGCAAGAGAGTTCCAGAAAAACATCTATTTCTGCTTTATTGACTATGCCAAAGCCTTTGACTGTGTGGATCACAATAAACTGTGGAAAATTCTGAAAGAGATGGGAATACCAGACAACTTGATCTGCCTCTTGAGAAATCTGTATGCAGGTCAGGAAGCAACAGTTAGAACTGGACATGGAACAACAGACTAGTTCCAAATAGGAAAAGGAGTACGTCAAGGCTGTATATTGTCACCCTGTTTATTTAACTTCTATGCAGAGTACATCATGAGAAACGCTGGACTAGAGGAAACACAAGTTGGAATCAAGATTACCAGGAGAAATATCAATAACCTCAGATATGCAGATGACACCACCCTTATGGCAGAAAGGAAAGAGGAACTGAAAAGCCTCTTGATGAAAGTGAATGTGGAGAGTGAAAAAGTTGGCTTAAAGCTCAACATTCAGAAAACGAACATCATGGCATCTGGTCCCATCACTACATGGGAAATAGATGGGGAAACAGTGTCAGACTTTATTTTTGAGGGCTCCAAAATCACTGCAGATGGTGAGTGCAGCCATGAAATTAAAAGATGCTTATCCTTGGAAGGAAAGTTATGACCAACCTAGATAGCATATTCAAAAGCAGAGCCATCACTTTGCCAACAAAGGTTCGCCTAGTCAAGGCTATGGTCTTTCCTGTGGTCATGTATGGATGTGAGAGCTGGACTGTGAAGAAAGCTGAGCGCCGAAGAATTGATGCTTTTGAACTGTGGTGTTGGAGAAGACTCTTGAGAGTCCCTTGGACTGCAAGGAGATCCAACCAGTCCATTCTGAAGGAGATCAGCCCTGGGATTTCTTTGGAAGTAATGATGCTAAAGCTGAAAATCCAGTATTTTGGCCACCTCATGCGAAGAATTGACTCTTTGGAGAAGACTCTGATGCTGGGAGGGATTGAGGGCAGGAGGAGAAGGGGACGACAGAGGATGAGATGGCTGGATGGCATCACTGACTCGATGGATGTGAGTCTGAGTGACCTCCGGGAATTGGTGATAGACAGAGAGGCCTGGCATGCTGCAGTTCATGGGGTCGCAAAGAGTCAGACATGACTGAGCGACTGATCTGATCTGATCTGAGTCTCAGCACTTTCACAGCATCATCTTTCAGGATTTGGAATAGCTCAACTGGAATTCTGTCACCTCCACTAGCTTTGTTCGTAGTGATGCTTTCTTTTTTTAAAAAAAATTTTATTTTGCTTAACTTTACAATATTGTATTGCTTTTGCCATTCATCAAGATGAATCCGCCACAAGTATACATTGTTCCCTATCCTGAACCCTCCTCCCTCCTCCCTCCTGATACCATCCCTCTCGATCGTCCCAATGCGCCAGCCCTAGGCATCTGTTATCAGGCATCCCACCCTCTCCCTCTCCCAGAGTCCAAAAGACTGTTCTATACATCAGTGTCTGTTTTGCTGTCTCGTAAACAGGATTATTGTTACCATCTTTCTAAATTCCATATATATGCATTAGTATACTGTATTTTTGTTTTTCTTTCTGGCTTACTTCACTCTGTATAATAGGCTCCAGTTTCATCCACCTCATTAGAACTGAGTCAAATGTATTCTTTTTAATGGCTGAGTAATACTCCACTGTGTATATGTACCACTGCTTTCTTATCCATTCATCTGCTGATGGACATCTAGGTTGCTTCCAAGTCCTGGCTATTGTAAACAGTGCTGCTATGAACATTGGGGTACATGTGTCTCTTTCAATTCTGGTTTTCTCAGTGTGTATGCCCAGCAGTGGGATGGCTGGATCATAAGGCAGTTCTATTCCCAGTTTTTTGAGGAATTTCCATACTGTTCTCCATAGTGGCTGTACTAGTTTGCATTCCCACCAACAGTGTAGGAGGAGTCCCTTATCTCCACACCCTCTCCAGCATTTATTGCTTGTGGACATTTGGATCGCAGCCATTCTGACTGGCATGTAATGGTACCTCATAGTGGTTTTGATTTGCATTTCTCTGATAATGAGTGATGTTGAGCATCTTTTCATGTGTTTGTTAGCCATCTGTATGTCTTCTTTGGAGAAATGTCTATTTATTTCTTTGGCCCATTTTTTGATTGGGTCATTTATTTTTCTGAAATTGAGCTGTAGGAATTGCTTGTATATTTTTGAGGTTAGTTGTTTGTCTTCTGCTTCATTTGCTATTATTTTCTCCCATTCTGAAGGCTGTCTTTTCACCTTGCTTATAGTTTCCTTTGTTGTGCAGAAGCTTTTAAGTTTAATTAGGTCCCATTTGTTTATTTTTGATTTTATTTCCAATATTCTGGGAGGTGGGTCATAGAGGATTCTGCTGTGATATATGTCAGAGAGTGTTTTGCCTGTGTTTTCCTCTAGGAGTTTTATGGTTTCTGGTCTTACCTTTAGATCTTTAATCCATTTTGAGTTTATTTTTGTGTATGGTGTTAGAAAGTGTTCTAGTTTCATTCTTTACAAGTGTTTGACCAGTTTTCCCAGCACCATTTGTTAAAGAGATTGTCTTTAATCCATTGTATATTCTTGCCTCCTTTGCCAAAGATAAGGTGTCCATATGTGCGTGAATTTATCTCTGGGCTTTCTATTTTGTTCCATTGATCTATATTTCTGTCTTTGTGCCAGTACCATACTGTCTTGATGATTGTGGCTTTGTAGTAGAGCCTGAAGTCAGGCAGGTTGTTTCCTCCAGTTCCATGCTTTCTAAGGCCCACTTGACTTCACATTCCAGTATGTCTGGCTCTAGGTCAGTGATCACACCATCGTGATTACCTGGAACATGAAGATCTTTTTTGTACAGTTCTTCTGTGTATTCTTGCCATGGCTTCTTCTGCTTCTGTTAGGTCCATACCATTTCTGTCCTTTATTGAGCCCATCTTTGTATGAAATGTTCCTTTGGTATCTCTGATTTTCTTGAAGAGATCCCTAGTCTTTCCCATTCTGTTGTTTTCCTCTATTTTTTTGCATTGATTGCTGAAGAAGGCTTTCTTATCTCTCCTTGCTATTCTTTGGAACTCTGCATTTAGATGTTTATATCTTTCCTTTTGTCCTTTGCTTTTCGCTTCTCTTCTTTTCACAGCTATTTGTAAGGCCTCCCCAGACAGCCATTTTGCTTTTTTGCATTTCTTTTCCATGGGGATGGTCTTGATCCCTGTCTCCTGTACAATGTCACAAACCTCATTCCATAGCTCATCAGGCACTCTATCTATCAGATCTAGGCCTCTAAATCTATTTCTCACTTCCACTGTATAATCATAAGGGATTTGATGTAGGTCATACCTGAATGGTCTAGTGGTTTTCCCTACTTTCTTCAATTTCAGTCTGAATTTGGCAATAAGGAGTTCATGATCTGAGCCACAGTCAGCTCCTGGCCTTGTTTTTGCTGACTGTATAGAGTTTCTCCATCTTTGGCTGCAAAGAATCTAATCAATCTGATTTTGGTGTTGACCATCTGGTGATGTCCATGTGTAGTCTTCTCTTGTGTTGTTGGAAGAAGGTGTTTGTTATGACCAGTGCATTTTCTTGGCAAAACTCAGTCTTTGCCCTGTTCCATTCTGTATTCCAAGGCCAAAAGCCTGTTATTTCAGGTTTTTCTTGACTTCCTACTTTATCGAACCTTAATTTTTCTTGCAATATATCAGAATGCCTATTAACACTTCTGTATTTATTCTTATCATGATTTAAGTTATTAATAATGACTCTAAAACCCAGGGAATTCAATTTATTAATCAAACAGAAGCTTTTGTGTTATATATTTAGAATTGTCATTTTCATGGCATTCTAATTCCTTGGAAATGTATAATTTTATACTAGCATGATACAGTGACTCTCCCTAGACCAGAATATGGGATTTTTTATAAACTCTGCTCCCTTAACTTTGCAGACAGCAATGTGTTTGCTTTTATGACATTCTGCTTAATTTAGCCATAGAAAGTGTTGAATCTCCAGTCTCAGTTTTATGTCTCGCAGATTTATGCTACACTTGCCTCATTGATGAGAAAAAATAAAACAAATAAAATGCAGCTCCATAGCAGCAGGAGCTTAGGGTACTCATTTTCAGCTGAGAGTTGATAATTAGGCTACATCCGTTCAAGCACATAACTAAAGGTGAGATGATTCACCTCAGACAAAACTATTCTGGAGCAATTTCATTTCTAATTATGAATCCTGATAGAATATGCTTGCACCTAATCTGTAATGGAATGTAATCTCCTGGGAAATAAGGAAACAGAGATATTAAAAATCACATTTTTAAGTTAAACTTTAGAAATAATTTCTGTTTACAAATGTGTTTTGTAAGTCTGAATGAGTTATTTGCCAAAAGACAAAACTCGTTAAAAGGAAACTAACTTTATTTCCCAAGATCTTGACTGAGAGAGAGGGCTACTATGTGCTGATACACATGTAGCTGTAGATATGGATGTGGAAGCAAATGTGGCAGAGATAAAAGCAGGGACAGAGGCAGAAACAGAGACCAGGATGGAGAAAAAGCAACTTAAAAAAAAAAAGAAGAAGAAGCATATTTGACTTACAATATTGTGTTAATTTCTGCTGTATAGAAAAGTGATTGTTATATTTATATATATATTTTTTCATTCTTTGTCATATTCTTTTTAATTATGGTTTATCACAGGATATTGAATACACTGCCCTGTGCCATACAGTAGGACCTTGTTTATCTATTCTCTTTGTTGCATCCACTAATCTCAAACTCCCAATCCACCCCTCTCCCACCCTCCAACCCCCTGGCAACCACAAGTTTGTCTCTATGTCTGTGAGTCTGTTTCTGTTTCATGGATATGTTCATTTGTTTCGTATTTTAGATTCCACATCTAAGTGATATCATATGGGATTTGTCTTTCTCTGAGAAAGAGCAAGTTATATTCAAAGATTTCTTAATACTTACGTATTCTCCAGCCTAAGCTTTGCTGGTTAGCTGTTAAATGAAGATAGTTTATGTACTTTGGAACTGTCATTCCAATCATCAGGTCATTGAAGTGGTGAATTTAAATGTCATAAATTAAGTTGCTTATTTCATGAACAACTTATTCCATGTCCAGTTCAGTTCAGTTCAGTCACTCAGTCGTGTCCAACTCTTTGTGACCCCATGAACTGCAGCATGCCAGGCCTCCCTGTCCATCACCAACTCCCAGAGTCCGCCCAAACCCATGTTCTTTGAGTCGGTGATACCATCCAACCATCTCATACTCTGTCGTCCCCTTCTCCTCCTGCCCTCAATCTTTCCCAGCACCAGGGTCTTTTCAAATGAGTCAGCTTTTCATAACAGGTGGCCTTAGTATCAGAGTTTCAGCTTCAACATCAGTCCTCCCAATGAACACCCAGGACTGATTTCCTTTAGGATGAACTGGTTGGGTCTCCTTGCAGTCCAAGGGACTCTCAAGAGTCTTCTCCAACACCACAGTTCAAAAGCATCAATTCTTCGGTGCTCAGCTTTCTTTAGTGTCCAATTCTCACATCCATACATGACCACTGGAAAAACCATATCCTTGACTAGATGGACCTTTGCTGACAAAGTAATGTCTCTGCTTTTCAATATGTTGTCTAGGTTGGTCATAACTTTCCTTCCAAGGAGTAAACATCTTTTAAATTCATGGCTGCAATTACCATCTGCAGTTATTTTGGAGCCCAGAAAAATAAAGTCATGTAAGAAGCTCATATACTTAAGCAAAATTGGCTCAGTCCATTTATTGTTGAATCAGCTTATAGTGTAACACACTCATCTTGATCCAATTATATGTGTGTGTGTGTGTGTGTGTGTGTGTGTATATATATATATATAGAGAGAGAGAGAGAGAGAGTTAATGTTTTAGATGCTGAATAGAATTAGTGGTGACACATTTTTAGATGTCTTTCTGTGTTCATGAAACTCCAGTAAAACCAAACAAGTAGAATTGACGCTAATTATGACACAAATAATATTAATAGCTGGCTTTTTATTAAGTTCAATGTCAGAATCAGAGTGTGATTGGAATTTGGTTCTGAATCCTCTGAATAAGGGGACTTTCCACTCAAAAGACTAAACATAATATTGGTTCTGTTTCTTAAGAAATCAATTTGCAATTTCACTTATTAAATGGACTTACACATTGAATGTATTCAAAAGTGCCTCACATTCATTTATTTTAGATTCTTGTGTTTCCTAAATACGATGTGATCAGAGTTATAAGAGAAATACCCTACTGATCAAGTTGCATGTCAATGCCAGTTAAAATTTGTATTATCAATTAAACTCATTTGTGAGAACTTTAAGATGCCTTAATATGCTTGAACCAATGTGATTCAACTTAAAAGAGCTGTCCAAAGTAGTTACACCTCTAAAGTGACTATTTGTGGAATAATTTGGAAAAGAAATTCTTGAGATTCAGAGAAACATCATTCCAGTGAAACGCTCCATAAAAGAAAAAAGTTCAACATGCAAATATATTCTGCTAATTCTCTGTTTATGTCCCTTCTTGGAGAATCAAAATACGGAGTATTAAAAACTCTGAGAAATTCCTCTTCAAGAGAGAGCTGTATATAATTAAGTTTTGTTTAACTCAGCATTTCTTAAAAGCTTATTTGGATATAGATAGTGCCATGTGCTCAGTCCTGTGCAATTCTTTGTAACCTCATGGACTGTAGCCCACCAGACTCCTCTGTCCATAGGACTTCCCAGGCAAGAATACTGGAGTGGATTGCCATTTCCTTCTCCAGGTCACCTTTCTGACCCAGGGATTTACCCCATGTCTGCTGTGTCTCCTGCATTGTAGGCAAATTATTTACCTACTGAGCCATAGGGGAAGCCCAGGAGATATGTTCAGTGTAAAATATTTTAATATTCAACAAAAATATTTATCTGCAGGACATATTTTGAAAATGCTGGCTTATGGAAATGTTTTGTTTCTACTCTACACAAGATTAGAGTTTCTTAATCTTAACTGCCTGATGCTAAATTAAAGTTCATATTTTGTAATTTCAGACACCAGTCTGTAACCTGAAGTCGATATACTGCATGGATTCAGTAAATGCTCGAAAAATTGTATGAAAAAATGTGGATATATCTCCCAGGGAGACAGAAAATAACCATCACATTATTGAGTCCATGATCTAAATGTTAAGTAGACTTAATCTAGTAATGTTAAAAATCTGTTTCAAAAGTGAGAGTTTTTAAAATGCACTATTTTAAATGCTTATGAGAATAAACAATGGTGTATGTAAATTCGGTGTCTTTAATAACTGATACTATGAATAAAAATAAATTTACATCAATCGTATTCATGCATTGTAGACAGTAGCAGGAATTGCACCTGCTTCCTATTTCTTGCAATCACCTCAGATTATGCTTCAAGAGAACCACAGCATCTTCATTGAATCCCTCTTGCTTTCCTGCTGTGACTAATTCTCTTTCAGCCCATTACACAAGGAAATGTCCTTTCTGTGTTCCTACTGCAATGTTCAAATGAGAGCCTCCCTCCAGAACTGAGCTGAGCAGGGCTGCTCCTTCCAGTTTGTAAAATGGATGAAGACTGTCCTGGTCAATGAGACAAAATAATTTTTGTTTGTTTCTTTTTTAATTGCAGTAAGAAATATGAATGCCTCAAATGCTGTACCTGTTCTCAAGAAAATAAATAAAAATATTAAGTGTGTGAGGAAAATAATCACCTGCAAATGAAAAGTAGGGTCTCTATAGGTTTTTCCTTCTCACATTCTGATTTAAAGAAATCTTATTCATGGAGTAGAGATAAAGATCCATGGCATTTCTTGTTTTCCTCTTTTACAACTTGATAGCAAAATCCAGGAATTGTTATTATGTTTTAGCTTTGTTTGGTTAGATTGTGAAAGGAGAAAGGCTTGTCAGTAACATCACTTTTGATTTTATAGCTTTAGGCATGAAGCACTTATTTCACAGAAGTCAAGGGGAAGTTATTTGTCAAAAGCAAAATGATACATGTAAGAGACTTAGTTACTTGATACTTACTCATTTTTAAAATTTTAAATGTTATTTTTTCTTGGTCAGAAAGCAACCAAGTGCCTTTTGGGGAATAAGGATTATGTGGTCCCTGGTTGAACTGAAACAAGCTACATATCTACTGGAAGTAAGAACACATATTTTTGAAATTGGACAAATATACAAATGGGAAAGGTGATTAATTTGTTAACATGACTACTAGGCAAATTTTAGGTGCTTGCCTAAAATAGGAAAATGCAAATAGGAAAAAGTAGTGAGCCTAGTATAATAATAACAAATACATACACAATGAACGTGTTTTCTTAAAACAATTTAAGTTTCCCAAGGAGTTAAGAACTTATCATGATACAACTTATACATACAAACACACACACACACACACACAAAGCTGTTTTTATTTAGTTCAATTATAGTATTTTTAGCACAGCAATCCAGATACAGTGATTTTCCAAAATGTTAAGTAATTACTAATTCATAGCCTAATACCAAATTGCAATCTATGCTTAATAATTTGCACTGAGAATTTACTGTGCGTAAATGAAACTAATTCTTGTATATTTTGGCAGTTCCCTCTTAGAGTTACTCAGACATCTTAGTATTCAAAAGCATGTCATATATAACACGACACTGCTATTCACCATGCAATACCATTAGAATAGAGTCTAAAACAGATGACCTTAATGGTAATCAAGCTTTTTTCAGACTTTAGGAGATGAATGTATTGCCTACATTATCAAAAAACTGCAGTGAATCTAGAAATTCTGAGTCTGAGATTGCATTTTAAAGTATGGTAGGTAAACCTAGTAAAGTTTATGTGGACTGATAATGCTCTCCATATCACAAACTTTGCCTGTTCATGCTCAGATTTCAAATGTTAGAGATTCAGGAACACAACAGATAGTGAGAAGAAATATGGATTGTTTTGCTAATGTTATTCTATCAAATTCACATCTTTTTTTTTTAATTTCATAACTTGTAAGTTACCTTCTACCCCAAATATTTTACAGTGTGGCTATTTTTAAACATTAATTGACTTTCTTGATGCTTCTGTTCTCCTTTGGGTAAGACTCCTAAGTAGATGGAGATATTCGGCAACTATAGGCACTGTAGGTTTTGAGAAGGCTGGTGAATTCACCCTTTACTTTCTTCCTAATGTTTGAAATCCAGTCATTAGAGTCTTAGTCTTTATGTTTTGATTTAATAACATAAATCTCTCTCTGTGACTCATTGGAAGCAAATGTGATAATCTCCTTTCTCCTGTATTTTATTTATAGTATTTTAAAGTGTCAGTCTCAGATATTTTAAAAGGAAATACCAAAAGAAAACAAAATACTGCAGACCAACAAAGGGGAATCAACCAATACAAATTTTGCACAATTCAGACCTATGTCTGAACCTGAAAAAAAATACTGCCACCATTTGTTTTCTGTAGTATACAAGCTACAACTAGAACAAAGCTAAGTGATACAATTACATAGACAATATGAATTGTGTACATATATACATATATGTACAAATGCATATATTTGCATATACATATATTTATACATCAGTACACGTATATTAGAGATTATTAGGGCAATATGAGAATGGATGCTTATTTAGATGTTAGATTTAGATGTCTATATGTGTATAAAGGAAAACATTTCCTCTTAAAATTCAATTACATCCATCTGCCTTGCTCATAATACTCTAATCTGCAAGAAAATGAATCAAAATTGCCAAACCATTTTCTCTTCATGCCTAGAAAGGCCACAAGTGCTAACTCTTTTTTTGCAAATTTCTCTCCGTTATTATGATGCTCAGAGGCACTTGAGACACTGACCAACCAACCCTTGCCTCACAGGTCCTTAGAGAACATAGTAACTATTTTAAACAATTAAATATCTGTTAGATGCAAACTGCTATTTCAAAAGATGATTAAATATATATTTAAATAGCATAAATAGTATGCTATTTGAGTAACATAAATGCATAGGTACAAGATAACCAATGAAGCTGTCAATGCATTGGGGAATATACATTTTGTCTGCTTTAGTCTCAATATAAGTATGCATAAAAATTCATCTTTGAATTTCAGTGCTCACATCTTAAATTCTATTAATTGGGAAATGTTAAGTCAAAATTCATATATTCATTACACATTAGAGGATTCACTAAATAATCCCAAACTAACTAAGTTGAGAGAGACAAAGTGAAAATTACAGTGTCCCATAATTTAAAAGCCAGAAGAGCAGCAGTTGTAAATCATGCTTCTTGAGGCTCGCAATTAATGCAATACTGGAAGAACACACTTTCACCTTAAATTCTGGAAAGTCTTAATCTTTCCTTTTATGTAAAGTAGTAGGGTTTTTTTAGTCTTGTCTTACAGTCAAACTGCATGATAAAGTAGTGATTTATAGTTCTCAAGAGATGCAAACACTAAAGAGAATAAATGAGTATACAATTTAGTAAGTCTTAGTATCTTGCCTTTATATTACTAGAAAGCTGCTTTTAGACACAAGGAATTAGATTTTGAACCTAATTTCTAAGGAGTTAAAAATCAAGAACAGAATTCAGAGAGGAATTGAGAAATCTATCATTCATGGGGAAGGAAGAAAATCAGTATAACTTGATGAAGAAAAAATGAATATACAGTGAAAAAAAATCATGGAAAAAAAGGAGTCAGAGCATTATTAATTTCCAAGAAAGATAAATGCTTCCCATGTTTACTCCCAACGCTTAACAGAAACCATTCTTCTCATTATTCTAACAGCACTATTAAAATGGATTAACAAAAGAAAACATAGACTCAGTTCAGTCCAGTTGCTCAGTCGTGTCTGACTCTTTGTGACCCCATGTACCACAGCACACCAGGACCCTGTCCATCACTATCTCTCGGAGTTCACTCAAACTCACATCCATTGAGTCGGTGATGCCATCCAGCCATCTCATCCTCTGTCATCCCCTTCTCCTCCTGCCCCCAATCCCTCCCAGCATCAGAGTCTTTTCCAATGAGTCAACTCTTCTCATGAGGTGGCCAAAGTACTAGAGATTCAGCTTTAGCATCATTCCTTCCAAAGAAATCCCAGGGCTGATCTCCTTCAGAATGGACTGGTTGGATCTCCTTGCATTCCAAGGGACTCTCAAGAGTCTTCTCCAACAACACAGTTCAAAAGCATCAATTCTTCGGCACTCAATTCTTCATACACTAGATATTCATAAAGGTCAAAACTCAAAATTTATCAAAGTAACTTTTTTTAAAAATTTGAGGTAAAAGAGAATTTTGATGAAATATCTAGGAATATGGAAACAATTACTCTGTTTCTATTTAAGGTGTACTTTAAGAAAAGCCTATTTATAAGTCTGGTATCATTTGTATTTGGTATAATTTATAGGTAAAAACAGTTTCTAAGGTGTCAGAAAAGCATTTTATCCATACTTTAGGAAATGTATTTAAAAGATGAACTTTTTTTGTTCAAGGAGTACTGTGCTACAAAGTTAACACAATGGAAAATAAATGTCATGCTTCAAAGGTTCCTCTATTTTTGACTGAGTAGAACTAATTAAATGAGATTTCCTTCTGTGTACACACGAATCTTGGTGTTTCCACTTAAACCAGATGCAGAGTTATTTCTCATTACCTCTACTGCCAATTCAAACAAATCTGTTTTTTATAAGTTTACTCAAATAAGCCATATTCATAGAAAAGAATTCAGTAAAAACTCCTTTCCATAATAACTTTCAATATTCTGAGATTTATTGGTACATTTTGAAGGTAGGTTGGGTGAGGCAGGAATCATAAGGATATTAGCATAACAGCTAGGAAAACAGATACTAGCGAATTCCCAATCGAGCATTCTCATGAATTCATTTCCAAGAAAGTTATGAGTTGCTATTAGCAAACACAGTGACCAGTTTTCTACATAGAAGACATTCAAAAAGTGACGTTGTGTAACCCATTATTTTCCATGTGAGGAAACTGAGGCTTGAGGAAGTAATATAATTTGCCCAAACTTGCCAACCTGCAGAATGGGTACTTGAATCTGAGCTAATTCTTAGACTGGTGCTTCTGGGATAAAAAGCTCAAGTTTGGCTTAGCTTTGTAGAAGCCCTGCTACTGCTGCTGCTAAGTCCTTTCATTCATGTCCAGACATGACTTATTCTCTCATCTTTGTAACTTTCAAGTTAGCCTAGTTAGAATACTTTCTTCTTTTCTTTGATCTTCATTTACCTTTGGACCTCCATGTAGTTAAGTTTGTTAAAAGGTCTTTTTTAAAAGTTTCTTAATATCTTTGTTAAAAGGGGCATAATATACACACAGATAAAGCAATAAAATGTAAAATCCTACATGTGTTTAAAATTTAAGAAGATGTATAGCAAAGATACAGGGTCTTTCAACAGTTTTTTATCAGATCACAGTGTCTTTCAATAGTTTTTTTTATTAGACCCCATAAGATTAATTTGGTGTAGCAAAGCCTAGATTGTTTTTCTTAATCATTAAGTGATTAGTATTTACAAGACACCTATAAAGAGTCACACATTTTTTAGCCTTCTTTTCACACTTATGCACTCAAATGGAATGTATTTAATTTTTAGTACCTAATGAAAACATAAATCTAGTCTTAAACACATATATTACATTCCCACATTGAAGAAAACATTGCAGATTTTAAATTTACAAGTCTCCATCTAATGTGCCAGTTTAAGGTAAAAATACTCAAGTCTTTTCAGATACTAAAAAGTTGTACATATCACTAGTTAAGTGGCAAAAAGAGAAAGGGAATAAATAAAGCAGTCCTGCATTTTGAAATCACTTCTATTTGCTAGTAATATAAATAATGCACTGAGAGTATAGGAAATAAGAACAATATAACAAGGAATAAACTGCCTGAAATGATGAGCTCAAGGGTGATATACCATCAAATAACAACAAAACAGAGCAATCTTTGAATCTGAGTTTTGATACAGCACTTGGGAAAAGCCTTAGCACTGCGGGCTCGGGGTGTCATAAGGAAACAGAGCAATCACAACTGGAGGCAATTTTCTTGCCATCCATTCTAGTTGAAGCTATAGGCAAAGGACAACTTGACAAATTTAGAAAGAAGTAATAAAATCTACTGAAGCAGCTAAATCGTCTGCTAAAAGACACTGGGCACTGCCTAAAATGAAGCTATAAAAAGCGAAGTCTTCCTAAATCATCTTGCAGTAGAGTTTGAAATAAACATATTTTACCAAGTTTGCCTGAATTGTCTACCTATACGGTTTCAACACCCCATCTTTTTGTTTTGTTTTGTTTTGTTTTTTTGATGTGGACCACGTGCTTCTGTTTTATGCTTTTTTTTTTTTTTTTTTTGGCCATGAGACAATGTGGAATCTTAGCTGCCCGATGAGGAATTGAATCCTCAACCCTGCATTGGAAGGCAAAGTCTTAACCACTGAACAGCCAGAGAAGTCCCAGCACACACATTCTTTAGATTCTCATGCTGGTATTTGGTGATCTTAGGCTATATGGTTTATTTATTATTGCTTTGGTTTGTTTGTGGGGCTTTTAGTTCTCTACATAAATTTATTTCTAAAAAGTTATTTCTATTGTTTTAGAAGATTGATTTTCAGAGAATGGAATATTAAAAGAAATTCTGTATATTGAGTCACCTTAAGTTAAATTTTGCTTCTTCTCTTTCTAAAGAAGAATAAAGATATGGTGCTCTAATTATATTATGTTTAAAATGTAATTGTCTGGTAAGTTGAGACAAATATAGTGATGTATTAACTAAGTGCAATAAAGATAAACTCCAGAATCTCATTTGACTTAACCCAGTAGTACTTATTTCTTTATGACACTGTCCTTTCATATGATCCTCCAGGGACTCAGATTTCCATCTTGTGTCTCTGCCTTTTTCTTGGGCTTTGAGATACTCAGTTTGACTAATAGATATGGAAAGAAATTATGAGAAATGCATACAAGCATACTCACTTCTTACACATTTCTTGATGGTCTGAAAATAACACACATCAGTACCTATTACCTTACATTGACTGAAACTAATCACAAGTCCCCGTTTAGAGGTAAGGGTGGGTGTGGTGGTGGGTGCTGGGAAACAGCAAATCACTTCCTAGAGCAAAATTATTTAATGGAAGGAGGTGCAAATATTAAATCTCTAATAATTACAGTCATACCTGAAAATCAATTTTATAAAGAAATTTTATTTAATATGTATTAAATATATGTTCCACAATCTTCCCTAAATTCATATCTGAATCAACTATTATTTTCTCCCTGACCCATGGGTACGAAAGTTAGGCCAGTGTTATGGCAGCAGCTTTCCTATAGCCAATCTACTCTCCTCACAGATCACAATACTTTTCATTTGCCTGGAAAATCCCATGGACGGAGAAGCCTGGTAGACTATAGTCCATGAGGTGACAAAGAGTCAGACACAACTCAGCAACTTCATTTTTCACTTGTAGCATTCTCTAACCTATCTAGCTCACATTAACTCATCCTTCCTTTCTTTTATTCAATTTTATACTGCCAACACTTATCCATTTGTCTAGTGATGAGAGAGTCTGGCTAAATATGTTACATCACCCATACTCTAGGAAATGTCCTGCATTGAACCTTTAACCACCTCCTGGCCCACAGGGAGATCAAGTGATAGCCAAGCCACTGTTGACATTTCCTCAAGTTACATAGCTCCTGTTCCAATGGGAACAATTGACTCTGCCATACCATTGTGGTCTTTAAAACTATCTGTGTTGTGTTTTCAGCTTTTACAACCTTCAGAAGAATCAACAAATATGTCCTTTTATCGTAAACTTCATTCAACAATGGAATGATAATCAAGGAATTCGGTGGACATTCCATGGTCCCTAGTATCACAGGGCTCTAGTATTGTTGAGCTTTGGGACAGCTTCCTCAAAGTAGACACAGTATAGTTCTGACTCTATCTTCCTTATCGCTTCTTGGTCCACAACCATTAGGAAGGTAGTTGACCATTAAATGTGATTTTTCACAAAAACATTATCTTGCCTTGGATGCCAGCTGAGTAGTTATTAAGACAGAAGGGATGGGGGGTTATATAGATCTAATATGAAACTTTGGGATTCTACCTTGACTATTTCTGAGCATAATGATTATTTCTTTCTCCTAATGGCCACTCTAGGCCAGCCTGGTTTGTACCAAATTGGTTCAAGGATCCTGGGGACAAAATTTCTATAAGCTGAATTCATTCTGATGCTTGATATCCTATTGATTCTGCATGTGAGCTCAGTCACTCTTTGTGACCCTATGTACTGTAGCCTACCAGGCTTCTCTCTCCATGGGATTATCCTGGCAAGAATACTGCTGTCTCCTCCAGGGGATCTTCCCGACCCAGCAATCAAATTGCAGTTCCTGCACTGGCAGGCAGATTCTTTACCACTGAGCTGCCTATTGATTATAACCTTAAGTGAAAGGAATAGAAGATAAATTTAACACATTATCGCAATTCCTGCCAGTAAGATGAATCAGAGTAGCTGACAGACTAATGTGTGTGTGTGTGTGGGAACATTTGTCAGAAGCTGGGATGATATAAAAATAGTCATTATTATTGGAAAATAATTCTCCCTATGTCTTTTGAATTTTTGCCTATCTTGTGAGTAAAGCACTGGATAAATTATCTTTTCTAAGACATTTGTATAGGTAACAGTCTTTGAAGATACAGTATCTTCCTCTAAAGCAAAAAGCAGGTTTTCTCACAGCTGTGGAAGAAAAGATAGATTGTGTCCCCTTGCAGCTGAGAACAGATGTGTTAATTACTGTTTATGAAAGACGTGTTCCTTAAACTCAGAGAAATGACACCAACTGTGAATGCAGGTGTCATCTTGCCCTCTTCATGTCGCTTTCTGGGGATCTAAGCTTGAAGAAATTAATCCAAATATGCCTACACAATCAGCCTTCCATATCCCCAGGTTCCACATCTGATGATTCAACCAACCATGAATCAAAAATATTTGGAAAAAAAATTCCAGAAAGCCCCCAAGAAGCAAACTTGAATTTGCCACTCACTGATGACTATTTACATAGCATTTACATTGTATTAGGTATTATAATTAATCTAAAGATTATTTAACTAAATGGGAGAGTATGCATAGGCTATATGCAAACATACCCTCTTATATAAGGAACTTGAGCATCCACAGATTTTGGTATCCACGGGGTCCTAGGACCAGTTCCCCATGGATGCCTAGGAATGACTATACTCCGGCAATGCTATTATTGTAAATAGTAAACTGTCTTTTGTCATTGACTTCTACCAGCATTCATGAAGCTTGCTTGGGCAGGCAAAATTGTTATCATGCAAATGAGATAAAATCTCAGACTCTCTGGAGCTCTTGACACCAAGTGGCAAACCTAAGAATCCAGCTAGTCCCTCTGACTCCTAAGCCACACTCATTCCACTAGAACATTTTACCTTTTGATTCAGTTTTTAAGAAGAATTTTATGATGACTCGAGGGTTTGCATAGTCTGAGTTAATTTCCAAATATCTTACTTTCTTTATATACAACATTAATTGAATTCTTACACTTTGCTGGCTCTACTTCCATATTTACATACAAAATTTCTGTAGTGTCCTTGAAGTAATTACTAAATACAGCAGTACCAGTAATGTTGCCAGAGCAACAGCAAAAGAGCCATTTTCTTTTCCTACCAGAATGATGACAAATGCATCTGCTATAGACTCCTGGACAGGGTAGATAAAAAGATTCAAGTTAAACTAAGGCTAAATATATGCATACCCTATGTTGCAATAATTCCATTCCCTGATATACTAAACACAAATGAATACATCTATACATGAAGTGACACAAACAAGACTGCTCTTAGCAACTTTAAGCAGAAAAATAAAAATTTGACAACATTATTTAAGACGGACATTAGTATATATTATTCTTTTGGTTTTCTTTTTTATTGGAGTATAATTGCTATGTAGTGTTATTTTCTGCTGTACAGTGAAATGAATCAGCTATATGTATACATATGTCTTCTCCCTCTTGGACCTTCCTCACACTCCCTTCCCATTCAACCCCTTTAGGTAATCCAGAGCACTGAGATGAGCCTCTGTGCTACATTGAAGGCTCCCATCAGCTATCTGTTTTACACATTGTTCTGTATATATGTCACTCCTAATCTCCCAATCTGTCCCACCAACAGTGTCATAACATACAGGAAAAAAGAAAGAACAAAAAAGAAACAAAATGAACTAGAGCCACATGCAACAACACGGGTGAAACTTACAGGTCTGTGTTGAATGAGATATCAAACAAAAATTAAGTTCTATATGATTCTACATATATATACAATTCAAAACAAAAAAAAAAAAAAAAACAATCCATGACAATAAAGTGAGAATAATGGTTATACTTGTGGGATAAGAAAGGCTAATGACTAAGAGAAAGGACAAGGAGGAGCTAGGGTTTCAGTAATTTCTACATCTTGCTCTGGATGGTGGTTACACAACTGTATTCTCTTTCTTTGGAAAAAATTCATTGAGTTATATACTTCATGTATTTTCAAGTATAGGTACTCGGATAATTTATGTTACAATAAACTAGGTATCTTACTACTTAGGTATCTTATGCTATATGTATCTTATGACATAATAAAAATTATACCAAAGTTAATAAGCAAAATTTAATAAGCAGACTGATACATCTATGCTATTATATAAGTGTCAATATGTAACAAAATTCCTTTGTTCTTCTGTGAGAAATTGTAGGATTGCTGGCAATATGAATTGTAAAGTATAAACTCGAGAATAAAACATATATAGTTTTCAAAACACAGAATTAATGATCACAATATATAGGATTTAATAATTACCAAGTTAATATGTTAAGTGAAAGAGGATAAATGTGATTATTATAAAGTATTGTTATATTTAGGCTATACATATAATGTGTGCTCTGTGCTCAATCATGTCTGAATCTTTGCAACTCCATGGACTATATAGAGTCCATCAGGTTTCTCTGTCCATATGTGGCCTTTTTGATGCCACATAGCTTTCTGCTCTAAAAGAAAAAAATCTGTATTTTATTCAACCAAGTAAGAAGATTTAAAACATACACTTACTCAGCTGATTCTTAAGCCATGCTACAAGTTCTTAAAATATTTTATAACTGTTATTTCCATCACTTAACAAACCACTTTAGGAGCAAGCTGAATTTGAAATAATCTCTTTCAGTGCAATAGAGTCATCCCCAGTTCAGAATATTTAGTTACTACTTCATACATAATTAGTAAGAAGTCAATATTGTTTAATATCCTGATACTATTTAAATTTTCTTTAATGTCACCTGGACATCTTTTCCTCTGGATCAGTCATCACATCCTTCCTAACTTGTAGCCCATGTTCTAGCTAAATTTAACACTTCACTGTTTCCCACATGCCCCCATTTTCCTTTCTTCTTTTTTTAATTGGAGCATAGTAGATTTGCAGTGCTGTGTTAGTTTCAGATATACAGCAAAATGAATATATTAACACATATATCCATTCTTTTCTAGATGATCTTCCTATATAGGTTATTACAGAGATTTGAGTAGAGTTGCCTGTACTAAACAGTACGTCCTTATTAGTGATCTATTTTATATATATATATATATATATATATATATATATATATATATATATATATATCAGATCAGATCAGTCGCTCAGTCGTGTCCGACTCTTTGCGACCCCATGAACCACAGCACGCCAGGCCTCCCTGTCCATCACCAGCTCCCGGAGGTCACCCAGACTCACACCCATCAAGTCAGTGATGCCATCCAGCCATCTCATCCTCTGTTGTCCCCTTCTCCTCCTGCCCTCAATCCCTCCCAGCATCAGAGTCTTCTCCAATGAGTCAACTCTTCGCATGAGGTGGCCAAAATACTGGAGTTTCAGCTTTAGCATCATTCTTTCTAAAGAAATTCCAGGATTGATCTCCTTCAGAATGGACTGGTTGGATCTTCTTGCACTCCAAGGGACTCTCAAGAGTCTTCTCCAACACCACAGTTCAAAAGCATCAATTCTTCGGCGCTCAGCCTTCTTCACAGTCCAGCTCTCACATCCATACATGACCACAGGAAAGACCATAGCCTTGACTAGGCGAACCTTTGTTGGTAAAGTGATGTCTCTGCTTTTGAATATGCTATCTAGGTTGGTTATAACTTTCCTTCCAAGGAGTAAGCGTCTTTTAATTTCGTGGCTGCAGTCACCATCTGCAGTGATTTTGGAGCCCAGAAAAATAAAGTCTGACACTGTTTCCACTGTTTCCCCATCTATTTCCCATGAAGTGATGGGACCAGATGCCATGATCTTCGTTTTCTGAATGTTGAGCTTTAAGCCAACCTTTTCACTCTCCACTTTCACTTTCACCAAGAGGCTTTTTAGCCCCTCTTCACTTTCTGCCATAAGAGTGGTGTCATCTGCATATCTGAGGTTATTGATATTTCTCCCGGCAATCTTGATTCCAACTTGTGTTTCTTCCAGTCCAGCATTTCTCATGATGTACTCTGCATATAAGTTAAATAAACATGGTGACAATATGCAGCCTTGACGTACTCCTTTTCCTATTTGGAACCAGTCTGTTGGTCCATGACCAGTTCTAACTGTTGCTTCCTGACCTGCATACAGATTTCTCAAGAGGCAGATCAGGTGGTCTGCTATTCCCATCTCTTTCAGAATTTTCCATAGTTTATTGTGATCCACACAGTCAAAAGCTTTGGCATAGACAATAAAGCAGAAATAGATGTTTTTCTGGAACTCTCTTGCTTTTTCCATGATCCAGCGGATGTTGGCAATTTGATCTCTGGTTCCTCTGCCTCTTCTAAAACCAGCTTGAACATCAGGAAGTTCACGGTTCACATATTGCTGAAGCCTGGCTTGGAGAATTTTGAGCATTACTTTACTAGCGTGTGAGATGAGTGCAATTGTTCGGTAGTTTGAGCACTCCTTGGCATTGCCTTTCTTTGGGATTGGGATGAAAACTGACCTTTTCCAATCTTGTGGCCACTGCTGAGTTTTCCAAATTTGCTGGCATATTGAGTGCAGCACTTTGACAGCATCATCATTCAGGACTTGGAATAGCTCCACTGGAATTCCATCACCTCCACTAGCTTTGTTCGTAGTGATGCTTTCTAAGGCCCACTTGACTTCACATTCCAAGGTGTCTGGCTCTAGGTCAGTGATCACATTATCATGATTATCTAGGTCTTGAAGCTCTTTTTTGTACAGTTCTTCTGTGTATTCTTGCCACCTCTTCTTAATATCTTCTGCTTCTGTTAGGTCCACACCATCTCTGTCCTTTATCGTGCCCATCTTTGCATGAAATGTTCCTTTGGTATCTCTGATTTTCTTGAAGAGATCCCTAGTCTTTCCCATTCTGTTGTTTTCCTCTATTTCTTTGCATTGATCACTGAAGAAGGCTTTCTTATCTCTTCTTGCTATTCTTTGGAACTCTGCATTCAGATGTTTATATCTTTCCTTTTCTCCTTTGCTTTTCGCTTCTCTTCTTTTCACAGCTATTTGTAAGGCCTCCCCAGACAGCCATTTTGCTTTTTTGCATTTTTTTTCCATGGGGATGGTCTTGATCCCTGTCTCCTGTACAATGTCACAAACCTCATTCCATAGTTCATCAGGCACTCTATCTATCATATCTAGGCCCTTAAATCTATTTCTCACTTCCACTGTATAATCATAAGGGATTTGATTTAGGTCATACCTGAATGGTCTAGTAGTTTTCCCTACTTTCTTCAATTTCAGTCTGAATTTGGCAATAAGGAGTTCATGGTCCGAGCCACAGTCAGCTCCTGGTCTTGTTTTTGCTGATTGTATAGAGCTTCTCCATCTTTGGCTGCAAAGAATATAATCGATCTGATTTCGGTGTTGACCATCTGGTGATGTCCATGTATAGAGTCTTCTCTTGTGTTGTTGGAAGAGGGTATTTGCTATGACCAGTGCATTTTCTTGGCAAAACTCTATATAGCAGTGTGTATATGTTAGGTGCATATGTTAATCCCAATATCCTAAATTACCCCTCTCCCCTTGCCTTTGTTAACCATAAGTTTGTTTTCTACATCTGTAATTCTAATTCTGTTTTGTAAATAAGTTCATTTGTACCATTTTTTAGATTCCATATATAAGTGATATCATGATATTTGTCTTTGTCTGACTTACTTCACTTAATATGATAACCTCTAGGTCCATTCATATTGTGGCAAATGACATTATTCCATTCTTTTTATGTCTGAGTAATATTCCATTGTGTATATATATGTCTATCTGTATGTGTGTGTACAACTTCTTTATCCGTTCTTTTGCTGATGGACATTTAGTTTGCTTCTATGTCTTGGCTATTGTAAATAGTGCTGCAGTGACATTGGGGTGCATGTATCTCTTCAAATTATGGTTTTCTTTGAATATATGCCCAGTAGTGGGACTGTTGGGTTATATGGTACATTTATTTCTAGGTTTGTTTTTTTTTAAGGAATCTCCATACTATTCTCCATAATGGCTCCATCAGGTTACATTCCCACCAATAGTGCAGGAGGTTTCCCTTTGCTCCATATCCTCCCTAGCATTTACTGTTTGTAGACTTTTTGATGGTGGCCATTCTAAGCAACAGTAAAGAAACCACCTGCCAATGCAGGAGACATAAGAGACATGGGTTTGATCCCCAGGTCAGGAAGGTAGCTTAGAGGAGGGCATGGCAACCCACTCCAGTATTCTTGACTGGACAATCCCATGGACAGAGAAGCCTAGTGGGCTGTGTATGCTCCATAGGGTCACGAAGAGTCAGGCACGACTGAAATGACAGCATCCATGCACATTCTGAGCAGTGTGAGGTGATACTTCATTGTAGTTTTAATTTGCATTTCTCTAATAATTAGTGACATTAAGCATCTTTTTATGTGATTTTTGGTATTTGTATGTCTTCTTTAGAGAGATATCTATTTAGGTCTTCTGTCTATTTTTTCACAGGGTTGTATGTTTTTTTTTAATATTGAGCTGCAAGAGCTGTTTGTGTATTTTGGAGACTAACCTTTTATCAGTTGCTTCTTTTACAATTATTTTCTTCCATTGAGTGTGGTCTTTTCATCTTGTTTATTGTTTCCTTTGCTGTGCAAAAGTTTTTAAGTTTAATTAGGTCCCATTTATTTATTTTTCCCATTGGTCTAGTAGGTGGGTCAAAGAGGATCTTGCCATGATTTATGTTAAAGAGTGTAGTGCCTATGTTTTCCTCTAAGCTTTATAGTTCTGGCCTTATACTTAAGTCTTTAATCCATTTTTAGTTTATTTTTGTGTATTGTATTAGGGAGTGTTCTGATTTCATTTGTTTACATACAGCTGTCTAGTTTTCCTAGCACCACTTATTGAAGAGACTGTCTTTTCTCCATTGTATATTCTTGCCTCCTTTATCATGGATTAGGTGACCATAGGTCCATGGGTATCTCTGGACTTTCTATCCTATTCCATTGATCTATATTTCTGTTTTTGTTACATTATCATTTTGTTTTGATGACTATATTGTCTGAAATCTGAGAGTCTGATTCTTAAAGCTCCATTTTTGTTTCTCAAGATGGCTTTGGCTATTAAGGGTCTTTTGTGATTCCATACAAAATTTTTTTTGTGCTAATTCTGTGAAAAATGCAATTGGTAATTTGATAAAAATTGAACTGAATCTGTAGATTGCTTTGAGTAGTATAGTCATTTTGACAATATTGATTCTTCCAATCCAAGAACATGGTTTATCTCCCCATCTGTTTATGTCATCTTTGATTTGTTTCATCACCACCTTATAATTTTTTAAGTACAAGTCTTTTGCTTCCTTAGGTAGATTTATTCCTAGGTATTTTATTCTTTTTGATGTGAGTGGGATTGCCATTTTATTTCTGGTTGCTTCCTTCAATGGAAAAACTCTCGCATCTCTGTCTACTGACATCACATTCATTTTTTTAAAAACTCAAGTGAAACATCCTTTCTTTTATAAAGTTTTCTTTGACTTTTGGTCAATACATATTTTTCCTGTGAATTCCATAATACTTTATAAATTGTACTACAGTTTATGTAACAAGCTGTGTGCTGCTGCTGCGCTAAGTCGCTTCAGTCGTGTCCAACTCTGTGCGACCCCACAGGCGGCAGCCCGCCAGGCTCCGCCATCCCTGGGATTCTCCAGGCAAGAGCACTGGAGTGGGTTGCCATTTCCTTCTCCAATGCATGAAAGTGAAAGGTGAAAGTGAAGTTGCTCAGTCATGTCTTGACTCTTAGCGACCCCACGGACTGCGGCCTACCAGGCACCTCTATCCATGGGATTTTCCAAGCAAGAGTACTGGAGTGGGATGCCATTGCCTTCTCCTAACAAGCTGTGTAACAAGCTATTACTGGGCTCTTCCAGGTCATCACATATGTCAAATCTCACCAAGCAGAGGCAAAACAGTGTGTTTCTTAAAAGCTATGGTGCATATAAAAGGGAGAGCTCTGACCAAAAAGAATGATCTGATTAGGTTCACACTTTGAATCCTTACTTATCAAGATTTCATTTCTAATGCTAAGTAGTACCCAGGGCAAATCCAGACTCCCAAATGGAAAGAGATCCCGTTATATGTTGTCTATTCTGCCTCCCTCATTTCCAAGTAGTTTCACTAACAGCATGAATTCAAGGGCTCTTCTGATCTTTCATGAAGTCTTTCTAGTTAGGCGCCACAGTAATTCAGTTGTGTGTTTACTTGTACCTTCTAGACTTGATGTACAAACTGCTTCATAAGATTTTCTGGCATGGCATCTAGATCAACATTATCAAATTTTAACACATACATCAAATACTTTGCCCTTTTTAATGATATATATTCCAAATTATACTTCACATATATTTGAACATCTAAAATTTCTGAGAGTTCCTAAATTTATTTCAGCATGGTTTCCTTTGTCCCTATACCTAATTCAAGTGTGTTCTGTTTTTTAGTCCCACACTGATCATTGTGTTAACCATAACAGCATTGATATTTTCCACAAATTACTGTTCTAGAGATGTGTCTTTCATACTTTTGATGAAGCGCTGAAGACTGTGGGGGAAGCACATCTTCCACTGCTCAGTCCTTCATCATTTTCATCTATCCACCATGCTTCTTCCCCAAACACAAGTCCTGCCATATGAACTTCTCTACCAAGATCACCACCCTAAGAAATGCAGTCCAGTTTCCCCAGGTAGCATCTTCACTTGAGTGAGCAGCCCTACCGGGTCACCTGTCCTTATCCTCTCCCTAAAGACTCCAGTGATTAGCACCGTTCTACATCTTATATTGATGCTAATGTTTCTTTAAAAACAGAGTCACAGAGTCAGATTGCCTAGGTTTAAATCCCAATTATGAGCTGTGTGACTAGAACAAATTATTTAAGTGCTCTGGTTTTCAATCTCCCCCTCTCTGAAGGAGAAATAATAAAAATAACTACTTAAAAGGAGGCTATAGGAATTAGGATAATTGTTGTTCATGAAGCACTCAGAATAGTGCGTAGCTAATAACCGTGGTTATGTAAGTACCAGATATTATTGCTATTGGTAAAATTATTGATTCACTCCTTGATAACTAACACTATGATCCCCTAAAGCTCCATTACACTCACCTCCACTACCTTTATAACTATATAAGCTCTCAGATTCTTATTCATAGTAGACCACATTAGACATATGTATGTATATAATACATACACACATACATATTTATATACACATATATTGAAAACTGTAATATGTTTTATATGTGTGTGTGAGTATGTGCATTTACATATGAAACATTTAATATGTGTTATGTGTGTATGTGCATATTCTTTTTCTGGTCAAATGTATTGGAAACTTCAGCTTGGAACAGATTACTAACACAGCGCATCAGAAGTTGTTAAAATAAATGGCCATAGTGAAATGAGATGGTAAGAACACTTTAGTGATCAGAAGCCTCTTTTGGAAAAAGAAATGAGCTTTGAGAAAGTAAATAAATGAGTACCTTTGGTAGAAAATGAGAGGCTAAGTGTTGGTTAGGGGGAGGTTTGTTACATAGAAGAATGCTCCACATGGCAACAGAAGAGGGTTTCCTCAGAACTGATTGAGGGGTGAGAGAGGAGATAGTTACAGGTGCTGACATAGGGACAGTGAGCTCGTGCTCAGCAGTATGAATTTTTCCTTCCACCTGAACTTTAAATCTTTATAAAACTCTGTCCCCACACCCTACCCGCTCCACCACACACACAGCTTTGTGCAAACTGACTCCATCCTTCAGGTCAAAAGTGAAGAATCTGGGCTTCCTGTGCAGACTGACAAGAGTGTTTGGATAAGAAAACCCTAGAAGCAGGAGTGCATAAGCTGCCAGGAACTCAGAGACATTATGGAGAGGCGCTGGACTTTGAACAATCAAAAAAATTAGCACATTCCTATTGAGACCCAAAACTGTTCAAAGAAAGGATCCCTGCTGATACTGGCCTGTAAGAGACTTAATTAAAAGAGTTAATGTCCCTTTTCCCAATGAATAGTGATATCTAATTCTGGCAGAGTGAATATCTATCAGTTTGCTTCCCATCAACTCTTTTCTTCTGGGCACTATTCATGATGAGTTCTGTGGACATAACCACATTAGCACAGGGTCACCTGGTCTCTGAATTCTGGCCTAGGGTTGGACACTGATTTAAACTTAACCTTGAGAGTCTTTCCCCAAGGTTTGTAGAATTGAATTTGTGGCAGTTTCTTTTCTTGGCTAAAATTAAGTGCTGAATTCAAGAGATCATAGTGAGATATATTCTGCCCCACAGAGCAAGATGCTCTATGCTAAAGTAGAATGAAATCAATATATTGAAAGTAGCAGTGAAAAGGGACAAAAAAGTCACCTAGGCACGAAGGCCCCTGACTCCAGGCATGCTTAGTCCAGCATTCTCCATGCTTTTCTTATACCGTGATACTCAACACTTCCTTGACCCCCAGCTTACACAAGTATTCCAGCAATGGGTCAAAACTAGATCAAACTGAATTTCTCTTTTGTTTACAAAGTATCACAAACTCAAGAAATCACTACTAAGTGATATTTTACTAATATATTATAATATGTGAAGTTGTTCAGTCGTGTCCGACTCTTTGCGACCCCATGGACTGTAGCCCTCCAGGTTCCTCTGTCCATGGGATTCTCCAGGCAAGAATACCAGTGGGTTGCCATTTCCTTCTCCAAATATATTATATATAGGCATATTTAAAATACTTAACCATAAAAATCATAGGAGCTACTTCCTTATTTCCCAAATCACTATACTTCCAAACAATGAGTCTCCGGATAATAAGTGAATATTTCAAATAAGAACTCTGTGACCTATAAATCTATTGAATAGTAAAAAGAACATAAGAATGAGGAGAATTTTTGTATCTGTAATAAGGGTTTTGAGGATAGTATTTAAACCCATGATTCTATAACATAGTTTTACTGTTCAAAAGAAAGTGATTTAGCATATTGCAATTTGCTTTTATAATTTGAAGAGAATTATTTCAATGCTATGAATGAAAGTACAGAAGTACTTAAATAAAAAGGGAAACAGATAATGACCTTATTGTCATTGATTGAATTACCAGCACCATTTCCATTATTGCTGCTAAGTCGCTTCAGTCCTGTCCGACTCTGTGCGACCCCATAGACGGAAGCTCACCAGGCTCGACGGAGCCCCAGGCTCTCCTGTCCCTGGGATTCTCCAGACAAGAACACTGGAGTGGGTTGCCATTTCCTTCTCCAATGCATGAAAGTGAAAAGTGAAAGTGAAGTCGCTCAGTCGTGTCCGACTCTTAGTGACCCCATGGACTGGAGCCTACCGGGCTCCTCCGTCCATGGGATTTTCCAGGCGAAAGTACTGGGGTGGGGTGCCATTGCCTTCCCCGATTTCCATTACTAGTGTCAACTTTTATTGTGGAGTCATTCTGAAGAAATCAGCCATTATAATGTAATTTATTCCATCATCTTCACTATTTAGGTTCAATAACAGCAACCTTAGAAACAATCAAGATAATATAAAAACAGTATTGAACATGAAGATAAGTTCATGATCACAGTAGACAACATCCTGAATTTGCAGTAGTTCAGATTAAATGTACTAAATTTTTTGAGAAGAGATTATGATTATGTAAATTACTTCTTTCCACTATTCTATCTTGATATGCCTTAGAGACATCTTGTGAAGCAAAATTCATAAGATATTGTAAATCAGAAAAGACCTATTTGCTAGTTATAATGAAGTAGCTCTCCCAAGAGAAGATATCATATTTTACAACATTTCTTTTAAAGTAGGTATATATTTATTCATATTTTACATGAGAAATATTTGTGTATAAAGTTTGATGAACCATGTTCGCCAAAGCTGCTGCTGCTGCTAAGTCCCTCATTAAACTTTAGTAATTCCTAATCTGTCCACAGTGAGGCAGCAATCTCCAGGAAAATGAAAGAGTTTACCTCATACAGTGCCAAGTGACAAAAGATTGCTCTATAAAATGGTCATTTTGGTTTGCTAGATGTAACAGACAGGTAGGTATAACCAGCTATGTTTAAATAGCTAAAGCAACATATTGTCTTCATAACTGGACTTTAAAAATTATAGCAGAAGAAAAGATACATTTCTAATTGTAAATATGTTTTGTCTTTTTCCTAAATGAAGAAATTTTTAAAGCATAAAGCTTAAAATATCTTACAGCTGGTTTAAAGAATGCCTGTCACTTTTGATGAATAAATAAATTTATACTGTAATTTTCAAAAATTGTAGAAAATCCTAAGTCAATCAGATCAGATCAGTCGCTCAGTCGTGTCCGACTCTTTGCGACCCCATGAACCAAATAATTGGAAGGAAAAAAGAGGCTTGAAATTCTTGATGCTTAAAACTTTCTTAAAGTATATTTGGTTTTTGCTACAACATGTTACCAGTTCTTTCTTGGATGAAAATATTTTATGAATAAAAATATCACCTATTTAAAAGAATCAGCTAAACTTTAGAATGTCATGGAATCTAGTGTTTTCAAAAGCTCTTTGCTGTGTCCTTAAGATATATATCAAAAAGCCCAAGTTCAGGAAGGAATTTTTAGAGAAAAGTTTATTCCATATAATAATTAATACCATATAAAATGTACATGATAATTTTAAGAGTAATTAACAATAATTATGTAAGTATAATTTTCTCTATTAGAGAAAGAAAGCCAGAGAGAGAGGAAGGGGTTGGGAGGGAGAGAGAGAAAAGGAAATAAGGATGGAGAGAGAGAGAGCTTACTGATCAAGCACTGTTCTCTATAGTGGCTGCACCAATTTACATTCTCACCAGCAGAGAATGAGGGATCCTTTTTCTCCATGTTCTCACCAACATTTATCATCTTTGGTTCCTCAAAAAATTAAAAATAAAACTATCAGATGATCCAGCAATCTTACTTCTGAGTACATAAAGAAGCATAAGCAAAGGAATTGAAATCAGGATCTTGAAGAGACTTCAAGACTGCACACCCACGTCTGTTGCAGCATTATTCATAGTAGTCAAGGCATGTAGCAACCCAAATGTCCATCATAGGATGATGGATAAAGAAAAAGTGGTATATACACACAAAGGAATATTTTTCAACCTTAAAAAACAAGAAAGTTCTGCTGTTTGCAACAACATGGATAAATCTGGAAAGCATTATGCAATGTAAAATAAGCCAGACACAGAAGGACAAATACTATATGTTATCACTTACATGAGAAATCCAAAATAAATGTCAGACTCTTAGAAGTGGAGAGTATAATGCTTTTTGCTAAGGGCTGAGGGGATGGAGAGATGGGAATATATAAGCTTCAATTACACAAGATCAATAAATGAATAAGTATTATAATAAATAACGTTGTATTATATACATGAAAATTTGCTGAGGTAATCTTATGTTAAACATTCTTATCACAATAAATAATATATAGGTATGTATGTAACTTACTGCAATATATAATGAAGGCAGGAAAGAAGGGAGGGAGAGTGGAAGGGAAAGAGGATTGAGGGAAACTTGGAGATAATGGATGTTTGTGGCATAAAATCAGTGATAGTTTTACATGTATATACTTATCCCAAACTCACTAACTTGTATACATTAAATATGTTACAGCTTTTTTATATCAGTTATACTTCCATAGGATCCCAAAATGTTGGACACAACTGAGGCAACTTAGAAAGCACGCCTGCATACTTCACTAAAATGCACTTGTTTTTTAGTTCCAAGTGGAACTAAACTTCTTGTTACTCATTTTGAGAATTTTCTGAGTAACTGGTACTCTTCAATCCACTTCTGAGGTTACATAATTCAATAGAAGTTCTCCACGCTTTTCTGACTTTTTATTGTTGTCTTCTATTCATCTAAAGCCTCTGTATGTGATAATCACATAAACTGCCATTTCTGGTCCATCGCAATCCCAGAACTGAACCTGAATTAGTTCCTACTCCTGCCACTGCTGACCTATTCCAATTCCTATGCATCTGTCTTTTTGATGAATCTCAACACAACACATGGTCCACTGTATCTCTCTGCATTTTAATCTGTGTAAAATTTCTTAATACATAAATAACCCCCAAGTCCATGTTGAAAAACTTCTGAAGCCAAAACATACCTGATACTAAAGACAAAAAGAGCAAGAATAAAAAATATACAGACAAATCTCAGTTACAAAGATTAAAAAGTAATTCAGTAAAACATTAGTAAGTAGAATTCAGCAATATAATAAGTACACTGAGCAAATGTAGCATTTCCTCCAGAAATGCAAAGCTATTTAATATTACAGAATATGCTAACATGATGAAAACCTGTCAAAATCCTATAGTAAATCAAAGGCAGTATGAAGGTAGCTGAAATGTAATATGTGTCCATTTAAGCCAAGAATAGGGCAACAGAATCTCTTGATTTAGTTAACATTGTTCTTTGTGTGACTTCCCTGGTGGCTCAGATGGTAAAAACTTGGAAAGAAACATTATTAATATTAACAGATGACATGACAAACCCAAAAGAATCAACCAATAAACTATTAAAAATTCAATCAAGAGTTTTCCAATATTTCAGCATAAATCAGATAAAACTTAACACGAGGCTCTTTGATGATAGCAATAAATGTCAACTTTTGATGAATTAACATAATGAGAAACTTTAGCATTAAACTTTACTGACAAATGTAAATTAAGATGTCAAGAAGTGAAATGAAAATAATTGATGCATTTATGTATTGACCATCCCAACTAAAATCACTGTGAAACTTTTAAAAACTAGTTTTAGATAGTTTATTAAGCTGTAATTCAACAAGGCAATGAAGTGCCTTTAAAAATAGACATGATGAAGGCTTCTTTTTTCCCAAAATATTAAAATTTATCATAGATAAGCAACAAGGTAAGTAACATGATTCTAGTACTAAAATGTACAAATAGATATTGAAACAGTTGTAAGAACCTTAAAGCAGACAATTATTAAAAATGTTGTACAGTTTTTTAAAAGAAATTTATTTGTATTAAAAAATAAGCTAAAAAGATTTAATGTGATTATATAGTATTTCTAAAGATATTCATTACAGACTGTTTCTCATGGAAAAATTAGAAAACCTAAAAATTAAGCAGCATATTAATTATAGTTTATTATCCAAAGATAAAATACTCAGTGATCATTAA
Organism: Tragelaphus eurycerus; assembly: GCA_935064755.1. NCBI lineage: Eukaryota > Metazoa > Chordata > Mammalia > Artiodactyla > Bovidae > Tragelaphus > Tragelaphus eurycerus. Next base: position 11,115,874 of record CAKXYN010000012.1, read on the forward strand.
ATGAGAAGATGAGTATTATACAATATATTATTAAGAAAAAATAAATTTATAAAGAATGCATCTAGTATTATCCAAATTTTAAGTATGATTATATACAAAAATTCTGGAATTATATATGTAAAAAATGGGTAAGACCCAGCTCTGCATATTGAGATTATTGATCATTTAGTTCCCTTTAAATTTTTCTGTATTTTTACAGTTTATTTTACAGTGAGCTTAATACTTATGTAATCAGAAAAAATATTATTCATACATAGTAGACATCAAAACATATAGTTTCAGGGATGTTGAGATACATGTGATAATAATCATCATAATAAGGTATATTTTCTAGATTCAGATGCAGATGGTTTATATATCAGCACCAACTGGTATAGGAGTAGGAGAATAGGCTGAGGAAGGGAAGGATTTTCCTAAAGAAATCTATATCACATGGACAATAATAATAAGGAATATCATTACCAAATAAGTTGAAGAAGGCAATCAAAATTAACAAGAGAGTTTTATTTTAAAGTAGAGATCTCAAACTAGAGATTAGACCCATTAGATCATCCCTAAAACAATTATGTGCTACTACTTAATGATATTTTAGTAGCAAGATTTTCCTTGATAATTCTATGTATTCTATTCTATACATTAAATGATTTATCTGGTATAAGATTCATTTGCCTAACCTATGCAGATGTCAATGGTACAAAATAAGATTAAGAAACTGAGCATTTTAGAGAATATATCCCATTTTATTTTATTTGAATTTTATATTTAACTATAATTAAACATGAAAGTAGCCCATTTAATTTTGAATGGCTAATGACACTGCATCACTGTTAAAGTACAAGGTATAAATTTAAGAAATGAACTACATACTGGAAGTAATTGCAAGTTTTATATAAACATTTCTTTTCATATTCAAGGATGAAGTAACTTGGTTAAAAATTTTTAGCATGAAAAAATTTGAATGTTGACTATGTTTGGTGAAGATTATTCTTAAATGAATATTTGTTTATTTTCCTTTTTAAAGAATTTTGATGGGGCAATGATTTCTCAAAGCTAGAATGATATTTTCATCTTTGTGTAACTAAAAAATTATTTACATGTCTTGAATGCTCTGACTTTAAGAGATCTCTACTTTAAAATAAAACTCTCCTGTCAATTTTGATTGCCTTCTTCAACTTATTTGGTAATGATATTAGTTATTATTATTGTCCACGTGATATAGATTTCTTTAGGAAAATCCTTCCCTGCCTCAGCCTACTCTCCTACTCCTATACCAGTTGGTACTAATACATAAACCATCTGCATCTGAATCCTCATCTCAGGCTCTGCTTCTGAGGAGGCCATCTTAAGAAAAACGACAGCCTAAAGTACTTAAAGACCTTAGAGACTACAAGGTGCTTAACAAAACAGGCAACAGCAGACTTTTATTTGTTTGAAAGTGTATTTATTTTACCGTTGTTTTTTTAATTTTTAATTCATTTTTTTGGATGGATGTAGAATTATTCTTGTTTCACATTTCCTTCTCTTGTACTAACTTAAAGATGCTGTTCTGTGTCTCCCAGCCACCATGATTCCTAATGAGAGGTAGGGTATAAAATGCACAATTTGTTCTCACTATGCAATCTATTTTTTTTCTTGGCTGCACTCACATTTTCTCTTTTTCTTTGTTGTTCTGAATACAGAAAATTGTATTCTTAGGGTTGTTTCCTTTGTTTCTATCCTCCTGATGGGTCATTGAATTTTGGGGTGTAGGTTCAACATTGCAGACAGCATGCACTAGGGTGTCTGGTTATATACAGTCTTACCTTCAAAACACATAGACTTCCGTCAGGACCCTTTCAGGTTTTGTGAGATTAGGTTTTATTCTTTGATGAAAAGAGTTCATTTTGATTTGGAACTTAGTTTTTGGTGGTGACACTTACTTCAGGACAGGGTCCATAATCCAAAGGTTTGGCATTTCCAGGGCATAACTGAATGCTCAGAATTTTCAGCCTGATCTCTTTACTATTGATAATTCAGCATTCCACTTTCCCCTTGCACAGTGTAACCTCCGATGGCACAAAACAGGTCTCAGCACTTAACCAGGTAACCTCTAATAGAATTCATGGAGTTTCATAATTACCACAGCAGTCATTAGAACTTCAAACATCCATCAAAATGCATGTGCAAGATAACTAAGAATTGACAAGTAAGAGGCCTTCATCCTGAGTAAGTTTTGAAATGTCACTGTTCAGAAATTCTGATTAATCATTTTTTATTACATTATAAGACTGTAGCTTATGCTAATTTCTTAAATTACTACAATATTCCACAGTAACCAATATGAAAATGTCTAGCCATAGCTGGAATTATGTAATGGTTTCTTTCCTTCCATGAAACTTTCCTCATTCCTCTCTAATAAAAAAAAAAAAAGCTATAGGAATACCCAATAGTGGTAGAGGATGATTTGAATTGTCATCTTCCCAGCCGTTTTCCTAACATCAACTACTGATAGTAGTTAGTTTTGACTCAGATTTAAACTTCTATCATGAAGCAGAGATCTATACAAAAGATCACTTCCCGTGGGCAGATCTCATCCTATCTTGGCCCGAATTCCTGTGTAGGTTGTCTGTCTGGTCTTGTCTTTCTAATCTGTTATGTGAAACTGTGAGCAATAAAAAATATGGCTTAGAGAAATTAAATTTTAAATTTCTCTAAAATTTAATTTAGAGAAATTAAATTTTGGTATTTACAACTGCAGAGAGAAGCATTTTTCTCCCATATTAATTTGTATCCCTAGGATATGGCTCTCACTGGACATATTTTAACAGAAAAATATGTTGAACTGCATGTCATAAAAATCAGGGCTGACAACATTCATCATAACAATTAATCAGTACTTATTAAGCACCTCCCATAGAACAGCGCAGTATCAAGTCACAGGTTGTCCCTGTGGATAGATCTTGAAGTAGACAAGAACACTACATTAAAAGCTAGGGCTTGGGAGATTTTGTTTTTTACTTTGTCATTGATATGCTTGGTGGTTTAGGCATGTTGCTTACTACTTCTGAGTCTCAGCTTTTACATCTATATAATTAAACAAATAAAGAGATTTTGAGAGAATGAGGGGAAATTATGTATAGAAGCCTCCTAGAAACAATTTCTTAGCTCATTCCAATAACTACAGTAACTTCATTCCAATAACTACAATAGCTTCTTATTCTTCATGTTAGTGATTGGTTTAAGAGCATTTATGCAACTGATCAAAGAAATATAAGGGGCTTCATTGAAGCTAATAAACTAAACATGAATTAAAAGTTCTGGAAATACCAACATAGTCTAGGTGTAACCAACAAGGCCTTGGTAAATAGTCAATTGACATGCAGCTTTTGATAATAACAGTGACGAGAGAGAGAGATAGACAGATAGATCAAAATTAAATAATGTTATATCATCTCCTTTTTAGTGTCTGCCATGTATGCAAAAAACCATCAGTGTTAGCAATTTTTCTTTATGATAAAAGTATATATATTTTTTTCTTTATTTGATTGATCTATATATAAATTTTGGAGAAGGCAATGGCACCCCACTCCAGTACTCTTGCTTGGAAAATCCCACAGACGGAGGAGCCTGGTGGGCTGCAGTCCATGGGGTCACTAAGAGTCAGACATGACTGAGCGACTTCACTTTCACTTTTCACTTTCACGCATTGGAGAAAGAAATGGCAACCCACTCCAGTGTTCTTGCCTGGAGAATCCCAGGGACGGGGGAGCCTGGTGGGCTGCCGTCTATGGGGTCGCACAGAGTTGGACACGACTGAAGTGACTTAGCATAGCATCAGATCAGATCAGTCGCTCAGTCGTGTCCGACTCTTTGCGACCCCATGAACCGCAGCACGCCAGGCCTCCCTGTCCATAGCATAGCATATATAAATTTATACTTAACCATAGATTCTCGGGTAAAAGCTTTTAAAACATTGTCAATAAAGATATTTAAACTTGAAAAAAATCCACTGAGAGTAAACTAAATATTTCCCACTCCCAATAACAGGTTCTCATGCATATACTTGTGAGCTTTATAACTAAGATAGATACATTTAAGAAAAAATCCTCCTATCACATTTCATATAATGATTACATCTTTTCTACTCACTGCTGCTGCTGCTGCTAAGTCGCTTCAGTCGTGTCCGACTCTGTGTGACCCCATAGATGGCAGCCCACCAGGCTCCCCCGTCCCTGGGATTCCCAGGCAAGAACAATGGAGTGGGTTGCCATTTCCTTCTCCAATGCATGAAAGTGAAAAGTTAAAATGTAGTCGCTCAGTCATGTCTGACTCTTAGCGACCCCATGGACTGCAGCCCACCAGGCTCCTCCATCTGTGGGATTTGCCATGCAAGAGTACTGGAGTGGGGTGCCATTGCCTTCTCCTTCTCCTTACTGGGTAGTAGCAAAAGTAACCAAATGACCTGTAACTTATTGGCCTAAGTGACTTCCCTTCATGTATCCCTTCAGTGACAGAGGACCCTCCATTCCCTAGGTCTTGTATGTTCTTTACTGCATTATTTATATTTGGCTAATAGACACCAAGTGAAGGAAAAAAGGGGGAGGGGAGACTATGGGATCACATGGGAGGTTCTGGGGTCAGAGCTGAAAGTGGCATCCCGGTTTCCATTTGTCAGGAATGCCACACAGTTATGTCAACATAACTTTTAGAAATAAGGACCTTTCTCTTTAAGGAACCATCTTTCAGTGTGGCTTAGCAGCTACCAACAATGCAAATGTACAAAATTTTTAAACTTACATTTGTAACAACTCTAGAGCAGTACAGATTCTCATTGGGATCCTGTCCATAAAGTGATGGGAAAGAATAATAATTTAAGAGACTAGAAAACTCTGACATCCTGTTTTTCAGCATATCAAAGAATAATAGTTTGGGACTAAACTATCTCTAAATGAATATATCAAATTCATTCAGTCTCTAAATGAACCTAAACCAAGTGCGTAGATGAGCACCTCACTATTAAGCATTAATGTGCTTGGTATGTACTTGGCAAAATAAGGTATAATCATTTGACATGGTGGAATAATCTTTCTTAAAATATAATTAAGTATTTTATTAGAGGATTGTTCAGGAATGATTAGGGTAGGAAAGAGATAGAACAAACAAACTGGATAATTTGATAAAAGTTGAATAAAAGAGCTATTTGTAAAGCATATAAGGGTTCAAGTAAACCAAAAAGAGATAGTGCAGAACCTTTAAGACTAGTAACATTGAAGATCTCATCATCCCTAAACCTGAAAGGACAAGTTATGCTTATTGAAACATGGACCAGATGACAATACGAAGAGGTCACCTAAAGGTCTTTATAGAGAGACAAAGCTATGCTCAATTATGTGACAAGAATGGAGCCAAGGTAATCAATTCTATAACTGACTTTTCAGAAAGATATACCTTCTCAAATTCAACTACCTGCAGTTAAACTTTAAATATATCAAAAATTGTCTATGTTGGAAGGTCATTGTAGGTTTCAATGTTGTTATTTTTTTAAAGTTAATTTCATATTCAAAATACAATTTCATGGCTTAATTTGAGCTCGGATCCCACTCTCTTCTCACTCTTTCATCTCTTGATGGTGTCTTGCACTGGCTCAGTCCTGACCTTGGGGAAATGTCCTAACCTCCCTCAGTCTCAGTTACCCTATTCATAAAAGCAAGTAATGGCATAAATTATCTTGTGAGACTGCCTAAGGAACAAATGAGGGACCATCAAGAAACCACTTAGGACATACCTTCCATACAGTAGATACTTAGAAAGGGTTGACTATTTTTGATACTTGGCTTTACAACTACAGCTCTCTGATTTGCTTATCTGAGGTACTTAATTGAGTACATTTCCTTATCCAGTGTATTTTTTTTTAAGAGATGCTCATGGATTCTATATTCCTTAACCACCTTGGTGTTTGTAAATGTCCACTTCGTCTTTATCCTTGAGTCACTTTGAGGCTGAATTAATATTCCTTGCTCATTCCTCCTATGATTTGAAACTATTGGCATATTACTACTTTATCTTCTCACATTGAATGTTGCTGGGTGAAAGCTCTAAGCCAGTTTGGTTGTCCCCAAACTTAGCAGAGGGGAACTCTTTTTCTATCTAAAATTTTTCAGGATTTTTTCCTATCTTGATATTCATTAATTTATCCAGACTATTTATTATAGCTGGGCATTTTGAATATTTTCCTGCATACCATGCCATATTTTCTCATGTAGACTAGGGGTATATCTTCAAACTAAAATATTTTTTTGGCTAACAAAGTTCAATAACTCCAAAAGTTGTCCTAAAAATGCCCTGAATGATTGATTACTGCTTATCCTTTCAAAATAATTTTCTGTCACTCAACTCCCTCTGTTGCTAGTTCAGTCAAAATGACTTCTATCTTCTGCAAGTAATCAGGTAGTTTACATGGAAGCTCACTTCCTGCATCCCGTTTACTGATCACCTCCTTCTTCTCTTTCAGGTTAAGTGACACTGGCTCAAAGAGCTATTCACTCATTTCCCACACTGCAGGTTATTTCACTGCTAATTCTTTGCCACAGCATCCTGTCTTTGGCATTTATAGTATATATTTCAGTTATAACTATTTAGTTACATGAGATTAATTGTCTAATTTATTCCTCCAAAGAATGTAAAATTAGTGATGACAGGGACTGTATTATTGTATTCATGCAGAATCCCAGCATCCTACCAACTCACAAAGAATTTTTGTTAAATAGGTGGATGGGTATATACTTGCATATATATATATATATCTATACTTGCATAGATAGATGGATGAATGAACCCAAGAATTCAGTGAATCCTTTTTAAAAATCTGTCTAAAGTCTGGAATTTCATTTTAACACTTATATTGCCATTTTGCATTTATTTTTACTTGATTACTTAGAAATCATTAATTTCTTCATGCCCCATTTACCAGTATAGCTTCCTGTGTACTGTGATTTTTTTTTTTTTAATTCAGAGCACTACACCCCACGTAGACAAAATGCACTATTGAGCTGAGACCTCTTCCATTCAGTTCTGCCCAGCTCCCTTACTCCATTCCTGTTTCTACCCCATACACATTATTTTGGGCTCATTCCACTCCTGAATACTCAGGATCTGAGCTGACACCAGCCTGCTTGGTCAGCACCCTAACTAGAACTAAGATTTTCAACTTCTTCACCTTAAAGAATAATTTAGAAACTTGCAGGTAAAAAAATAGCTATCTTCCTGTTCCAGGCTTTTCTTTCATTTGAAAAAGTCCATGACCCCTATTTTCCTTCATTTTGAAATGTAAATTACCATCCCTTTCATAGTTGTTTTCTTTAAAAAAAAAAGAGCTATGTGTATAATAAGACAACCTAACCCTTAGGTGATTATATCTACATTTTTGACTCTTATCTACCATTTCTCTGGGTCCGAAATGAAGGTTAACCCATAGCTGTCAGGTGAGGAGAAATCACACCAGATCACTTATATCTTTCTTCTGTACTAAAAAGAAATTGTTTTATTTTTTTTTTTTTTTTGAAAACTAGGATAATTTTTGTGAAAACGTCAGCTTTCGGAATCAGGTTTTAATAACACTAATAAAATAAAAGACATTAATAAAATTAAATATGAAAAAAAATTGCTGGTTCAGTTCAGTCGCTCAGTCGTATCCAAATCTTTGTGACCCCATGAATCGCAGCATGCCAGGTCCCCTTGTCCATCACCAACTCCCGGAGTTCACTCAAACTCATGTCCATTGAGTCGGTGATGCCATCCAGCCATCTCATTCCTCTGTCGTCCCCTTTTCCTCTTGCTCCCAATCCCTTCCAGTATCAGAGTCTTTTCCAATGAGTCAAGTCTTCGCATAAGATGGCCAAAGAATTGGAGTTTCAGCTTCAACATCAGTCCTTCCAATGAATACCCAGGACTGATCTCCTTTAGAATGGACTGGTTGGATCTCCTTGCAGTCCAATGGACTCTCAAGAGTCTTCTCCAACACCACAGTTCAAAATCATCAATTCTTCGGTACTCAGCTTTCTTCACAGTCCAACTCTCGCATCCATATATGACCACTGGAAAAACCATAGCCTTGACTAGACAGACCTTTGTTGGCAAAGTAATGTCTCTGCTTTTCAATATGCTATCTAGGTTGGACATAACTTTCCTTCCAAGGAGTAAGCGTCTTTTAATTTCGTGACTGCAATCAACATCTGAAGTTATTTTGGAGCCCAGAAAAATAAAGTCTGACACTATTTCCACCGTTTCCCCTTCTATTTCCAATGAAGTGATGGGACTAGATGCCATGATCTTCATTTTCTGAATGTTGAGCTTTATGCCAACTTTTTGACTCTTCTCGTTCACTTTCATCAAGAGGCTTTTTAGTCCCTCTTCACTTTCTGCCATAAGGGTGGCGTCATCTGCATATCTGAGGTTATTGATATTTCTCCCGGCAATCTTGATTCCAACTTGTGTTTCTTCTAGCCCAGCATTTCTCATGATGTACTCTGCATATAAGTTAAATAAGCAGTGTGACAATATACAGCCTTGACGTACTCCTTTTCCTATTTGGAACCAGTCTGTTGTTCCATGTCCAGTTCTAACTGTTGCTTCCTGACCTGCATACAGATTTCTCAAGAGGCAGGTCAGGTGGTCTGGTGTTCCCATCTCTTTCAGAATTTTCCACAGTTGATTGTGATCGACACAGTCAAAGGCTTTGGCATAATCAATAAAGCAGAAATAGATGTTTTTCTGGAACTCTCTTGCTTTTTTGATGATCCAGCGGATGTTGGCAATTTGATCTCTGGTTCCTCTGCCTTTTCTAAAACCAGTTTGAACATCAGGAATTTCATGGTTCACGTATTGCTGAAGCCTAGCTTGGAGAATTTTGAGCATTAGTTTACTAGTGTGTGCTGCTGTTGCTGCTAAGTCGCTTCAGTCATGCTGCTGCTAAGTCGCTTCAGTCGTGTCTGACTCTCTGTGACCCCATAGACCGAAGCTCACCAGGCTCCCCCGTCATATGAGTGCAATTTTGTGGTAGTTTGAGCATTCTTTGTCATTGCCTTTCTTTGGGATTGGAATGAAAACTGACTTTTTCCAGTCCTGTGGCCACTGCTGAGTTTTCCAACTTTGCTGGCATATGCTGGTTGCTGCTAAATCACTTCAGTCGTGTCCGACTCTGTGCGATCCCATAGACGGCAGCCAACCAGGCTCCCCCGTCCCTGGGATTCTCCAGGCAAGAACACTGGAGTGGGTTGCCATTTCCTTCTCCAATGCATGAAAGTGAAAAGTGAAAGTGAAGTTGCTCAGTCATGTCTTGACTCTTAGCAACCCCATGGACTGTAGCCTACCAGACTCCTCCATCCATGGGATTTTCCAGGCAAGAATACAGGAGTGGGGTGCCTTTAGAAGAATGCAAATAATAATATGGTTTTCTCTACTAGTTCTGTCTCTAAACCACATGCATGCTGATTTAATAATAATTTCATTTGTACTGTTAGATGTTACCCAAATCATAGCGTTCATTATTTTTATGTTTAGATCAAAATAGCAAATGATTATGTATCTCCCTAACTATCTTCTAATTTAGGTTTCATGCAGATATCATGACTCTGTGACTTATGATTGTTTCACATGTCTTACAAACTGTAAAATAGGATTCATGATATGTACAAAGCGATAAATGAAGTTAGCAGATTCTGAAACTCATCATGGCATTTTAGCTTAATAGCAAGTATGGGCACTATTGGAGAAGGCAATGGCACCCCACTCCAGTACTCTTGCCTGGAAAATCCCATGAATGGAGGAGCCTGGTAGGCTGCAGTCCATGGGGTCGCTAAGAGACGGACAGAACTAGGCGACTTCACTTTCACTTTTCCCTTTCATGCATTGGAGAAGGAAATGGCAACCCACTCCAGTGTTCTTGCCTGGAGAATCCCAGGGACGGGGGAGCCTGGTAGGCTACTGTCTATGGGGTCACACAGAGTCGGACACGACTGAAGTGACTTAGCATAGCATAGCATAGCATAGCATGGGCACTATAGATCAAGATGGCTGGGTCTACATCTTCACTGCACATTTACTGGCTATCTGACCTTGGGCAAGTAACAGTTTGATCATTTCCTGGAAAATGGTAATGACAATAATACTGAAGTGTGAAGACTGAGTTTGCTAGGAAGATTATTTGAGAGTAAAAGAAAGTGCTATTCACATAGATAGTTCACAATAAGAGATTCCCATTACTTCCATTGAATATGATTTCTTGCTTATGTTATCCCAGTCTACCATGTGGAAAATTAAAGTAAATACAGTTTATTAATTCAATTTCAATTTCTCTTTACTCTTTTTTAGGGCAATAGTGATTTTTCTTTAAAAAAGGTCAGAAAGGAAAATAACCCACATGAGCTTACATTCAATATTACTCTTTCTTCTATAAAAAATATAAAGTGTAATAAGAAGGACTGCTTAAAAAGGGGTGAGAGCATAGTGATATCATTGTTTATCTCAAAGCATATTTCAATCAACATTACTGACAATATTTTAAAATATAGAGAAGATTGTTGTTGTCCAGTTGCACATTCATGCCCGACTCTATGGGACCCCATGGACTGCAGCACACCAGTCCTCTCTGTCCCTCACATCTCCCAAAGTTTGCCCAAGTTCATGTCCATTGTGTTGGTGATGCCATCCAGCATTATTCTCTGATACCCTCTTCTTATGACCACAATCTTCCCTAGCATCAGGGACTTTTCCAATGAGTAGGCTATTCGTATCAGGTGACCAAAATCTGGAGCTTCAGCTTTAGCATCAGTCTTTCCAGTGAGTATTCAGGGTTGATTTCCCTTAAGACTGACCGGCTTGATGTCCTTGCTGTCCAAATAACTCTCAGTAGTCTTCTCTAATACCACAGTTCAGAGGCATCAGTTCTTTGTGCTCTGCCTTCTTTATGGTACAGCTCTCACAATTGGACATGATCACTGGGAAGATATTAGCCTTGACTCTACAGACCTTTGTCTGCAGAGTAGTGTCTCCACTTTTCAACACACAGATTTGTCATAAATTTCCTGCTAAGATGCAATTTTCTTCTGATTTTGCAGCTGCAGTCAATATTCACAGTGATTTTAGAGCCCAAGAAGAGGAAATTTGTCACTACTTCCACATTTTCCCCTTCTATTTGCTGTGAAATAATGCAACTAGATTTCATGATCTTACTTTTAAGCTGGTTCTTTCACTCTCCTCCTTCACCCTTATCAAGAGGCTCTTTAGTTCCTCTTCACTTTCACCCATTAGAGTGGCATTATTTGCATATCTGAGGTTGTTGATGTTTCTCCCACCTGTCTTGATTCCATCTTATAACTCATCCAGCCCAGCATTTCTCATAATGTGCTCAGAATATAGATTAAATAAACACTGTGACAGCAGACAGCCCTGTCATATTTCTTTCTCAATCCTGAACCAATCAATTTTTCTCTATAGGGTTCTAACTGTTGCTTCTTGACCCACATACAGGTTTCTCAGGAGACAGTAAGATACTCTGGTGTTCCCATCTCTTTAAGAATTTTCCACAGTTTTTTATGATCCACACAGACAAAGGCTTTAGCATAGTTGATGAGACAGAGGTGGATGTTTTTCTGGAATCCTTTGGTCTTCACTCAAGGGTATACAAGTAGCTGCATCCCCTCCTAAATCCTCCAAACATTGAGAAGATAGCAGAGTTTAAAGTGGTTTATTCTTGGTCTTGATCATTTTCATTTGCTTTGAGAATTTCTTAATATTTAGTGTCTAGGTCATGTATGGATATGAGAGTTGGACTGTGAAGAAGGCTGAGCGCCGAAGAATTGATGCTTTTGAACTGTGGTGTTGGAGAAGACTCTTGAGAGTCCCTTGGACTGCAAGGAGACCCAACCAGTCCATTCTGAAGGAGATCAGCCCTGGGATTTCTTTGGAAGGAATGATGCTAAAGCTGAAACTCCAGTACTTTGGCCACCTGACGCAAAGAGTTGACTCATTGGAAAAGACTCTGATGCTGGGAGGGATTGGGGGCAAGAGGAGAAGGAGACAACAGAGGATGAGATAGCTGGATAGCATCACTGACTCGATGGATGTGAGTCTGAGTGAACTCCAGGAGTTGGTGATGGACAGGGAGGCCTGGTGTGCTGCGATTTATGGGGTCGCAAAGAGTTGGACACGACTGAGCGACTGATCTGATCTGATCTGATATAAAATTTGGAGAGAAATGTTTTATATAAGATTTCATTAATATAAAGTCTTATGAAAATAAGACCTTAATTTTAATAATGCCAAGTCCATAATCTTAAATGAGAAGTTATATCAATCAAACCTACGATGATTCTGATGCCGCAAATCAAACTAACAGTGGAAATCAAACCAAAACTTTTCAAAACATTAACCTTTTAAAACCAATATTGAACCTACAGTGGCCTCCTAATCTTAACAATTTTGAGCTGTTTAAAATATCACAGCAAGTAGTTGAATTTTAGGCATATTTTTCTGAAAAGTATTCTATTACGATTCATCATCAAGGATAACCTCTGTTATACAATATGTCTGAGAAAGAAAGGAAAAGTGAAAGAGCTAGAGACACTGAGAAAGACTGTATTCAAACTAAAAGAAGATCATGTCAGGTAGAGACAGCATTGCAATACTTATAACTGCCAGTGTGCAGCAATACTTCCAACCTTAACTGGTCAGTGTATCAGCTCAAGCAGTCCATCAGAAATTTTACTGCTGAATCATCTCTCAGAGAAGGCAATGGCATCCCACTCCAGTACTCTTGCCTGGAAAATTCCATGTACGGAGGAGCCTGGTGGGCTGCAGTCCATGGGGTCGCACAGCCTGAGGGACTTCACTTTCACTTTTCATTTTCATGCACTGGAGAAGAAAATGGCAACCCACTCCAGTGTTCTTGCCTGGAGAATCCCAGGGACGGGGGAGCCTGGTGGGCTGCCATCTATGGGGTCACACAGAGTCGCACACAACTGAAGCAACTTAGCAGTAACATCTCTCCTGAAGCATGTGATGGATCAAAGACACTGAGGAGGAGATAAAGGTAAAACAAACAAGCAAAAACACAAAAACTATGGCAACTTCCCAGGATACATTGAAATATACTTTGTTCTTCATAAGACCCTTCAAAGTAGGTCAACATCCAACCTAAAACAGCATAATCAACCATTGGTGTATTTTTATGATTAGTAAGATGTAGTGGAACCAGCCCAGAATTTAGAGTCAGATAATCTGGGCTTCCCTGGTGGCTCAGACAGTAAAAAAAAAAAAAAAAAAAAAAAAAAAAACCTACAATATGGGAGATGTGGATTCAATCCCTGGGTTGGGAAGACCAACTGGAGGAGGGCATGGCAACCCACTCTAGTATTTTTGCCTGGAGAATCCCCATGGACAGAGGAGCCTGGTGGGCTACATTCAATGGGGACAGTTGGACATATCTGAGCAACTAAGCACAGCACAGCACAGTCTGGGTTTAACTTCTTGCTACAATTTATGAGCCCTTTAAAAAAAGTCCACCCAAGCATATTTGAGAAAGTTACTTACCCTTTATTAAGCTAATCATTCCTTAACTGTTAAAAGAAAAGAAGTTTCATGCAGTTCATGTGAGAATTTAATTGAGATCATGTCCCATAGGAAATGTACGTTTCTCCCATAATGAGGCACATGTAAGTAACATGGACTGAGGTATCAGAAAATGGTTATCAACCATTAATGGTTAACTTGGGGTTGTTATATGTGGTTTTATTGTAAAATATTTAAAATAAACTTTATAAAACCTATTTATAAGAGAAAGGACTACTTCAAAATCAAAGTTTGCCATCACTATTGATCCAAATATTATTCTAGGAACATTAAGGTCAATGAATTGACCACAAATTAAACAAGTTAGCTACTTTAAGATTTACAATTGCAAATTTCACTTCAATCAATCTTAGCTAAAAAAAAGAAAACTTAAAGAGATTGTAGAGTTCAATGACTTAAATTTCTGGGGAATAAATTAGTCCAAGAAAAGCATTATGTGGCATACTTCATATGATAAACTAATGTTTTACAGAAGATATTAGAAACAATTTTTTAAATATTTTATTGTGGTAAATTCACATAATATAAATCATATTATTTTAACCATATTTAACTTTACAGTTCATGGCATTAAGTACGTTTATATTGTTGTTCAACTCTCACCAACTTCCTTCTCCCAAATTCTTCACCTTCCTTGACTGAAACTCTGTCCCCGTTAAACTCTAACTCCCCATTTCCCTTCCCCACCTCCACCCTGAGGCCCCAGGTATATGTCAGTGTACTTTCTGACTCTATGAATTTGACACTGGAGGTCTCTCATATACGGGGAAATTAAACAGTATGTCTGCACACTCCCTGGTGACTCAGATGGTAAAGAATTACCTGCAATTTGGGAGACCCTGGGTTCAGTCCCTGGGTTGGGAAATCCCCTGGAAGAGGTCATGGCAAACCACTCCAGTATGCTTGCCTGGAGAAGCCCCCATGGACAGAGGAGCCTGGTGGGCTACAGAGCATGGGATCTCAAGGAATCAACACAACTGTGTGACTAAGCACAGCACAATGTATCCTGGTGAAGGTCATGACAACCTATTCCAGTATTCTTGCTTGGAAAATCCCGTGAACAGAGGAATCTGGCAGGCTACAGTCAATGTGTTGCAAAGAGTAGGACATGACTGAAGTGACTTAACCGCATGTATATTGGAGGGTCTTCCTTGGTGTCTCAGCAGTAAATAATTTGCCTGCAATGCAGGAGATGCTTGCAGGAAATGTGGGTTTGGGGTCAGGGAGATCCCCTGGAAAAGGAAATGGCAACCCTCTCCAGTATTCTTGCCTGGAAAATCCCATGGTCGAAGGAGCCTGGTGGGCTATAGTCCGTGGACTCATAAAAGAATCTGACATGACTTAGCAAATAAACAGCTATGATGTGTATTGGAATGTACTTTTTAAGGTTAATTTAATATATGTCCTACAAACAGACTGCACCTTATTTTTTTCTCCCCTTTGTGCTATGCAGTAGGTTCTCATTAGGTATCTGTTTTATACATAGTAGTGTATATACGTCAATCCCAATCTCCCAATTTATCCCACGGCCCCCCCTCCATCTTGGTGTCCATATATTTGATCTCTATGTCTGTGTCTCTATTTCCACTTTGTAAGTAGGTTCATCTGTACTCTTTTTACAGATTCCACATAAATGCATTAATATACAATATTTACTCTTCTCTTTCTGACTTCTTTCACTCTGTATAACAGTCTTTAGATCCATCCATGGCTGCAAGTAGCACAGTTTCATTCTTTTTTATGGCTGAATAATACTCTATTGGGTCTATGTACCACATCTTTTTTATTCATTCTTCTGTTGATGTGCATTTAGGTTGCTTCTATATCCTGGCTATTGTAAATAGTGATGCAATGAACACTGTGGTGCATGTATCTTTTTGAATTATGGTTTTCTCCTGATATATTCCCAGGGTGGGATTGCTGCATCATATAGTAGTTCTATTTTTAGATTTTTAAGGAAACTCCATCCTGTTCTCCAAAATGGTTGTATGAATTTACATTCTCCCCCACAGGATAAGAGGGTTCCCTTTTCTCTATATCCTCTCCAGTATTTATTGTTTATATATTTTTTCAATGATGGCCATTCTGACTAATGTGATGTGTTACCCCATTTTAGTTTTGATTGTATTTTTCTAATAATTAGTGATGTTGAGCATCTTTCCATGTGCCTCTTGGCCATCTGTATGTCTTCTTTGGAGAAATATTTATTTAGGTCTTCCACCCTTTGTTCCTGGTGACAGAAGGAAGTATAGATCTCTTCAAAATACCTCTTTTAAAAAGTCTTCTTAAAAATAAACCCAAATCTGTTTAACAAGTTCTTTAAAATTTACATTGTCACCTTAAGCTCTACCTCTAGCCTGTGTGCTTTTCCTCTAGAAATAACTACTGTTCTGCACTTGATATATATTATATCAGATAGCAGAATGATTTTTTTTTTGGATTTTGGTTGCATATATAAGTACCTGTAAAGAATATCATCTTTTACTGAATGAATTACTGAAAGTAAAAAACTGGTAAAACCTGAAAGTAAAAAAACTGGTTAATCATATTGTGTGCATAAACATAAATTAGACTTTTGCCACCTAAATTTGTACACATTTTATAAAAATTATTTCTAGATAATAATTTTTTTGCTATTATGAATTTTGCCTTTTAAAAAAACTTCATATTCTTCAATTTATTCCCAATTTAAGAAATAGAATACAGTTTTTAAGTATGGATCTTTCATCTATCAAACTTTTTGAGATTTTTTATTAGGTAGTAGTGACTATATATCTTCTTTAATTATATAATCTTTGAGCTTTATTCAGTCATAGATTTCTCTTGATTTATTCAACTGACCACCTCCAGTACACTGCTGAAAAATAAAATATCATTAACAGGAATTGCTACCATGTTACAAAATTAAATAATTTGCTTCTAATATCAGTTGCTTCCATTAAGAACTATAAAAATAGAAATAAAGAATGGTGGGAGAATATGTGGCAGTTGATTTATTTTGACAAGTTAAGTATCTTAAGCCTTACATCCTAGTTATCAAAAGGTTTTGCTTTGGATTTCATCAATCCCAAGTGAAATCTGAGTAGCTCAACTGCTCTTTGCAACTATCAAATTATTGTGGTCAAATTGATTATATGATTTTCTCCTTTAATGTTGAGATTTATATTAACGGATTTTCTATTGCTTACAAGTAAATCTAGTCATGTATCTTTTTCTTTTTGAAATATTTTTAATTTCTTTTGTCAGTGTGCTTACAGGATTTTATACTTAAATTGAGTGATATTTTCAATAATGTTCCTTTCACAGTTTGATCTCTTTTTTGTTTCAAAATTATATTACATCCAGTAAATGAGTTCATGAAATTTCTGCTTTTATTGTGTGCTGTTGCTAAGTCGCTTCAGTCGTATCTGACTCTGTGCGACCCCATAGACGGCAGCCCACCAGGCTCCCCGTCCCTGGGATTCTCCAGGCAAGAACACTGGAGTGGGTTACCATTTCCTTCTCCAATGCATGAAAGTGATAAGTGAAAGTGGAGTCGCTTAGTCGTATCCGACTCCTAGCGACCCCATGGACTGCAGCCTACCAGGCCCCTCCATCCATGGGATTTTCCAGGCAAGAGTACTGGAATGAGTTGCCATTGTAGAGAACTTATAAATGTTAGGACGTGTATCTCTCTTGATCTGAGCTTGCTAATAAAAATTGTTTGGAATTTAGGGTAGGGAAATTTTAATTAGGAATGCCTTTGGCATTTAAAAATTTCTTCTAAAAACAATATTTTAAAATGACATTCTCAAGGAAACATCTTTCCTTCTGATCTCTCAAGCTTAATTATAGATGCAAAGTTGTTATTGTAATCACTTGTCATTTTTAGTTCTATTTTTTGTATACTATTATGTTTTAAAATTATCTTTGCTACTTTTTTGTCACATCTCTTTTCTCTTAATTAATATTGAATTAAATGTGTTCATCAACCTCTCAAACAATCAGATATTGTTATGATAATCTTGTCTATTTGATGCTCTTGTCTTTTTATATTTTTTCTGTCATATTAATTTATATTGTTATCTTATTTTATTGATACTGTATTCTTTAAGTTCATCCAAAATTTGCTTTTCTAACTTCTTGAGTTGATACATTATGAAATCTAAAAAGCAAAGGAGAAAAGGTGACATCAACTATCTTCATTATGAAACAAAAAGAAACCCCACAGTTAGCAAATGCACAACAAAGCATTTTTTTCTCGTGTCATTGCCAAAGCACAGAAAGTCATTTGCAGTTTTTTAGCTTATGAGGTTAAATGTAGTGTGCATTTTCTCATTTGGAGTTTTGTGACGTGTGAGATTAAATGTACCGGGTAGTTTCTTAACCAAGTTTTCATCACATTTTATGAATTTAATACACAGTTTTTAAACTGTTTTTTATTATTTTCAATAATGTAGAAAATATAGCTCTGTATTTTTTCATAATGACAGTCTTCATTAGTTATTTTAGTTATTCTGTATACCTATACACATTAAAAATTCTTTGGGTTATGGAACTTAAAGATAGTATGACTTCCAAGGTCATTGAAGAAGCTCCATTCAAATATAAATAGTCAAATACATTTGAAAAGCATTGTTTAACCCAATAGTCAAGTTTTCAAATATAGCATTTAAGTTTTTAAACCCCAAGGGAACAAAAATAATCTATGGGAAAATAAAACAATGATCTATTCAAGAAACAAATACATTTCAAAATCTCCATGTGCTTTTGCTGCTGCTAAGTCACTTCAGTCATGTCCGACTCTGTGCGACCCCATAGACGGCAGCCAACCAGGCTCCCCAGTCTCTGGGATTCTCCAGGCAAGAACACTGGAGTGTGTTGCCATTTCCTTCTCCAACGCATGAAAGTGAAAAGTGAAAGTGAAGTCTCTCAGTCCTGTCCGACTCTTAGCTACCCCGTGGACTGTGCCCCACCAGGCTCCTCCGTCCATGGGATTTTCCAGGCAAGAGTGCTGGAGTCGGGTGCTATTGCTTCAGAGAATCACAGTACATATTACCATATCAAAGACTTTGGGAATTCCTATTGTAGGTTGAATGAAATAGTTAAATAAACTCTTTAACTTTTTTTAACTCAATGTTTTTTTCATTGAATATAAAGCAACATTTCAGAAAATTATTTGCTAAAACACAAATTCTACATGGAAATGCTGAACTAAATCTCTGTACTCACTGTTTCTGTGATCTCTAAGATGACCAAATAAATAACATCCTCCATTCCTACTAGATGTTTTAGAAATTGAGAAATAAGACAAATGGGTACACTAACTGAATCCTAGAATTAATAAGACATATTTACCAAATTACAATGGGGGAGAAAGTTTACTTAATATCCCCCAGCTTTTAGTTCTGTTGACCTATTGGATAAATCCTTACTCTATATCATTTTTTGTCTACACAGGTCTCTTGTGTAGATTCCCTCCTTCCCATAGGAGAAGGAACCCATGTTACATCATCCATGGGTCACTGTTTCCTTGGGGAAATTCCTCTCTCCACATTTCCTGTTTATCTGCATGCTCAGTTGGTAAGCGGTAAGTCTGACTCTTGCTACCCCATGGACTGTAGCCCACCAAGTTCCTCTGCCTATGGGACTTTCCAGGCAAGAAAACTGGAATGAGTTGCTATGCTCTCCTCCAGGGGATCTTCCCAACCTAGGGACTGAACCCACATCTCTTATGTCTCCTGTATTGGCAGTCAGGTTCTTTACCACTGAGCCACCTGGGATTTCAGCTTTATTTTTCTATTAACCTCCACACTTCAGAAATGACTCAGAATAGCACATTAAATCCAAGACTAATCTTTAATCAGAACTGAAAAATATTTTCTAACTCTATTTTCCATTCCAAGTAATGTTCAGCTATATTCACTAATATCTCAGAGTCCCTTCAATTAGATTAAATGGCAATATAATACTCTAATCACAAAATGCATAAAGACATTTATCTCCCCTCAAATAGTAGCATTGTAAGCATGGAAATAGCAACCACTCCAGTATTCTTGCCTGGGAAATCCCAAGAACAGAGGAGCCTAGCAAGTTACAGTCCATGGAGTCATGGAGAGTTGGACATAGCTTAACATCTAAACAGCAAAACAAAGCATGGCGCACTAGTCACAAAGTTTTATTTGAGAAAACTTTTGTTCTTGTGGTAGGATAAATAATGATCCCAAAGATAAACACATACTAGGTCCTAATCTCTGGACCTATAAACTTATTATTTACATGGCAAAGGGACTTCATAGATTTTATTAAAAGTCTTGAGATGGGGAGATTATCCTTAATTATCCAAGTAGACCCAAAGTAATCACAAAGAGTCCTTATGAGAGGAAGGTTCCTAATAGAAACTTCCTTATGAGCAGAGGTTCCTAATAGAAACAAAAAGTGATGATGGAAGCATAGATTGGACTGATGCACAATCTGAAGATGAAGGAAGGGTCCATGAGCCAGAAAATGCAGGCAGCTTCTAGAATCTGAAAAAGGCAAAGACACAGATTCTGCCCTAGAGCCTCCATATGGAACACAGGTGTACCAACACCTCAATTTTAGCCCACCAGACTCAGACTTGTGACCTCCAAAACTATAAGATTATAAATTTGTGTTGCTTTAAGCCACTAAAGGTTTGGTAATTTGTGACAGGAGAAATGAGACACAAACACATGTTCAATCCAGTGTATTCAAATCACTTCCTATAAACTATGGGTTCATGATTGTTATTCTGCGTTGTAGATTGTTCTTATTAGGCTCTGAAATCCCTTGTGGGGAAAAAAAAAAGCATTTTTAGTATGTACCCCACAGAAGTATCTGTGATTGTCTCTTGTTAAGGAAATGTTTAGCCTAAGATGTATGCCTCCTGGGTCTAACTTTCTCCTTATCTTACTGCAAAATCACACTGAACAGATTTCTGAATGGAAGCTGGAAGCTACTACTTATGCCTCTGAAATCTCTGTCTTTATGGACTGTGAGAGCTAAAGAGCCTGCTGTGTGCTCTGTAGATCATTGTCTTTAATTCCATATTGAATTTTAAAAATTTCTCGGTCATGTTCCCCCAGGAAGCAGATGATTCTTGCACCACCACACAAACTATTCTGTTGACTTCAGAAGAGGTCTTTCCAAAGTTTTCCTCCTGGGCTCTAATGCAGGACAAAATTGAGGCTCTTGATGTTACAAAGTCATGCTTAGCTTAACGCTAACAAAATAAAGCTAGAGCCTCACTGCTGTGTAGTGAACAGGAACACAGCTTCTGGCCATTTAAATCCCTCACTCATAAACCTGTCCAAGGAACACGAACACAGCTTCTGGCCATTTAAATCCCTCACTCATAAGCCTGTCCAAGGAACTTATTAAAACTCCCCTTCCGTTTATCCTAAAATATTTCCCCTTTCTTTTAGCTTTAGTTAAGCTAAGGGTCTTACTAAGCTAAGCTAAGGTAAACAGTTCTTATGCTGCCTCTCAGGCTGCAACCTGAGGCTCAGCCAGGTGGGAAATCTTGTTCAGGTCTCTCAGCCTTACCCCATCTTTAGATTAGACAGATTGTATATCCCTCAACTTTTGCTGCCAAGGAATAAGAGGAATCCTTTACTTGTTTTATGAAAGTGGAGGTCCCCAGAGAAATAGCCATGGGCTGTGGACAGAGTCAATGTAAGCACAATCAGCTGCCAAGATTAAATGTCAGTGTCCATCTTAAACCTCACAACTGTAAAATCAAACCTAGCTTATGCTCAGTATCAACAGTCTGCTAAATTCACAGTTTGCTGTTCACACAGGGATGTCCAAAGTCATGCACAACAAAATCTCTCCATACGCTAAGCCTATAAATTCCACTGCCTCTTTCATTTCTTAGTTTTGTCAGAAAATAAAACCAAATGTTTGGGGCTCTGAGAGATAAAAGGAAGACCACCTGTATTACCCTTTCAATTTCTGAACCAAGAGAGAAAAAGAAAAAGTAGCATAATATAGGGCTAAAACATCACCTTTATTGCTGAACAAGTTTAGCTTGGAAGACAGAGCTTCATATGAGGCTGAAATGCATCTGGTACCTGAGACCAAAAATGGATAATCATGTACCTCCAGATACAACAGGGTTGGCTCATGCAGGGGGCCAGCCTTCTGGGGAGAATAAGAGGGAGAATTCTGTCTGCAGGCTGACTGACTTCCTTAGAGGAAAGGAAAACAGTGCCAAAACAAGCACAGATCACTCTTCTCAAATTCACCACCTATTTGTCACTCCTTCCCAAGCCCTAGGGATAGAGTGAGCAGGAAGATAAAATGGAAGAGTGTAATGTTATCATAAAATTCTGTTGGAAAAAATATCAACAGAGTTGAAGAAGCTCTCCTCCTGATACTGTTGCCATAAGTATACAGGCAGGACAGTGTTTTTAGAAAATATGGTAAAAAACACAGGGTTATGTGGCCCATATCTACCACTCTGCTATTCATCTTCGATGTATCTGATAATTTCATTAGTTAGTCATTCAGAGAAAAGTTCAAATAAACCTTATTTGTTTTTTTTTTGTGTGTGTGTGTGTGTGTGTGTGTGTGTGTGTGTGTGTGTGTGTGTGATAATGGTGTTTTTAAAAATGAGGCCACAAGCCAGTAGCTTTAAATCCACTACATGTCAAGTACAGAATTGGCCATAAACTTGAAACAAGTGTTTTCTAGACGATTGGAGAATATATGGATGAGAATATTCAGGTCTTCAACTAAACTGTACTCCCTTGGGGAACTGCTGATTTGCATCTACTGAATTTTGAAATGAAGACTTGAGTTTGAAGCCCAATCCCATTAATTATTTTCTGTGTGATATTTAAGTTATAATGAAGATCATGGCATCTAGTCCCATCACTTGATGGGAAATAGATGGGGAAACAGTGGAAACAGTGTCAGACTTTATTTTTCTGGGCTCCAAAATCACTGCAGATGGTGACTGCAGCCATGAAATTAAAAGACGCTTACTCCTTGGAAGGAAAGTTATGACCAACCTAGGTAGCATATTCAAAAGCAGAGACATTACTTTGCCAACAAAGGTTCGCCTAGTCAAGGCTATGGCCTTTCCTGTGGTCATGTATGGATGTGAGAGCTGGACTGTGAAGAAGGCTGAGCGCCAAAGAATTGATGCTTTTGAACTGTGGTGTTGGAGAAGACTCTTGAGAGTCCCTTGGACTGCAAGGAGATCCAACCAGTCCATTCTGAAGGAGATCAGCCCTGGGATTTCTTTGGAAGGAATGATACTAAAGCTGAAACTCCAGTATTTTGGCCATCTCATGCGAAGAGTTAACTCATTGGAGAAGACTCTGATGCTGGGAGGGATTGGGGGCAGGAGGAGAAGGGGACAACAGAGGATGAGATGGCTGGATGGCATCACTGACTCGATGGATGTGAGTCTGAGTGACCTCCAGGAGTTGGTGATGGACAGGGAGGCCTGGCGTGCTGTGGTTCATGGGGTCACAAAGAGTCGGACACGACTGAGTGACTGATCTGATCTGATCTGATGGTTTTTCCAGTGGTCATGTATGGATGTGAGAGTTGGACTGTGAAGAAAGCTGAGTGCCAAAGAATTGATGGTTTTGAACTGTGGTGTTGGAGAAGACTCTTGAGAGTCCCCTGGACTGCAAGGAGATCCAACCAGTCCATTCTGAAGGATATCAGCCCTGGGATTTCTTTGGAAGGAATGATGCTAAAGCTGAAACTCCGGTACTTTGAGCACCTCATGCAAAGAGTTGACTCATTGGAAAAGACTCTGATGCTGGGAGGGATTGGGGGCAGGAGGAGAAGAGGACAACAGAAGATGAGATGGCTGGATGGCATCACAGACTCATTGGACATGAGTCTGACTGAACTCCAGGAGTTGGTGATGGACAGGGAGGCCTGGCGTGCTGCAATTCATGGGGTTGCAAAGAGTCAGACATGACTGAGCGACTGAACTGAACTGAACTGAACCTCCCCATGCCTTATACAGTTTCCCAAATGTAAAAAGGCATTAATAATAATACCTATTTTACAGCTGTTTTGAGGATCATCTAAACCCAGCAAAGTCCTCATAAGTAACATTTGTTTTCTTTCTCTGACATTATTAACCTTCAAGAACACATAGCTGCATATGCCTGCTGCCCGCTGCTTGCAATCTGAGTTCACGCCCTATGCTACAGAGAGCAGTTAGTTCACTTACAATGTCCGAAGGACCACAGGCAAAAAGGGTGAAGTGAAGAGATCTGATCTTGTGGTTTTATAACCTATATACAATCCACAAATATCTTTACTACCTACTCTATTAACCACCGAAATCCCTGTCTCACTAATTACCAATTGGACTGAATCTTTTTTTAGAATAAGTACCTTACGGATAGTTTGGTTCAATCAGCCTTTAAGTGAAACCCACAGGAAAATAGCAAATAGTAACAAAAGCATAATAATTCCTGTTCTGAAAAATCTGCCTCAGAGCACATATGTGCCTGAGAGCACATATCTCAAAGAATCAAAAGCATTTTCTATTCAAGACTGCACTGAGGGTGATCTAGTTAAAACAAATATGAACATCTCAAACTAGTATAAAGATCATAAAGATACTTAACATAGAGATACTTTATAATGAATAACTTCAAAGGAATGTATGCTATAATATATAAGAAATTTACCTATATTCCTATATCTGTACCCTCTATTATATCTTGGAACTCTTTTTTTGTCCTACTTATGTGATTAAACTAAAAAACCTTTTTTCAAAAAAAAAAAAGTAGCTTATCTTCTATTTGCACATTTTCACTCATTTTTCCTACCTCATTCTCTATTGTTACACCCAGTTGTTTGTCCTTTCTTTACTTCATGTTAAATTTTGCAGCAAGTGCTATATTTTAACTTCACATAATCACTGTCTGTTTGGTGGTCTCTAAGCATCCAAAGTTTTATCTTGCAATTCGTTTCCAGTTCTGTGTAGTAAAGAGCAAGATTTGGGCCTCAGGCACCATCAGGGGTTATACTTTCAGCCTATGGAGCTGTCCATTTCCTCATCCTTAAAATAGGCGCCCCCGTGAGATGTAGCAAGATAATGTAAAGTTCTTATCACACTCTCTAGCACAAGATCAGTGCTCAGTACATATTATTCTGTTTTACTTTGTTAAAAAATGTATTTGTAAAGTTTAAACTTATTTATAATGAGCTTTGTTTTATATGTTTCTGATAATTTTATTAGTCTGAGATTTTATTATTCTGAGACATAATAAAAATAAATCCTTTGTCAAAATAGATTGTCAGAAAGTTTAGATATGAAATATTATCAAAATATCTTTGCTAGGAGAGACAATATATCATGATGATAAGGTAGAGACTTTAGTACTAGACTTCCTGGTCTGAATCCCCAATCTACTCTTTGACTCTCTGTATCTATTAGTCAGCCTCTCTATGTATCTGTTGCTTTGTCTCTTTAAAAAAAAAAAAATGTATTATAAGCAATTTATAATTTTGTTGTGAGAATTCAACTTTTTAATGTACTAAGCACAAATAAGCCCTTGATAAGTATTTCAGATGATTCCTTTGCTGGAAGGAATGATGTAAAGATTTATCATTATAAAAATGAAGACAGTCTATATATTTTCTAATTTAGAATTGCATGCAAAATTCAGCAAGTAGCACATTACTAAAACTTAAAACACTATAAAATATATTTTATGGAAATTTCCACATTATCTTGGAGTTCAGAAGATTTTATGTGATAATGGTATCAATATTTGAAAGCTATCATTAAACTAATACTTGTAACATCTGCAATGTACGCTTTAAATTGCTCTCTCTTCTTAAGAGAGCACTGTATAAAGGTTAGGGGAAAATGTTCCAAGATTGATTCTATTCTTCTACAAAACATTTCTCTATTTAGAGATAAAATAGCTATTCCACTCCTTAATGTCCCCTATTTAATATTCATTTTATGTGTATAATAATGCAAAAGTACTTTCATGATATGTCACTGATGTTTAGTATTTTATATTATGATCAGACATTTAGGATGAGGGGAAAAAGAAGATTACTAACTTGTTAATAATTCCAACCATGCCAACACACACGCTCATTCACTCACACACACACTCTCACACAATGTATTCTCTCATTTTGCATTTGTAGTTGAAATGAGAGAGATTAAGAAGTAAAGTATAGAACAATATTGTCTAATAGAAATTATATGTGAGCCCCAAATGTAAATCATATCTTATTTAAAAAATTCTACTAGGCATATAGGAAAAAACTTGTGAAATCATTTTAATATTCTGTTGTAACACAATCAGTGCAAAATATTATCTCAAGATTTAGTCAGATTTAATAAATATTACAATATTTGTCTAGTTCAGTAAGTAATAAATATATTACACTAATTAATTTTTAAGAGACACGTGTACCCCAATGTTCATCGCAGCATTGTTTACAATAACCAGGACATGGAAGCAACCTAGATGTCCATCTGCAGATGAATGGATAAGAAAGCCATGGTACATATACACAATGGAGTATTACTCAGCCATTAAAAAGAATACACTTGAATCAGTTCTAACGAGGTGGATGAAACTGGAGCCTATTATACAGAGTGAAGTAAGCTAGAGATAAAAATACCAAGACAGTATACTAACGCATATATATGGAATTTAGAAAGATGGTAACAATAACCCTGTATATGAGACAGCAAAAGAGACACTGATGTATAGAACAGTCTTTTGGATTCTGTGGGAGAGGGAGAGGGTGAGATGATTTGGGAGAATGGCATTGAAATAAGTATAATATCATATATGAAATGAGTCACCAGTCCAGGTTCGATGCACAGTACTGGATGCTTGGGGCTGGTGCACTGGGACCACCCAGAGGGATGGTATGGGGAGGGAGAAAGGAGGAGGGTTCAGGATGGGGAACACATGTATACCTGTGGCAGATTCATTTTGATATATGGCAAAACCAATGCAATATTGTAAAGTTAAATAAAATAAAATAATAAAAAAAAAGAAAAAGGGGGTGAAATTTTTTTAATATATTTAATCAAATGATTAGTAAACAAAAATACTAATATATTATTTGTTTTATACTAAGTCTTCAAAACCCAAGGTGTAATTTATATTCAGAGCCCATTTCCATTTTAATTAGCCGCACTGCTGGTGCTCAGTAGTCACCTGTAGCTGCTGCTGCTGCTACTAAGTCGTTTCAGTCGTCCGACTCTGTGCGACCCCATAGACAGCAGCCCACCAGGCTCCCCCGTCCCTGGGATTCTCCAGGCAAGAACACTGGAGTGGGTTTCCATTGCCTTCTCCAATGCATGAAAGTGGAAAGTGAAGTCGCTCAGTCGTGTCCTGACTCTGTGCAATCCCATGGACTGCAGCCTACCAGGCTCCTCCATCCATGGGATTTTCCAGGCAAGAATACTGGAGTGGGATGCCATTGCCTTCTCCGCACCTGTAGCTAGTGGGTGCTAAATTGGACAGCAAGAATTAGAAAGAAAGAAAAGAAAAAAAAAAAAAACAGCTTCTCTGAAGAGAGGTATAGATGAAAATGCCCCCAATGATCATAGCCTAGTCTTCTTCAATCCCTTCTCCCTCTGTGGCTCAGGAGAAAAATTCCACTGAGATTTTCAAGTTGTTCTCCTAAATCTCATATTGTCTGTGAAAATCTCTAGTTTTAAAACAGGAAGAAAAAAATATATATCTGGAGAAAGGCCAGATCTGATATATTTTAAAAAGGTGCAACATCTAACAGGATTTTATAGAACATACACAAGACATATCAGGTAAATTTCAGAAAAGCTTAAAGATAGAAAAAGATAAGTTTTCATAAATATGTGAGTACTTTTCAACACTAATGCTTTCCAACAGAATTCCAGATGATGTTTTATAATTGGAATCCATATATCCTTTGAGCTTTCAGTGTCACTATTAGTATTTCATAAATCCCAATATCTCAAACTCTAGTATTAAATGCTATCATTATTTGAAAATCTGAAATGTAGCTTCCAATCCAGGGAATCAACTACAACCAGCTCTACTGCAAACAGTGTAAAGAAAACCACTTTTCATGTGGTTCATTGTCAGTTTTGAAACAAGGGCAGCTTAGAGCCTTTACAGGTATGCTGACCTCTCCAGAAAAAGAAAATTTGCTGGATAACTGTTTATGTCCTGAGATACTCCTTTTATTTCCTTTTATAATGAGGCTTCTGCCTGGAATATTTCTTAGTTATCTGATCTTAGGAGGGTAGAAACTTCAAACACTGCATTTAACTGCTATCCTTAAAGCAAGGACCAAGGCAGACCAATGGAATTCTCAGAGCATTCACCTTAAGCTCACAGTTCACCTACAAAGCAAAATGTATAACAAGCCTTTAAGTCTGCACTCTGGAAGTTAGAAAGAAAGAACTGTCTCCTCCACATAAACTTGGGAAAACTCATTATCCTCTTAAAATCACATAACTTAAATGTTTATGTCTCACCAAATATACGGACAGAGTCCAGGTCTTTCTTTTAAATTCTGCAGCCCAGTAGCCCATTGATTCTTTGGGCATATTTTGCCCAGACATCTTGATACTGGGGTGTTGAATCATTTCAATTTCCCAGGCACAATTGGTAACTTAACAAATATATCCTTGATGGTATTAACCTAATTCCTAAGTCTTTCACTTCAGTTCAGTTAAACTTAGTTGAATCGTTCATTCATGTCTGACTCTTTGCAACCACATGAACCACAGCACACCAGGCCTCCCTGTTGATCACCAACTCCTAAAATCAACCCAAACCCATGTCCATTGAGTTGGTCATGCCATCCAACCATCTCATCCTCTGTCATCCCTTTCTTCTCCTGCTCTCAATATTTCCCATCATCAGGGACTTTTCCAAAGAGTCAGCTCTTCACATCAAGTGGCCAAAGTATTGGGAGTTTCAGCTTCAACATCAGTCCTTCCAATGAACACCCAGAACTGATCTCCTTTAAGATGGACTGGTTTGATCTCCTTGTAGTCCAAGGAACTCTCAAGAGTCTTCTTCAACACCACATTTCAAAAGCATCAATTCTTTGGCACTCAGTTTTCTTTATAGTCCAAATCTCACATCCATACATGACCACTGGAAAAACCATGGCCTTGAATAGACGGACCTTTGTTGGCAAAGTAATGTCTCTGCTTTTTAATATTCTGTCTAGGTTGGTCATAACTTTCCTTCCAAGGAGTAAGCATCTTTTAATTTCATAGCTGCAATCACCAACTGCAGTGATTTTGAAGCCCAGAAAAATAAAGTCAGTCACTGTTTCCCCATCTATTTGCCATGAAGTGATGGGACCGGATGCCATGATCTTCATTTTCTGAATGTTGAGCTTTAAGCCAACTTTTTCCCTCTCCTCTTTCAATTTTATCAAGAGGCTCTGTAGTTCTTCTTCACTTTCTGCCATAAGGGTGGTGTCATCTGTATATCTGAGGTTATTGATATTTCTCCCAGCAATCTTCATTCCATCTGTGCTTCCTCCAGCCCAGTGTTTCTCATGATATACTCTGCACATAAGTTAAATAAGCAGGGTGACAATATGCAGCCTTGACGTACTCCTTTTCCTATTTGGAACCAGTCTGTTGTTCCATGTCCAGTTCTAACTGTTGCTTCCTGACCTGCATACAGCTTTCTCAAGAGGCAGGTCAGGTGGTCTGGTATTCCCATTTCTTTCAGATTTTTCCACAGTTTATTGTGATCCACACAGACAAAGCTTTGGCATAATCAATAAAGCAGAAATTGATGTTTTTATGGAACTCTCTTGCTTTTTGTGATGATCCAGCAGATTTTAACAATTTGATCTCTGGTTCCTCTGAGATTTCTAAATCCAGCTTGAACATCAGGAAGTTCACGGTTCACATATTACTGAAGCCTGGCTTGGAGAATTTTGAGCATTACTTTACTAGCATGTGAGATGATTGCAATTGTTCAGTAGTTTGAGCATTCTTTGGAATTGTCTTTCTTTGGGATTGGGATGAAAACTGACCTTTTCCAATCTTGTGGCCACTGCTGAGTTTTCCAAATTTGCTGGCATATTGAGTGCAGCACTTTCACAGCATCATCTTTTAGGATTTGAAATAGCTCAACTGGAATTCCATCACCTCCACTAGCTTTGTTCGTAATGATGCTTCCTAAGGCCCACTTGACTTTGCATTCCAGGATGTCTGCCTCTAGGTGCATAATCGCACCATCATGGTTATCTGGGTCATGAAGATCTTTTTTGTATAGTTCTTCTGTGTATTCTTGTCACATCTTTTTAATATCTTCTGCTTCTTTTAGGTCTTAAGTCTTTTGATGTCAGTAAATCCACCCTATCATACATGTTATGAAAGCAACCCTTTATTTGGCTCTTCCACTTGTACTTATTCTTTCATTTAGTCAAGTTATATTTATTGACTATCAACTAGCCATTTATTCATTATAAAACTGATTTTAAAAAACTGTTTTATGGATTATAGATTTCATTGCATAAAGATAGAAAATAAGAAATTTTAAATAATAAATAAAATCTCATAGATAATGGTATAAGAACAAAACAATGTGGGGAAGAAGAGGGTGGAGAGAGCAATATGTAAGTGCAGAAACTTCCTATGGTACCTGCAGTACCAAGGCATCTGATATTTTCCATTTGGTTTCACTAATCCATGGGAAGCTAATCCTCTTCCTAGATTCAAGGGGACACTTACTTGTCTTGGTCAGTCATGATAATCCCAACCACTTGCCAATACCAATGGATATAAAACTAAATCCAATTAACTCATAAAATTCCCCTAGCTACTATAATGTGTCCTGGTTTGGAGAGTCCAATCAGTCTGAAGGATTTACATTGCAATACTCTATATAAAGTATTTTTCTGTTCTTATTAGACTTCAACATAGAAACATGTTTTCAGCTGCTATTAGTAGCAATCTTGTCAGTTAAAGAAAGCAAGTACAAAAACACACACACACACACACAAAGAAAACACACAACACATTATGAAAACAGATTAAAGAACAGAACCAGAAACTAATTCATAGTACAAAAGGCAGCCACTATATATATTTTAACATTCTTTTGAGTGAGATAAATTATGGCTTTATTGTCAAAGCCAGTTGTCTTTAGGATTTTTGTTATAAGTTACATAAGTGGTACAGACTCTCCCCTCTAAATAACTATTAATGTATGTTTTCTTCTCCATGGTATGTATTTCCTTTGTTCTATACCTGGATTACTACCACAGCTGGCACATTTGAGATTTTTTCCCTCAAAACATCTTAGCTTGAGATAGCTGTTTCTCTCCTCTATTTCTATAATACTAGAGTACAGAACTAATTTATTCAGAACTAAGTACAGAACTAATTGCAATTGTGTTTATGTCAATTTTATTACATCTAAATTGAAGGAAAGTAATTAAATTGTGATTAAAAACACTCCTATCTTTAATATTTTTGTTCATTTAAACAGTCATATTTTAAACTCTAAAACTTGATACGTTATACCTCCACGATAGTCGTAGCCTGTAAATTTTAGCTATACTATTGTACACCAAGGAAAAATAAAATTTAATCTTGCCTCACAGTTGCCACTTATCTATTTTGACAACCAAATATAAAACCTAATTTTTCTCCTGAATGTGACAGTTTTCTGTCTACTGTGAACACAGATTTGAAATTATTTTCTTGTGACACAGATTTGAAAAGTAAGTTAAAACACTTTTATTTCTCTTTTGGGAAACAAATAGGTAATTTTGAAGTTTTTAATAATGTGTATTTAAAAATAGAGGGTTTTTCTTTCCCCAAAAGGTAAAGTTTTAAGTCCCCTTCAAAATATTCCATACAATTATTGCTTTTTCAAGTACCAACATTTCTTCTAATTCACATACATTCATAAAGAAAATCTACTGCACATTACAATTTTTATAACTGTAAAGGATACTCCAAAAATGTTTTCCCCTTTATATGATTTTGACATGCTGTGACTCATATCTGAACCAATTATTTTTCTTTATCCATCTAGAGTTTATCTCTGAAATTCTGCTGTGTTCTCAAGTTCATATTGAAACTTGAATGGAAATCAACCTGAAAATGAGATAACATGCAAATGAATTTCTTCCTGAAACATGTCCTATAAAAATCAGGTTCTATAGTTGCATAGCAATAAAAATTAAAATGGGGAGGAGGAGGAAGGCCAGGTAATTTGTGAAGGAAGCGATAAAAATAATAATTCAGGCCAGACAGAAAGAAAATACAATCCAGTTCTCATACCATTCTAAACTGAATTTCAGTTGGAACTTCAAGATCTGTTTCTCTACCTATAGAAACATATCTGCAGAAAGGTGATGATTCCTTTGTTGTATGTGTTTTGTTCTGCTTACCTCAAGGAAGCTGCACTTCAAGCACAGGGCAACTTCTCCATTTAGAAAGACAAATGAGAATTCCACAGGAAACAGAGGAGATTAGAATCCCCCAAAGAATGTCAGGAAAATCATGTTTATGCCTGATAAGTGGCTATTGAGTGAATTAAAAGCACTAAGACTATTGAAATGATTTAGGTAACAATGAGGGTAGATAATATTTACAGTTATATTTCATATGACATACATTTCTCAATCTTTATGTCTAAATTATGACCAGCAGTAGTAATGGGAAAATAAAATCAGAGGCATGGAATGCTTCATCTCTAGGAAAAATAGCTTTAAGTTTAATTCATAAGTCTATTATATTTTATTACATAATTAACATATTTAGACTTATTAAAAGAGATTCCAATGTGACATAGTTAGCAATCATAAAGAACAGAAAATGTCTTCACAAAAAATTCATCTCCCATCCCAATATTCCCTAATCCCAATTACATTTTCCTGAATCAATTTATTTTAAAAATTATTTCTTTTTCTGTTTTCTAATGGCTAAAGTCTTTATTTCCTGCTTTATCCATTTCAATAATATATAATTCCTTTGTCATAAGAGCTGAAAGTGAGACATTCATCTTACTTAAAAAATCTAAGTGAAGTGTCTCTACCTTTACAATTGTTCCATGGTTATACCAAGGATGGGCAGGTAAAATTTTAACAATGTTTTCACTGAGGAGAAAAGAAAGCCCCTATTTATAGCCTTTGCTGATTTCCAAGGTGGGACTATTTTGCAAATACTTCCACCATGGTTAATTTCAAGTTATCAGAGAATGGACTTGAAAAAATCCTGAAAATTTAGCAATTAGCTCTAGCAATCTGGTACAGGCCAGCTATATTACATCACTATGCAATAAATCTATTTATATTATCAATTACCTTTTTATCACTCAATAATGCATTTCTATTTACTGATGAAAGATTTTTATTATCTTAACTCAGTCCTTTCATCATCCCTTCCACCTTGAACTTTGATGATCAATTTCTTGAAAGATGTATATCTAAACAGGAAATCATGAAGTCTCCTGTTTCAATTCTTAAAGTTGAAAATCTATGAACAACAGTATATGAATAAAATCATGTAGCTAT
This sequence comes from Tragelaphus eurycerus, assembly GCA_935064755.1. Classification (NCBI taxonomy): domain Eukaryota; kingdom Metazoa; phylum Chordata; class Mammalia; order Artiodactyla; family Bovidae; genus Tragelaphus; species Tragelaphus eurycerus. Next base: position 11,148,988 of record CAKXYN010000012.1, read on the forward strand.
TGATTGTTATAAAGCTAGATAATATGTTAGTATTCCAATACCCTGACACCAGGATACTCTAAGGGGCATGTTCTTAGCATCAGGATCACTGCAAGTCCCATTTGTAACATGCCACTAATTGCTTGAAATGATGAAATGCCTTAATTTTCTCCACATATAGAACATGATTTTCCTAAGTAGGTCTTTTGCTTTTTGGTTTTGTGTTGGATTTAATTTTTCCTTTTCCTTTTACTTTGTTATATGTTGTGTGTCTATGGGTAAAAGTATAGCATGTGTTTGTGATATTTTCACATTATCTACCTTTATCAGACTATTTTGTAACCTCTTTTTTATTGCAAAAGCCTCCTCTCATGACACTGTTTCCTCTGTTCTCAACCTATAGTTTTTCTCTTTTGTACAATCACATCCAAATCCATCTATATTATACTGCAACTGAGCATCTGACAGTGGCTGGAGAAGACTCACAATTATTCTAACTGTTCACCTTCCAAAGTCATGACCACAAATTGTATATGAGGCTTCAGAGATCAGCAGGCATATGTTGTCCCAAAGTCAGCCACCCCCTCAATCTTCACCACTGCTACTTCTTATGTCTTTGCAAATGTTGCTACCTCATTTATAGGAGCAACAGAATAGAAATCAAGTCCCAAACATTACAAAATACAAAATGCTAAGAGGAAAGGAGATTAAATGAAAATAACATACCCCTTTCCTAGATATAGTAGAAAAATTCTTACAAACAAAAAAGGCAAAGTAAATCACTAGTAATACAAAAGATCAGATCAGATGAGTCTCTCAGTCGTGTCCGACTCTTTGCGACCCCATGAATCGCAGCACTCCATTTCTCCCTATCCATCACCAACTCCTGGAGTTCACTCAAACTCATGTCCATCAAGTCAGTGATGCCATCCAGCCATCTCATCCTCTGTCGTCCCCTTCTCCTCTTGCCCCCAAACCCTACCAGCATCAGAGTCTTCTCCAATGAGTCAACTCTTCACATGAGGTAGCCAAAGTACTGGAGTTTCAGCTTTAGCATCATTCCTTCCAAAGAAATCCCAGGGCTGATCTCCTTCAGAATGGACTGGTTGGATCTCCTTGCAGTCCAAGGGACTCTCAAGAGTCTTCTCCAACACTACAGTTCAAAAGCATCAATTCTTCAGCACTTAGCCTTCTTCACAGTCTAGCTCTCACATCCATACATGACCACTGGAAAAACCATAGCCTTGACTAGACAGACCTTTGTTGGCAAGGTAATGTCTCTTCTTTTCAATATGCTGTCTAGGTTGGTCATAACTTCCCTTCCAAGGAGTAAGCGTCTTTTAATTTCATGGCTGCAGTCACCATCTGCAGTGATTTTGGAGCCCAGAAAAATAAAGTCTGAGACTGTTTCCACTGTTTCCCCATCTATTTCCCATGAAGTGATGGGACCAGATGCCATGATCTTCGTTTTCTGAATGTTGAGCTTTAAGCCAACTTTTGCACTCTCCACTTTCACCTTTCATCAAGAGGCTTTTTAGTTCCTCTTCCCTTTCTGCCATAAGGGTGGTGTCATCTGCATATCTGAGGTTATTGATATTTCTCCTGGCATTCTTGATCCCAACTTGTGTTTCTTCCAGTCCAGCATTTCTCATGATGTACTCTGCATAGAAGTTAAATAAGCAGGGTGACAATATACAGCCTTGACGTACTCCTTTTCCTATTTGGAACCAGTCTGTTGTTCCATGTCCAGTTCTAACTGTTGCTTCCTGACCTGCATACAAATTTCTCAAGAGGCAGATCAGGTGGTCTGGTATTCCCATCTCTCTCAGAATTTTCCACAGTTTATTGTGATCCACACAGTCAAAGGCTTTGGCATAGTCAATAAAGCAGAAATTGATGTTTTTCTGGAACTCTCTTGCTTTTTCCATGATTCAGCAGATGGCAATTTGATCTCTGGTTTTTCTGCCTTTTTGAAAACCAGCTTGAACATGAGGAAGTTCACAGTTTACATATTGCTGAAACCTGGCTTGGAGAATTTTGAGCATTACTTTACTAGCATGTGAGATGAGTACAATTGTGCGGTAGTTTAAGCACTCTTTGGCATTGTCTTTCTATGGGATTGGATTGAAAACTGGCCTTTTCCAGGCCTGTGGCCACTGCTTGAATTTTCCAGAGTTGCTGGCATATTGAGTGCAGCACTTTCACAGCATCATCTCTCAGGATTTGGAATAGCTCAACTGGAATTCTATCACCTCCACTAGCTTTGTTCGTAGTGATGCTGTCTAAGGCCCACTTGACTTCACATTCTAGGATGTCTGGCTCTAGGTCAGTGATCACACCATTGTGATTATCTGGGTCGTGAAGCTCTTTTTTGTACAGTTCTGTGTATTCTTGCCATCTCTTCTTAATATCTTCTTCTTCTGTTAGGTCCATACCATTTCTGTCCTTTATCAAGCCCATTTTGCATGAAATGTTCCTTTGGTATATCTGATTTTCTTAAAGAGATCTCTGGTCTTTCCCATTCTGTTGTTTTCCTCTATTTCTTTGCATTGATCGCTGAAGAAGGCTTTCTTATCTCTTCCTGCTATTCTTTGAAACTCTGCATTCAGATGTTTATATCTTTCCTTTTCTCCTTTGCTTTTCACTTCTCTTCTTTTCACAGCTATTTGTAAGGCCTCCCCAGACAGCCATTTTGCTTTTTTGCATTTCTTTTCCATGGGGATGGTCTTGATCCCTGTCTCCTGTACAATGTCATGAACCTCCTTCCATAATTCATCAGGCACTCTTATCTATCAGATCTAGGCCCTTAAATCTATTTCTCACTTCCACTGTATAATCATAAGGGATTTGATTTAGGTCATACCTGAATGGTCTAGTGGTTTTCCCTACTTTCTTCAATTTCAGTCTGAATTTGGTAATAAGGAGTTCATGGTCCGAGCCACAATCAGCTCCTGGTCTTGTTTTTGCTGATTGTATAGAGCTTCCCCATCTTTGGCTGCAAAGAATATAATCAATCTGATTTCAGTGTTGACCATTTGGTGATGTCCATGTATAGAGCCTTCTCTTGTGTTGTTGGAAGAGGGTGTTTGTTATGACCAGTGCATTTTCTTGGCAAAACTCTATTAGTCTTTGCCCTGCTTCATTCTGTATTCCAAGGCCAAATTTGCCTCTTACTCCAGGTGTTTCTTGACTTCCTACTTTTGCATTCCAGTCCCCTATAATGAAAACGACATCTTTTTTGGGATAATACAGCAAAAATACATAGGATTTGGTTTAGATAATCAAGGGCATTTATTATTTAAAAATCAATGCATTTCAACCTAGAGAAAAAATGGAAAGAATACTGGGAAAATATGATCTCAATGAATGCAAAGAAGCCATTTGAAAATAAACTATGAAATTAAAAAAAAAAAAAAAACTCTCAATCAAATAAAGAGTGTCTAGAGAGAGAATTTAAAAAGTCAGAAATCAGCTAACATCTGGATAGGTGATGAAGTGGTGAGATATTGAACAGTTTCCTCTGAAATGAAGAATGAGATAAAGATGATCTGTGTTGCTCCTTCTGTTCAATACTCTTCTGAGGATAACTTTGAGCATAAGATAAGGATGGAAAGGTATAAGAATTGTAGAGAAAATAATATTAAAATTAGTTATAAAGGTCATGATTTTTTACTGAGAAATACAGAAAAGTACAAAGAATACAAATGCATGTTTAGCAAGGTCACTTTTTATATGCTTAATATAAAAAGTAAAATATAGTTCAATATAGTAACAATAGAAATAAGTATGTAAAATTTTCATTAGTGTCAAGTCAAATATCTCTGTAGAAAAAAACATGCAAAAATGTTAGCAAGAGAAATTTGATAAATGGAAGGATGTACCATAGTTATAAATTGAAGTCTCAAAACTGTAAAGATGATAATATTTTGAGTGAACTATATAAATTAAGTGACCTATATAGATTTTTAAAAACCAGTAAAAATTCTTGTAGTTTTGTGTAAATGTGTGTGAGGATATCTGCAAATTTACAGACTTATTCAAAAGGCCAAGAAAATCTTTGAGAAAATACAGAAATTTAAGGAACATAAGCAGTATAATATAGACTCTATAGGTAAGTATTCTAATTGCACATAATAGAGTCCAGAAAGAAACTAATGTGTGTGAACACTTGTTACAAAAGTGGCACTAGAGAACAACAGGAGAATAAACAGTCTTATAAATAAACAGCTTTGGGTCATTTACATACCTATATAATTTTTTAAGCCATATATGAAATCAATTCTAGATGAGACTATAAAAAGTAAAACAATAAAGCTTCTAAAAGAAAATATTATGATATTTTTGAGACTCAGAGCTAAGGCAAGATTTCTTAAATATTACACACAAAAAAAGCACTAACAATTAAGAAAATGATTGATAAATTGGGTTGTTCATCAAAATAAGCTACTAAACAATGAAATACACCATCAGATCAGATCAGATCAGATCAGTCGCTCAGTCGTGTCCGACTCTTTGCGACCCCATGAACCACAGCACGCCAGGCCTTCCTGTCCATCACCAGCTCCCGGAGGTCACTCAGACTCGCATCCATCGAGTCAGTGATGCCATCCAGCCATCTCATCCTCTGTCGTCCCCTTCTCCTCCTGCCCTCAATCCCTCCCAGCATCAGAGTCTTCTCCAATGAGTCAACTCTTCACATGAGGTGGCCAAAATACTGGAGTTTCAGCTTGAGCATCATTCCTTCTAAAGAAATTCCAGGATTGATCTCCTTCAGAATGGACTGGTTGGATCTTCTTGCAGTCCAAGGGACTCTCGAGAGTCTTCTCCAACACCACAGTTCAAAAGCATCAATTCTTCGGCGTTCAGCCTTCCTCACAGTCCAGCTCTCACATCCATACATGACCACAGGAAAGACCATAGCCTTGACTAGGCGAACCTTTGTTGGTAAAGTAATGTCTCTGCTTTTGAATATGCTATCTAGGTTGGTCATAACTTTCCTTCCAAGGAGTAAGCGTCTTTTAATTTCATGGCTGCAGTCACCATCTGCAGTGATTTTGGAGCCCAGAAAAACAAGGTCTGACACTGTTTCCACTGTTTCCCCATCTATTTCCCATGCAGTGATGGGACCAGATGCCATGATCTTCGTTTTCTGAATGTTGAGAAATACACCATAGCAAAATGAAATACACCATTTTTAATTCACACAATCAACAGAGGAGTTATATACAAGATATATGTTATATATAAATCAGTAAAAAGACAGGTGACACAAATAGAAAAAAACTGGTAGGAATCTTGAACTGACAATTTACAAGAGATTTCTAAATTGCCAATAACCATATGACAAGGGGCTCAATCTCATCAGTAACCAGGAAATGCTAACTGAAACCACAAAAATCTTCTATTTCATACTCCATTAAGTTTTCCACAATATGAAGCTTAGAATGAAAGTTAAGCTGTTATTGAAAATTAAATGTCTCCCACAATGTAGTTTGGAAACTCATTTTATGTACATTAATATTTCTTTAGTATTTTAGTGCCCTCTGTTTTCTCTTTTTTTTTCAAAGCTGCCATTGAAAAAGTATTTTTCTTGTTTGAACAGGTGCCCTCTGACTTTCCCTATATCCTCAGATGTTTTATGTTCAATTCTTTCATGTTCTTTATAAAGTTTATTCAATTTATTTTTGGATCTCATAATTTTATGGCTGTGGTATCTTCATAAATCTATGTACATTGCTTTATTTTATAATTTCTTTTACTTTTCCCTCTATTTTCTTAACTCTCTCTTTTTCCTGCAATGTCAAATTGTCTGTGGGTTTATCTTGGTCTTTATTTCAAAATGCCTGTTTTCATCATACCCTGCTGCTGCTGCTGCTAAGTCGCTTCAGTCGTGTCCGACTCTGTGCAACCCCATAGACGGAAGCTCACCAGGCTCCCCTATCCCTGGGATTCTCCAGGCAAGAACACTAGTTTCTGGGAAAAACAGACCATGAGATAGAGTTTAGTGTACAAAGTACACATTAAAGAGTGCTTTGGGGATCAGCACTAGCAGAAGAGAGGGAAAAAAAGCAAGGTTGCACAGAGGAAAAAGCTGATCTGTAGTGCAGGCTTAAAAGACAGTCTCCACTGCCCAAGGAACAGCTCTGGAACTGAATGCTCATTTAGAATATCTGCAGATAGGTGGAGATATTCAGAAATAGAGACAATCACATCTGTCAGTTATGGGATGAGGACCACTCCAGAAAAGGATGTGACCCTAGGTGAGACACTCTGTAACCAGGACAATCACAGGAGAGGCTGTCAGCTAACATCCAGTGACCACAAACCTCCCAGCATCTGAGACCAGAGATCCTTCCTGATGGAGGAGTATCTAGGAAGTTCTTCACAATGTCCTCCACATCTCCTGGTCTAGTGATCCTTTATTTTACTCTTATATTTTAAAACCAAATCCTTTATTCTACAATAGGTATCATCAAACTACAACCCAAAGCCAAATTTGGCCTGGCCCATTGTCTAGTTCTTTAATAAAGATATATTCAGACAAAAAAAACACACTCTTTTATTTCTGTATTTCCTATGGTTTCTTTTTGGCCATCAACAGAGTTGAGTAATTACAACAAAGACCTTATTGCCCACAAAGCCAAAAATATTTTCTATGTAACTCTTTATGGAAAAAGCCTGATGATCTCTGATCTAAAAAGCTACTACGCTTCCTCTGTGATTATACAAATAGGGCTAATCTCCTTCAGACATCTTCCCTAAATTTATAATAATATCAGCAACTAATTAAATCGAGCACTTAATGAGAACTTTTTAGAACTTGAAATGTATTATTACTTTTATAAGCCCCATTGAACTTCAGACACTCTGGCCTCAGAATTCAGGCCTTAACTACTAGAAGGTCTATCTATATGGGCAGATTTAATTAAAGTATTTCTCAGTATTGCTGAGCAGAAGTGTTCATAAAACTTTGGGCTCCCATATAACAAAATTTAGAAGTAAAATCATGTATACTAGAATTATCTTTTTTGGAAAAGTGCCCCTGGTTTTTAGGTCTTGGAATAAATGTCTGGCTACTTTTGGTCTGTGCCTGTATGGAGTATGATGAGCATTGTTGAGTTTGAAAAAGCTGAAGTTGTCCTGTATCTTCTATCTCCAGTCTCTCTTTTTACTCTGAATCCAGTTCCTATCTTCTGGGATCTTCCAGAGGATTCTCACACTTGCTTCCTTCATCCCATTTCAGTACTTGTCACACTTGTCACACATTTCCATTAGCCTTCTCCTTCCAGAAAAGCACTGTCCTCTGATAACCCTCCTACACAGTACTGGTAGGAGTTTCATTGGCTGGTTCCTTTTCAGTGTGGTATGATTAAGTAAATGCCTAATGTAACATTTAGATTTGAACCACAATGCTTATTTTTGAAAACAAAATACAATTGGTTTACAACATTATGTTAGCTTCAGGTATACAACAGTGATTAAATATTTTTATAGATTATGCTGCTACTGCTAAGTCGCTTCAGTCATGTCGGACTCTGTGCGACCCCATGGACTGCAGCCCACCAGGCTTCTCCATCCGTGGGATTCTCCAGGCAAGAACACTGGAGTGGGTTGCCATTTCCTTATCCAATGCATGAATATGGAAATAAAAGCAAAAATAAACAAATGGGACCTAATTAAACTTAAAAGCTTTTGCACAACAAAGGAAACTATAAGCAAGATGAAAAGACAGCATTCAGAATGGAAGAAAATAATAGCAAATGAAGTAATTGACAAAGAATTAATCTCAAAAATATTAAAACAACTCCTACAGCTCAATTCCAGAAAAATAAGCGACCTAATCAGGTTTGAGTCTGCGTGACCTCCGAGAGCTGATGATGGACAGGGAGGCCTGGCATGCTGTGGTTCATGGGGTCGCGAAGAGTCGGACACGACTGAGCGACTGATCTGATCTGATCTGATCTGAATCAAAAAATGGACCAAAGAACTAAACAGACATTTCTCCAAAGAAGACATACAGATGGCTGACAAACACATGAAAAGAAGCTCAGCATCACTCATTATCAGAGAAATGCAAATCAAAACCACAATGAAGTACCATCTCATGCCAGTCAGAATGGCTGCTATCCAAAAGTCTACAAACAATAAATGCTGGAGAGGGTGTGGAGAAAAAGGAACCTTCTTACACTGTTGGTGGGAATGCAAACTAGTACAGCCACTATGGAGAACAGTGTGGAGATTCCCTAAAAAACTGGAAATAGAACTGCCATACAACCCAGCAATCCCACTGCTGGGCATACACACCAAGGAAACCAGAATTGAAGGAGACACATGTACCCCAATGTTCATCGCAGCAATACAATAGCCAGGACATGGAAGCAACCTAGATGTCCATTGGAAGATGAATGGATAAGAACGTTGTGATACATAAAAGCAATGAAATATTACTCAGCTATTAAAAAGAATGCATTTGAATCAGTTCTAATGAGGTGGATGAAACTGGAGCCTATTATACAGAGTGAAGTAAGTCAGAAGGAAAAACACCAATACAGTATATTAACACATATATACGGAATTTAGAAAGATGGTAACGATGACCCTATATGTGAGACAGCAAAAGAGACACAGATGTAAGAAACAGACTTTCGGACTCTGTGGGAGAAGGCGAGGGTGGGATGATTTGAGAGAATAGCATTTAAACATGTATATTATCATGGGAAATAGATGGGGAAACAGTGTCAGACTTTATTTTTGGTGGCTCCAAAATCACTGCAGATGGTGACTGCAGCCATAAAATTAAAAGACGCTTACTCCTTGGAAGGAAAGTTATGACCAACCAGATAGCATATTGAAAAGCAGAGACATTACTTTGCCAACAAAGGTCCATCTAGTCAAGGCTATGGTTTTTTCAGTGGTCATGTATGGATGTGAGAGTTGGACTGTGAAGAAGGCTGAGCACCGAAGAATTGATGCTTTTGAAGTGTGGTGTTGGAGAAGACTCTTGAGAGTCTCTTAGATTGCAAGGAGATCCAACCAGTCCATTCTGAAGGAGATCAGCCCTGGGATTTCTTTGGAGGGAATGATGCTGAAGCTGAAACTCCAGTACTTTGGCCACCTCATGCGAAGAGTTGACTCATTGGAAAAGACTCTGATGCTGGGAGGGATTGAGGGCAGGAGGAGAAGGAGACGACAGAGGATGAGATGGCTGATGGCATCACTGACTTGGTGGACGTGAGTCTGAGTGACCTCCAGGAGTTGGTGATGGACAAGGAGGCCTGGTGTGCTGTGATTCATGGGGTCGCAAAGAGTCGGATATGACTGGGCGACTGAACTGAACTGAACTGATGCATATTATCATATGTGAAATAGGTCACCAGTCCAGGTTCGATGCATGAGACAGGGTGCTCAGGGCTGGTGCACTGGGATGACCCTGAGGGATGGGATGGGGAGGGAGGTGAGAGGGAGGGTCAGGATGGGGAACACATGTACACCCATGGCTGATTCATGTCATTGTATGGCAAAAACTACCACAAGATTATAAAGTAATTAGCCTCCAATTAAAATAAAAAAATAAAGTTATTAAGAAATAATTGCTATATTCCCTGTGTGTTCTTGCCTGAAGAACCCCAGGGACAGGGGAGCCTGGTGGGCTGCCATCTATGGGGTCACACAGAGAAGGACACGACTGAAGTGACTTAGCAGTAGTAGTAGTGCTATACAATATTTTGGAGAAGGCAATGTTCCCCCACTCCAGTACTCTTGAGTGGAAAATCCCATGGATGGAGGAGCCTGGTAGGCTGCCGCCCATGGGGTCCCTAAGAGTCAGACACGACTGAGCAACTTCACTTTCACTTTTCACTTTCATGCATTGGAGAAGGAAATGGCAACCCACTCCAGTGTTCTTGCCCGGAGAATCCCAGGGACAAGGGAGCCTGGTGGGCTGCCATCTGTGGAGTCGCAGAGTCCGACACGACTGAAGTGACTTAGCAGCAGCAGCATACAATATTTATCTTTGTATTTTACCTATTTTATACATAGTAGTTTGTAGTTCTTAATCTCCTTTTTATCCTACCCTTTCCCTCATACGACTTCCTGTTGGTAACTACTAGTTTGTTCTCTATATCTGTGATTCTGTTTCAGTTTTGTTATATTTATCCATTTGTTTTATTTTTTTGACTCTACATTTAAGTGATCACATAGAGTACTTGTATTTCTCTGTCTGACTTATTTCACTAAAGAAAATATCCTCCAGGTCCATTCACTTTGTTACAAATGGCAAAATGTCACTTTTTTATGGCTGAGTAATATTCCACTGTATATTGTATATACAATGTATGTATATAACATATCTTTTTCCATTTGCCTGTTGATGGGCACCTTAGGTTAATTCTGTCTTGGCTATTGTAAATAATGCTGCCATGAACATTGGGTTGCATGTATTTTTTGAATTAGTGTTTTTATTTTCTTTGGATATATACCCAGGAGAGGAGGCTTCCCTGATAGCTCAGTTGGTAAAGAATCCTCTTGCAATGCAGGAGACCCAAATACAATTCCTGGGTCGGGAAGATCTGCTGGGGAAGGGATAGGTTACCCACTCCAGTATTCTTGGGCTTCCCTTGTTTCTCAGCTGCTAAAGAATCTACCTGCAACACAGGAGACCTGGGTTTGATCCCTGGATTGCAAAGATCCCCTGGAGAAGGGAATGGCTACCCATTCCAGTAGTCTGGCCTGGAGAATTCCATGGACTGTATAGTCCACGGAGTTGCAAAAAGTTGGACACAACTGAATGACTTTTAGCATAATATCTACATACTATTTCATGTCATATGAAAATAGAGGCAATCTTATTTCTTCCCTTCTAATTTGGATGACTTTAATTTATTTTGCTTGTCTCATTGCTATAGTTATAACTACCAATACTATCTTAAATAGAAATAGAAAAAGTAGACATCATTGTCTTGTTCCTGATTTTAAAGGAAAATCTCTTAGCATTTCACTATTGAGTATGATGTTAGCTGTGGGTGTGTCATATATGACCTTTATTATGTTTTTATATATTCCCTCTATAACAACTTTCATCACAATTTTTATCGTGAATGAATGTTGGACATTTTTCAAGTGATTTTTCTGTGTTTATTAAAATGACCCTATGATTTTTATCAGACCTTTTGTTAATGTATCACATTGACTGATTTGCAGATGTTGAACCATTCTTGCATCCCTGGGATAAATCCCACTTGATTGTGATTTTTAAAAAATATCATGTAATATATTGTTAAATATGATTTGCTAATAATTTTTGAAGATTTTTACATCTATATTCATCAGAGATATTGGCCTGTTGTTTTTCCTTTTTGTATCATATTTGTCTAGTTTTGATATCAGGGGTAATGGCATCCTCATAGAATGAATTTGAGAGTATTACTTCCTATTCTGTTTTTTTAATAGTTTGCAAAGGATAGATATTATCTCTTCTTTTTGTTTGGTAGAATTCCCATCTGAAGCCATCAGGTCATTTTTTTTTATATGAGTTTTGTTTTGATTTTTAATAACTGATGCAATTTCAGTACTTGGATCCATCTGTTCAGTTTAGCTACTTGTTCCTGATTCAGTCTTAAAAGGTTACATGTTTCTAGGAATTTATCCATTTCTTCTGGGTTATCCAATTTGTTGGCATATTACTGTTCATTGTATCATGGTATATATATATATATATATATATATATATATATATATATATATATATATCTGAGATACTGGTTGTAAGTTCTCCTCTTTCATTTGTTATTTTGCTTATTTGGGTCCTCTTTATTTTTATCTCATTGAGCCTGACTAAAGACTTATCAATTTTGTATATCTTTTAAAAAACGGGCTCTCAATTTTGTTATTTTCTATTTTTTTCTGTATTTTATTTATTTCTGATCTTTATTATTTCCTTCCTTCTGCTGACTTTTGGCTTTGTTTTTTCTTCTTTTTCTAACTCCTTTAGATAGTAGACTAGGCTGTCTATTTGGTAGTTTTCTGCTTTCTTGAGGATAGTCTATATTGCTATGAACTCTGAACTTCCATCTTGTAACTTCTTTTACTGCATCAGTGCCATGTGGAGCCTTAAGCAAAAGAAAAATTTCAGTAATATTGATCCTATCCTTATTTGAAATTTAGATATTTTGTTCATTATGGATATTCTTGTATTGATATTATTTTATAAATATTATATTATAATATTTTTATCATTATTATTGTGTATTTGGGTTTCTCTTTAAATATTATACCCAAGTTAAGCGCCTCACTTGCCTCAACCTTGCTCTAATCTTGCTTGACATAATTCTCAACTCTTGACTGTATGATATCCTCATTCACGGATAATAAATGTCATATAACTGTAAATAATTATATTAGAAGATACCATAGAAATAGACTTCCCTGGTGGCTCAGCTGGTAAAGAATCCACCCACAATGCAGGAGACCTGGATTCAATCCCTAGCTGGGAAGATTCCCTGGAGAAGGGAAAGGCTACTCACTCCAGTATTCTGGCCTGGAGAATCACAAAGAGTCGGACACACTGAGCAACATTCACTTTCATCATAGAAACCCCTGTAGCCAAAATTTGTGTGCCAAACTTTTTATATTAGCTAACATAACACATTTAGACATTTGTTATTATAGATTAAAATACTTCTTTTTCCAATAGCCCTGAGTTAAAGTGCAAAGCTACCACACAAAGTATAGTGGTAAATAACTCACTATACCATAAGTAATTTATATATCTGATATTTTCTGATATAGAAACTAATTGGTGGAGAATAGGAGAGAAGAGCTAATATGAATCAGAAAAGAAGAAATCCTCTTAAGCAGAAAAGGAGAGTCAATCTTATCGATGTAGTGCTAGATGCTAAAAATGAATATGAGATCAATTATTGACTCTAGACAGGGTAGCTTTGAGAATGAAATTTGTAAATACTAAAGTCAAGCTTCTACTTATGCCTGTAAAAAATTTTCTTGCTCTAATTACCTCAAAAACATAAACTGTAACACACACACACACACACACACACACAAAGGTCTCAGTGAATGTATATTGCTAAAGTAAATAAAACACTTAAAGGGATTTTTGCATTTTATTTACATTTTGAACAACTTTCTGAACACATTCCAAAAATTATATAAAATAGAATGCTATTGCATAATGAAATCAATAGCAATAGTTATAATAAATATTGAATAATGAGAACTGCCAAAATGATAGGCATCTTTATTTGTGATAAATACTGGCATGATGGAAGCAGTACATTTACAAGGGGAACTATCCAATCACAAAATATTACATGTATAAATATCCAAAATAAAATTATAATTTTCCAGGAATGAAAGCATTTCAAAATTATAATGTGCACAGCTCTGAACTGATTCTATAAATAGATTCTAGAAAATTATTTATCGGATGATTATATTTGTGTTGCTACTCAAGCTGCCTGAGTACTTTAAAGATTGGAGTCATTTTGGCTCAAAATTCAGTTGATAATAATAAAAAGACCTACATTTCCAAAGATGACTAAAAGTTTGGTGTAACAAAAAATACAATTAAAAAATACAATGGCAGTTTCCAATTTAATGATATTGACACAGGAGGCAAATTAGAGTTTTAATTATTCATCAGGCTTAATTTCATATGTGATTCTCAGTTATAATAGTCTAATAATTCTCCATCTATATCATAATTTGAAATTTTGATTGTCATCAGAATCACTCCTGTTTCTTCTCTGAGAGGCAATACACTACATGATTAAGAGTACAGATCTTAGATTTGGGCTGGCTGAATTTACACCCTAGATTTGTGACTTTCAGCAATATATTTCACCTCTTGGATCTCAGTTTCCTCATCTACAAAATACATAAAAATGAACATTTTAATTTTCATAATTTATTAATTTTACTTAGAAATTCTTTGAGGAAAATCATCATTCAGACCTCATTTGTAATCATATCACCAGAGCCATTCCTAGGTGAGTGCTCATGAAATATTTGTTAAAGTAGAGAGGAATGAAGAAATGGAGAATAGAAACAGTGTGCTATCCACTCCAATATTCTTTCCTGAAGAGTTCCATGGACAGAGGAGCCTGGCAGGCTACAGTCGATGCAGTCACAGAGTCGGACACAATGAGCAACTAACATGACGAAAACAACAGGAAGACAAACAAGCAGTGTCTCCTTTAATTCAACAATGGCAAAGCCGCTAGAAATCTCAAAAATAAGGGACCATGTGATCCCAGACTCAACTGTAGCACAAAGTTAGAGAACTTCTTTTCCTTTTCTTTAAGGAGCTTCTTTTTGTTAGTCCATAAAGTCAGTTCAAGCATCTTTCCTTACATGGACCTGAATTTAGCTTTTATATCTTTTTTTTTTATGACAAAGCCAGGGAAAGAAATTTTGATACTGGCTTACTTTACTTGCTAGAGTTTTTTCAAGCCTAAAGATGAAAATATCATTAAAACAATTGAACCCCACTGAAATAATATGGAGGAAAAAAAGACTATATACAAAAACAGTAATAGTAAATACAATGGCAATATTATCTTTGTTTCTTTTGAGAAACCTTGTTTTCCAGTGAATATGAATAAAGGAATACAGAAAGTGGTCCATCTTAATCTCAAAGATATATGACTATGATATATATGAGATATTCCCTCATAGTTCAGTTGGTAGAGAATCTGCCTGCAATGCAGGAGACCCAGGTTCGATTATTGGGTCAGGAAGATCCCCTGGAGAAGGAAATGGCAACCCACTCCAGTATTCTTGCCTGGAGAATCCGATGGATGGAGGAACCTGGCTAGTTACAGTCTATGGGTTCTCAAGAGTTGGACATGACTGAGCAACTAAGCACACAGCACATGTTATGTATATATGTTATATATTATATACACATTATATGTTACATATATATAAGAAAATTTAGAGTTAAACTGAATCTCAATTATCATAAAATTTACCACCTCTTAATAACTGGATAAAATGATTTTAATCTCAGTGGAAATTTCTTTTACTGGGAGGAAGGATATTTCACCTTTGGATCAAAAGCGAGCTTATCATTTTGAGAAAATCAAATAAACAGATGATAATTTCCCCAGAAAAGTTTTATGTTTTGTAGCACCAATAAATAGAATAATTTTATTGTAAATTCTTTATAATAAGTTAATATTTTAAGTTTCAGTACACCTTTTCATGGTGTCTTCTACAAGCTGAGCAGGGAATGGCTATAAGAAATAACAGAGCTATCTTTTTCTCTTCAAAAATAATTTTCTTCTATTTATTATTTTGTTATGAGTACAATTGTGAATTGAACTGTGTAGGTTCTTCAGATATATTCATAAGATTGGAAGCATCAATGGGAAAAAATAATTATGTCACAAACTGTGAAGAGGAGAGAAATCTGAGTAATAATAGATGTTTCTTAGGAATGAGTGACCTTACCTATAATTCTTTGAGTAACAGTATATATATGTTTATTGACATAAGCCGTGGATATTCTATTTCATAGGCCACAAGATAGAATTGATATGTTTTATTTTTAAACTTTATTTTATTGACATATAGTTGATTACAGTGTTGTGTTAATTACTCCTATACATCAAAGTGATTCATTTATACATATATAATATTCTTTTATGATATTAATATTCCATTTTAGTTTCTCACAGAATATTGAATATAGTTCCCTGTGCTATACAGTATCCATTCTATATATGGTGGCTTTAGTCATTATGTTGTGTCCAACTCTTGCAACCCCATGGATTGTAGCCCACCAGATTCCTCTGTCTATGAAATTTTCTAGGCAAGAATATTGGAGTGGGTTGCCATTTCCTTCTCCAGGGGATCTTCCCAATCCAACGATCAAACTCGGGTCTCCTGCATTGCACACAGATTCTTTACCTATTGAGCCACCAGGGAAGCCCATTCTCTATATAATAGTTTACTTCTGCTAATGCCAAACTCCCAATGCATCTCTTCCCTTACCCCTCCCCCTTGGCAGCCACAAGTCTCTTCTCTACCTCTGTGAGTCTGCTTCGTACATAAGTTCACCTGTGTCATATTTTATATTCCACATATAAGTGATATTGTATGGTATTTGTCTTTCTCTTTCTGACTTATCTCACTTAGTATGATAATGTTGCTACAGTGATATTATTTCACATCTTCTTTATCAGTTCATCTGTCAATGGAAATTTAGATTATTTCTATGTCTTGCCTATTGTGAATAGTCCTGCTAAGAATATAGCAGTGCATATTTCTTTTGAATTATAGCTTTTTAGGACACACAAATTTAAGTTATATTGACATTGCTCTGACATAATTTATTCTTCAGTATCTAGTATCATTTTGCTCCTTCATATCTATTATCTATCTTACTTTCTAACCCAGAAGATTGACTTATATAAAGCATATCCATACTTCTCTTCCATTTGAGTTTAGCCAGTGGAGAAATCTAGCAATAATTTAAAGGAATAGAAAAAAGTAAGGTAAATGCATTATTTTCCTGGCTTCTCCTTTCTAAATGAGCCCAAACTGGCTAATCCCTGAATCAAAAGGCTGTCTAGGTAGCAGATGGCACCCTATGATCTCCCTCTGGGTTCCAATTACATCCCTTTGTCCCCCTAGATCTAGGAGTGGTACCAGTTCATCTGCTGTTGAAGCCACTTCATTGCAGTAGCCCTTGTGATCGTCCTACTCCTGCTCTTTTATCTATGTCAATATGCTATGCTAAGTCACTTCAGTCGTGTCCGATTCTGTGTGACCCCATAGACGGCAGCCCACCAGGCCTCCCCGTCCCTGGGATTCTCCAGGCAAGAACACTGGAGTGGGTTGCCATTTCCTTCTTCAATGCATGAAAGTGAAAAGAGAAAGTGAAGTCGCTCAGTCATGTCCGACTCTTAGCGACCCCATGGACTGCAGCCTACCAGGCTCCTCCATCCGTGGGATTTCCAGGCAAGAGTACTGGAGCGTGGTGCCATTGCCTTCTCCGATCTATGTCAATAAGCACACCAAAACTAACCTCTTTTCTGTGGGCCATATATTTTCTGTTGAGATGAGACTGGTACAGAAAAGATACCTCTATTAACCATCTTAATATGTATATTCATTCTTTCTAAAGAAAAATATTTAGATGACTATTTAGTTAGCTTCTCTTTATTTATAAATTCATACTTCTAGTATATTTATATGGAGGAAAAAAGAACCATATACAGATTCTTTTCAGTACTTAGCAATATTTTCTTAAACTACAAATTAACTTTTATATTAACCAACATTGCATCATTTATCCTGATTTGGAACATCTTAATGGTCCACCCAACCTCTATCTTCACTATCCTAGAAGACCTCAAATCATTTCCAGTAATCAACCCTATTTTTTACTCCAAAGTTGAATCCTGATTTGTTTCTATAGCATTCCTTTGGTCAAAAGGATCAACATATTGTATGTTCTGAAAACTATTAAATTTATAAGCTGTCTGTAAGAAAAATAATACAGATCATAAATGTTAAAATATGGATGATTAAATATTTATTAAAAATAAGAAAATTAACAGGTTTTTAAAAATTAAAAGCTGACTAAAATTAAAGCAGAAAAATATAATTTTAATGAACTGCTTGATTCATCTCTACATATTCATTCATTTTCAAAATCTTTAGCCCTTCATCAGCATTTGTATGAAATAATTTTGTAGTGTTTTCTATAGATAGAATAAAAATATAGTTTAATCTTTCATTCAGAATATGAAAAGTTAAAATTAAAAAAAGCATTGATTTTACTATTGATAACCACTTTCTGTTTTTAGTTTTGCTTCTGGTTTGTGCCCTACAAATTAAGAAATTCTGATAAATTCTCTTTTGTGTGCTGCTGCTGCTAAGTCGCGTCAGTCGTGTCCGATTCAGTGCGACCCCATAGACGGCAGCCCACCAGGCTCCTCTGTACCTGGGATTCTCCAGGCAAGAATACTGGAATGGGTTGCCATTTCCTTCTCTGATGCATGCATGTATGCAAAGTCGCTTCAGTCGTGTCCAACTCTATGCGACCCTAAGGACAGCAGCCTACCAAGCTCCTCCGTCCACAGGATTCTCTAAGCAAGAATACTGGAGTGGATTGCCATTTCCTTCTCCATCTGTTTTGTGTAATTTCCACCAAAAAGGAAAAATATGATTTATTAAGATTTATTTATTCTACAATACAAATTATCTTATAGACAAGAATAATCTTCCACTTTAACAAGTTATAGATGAGAGCTGTATCCTGAGCTAACAATTTTACTCTTCCAGTGTTGAGAGAATATTTCATAGATTATTTTTTATTTTCTACATTAAAAAAATTTTCCCACCATTATCCATGCCCTTCCCATGCCAGATATCTTAAAATATATTCATATTGCACTTCAGCCTAAGTACAAGGGACAGTAAATTGGAAGGGTAGCAAAGTGTTAACTATACCCACTAAGTTTAAAGCAGACTATAAATCACATGAATAAATGCCACTAATCCTAATCTACATAATAGTGAGTATTAGTTGCTCAGTCATGTACAACTCTTTGGGACCCCATGGACTATAGCCCACCAGGCTCCTCTGTCCATGGAATTGTCCAGGCAAGAATACTGGAGTGGATAGCCATTTCCTTCCCCAAGGTCTTCCTCACCCAGGAATTAGACCTGAGTCTCCTGCATTACAGGCAGATTCTTTATCATCTGACCCACCAGGGAAGCCCCAAATTTCCAATCAAATTCTCCTTAGCAGGATCCTCCAAATATTCAGAACTTGAACACTATTAGAAATAAAGGTAGTGTGACACAGAAAGTCAAAGTTCAGATGCAGCAGTCTTAACTAATTTGTATTAAAATATTTTAGTTTGAAAATTTTTCAAAAAAGAAAACATGAGGATATGAATACATACCTAGGGCCTGTATGTGCCTTACTAAAAATTAGGCAATTAATGAGACTGATGCTTTGTTATCTTAATGTTAAATCCAATTCTATCTCCAGTGATTGCATCTGGCCCAGGTTTGGGCAGACAGCCTGCTCTCCGAACTGACCAATCAGAATAAAAACAAGTATTATTTTACATATTTGGAAAAAGTCTCTACCTTTTTCATGGAGATGTCAACAAAGTTTGTAACCATTGGAAAACTGGCCAAAGTAAAGTTAATGCTGGCCAAGTGGGTTTGGAAGAAACCTCAACTCTTGAGGGAATGTTGAAAATACGCTCATACCAACCCTTGAGATTACCCTATCTTGGATTTTTTACTTTATCAGGAAAATATCTTTTACCTAATTTGCATTAGCATTTTTAGTGAATTAGCACAGAAATCATCCTACTACAATTAATTTATATCATATCAGGTTTAATGTTTGAATAAGACTAATTTGCATTTACACTCAGATATAATTCTTAAATGTGGAATTATTTTAAAATCAGTGTAAATTGTGTTGAATTACATGACTGTCATAGATGACATAATTTTTTTTTTCTCAAATGACAGGAAAAATTTTAAGATTTCTGTTATTTCTCAAGTATAATAATACTTAGTTTTAAGCATATTCAAATATATGAAATAAAGTTAATATATTAGAATTTACAATGATATCCTATTCAGCATTCCCCTAAGATAAACATTTTAATTTGTTCAGAGTAAAATATAATTTTCAGAATTTTTTTAACGAATTTTCAAAGTTCAAGACTAAAGCATAGGCCTCCCCAAAGCACTGATATAAAAACACATATCAAAGCATCTTCCTATTGATCAGAAATGTTCTCTGTTACTCACCATATTTCTTGCCACTGATGAAAGATTGACTACCACCCCATTCCCCAGAGCGTAAGGGGAGATGGTAGAGTACATGGTTGCCATACCTCTCTGCTAAAAAGACTGGGGCATAGAGATCTTTAAATTAAACTATTACGTCAAGGCTGTATATTGTCACCCTGTTTATTTAACTTATATGCAGAGTACATCATGAGAAATGCTGGACTGGAAGAAACACAAGTTGGAATCAAGATTGCTGGGAGAAATATCAATAACCTCAGATATGCAGATGACACCACCCTTATGACAGAAAGGGAAGAGGGGCTAAAAGCCTCTTGATGAAACTGAAAGTGGAGAGTGAAAAGGTTCACTTAAAGCTCAACATTCAGAAAACGAAGATCATGGCATCCGGTCCCATCACTTCATGGGAAATAGATGGGGAAACAGTGGAAACAGTGTCAGACTTTATTTTTCTGGGCTCCAAAATCACTGCAGATGGTGACTGCAGCCATGAAATTAAAAGACCCTTACTCCTTGGAAGGAAAGTTATGACCAACCTAGATAGCATATTCAAAAGCAGAGACATTACTTTGCCAACAAAGGTTTGCCTAATCAAGGCTATGGTATTTCCTGTGGTCATGTATGGATGTAAGAGCTGGACTGTGAAGAAGGCTGAGCGCCAAAGAATTGATGCTTTTGAACTGTGGTGTTGGAGAAGACTCTTGAGAGTCCCTTGGACTGCAAGAAGATCCAACCGGTCCATTCTGAAGGAGATCAGCCCTGGGATTTCTTTGGAGGGAATGATGCTAAAGCTGAAACTCCAGTACTTTGGCCACCTCATGCGAAAAGTTGACTCATTGGAAAAGACTCTGATGCTGGGAGGAATTGTGGGCAGGAGGAGAAGGGGATGACAGAGGATGAGATGGCTGGATGGCATCACTGACTGGATGGATGTGAGTCTGAGTGACCTCTGGTAGTTGGTGATGGACAGGGAGGCCTGGCGTGCTGAGATTCATGGGGTCGCAAAGAGTCGGACACGACTGAGCGACTGATCTGATCTGATCTGATCTGAAACACAAATACAGTATACTAACACATATATCGGGGAAGGCAATGGCACCCCACCCCAGTACTTTTGCCTGGAAAATCCCATGGACAGAGGAGCCTGGTAGGCTCCAGTCCATGGGATCGCTAAGAGTCAGACACGACTAAGCGACTAATGGCAACCCACTCCAGTGTTCTTGCCTGGAGAATCCCAAGGACGGGGAAGCTTGGTGGGCTGCCGTCTCTGGGGTCGCATAGAGTCGGACAAGACTCAAGCGACTTAGCAGCAGCAGCAGCAGCAACACATATATATGGAATTTAGAAAGATGGTAACAATAACCCTGTATACGAGACAGCAGAGGAGACACTGATGTATAGAACAGTCTTTTGGACTCTGGGAGAGGGAGAGGGTGGGATGATTTGGGAGAATGGCATTGAAATATGTATAATATCATGTTTGAAACGAGTCGCCAGTCCAGGTTCAATGCCTGATACCGGATGCCTGGGGCTGGTGCACTGGGACGACCCAGAGGGATGGTTTGGGGAGGGAGGAGGGAGGAGGGTTCAGGATGGGGAACACATGTATACCTGTGGCGGATTCATTTTGATGTATGGCAAAACCAATACAATACTGTAAAGTTAAGTAAAATAAAATAGAAAAAAAAATGAAAAAATAAAGCTTTACTGCTGCTGCTGCTGCTAAGTCGCTTCAGTCGTGTCCGACTCTGTGTGACCCCATAGACGGAAGCTCACCAGGCTCCCCTGTCCCTGGGATTCTCCAGGCAAGAACACTGGAGTGGGTTGCCATTTCCTTCTCCAATGCATGAAAGCGAAAAGTGAAAGTGAAGCCGCTCAGTCGTGTCCAACTCTTAGCGACCCCATGGACTGGAGCCTACCAGGCTCCTCTGTCCATGGGATTTTCCAGGCAAAAGTACTGGGGTGGAGTGCCATTGCCTTCCCCAAAGCTTTACTAAGGTATAATATTTATGGCTTTCCCGATGGCTCACCAGTAAAGAATCTGCTTGCAGTACGGGAGACCCATGAGACCTGGGTTTGATCCTTGAGTTGGGAAGACTCAAGGAGTTGGAGTTGGAGTTGGAGTTGGAGTAGGAAATGGCCCCCCACTCCAGTATTCTTGCCTAGAAAATTCCATGGACAGAGGAGAAAATCCCATGGACAGTTTATGGGTCGCAAAGGGTCAGACACGACTGAGCAACTAACACACATTGATGAGAAATGTTTTAAAAGTTTACAAAACTCAGTTAGATGTATTTCAAGGCATAAAATTGAAAAAGAAATTCCTTTTATTGTTAGTAAAAAACAAAGATCAATAAATAAATAAATAAAGTTGTGTTCCTGATTAACTACTGTTTTTTGATTTACAAATCAGTAACACGTTGGAAAAGTCCCAGGCAGGAGAAAGTCAAGCACATAATTTGACTTGAGAGACTAAAGGGTTTCCTTGGTAGCTCAGCTGGTAAAGAATCCTCCTGCAATGCAGGAGACACCAGTTTGATTTCTGGGTCGGACAGATTCCCCTGGAGAAGGGATAGGCTACCCACTCCAGTATTCTTGCCTGGAGTATCCCACGGACAGAGGAGCCTGGCGGGCTAAAGTCCCATGGGGTCGCAAAAAGTCAGACACAACTGAGTGACTAAGCACAGCAAGGAAAGAAAAGGAGAAAAAAGAGTTTTGACAATTCCCAAAGGAACAGAACGAAAGATCTTGTCAGAAAACATTAAAATTCCTTGTGAACCAAACAAAAAATCCATAAGCAGAGAGAAGTTAAAAAATAATACCAGGAGGAACACTGACCCGTTAGAATCAGTAAATCATTTCTCTTTTATATTGAAAACAGTTTATACCTTGAAGTTCCCTGGCTGAGCAAGGAAGAACCATTGCAAATGGGGACAGAGAGAGAAACTGATTCATAACCTTCGATACCACATTTCTATTCCATATGCTATAAGAACGATAACTTGCCATCCTCTATAAGGATTATTCATTAGCCATTGTACTTTCTGAACCCGAGAGGACTTCAGAGTGGAGATCAGAAATGAGGCACTCTGTATTCTGGGAAAAACTGGCACAACAGGGCTTCAGATAGACATTTTTAAGATAAAATTTTATGAATCCAATTTCTTGCATCTTCTCCTACCGAGGAAAGTGCTAAGATCATTAATAGAGATACCTACTCTTCATGACTAGCAGCAATCTTCTATCATTCTGTGTGCTTTATCAAACATAACTCCTTAACCAAAATCATTATAGTTTACTGACCTTCCTTGCTACCTCTTCAAAGCAGTTCCTCACAGCTATCCAAGAGGCTTTCTCCTGGGCTGTAGTTCTCAGAAAGCCTTGAAATAAAACTGAATTTACAACTCTCACATTGTGTATCTTTATCAGTCAGCACTTCACATTTTCCCCAAAAGTTTCCTTTAGCTAGGAAACTGTGAAGGCAGTTCTCATCATGGCTTCAGCTTCCATTTTTTCCTTATTCTCACTTCTAGATCGGGAAAGGAGTACATCAAGGCTGTATATTGTCACTGGGAATGCCAGACCACCTTACCTGCCTCCTGAGAAACCTGTATGTAGCTCAAGAAGCAACAATTAGAATCAGACTCAGAACAGTGGACTGGTTCCACATTGGGAAAAAAGAACATCAAAGCTGTATGTTGTCAACCTGCTTAATTTAGCTTATATGTAGAGTACATCATTCGAAATGCCAGGCTGGATGAAGCACAAGCTGAAATCAAGATTGCCAGGAGAGATATCAATAACCTCAGATGTGCATATTATTCCACTCTAATGGCAGAAAGCAAAGAGGAAGTAAAGAGACTCCTCATGAAAGTGAAAGGGGAGAGTGAAAAAACTGGCTTAAAACTCAACATTCAAAAAATGAAGATCATGGTATCCAGTCCCATCACTTCATGGCAAATAGATGGGGAAACAATGCAAACAGTGACAGACTATTTTCTTGGGCTCCAAAATCACTGCAAATGGTGACTGTAGCCATGAAATTAGGATACACTTGGTCCTTGGAAGAAAACTTATGACCAACCTAGACAGTATATTTCTTTCTTTATTTTTTCAATATTTCTTTTTCTTTTTTTAATATAAATTTATTTCTTTTAATTGGAGGCTAATTACTTTACAGTATGTCTATGGCCATACCACCCTGAACACGCCCAATATTGTCTGATCTTGGAAGCTAAGCAGGGTCGGGCCTGGTTAGTACTTGGATGGGAGACAGTACATTTAAAAGCAGAGACATTGCTTTGACAAAAAAGTTCTGTCTTGTCAAAAGTATGGTTTTTCCAGCAGTCATGTAAGGATGTGAGAGTTGGACCATAAAGTAAGCTGAGTACTGTAGAATTGATGCTTTTGAACTGTGGTGTTGGAGAAGACTCTTGAGAGTCCCTTGGACAGCAAGGAGATTCAACCAGTTAACCCTAAGGAAATCAGACCTGACTATTCATTGGAAGGACTGATGCTGAAGCTGAAATTCCAATACTTCAGCCACATGATGCGAAGAATTGACACATTGGAAAATACCCTTCATCTCCTGACTGAAGGCAGGAGAAGTGGATGACAGAGGATGAGATATTTGGAAGGCATCACCAACTTGATGGACATGAGTTTCAACAAACTCCGGGAGCTGGTGATGGACAGGAAAGCCTGGAGTGCTGCAGTCCGTGGAGTTGCAAAGAATTGGACACAACTGAGGGACTGAATTGACTGAGTTGTATGTGTAGGTTAAAACTCCTAGAAATTTATATTAAACATGTCAAATTTTACTGAAATTAAAGTGTGCATGTGTGTCTTTGTATATTTTCAAATTCAGAGTATTTCTTTTCAGCTCTGTAGGTACCATCCTTGTCCAAACTACCTCACCTCTTTTTGTAATATATAAATAACTGGACATTGATGCTACTGCTGACAAAAATAAAAATACCAGTTCAAAACTGGGAGCTAATTTAAGTGGAATGGTTCTGAGTTTGTTTTGGGTATCCTAAATTTAAAACATTGTCAGACACGCATAACAAGGTATCTGGCCTTTCTTCATCAAGTGCATAAAGAACTGACTCTTCTCCCTTAAGTATCTCTTAGCAGGAAAAAATTTCCTCCTGTCAAAATAATAATTAATGGGTTTTAATATGTAAAATTGATTAGAAGTAAAAAACTCAGCAGTTTTCTACTCTTTTCTATGTCTCTGAGGTCTGAGAAACAAATTTACTGTAAAATACTAGGACACACATTTGAATTGAGCAGTTTGTGACCTAGATATGGTGATGTTTTTATCAAATGAGCAAGGAAGCCTTATGCACATTCAATATGTTACCAGTGTTAAAGGCAGAGAACTACAAATTGGATATATTTGTTACAGTGTGCTTTCCCATTTTTATAGCAGCAACCACATTATCATGGAAGATGTAAAGGCATTTATAGGCCACTTGCATCTCTATGTAAAACATCTCATAATACTCATATATTTCAGGCTAAGCATATTTTAAACTTAAAGAACTTTTACATAACATGCAAGTTCTGCAAATATTTCTAATAGGAGTTTTGTCACTTGGAATTCAAATTACAAATTCAACTATTGCAATTTAGTGACTCATTATACACAGAAAGAACTGTAGGTGTGTATTTACCACCTTGACAGAATAATTATGGATGATGAGAAAAAAAAATCAAGTGTACAAACTAATGATCATTTAATTTTTTTTGAGAAAAATGTAATTAGTTTATTTTCAGGTAACTTTTAAAATATCATTATCAGATGAAATTGCAGCTTGTCAGTCATAATGAAGATTTAGTTGAATGTACCTTCAAGATTTCAAATGAGTTTAACATGTTCGCAAGAAATTACATGGGTCAATAATTAATGACAAATATGGTTAATATAAAGCTATAAAAATATGTGCCACTGATTTAAATTAAGAAGCTTAGAAATCAATAAAGCCTAGTAAATTGAAATTTCTAAATTATATATTTTGAATAATTTGCAGAAAACATTTTTCAAGAACTCTAATAGAGTGCAATCAAACCTCCTTAGAATTAAGGCATTATCCACAATATCTTGAGTTAACTGTAAAATTCATGTTCTGTGCTCTTATCCAAGCACTATCAATTAGCACAGATACTTATTACTTTTTTCAGATTTTCTATCAGTTCACTTCAGTCGCTCAGTCGTGCCAACTCCTTGTGACACGAGGGACCGCAGCACACCAGGCTTCCCTGTCCATCACCAACTCCTGGAGCCATCTCAGTCCGAGTCAGTGATGCCATCCAACCACCTCATCATCTACCGTTTCCTTCTCCCCCTGCCTTCAATCTTTCCCAGCATCAGGGTCTTTTCCAAAGAATCAGTTCTTCCCATCATGTGGCCAAAGTATTGGAGTTTCAGCTTCAGCATCAGTCCTTCCAATGAATATTCAGGACTGATTTCCTTTAGGACTGACTGGTTGGAGAATTAATTTAAAATTGTATTATGCATCCCCCCAAACAACTGCTCAGTTCAGTTCAGTTCAGTCGCTCAGTCGTGTCCGACTCTTTGAGACCCCATGAATCGCAGCACACCAGGCCTCTGTTATTGTCAAGCAAGTGAGGTAAGTGGCCACTTTGGGCCCTAGGATTCTGTGGCATTCAATGCAATGTTTCTTTGATGCACCTTTTCTCATCATCTTAAGAGCCACAATTTCTATGACGCAACAAACACATACTCTAGCAGTACTCCTGACAGTAAACATCACTTGTTTCTTTGCCCTCATATAATTGCAGAACATTTTCTAGCTTTGGAGGCCTTCTTTTTACAACTCTTTTTCTTGACCTGACATGTTTTTTAAATACTGGTCTCAAAATCTATTTCCTCTGAAAGCATTTACTATTTAAACTACATTACTCTGTGGATATTCCAAAAATTTGTTGAAACAAACTGGAAAAGATAGTTTTTTAAAAAATCATCTTATATGCGTTCTCAGTTCTATTGATATTTGCATATATGCAAACCAATTATTTCAAATTACAGATACTCTTGCTCTTCTTTAGTTATCTCATTAATGAATATAGACCTCCTCTCTAAATAACTGAACACATAAAAATCAGCATAAATATATAACACATGTACATATATGTATAAGGCAAATTTCATAAAAGTGATGTTCCCTCTAAATGATATTAAAAATCATTAAATATGAATTTATACTGAATTTGACATGCTGGAAATCATACAAAGAAAAGCTAGGTGATATATAATATGTTTTAATAGAGTATTAGTGCTGTTGCTGTCACTAATTATTATTAATTTTAAATAGATTATTATATATTAGATTCATATATATATATGAATGCACTAGTTGGTCGGCACTAAGGTGAAAAAATAAAGGATGAAGGTAGTGACAGTTATTTGATTCTCCACTTGACCCCATCCAATATTTAGAGTAGTATTCCATGGCATAATTGTATAAATTGTTAATCTGTTCCAGAAAAGTCATATAATTATTTTTTTCCTCACCAACTCTCCTCCCATTCATACATTTTCCCTTTTATGTACTTCAGCATATATATCATCAGCATATGCATAACAGGGAATGGCAACCCACTCCAGTATTCTGTATGAACAGAGGAGCCTGAAGAGCTATAGTAAATCGGGTCACAAAAAGTCAGACATGACTAAGTGAGTGAGTGAAATAGAGCTTATAAAAACAAATATATCTGCCAAATATTAACATATAGAAGGAATGGGAGAGATGAAATGGGAAAGGCATGGGAAAAACATAATATTGAATCATAAAAAACATTTTTTTAAATGAATCTTTAGCTTTAATGAATCTCCTTTGAGCTTTTAAAAACTTTGCTTTCTTCTCCTTTCATTCTTGCTAGTGTTTCTTGCATCGCTCCTCCCTGGTCTGGAGATGAGATTGTTTATGTAAGTTTTCTTGCGGAAGCTAACTCTGTATACTTGTTCATTCAGGAAATCATAGATTGTCCCTATGGTTTCATCTTTCTTTTGGGTGTGGCTCAGAGTTCAGAAAACTATACTAACTTGCCTTGAGATCAAATACAGTGCCCTTGCTATGCGACACCAGAGTCTTCTCTGCTTCAGCCTTCAACTTGAATGTTTCAAAGATAGATGCTCTTGATTGTCCTCAATCTATTTAATCTTTCCTCTCCCACCTATGAATTCCCTTTTCTGTTTAAATTCAATCTCTACCCTCATGTCACTAAGGGGAAAGTGATCTCCATTCCTAACCTCGGGCAATTTTTCTCATAAATCAAAGCTAATCATTGATATCTCATTTTCTTAACCACTATATTCTTACAATTGGACATTTTTACCAAATACTGGCCAATAACCTGCAAGCAAAGTCTATGAGAAATTCTGGTAATAGTTTCCTTTATTTTTGTCTCTGGACTGATATATGAATATGGCATCTATAATGGCTGAAAATTCCCTAATATAGCCTGAGAATAGCCACCCTTTGGTAAAGGGCAGAGCCAAGAAGACTGCAGAAATGTAAACCACCACACCTGAATACCACTTCCTCTAGACTGTTCTGTGCTGTGTTTAGTCTCTCAGTTATGTCCAACTCTTTGTGAACCCCTTGAACTGTACCCTGCCAGGCTCCTCTGTTCGTGGAATTCTCCAGGCAAGAATACTGGAGTGGGTTACCATGCCTTCCTCCAGGGGATCTTTCCAATCCAAGGATCAAACCCAGGTCTCCCTCATTGCAGGCAAATTCTTTACCATCTGAGCTACTACACAAAAGACTATCCTTCTCACTCTTCAAGCCATTTTTTAAAAGTGGTTTTGCCTGTTACAAGCAGTAGAGGGAATTTTAACTGATACAAGTGAATAAGGCAATAATTCAAATCTATATGGTAAATTTGCAGGATTTCTATTCTTATCTGAATCATAATGATAAGAATCCCCAGGAATCTACATTTTTAAAACTAGAACCCCTAAAAGTGTCCGTATTTATTTCTGGCCCTTCCCAGGTAGCTTTCTCACACAATACGTTAATACATCAGGCTTTCAGTTACATTCAGGGCACAGCCTTAGCTCAGGAATGTTCCCTTGCTCCTCATTCTGCTTGTCCAATTCCTTTTCCTGCTAAACTGCACAGAGAAGCATACATATTGTTGGTGCCATCTGGAAATCAACAGTTTTTATGCAAAGCTTGCTATCACTGAATGTTGCCAAAGTTTTCAATCTTCCAGCTGCATTCTGTGTTCTATGCAGAAAAGCAAAAAAAATCATTCTCCTTCTCAATTCTGAACCATACTTGGTTTCCCTGTTCCCATGCCATTCTGATTTCACCTAAAATTGTTCTACATGTTTCTTCCTTTAACTTCTCCCTCAGTTCAGTTCAGTTCAGATCAGTTGCTCAGTCATATCCAATTCTTTGCGACCCCATGGACTGCAGCAAGCCAGGCCTCCCTGTCCATTACCAACTCCCGGAATTTACTCAAACTCATCTCCATTGAGTCAGTAATGACATCCAAACATCTCATCCTCTGTCGTCCCCTTCTCCTTCTGCCTTCAATCTTTCCCAGCATCAGCGTCTTTTCCAATGAGTCAGTTCTTCGCATCAGGTAGCCAAAGTATTGGAGTTTCAGCTTTAGCATCAGTCCTTCCAATGAATATTCAGGACTGATCTCCTTTAGAATGGACTGGGTGGATCTCCTTGTAGACCAAGGGACTCTCAAGAGTCTTCTCCAACACGACAGTTCAAAAGCACCAATTCTTTGGCACTCAACTTTCTTTATAGTCCAATTCTCACATCCATACTGGAAAAACCATAGCTTTGACTAGATGGACTTGTGTTGGCAAAGTAATATCTCTGCTTTTTAATATGCTGTCTAGTTTGGTCCTGCGGGGGAGCCTGGTGGGCTGCCATCTATGGGGTCACACAGAGTCGGACACGACTGAAGTGACTTAGCAGCAGCAGCAAGTTTGTCCTGACTTTTCTTACAAGTAGCGAGTGTCTTTTAATTTCATGGCTGCAATCACCATCTGCAGTGATTTTGGAACCCAAGAAAATAAAGTTTGTCACTGTTTCCATTTTTTCTCCATCTATTTGCCATGAAGTGATGGGACCAGATGCCATGATCTTAGTTTTCTGAATGTTGAGCTTTAACCCAACCTTTTCACTCTCGTCTTTCACTTTCATCAAGAGGTGCTTTAGTTCTTTGCTTTCTACCATAAGGGTGATGTTATCTCCATATCTGAGGTTATTGATATTTCTCCTGGCAAACTTGATTCAAGCTTGTGCTTCATCCAGCCCAGCATTTCTCATGATGTACTCTGCGTAAAAGTTAAATAAGCAGGGTGACAATACACAGCCTTGACTTACTCCTTTCCCTATTTGGAACCAGTCTGTTTTTCCATGTTCAGTTCTAACTGTTGCTTCCTGACCTGCACACAGATTTCTCAAGAGGCAGATCAGATGGTCTGGTATTCTCATCTCTTTAAGAATTTTCCAGAGTTTGTTCCAGAGTTTGGAGAAGGGAATGGCACACCACTTCAGTATTCTTGCCTTGAGAACCCCATGAACTTCTCCCTCAATTCGGGCTCAAAACCTGGCCGTGTAGGGAAACAGAATGTATCATATTACTGCAGTCATGATCTTACTTCGTTCCTTATTAAAAAGGAAATGTTGCAATGAATTCAAATAGATATCATAAGAAGAGTAAGGGTGCTGATTCGGGCTATAGGTTGTTGTAGCTGTGAGTAGACCCCAGTCAAAGAAGCCCTGTTACAGTCAAAAATTAGAAAAATAGTCTTCATGGCTGAATGTTTTTCGCATTAAAATAGCAATTTGCTTTTTCTTGTTTTTACAAATATTGCTTGCATAAGTACCCTAAGGCAATTTCCAAATCTGTCTTGAATTTAATTAGATTTCTAAAACACTCACAGCAGCAACACTTGTAGAGATAATTTCAATTTAGGACACATTCTGAATTAAGAGCTGGCCACAAACTCCATGCTTATAGACCTAATATGGTCATAACAACTGAAATAGAGTAATTTCACTCAAGCTACTAAAGCTATCTTTATGCCCATAATCAACTATTGTCTTCTCAACCCCATGACAGTTGAACATCAGAATATTTATGGACTAAATCCAGATAAAAGTGTACAGGGAAAGCAAACTTACTATTTATTGGAACTATGAAAATGTGAGTGGTTCATGTAGGGTGGCCTGGGGAAAAATGATCTATTTGGTATAGGAAAGTATATACCCTATCCAAAGGTAGATAGCTACCACATCTCAGCTCTGGCTCATAGCTGCTAGATTGAACTGTTTATTATCACACTCTCTAGTTTTTCATAAAAAGCTAAAATTCTAGATTTCTATGTGAAATCTTTAGACTTTTCATTGGCTACTTTTTTAAATGTTTGAAAATGTTATATGAGAATGCATATCAAAGTCACAATTAAATACAACTTCAGATTCACTCAGACAGCTCTTATGAAAAAATACAGAAAATAACAAATGTTTTACATATGTATATACACAAAGGCTTTCCAGGCGGTGCAGTGCTAAAGAACCTGCCTGCCAGTGCAACAGATGTGGGTTCAATCCCTGAATTGTGAAGATCCCCTGGAGTAGGAAATGGCAACCAGCTCCAGTATTCTTACCTGGGAAATCTCATGGACATAGAACTTGGTGTGGGCTACAGTCCATGGAGTTGCAAAGAATTGCACACAACTGCAACTGAGCATGTGCACACACACACACACACACACACACACACATATATTTACACTGGAATATTACTCAGTCTTAAAAAGGAGTGATTCTGCTTATGTGAGGTATCTAGAGTAGTTAAATTCATACAGAAAAGTAAATGGTGGTCTTCAGGGGCTGTGATTGGTATAATCAAGAATTATTGCTTAATACGTTAGACTTTCCATGTGGGATAATGAAAAAAAAAAATAGAGATGCTAGTGATGATGGTTGCACAACAATGTGAATGTTTCTTAATACAGTGAATAGTATAATTTAAAATTATTTAAGTGGTGAAATGTATGTTTCTGTGTGGTATTTTACCAAAATAAAAGTTAGGTGTACCTAACAAAGGACATCTGCAGATGGGTTTTGGTCTTGGGTCTATTCTTTTTAGAAACAGAGTTGTAGTAATAGGTTTAACATACAACTGATTGTCCTTGGAAGATTTAACAGTCAGATAATACTGGGACATAACCAAATTGTCATACACCAAGTATATGGAGTATTTTTTCTATAGAGCCTTTTTAAATATATTCAATACACATTTGAAAAAATTGACTCCCTAATATTATCAGATCTCAGACAAAACTAGTTAAACTAGTTCAAAATCAGCTCCTAACTCTGATATAACCATCTTGTGCTATATATATATATATATATATATATATATATATATATATATATACATACATACACACACACACACACACACACATATATATATGTGTGTATATATATCCTCCCTTGAGGGAATGGAGATCTGATCTGAAGATGGAGCAGGGGCCAACTTCTGATGGTAAGTTCAGAGTGTGCTGCTGCTGCTGCTGCTGCTAAGTCACTTCAGTCGTGTCCGACTCTGTGCGACCCCACAGACGGAAGCTCACCAGGTTCCCCTGTCCCTGGGATTCTCCAGGCAAGAACACTGGAGTGGGTTGCCATTTCCTTCTCCAATGCATGAAAGTGAAAAGTGAAAGTGAAGTCGCTCAGTCGTGTCCGACTCTCAGCGACCCCATGGACTGGAGCCTACCAGGCTCCTCTATCCATGGGATTTTCCAGGCAAAAGTACTGGGGTGGGGTGCCATTGCCTTCCCCGTCAGAGTGTGCAGGAATGGGAAATGAAACAATGAGGATGGGACTCCAGCCACAAGGTGGTACTGCTATAGTTGGCACATCTCTTCTTTCAACTTTTTCTGATGACCTGAGACCTGATCCTTTTAACTTGTCTAGGGCCAGGAGTCTTCATGGGGATCCCAATAAGTTATGATCAAATATGTATTACTCGTATTATATCTACAATATTAGTATCAGTTACATTGTTCTAGAGCTGGGCTAATCAGAGTATCTCTTCTGGGAATCTCAAATTTGGAATAAGTTACAAGCCACCGAGTGGTTGAGACAAAAATCTCATTAAAGCTTTGGCTTGCTTTCAGAATGGCAAGTGTGAATATCTTGAGGTTTGACCATCAACAACTTTCTTGTGTTTTGATTGTCTAAAATTCTGAATTGTGAGAGATATTCTACTGAACAATTAAAAAGCATATCTTTATTTTCCTATGAAATTTCTGTTTTTTCTTTAAATAGCTCAGATTGGTTTTAGCTCCTTGAAACCAAAGAAAGACTGCTAACATCAATAGAATTATTAGCTGAATCGTTCTTCACCTTGACAATGACTTTAAAATTTACTAGAAATCAAAAAAGGGAGTAGCATAATTTAATGTCTTAAATGTTGCACAACTAAGTACAATAGGACCTCCATATCCATGGGTCTGGCATCTTCAAAATTCAACCACCACAGATCAAAAATATTTGGGAAAAAATCCAGGAAGTTCCAAAAGGAAAAGTTGAATCTGCCTTGTGCCAGCAGATATTTAATAGTGTTTGATGTATTAGATATTATCAGTAACCTAGAGATAATTTAAAGTATAAGGGAGGGTATGTGTAGGTTATATGCAAATACTATGCCATTTTGTATAAGGGATTGAGCATCCTTGGATCTTGGTATCTTCAAGGGTCCTGCAATCTGTATTCCACAGATTTGAAGGGATGATTGTGTAAACATTTGTTAGGCCAAATTAACTAAAACTTAAACACATATTACAATTGTTTTACAATTGAATAAAAATATATGAAAATATAAGTGTTAGGATTAATGGATGATATGAACATATGGTTATTTCAAACATCTCAGACAGATATCTAAATTTAAATGTTTCATAAAATAATGGAAAATCAAGTAATAAGAATCTTTATTCTTATTATATTAACAAATGTAAAATATAACTCCATACAAATGTTCAAGAAAAGAAACATACTCAGGTATGTCGTAACCAGTAGAATCCTTTTGGAAGCAATTGAACAACTCCTAAACAGATTATTTTTAAAATGCCTATGATTTATTTCTATGTATCATTTCAATTTTAAGAAATCTAGCTTAAAAATGTAACATGAAGTATGAAAAAAGTTGCATTCCCAAGTCTATTCATTCCCCAAACAATACAGAAGTCATCAATAAGAAAAGAGTCAACTAATCTCTTCCCAAAATGTATTCTATAGTATGTTAATTAACATTATTTGAACAAAGGATTCTATGGCCAAGAATATTTAACAGATTCTTTTAAATGGAAATCTTCACCCTAAGCCTTCTCAAACATTAAAGGCTAATATACACTGTCCCAAGAGGGGCATTTTCTCAAAAACCTTATCATTAGGACATTAAAAGATGATATATATAAAAAGTAACTAAGTCCATGGACTGCATGTTAGTCACTCAGTCATGTCTGACTATGCAACCCAATGAACTGTAACCTTCCAGGGTCATCTGTCCATGAAATTCTCCAGGCAAAAATACTGGAGTGAGTAGCCATTCCCTTCCCCAGGGATCTTCCTGACCCAACCCAGGTCTCCTGCATTGTAGGCAGATCCTTTTACCATCTGAGCCACCAGGCATAATTAATTTTCTATTGGAAAAAGAGATGATAAGGAGTTAGAAAAGGAAGAAGTAACAGGTAGAACAGAAATGTTACTTTGATGACAAAATATTTTTCTGTTTGGGGGACTGAAGAAAGAAATAAAAAAATTTAAGCTTTTATTAGTAATTTTAATACACATAAAATAATTACTTTACACAACTCCTCAATATAGTCTTGATTGTGGAAAGAGCTGAAAAAACATTCCAAATGAAACATTAACTTGCACTACCTTCTGTATATATGTTTGTGTGTATTTTGTTTATATGTATCTTATGTGTGCATGTGTTCATGTAGTTGTGAAAGAAAAGGTAAAATACATTCGTATCTGTATATCAGCTACATAAAGGAAGACATATGTTTTCCTGATCCTGATATATCAACAATTTTGATAATTTCTTGAGATAGAAAATATTTGAATTTCACTAAGGATGTCAGTGTACTATAATGAGAACAACAATATTTTTTTGCATCAAGATATATGAAATTGTACCACAATTTAGTCCCCTCCAGGAAAGAAGATGTAAGACATTTTATATTTCAATAGATGCAAAGAACGATGTGTTCTGGAGTGAATGTGAATAGACTGATACTCAAATTGCTCATGAATTCAGACTCGTTAATTGGCAATCACACTTTCATCTTGTACTGATGACCTAAAGTTAGCTATGTCGTTTTCTTTTTTTCCTGAATTATAAGTCCACTTTGTCTCAGACTGAGGACGAAGTAAGTCACTGGAATAGGGGATGTGTCAAGCCACAAAGACTCCTCCTTCATCCGTCTTTAAGGACAATTGCAGGAGAAAGGCTCATATATCCTTTCTATACATTGAAATTATTAAATAAATCATTATATTAGTGAATTATTAAATAAGTTATTCAGTTCAGTTCAGTCGCTTGGTCATCTCCAACTCTTTGCAACCTCATGAGAAGCACACCAGGCCTCCCTGCCCATCACCATCTCCCTGAGACTACCCAAACCCATGTCCATTGAGTCCGTGATGCCATCTAACCATTTCATCCTCTTTCGTCCCCTTCTCCTCCTGCCCTCAATCTTTCCCAGCATCAGGGTCTTTTCAAATTAGTCAGCTCTTCACATCAAGTGGCCAAAGTTTTGGAGTTTCAGCCTCAGAATCAGTCCTTTCAATGAACACCCAGAACTGATCTCCTTTAGGATGGACTGGCTGGATCTCCTTGCAGTCCAAGGGACTCTCAAGAGGCTTCTCCAACACCACAGTTCAAAGGCATCAATTCTTCGGCACTCAGCTTTCTTTATAGTCCAAATCTCACATCCATACATGACCACTGGAAAAACCATAGCCTTGACTAGATAGACCCTTGTTGACAAAGTAATGTCTCTGCTTTTTAATATGCTGCCTAGGTTGGTCATAACTTTCCTTCCAATGAGTAAGCATCTTTTAATTTCATGGCTGCAAAAACCATCTACAGTGATTTTGGAACCCCCCAAAATAAAGTCAGCCACTATTTCCACTGTTTCCCCATCTATTTGCCATGAAGTTATGGGACTGGATGCCATGGTCTTCGTTTTCTGACTGTTGAGCTATAAGTTATTAATAATCATCAATTAAGACAAATTAAAACCATTGAAACACATTAAAATCTGTCAGGTTTTCTTTTTAAGATGATGAAAGTGTTCTAAAATTGACTATGGTTATGGTTGCAAGGATCTGTGAATATACTAAAATCCATTAAGTTGTACATTGTAAATGGGTAGATTATACCATCTCTAAATTTTATCTGAAAAAAGTTCTTTGAAAAGAAAACATGATGAGAACACTGAATCCTGAGACTCATTCTGGAAGTTGTGTAAACAGAAAAATTTCAACTTTGGAAACAAAGGAACAACAGCATTAAAACTACTTATTTTACTCACTAACTTGTTTATTGAGAAGCTAACTCTAAAATTATCCACCAGTGAGGCATCTGTTGTGACTGATCTTAAACACTTTTGTCCAACTTTGTTGATCTTTTATTTGAATCCAAAAAGCACTTTTGTGGGTATATATAGGCAATTTTAAAATAAAACTTTGTCTTCTGACCATACTAAAGTAGCCTTATTATAACTAAGACATGAGATACTTTTAAAATAGCTTTTAATGAGGATCTTTTAAAATTTGTAATCAACCTGTAGCATCATACTTCTTAGATAAATTTTCTCTGATATCATATATCTAAAATGCTTCATCTTTCTAAATTCCATATATATGCATTAGTATGCTGTATTGGTGTTTTTCTTTCTAGCTTACTTCACTCTGTATAATAGGCTCCAGTTTCATCCACCTCATTAGAACTGATTCAGACCAAAATAGTCACGAGGTTTCAACTTAAGTGGTGTGAAGTCTAAAAAACATTGGGAGGCACTTGAAATAGTTGATGAGCATTAACTGTCTTTACCACAAATATATGAATATTTTATAATAAGATATTGCCTATATTAAACACACAATACAGACTAGCTATTATTATTATAAATAGCACTGTGATTAATATGTTTACTTCCAAATATCTGCCACAGTTAGGTTATTTCATTAAGATTCCTAGAAGAACACTTATTATGTTAAAGGGTATGGCTATTTGTGGGCTTTTTATAAAGATTGTTAAATTCATTTTAAGAATGAGGTTGTTATAAATTTATCACAAGCATTTGTATGTCTATTTCATTGGATAAATAAATATGTTTATTATGACAATACTAAATATGTTTTTACAACATGAAAAAATAAATAAATAAAATGCTTTAAAAAAAATCTCATACTCTCAGTTATCTCATTTCCTGTATATGTCCATTCCATCCTCAGCATACTTAGAAAGAGCTGCCCTAACAAAGAAGTCATTATGTTGTTATCCTTCATCTGTTATACTAAGTTTATCCTATTTTTTAATCTGTGTATTAATAATCTTATCAAGTAACAATTATGTTATTTTACTGAGAGAAATACCACTTATCTGTTGTTTGTTGTTCAGCTGGTCAGTCGTGTCCAACTTTTTAAGACCTCATGGTCTGCAGCATGCCAGGCTTCTTTCCAGTCCTTCACCATCTCCTAGAGCTTGCTCAAACTCATGTCCATTGAGTCAGTGATGCTATCCAACCATCTCATCCTCTGTTGCCCTCTTCTCTTCCTGCCTTCAATTTTTCCCAGCATTGAGGTGGCTCTTCACATCAGGTGGCCAAAGTACTGGAGCTTTAGCTTCAACATCAATCTTTTCAATAAATATTCAGGGTTGATTTCCTTTAGGACTGATTGGTTTGATCTCCTTGCAGTCCAAGGGATGCTCAAGAGTCTTCTCCAACACCACAGTTCAAATAGACTATGATTCATATTTTTAAATCATGAAATATATTTTAGAATGTACCACACTTTAAAATAAAGTTTATTTGATGATTTAAATATATTAAGCATAGTGTATAGTTTTTTGAGACTCTGAGTGTTCAAATCCACTTAGTAGACAGAATAGGCAGAAAATATGCTGAACTAAGATAAGTATTTTGCTTAAGGGACAATTTGACTTCTCTAAATCTGTCACTCCATATCCTAAATTTTATGAAATTATTACATAAAATTCTGGATTTCATAGTAATTAAATCAATCAATCAACTCTTTGTCAAAAGTAAATCAGTCTTTATTAATAACTTGGCTCCCAAACTAAGCTGCACTTTACAACTTTAAAGATCAAATCAATCATAGGGCAAAACTAATATACGAATGTATATTTTCCAAAGATTTTATGATGTAACTCTCTTTTCTTAGACATATTCTGAATCTTTGCTAAAACATATATAATTATTTATGATCTGACCTAGAGTTTTAAAATTAACAGAGATGAGTGCTTTGCTGGTAGTAAAATGATTTTAGAGTCAGAATATACAGCTAGCTGTCTTGATAATGAGAATTCTCACCAACAAAACTTTCAATTCAGTTCAGTCCAGTTGCTCAGTCATGTCCAACTCTTTGTGACCCCATGGACTGCAGCATGCCAGGCCTCCCTTTCCATCCCCAGCTCCCAGAGTTTACTCAAACTCATGTCCTTTGAGTCAGTGATGCCATCCAACCATCTCATCCTCTGTCATCCCCTTCTCCTCCCACCTTCAATCTTTTCCAGCATCATCATCTTTTCCAATGAGCCAGTTCTTCACATCAGGTGGCCAAAGTATTAGAGTTCCAGCTTCAGCATTAGTCCTTCCAATGAATAGTCAGGACTGATTTCCTTTAGGATTGACTGGTTTTATCTCCTTGCAAACCAAGGGACTCTCGAGAGTCTTCTCCAACACCACAGTTCAAAAGCATCAAGAAAACTTTGGGCCTCATAAATCTTAAGGAGTCATGATCAGTCTATTTCATGGATTTTCAAATGATGAAAAATTCAGCTTATTAACATGAGCATTCTAGATCCACTCTATCCAGGACTCACCCTTTCTTTCTGTGTCTACATTCTTAAATAGTCTTCAGCCCTACTCAGAATTTCATGCACACTCAGAAGAAATCCATTCTTTCACCAAAATATACAACTACCTGTGATAGTTAATTTTATGTATCAACTGGGTTAAGTGATGCCCAGACAGCTGGTAAAATGTTATATCTGAGTATTTCTGTGAAGGTATTTCTGGAAGAGATCAGTATTTGAATAAGTAGACTAAGGAAGAAAGTTCAGTTTCACCAATGAGATTTGGCATCACCCAATTTGTTGAGAGCCTCTGTAGAACAAAAAGAGGAGGATGGGTGCATTTTTGGTCTTTGATTGAATTGGGACAACCATTTTCTTATGCCCTCAGATGTCAATATTCATGGTTTCTGTGCTTTCAGACTCAGACTGAGACTTAAACTGTTAGCTTCTTTATTCTTAGACTTTCAGAGTTGGACTGGGATACACCTCCAGTTTTCCTGGGCCTCCAGCTTGCAGATGGTAGATTATGGGTTTGCTCAGCCCATGTAATCTCAGCCTTCCATAACTGTATAAGCCAATCCCTCATAATAAATCTACATATACTCTAACTCTATCTCTCCTATTGATTCTGTTTCTCTGGGGAACTCTGATTAGTATAGCACCTAATAAATACAAGGCATGCTAGCAGTAAACATGACCAGTAGAGCATCATGAATCTTACATTCTAAGATGATAAAGTGAAGCAAGGTGGATAAATAAGTAATCCAACACATATACAACAGGGAATCAGGTAGCATAAGTGCTGTGAAGAAAACTTGAAATTATGTGTAATGAAAGAGTTTGTGTTTAGGTGAAGGTTGCTTCACCTCGGATATCAAAGAAGACATTTCTGAATGAAATAAAAGTGTTAAGTTAGCTGACTTTGGGAGAATAGCATTACAAACAAGAGGAGAAACATCAAAAGCCTAGAGGTAGCATTTTTCAAGAACAAGAACTGCAATCCAGGTAGAGGGTAGTTAGCTAGATAGAAAGAGTTTAGGGAATCAAGGGGGTTATAGGCTCTAAAATCCATAGGTTGCAATCCTAACCCCTAGTACCACAAAATGTAATTGTTGTTGGCAGTAGAGTCTAGAGAAGATAAAGTTATTTAAAAAGAAGAAAACAAAGAATTAAGGAAAGGAGAAATGAAAGAAGAAAGAAAGGAAGAAAGAGAAGCAGGGGAAGGAAGGTAAAGAAAGAAGAAAAAGAAATAAAAGGTATATAGGTTAAGGCCTTAAGATCATTCCTTTAATACATATTTTGTAAGTATATTTTTAAGACATTTCAGTTTAATTTTAAATAACTCTAAACTGGAAAATCATCTTCTAACTCAGGGTTTGAAATTAATACTAGAGAAATATGAACAATATTTCTTAAGGAAGCAGAGTAGATCATGAGAAACGCTGGACTGGAAGAAACACAAGTTGGAATCAAGATTGTCAGGAGAAATATCAATAACCTCAGAAATGCAGATGACACCACCCTTATGGCAGAAAGTGAAGAGGAACTCAAAAGCCTCTTGATGAAAGTGAAAGTGGAGAGTGAAAAAGTTGGCTTAAAGCTCAACATTCAGAAAACGAAGATCATGGCATCTGGTCCCATCACTTCATGGGAAATAGAAGGGGACACAGTGGAAACAGTGTCAGACTTTATTTTTCTGGGCTCCAAAATCACTACAGATGGTGACTGCAGCCATGAAATTAAGATGCTTACTCCTTGGAAGGAAAGTTATAACCAACCTAGATAGCATATTCAAAAGCAGAGACATTACTTTGCCCACAAAGGTTCGTCTAGTCGAGGCTATGGTTTTTCCTGTGGTCATGTATGGATGTGAGAGTTGGACTGTGAAGAAGGCTGAGCACCGAAGAATTGATGCTTTTGAACTGTGGTGTTGGAGAAGACTCCTGAGAGTCCCTTGGACTGCAAGGAGATCCAACCAGTCCATTCTGAAGGAGATCAGCCCTGGGAATTCTTTGGAAGGAATGATGCTAAAGCTGAAACTCTAGTACTTTGGCCACCTCTTGTAAAGAGTTGACTCATTGGAAAAGACTGATGCTGGGAGGGATTGGGGGCAAGAGGAGAAGGGGACGACAGAGGATGAGATGGCTGGATGGTATCACTGATTCGATGGACGTGAGTCTCGGTGAACTCAGGGAGTTGATGATGGACAGGAAGGCTGCGGTTCACAGGGTCGCAAAAAGTCAGACACAACTGAGCGACTGATCTGATCTGATCTGATCTGATTTATTCAAACATTTTGAATTCCATTTTCATGGAAATAGATAGATGTTTACAAATGCTTAATAGGCATACAAAAGCAAATTAATATTTTATGTTACTTAATATGAGCTTTCATTAACACACAGATTTCTCAAAATTGCATGAAATTGGAAGTATTCAATTAAAGAAAATAAAATGACACCAAACTAGAAATTAAAACAGAAATTTATTTTATTCTGATACATTGACAGCAATAGGACAGAAAGCAGAGAACAAGTTTGGATAGCCAGTTTTGCCTTGAAACAAAGGACTTGGAGAGTTTTTGAGTTCCAAGGTGGGCTAGTAGGAGTATTGGATAACAGATTGTTAGATGGGAGTTAATGAACAGGATATGTTGAGTACATTGAGTTATTCTTTTTATTGATTTTTTAAAATTTTATTTTAATTGAAAGAAAATTGCTTTACAATGTTGTGCTGGTTTCTGTCATACAACAGTGCAAATTATCCATAATTATACATATATACCCCTTCTGTCTTGAACCTCCCTCCGTTCCCCTGATTCCACCCCTCTAGGTCATCCCAGAGCAACAGACTGGGCTCCCTGTGTTATATAGCAACTTCCCACCAGCTATCTACTTTACACATGATAGTGTATATATGGAGAAGGCAATGGCACC
This sequence comes from Tragelaphus eurycerus, assembly GCA_935064755.1. NCBI lineage: Eukaryota > Metazoa > Chordata > Mammalia > Artiodactyla > Bovidae > Tragelaphus > Tragelaphus eurycerus. The sequence continues at coordinate 11,190,840 of CAKXYN010000012.1, forward strand.
CCACTCCAGTACTCTTGCCTGGAAAATCCCATGTATGGAGGAGCCTGGTGGTCTGTAGTCCATGGGGTCGCTAAGAGTCGGACACGACTGAGTGACTTCCCTTTCATTTTTCACTTTCATGCATTGGAGAAGGAAATGGCAACCCACTCCAGTGTTCTTGCCTGGAGAATCCCAGGGACAGGGGAGCCTGGTGGGCTTCCGTCTATGGGGTCGCACAGAGTTGGACACGACTGAAGCGACTTAGCAGCAGCAGCAGTAGCAGTGTATATATGTTGATGCTGCTTTCTCCATTATCCCACTCTCTCCTTCCCTCACTGTGTTCACAAGTCCATTCTCTAAACCTGCATCTCCATTCCTTCCCTGCAGATAGGTTTATCAGTATGATTTTCCTAGATTTCATACATATGCATTAATATATGATTCTGCTTTTCTCTGTCTTACTTCATTCTGTATAACAGGCTCCAGGTTCATCTATCTCACAAAAACTGACTCAAATTTTTCTGGTTCTTTTAATGGCTGAGTAATATTCCGTAGTATATGTCTATATATACCATGACTTTTCTATGCATTCCTCTGTTGATAGGCATTTAGGTTGATTCCATGTCCTCGCTATTGTAAATAGTGATGCAATGAACATTGGACTTATGTGTCTTTTTTTTTTTTTTTTTTTTTGAGACTTTTCAAAACTGCAATTTATTTTTTTTTTTTCTGATCAAGAATCTCTTTTATTGATTATCAGAAACATTACAAACATCTAGTATGAACAAATTGTAACATGATAGTGTTTAGTTTGAACAATTAATATATTTCAGATATAATATTATACATATTTCAATGCTATTCTCCCCAATCATCCCACCCTCTCCCGGTCCCAGAGTCCAAAAGTCTGGTCTATACATCAGTGTCTCTTTTGTTGTCTCGTAAATAGGGTTATTTTTACCATCTTTCTAAATTCCATATATATGCGTTAGTATACTGTATTTGTGTTTTTGTTTCTGGCTTACTTCACTCTGTATAATAGGCTCCAGTTCCATTTATGTGTCTTTTAGAATTACATATTTAGAATTTTTTCCTCAGGGTATTATACCCAGTAGTGGGATTGCTGGATCATATGACTTATTTCTTCTTTTTTTTTTTTAGGAATCTCCATACTTGGTAGGCTGCCGTCCATGGACTGAGTGACTTCACTTTCACTTTTCACTTTCATGCGTTGGAGAAGGAAATGGCAACCCACTCCAGTGTTCTTGTATGGAGAATCCCAGGGATGCGGAAGCCTGGTGGGCTGCCGTCTATGGGATCACACAGAGCTGGACACAACTGAAGTGACTTAGCAGCAGCAGCAGCATACTGTTAATGGCTGTGTCAGTTTACAATCCCACCGATAGTATAGGTAGGTTCCCTTTGCTCCACATCCTCTCCAGCATTTATTGCCTGGAGATTTTTTAAGATGGTCATTCTGACTGGTGTGAGGTGATACTTCATTGTTTTTTTATTTACATTTCTGTAATAATTAGTGATGGTGAGCATCTTTTCATGTGTTTTTTGGTACATCTGTATTTTTTTTTAGAAAAATGTTTGTTTGAGTCTTCTGCCCATTTTTTAATTGGGCTGTTTGTTTTTCTGAATTGAGCTGTATGAGCTGCTTTTATGTTTTTGGAGACTAATCCTTTGTCAGTTGTTTCTGTCCACAATTACCTTCGTCCATTCCGAGGGTTATCTTTCAATCTTATTGTTTCTTTTGCTGTGCAAAAGGTGTTAAGTTAATTAGGTCCCATTTGTTTATTTTTGTTTTTATTTCCATTACTCTAGGAGGTGAGTCAGAGTGGATCTTACTGTGATTTATGTCAAAGAATTTATTACCTATGTTTTACTTAAACAGCTTTATAGTTTCCTGCCTTACATTTAAGTCTTTAATCAATTTTGAGTTCATTTTTGTGTATAGTGTTTGGAAATATTCTAATTTCATACTTTTACAAGTAGCTGTCCATGTAACATCTTTTAAAAGATACTGTTTTTTTCTCCACTGAATATTCTTGCCTCTTCTGTGAAAATAAGGCACCCATAGGTACATGGGTGTACCTTTCTATCTTGTCCCATTGGTCTGTATTTCTGTTTGTGTGCCAGTACCATATTGTCTTGGCAACTGTAGCTTTGTAGCATGGTCTGAAGTCAGGAAGGTTGATTCCTTCAGCCCCATTTTTGTCTCTTAAGATTGCTTTGGCTAGCCAGGATCTTTTGTGTTTCCATACAGATTGTGAAATTGGTACAGAAAAATTTTATTGTTCTAATTCTATTAAAAATACCATTGTTGATAGGGATTCCACTGAATATATAGATTGCTTTTAGTATTATAGTCATTTCCACAATATTCATTCTTCCAACCCAAAAATATGGTATATGTCTCTATCTGTTTGTGTCATCTTTGATTTCTTTCGTAAGTGTCTTATAATTCTCTGCATACATGTCTTTTGTCTCTTTAGGTAGGTTAATTCCTAGGTATTTTATTCTTTTTGTTGCAATGGTGAATGGAATTGTTTCTTTAATTTCTCTTTCTGATTTTTCATTGTTAATATATAGGAATGCAAGTGATTTCTGTGTATTAATTTTATATCCTGCAATTTCACTATATTCATTGATTAGCTCTATGAGTTATTGAGTTTGCAAATTTTTGGTGGTTGGGAGCTATTTGTGTTTGCTAATTAGTGTTCATGGATGTTAGGCTCCTCCCTTCTTATAGAGACTGGGAGATAGGGGTTCTGTCTTCCTTGATGATTACATTTCAAAGGAATGGCTCCTAGGTCCTTGAGAAAGAAGTCTCTGTGTTATAAAACAGGCAAGAGTCTGGGAGAAGATTTAATATACATTTCTAAAAGGGGAGAAAGTTTACAACTGCAAGTTTTCTAAAGTCACTATTCTAAGGAAAGGAAGTCAAGGGTATGCGTTCAGTTAGAAACCTATCTAAATCTAAATGAAACTGAGGGGAACATTGCAGCTGTCTTGGTCAACTATAACTTGTGGGTTAGATTAAGTGCCCTAATTAAATTTATTATTTAAAAATGATTCTATATTTAATACTCTATAGCTGTGCAATTTTAGGTTATGATATGCAATTTTTCTCAAAATTAGGTATATCGGCAAACTCTTTATACTTCTCAATTCTTGTATTTAGAAGGGAGTGTTTTCACAAAAGAGTCTTCAGGTAAAAGATCCATGACTTTGAAGATCAGGCTACTTGTGACCCAAATCTGACATTTAAGAGCTGTGTGACCTTGTGTGAATGACTTAGTTCTTTCTTGTAAAATGAAGATAAAAATAGCCATCTTCCATAGCCTTTAACTAGATCTGACAAGATATATTGAAAAACACGTAACTGACTAGCACACAAAAGACTGCCACCAAACTCAAGTCACCTCCACTTAGTATCTATGGAACTGCTGGAAAGAAAGACTTGAATAGAAAATATAACAGTTTTTTACAAGGGTAAAGGAGCTGTGTTGTCACCTATCTCTTTTTCCCTCCAAACACATGTAGTTATATCCTGTACAACTGAATGTTTAGAGCAAGGGCCTGAAGTCATCAGTTGGGGAATTCCACAGTGACTTTTGTGACCTTAATTGAACCTCTAGGCCAAAGTTTCTCCATTTGTCAATTAGACATAATATTGGAAAATATCTCTCCTTCACAAGGGTGCTTTTAGCATTACTGAAAAAAAGAATCTTTTCAAAGCACACAAAATGAAAGTACTCTTGTTATTAAATAGGTGATGAATGGTTTATCGTTCATTGTCAGTTATAAAAGTCTACAGCTATAGGAAGCAAAGACTCTCTTGAGAATCTTGGCCAAAAAAAAAAAAAAAAAAAAAAACTGGTTATTGGCAGTTGAATTACTTGTAAAATTGGAAAAAATTTAAAAAAAAGATCATTGAGAAAACTCAGTATTCCTATGGAGAAAGAAGAAGCTATTACGCCTTGTTGCTGATGTTGTTCTTCAGTTGCTAAGTCATGTCCCACTCTTAGTGACCCCATGAACTGTAGCCCACCAGGCTCCTCTGTCCATAAGCTTTCCCAGGCAAGAAGACTGGAGTGGGTTGCCATTTTCTTCTCCAAGGGATCTTCCTGACCCAGGGATTGAACCTGCCTCTCCTACACTGTAGGCAAATTCTTTACAACTAAGCCACTTGGGAAGCCCGTTATATTATACCTTAGTAGAATATATATAACACTGGAAGGAAATGTACATAGTCTCATTTCTTGACCATATCTATATGAAGCAAGCACTACACACCGACATAGCCAAGACATTTCCTTTTTTGTGCAATACACTATCAAAATGTGTATCTTAAAAAGCATCTAATTTTGTATTTGGAAAGTCAGGGTCTTTAACCACATTAAGAAACTAATACTTACTAATTAATTTGTGGCATGTACATTTAATACATTGATAACTTATGCAACCTATAAATGTTTTAAAATATACAAGAGGTCAACTGAATATTGAACAAAACCTCTCCCACATTTACAAGATTTGCTTGGTAAGCTATAAAATTTCAGCTTGAGAAAAGATGAACTTTTTGTCTAGGATATGCAAGTTTTGTTATGAAAATTCATGTTTTAAATAAGATCAGTACTTACTGAAAAGAGAATGCAGTTTATCATCTTTCTAGCAGGTTATCCTTGAAATACTAAATGCATTAATTATAAATGATTCTTAAAAATTCTTCATGGTGTCATAAGTTTAAAAAAACTAGCTACTTTCACTTAAAAGTAATGACAAATCTTAATGAGAAATAAATGTTTAAATAGAGAAAAGCGTACAAAAGGAACTAAACTCAGCTTTTCTTTGTGTGGAAATGACTGGGTATCCTACAGGAAGAATGGATAAATAGGGAAGAGGTTGAACACAAACTCAGTAGAGCTACATAAGTGAAAAATTAAGAAGAGATCAGCCCATGTGAAACTACCTGGGTTTGCTAACTGACATTTATTGATAGTTAGGCTCCTAACCTTCCACAGAAACTGCGACACAGGGGCCATATCTTCAGATGTTGGCTGAAACAGTTAAATTATGTTGATAGCCTTGACTTGTCTCAGGCAGGCACTTTAAGAAAGATTAAGGTCATCCTGGGGATGCAGCCTTGTGCTTTTAGATGTGGTTTTACCTCTTGATTACAGGGCCTATTGTCTAAATGAAAGTAACTATTATTCCTGCTATGATGAAAGTCTGTATAATGTGAATTGCAAACTTCAATAGAAGTCAACTCTACCTGGGCAATGAATATTAATAAAAGAGGTAGTGTTAGAGGTGAACCTTGGTGACGAAGTAGATATTCTTCATGTAGACAGTGACAGGAAAAGTAATGTGTATGAGCGAATCAGAATGAGAAAAACTGCATATATATTAAATTCTCCAGCATATCTTAGAAATGAATGTGGTAGAATAGATTCCATGAGTGGGATGGAGACTCAGAAGTAGGGAGACAGTTTTTAAGTTAAGCAAATAGAATTAAATGATGAAGGAAAAAAATATGCCACTGTATCACAGTACCCAAATTGTACACCAATGCACCCCAGCATAGCACAGAAAACTCCTAGGAGTGCTATGGGACACTTTAACTTTCAGGAGGAAACACTGAAATATCTGTGTCATACCATACAGATTACCACTATTAAGTTGTCAGAATTAACTATTTAATAAATTTTACTGTTGGATATTTATTTCACCTGAAGGGTGCTTTGAAGAAAATAACTAAAATGTGACAGGTTACAAGAGCCAAGAAAGTTTAGGCACTAGCCACACCCTTATGGCAAAAAGTGAAGAGGAATTAAAAAGCCTGTTGATGAAAGTGAAAGTGGAAAATGAAAAAGTTGGCTTAAAGCTCAACATTCAGAAAACGAAGATCATGGCATCTGGTCCCGTCACTTCATGGCAAATAGATGGGGAAACAGTGGAAACAGTGTCAGACTTTATTCTGGGGGGCTCCAAAATCACTGCAGATGGTGATTGCAGCCATGAAATTAAAGGACGCTTACTCCTTGGAAGGAAAGTTATGACCAACCTAGATAGCATATTCAAAAGCAGAGACATTACTTTGCCAACAAAGGTCTGTCTAGTCAAGGCTATGGTTTTTCCAGTAGTCATGTGTGGATGTGAGAGTTGGACTGTGAAGAAGGCTGAGCGCCGAAGAATTGATGCTTTTGAAGTGTGGTGTTGGAGAAGACTCTTGAGAATCCCTTGGACTGCAAGGAGATCCAACCAGTCCATTCTGAAGGAGATCAGCCCTGGGATTTCTTTGGAAGGAATGATGCTAAAGCTGAAACTCCAGTATTTTGGCCACCTCATGTGGAGTTGACTCGTTGGAAAAGACTCTGATGCTGGGAGGGATTGGGGGCAGGAGGAGAAGGGGCCGACAGAGGATGAGATGGCTGGATGGCATCACTGACTTGATGGACGTGAGTCTGAGTGACCTCCGGGAGTTGGTGATGGACAGGGAAGCCTGGCGTACTGCAATTCATGGGGTCGCAAAGAGTCAGACACGACTGAGTGACTGAACTGAACTGACTTTTCATTTTATTTTATAAGAGACAGAAAAAGCCAGAAGAGTTTGAAGAAGGGGAACCAAATGGACAAATGGGCTTCGGAAATATTGTTCTGATAACACTGGCAAGCAAACATCAGAGGGTTGCCATTTTGGACATGTAGAAACAATTTTAATATTATTCTAAGTAGACAAGAAAGAGACAGTGAGATGTCCAGTGAATGAAGATCTATAAAGAAGTGATTGCTATCACTTAGGCAAGTGGCTCTTAGTTTCCTTGTTCCTTTGAAATGCTAGAAGTCTTTGGCAACATTTTTTTTCTTTTTTTTTTTTTTTTTGGCTGCACTGGGTCTTCATTGCTTTGTGCGTGGGCTCTCCCTAGTCGCAGAGAGCACAGGCTACTCTTCATTGCATTGCAGGAGCCTCTCTTGTGATGCCTTTTGTGGCTTCTCTTGTTGCAAAGCACAGGCTCTAGGCACACAGAATTCAGTAGTTGTGGCACATGGGCTTAGTTGCTCCATAAGTGGAATCTACCTGAACCAAGGATGAAACCTGTGTCCCATGCATTGGCAGGCAGACTCCTATTCAATGCTCCACAAGGGAAGTCCAGCAACACTCTTGTAATTATTATATTAACGATTGCTTAGCTGTTCTTTTAGTAGCATTTCCTCTTTATGTTTCTTTTTAAATTTGTACTACATTGTCTTATAGATATTGAATAAAGTCATTTACAGTCTTAGACAAAGCAGTGGTCTGACACAGAGCGACATTCTTGTTTGTGTGTCCCAGTAAATACGATATATTTAAAATGCTCAGTTGACAGCATACTACACATTTAACTTACTTTGCAAGGAAAGCTAATATTCTACTAATTAAGAACCAGTGACCTTGACTGATCAGCCTCATGGAAGCCAGTACCAGAAGTATTTCCTTAGTACATATGATTCATAAAATGTTTTCATTTCTAAGCACAATTCCTAGTTGCCCATGCACTGAATCTTCACTTCTTGATGAAAACATTGTTTTATAAGATCATTTTATGCCCTTAGTAACCTGAGGCCTATATTAAGAGAGAGTTCAAAATATGTTACAGCTACTATTTATTGGGTGTTTTCCATGATTCAGGCACATTTTTAAAATTTAATGTGCATTATTTTACTTAATTCCTACACCGATTCTATGATGAAGGTGCCTCATCCTAATCCCCAGTTTACACATGAGGAAACTGAAACACATCTGAGTGTGCCAGGTCACACAGGTATGAAGGTGGATCTGAGATACACACTTAGGCTTTGTGACTCCACAGCCTGTAGATTTAACAACTACACTATAACTCTTTCATGTGAGAACAGTAATTAAAGTTTGTGTTTGATTATTTTTAAAGAATATTTATCCATAGGCTCACAGAATAATTGAGGGGAAGGTACAATTTTACCACATACCCCTGCCTTCACCTATGCATGTATTTCTTCATTATCAACATCTCTCACAAAAGTGGTACATTTGTTATAACTGATCACCCCACATTGACCTGTTCTAATTATCCAAAGTTCATAGTTTACCTGAGACTTCGCTCTTGGTATTAAACATTCTATAAGTTTGGACAAACAGGATGTGTATTCACCATTAGTATCATACACATTTTCACAACTCTGAAAATTTTCTGTCATCCTCTTCATCCTTCCCTCCCCCTTGGCCCTGGCAAACAGTGACCTTTTTATTGTTTCCATGATTTTGCCTTTTTCAGAATGTCATATAGTTGGAGTCATACAGTATGTAGCTTTCTCAAATGGGCTTTCTTTCACTTAATAATACATGTTTAAGGTTTTTTCATGTCTTTTCTTGACTGATAACACAGTTTTGTTTTGTTTTTAGTTCTAAATGATGCTTTATTGTCTGGGTATATCATGATTTATTTATTCATTCACCTATTGAATAGGGCTTCCCTGGTGGCTCAAACAGTAAAGAATCTGCCTGCAATGCAGGAGACCAGGGTCTGATCCCTGGGTTGGAAAGATACCCTGGAGAAGGAAATGGCAACTCACTCCAGTATTCTTGCCTGAGTACCCCTGCACAGAGGAGGCTGGTGGGTTACAGTCCACGTGATCACAAAAAGCTGGACACCACTGAGTGACTAACACTTTCACTTTCACATTGAAGGATATCTTGGTTGCCTGCAAATTTTGGCAATTACTAATAAAGTGGCTATAAAATCCTTCCTTTTTTTGTAGTCATACATTTTCAACCCCTTTGGGTAAATACCAAGGAGTAGGATTGATAGGTTATATGGTTTGAATATGTTCAGTTTCATTTAAAAAAAAAAAAAAAAAGCCAAACTATCTTTCAAATTAGCTGTACCACTTTGAAATCCCACCAACAATGTGTGAGATTTCTTGTTGCTCCACATCCTCAGCAAAATTTAGTGTCGTCATTGTTCTGGACTTTGAACACCGTTCTAATTGATGTGTAGTGGTATCTCATTATTTTAATTTATATTTCTCTGATGATATGACATGGATCATCTTTCCATATGCTTATTTGCCATCTGTATATCTTCTTTGATGAGGTGTCTGTTAAGGTCTTTGGGCCTTTTGCTTTTTTGTTGTTGTTGAGAGTTATATTTTATATGGTAGGAATTTTTAGAACTTCAAGCCCAGGAGATGGTATCTCAAGTGACCCTGATCTCTGAGCCCATTTTTTAAATATTGCCATTTGTTTTTTCATTCTTGAGTTTTAGAGATCACTGCATATTTTTGACCTTCATGAAACTGAACACATTCAAACCATACAACCCATCAATCCTGCTCCTTGGTATTTACCCAAAGGGGTTGAAAATGGATGACCACAAAAAAAGGAAGGATTTTATAGCCACTTTATTAGTAATTGCCAAAATTTGCAAGCAACCAAGATGTCCTTCAAAGGACTTTTAGTCCTTTATTGGATGTCTGTGGCATATGTTTTCTCCTCTTACCTTTCTCATTCCCTTGAGTAATTATATACTTTACCATCAAGTTATATATACCCATTTACAAAGCTCTTTGAACTAGGTTTATTAGATAAAATGTTGTTGTTGATCTTGATTTTAAAGAAAATATTATTGTGACTATGGAGAGATACATTAATAAAAACAAGCTGGACAAGTGCAGTTAGAGGGAGATTGTCTTAGAAAGGTGGCCTCATTTGTTGTAATGCTTTGGTGTCACTTGTCTAGTCCTTAGGTTAATGGATTAAAAAAAAAAACTTGAATATCTCAGTTCTTTCATATTTATAAGGTCCTCTGGTGTTGGAATATTGCTAAAGTACTCTTGTCTGGAAAATCCCGTGGATGGAGGAGCCTGGTAGGCTGCAATTCATGGGTTTGCACAGAATCGGACACGACTGAGTGACTTCCCTTTCACTTTTCACTTTCATGCATTGGAGAAGGAAATGGCAACCCACTCCAGTGTTCTTGCCTGGAGAATTCCAGGGAAGGTAGAGCCTGGTGGGCTGCCATCTACGGGGTCGCACAGAGTTGTACACGACTAAAGCAACTTAGCAGCAGCAGCAGCGTGAAACACTTATGTTAACTTGGAATATTACTATTAATACATAGACACAGATATACTAGCCTAGTCACCAGAATTCTAAAGATGTCTGGATGGCATCACCCACTCAAATGGACATGAGTTTGAGTAAATTCTGGGAGTTGGCAATGGACAGGGGAGGTCTGGTGTGCTACAGTCCATGGAGTCACAGAGTTGGATACGACTGAGCAACTGAACTGAACTGAACCTGGGTTCTTCCTTTATCACATCAGGGTGTTCAGGACAAAGATTTGAAAAATAAAAAATAATTAGAAGATTACATGATGACCATATAATTAGATCAGAGGGAAAAAGAATGTCTTGGGATGTAATTCGTTCATGTCATGATATGGCCTGAATAGGACTTACCTCATAGCTCAGGTGGTAAAGAATTCACCTGCAATGCAGGAGACCCTGGTTAGATTCCTAGGTCAGGAAATCCCCAGGGGAAGGGATAGACTACCCACTCCAGTCTTCTTGGGCTTCCCTAGTGGCTCAGATGGTAAAGAATCTGCCTGCAATGTGAGAGACCTGGGTTCAATCCCTGGGTTGGGAAGATCCTCTGGAGGAGGGCATGGCAACCCACTCCAGTATTCTTGCCTGGAGAATCCCCTTGGCCAGAGGAGCCTGGTGGGCCACAGTCCATGAGGTCGCAAAGAGTCAGACGTGACTGAGCGACTAAGCACAGCACAGCACATGGACTGGATATTTGTCACTGTTTTTATAACAAAGATATCCTTCAAGACTGAGATGAGTAGGGGTGGGTCCACAGAGCAAGTGGGTAGTTGCAAAGGGAAAAATATGGCAAATATTCAGGGATTATTTCTCAAAAATACAAGTATTTTGAAATATCTATCTATGGTTAGTAAGTATACAGAGATTAGGAACGAGAATTATAAGAAAGGATGAAGCAGGATTATATAATGAATGGACATCTCACTAAAGACTCTGGATGTTTTCCTGAAAATATTAATAGGTTTCATGTTTATTTAGCTTTATGACAGGATACAGGCCAGGAAAACACAGGGCTGTAATGTCTTCAGCTTATCTTCTTCTCTCTCAGCAATGACATTTGCATAGGTATTTTTGTTTATCTTGCCACAAGGATATTTGGGTCCCACTAATGAGAGCCAACGTATATAGGGGTCACCTTGTCACATAGAAGCTACAAGCTATATCTTCCATGAATTCTTTATACTGTTTCATTCTTCAATCCCAAACCTGCTCATCAACATGTAGTTTTCCCACGCCAGAGCTGATTTCACAAAACAAACAGAAATACCATTTCTCATTTTTCTAAGCTCCACTCCTTCCAAGGAAAAAGTGCTGTGGAAAATTGAGATTGTTCTCTGAGAGGCTGCCTCAGATCAGCTGACATTAAATTCTTTCTCTCAGCTTGACCCCCATGACCTCAAATCAATATTTTCACAAAATATATTCCTTAAGCGTTCTGTGATATTTTTTCTGACTGACACATCTAATGTTTTACATGCAGTAAAAAGCAAGCTAGCACAGCTATAACCATCAAGATTTCTGCTATCCAATAAAGTGCAGGTAACATTTCCCTAAAATATGGTAATTTGAGCAATGTGCTTCCTAAGTCTTTAGACACTTTTTAATCACTTGCATTTTGCCCTCTCATTCACTAGTACTTGCATCTTTCAAAAATTATTAGAGACATTTATATGTGTGTTTTATTTCTCTAAAGCCAAATTTACCATTTTGTCAGGACAGTTTCCTAAGGGCTAATGTCAATTGGGGGTTTTAAATTGGTTTCCCGAAATATCTTTTCATCCTGGGGGTCATCATTAGTATCCATTTCATTTTCTTTAATTTCCATATGTAAGCCCATAAAATACTTTATTATGCCATATAGCAGTAGATGAGACACTAAAGCAATGCTTAGCACACAAACCACTTGTTAATATTATACCAAATGGCAGTTGATAAGATAGTACAATAATACTTAGCACACCAAACTTTTGTTTGTATTGCAGTGTAATTTCACAATCCTTCCCAGCAGAATCATCTCTTGCCCATAGACTATATATATACTCTGTGACAGGGATGGTCACTAGAGCACTCAATAAATTCAGGATTCCTTCTGGCCTGGAGGCCTAATCATTCTCATCTGTGAAGGAACATGTTTTTGTTGACACTGGTTCCCACATATTAATGTAGAGTACAACTCATTTACCCTGTAAAGAGAACACAGTGTTGTTCTTTTATCTGCTCCATATCCACTAACTGTACAGCATGAAATGGTTCCTTCTTTCAAATTCATGGCACACAGGCAATAAGGGAATGATAAAGAGTGTGCATTCCCGCAGTACCCTACTATAATTTAGGTGGCCCTTAGCATTTCAATAGCTGGTGTGGGCTCTCAAACACCCCGGCATTGCTCTTTAAACACAACAGCCATCAAGCACAGTAGAGTGCCCTTCTGGGTGAAAATACAGCCCCTTCCCAGAGTTGTTGCTGGGCAGAATGTTCCAAGTGGCTTTTTCTTCCCTCCAGGTAACAACAGAGCCTAACCAGGTACTTCTTTCCCCATTCCTGGAAGTAGATGGTAGGTCCACAGAGATAAAAAATAACAGGTCAGTCTCTACCAGTGGGCAATAAATCTACATTTAAGGTGAGTCTTAGCTTGTTCACATTAGGCAAAGTGACCATCTAATCTAGGATTGCCTTAGGAATAAATATAATTAAATTGAAAGGGTTACAGTATCTTAAGGAATAATGCTCCATTCAACTGGAAGAAGCGTAAACGTAATCCTGGTCTAAACCACTAGATCATGGCCATGCCCGACTCTGTGCAACCCTATGGACTGTAGCCCGCCAGGCTCCTCTGTCCATGGGATTCTCCAGGCAAGAATACTGGAGTGGATTGCCATGCCCTCCTCCGGGGGATCTTCCTGACCCAGGGATAGAGCCTGTGTCTCTTACATCTCCTATATTAGCAGGCAGGTTCTTCACCACTAACACCACCTGGGAAGCCAAAACCACTAGATCAGATAACTCAAAAGAAAGGAAAGTTTTGTGAGGTGTGAAAGACAAAGATTAGTACCACAGCTTCATTTCCCACCCATTTACTCCTATCACACAGAAACCTTCCCTAAAGGGTTTTCATATTCCAATGAAACACATACTCACTGAGCCAGACTATCTTATCCTTCTAAGCATTTGCACACACTGTCATTCAAATCTGAATGTTTTAATTGCCAATTCTAATTTTCAGTTAAGCCACTTCTGTGTAACTGATCGCAGAAGGCAATGGCACCCCACTCCAATACTCTTGCCTGGAGGATCCCATGGACAGAGGAGCCTGGTAGACTGCAGTCCACAGGATTGCTAACAGTCGGACACGACTGAATTGACTTCCCTTTCACTTTTCACTTTCATGCATTGGAGAAGGAAATGGCAACTCACTCCAGTATTCTTGCCTGGAGAATCCCAGGGACAGGGGAGCCTGGTGGGCTTCCGTCTATGGGGTCGCACAGAGCTGGACACGACTGTAGTGACTTAGCAGTAGCAGTAGCAGTGTAATTGATAGGAATCCATGTCCATTATACATTGTGATTGTTGTCCCGTTTTGATAAACAGGCTATGGTGAAATATATTCCCTATGAAATATGAACATAGGACCCCAAACACTTATCTATTCCAGAAGAGACCCAATGAAATACCCTAAGAGCCATGAGCAGTGTTCTATGTAATTTGTCATTGATGCCCTTGATCCTGTGGAATTCTCCCAGTGCCATTTTTGGACTTTTTTTTTTCTATTGATAGCATTTAGGACAGTGTGTCACCATACTAGTGGCTTTCCTGAATGACACTGATATATGCCATTGTTTCATCCACCATGGCACTGCTTGAGCACTACTGTGCCAGCTCATCTCATATACCCAAACATTTTTCCCCAGGGGCAGACCAGGGCACCTGCCTTGGCATTCCAGTGCCACAAACAGGTTCTCTTGGTACACATCCACAAATACAGTTCTCTTTAGGTGATTCTGTAGGGTTATCCACAAATACACCCTTTCACACCAAGCTTCTCTTACCTATGTATTCATCAAGGAACCATTTGCCTGCACATTTATGCAATACAGCCCTGGGCTCTGTATGCATCTCTATAGTCAAACATTTCCCTGAGGCCAAGAACTGTATTTCCTGCTGTGTCACATATGCTACTCTCAATTCAGCCCACTGTGTATACTTACCCTGTATCTAGGACTTTAACAAATGACTCTCAGGTAGCAGCGGCCTTCTGTACCAAGTTCCACCATTTAGTAGAACTCCCACCAATGAATTTAGCAGGTGTTATCCCTCAGGGACAGGGGAGCCTGGTGGTCTTCTGTCTGTGGGGTCGCACAGAGTCGGACACGACTACAGCGACTTAGCAGCAGCAGCAGCATCCCTCAGTAGGATTCAGACCCTATGACACTAAGATTGGGGAAAATCTTCAGAAGCTCCACTGTAGAGGCAGAGATGCTACCTACTCTTAGATATTATGGCTCCCTCAGAGCCAATCTCTCTAACATGTTCCTAAATGCACTATTTGTATTTTTCAGGAAACTCATGCAGCTCCTTCCTGTTGAGATCTCTTGTAATACAATCCATGACTCTAGAAGTAACTCAAACCTCATTGGGAGAAGGCAATGGGACCCCACTCCAGTACTGTTGCCAGGAAAATCCCATGGATGGAGGAGCCTGGTAGGGTGCAGTCCATGGGTTCTCTAAGAGTCGGACACGACTGAGCAACTTCACTTTCACTTTCCACTTTCATGCATTGGAGAAGGAAATGGCAACCCACTCCAGTGTTCTTGCCTGGAGAATCCCATGGACGGACAAGCCTGGTAGGCTGCAGTCCATGGGTTCGCACAGAGTCAGACACGACTGAAGTGACTTAGTAGTAGTAGTAGCAAACCTCAGTATCATCTGATGCTGCTCAGGTATGAGGGCCATTTCTACAAGACCAAATGGTGTGCTAATACCTGACTCTCACATGAGCTCTTTTTAGACACAATATCAGGGAGTATATTGGTCTGGAAATCTAGCAATCACCTTCAAGTAGCATTCTAAGGCTTTTGCCAGGGACACATCCATGTGTGTTTTAGTAGTGGCCTTATCTAAAATTCCTGGCTGTTATGTCAAGATTATAAATACAAGATGGGCAACTTGGGCTACCCTCTGCTCTGGACCACATTCAAGCCCATTTCTTTCACTAATGTCTTTGTAGATCAGGGCCAACAGGATTCCCAAATATGGCATATGTGTCCTCCAGAATTCAAACAGCCCTTTGAGGCTTTGTGTCTGTCTCTTACTAATAAAGACCCAGAAAGGATTGCAATTTGCTCTTCACTGTTTGTGAAATGCCTCTGGTAGTCCTAGCCCAGATCATTTCTAAAAAAAAGGGCTGACTGAGCTGGGCCCTGATGCTTAGCCACATTATTCAGAGATCCTCAGCCAGTCTCATCTTGACTATAGTTTTAAATTACCCCACCTCCTGTCTCAACTTCCTTTCTGAGAAGGAAAGCATATTATCAACTTCATGAATCAATAGATAGGGCAGTAACTGAATCCTGCAGAAAGTGAGTTACCTTAAAGGAAGATGGTAAAGTATATGTAACATAATCTCTGTGGTGTGGATACACACAGTGGTTCATATACTGGGGAGATTCTGAGTCTATGACCAAATGCCATAAACACTGGCCTGCTTAACTTCCTGATAATTTTTACCCTCTCTGAAACATAGAAACTTTAGGCAGAGATGTTTTATTTCTGGGTTTTCTCACAGGCCAGACAGGACTAAGATGGACACTAGATCCCAAGACTTCTTTAATCAGGACCAAGACTTCCTGTTGCCTTCCTAGAAGGTGGTACAGTTTAGTCTTTGCTACAAAAAAATGTTTAGGGGAATTATAAGGACTGCCATTAAGCTGATCCAAACCTGACAACGGGCAGGTGTCTCCAACATTCAGCTACAGAGCAGTAAGGGCAAGACCTTTGTTCATGTATCATATCCTTTCCATTTATAGATTCAAGCAAAGGGAATGGCACTTCTGGGTAGCTCTTCCTTTATCATGTTTCTTTCAAGAGTCTCCTTAGCTTCCTTTTTTGACCTCTTAGTGTTGTCCTCTTGCTCCCTGAGATGTATAATACATTATGTACCAATGCCCACTTATTTCAAAAAGTTTTTACCAACTCTAAGATATTCTGCTTTAACCAAAGCACATGGCTTTGGAATTTCCACTGGGATAGGGCAAAATGTCCTAGCCTTCATGTTAATCCTCTATGATTTCTACTGCCTTAGTCACAGGGTACATTTAGCAGCCTGAATCAACAGCTTTTGTTATTGTTCCCTAAAGTATAACTGGACTTAAATTCATCTAGGATGGGTTAAAGGGAGCATATCTCATGGGATTTACTAAGGAAAGCAGCTGCCCTAATATGGAGCAGATTTTCCTCTTGACACCTATTGTTAGTGAGCTAGTAAATCCTTTGAAAGAACATCTTAAATTTCTTCTTTTTTTTATCCCTTGTCCTGCTGCTGTTAAGTCACTTCAGTCGTGTCCAACTCTGTGTGACCCCATAGACGGCAACCCACCAGGCTCCCTCATCCCTGGGATTCTCCAGGCAAGAACACTGGAGTGGGTTGCCATTTCCTTCTCCAATGCATGAAAGTGAAAAGTGAAAGTGAAGTCGCTCAGTGGTGTCCGACCCTCAGCGACCCCATGGATTGCAGCCTCCCAGGCTCCTTCGTCCATGGGATTTCCCAAGCAGGAGTACTGGAGTGGGGTGCCATTGCCTTCTCCTAACTGCCACCTAATAATAAGTATATCTAATTTACCCTTTCCTTAATTCTTTAGCTGCCTCTCTCCCAACCTGTCTCACTTTGCCTCTCTTTGACTTTTGTTTACCAGTAATCCAAGAGAGAAATCTATGTAATGCAGCTACCCTGGCATCAAATTCTCAGCAGAATCCCTTCTGTTTCTTGCATCACTGTATTTTGACTCAAGGATCTGAAAGTCAAACCTATTTCTAACAACATTCTCTAGCACCACAGTTGTAGTTGTGGGTATGAGTTGGCAAGCAGACTTAAGAGGCACAGAGAGGATTTAACATAGTACTGTACGCTTACTTGGCATTACACAAGGGCATAACGCAGAACATGCAGTAAGTTCAGCATCTCTATCTCATTTTCATCTCATTTAAGCAGCTACTCAAGTATACAAAAGAAGAGGTTTCATTCGCAGCCTCAGCCACATGGATAGGATGGCTGCCACAGATGAGAGCCAAGGTACATATGGAGGGTGTACAAGGGTACATCCTTGATACATAGAGGTTTCTCAGCCTCTATTCCCACTAAGTTTTAGATCACAGTTATCACATAGGCTTTTTAACTCACAGCTTCCCCCCACCGGCCCCCAAACTCGAGGCAGATGTGCGTAACCCAGACAACAAAAGAGGCAGACAAAATATTCCTCATTTATCTTAACTCCACTGTTTCCAAGGAAACAGTACTATGAGAATTGAAGATTTTTCTGAAAGAGGCTTGATATTCAGAACTGATAGTAACCCTTCATTCACAACAGCTCTCTCTCTGCTGCTGCTGCTCCTGATAAGTCACTTCAGTCATATCTGACCCTGTGCAACCCCATAGACAGCAGCCTACCAGGCTCCTCTGTCCCTGGGATTCTCCAGGCAAGAATACTGGAGTGGGTTGCCATTTCCTTCTCCAATGCATGAAAGTGGAAAGTGAAAGTAAAGTCGCTCAGTCAGTGTCCAACTCCTGGCGACTCCATGGACTGCAGCCCACCAGGCTCCTCCATCAATGGGATTCTCCAGGCAGGAGTACTGGAGTGGGCTGCCATTGCTCTCTCTCTACATATATACAAAGTTGTTGTTTAGGCAAGAAATCTGGGCTAGAAACATGAATCTGAAAGCTGTCTGTATGTACATGCCCACAAATGCTTGAAAATGGATGAATTAACCCCTGAGGAATGAGTAGCTTCACCAGAATTGTCTGCTTTCTATGAAAATCATGTTAAAGCCATTAGGATGAGTGGGTGAGCCTTTATATTCTTAGGTCAGTAGTTCTTATACAGAAAAAAAAAAATCCATCCGCTCCTTGCCCCCCACCTCCGGACATTGAGCAGTGTCTGGACATTTTTTGATCACTGTGACTGAAGATGAGTACCACTGGTGACTAGTGGGTAAAGAACAGGTAAGCTGCTAAACATCCCGCAATGCACAGAACAGAACTCCACGATAAAGAATTGTCCTGTCCAAAATGTCAATAATACGTGTGTATTAGTTGCTCAGTCATGTCCTACTCTTTGCGACCCCATGGACTATAAGCCCACCAGGCTCCACTGTCCATGGAGTTCTCCAAGCAAGAGTACTGAAGTTTGTAGCCATTTTCCTCTTGAGGGGCTCTTCCCAATCTATGGATTAAACCCAGGTCTCCTGCATTGCAGGTGGAGAAGGCAATGGCACCCCATTCCAATATTCTTGTCTGGAATTCCATAGACAGAGGAGCCTGGTAGGCTGCAGTCCATGGGGTCGCTAAGAGTCAGGAATGACTGAGCAACTTCAATTTCACTTTTCTCTTTCATACATTGGAGAAGGAAATGGCAACCCACTCCAGTGTTCTTGCCTGGAGATTCCCGGGGATGGGGGAGCCTGGTGGGCTGCCATCTATGGGGTCGCACAGAGTCGGACACAACTGAAGGGACTTAGCATTAGCATTAGCATTCTTTACCATCTGAGCCACCAGGGAAGCCGAAGGTTAAAAAACCATATGCTAGCAACTTCACTTTCACTTTTCACTTTCATGCATTGGAGAAGGAAATGGCAACCCACTCCAGGGTTCTTGCCTGGAGAATCCCAGGGATGGGGGAGCCTGGTGGGCTGCCATCTATGAGGTTGCACAGAGTTGGACACGACTGAAGTGACTTAGCAGCATCAGCAGCAGCAGCAGAGCACAGATTAGTCATTAGATGTAGGTCAGCCTAGAGAAAGTGATGCAGGTGAGGACACTCTTCAGCTTTGAGGTGTTTGCTGGCAGCATTTCCAGCGTAGGAATGCAGTAGAGCATCATGGCATCTGCCATGTCTGTGGAAGCCTGCTTTTGACCAACTGTTGGGATCAGCAGCGTATTGATCATGCCTCTTTATTTTCTGTGAGTTCCAATGCTTTGATATCTTGGAGTCATGCTGACCCTGGAGAGATTGCCCTTTGCATGTGTAAGCTAGTTCTTCAGATCAGATCAGTTGCTCAGTCGTGTCCGACTCTTTGCGACCCCATGAATCGCAGCACGCCAGGCCTCCCTGTCCATAACCAACTCCAGGAGGTCACTCAGACTCACATCCATCGAATCAGTGATGTCATCCAGCCATCTTATCCTCTGTCGTCCCCTTCTCCTCCTGCCCCCAATCCCTCCCAGCATCAGAGTCTTCTCCAATGAGTCAACTCTTCACATGAGGTGGCCAAAATACTGGAGTTTCAGCTTTAGCATCATTCCTTCCAAAGAAATCCCAGGGCTGATCTCCTTCAGAATGGACTGGTTGGATCTCCTTGCAGTCCAAGGGACTCTCAAGAGTCTTCTCCAACACCACAGTTCAAAAGCATCAATTCTTCGGCACTCAGCCTTCTTCACAGTCCAGCTCTCACATCCATACATGACCACAGGAAAGACCATAGCCTTGACTAGGCGAGCCTTTGTTGGTAAAGTAATGTCTCTGCTTTTGAATATGCTATCTAGGTTGGTCATAACTTTCCTTCCAAGGAGTAAGCGTCTTTTAATTTCATGGCTGCAGTCACCATCTGCAGTGATTTTGGAGCCCAGAAAAATAAAGTCTGACACTGTTTCCACTGTTTCCCCATCTATTTCCCATGAAGTGATGGGACCGGATGCCATGATCTTTGTTTTCTGAATGTTGAGCTTTAAGCCAACCTTTTCACTCTCCACTTTCACTTTCATCAAGAGGCTTTTGAGTTCCTCTTCACTTTCTGCCATAAGGGTGGTGTCATCTGCATATCTGAGGTTATTGATATTTCTCCCGGCAATCTTGATTCCAACTTGTGTTTCTTCCAGTCCAGCATTTCTCATGATGTACTCTGCATATAAGTTAAATAAACATGGTGACAATATACAGCCTTGACGTACTCCTTTTCCTATTTGGAACCAGTCTGTTGGTCCATGACCAGTTCTAACTGTTGCTTCCTGATCTGCATACAAATTTCTCAGGAGGCAGATCAGGTGGTCTGGTATTCCCATCTCTTTCAGAATTTTCCACAGTTGATTGTGATCTACACAGTCAAAGGCTTTGGCATAATCAATAAAGCAGAAATAGATGTTTTTCTGGAACTCTCTTGCTTTTTCCATGATCCAGCGGATGTTGGCAATTTGATCTCAGGTTCCTCTGCCTTTTCGAAAACCAGCTTGAACATCAGGAAGTTCACGGTTCACATATTGCTGAAGCCTGGCTTGGAGAATTTTGAGCATTACTTTACTAGCGTATGAGATGAGTGCAATTGTGTGGTAGTTTGAGCATTCTTTGGCATTGCCTGTCTTAAGGATGGTAAGTGATTAGCTCAGGAGCACACTTTTGTATGCAAACCAACCAATCTCAGAGCTCTCACACTTCACCCACTCCTCTCTTTCAGAGCCATTACCTCCCTTCCCTAATCATTACAAATTGAGATACTATCTCCTTTCCCTACTCACTCCAAAGCTAGAGACGGTTTGAGTCAGCCCCAAAGCCTCTGACATTATTCAAACTAGCCAATCCTAAACCTGTGTTCGCTGCCATGCCTATCCCTTCACACAGATATGGAAATAAAGGCTCTTGCCCAGGTTTTTTTTCCTGTAACCTCTGCTTTCAAACCATCCCTGTGCTTCCTGACATGGCCCTGTATATCATGCTATGTGCCTCCTCTTGGGAACTGAGAGTAATAAGCTATCTTTTTCATGGTAATAATCTCCTTTTCTTTTTGCCTAACCATAACTAAATAATGAAACCTGCATTTTAAAACAAGTAGGTGACTTGTTTAATATACTAAATGATTAAATAATATATTAAATAATTAAAATATATTAGAAATGATTGATTATTTTCAGTTTTTTGGCTTATTTTCTTCCTTATCTTTTTTTTTTTTTTTTGTATTTAAATCATTTTTAAAATAACAGTTTGGCTGCAGAATGAGTATTAATTTTTTCTACTATGAAGTGAAAGTATTGTAACCCCATGGACCGTAGCTGGCCAGCCTCCTCTGTCCATGAGGATTCTTCAAGCAAGAATACTGGAGTGGGTTGCCATTCTCTTCTCCAGGGAATCTTCCTGACCCAGGAGATCCTTCTGGGTCTCCTTCATTGCAAGCAGATTCTTTATTGTCTGAGTCACCAGGGAGTTGTAACTGAGTATTAGTTATTAGTACATCCCATCTTTATGGACATAGAGCTTCTATCAAATATTTAGTAACATAGTCTCATTGATATTGTCTTATAAACAATCAATAATCCCCCTTGATCCATGTAAATGAGCCATGCATTGTTTATTTCCAAATAATTAATTTTCAGCATTTGGTATTAATGACTATTTTTGTATTATGATCTAATATCATAACATTCACAGTTTCAGCTTTTCTGTAATTTAACTGTTTTGTGGCCTGTTATTTGTCCAGTAAATGATCCATTAGTCTTATTTGTTGGAGGTTTTTTAATCAGAGTTGCAGTTTCAGTATCTGTGATTGCTTTGTTCATATTTTCTATGATTTCTTAGTTCAGTCTTAGAAGATTGACCCTTTCTAAGAATTTGCCACTTTCTTCTATGTTGTCCATTTTATTGGCATATAATTGTTTGTAGTAGCCTCTTATTATCCTTCCTATTTCTGTGGTGTCAGTTGTAACTTCTCTGATCCATTAGCTTTGGGAAGGAAAAATACATACCACCTATTTAGAACACACCTGGTCTGTCATTTAAATAAATTATAAATGAAAGTATTATGTAGCCTTTATATTTTTACGATGTTTTCTACATGGTTCTTTAAAACTTGGAAGATGTATCTCCAAAGCTGCATTATAATTTTCCAATTTTTCCTTGTAAAGCTTTATTGCACAGTTTTTACTTCAAACATTTTGTAGTTATTTCTCATATAAAGGTTTATGCCTCTAATATCTTCATGGTGAATGTATCATTTTCCAATATAAAATGACAGTCAATTTCTTTTGATTCTGTGATGATTTATTTGCCTCAAAAATCTAATATAGCTGATTTTAATATTATCCACTTTCTTTTGTTTGCCTTTACACAATATATCTTTGGCAGATTTTTTCCTTATCTTTTTATTATTATTTAGACAGGTCTTGGTGTTGACTCCTGACAAAATGTGGTCCACTGGAGAAAGGAATGGCAAACTACTTCAGTATTCTTGCCTTGAGAACCCCATGAACAGTATACAAAGGCAGAAAGATAGGACACTAAACACCCCAGGTAGGTAAGTGCCCAATATGCTACTGGAGATAAGTAGAGAATAACTCCAGAAAGAATGAAGAGACAGAGACAAAGCAAAAACAATGACTGGTGATGGAAGCAAGGTCTGATGATGTAAAGAGCAATATTGCGTAGGAACCTGGAACGTTAGGTCCATGAATCAAGGCAAACTGGATGTGGTCAAACAGGAAGTGGCAAGAGTGAACTTCAAAATTTTAGGAATCAGCAAACTAAAATGGACTGGAATGCGTGAATTTAATTCAGATGACCATTATAAATCTACTACTGTGGGCAAGAATCCCTTAGAAGAAATGAAGTAGCCATTATAGTCAACAAAAGAGTCTGAGATGCAGTACTTGGATGCAATCTCAAAAATGACAGAATGATCTCTGTTTGTTTCCAAGGCAAACCATTCAATATCACAGTAATCCAAGTCTATGCCGTGACCAGTAATGCTGAAGAAGTTGAAGTTGAACAGTTCTATGAAGACATACAAGACCTTCTTTGGGACTGGAATGCAAAAGTAAGAAGTCAAGAAACACCTGGAGTGACAGACAAATTTGGCCTTGGAGTACAGAATGAAGCAGGGTAAAGGCTAATAGAGTTTTGCTAAGAGAAAGAACTGGTCAGAGCAAACACCCTCTTCCAACAATGCAAGAGAAGACTCTACACATCGACATCACCAGATGGTCAAAACTGAAACCAGTCAGCAAAAACAAGACCAAGAGCTGACTGGCTCAGATCATGAACTCCTTATTGCCAAATTTAGACTTAAATTGAAGAAAGCAGGGGAAACCACTAGACCATTCAGGTATGACCTAAATCAAATCCTTTATGACTATACAGTAGAAGTGAGAAAAAGATTTAAGGAACTAGATCTGATAGACAGAGTGCACGATGAACTATGGATGGAGGTTCATGACATTGTACAGGAGACAGGGATCAAGACCATCCCCATGGAAAAGAGATGCAAAAAAGCAAAATGGCTGTCTCAGGAGGACTTACAAATCACTGTGAAAAGAAGAGAAATGAAAAGCAAAGGAGAAAAAAAAAAGATATACACATCTGAATGCAGAGTTCCAAAGAATAGCAAGGAGAGATAAGAAAGCCTTCCTCAGTGATCAATGCAAAAAATAGAGGAAAACAACAGAATGGGAAAGACTAGGGATCTCTTCAAGAAAATTAGAGATACCAAGGCAACATTTCATGCAAACATGGGCTCGATAAAGGACAGAAATGGTATGGACATAACAGAAGCAGAAGATATTAAGAAGAGTGGCAAGAATACACAGAAGAATTGTACAAAAAAAGATCTTCATGACTCAGATAATCATGATGGTGTGATCACTCACCTAGAGCCAAACATCCTGGAATGTGAAGTCAAGTGGGCCTTAGGAAGCTTTAATACAAACAAAGCTAATGGAGGTGATAGAATTCCAGTAGAGCTATTTCAAATCCTGAAAGATGATGCTGTGAAAGTGCTGCACTCAATATGCCAGCAAATTTGGAGAACTCAGCAGTGGCCACAGGACTGAAAAAGTTTAGTTTTCATTCCAGTCCCAAAGAAAGGCAATGTCAAAGAATGCTCAAACTACCACACAATTGCACTCATCTCACACGCTAGTAAAGTAATGTTCAAAATTCTCCAAGCCAGGCTTCAGCAGTATGTGAACTGTGAACTTCCAGATGTTCAAGCTGGTTTTAGAAAAGGCAGAGGAACCAGAGATCAAATTGCCATCTGCTGGATCATGGAAAAAGCAAGAGAGTTCCAGAAAAGCATCTATTTCTGCTTTATTGACTACGTCAAAGCCTTTGGCTGTGTGGATCACAATAAACTGTGGAAAATTCTGAAAGAAATGGGAATACCAGACCGCCTAACCTGCCTCTTGAGAAACATATATGCAGGTCAGGAAGCAACAGTTAGAACTGGACATGGACCAACAGACTGGTTCCAAATTGGAAAAGGAGTACGTCAAGGCTGTATATTTTCACCCTGCTTATTTAACTTACATGCAGAGTACATCATGAGAAACGCTGGGCTGGAAGAAACATAAGCTGGAATCAAAATTGCCAGGAGAAATATCAATAACCTCAGATATGCAGATGACACCACCCTTATGGCAGAAAGTGAAGAGGAACTCAAAAGCCTCTTGATGAAAGTGAAAGTGGAGAGTGAAAAGGTTGGCTTAAAGCTCAGCATTCAGAAAATGAAGATCATGGCATCCGGTCCCATCACTTCATGGGAAATAGATGGGGAAACAGTGGAAACAGTGACAGACTTTATTTTGGGGGCTCCAAAATCACTGCAGATGGTTTTTGCAGCCCTGAAATTAAAAGATGCTTACTACTTGGAAGGAAAGTTATGACCAACCTAGATAGCATATTCAAAAGCAGAGACATCACTTTGCCAACAAAAGTCTGTCTAGTCAAGCCTATGGTTTTTCCATGGTCATGTATGGATGTGAGAGTTGGACTGTGAAGAAGGCTGAGTGCCGAAGAATTGATGCTTTTGAACTGTGGTGTTGGAGAAGACTCTTGAGAGTCCCTTGGACTGTAAGGAGATCCAACCAGTCCATTCTAAAGGAGATCAGTCCTGGGTGTTGATTGGAAGGACTGATGCTAAAGCTGAAACTCCAATACTTTGGCCACCTCATGTGAAGAGTTGACTCATTGGAAAAGACCCTGATGCTGGGAGGGACAGGGGACAGGAGGAGAAGGGGACAACAGAGGATGAGATGGTTGGATGGCATCACCGACTCAATGGACATGAGTTTGAGTGAACTTCCAGGAGTTGGTGATGGACAGGGAGGCCTGGCATGCTGCATTTCACAGGGTCACAAAGTCAGACACAACTGAGTGACTGAACTGAACTGAGTGGTTTTGTAAATTCTATAAAGCAGCTCTTTCCTTCATGTTACAAGAAAAATTAGTTTAGTGTTGTGGCTGGTGCAGACATTAGACAATGAGACCTAGAAGCTAAGGCTAATGACATTTAGGCTTACACATTATTTATCTGTTGTGATAGTTGATTATATGTGTCAACCTGCCTGGATCAGGAGCTGCCAATTCATTTCTGGGTGTGTTTGGGAGGTTGTTTCCAGATATGATTTGCATCTGAATCTGTGAACTCAGTAGAGCAGATAAACCTCCCCATAGTACGCATCATCCAATACACAGAAGACCCGAATAGGACATAAAAGAGTAATGAGGATTTTGCCCTTCTTTTCCACCTCAGTGCTTGAGCTGGCGCATCTCATTTCATCTTCTCTTACTTTTTGAGTGGGACTTACATCACCAACTTCCCTTGAATCTTGGGTCTTCACATTTAGACTGAATTACACCACTTATTTTTCTGGATCCCGGCCTTGTAAGTTGGCTGATTGTGAGTTTTCTCAACCTTTATAATCTCATGAGACATTTCCCTACAATCAGTCTATGTATCTATGACTATCTAACCTACTGGTTCTGTTTCTCTGGAGACTGCTTCCTTCCAAAGGCAAAGTATCATTCATTATTTATGCTTCCTTTTTAAGTTCAAAGAAAATTGTAATTTGTAAAGATCATACTGGTTGTCTTGATTTGGGGGTTATGAATATATTAATATTTTTATGGATATCATACTTGGAATTTGGGAAGTCTTCATCCAGCATTGCTAACAGAATTGATTCTGATGCTTATACTTATTACTTTAATGCACAACACAAATCCTTACAACATTGTAGGTTTCTGTAGCATTTACTCCAATAATTTGCATGACACTATCATCACCCAGTGATTTAAAATGGAACATTTTTTTTTACCTATAGGTCCCCATCAGCTTGTTTCCCATTTCCCTACAACTGGTGTCTCCTAACCCCCACCCACAACACTGCAGTTTCCAGAACAAGCCTATTCTAATGACTTCTAGCCCAAGCTTCTGACAGTAACCTTTGTCACGTGTGCCGCTTGTTGTGCTATAGTTTGAAAAATTTGCCTTTGTTTCATTCTCACATATGAGTTACAGCAAGTCGGCACTGTGTTTTCCCCTGAGGCCTCAAATCCCTCTCTTGGTTACTTACCCAGTATTTTAAATCCTCTGGGTTTACTTGTCTCCTGAAACAATGGGAGGGGCTGTAATCTTGCCCTCTTCAAGGTCTGCTGCCTGGTCTGAGGAGGACATTCAGGGGCTGCCTGTCTGCCTCTCTGCCTTCCTGCTGGAATTTCTAAACCTGGCCCTCTCAGTAGGCTTCCTCTGACACCGCAGCTTCTAGAGTTGCCATATATTATGATTTCTTTTCAACATTATAATCTACTTCCCAAAATGCACTCTTCCTGACTCCTGGAAACAAACTCTGTTTCAAAATTATCAATATACCTGGGTCAAGATCAGGATTTCTCTAGGATTATCCAAACTCTATTTCCTGGGCCATACTGGTCATATTAAAAAATGAGAATGTGCCACATAAACAACATATTCTTATCTCTGGGATATGCTTGATGTTTCCTTCCCTCTCCTTCCAGCCAAGCCCATAGCTAGTCCATCCTGAAATACATTTCTAATTCCATTAGAAGGCCCAGGAAGAAGTCACCATTATATTTACCTAAAATAAAATAGCCTCTAAGGTGCTCTCCAAGTTCACTATTATCTCTTTCCCATCTCTTCTGCATGGGGAGCAAAGAGGATACAATCACCCCCTGTTTCAAAGCCTTCAGGGTCCTCCTCATTGTTTTCACTTTTTCTGATCCTTTTCTTTAACTAATACCTTCAGCTTCTTCTCCAGTTACTCTTTCTCTCTCATTCATTAAGTTCCAGCCATACTGGACTGCCTTCTGGATTGTAAAAGTGTGATTTATAGCTCTGTGTGTTCAGGACCCTTTCACCTTCACTCTTGTGGACAAATAGTAGTAAATCTATCCTTTAGGCACCAGTATCTCTTCATATAGGACCTAACTTTCTGTTGTATTACTGTTATATTCTCTGAGAGCACCCTGTACTTTTTGTTAGTAGCATTTCTAGCTTTTAGAAAAGTTCTCAGTTTCAACACTTGTCTGATATTTTGTTCTGACATTATCCTGTAAACTTCATAATGCTATTTGGTTTATCAGTTCCAGACTAGCCCTAGCAGTATCTTGTACAAGCAAAGACTCAAAATATTTGGTCAATGAATGAAGAAAAATAGATGAATGTGAAATGTAAATGAAATGTTAGCAATTTACCAATAACATTAACTATTTCTTATTAATAAATTATATACTTAGTGATGGGGCTTCCCTGGTGACTCTGATGGTAAAGAACCTGTCTGCAATGCAGGAGACCTGCATTTGATCCCTGAGTCAGGAAGACCCCCTTGAGAAGGGAGTGGCAACCCCCTCTGGTATTCTTGCCTGCAGAATCTCATGGACAGAGGAGCCTGGCAGGCTACAGTCCATGGAGTCGAAAAGAGTCAGACAGGACTGAACGACTAAGCATGAGCATGATGCTTGGTGACAATACTAGGTACTGTGTTAAAATATTAGTCCACAAGGAGGTCTATCAGTATTTTCTTTATATATAGGGGGAAAAAAAAAAAAGAGAGAGAGAGGGGCGAGTATTGGGGGTGGGATATAGTTTAGTGAAAGGAAACACTTGATTTAATAAGTAGTGGGCCTAGTTAAGTCAGTTCTGTAAACATAACCAAAGCTTCTTAAAATAATTTTCATAAAAAATTTTATCTGTAGTTGGTAGAATGTAAACAGTTTTTATTCTTTATACATGATATTGAAATAGATATAAAAACATATTTTACCAAAATTCATATAGCGAGATGAGTACATTTCTTAGTTTTCATTCCTAAATTTTGTCTGCAAAACTGCTGATAAAGCAGGTTCCTTCATCCTCCTCTCTCAACTTATTCTAGACATCTAGATCAGATCAGTCTCTCGCCCGCCCCCTTCCCCCCCCACCCCCCCCCCCCCGCCCCCCCCTCCCCCCCCCCCCCCCCCCTCCTCCCCTGAGACATCTAAGTAAGTCTGAATAACTCTCCTGATACCTATCTTTCTAATGCATTTCCAAAGAATCTGTGGAGTTATGCATCACAGGTATGAGACTGTGTGGTGTCAGCTGCTCTCAGAGAATCAGCTAGTGACCTGTGTTCAGCTACCTGTGCTTTTCCCTCTCCCCTACTATAGATTCTTGTTTCTCATCCTATGAGTATTGGTTTTGAGACTTCTTGAAGGTGTTGGAAAGGTTTTGGCAAAGATGCAGGTTCCTGGGTTTTACCTCAGAAATTTGAATTTGGTCATCCTGAACCAGGGCCTAAATATCTGAATGAACACTTTCACTAAAAGGTCACAGCTGGTCCTCCTTATGCAGATGGTCCATGCTGACTAAAAACCATCAGCTGCTGCTGCTGCTGCTGCTGCTAAGTCGCTTCAGTCGTGTCCGACTCTGTGCGACCCACAGACGGAAGCTCACCAGGCTCCCCTGTCCCTGGGATTCTCCAGGCAAGAATACTGGAGTGGGTTGCCATTTCCTTCTCCAATGCATGAAAGTGAAAAGTGAAAGTGAAGTCGCTCAGTCATGTCCGACTCTTAGCGACCCCATGGACTGGAGCCTACCAGGATCCTCCATCCATGGGATTTTCCAGGCAAATGTACTGGGGTGGGGTGCCATTGCCTTCCCCAACCACCAGCTACTTCTGTCTAATCCTCTATTATCAGAAGTTAGCACAAGCATTCTTTGGCTTAAGGTCACCAAATTTTGTCACTGAAGCTAGTTGCTGCTGTACAGGGTCAGCCTTATTTAAAAGAAATATTGGTTTCTACAAATTAGCATTCATTAAATTAGTATTACTTTTGAGAACTCATATGAATTTTTCAATTAACTTTTTAAAAAGCTTAAATTCTTTTATTCAACTATCAACTTAATGAATACAGACACTATGGGTTCAATTTTTGAATTTGTATATAAATTTTTTATTCTACCACTTTGACAGTACAGGTTCAAACATTTTCAAAGAATGAAAGCATGATTTAATAAACTGTAAATGAATCTGGCAAGAAAAGTAAATGCCCATTAATTCCTTTAACATTGTTTTAACAGCTCAAAACACAGTTTTATATAGATAAAAGTGGCATTCTGCTACAGTTTCATGGACATATTGTGCTGGATTATCTGTAAGAATCCCCTTTCCTATCAAAAATGATGATAGAAATACAACTTTATGTAAAACACTTGACTAAAATATCTTTACTCATCAGACTTCTAAGAGTCAAACTGCAGGTGGTCCAGAATTTACTTTAGATGTCTCTATTTTTCTCCATTTTAAACTCCTTTCAAGCAAAACAACTTAAAGGACTATCAGGAAGCAATTTGTTGGAGATTATGTCTTTAATCAACACAGAGAATTAATTCAATGATTATAATACATCATCTGGATTCAGTTACACATCTAGTTTTCTTTCTAGATGAAATACCTAATTTTCCTGCAGTTCATTAAGTATGATATAATTTCTTCTCTTTTAAATTAAATTTGAATCTAAGTCAATTATTATTTTTCACATTAAATACTATTCTTTACTCCAGGTGAAGACATATAACCTTATATTCTATCTCAAAATCATGTCAGTACATGATCTCAGTAGAATTTTTCATACTTCTAAAAATCCTTATAAATTCTACCTTTATGATTTGCAAAAACAAAATTTAATTTATATTTCTTTAATTTAATTATCTATGTCAAAACTAAGGCAGTGTGTATTTATTTACTTCAAGATGAGGAAATCAGTATAGGTTGAGCTTACCCTTCTAATTTTTAATTTATACATCTACATGATTGAAACAATTTAATATAATGTTTAAAACTTACTATAATTTTTAATTTTGCCTATTTTTTCTTTCAAAATGTTCTATGTAATTTTCCTTGTTTTATACCAAATTAGAATTATTTTTGCAATTATATATTTAAATGTTTAGTGGTGCAAGGCACAATTAAATGCCCTAAATCATATTAATTTAAAATAAAATGCTTTTTCTTGATTTTAATAGAACTGTGAGCTCATTAACGTCCCTGGTGGCTTAGACGGTAAATAGTCTGCCTGCAGTGTGGGAGACCCGGTCTCGATCCCTGAGTTGGGAAGATTCTCTGGAGAAGGAAATGGCAACCCACTCCAACACTCTTGCCTGGAATATCCCATGTACTAAGGAGACGTGGTAGGTTACAGTTCATGGGGTCACAGAGTCGGACACGACTGAGTGACTGAGTGATAAGCTTGTTGTTAAAAAAATGAAAGATGTAGTAACAAAATTAAAATTTTCTGTAATCCAGAGAAAAATATCTTTCTGGTTTTCTTTTCTGACTTTATAATATATATGTAAAAAATATTCTATAGGTACCCATAGCATTTCACTCTGTTATTGTATAGCCTGTTTTTCACTTAGCAAAAACTCACGGTTATCTTTCCATATTATTTTGTATCTTTATATATGATATGATGTGTTTATATGTATATACAATATATCTAATATTTCAATTAAAACAATATACAATTCTGTAAATATATATTTCTATATATAATCAATAATGTTATGGACATTTAGATTTGCTGATAGTTTTTGCTATTATAAACAGTACTATGATAAATATCCTTATTTTTACATATCGATCCAGTTAACTTCTGTAGATCTAATTCTGGAGAAAAAACTGGACCAAGGTATTATTTTAAAGAGTGGCATATACTTTAGAATGTTCACAAATGTTTGAAAAAAATGTAGGAGAGTGCTGCTTTATCTATACTATGGATATTATAGTCTATAAAGTTATTATATCTTTTTCAATCTGAAAACAATTTTTGAACTCTGGCATTTGAATTGTATTTTGTTGACTATATGTGAAGATTAATTGAAATTGGGTACATAATGTGCAGAACCTGATGCAAAATGAAAGTGCAAGGACTTTGTTGAAAAAAATATTAAGAATTTCAAGCCTGTGTTAGAAAAATATTATATCAAGCATGAGGCCTTTATAAGCTTGGGACACACTGTGACATTGAAAGTTTCAGACTCAGGAGTCCGGTTCTGGCCTGGGCTTTTTAAATGGATGTTAGCCCTTTCAGTCGGGGAAGACGATGGCACCCCACTCCAGTACTCTTGCCTGGAAAGTCCCATGAACGGAGGAGCCTGGTGAGCTGCAGTCCATGGGGTCTCGAAGAGTCGGACACGACTGAGCGACTTCACTTTTTTCACTTTCATGAATTGGAGAAGGAAATGGCAACCCACTCCACTGTTCTTGCCTGGAGAATCCCAGGGACGAGGGAGCCTGATGGGCTGCCATCTATGGGGTCACACAGAGTCAGACACAACTGAAGTGACTTAGCAGCAGCAGCTTGCCTGGGAAATCCCATGGACCGAGGACCCTGGTAGGCTATAGTCCATGGGGCCGCTAAGAGTTGGACGTGACTGAGCGACTTCACTTTCACTTTTCACTTTCATGCATTGGAGAAGGAAATGGCAACCCACTCCAGTGTTCTTGCCTGGAGAATCCCAGGGACAGAGGAGCCTTGTGGGCTTCCGTCTATGGGGTCGCACAGAGTCGGACACGACTGATGCGACTTCGCAGTAGCAGCAGCAGCAGCAGCAGCCCTTTCAGTTAGAATTCTGTTTCTGACTGCTATTTGACAATGGTTTTTCACCAAGTTTTTTAAATTCTAGTGTATTTTTTTCAGTTCAGTTCAGTCACTCAGTGGTGTCCCACTCTTTGCAACCCCATGGACTGTAGCATGCCAGGCTTGCCTGTCCATTATCAACTCCTGGAGCTTGCTGAAACTCATGTCCATGGAATTGGTGATGCCATCCAACCACTTCATCCTCTGTTTTCCCCCCTCTCTATCTGCTTTCAATCATTCCCCAAGTCAGAGAATTTTCCAACAAGTCAGTTCTTCGCATCAGGCCAAAGTGTTGTAGTTTCAGCATGAGTCCTTCCAATGAATATTCAGGACTGATTTCCTTTAGGAATGACTAGTTTGATCTCCTTGCAGTCCAAGGGACTCTCAAGAGTCTTCTCCAACACCACACACACCAAAAAAAGCATCAGTTCTTCAGTGCTCAGCTTTCTTTATGGTCCAATTCTCACATCCATACATGACTACTGGAAAAACCATAGCTTTGACTAGATGGGCTTTGTTGGCAAAGTGATGTCTCTGCATTTTAATATCCTGCCTAGGTTGGTCATAGCTTTTTTTTTGAGGAGCAAGGGTCTTTTAATTTCATGGCTGCAGTCACTATCTGAAGTGATTTTGGAGCCCAAAAAGATGAAGTCTGTCACTGTTTCCACTTCCCCCCATCTATTTGCTATGCAGTGATGGGACCGAATGCTATGATCTTAGTGTTTTGAATGTTCAGTTTTAAGCCAATTTTTTCACTCTCTAATTTCATTTTCATCAAGAGGCTCTTTAGTTCTTCTTCACTTTCTGCCATAAGGGTGGTGTCATATGCATATCTGAGGTTATTGATATTTCTCCTGGCAATCTTAATTCCAGTTTGTACTTCATCCAGCCCATCATTTCACATGATGTACTCTGCATATAAATTAAATAAGCAGGGTGACAATATATAGCCTTGACCTTGACATACTCCAGTACCAATTTGGAACCAGTCTGTTGTCCTATGTCTGGTTCTAACTGTTGTTTATTGACTGACATACAGATTTCTCAGGAGGCAGATACAGTGGTCTTTATTCCCATTTCTTGAAGAATTTTCCACAGTTTATTGTGATCCACACAGTCAAAGGCTTTGACGTAGTCAATAAAGCAGAAGTAGATGTTTTTCTGGAATGCTCTTGCTTTTTCCATGATCCAGAGGATGTTAGCAATTTGATCTCTGGTTCCTCTGCCTTTTCAAAAACCAGCTTGAACATCTGGAAGTTCACGGTTCATGTATTGCTGAAGCCTGGCTTGGAGAATTTTGAGCATTACTCTCTAGCATGTGAGATGTGTGCAATTGTGCAGCAGTTTGAGCATTCTTTGGCATTTCCTTTCTCTGGGATTGGAATGAAAACTGACCTTTTCCAGTCCTGTGGCCACTGCTGAGTTTTCCAAATTTGCTGGTATACTGAGTGCAGTACTTTCACAGCATCATCTTTTAGGACTTGAAATAGCGCAACTGGAATTCCATCACCTCCACTAGCTTTGTTCATAGTGATCCTTCCTAAAGCCCACTTGACTTCACATTCCAGGATGTCTGGCTCTAGGTGAGTGAACACACCATCATGGTTATCTGAGTCATGAAGATCTTTTTTTATAATTCTTCTGTGTATCTTGCCAGCTCTTCTTAATGTCTCCTGCTTCTGTTAGATCCATACCATTTCTGTCCTTTATTGAGCCCATCTTTGCATGAAATTTTCCCTTGGTATCTCTAATTTTCTTAAGAGGTCTCTAATCTTTCCCATTCTATTGTTTTCCTCTATTTCTTTGTATTGATCACTGAGGAAGGCTTTCTTATTTCTCCTTGCTATTCTTTGGAACTCTGCATTCACTTGGATATAACTTTCCTTTTCTCCTTTGCCTTTCACTTTTCTTCCTTTCTCAACTATTTGCAAGGCCTCCTCAGACAACCATTTTGCCTTTTGCATTTCTTTTTATTGGGGATGGTCTTGATCACTGCCTCCTGTACAATGTCATAACCTTCTGCACACAGTTCTTCAGACACTCTGTGTATTAGATCTAATCCCCTGAATCTATTTGTCCCTTCCAC
The DNA here is from genome assembly GCA_935064755.1 of Tragelaphus eurycerus. Taxonomy (NCBI): domain Eukaryota; kingdom Metazoa; phylum Chordata; class Mammalia; order Artiodactyla; family Bovidae; genus Tragelaphus; species Tragelaphus eurycerus. The sequence goes on from CAKXYN010000012.1 coordinate 11,225,142, forward strand.
TGTATAAACCTAAGGGATTTCATTTAGGTCATACCTGAATGGTCTAGTGGTTTTCCTTTATTTCAATTTAAGTTTGAATTTGGCAATGAGAAGTTCATTATCTGAGCCACAGTCAGCTCCTGGTCTTGTTTTTGCTGACTGTATAGAGCTTGTCCATAGTTGGCTTCAAGGAATATATTCAACCTGATTTCGGTATCAAAAGCAAGAGAGTTCCAGAAAAACATCTATTTCTGCTTTACTGACTATGCCAAAGCCTTTGACTGTGTAGATCACAATAAACTCTGGAAAATTCTGAGAGAGATGGGAATACCAGACCACCTGATCTGCCTCTTGAGAAATCTGTATGCAGGTCAGGAAGCAACAGTTAGAACTGGTCATGGAACAACAGACTGGTTCCAAATAGGAAAAGGAGTACGTCAAGGCTGTATATTGTCACCATGTTTATTTAACTTATATGCAGAGTACATCATGAGAAATGCTGGACTGGAGGAAACACAAGCTAGAATCAAGATTTCCGGGAGAAATATCAATAACCTCAGATATGCAGATGATATCACCCTTATGGCAGAAAGTGAAGAGGAACTCAAAAGCCTCTTGATGAAAGTGAAAGTGGAGAGTTTAAAGGTTGGCTTAAAGCTCAACATTCAGAAAACGAAGATCATGGCATCTGGTACCATCACTACATGGGAAATGGATGGAGAAACAGTGAAAACAGTGTCAGACTTTATTTTTCTGGGCTCCAAAATCACTACAGATGGTGACTGCAGCCATGAAATTAAAAGACGCTTACTCCTTGGAAGGAAAGTTATGACCAACCTAGATAGCATATTCAAAAGCAGAGACATTACTTTGCCAACAAAGGTTCACCTAGTCAAGGCTATGGTGTTTCCTGTGGTCATGTATGGATGTGAGAGCTGGACTGTGAGGAAGGCTGAACGCCCAAGAATTGATGCTTTTGAACTGTGGTGTTGGAGAAGACTCTTGAGAGTCCCTTGGACTGCAAGAAGATCCAAGCAGTCCATTCTGAAGGAGATCAGCCCTGGGATTTCTTTGGAAGGAATGATGCTAAAGCTGAAACTCCAGTATTTTGGCCACCTCATGCGAAGAGTTGACTCATTGGAGAAGACTCTGATGCTGGGAGGGATTGAGGGCACGAGGAGAAGGGGACAACAGAGGATGAGATGGCTGGATGGCATCACTGACTCGAGGAATGTGAGTCTGAGTGACCTCCGAGAGCTGGTGATGGATAGGGAGGCCTGGTGTGCTGCAGTTCATGGGGTCGCAAAGAGTCAGACTCGACTGAGCGACTGATCTGATTTCGGTATTGAGCGTCTGGTGATGTCCATGTGTAAAGTCTTCTCTTGTGTTGTTGGAAGAGGGTGTTTGCTATGACCAGTGTATCTTTTCAGTTATTTGTAAAAAATTTAGAGTCTCATGCCTAAATTATGGAAGCATTATGTAATTTTTCTTATAGGTATATGATTTTTTCTTTATACTTAAATTGTATGTAAAAATTTAATCTTGTTATATGTCCTTTTTTACTTCAGGTCAGAATTTAACTGTATTTTCTTTTCACCAAACTAGTTGTTAAGTAGACCTTATATCATTTATCTTGTTATCTATATTTTCCCCAATGATCAGACATGCTACATTTTTTTCATATGCCAATAAAAATATAGGAACAAATTTCTAGATTTTCTATTCAGTTCCATTGATCTAACTTGTTTTTCCCCCAAGCCAAGCTATTTTAATTACTGTAGCTCTATGATTCCTTTTATTCCTCTACTTTCAATAATATTCATTTATTTTCTTGTTAATTTTCTAACCTGTATTTTTTGTTTCATCAAGTTGGTAATGGAACCTTTCAGATTTTGATTGCAAAAGCAGTGAATATGTTGATCCAACTGCATAAATGAATGCTTTTTTATTATTTTTAATTGGAGTATAATTACTTTACAATGTTGTGTTACTTTCTGCTGTGCAGCATTGTGAATCAGCTATATGTGTACATATAATCCCTGCCTCATGAACCTCCCTCCCACCCCTCATCCCAACCTTAGGTCATCATGGAGCACTGAGCTGAGCTCCCTGTGCTTCCACTAGCTGTCTTCTTTACACATCAGTGTCTTCAAACATTAACGTCTCACACATGAAAACAAGATGTAAACCTCCACATTTGTGTTTATTCATGTATTTCATTAACATACATTTTTTTTCTTATGGGCCCCACATATTTTTAAGTTTATTATTTTAGATTTGATCTTTTTGAAGGAAAAAAAAAAAACAACATGCAGGCTGTTTTGCATGTTAATCATGTTCGTGGTCATCATGTCCTTTCTTCTAGAGGTCTGTTTTTCACCTTTTTTGCATGCTGTGCCAAAGGGAAAGTCCACCATGGACTGTATCAGGTTCTTGTATCTGGCTGCCAGTTGAATTCATAAGAAAAAGATAGCTTCAAGTACTTGTCAGAATGTCATTTACAGTTTGCAGATGAGTGACTTCTCTGCTAGAAGAATTTGGTTGAATTCTCAAGTTTTCTGTTCAGTGGGCCCCATTTGATCGTTCACTTAGAACTTCAGTTTAACAGACTGGCAGAGTGTAAGATTTTATTACCTATTCACCTACTCATTTGTTTAGCTGCCTAAAGAGAGAGAATCAAGAACTATACTCTCAGACCACCAAAGTCTAGGGAATTTTATTTTTTAAATTACTTCATCCAGTACAGTATCAACTACCTATTACAAAAGTGTTTATATTAATATAGATTACTCTTTCATTTTGTTGTGAACTTGCCACCCTCGTAAAACTTTTAAAGAGATTGAAAAGAAACAAACAAAAACCTCCCCGCTGGCTTTCTCTTTGTTGCATGCATGTATATTTCGCCTGCACTTGTACCTTTTTATCTATAAGCCTTCATTTATGGACTCTGGTCTAAGCAATTTGGATGCACCTTTGTATTCGGACTTTACACATCTCTTTTCTATTGAAACTCCTTGCTATTAGTCAACTGCCAGATTAGAGAAGTATGACAAAGAGTGTCCCTTAGGGTACTTTCCTGTCTACTCTTAACTGTGTTGAGTCAGTAGTCTCTGGTTATTGACCTGTAGTAGGAAGTAAGGCATCAATTATAGCACGCATCCTCAGCTCAAATTTTTGAAACCTAGAGTACAGAAACTTTTATAGAATTTGAAATTAGTATTTTGATTATCATTTTGTCTTACTTTTTTTTTTACTTCGAGTTCATCTAAATTTTTGACAGTGTAAGACAGACACTTTTATATTTATCTCATTTGACTAATTAATAGGGCATACTATTTTAATTAATTCCCTAATGTCAAACTATTCTACTGTGAAGATGAATCTAAATGTGTTGTGGTGTATTATTTTTTTTTAATGTACTAGTGGGTTCTGTTTCATTTTTAGCTCTCATCTTTTTTTCTATATTTCCTATATATAATTTCATCCAGTTTCCCATCTCTACTTTATGGATAAATCCCAGATCTTGGCTTCCCAGGTGGCTCAGTGGTAAAGACTCTGCCTGCCAATGAAGGAGATTCAAGAGACTCCAGTTCAATCCCTGTGTTGGGAAGATCCCCTGGAGTAGGAAATGGCAACCAATTCCAGTATTCTTGCCTGGGAAATCACATGGACAGAGGAACCCGGTGAGCTACAGTCCATGGGGTCACAAAGAACCCAACATGACTGAGCACCCATGGACACAAGTGTGCACACACGCACCCACCCATCCACCCACATATATCCAGATCTCACTACCTACTTTTGCTTTTCCCATAGGCTCTGGTTCCACCATTCAGATGAGTGTTTACTCCTGCTTTGGATATTATGATGATGCTTTTAAGTCAAAGCAACATGTTCAAAACTCCATATCTTTCCATATCCATTGCCTTTCCATATCTATCTCTCTGTATGCTCATTCATCTGTTCATTTATACCTTTATTCATTGTTGTATTTATTGAATACTTTCTTTGTATCATATCTTGTTGCTGGATTTATATTAGTGAAAATAGCTGACAAGTTCAGTCCTCTGAGGAGATTTTCACAGAATCAAGAGACATGCACGCAGCATACAAGTTAGCAGTATGGGATGGCATGAGAGGAGCCAAGTCATGATGATATTGGGATAGAATGAAAGAACAAAGGGAGTACCTAATCCTGACTTGGGTGTCAGGAAAAGCTTCTTAAAGGAAGCAACATCTAAGTTAAGTGCTAAAGCTGGAGTAATATTTTATCCATGTAAAAGAGAAAAGGTAAGGGAGTACCTTCCTTCCTTCCAGGTAAGGAAGACAGGGAGTATAATAGTAAAAAAAAGAAAAAAAATCATGGCACACAAGCATGTATAGAAAATAGAAGGAAAGTGAAATCACTCGGTCATGTCTGACTCTTTGTGACCCCATGGGCTGTAGCCTACCAGGCTCCTCCGTCCATGGAATTTTCCAGGCAAGAGTACTGGAGTGGATTGCCATTTCCTTCTCCAGGGGATCTTCATTATATCTGGATGCTTCTTAGGGGTATGAAATAGTGAGTTTTCACATTGGAAAAGGAATCAGGAGCCAAATCCACAAGGGGTCTTTAAGTCGTGTTAAAGAATTTGTACTTTATTCAAAAGGACAGAGAAAACATTGGAAGATTAAAAGGAAGGATAATTTTATCAAATTTGAAGTTACAAATATCATTTTGACTGTACTGTGAAGGTTACATTCACACCTAAAGGCCAAAGACAGAGGAAAGAACAATTAGAATGAAATGAGAGATGATGAAATCTTTGATTTAAGCAGTGACATTAGAAATGGAGAAAAGTTAAGGATATTAAAATATATTTTGAAGGTCATGGTGATTTCATTAATTGGGGCTTTAGAGGGAGAAAATTCAATGATTTCTATCTTGAGTAATAGGATGTATAAGGATATCTGTGTGTGTGTTTTCTTCTGACCAACTGGGTGTCCTACAATTCAGTTAAATTATGATACTGACTACCCTGGAGATAGCAGCAGACTCCACAGACCTAAAGGCTCAGTCCTCAAGTTTGCCCTCACTTCAGATGCCAGTTCCAAGTATTGAGTTACCATGTTATCTTTACTTCTATTTCACTAAGCTAGAGAGTCGGGGTTTCCACAGTAGGCATATCCTCTATTTTCTAGTCTTAATAATTTCCTAGAATAACTCATGAGGATCAGGAACACACTGTACTCACTGCTACTGCTTTATTATAAAGGATAAAACTCAGGATTAGCCAATGAAAGAAATGCATAAGGCAAGGCATATGGGAAGGGACACATAGCTTCCATGCCCTCTCCAGGTATACCACCCTCTTAACACCTTGGCATGTTCACCAGCCCAGTAACTCTCTGAACTCTGTGGTTGAGGGGGTTTTGTGGAGGTTTCATCAGAGTTACCTTTTTAGAATAAAGATGCTTCTATAACCCTTATCAGTCAGGAAATTTCAAGGATTTTAGGAGCTGGGTGTCAGGAATGGGGAACAAAGACCAAATATTTATGTTTGTTATACTACAGCCTTCTACTGAGAAGTGGAACAGAAGAACAGCAGGTTTAGAAAGGGAAAAATTGAGTTCAATCTTAAACATGTTGCACTTGAGTTTCTTTAAGTATAAGCATAAATAATCAGTATGGTCTGGGACTACCAGACCACCTGATCTGTCTCTTGAGAAATTTGTATGCAGGTCAGGAAGCAACAGTTAGAACTGGACATGGAACAACAGACTGGTTCCAAATAGGAAAAGGAGTACGTCAAGGCTCTATATTGTCACCCTGTTTATTTAATTTATATGCAGAGTACATCATGAGAAATGCTAGACTGGAAGAAGCACAAGCTGGAATCAAGATTGCCGGGAGAAATACCAATAACCTCAGATATGCACATGACACCACCCTTATGGCAGAAAGTGAAGAGGAACTAAAAAGCCTCTTGATGAAGGTGAAAGTGCAGAGTGAAAAAGTTGGCTTAAAGCTCAACATTCAGAAAACGAAGATCATGGCATCCGGTCCCATAACTTCATGGGAAATAAATGGGTAAACAGTGGAAACAGTGTCAGACTTTATTTTTCTGGGCTCCAAAATCACTGCAGATGGTGACTACAGCCCTGAAACTAAAAGATGCTTACTCCTTGGAAGGAAAGTTATGACCAACCTAGATAGCATATTCAAAAGCAGAGACATTACTTTGCCAACATAGGTCCATATAGTCAAGGCTATGGTTTTTCCTGTGGTCATGTATGGATGTGAGAGTTGGACTGTGAAGAAGGCTGAGTGCCAAAGAATTGATGCTTTTGAACTGTGGTGTTGGAGAAGACTCTTGAGAGTCCCTTGGACTGCAAGGAGATCCAACCAGTCCATTCTAAAGGAGATCAGCCCTGGGATTTCTTTGGAAGGAATGATGCTAAAGCTGAAACTCCAGTAGTTTGGCCACCTCATGTGAAGAGTTGACTCATTGGAAAAGACTGTGATGCTGGGAGGGATTGGGGGCAAGAAGAGAAGGGGACGACAGAGGATGAGATGGCTGGATGGCATCACTGACTCGATGGACATGAGTCTGAGTGACCTCCGGGAGTTGGTGATGGACAGGGAGGCCTGGCGTGCTGTGATTTATGGGGTCGCAAAGAGTCAGACATGACTGAGCAACTGATCTGATCTGATAATCAGTAGAAAGTGAATGGTTCTGGAGTTTAAGAGAAAAATTTAAACTGGAAACTTTGCCTTAGTGAGCCTTAGGGCATGAATGGTTATTAAAAGCATGAAACTAAATGAAGATTGCCAACAATGAGTATACCACATAAAAAGAGAGAGGCTCCAGATTCTTCAAGGGCTCAACCAAGAAATGGAACCCTACAAAGAAGATGGGGAAGGTCATAAAAAAAAAAATAACAGGAAGAATCAAGACTAAGCTAATATATTTTGAGTGTGTATGTTCACTAAGCATTGAGTGCAGTAAGCACTTTGCATAGATTGGTTTATGTAAAACCACAAAGTGTAGAGTCAAGGATGTCAAAGGAAGAAATTGTTCAATATAGATGAAACCAACTATAGAGCTGAATACAACCAAGACATTAATTATGGTAGAGACTGACGTGTGTTTATTGTATTTAGTGCAAGGAAGCCTCTGGAAAACTTGAGAAAAGCAATTTCTGAAAAATATTAGAAGCAATAACCATCCGACATTAGGTCTAGGAAGTAATGAAGGGCAAGGAAATGTTTTTTATGACTACTGCTAGTTTAGTTCAATTCAGTTCAGTCACTCAGTGGTGTCCAACTCTTTGAGACCTCATGAACTGCAGCACTCCAGGCTACCCTGTCCATCACTAACTCCCAGAGATTGCTCAAACTCATGTCCATCTAGTTGGTGATGCCATCTGACCATCTCATCCTCTGTTGTCCCCTTCTCCTCCTGCCTTCAATCTTTCCCAGCATCAGGGTCTTTTCTAATGAATGCTGCTGCTACTGCTGGAGTGGGTTGCCATTTCCTTCTCCAGTGCATGAAAGTGAAAAGGGAAAGTGAAGTCGCTCAGTCGTGTCCGACTCTTAGTGACCCCATGGACTGGAGCCTACCAGGCTCCTCCGTCCATGGGATTTTCCAGGCAAAAGTACTGGGGTGCGGTGCCATTGCCTTCCCTGTTTCTAATGAATACTGACTGCTAAAAGTGAAAATGAAGTTGCTTGGTTGTGTCTGACTCTTTGTGACCCCATGGACTGTAGCCTATCAGGCTTCTCCGTCCATGGGATTTTCCAGGCAAGAGTACTGGAATGGGTTGCCATTTCCTTCTCCAGGGGATCTTCCCAACCCAGGGATCAAACCCAGACCTCCCACACTGTAGGCATACACTTTACCCTCTGAGCCACCAGGGAAGCCTACTATTCTACATATCCAGAATTGAAAACTTGTCTTCATTTTGGATCTGTTTCTTTCATTTGTTTTCTGATATTAATTCTAATTGCACAATGACTGTTGCTTCTCTCAGGCTTCTCCTTGTCATTGACACTAAGAGGGCCACTGTTGTTCAATCCTGGTCTCATACTCCCACACCTCAAATTCGGCTCCTGTTTAGGTAAAATCATACTATAGTTATTATTTAAAGCCTAGTTCAAATGCTGCTTATCTGACCAATAATTTCATACTCAAGCAATCAACTTTTCTCTAAACTCTTATAAGGCTTCATAGGTACCCTTTTTGTGATTTTCACAGCTTTCAGCCTTGAGTATGACCACCCACATACATGTCTTCTCTCCATTTCTATGTGTTAACTTCATTAGAATAGAAGTCATACTTATTTTTAAATTGTACATAGTTCCTTAAACAGAACATTTAAGTACTTATTTTGTTTCTGTATAATTTTGAACTTTTGGACCTTGGGCAACTCCTAAGTCTTCTGAATATTATTTCTTCCAAAAAGGGATGATAATATTATCTGTTCTGCCTATTAATATTGTAGAATGGTTTTGAGAATTTACAAAATGAACGCTTTTAAAAATTCTTTAAAAATTGTAGCATATACCCCATTAAGATATAAGCGGTTTATTATTTACACTGTTACTATCACTGTGGCATAGTAGTGTTGTTAGAATTATTATTATAGTGATACCAATATGATTGTTCTATGCTAAAAATGACTGGTCTATTTAGTTATGTAACAATTCAGCCAATTAGTAGTTTAAAGGTTAATTTCTTCAATTCATAGCATATAACACCTGTGGGAAAGTATCTGCCAATTGATTTTCATGAATAATTCAAGAAACATATATTTTATTCAGAGACCATTTCTTTCCCTGGATGTTTGCATTAGGAGATAACTCTGGTGATTTTGATTAAATGTCTTGAGCCTCATTCATCACTTTGCTATTCTTTTACTTTTTAAGTGCAAAATTAATGTGTGTTTATTGTAAAAATGCAAACCATTCTTAAGAGTTCACATAAAAACTAAAACTCCAATTCCCAGAAATAACTACTGTTAAAAAGTGCTTGGTATGTGTATTTCCAGCAAATTGTTCTATATGCACACATATTTATTTTTTATTATTATCAATATTGTTCTCTATTTTTCTCTTTCCTCATCCCTGTGGTTCTATGTATGTATTTGTGTGACATGACTTAGTGACTAGACAACAACAATGTACATACACACAAAGGTATATATATGAATGTGTTAGTCACTCAGACGTGCCCAACTCTTTGCAATCTCATGGACAGCAGTCTGCTAGGTTCCTCTGTCCATGAGATTTTCCAGGCAAGGATACTGGAGTTTGCCATGTCCTTCTCCAGAGGATCTTCCTGACCCAGGGATCTAACCCAGGTCTCCTGCACCACAGGGAGACTCTTTACCAACTGAGCTACACGCACACACACACACACACACACACACACACACACACACACACACACACACACGTATATTAAGTGTAATATAAATACTGTGGTTGGAGAAGACTCTTGAGAGTCCCTTGGACTGCAAGGAGATCCAACCAGTCCATCCTAAAGGAGATCAGTCCTGGGTGTTCATTGGAAAGACTGATGCTAAAGCTGAAACTCCAGTAATTTGGCCACCTGATGAGAAGATCTGACTCATTGGAAAAGACCCTGATGCTGGGAAAGATTGAGGGCAGGAGGAGAAAGGAATGACAGAGGATGAGATGGTTGGATGGCATCACTGACTCGATGGACATGAGTTTGAGTGAACTCTGGGAGTTGGTGATGGACAGGGAGGCCTGGTGTGCTGCAATTCATGGGGTCACAAAGAGTCAGATACCACTGAGTGACTGAACTGAACTGAACTGAGGGGTTTTGTATATTCTAGAAAGCAGCTCTTTCCTGTGGTTAATGAGGTTGCAAAGAGTTGGACACGACTGAGTGACTGAACCTAACTGAACTGATTCATTCTTTGATTCTCACATGTATTCTAATGTGATACGTTAGAGGGCCACCTATGATTTTGTGAGAACACACTTGATGTAGTAGATTTTCTTGGGCTTCCTTGGTGGCTCAATAGTAAAGAATCTGCCTGCAATGCAAGAGACTTGCAGGAGATGTGGATTTGATTCCTGGGTTGGGAAGATCCCCCTGGAGAAGGAAATGACAACCCACTCCAGTATTTCTGTTGGGATAATCACATGGACAGAGGAACCTGGCAGACTACAGTCCATGGGTTACAAAGAGTTGGAGACAACTGAGCAACCAACCAACCAACCAACCAACCAATTTGTCTTCCAAAAAGCACTTACTATATGTTGGATGTAGGAGACACTGCTGTGAGTCAGACATCTCTGCACCTGCAGAGATGGAGCTTAATACAGTGGGAGGTAGACAAGATGTATTATACAAGGCACCAACCTGCTTTTTAATTGAGCTCTCTAACAGAAAAATGTTTTATCAGAGAGTAAATGCATGTTGTTTCCTTTTCTCTTTTAACAAGAGAAATTGCCAGGTACTTCTTAGAATAAGCAGGCACAGAAAAATCACCTTGCAGCAGATACTGTTGAGAATTACTTGTGGACTCTCATGTATAAATACAGAATGAGCAGGCTCATCTATCTTAGGAAATGGCAAGCCTTCCGTTCCCCCAACCCCCACCTTTCAGTGACTTTATAAAGTGCTCCTGTTCTATGTAAGGAGAGGGTGGTGTTATGGAAGAAGACAAGTTGGGTCAATTTGGTTAAGGAACCTAAGGCATTCTAAAAAGGAAGAAACCCAAACACTAATGCCTTAGGAAATGACTCTATAAAACCAAAATTTCAGTGGTGTAACATTGGAAGTTTGGCTGATTAGGATATGAAGCTGATACACTATCACAATACGTGAAACTTCCTACCCTCAAAACACCAAGAGGTTCTGGATCAACCTATAGAGTAGTTTCACTCAGGAAGTGCTGCATCTCCAGGCTGGCCCAGCTTTCAACTAAAGGCATGTATCTGTCTCAACTCCCACCATTCCTGTGAAAGGAACAGGGTCTCCTTCAGAAGAGCTGGTCCATACCCAGGCATTGGGGCATTCACATCTAGCATCGCCAGATACCCAGAAGTGAACAATCTGCCACCCCTATATGGCAAGTTATGACACTGGAACTCTCTCCTATCTCCATCAGTCAGGATTATCAGGACCCAGGATAGTGCTTTAATCAGAGAATGACAAGTGCTTTTGTCAAGGGATTTAACCTGTTTAGTTAGTATCTTAATTTGCTCAGGGATGCTATAACCAAATACTATAGACAAGATGGCATATAAATATCATTTATTTCTCATAGTTCTGGATGCAGCTGGATATCCAAGATTAGGGTGCCAGTGTGGTCAGGTGGTTATTCTCTTCTGGGTTGTAAAATTCTCATTTTATTCTCCTATGGAAGAAAGGGACAAGGGATCTCTTTGAAGCCTCTTTTATAAGAGCACTAATCCCATTCATGAGGGCTCTGCTCTCATGACTTTATATCTTCCTAAAAGCCCCACCTTCTAATATCATCATGTGGGGAAGCTAAGGAGATACACACATATAACCTAGGCTTAGCTAAGCAGATTATTCCCATCCAAAATTTAAATCTTGAAGAAATGAGAAAAATAATACATGCAGAATTGAGAAATTATTCACTGTGTTATCAATGACTTTGAGAGTTCAGTACATCCTGAAATTATCAGTGCCTTAATCTGTACTGTGGTATGAGACTGTGCTCCCAAAGCCCCGCCCCTCTGGGTTCCTGTCCATTGCCACTGCCTAAATACTGATACTAGCCTTTTCCTTCATGCAGTACTGTATAGCTTTTCATATAAAGTCTATCTGTGTTTTAGCTGACAGATTCAGCTTCTATTCTCTGCAAAAATTAACTGTGACTAATGGGAGTGGCATGTGTGCATGCTCAGTTGTATCTGACTCTTTGCACCCCCATGGACTGTAGACCACCAGGCTCCTTTGTCCATGGAATTTCCCAAGTAATAATACTGGAGTGGGTTGCCATTTCCTACTGCAGAGGATCTTCCTGTCCCAGGCATCGAACTTGGGTCTCTTGCATCTCCTGCATTGACTGGAAGATTCTTTAACACTGAGCCACCAGGGAAGTCCAGTGGGAATGGAGAGGATGTGAAAATGAACCAAAAAGACATCTCAGATCAGATCAGATCAGATCAGTCGCTCAGTCGTGTCCGACTCCTTGCGACACCATGAACTGCAGCACGCCAGACCTCCCTGTCCATCACCAACTCCCGGAGGTCACTCAGACTCATGTCCATCGAGTCAGTGATGCCATCCAGCCATCTCATCCTCTGTCGTCCCCTTCTCCTCCTGCCCCCAATCCCTCCCAGCATCAGAGTCTTCTCCAATGAGTCAACTCTTCACATGAGGTGGCCAAAATACTGGAGTTTCAGCTTTAGCATCATTCCTTCCAAAGAAATCCCAGGGCTGATCTCCTTCAGAATGGACTGGTTGGATCTCCTTGCAGTCCAAGGGACTCTCAAGAGTCTTCTCCCACACCACAGTTCAAAAACATCAATTCTTCGGCGCTCAGCCTTCTTCAGTCCAGCTCTCACAGCATGATTTAATCTAGGAGATTCTAATAAAACTTCCAAGACTAGAGGGGAAAAACAGACTTGAAATACAGCTGGTCTTCTCTATCCACAGGTTCCACATTTTAAAAAATTAAAATTACTGACAGTTCCAAAAAACAAAACTTGAATATGCCACACTCTGGCAACTATTTACATGCACTTAAATTGTATTTACAACTATTTACATAGCTTTTACATTGAATTAGGTATTATAGACAAACTAGGTGTGATTTAAAGTATAAGGAAGGATGTTCCTGGGTTATATGCAAATACTATACCATTTTATATAAAGTTCTTGAGCATACTAAGATTTTGGTATGGGGGGCGGTGGTTCTGGAACTAATCAATCCTCTGCAGATACTGATGAACAACAACTGTATTCAGGAGACAGGTAATAAGGACAGTTTGGGGACTAGAATAAATAGTACATATCGGGAAGTAGGGTTAAATAATAAAGATGTGTGTGTGTGTGTGCGCACGCGCACGTGCACTCCATCATGTCTGACTCTGTTGGCTATGGACTATAGCCTGCCAGGCTCCTCTGTCCATGGGATTTTCCAGGCAAGAATACTGGAGTGGGTTGCCATTTCCTACTCCAGGGGATCTTCCCAATCCCATGTCTTGAACCCATGTCTCCTGCTTGGTAGGTGGATTCTTTACAACTAGCACCACCTGGGAAGCCCAATAATGACTAAGTGACCCCCTAATTGTTCACTCTTTTATCACTCCCAAAAATTGTTTGTTGAATTCTTGTTATATGGCAACAATTTTGTTGGCTCTGGACACTTAAAGATAAAATGGCAAAATCTATGTAGTCAAGGAGACACTAGTCTTTTCCAGAGCAGTAGTGAATTTCAAAGCACACATTTCTTTCATTAAAAAAAATTTGTTTTTCTATTCAATTTTTTCTTTCACTTTTATTTACTTTACAGTATTTTATTGGTTTTGCCATACATTGACATGAATCTGCCATGGGTGCACATGTGTTCCCCATCCTGAACCCCTCTCCCGCCTCCCTTCCCATCCCTTCCCTCTGGGTCATCCCAGTGCACCAGCCCCAAGCACCCTGTCTCATTCATAGAACCTGGACTGGCGATTCGTTTGACATATGATAATTTACATGTTTCAGTGCCATTCTCCCATATCATCCCACCCTTGCCCTCTCCCACAGAGTCCAAAAGACTGTTCTATACATCTGTGTCTCTTTTGCTGTCTCGTATACAGGGTTATTGTTACCATCTTGCTAAATTCCATATATGTGTGTTAGTATACTGTACTGGTGTTTTTCTTTCTGGCTTACTTCACTCTGTATAATAGGCTCCAGTTTCATTTGCCTCATTAGAACTGATTCAAATGTATTCTTTTTAATGGCTGAGTAATATTCCATTGTGTATATGTACCACAGCTTTCTTATCCATTCATCTGCTGATGGACATCTAGGTTGCTTCCATGTCCTGGCTATTATAAACAGTGCTGCGATGAACATTGGGGTACACATGTCTCTTTCAATTCTGGTTTCCTTGGTGTGTATGCCCAGCAGTGGGATTGCTGGGCTATATGGCAGTTCTATTTCCAGTTTTTTAAGGAATCTCCTCACTGTTCTCCATAGTGGCTGTACTAGTTTGCATTCCCATCAACAGTATAAGAGGGTTCCCTTTTCTCCACACCCTCTGCAGCATTTATTGCTTGTAGACTTTGGATCGCAGCCATTCTGACTGGAGTGACTGTTTGGCTGTGCTAGGTCTTTGTTGCTGTGTGCAGTCTTTCTCTGGTTGCAGCAAGTGGAGACTAATCTCTAGTTGCAGTGCGTAGGCTTCTCACTGTGGTGGCTTCTCTTGTTGTAGAGCATGGGCTCCAGGGCACATGGGCTTCAGTAGTTGTGGCACATGGGATTAGTTGTCCCATAGCATGTGGGATCTTCCCAGACCAGGGATTGAACCTTCATTCTCTACATTGGCAGGCAGATTCTTAACCACTGAACCACCAGGGAAGTCTTCCTTTCAGTTTTTAATTTGACCATTTTGATAACTTTCTCTCTCTCTCAGGCAAATTATTGTAATCCATTTATTACTTTTAAAAATTGACAGAAATGGAAATTAAGTAATATTTTCTATATCAAATAATACTAGAAGAATGAAAGTAAAAGACTGTGGATCCTAAGGGCTACATTCTCTATTTTATGAATACATATCTATTTGTTGCTGCTAAGTCGCTTCAGTTGTGTCCGACTCTGTGCGACCCCATAGACGGAAGCTCACCAGGCTCCCCCGTCCCTGGGATTCTCCCGGCAAGAACACTGGAGTGGGTTGCCATTTCTTTCTCCAATGCATGAAAGTGAAAAGTGAAAGTGAAGTCGCTCAGTCATGTCCGACTCTCAGCGACCCCATGGACTGGAGCCTACCAGGATCCTCCGTCCATGGGATTTTCCAGGCAAAAGTACTGAGGTGGGGTGCCATTGCCTTCCCCGTATCTATTTGCTAGTTATGGGTAATCATAAATTTAAAAGTTTATGTAAAAATAATACAATATAGAAAATAAGGAAGTGAGATTCCACATGTGACAGTAGAAAGGCTGGTGCCATCCACTCTGCCCTGCTAGTTACCACTTGACCCAGCTGCCCCAAGGCACATATCAACTTGGACTCTCAGAAAGTCCTTCTTCCTGAGATACCAGGCTTGGATTAAAATTCTATTGCTACAATTCTAATAGCCCTATTGAAACTGTAATTGAATAGAATAGGGAGTTTAAAGCATGAAGTGGTATAAACTCACTAGCCAATCAGAAAAGGAAGAAGACAGAATGTATCTCTCATCAAAATGATACTGATGTCTCACCATTTTCCAATTCCCCCATTACTTCAAGAGAAAATAAAGGCATGCACTGTATTATAAAACAAAATTACATGATGCAGAGCTGGGAAATAACACTCGTACATGGAAGATTCACAGGGGTTTACTTACATAGAGTCCTAATAAGGAGACTGTGCAAACCTAGTCCTCCCTCATAGATGGATGTTACCAATGGATGGTTTCCCAATCTATCCACAAGCCACAGTGGCATACACTGTGGTCTTCTGCCAGCATAACTTTTGGAGCCCCAGTTTCCTGTGACTCTTTATATAGTGGTGTCTTTTGGTGAAGTGAAATTAATTAGTTATGGAAGAGCTTCTCATCTAGGGTGCCACTAATGTGTGTGCCAAAATATCAGTCTCCTTAACTCTAGGATTTACCCTGTAGAGTCTGGGATATTCAGAGCCATATGTTCACTGCATCTATCATGTTCACTGCAAGCAGGCCGTTTGCCTCAAAGCTTTATGAAAATATTCTTTTTATCTGTTTGGAAAAATGTGAATAAGGATGGGAAACACCATGCAGAACCAATATTCACTAGTCTCTCTAGGAACTCTGGGAGTCTGGTGGCACAATCCAGTGATTATCTACATAGACCTCAGTAGGCCTCTGCCAATTCCATTCCAATTAAATTCAAGCAGAATTTTTGGGTCTTGGGTGATTCATCTTAATCTTTATATGAAAAAGCAAAGAGCCAAGAATAGCCAAGGTAATTTTTGAGAAGAATCATATGAAAGCAGGACTTGCAAAATGTTTGTATAGGGTGCATGGGAGTTCATTATTTTATCTGTATTTTTCTGTGTTTGTCTAAAATATTTCACAATTAACTTAAATTTAGAAGAAAATAAAAGAGTGTAGCTATAGACTCTGATTGTTAAGACTCTTGTAAACAAGAAAGTAGAGAGCACAAAATATAACCTAAAAAGTTGTTCAATTCAGCTAGCAGTATCTTAAAATATATAGCATTTAGTCATTAAAAGACACCATAAAAAATTAAAAGACAACCTGCAAACTAAGAAACACTATTTGTAACACATACATCTGACAAAAGAGGAGTATTTAAACTTCAAAAACATATAAAGATTATCTGCAAATTAATTTTAAAAAACAAATCAACCAAAAAATGAGCCAAAATCGAGAACAGGCATTTCACAGAAATCCAAATAGCCACTAAACATATAAAGATGCACAACCATATTAGCAAGACAGAAAATACAAATTAAAAGATCAATCAGATGTTACCACCATCTGATTATAACAATCAGTGTGGGTTGATTACAATAGTAATCAGCAATAGTGTGGGTGTTACAAATAATGATGTGACAGTCCAGTTCATATGCAATGGATTTATGTGTAGATTAACCTCAAAACCTGAATGTGCAGTGAAAAAAAGAGGGGAAAATGTAGTGTAAACTTATTAGATCGAAATACAACACCAGGATAGCTATATTTTTAGGGAATTACATACATAAATATTTTCAAAAAGAGCAAGTAAATGAGTAATATACAATTTAGAGTAATAATTATTTCTGGCTGGGATGGAAAAAAATTTAAAGAGGCCTCTTAGAAGGCTTCAAAAATGCTGGCACTTTTTCTAGATGTTCCGGTCTGTAGTGAGTACCTGGGTATTCTTTTTATTATTATCCTTTAAAATGTGCACATATGGGATACATTCACATATATATATATATTTCACAATTAACATTTGTTTAGAAAATCCAGTGAGATTTAAAGAAGAACTCTTACAAAATTGTTCGTATCAGCAACTTCTAGACTGTCAGTGAGGATTTCCTTGCTACTAGGTAACCAAACAAAAGAGAGAATTCTCTTGGTTTCTGATGTAAGGTGAAAACCTTCAGCTGTAACGGCTATTTCAAAAGTTCTTTTTCTTCACAGCTGCCTCATTGTTCTCAATTATTTCTAAAAGTATTCCAATACGTGATTTTACACAATCTGTTTGCAAATAATAAGTGTCATTTCTGTCTTTCACCTTACAAGTAAAGTTTCATATATATATATATATAGATAGATCTATATCTATTTTTTGGAGGGCAAGATGTTCTCTAATTTACAATGTTTGAAAACTGCCAGTGTAATTAAAAGAAACTTTTGGATACCTCGGCTTCCCTTGTGGCTCAGCTGGTAAAGAATCCGCCTGCAATGTGGGAAACCTGGGTTCAATCCCTGGGTTGGGAAGATCCCCTGGAGAAAGGAAAAGCTACCCACTCCAGTACTCTGGCCTGGAGAATTCACAAAGAGACGAACACCACTGAATGACTTTCACTTTCACTTTCAAAGCTTTCCAGCAGAACCTTAGAACACCAGTTTCTAAGGAATGGGTTTCTCTAGTTGGGGAAAGGGGGCGGAGGGAGTCCAGCTGTAACTCAACTCTGAAAAATCTCTCGCTGCATGCATCTACACCCCTTTCCATCCCTTACAGACGAGAGGGACCTGTGCCGGGAAACCCAGAGCCCCGCCCACTCAGCGAGCCCCACCCCACTCTGGCCCCGCCCCTAGGGTCTTCCAGTACACAGTGAGCGCGCCCTTCGGGAGGCGGGGCTGCTCAGGCTCACTGCCCGGCAGCAGCGGGCTACCTCTGCCCTCAGCTTCTACTTCTCCGCTGGCTAATCCTCTACTGGTGTCTGGATTCCCGGACCCTGGTGAGTAGCTGGAGATTTCTGGGCCCAGCTGGCTCAGTCGTGGCCGGCACTGGGGCCACCCTCAGCGCCTGCGCTCTTACCCGCCAGCCAATCTGCTCGCCTGCAGATGGCCTTTGACCCTGCGCCCCAACGCCCTGCGCCGGCCGCGGCGGGCTGGGTCTAGCTGCGAGCCTCGAGAACTCGGGAACCCCACTCTGTTGCTCTTATACCTAATTTTGCTAGGGTTAGTTTTGTTGTCGTCTACTTTATCCTGAGCGTGTTGGCCTCGTCTCCGCCACGGTTTTGCAGCGAAACCTGTTGTCGCCTCGGTATTTTTCCCTCCCCAGGAAGTTGGGAATTTTAGGTGTAAATGAAAAGCCTTTCAGCGCCTTATCCTTTTGTCCCCAAACTCGGCCTTGTGCCTCAGGGGCAAGTGGGAAGGTCGAGGCCTACCTGGCTTGGCCTGCAGCAGTAAAGTGGCAGGCTCCGGTCTCCGGACGCCGAGGCATGGGGAGAGGAGAGCGAGGGTGGGGAGGCCAACGCATAGATGCGATTTCCATTCACCTGTTCCACTTTTGGGACTGTTATTTTAGCCTGTTACCGTTTGCTGAATCGAAGGATGCAGCTCTGCTGGAATAGTATCTTTTCCTATTTTCCAGAGGAACCAATGAAAATTTAGGCAGTTAGGACTGTTGGTTTCTGTTTCAACAGTTAGAGACCCTGCAGATATAAGTTAAGGAAAAATGTGGAAGTACTTTAAAAAAATAAAACAAGGGAAGATAATGTTAATTATATGACTTCAGAAAAAGGCAAGTAAGCCTGGAATGAGTCGCTTATGTTAAAGTATTAAGACAGGAGCTTCCTGGGTGTCTCAGTGGTAAAGAACCCACCTGCAGTGCAAGAGATCCTGGTTTGATCCCTGGGTTGGGAAGATCCCGTGGAGAAGGGAATGGCAACTCACTCTAGGATTCTTGCTTGGGAAATCCCATGGACAGAGGAGTGGGCTACATACATGTCATGAAGTCGAAAAGAGTCAGACATGTTTAGCAACTAAACAACAACAACCAAATTTAGACAATAGTTGAAAGAAAAATAGAAAATAAAATCTAGATATTGGTAATATTAAGTGACATGATTGCACATCATTTTCATGACAGTATGTTGCTCCATTCATATTGAACTATATGTAAACCTTGAAAAAATAGTGTTGTGTAGGGAATCTTGTGGATTTCTAGGTTCTATGCATAAAACATTACCAGAGCTGTTGCTGTCAGTCACACGATGAGTATTGAGTATGTAAGAAAATAAACTTTCTTCAGATTTAATTTGGACTACAGTTTATGAGTAGAAAATAACAGATAATTGTCTTTAAGCAAAAACATAATCACATGTCAGGAGTTTTCATCTGTCACAAAATTTATGGTGGTGTATTCTCTAAGCTTGCTTTGTCTAAAATGTAGGAAGGTGTGATAACAGAAGGAGCTTGAGTTCTAGAACTGTATTTCTCTGCTCTTTGCTCATTGCTTAACCTCAGGATACTCAGCCATTTGTTAGCCCTGTTGCTGCTGCTGCTAAGTTGCTTCAGTCGTGTACGACTCTATGTGACCCCATAGACGGCAGCCCACTAGGCTCTGCCGTCCCTGGGATTCTCCAGGCAAGAACACTGGAGTGGGTTGCCATTTCCTTCTCCAATGCATGAAAGTGAAAAATGAAAGTGAAGTCGTTCAGTTGTGTCCGACTCTTCGCGACCCCATGGACTGCAGCCTACCAGGCTCCTCTGTCCATGGGGTTTTCCAGGCAAGAGTACTGGAGTGGGGTGCCATCACCTCCTCCAATTTGTTAGCCCAGGTACTGGGAAAAAGTTGGCAACTGCTCTGTTGGCAATTTAGTTCAGTTCAGTTGCTCATTCGTGTCTGACTCTTTGTGACCCCATGGACTGCAGCATGCCAGGCTTCACTGTACATCACCATCCCCCCGAGCTTGCTCAAGCTCATGTCTAACTAGTTGATGATGCCATCCAACAATCTCATCCTCTGTCGTCCCCTTCTCCTCCTGTCTTCAATCTGTCCCAGCATCAGGGTTCTTTCCAATGAGTCAGTTCTTCTTCGCATCAGGTCACCAAAGTATTGGAGCTTCAGCATCAGTCCTTCCAATTAATATTCAGGGCTGATTTCCTTTAGAATTGACTGCTTTGATCTCCTTGCAGTCTAAGGGATTCTCAAGAGTCTTCTCCAACACCACAGTCAAAAGCTAGAATTAGTTATATTTCTCTTCAATGGTTTCTTAGAAAATAATGTCAGGAAAACAGCTAGAAAAAGAAAGCAATCAGAAATCTGTATAACATAATAATAAAAATTAAAAAATGAGATTTTGGGGGGCTTTCTGCATAGCAGGATGGGAGGTAATCCTTTTTGAAATCATAGTATCACACTGATTCTGGATCTCTTCTATCTTGCTAGACCTACAAGTTAAAGTCAGTCATTTCAAAAATTGAAAGACCTCCAAATCACAAAAAGCAAAAGTAGAAGCCGTAGAGTTTCAAAAGAACAAATGTATTACTTCTGTGTGTTATTTTATCATGTGCCCTTTGAGGATGCTAGATTTTCTTTTATCCAATACCCTGAGTATTGAGTAGGTTACTCCTTTGGAAATCTATACATCTGTAATTAACTTGGAACTTTTTTCCTCTGAGGTGACTTCTAGAACTTTTTTGTGTTGAAACCAATTAAGTAGTTCCACCACAGTTTTTCTACTAAAGATCATTAGACCTGTAGGCATCTCAAGTTTCATTGTTTTGCTAATTTGGACACAATAATTTTTAATAAAATGGATTTTTAAAATTATTGGATCTATCTATTTAGCTATGATTCTTCTTATATAATATGTTCAAAATAGACTGGGCATGTCAACTATATGTATAGTCTGTAAAACCTGTTTGTACACATACTGCCCCAATAGATACCAATGTCAAAAACAAAAGGGCCAGAAATTAAATTTTTTAAGTTGAACATTTAATGGTCATTGACTAAATATAAGATATATTGGGTTCTACTATAGTGTAAAGATAAGGACTCCATTTTTGGATCTTATGGAACAATCTAGTAGGATGTATAATACATTAAATAGCATGGTGCAATGGATAAATGCCAATTTAAAAAGTAGATAATAGTGTCATAGTAGACTAGATGGGAAAGTGAGTATTTTTCAGTTTGAGATCATTGGGAGAAGTATCAAGAAGAGGGAACAGTTTAGCTTTGTCTTGATGGATTAGTGTAGTAGTCCAGAAATTAGCCATGTGGAGAATAGGTATTTAGAGAGAGTAAACTGTGTGTTAACTGATTGCTTGCCAGACACCTATCTTTAGTAACAAAGCCAGAAATGATTCCAAGGATTTTGTAATATTAACTTATTTCATCCTCATAAAAATCCTTTGAGTGAGGTAATAACTCATTGTAAAAATGAGAAAGGAAAGGAAATTTTCAAGTCACTTATATATGTGAAATGGCTAAAAAAAGCCCAGCTAGAATTTGAACCGCAGATTCCAAATTTTAAGCACAGGAGGCCTGTCTTTATTTAGGTAGATTAGACTTATTGGAAATAATATGAAAGGAAAAGAGAAATAGATTTAGAGGTAAAGGAGAGAGCCTAATAAAATACCTATTCCATATAAATTTTTCTTCCTTATAAAATATTATGTTCTAACTTTAGAAGACAGCATAAGAAAATATCACTAAGTAAATGATTACCCACAGGTAGTCATTATGCTTGTTTAAGTACACTTCTTTCCTCTCTGTCTCCTTAATATAGTTGAGCTCCTATTACATCCATTTTTTTTTCTACTTAATGACTCGTCAGTAATTCTGAGTTTCTTTAAGTAAAGGGAAGGCTTTGTTTTTATCTTGTCAACTTTGAAATTTTATGACAGCAAATCATAGAGGCAGGTCAGAATGGCTATATCATCCCTTTATTTCTGTGCACAAGGCTGTCACATTCTGCACAAATGAATGTTAACTCCCTGGCGTCCTTCAGTGCAGTGTATGGGTTGGTCCTTCCTGGAAATTTGCAGGTTTATATTAAGAGTTCATGTCCTCCAGTTTGCTGGTGATAGCTATTTTCCTTTCTTACCTGTTCGTAAATGATTTGAGACTTAAAAGTTTCAAAAAATAAACAACTTGAAAATCTCTGTGTATTTTTCCTATAGCGTCACCAAATGGTACTATTTTGCCGTACACATTTGCTTTATTGTGACACAGACACACACACTCATATATTACATTGTATATAATTTTACATACACATTGTATGTAATATGTGTACATATGCATATATGTATACATATAGATATAGGTACATATATATGTATGCTGCTACTGCTACTGCTAAGTCACTTCAGTCGTGTCTGACTCTGCGACCCCATAGACGGCAGCCAACCAGGCTCCCCCATCCCTGGAATTCTCCAGGCAAGAACACTGGAGTGGGTTGCCATTTCCTTCTCCAATGCATGAAAGTGAAAAGTGAAAGTGAAGTCGCTCAGTCGTGTCCGACCCTCAACAACCCCATGGACTGCATCCTTCCGGGCTTCTCCGTCCATGGGATTTTCCAGACGAGTACTGGAGTGGGGTGCCATTGCCTTCTCCGATATGTGTATGAGAGTATCTTAGTATATTGTCTGATGTTTCTTCATGATTAGATCCAGATTAATGTTGACAGAAATACTGCAGCAATGATTGTATGTTTTTCTTAGGGCATTCACTCTATAGACTCATGTTAATCTATTCAAATCAACTGATAAATTTTGATCACTTGTGTAAAGTGGTGTCTGCTAGGTTCCGCACTGTTAAGTTGCTGTATATATCTCCCTTTGTAGTTAATTTGGTATATTTTTTGGAGGAGGGATACTCTGCCAATATGTAGATATCCTGTTTCTCATAAACCCTATTTCTTTGAACCCCTCATTAATATCCATTAATGATTCTTTCTTGATGCAGTAGTAGCCAAGTGGTGATAGTCTAATTCCATTATTCCATCTAAATTTATTAATTGGTATTCCATTATGTCTTTTTTATTCCATTTATTTATTTTCACATTTCTAAAATATCAGTATAGATTCATAAAGTCTTATTTTATGTCTGTAATTTATTATTCTTATTCATAATTTTGATGTTGAAAGCGTCCCAGATTTAGTCAGTAGTTGCCTCTTTACTGTGTCCTATGAATATATCTCTACGTTTTTTGAGTAATTCCTGATTTTCAGGTCATACTGGTTTTCATTTAGGCTGATTTTCCTTTACAAGTTGTTCTAAGCTCATCTTGTATTTTCTTAACCACATTCTTGAAATCACCCTGGTTCTATTAAGTAGAGAAGGGTATGTAAAATTCAAAATCTTGGCATCAGATGGGTTTATTGCTGCAAGGATTTCTTTGGTTCTAGACTCTCAGTGGACAGAACTAGGAAATAATGTGCATGTATTTGTATATGTACACACCCATTTACCCACCCCTGCACATGAATTTGTTTATCTTTTAAAAGCCATGCATCCATATTGATACTGACAATTGCAGTCTGACAACACAAGTTTCATTTTAGCCTCCTACTTCCTGTGTTTGTAACACTTTTTTCTTTTTTTGTCAGTAAACAACCTGAGCCCCATTTTCTGGCTTATATTGCTTATTTTTACAATGCACATTAAATATTTTAAGAATTGCTAACCTTCATTATAGCATAAAAAATTTACTTATTAACTGGAATTTAACTTTTAATATATTTTGTTTGTTTTGAGTATGTGAAATGTAACATAACTTAAAATGAAAAACCTATAAAAAAAGTTATACTCAGTTACTTTCATTATCCACACTTCTACCCCGTTTTAATCATCCCATATTTTTCAGTTTCTCTTTACCCTCTGTAGATAATCAACCTTATTAGATTCTTGTTTTTCTGTTTCTTTTGCTCACTTGGGAAAATCTATTTTTTCTTATTGTCGTTTTGCTTTTTTCACTTAGCAGTATATCCACAGAATCACTTTCTTTCATCTCAGAGCTCTTCCTCATTTTTTCTGAATACTCAGTATTTTACAAACAGTGCTGCATATTAACTTATGTACTTACTTATTGGTTGTGTATTTTCAGGGTAAATTCTGTGAAGTAGGATTCTTGAATCAAAGGAAAATGGATGTGTAATTTTGTTATATACTGCCAAATTCCAAAAAAGGTTGTACAGATTTCATTCACTATCAACGCATAAGAGTGATTATGTTCTCAGTGTTCGTGCCAACAGGATGTAGTTTGATGCTTTTTATTTTTTGCCAACCTCGTAGATAAGAAATGATACATTTGTGTGGTTTTAATTTACATTTTTCTAATATTGAATGATACAGAAGATCTTTCAAATATTTTCATTAAGATTGTCAGTTGTCTTTTCACTTTATTTTGTAGTGTTTTTTGATATATATATATTTAAAAATTTATGTAGTTATATCTTTTTTTTAATTTATTGCATCTGAATTTTGAGTCTTAGGTATAGAAAGTTTTATTACACTAAGGATATAAGCGAATTCAGGTGGGATTATATGAATATTTGAATGATTCTGAACCCTACAACTTACATTATTCTTTGAGAGATTAAGATGGGAAATAGGAGCATTATTTAAAACCTCTGCTTCAAAAGTAGCATCAGAGAAGCTGAGAATATAATGAAAAAATGGCAGCTGAGAAAATGAACAGAGCTTTTGGTAGTTTCATGGCTCTTTGGGGACGAAAATTGGCATTCAGGGCCCTTCTAAAGCCCATGCTAGAGGAGGAATCTTGGTAAATACTTGACTTTGATTTCAGAACCTGTAAGTATAATGGAGTAAAGATGAATCAGAAATACACCAAATATTTGCAAGGGCTTAAACCCAGTTTTGAAGATTTCCATCTGTGACTGCTGTTGTTCAGTCAACTTTTTGCGGCCCCATGGACTGTAGCACACTAGGCTCCCCTCTTCTTCACTGTCTCCCTCAGTTTGCTCAAACTCATGTCTCTCTGAGTTAGTGGTGCCAGCCAACCATCTCATCCTCTGTTGCCTCCTTCTCTTGACCTCAATCTTTGCACGCATTATAGTCTTTTCGAATGAGTTAACTGTTTGCATCACGTGTCCAACGTATTGGAGCTTCAGCACCAGCCCTTCCAATGTGATTATACTAAGATAATCTTCCTCTACCCTAAAAGTCTTCAAGAAATAAAAATAAGCTTTTGTTGAAGGAAAATGACATGTAGAGCCTCACATTATCTCTGAAAGTTTTCATATTCTATGTGTAGCATTTAGTAAAAATAATAATTTAGCCTATAAAAAAAATAGTTACTGTCTGGATATTAAGAGGAAAAACCAAACAGGCAATAGAAACAGAATCCTAAGATTCAAATTCGGGTTATTAGAGGTAGGCTTTAAACAAATGGTATTACAAAATTCAAGGAATAGGAAATTTTAGCAGAAAACTGATATCTTTGAGAAGAATTAAATGAAAATTTTAAGGCTAAATTTATAACTGAAATTAGTTGCCACTGAAGAGAGTCAGGAAATTGAAGATAGTTCAGAAGATAATATTCAGACTGAACCATAGAGAGACAAAAGGAGGAAAATTTTAAAAATGTTTAAGGAACACATGGGATATAAAATTCTGATGTGTGTAATTTATTCCATAATGCAAGATGAGAGACAAGATCAAAATTGAGTATAACACTTGAGTTGGTGAAATGGGGTGGGGAAAAAACGGTGATTATAATTGAGGCAGTCAAATAATAAGTTTGTTGAATGACTAGGCTTTTTATATATTCATAAATATTTCCTTTTTAAATCTGAAGTTTTTATTTTATATTTAGAAAATTTTAGTCTCTGGGTGGAATGTTTCTTTTCTATATCAGTATATGTAAAATCTGTCCAAAGGAGAAAGAATATATTTACTTTTTAAAAAACATGCTTAAAATCTTTATCTGAAAAAAATGTAATTGTGATATTTCCAAATAAATACTGCTATTCAGTCTAATTATGTATAAATTCTTTCTGTAGCTATTAATATTTGATTATATAATTAACATCATAATACTCTTTAAAATTTTTCAGTGTAACAAACTTTATGAATTTTAGTTTTTGTTTTGAATATATTGGAAAATATTATTAATACCACCTACTAATAGTTGTTTTTCAATACATTACAGCTAAACATTTACCATTTTGGAGTTTAAAGGATGACATCATGGCAAAATTTCGAAGAAGGACTTGCTTCATTTTGTCACTTTTTATTCTATTTATTTTCTCTCTGATGATGGGTTTAAAAATGCTGAGACCAAATAAAGCAGCTTTTGGAGATCCTTTTGGACTTGACCTTCTTCCAGAAATCCGGCAACAAACTCATTTGACGAAAGTTTTTGATTCCCAAAAGAGTGACAAAATCAGCAGTGAAACAAACATCAAGAACTTAAAAACTGAGGAAATCACTGTGAAAGCTTCCATAGCCTCTGAACCTCGTCCAGAAGAACCGCCACCTCTGAATTATTACTTACATGTATTTTATTACAGTTGGTATGGAAATCCACAATTTGATGGTAAATATATACATTGGAACCATCCAGTTCTCTCACACTGGGACCCTCGGATAACCAAGAAATATCCCAAAGGGACGCACAACCCCCCTGATGACATTGGCTCCAGGTTTTATCCGGAGTTGGGAAGTTACAGCTCTCGGGATCCTTCCGTCATTGAAACTCACATGAAACAAATGTACTCAGCTTCAATTGGTAAGTATTTTAGATGTGTATGTGAATATATAAGTTAATTTTTGTAGAACATTAATTACTAGTTGACCTTACCTGCTGGCTCAGTGGCAAACATTTTGCCTGCAATGCAGAAGACGGGGGTTCAATCCCTGGGTTGGAAAGATCCCCTGGAGAAGGAAATGGCAACCCACACCAGTATTCTTGCTAGGAAAATCCCATGGACAGAGGAGCCTGGCGGACTATAGTCCATGGGGTCAGAAATTATTAATTAGTCTCACAGTATAAGTTTATAATTTTAAACTTACAAACTCTAGATTAAACTATTGTTGTAACATGTTAACACTAAAATTTCTGGGTGTATTATTTTTATTGATTTCTAATTTAATACTCTGTGAATTTTATTCAATTATGATTGACATAAGATACAATGAATTCTCTCACTTTATGTTATACATCTGTTTAAATATCACCCCAATTATGAAGTAAAATATTCTATAGCCTCCAAATTTTTGTCTCCTGTTTAGCTCTCCTTACATTCAAGGAAACTATGTATCATATAGAGTAGTTGTTGTAAATGTTTTACTATTAAATAAAAATAGAATCATTAAATATTTGTGTATATCCACGTCCAAGGTAAGATAAACCCAAGTAAGACGGTAGGTATTGCAAGAGGGCACTAGAGGGCAGACACACTGAAACGATACTCACAGAAAACTACCCAATCTAATCACACTAGGACCATAGCCGTGTCTAACTCAGTGAAACTAAGCCATGCCTGTGGGGCCACCCAAGACAGGCAGGTCATGGTGGAGAGGTCTGAAATAATGTGGTCCACTGGAGAAGGGAATGGCAAACCACTTCAGTATTCTTGCCATGAGAATCCCATGAACAGTATGAAAAGACAAAATGATAGGATACTGAAAGAGGAACTCCCCAGGTCAGTAGGTACCCAATATGGAGATCAGTGGAGACATAACTCCAGAAAGAATGAAAGGATGAAGCTAAAGCGAAAACAGTACCCAGTTGTGGATGTGACTGGTGATAGAAACAAGGTCCAATGCTGGAAAGAGCAATATTGCATAAGAACCTGGAATGTCAGGTACATGAATCAAGGCAAATTGGAAGTGGTCAAACAAGAGATGGCAAGAGTGAACATCGACATTCTAGGAATCAGCAAACTAAAATGGACTAGAATGGGTGAATTTAACTCAGATGACCATTATATGTACTACTGCGGGCAGGAATCCCTCAGAAGAAGTGGAGTAGCCATCATGGTCAACAAAAGAGTTTGAAATGCAGTACTTGGATGCAATCTCAAAAACGACAGAATGATCTCTATTCGTTTCCAAGGCAAACCATTCAGTATCAGAGAAATCCAAGTCTATGCCCCAACCAGTAACGCTGAAGAAGCTGAAGTTGAACGGTTCTGTGAAGACTTACAAGACCTTTCAGAACTAATACGCAAAAAAGATGTCCTTTTCATTATAGGGGACTGGAATGCAAAAGTAGGAAGTCAAGAAACACCTGGAGTAACAGGCAAATTTGGCCTTGGAATACGGAATGAAGCAGGGCAAAGACTAATAGAGTTTTGCCAAGAGAATGCACTGGTCATAGCAAACACCCTCTTCCAACAACACAAGAGAAGACTCTATACATGGACATCACTAGATGGTCAACACCGAAATCAGATTGATTATATTCTTTGCAGCCAAATATGGAGAAGCTCTATACAATCAGTAAAAACAAGACCAGGAGCTGACTGTGGCTCAGACCATGAACTCCTTATTGCCAAATTCAGAGTGAAATTGAAGAAAGTAGGGAAAACCACTAGACCATTCAGGTATGACCTAAATCAAATCCCTTATGATTATACAGTGGAAGTGAGAAATAGATTTAAGAGCCTAGATCTGATAGATAGAGTGCCTGATGAACTATGGAATGAGTTTCGTGACATTGTACAGGAGACAGGGATCAAGGCCATCCCGATGGAAAAGAAATGCAAAAAAGCAAAATGGCTGTCTGGGGAGGCCTTACAAATAGCAGTGAAAAGACAAGAAGCGAAAAGCAAAGGAGAAAAGGAAAGATATAAGCTTCTGAATGCAGAGTTCCAAAGAATAGCAAGAAGAGATAAGAAAGCCTTCTTTAGCAATCAATGCAAAGAAATAGAGGAAAACAACAGAATGGGAAAGACTAGAGATCTCTTCAAGAAAATTAGAGATACCAAGGGAACATTTCATGCAAAGATGGGCTCGATAAAGGACAGAAATGGTATGGACCTAACAGAAGCAGAAGATACTAAGAAGATGTGGCAAGAATACACAGAAGAACTGTACAAAAAAGATCTTCATAACCAAGATAATCACGATGGTGTGATCACTGACCTAGAGCCAGACATCCTGGAATGTGAAGTCAAGTGGGCCTTAGAAAGTATCACTAGGAACAAAGCTAGTGGAGGTGATGGAATTCCAGTGGAGCTATTCCAAATCCTTAAAGATGATGCTTTGAAAGTGCTGCCCTCAATATGCCAGCAAATTTGGAAAAGTCAGCAGTGGCCACAGGACTGGAAAAGGTCAGTTTTCATTCCAAACCCAAGGAAAGGCAATGCCAAAGAATGCTCAGACTACCACACAATTGCACTCATCTCACATGCTAGTAAAGTAATGCTCAAACTTCTCCAAGTCCAGCTTCAGCAATACGTGAACCGTGAACTTCCTGATGTTCAAGCTGGTTTTAGAAAAGGCAGAGGAACCAGAGATCAAATGACCAACATCCGCTGGATCATCAAAAAAGCAAGAGAGTTCCAGAAAAACATCTATTTCTGCTTTATTGACTATGCCAAAGCCTTTGACTGTGTGGATCACAATACTGTGGAAAATTCTGAAAGAGATGGGAATACCAGACCACATAACCTGCCTCTTGAGAAATTTGTATGTGTTGGGGATTTTCTACCCGGGACTTGGAAGCGACGAACCTGAAAGAAGGACACTTGGACAGTCTCTTGCAAGGACTGACAAGTTTATTTTTGCAGTCAAGCCTTTTTATAGAAGTAGGAACAAAGAGTTTAGAGTGTACGGCCAGCAGAGCACGTACAGGGTTAACACCTAATCAGTAAAAATATTTCAAGGGTGGTGCGCTCTGAGTGACCCATGAGCTTATCTTATAACCTGTTTTCTCAAGCAACATCCTTAATATTTATTATTAAATCTTGGCGCCGGGCACAACCAAAGGCAGGAGATGTCTTTCGGCCCAGATATATCAAGCCAGGGTATTTCTGGCCCTTCGCCATTTTCCCAAGGACTTTTTCCAACCGGGTATTTTGCACTGGGCTTCCCAACAGTATGCAGGTCAGGAAGCAATAGTTAGAACTGGACATAGAACAACAGACTGGTTCCAAATAGGAAAAGGAGTACGTCAAGGCTATATATTGTCACCGTGTTTATTTAGCTTATATGCAGAGTACATCATGAGAAATGCTGGGCTGGAAGAAACACAAGCTGGAATCAAGATTGCCGGGAGAAATATCAATAACCTCAGATATGCAGATGACACCACCCTTATGGCAGAAAGTGAAGAGGAACTCAAAAGCCTCTTGATGAAAGTGAAAGTGGAGAGTGAAAAAGTTGGCTTAAAGCTCAACATTCAGAAAACGAAGATCATGGCATCCGGTCCCATCACTTCATGGGAAATAGATAGGGAAACAGTGGAAACAGTGTGAGTCTTTATTTTTGGGGCTCCAAAATCACTGCAGATGGTTCCTGCAGCCATGAAATTAAAAGACCCTTACTCCTTGGAAGGAAAGTTATGACCAACCTAGATATCATATTGAAAAGCAGAGACATTATTTTGCCAACAAAGGTCCGTCTAGTTAAGGCTGTGGTTTTTCCTATGGTCATGTATGGATGTGAGATTGGACTGTGAAGAAGGCTGAGCGCCAAAGAATGGATGCTTCTGAACTGTGGTGTTGGAGAAGACTCTTGAGAGTCCCTTGGACTGCAAGGAGATCCAACCAGTCCATTCTGAAGGAGATCAGCCCTGGGATTTCTTTGGAAGGAATGATGCTAAAGCTGAAACTCCAGTATTTTGGCCACCTCATGCGAAGAGTTGACTCATTAGAGAAGACTCTGATGCTGGGAGGGATTGGGGGCAGGAGGAGAAGGGGACGACAGAGGATGAGATGGCTGGATGGCATCACTGACTCGATGGATGTGAGTCTGAGTGACCTCTGGGAGTTGGTGATGGACAGGGAGGCCTGGCGTGCTGCAGTTCATGGGGTCGCAAAGAGTCGGATATGACTGAGCGACTTCCCTTTCAATTTTCACTTTCATGCATTGGAGAAGGAAATGGAAACCCACTCCAGTATTCTTGCCTGGAGAATCCCGGGGACGGAGGAGCCTGGTGGGCTGCCGTCTGTGGGATTGCACAGAGTCGGACACGACTGAAGCGACTGAGGAGCAGCAGCAGCAGCAATGTCACACAGACTCTATGGGGTCACACAGTCAGACACGACTGAAGTGACTTAGCATAGCATAGCATAGCAATGGGACCTGATGCCATGATCTTAGTTTTTTAAATGTTGAGTTTTAAGTCAGCTTTTTCACTCTCCTCTTTCATTTTCATCAAGAGGCTCTTTAATTTCTTTTCACTTTCTGCCATTTGGGTGGTGTCATCTGTGTATCTGAGATTATTGATATTTCTCCTGGCAATCATGATTTCAGCTTGTGCTTCATCCAGTCCGGCATTTTGCATGATGTACTCTGCATATAAGTTAAATAAGCAGGGTAGCAATATACAGCCTTGCTGTACTCCTTTCCGGATTTGGAACCAGTCTGCTGTTCCATGTCCAATTCTAACCTTTGCTTCTTGACCTGCATACAGATAGCTCAGGAGGCAGCTAAGGTGGTCTGGTATTCCCATCTCTTTAAAAATTTTCCACAGTTTGTTGTAATCCACACAGTCAAAGGCTTTGATGCAGTCAATAAAGCAGAAGTAGATATTTTTCTGGAACTCTCTTGCTTTTTCAATGATCCAGTGGATGTTGGCAATTTGATCTCTGATTCGTCTTTCTTTTCTAAATACAGCTTGAACATCTGGAAGTTCTCAGTTCATATACTGTTGAAGCCTAGCTTGGAGAATTTAAAGTATTACTTTGCTAGCATGTGAGATGGATACAATTGTGTGGTACTTTGAACAGTCTTTGGCATTGCCTTTCTTTGGGATTGGAATGAAAACTGACCTTTTCCAGTCCTAGGCCACTGCTGAGTTTTCCAAATGTGCTGGCATATTGAGTGCAGCATTTTCACAGCATCATCTTTTAGGATTTGAAATAGCTCAACTCAAATTCCATCACCTCCACTAGCTTTGTTCGTCATTTCTCCTGTGGCCCACTTGACTTCATATTTCAGGATGTCTGGCTCTAGATGAATGATCACACCAGTCGTGGTTATCTGGGTCATTAAGATGTTTTTTTGTATAGTTCTTGTGTGTATTCTTGCCACCTCTTCTTAATGTCTTCTGTTTCTGTTAGGTCCATTCCATTTCTGTCGTTTATTGTGCCTATCTTTGCATGAAATGTTCACTTGGTATCTCTAATTTTCTTGAAGATACCTCCAGTCTTTCCCATTCTGTTGTCTTCTATTTCTTTGCATTGATCACTGAGGAAGGCTTTCTTATCTCTCCTGCTATTCTTTGGAACTCTGCATTCAAATGGGTATATCTTTCCTTTTCTTCTTTGCCTTTAGCTTCTCTTATTAATGGCATTGAATTAAAAGCATTTATTAATGCTACCTTATTGTGTGTTGGTTTTGTATTTCTGTTATTATCTTTTCTGCCTTCATTTGTAAAGGTTATTTTCCATGATGGTATGCTCTTTCTCCTCCTTTTATGTCTTTTATTGATCTGCTCTTGATTTTTGTTTTATTTTTACCAAAGGGTTAGTTATAACATCTTACAGATAAAACAGTCCAGTTTAGGCTAATAGCAATTTCTTTTTAATTTGTAAAGTTTTTCCTTAGTGTGCAGAGGATGAGATGGTTAGATAGTATTACTGACTCAATGGACATGAATTTGAGCAAACTGCAGGAGATGGTGGAAGACAGAGGAACCTCACGTGCTGCGTTCCATGGGGTCACAGACGTGCTGCATTCCATGGGGTCGCAGAGAGACAAACACAGCTTGGGGACTGAGCAACAATAAAGTATCTACCATTTTGCTCATCCCTTCATATTACTGATGTCACAATTTACCTCTTTTTGTTGTATCTTTATGAATAACTTATAGTAGAGAAGGCTATGGCACCCGACTCCAGTACTCTTGCCTGGAAAATCCCATGGACGGAGGAGCCTGGTAGGCTGCAGTCCATGGGGTCACTAGGAGTTGGACACAACTGAGCGACTTCACTTTCACTTTTCACTTTCATGCATTGGAGAAGGAAATGGCAACCCACTCCAGTGTTCTTGCTGGAGAATCCCAGGGACAGGGGAGCCTGGTGGGCTGCCGTCTATGGGGTCGCACAGAGTTGGACACTACTGAAGCGACGCAGCAGCAGCAGCAGCAGCAGCTATACTTTTCCTCCTCTTTCATTTAGACTTTGTACTCTTGTTGAGTGGTTAACACACCATCCTACTACATAGTTATAGTTTTCTAAATCTAACCCTACGTTTCTCTTCTTTCCCAGTGTACTGTGCAATTTTGTGTGCTTTCATGTGACTGATTAGCTTGTTTTCATTTTGCTTGAACTCCTTTTAGCATCAAGTACAAGGCTGATGTATGTGGTGAACTCCCTTAGATGTTGTTTGCCTGGAGGTCTTTACTTCTTTGTGTCTGAAGGGTAACTTTGCTAGATAAACCATTCTTGGTTGGGAACTTTTATCTTTCACCACTTCAAATATGTCATTCCACTGTCCCCCTGGCCTGAAGAGTTTCTGCAGAGAAATGAGTCGTTCAGTCGTGTTCAACTCTTTGAGACCCCATGGAATGTAGCCCACCAGGCTCCTCTGTCCAAGGAATTCTCCTTGGAGCAGGTAGCCATTCCTTTCTCCAGAACAATCTTTCTGAGCCACAGATCAAACCCAAGTCTCCCGCATTGCAGGCAGATTGTTTACCATATGAGCCACCAGGGAAACACAACTTTGCTAGATAAATGCTTCTTTGCTGGGCATTTTTATCTTTGAACTCTTCAAACATGTCTTTCCACTGTCCCCTGGCCTGAAGGGTGTCTGCAGAGAAATCCTAATGGTGGTCCTTTGTAGCTTCCATTCCTTTCTTTTTTTTGCCCCTTGCTTGCCTTTAGAGTCTTAGAGGGTGTCTTTTTGCTTTGAGATAGTAGGATGATCTATTAGCTTTGTAAACTTACATGTCCAAGTCTTTCCTCAGATTTTGGAAATTTTCACCTATCATTTCTTTAACTCCCTGCCCTCTCCCTTCTCTGTCTAGAATCCTGATTATCCTGATATTTGTCTTTTTGATGGATTTCCATTGATCACATAGAGTTTCTTTGTTCTCTTTTAGTTTAAATTCCCTCTTCTATCATTTTAAAATTCCTACCCTCTAAGTTACATTTTTTTTTCTTCCATATGGGCAGCCTTGTTGCACTGCATACTTCAGATCATTCATTGAATTTTGTTTGGTTCTTTTAAACAATTTTAATAATTTCCCTCTCTTTAATAAAGAATCATTTGTTCATCTTTTTGTTCTTGAATTCATTGATATGTCTTTCTAAGTTTTCTTGTAATTTGTTGAGTTCCTTTAGAACAGCTAATTTGAATTCTTTATTAGATTGTATATTTGGCATGTTCTAGTTTGCTTACTGGAAAATATCAATACTATTTTCTTTTTGTGATGCTGTATTTCCTTGATTTTTTTTTTATTGTTCTTGTGGATATATGTTGATGCTGTCACATTTGAAGTAGTTGATAGCTCCTTAACTCTGCTTGTGCCTTTCGCTTATGCCATTGTATCTTTATAATGTTGATATTTAAGTTTTTTTCCCCTGTAAAGCTGTATCTGCTCCAGTATACTTCTTACCCTTTGGGGAAAATTTTTAAGCATAAATACCCTTTCGGCTTTTAACATTTTCCCAGGCTGACTTTTGGAAACCTCTTGTTATCCAGAAAGTGGCCACTATAGATAAGGTTTTTGTGGTTTCTCACTCATGCATTGATTGTGGTGGTTTGTTTTCTTAGTGGACTTCCTGTTTGCTAGAATACATTTCTGGAGGCTTACACGGGAGCAAGTACAAGGAGCCCATGGCAAAGTGGGAGGAGGTGTGGGCCATAGCGTTGAGGTGCATTGAGGGGGGAGGTGTAGGCTGTAGCATTGAGGTGCATTGAGGGTGCGATAGGCCCGGTGAGCCACATCAGTGGGTGATTTCCAGTAGGCTCATGGGTGGACTTTCTGCTCAGTGGTGTCCCTTTCCTCCTCTTTGCCATCATCCCCCCTTTCCTGAGTTGTGAAGCTCCCACCTTAGTACTCCAGGTGAAGAGAAATGGATTTCTCCAGCCATATCCTGCCCAGCTACTTTCTTTATCCCATGGGGGAGGAGTTGCCTCCACTGGATAAATCAGCCTTGTTCAGTGTTTGCAGCACCAGGAAGTTTTTCATACTTCATACTCTCTGACCAAATTTAGATCCTTTGGTGAAAGCTGGACTTAGGCAAGTTTTCTTTCATGCCTACGTGCCTGCTAGGGACAGCATTCTGTCATTTTTTGCCTGATAGCAGCCAGTGGAGGTCTAGGTAGATTTACTGGCCTAGTAAAGAATCTGCCTGCAATGCAGGAGATTCGGGTTCAATCCCTGGGTTGGGAAGATGCCTGGAAAAGGAAATAGCAACCCACTCCAGTATTCGTGCCTGGAAAATCCCATGAACAGAGTCTAGTGGGCTTCAGTCCATGGAGTTGCATAGTTGGACATGGCTGTGTGCCTGAGCACACACTGGTTTGGTAGCCCTGTTTGTTTCTTACTTGCCATATTATTGGAAGAGATTCCTTACAGGTCCCTTGGAGTAAGGTACTAGATCCCGAAATAACCACAAAAGTAATATAAGGATGTCTCATTTGCTGACCATCTTATGGCACCATGTTGCTGATGTCACTTCTTATTATACTTATCATTATTAGACAAAGAATAACTGGACTTGTTATAAAAATTGTGAATATAGAACACTATTTTGGTCCATGGACTTTTCCTGCTAACACTGGCATTTTTTGAATTGAAGAAGATAGTCAGTGAAGGCTATTTAAATTGCTATATGAATGTGCTTGTTTAAAATTCATATTTTTCCTTTGATATAAATGGCCTTGTTTTCCTTTTATTGAAATTGCTGTGTGAAATAATTATACTTTTGTATCACCCAGTACAAGCTCGTTAATTATTTATTTTACAATTAAAGTGTTATGTGTTTTAAATATTAGTGGTCTAACCTTTTTTTTTTTCCGAGAAAAGAATGATGAAATTAGAATGAAGTATTAATGCAATATATAAACTCTAAGCATTAAAATAATGTATCAGATAGAAGTAGCCACTGATAGATATATATCCTTTTCAAGTCTTTAAAGTACCATAGGCAAGTACTTTCCATTTTTTAATTTTTTTATAAAATGCTCAAAAAAACATAGAGGGGTATTCAGAATAATGTCCCCCAAGATGTACACATTCTAATCTCTGGAATCTTTGAATATGTTGTCTTACTAGTCAAAAGGAATTAAGGTTGCAGAAGTATAATTAAGGTTCCTAATTAGTTGGCCTTGAAATAGGACTAATATAATCACCGGAGTCCCTAAAAGTAGAAGCGGAAGGGATCTAAATAAGAGATAAGTGATCTAAGTTGGAGATAAGTGATCTAAAGAGGACTTAGTTTTCGGGGCCTGCCTTTGAAAATGGGTTTAGAAAAGTCAACAGCCAAACAATGTGGTGTGTTCTGTAAGCTAACAACAGCAAGGAAACAGCTCTTTCTTAAAACCTCTAGAAAGGAATGTAGTTCAGTGAGCCCTCTTGATGTTAGCCTAGTAGACCCATGTCAAATTCTGACCTATAAAACTGTAAGGTTATAAATTTTCATTGTTTTAAGCCATTAAATTTGTGTTAATTCATTTTGGCAATAATAGAAAACTAATACACTTCAACAAAACATAATTTACTCTATATCTTTAAAATTATCTTCCCTTTCCTTCCGTTTAGCACTGTTTATTTATTAAGTTTCTACCATGTCCCAGCCTTGTGCTGGATTCAAGATGAGTAAGTCACATCTCCT
This sequence comes from Tragelaphus eurycerus, assembly GCA_935064755.1. Classification (NCBI taxonomy): domain Eukaryota; kingdom Metazoa; phylum Chordata; class Mammalia; order Artiodactyla; family Bovidae; genus Tragelaphus; species Tragelaphus eurycerus. The sequence goes on from CAKXYN010000012.1 coordinate 11,262,183, forward strand.
GGGTTTCCTTTTGTTTTCTTTATTGGTACTTGAAAAGTGCTAGATGGAAACAAAGCTGAAAATTATCAGTTTTTATAAGGCAACACTTTGTATTTCTGAAACTCCTGCCTTTACAATTTGTACATAAAAGTAGAAGAAACAGAATTTATAGTAAGACAGTTCAGTCACACAGTCATATCCAACTCTTTGTGACCCCATGGACTGCATCAGGCCTGGCTTCACTGTCCATCACCAACTCCCACAGCATGCTCAAACTCATGTCCATCGAGTCAGTGATGCCATCCAAACATTTTATCTCTTGTCATCCTTGTCTCCTCTTCCCTTCAGTCTTTCCCAGCATCAGGGTCTTTTCCAGTGAGTCAGTTCTTTGCATCAGCTGGCCAAAGTATTGGAGTTTCAGCTTCAGCATCAGTCCTTCCAATGAATATTCAGGACTGATCTCCTTTAGGATTGACTGGTTTTATCTCCTTGCAATCCAAGAGACTCTCAAGAATCTTCTCTAATACCACAGTTCAAAAGCATCAATTGTTCCATGCTCAGCTTTCTCTATAGTCCAACTCTCACATCCATACATGACTACTGGAAAACCATAGCTTTGACTATATGGACCTTTGTCGGCAAAGTAATGTCTCTGCTTTTTAATGTGCTATCTAGGTTGGTCATAGTTTCTTAAACTTCTTTTAATTTCATGACTGCAGTTACCATCTGCAGTGATTTTGGAGCCCAAGAAAATAAAGTCTCTCACTGTTTCCATTGTTCTCCATCTATTTGCCATGAAGTGATGGGACCAGATGCTATGATCTTCATTTTCTGAATGTTGAGTTTTGAGCCATTTTTTCACTCTCCTCTTTCACTTTCATCAAGAGGCTTTTTAGTTCTTAGCTTTCTGCTTATCTGTCATCTGCTTATCTGAGGTTACTGATATTTCTCCCAGCAATCTTGATTCCAGGTTGTGCTTCATTCAGCCCAGCATTTTGCATGATGCATTCTGCATATAAGTTAAATAAGCAGGGTGACAATATACAACCTTGATGTACTCCTTTCCCGATTTGGAACCAGTCTGTTGTTCCATGTCCAGTTCTGACTGTTACTTCCTGACCTTCATACAGATGGCTCAGGAGACAGGTTGGGTGGTCTGGTATTCCTATCTCTTGAAGAATTTTCCACAGTTTGTTGTGATCCAAGCAGGCAAAGGCTTTGATGTAGTCAATAAAGCAGAAGTAGCTGTTTTTCTGGAACTCTCTTGCTTTTTCAATGATCCAGTGTATGTTGGCAATTTGATCTCTGGTTCCTCTGTCTTTTCTAAATATAGCTTGAACATCTGGAAGTTCACGAATTGTTGAAGCCTGCTTGGAGAATTTTGAGCATTGTTTTGCTAGCCCGTGAGATGAGTGCAATTGTGCAGTAGCTTGAATATTGTTTGGCATCGCCTTTCTTTGGGATTGGAATGAAAACTGATCTTTTCCAGTCCTGTGGCCATTGCTGAGTTTTACAAATTTGTTGGCATCCTGAGTGCAGCACTTCCACACCATCATCTTTTAGGATTTGAAATAGCTCAACTGAATCCCATCACCTCCACCAGCTTTGATCATAGTGATGCTTCCCAAGGCCCACTTGATTTTGCATTCCAGGATGTCTGGCTCTAGGTGAGTTATCACACTATCATGGTTATCTGGGTCATGAAGATATTTTTTGTATAGTTCTTCTGTGTATTCTTGCCACCTCTTCTTCTTCTTATATTCTGATTCTGTTAGGTCCATACCGCTTCTGTCCTTTGTTGTACCCATCTTTGCGTGAAATGTTCCCTTTGTATCTCTGATTCTTGAAGTGATCTAGTCTTTCCCATTCTATTGTTTTTCTCTATTTCTTTGCACTGATCACTGAGGGAACGCTTTCCTGTCTCTCCTTGCTATTCTTTGAAACTCTCCATTCAAATGGGTATATCTTTTCTTTGCTTTTTTGACTTTTGCTTATCTTCTTTTCGTAGCTATTCCTCCTCAGACAACCATTTTACCTTTTACTATTTTTTGTTGGGTATGATCTTGATCATTGCCTCCTGTACAATGTCACGAACCTCTGTTCATAGTTCTTTAGGCACTCTGTCTGTCAGCTCTAATCCCTTGAATCTATTTGTCCTTTGCACTGTATAGTCGTAAGAGATTTGATTTAGGTCGTACCTGAACGGTCTAGTGGTTTTCCTACTTCCTTCAATTTCAGTCTGAATTTGGCAATAAGGAATTCATGATCTGAGCCACAGTCAGCTCATGGTCTTGTTTTTTTCTGACTGTACAGAGTTTCTCCATCTTCGGTCACAAAGAATATAATCAATCTGATTTCGATATTGACCATCTGGTGATGTTCATGTGTAGAGTTGTCTCTTGTGTTGTTGGAAGAGGGTGTTTGCTATGACCAGTGCATTCTCTTGGCAAAACTCTATTAGCCTTTGCTTTGCTTCATTTTGTATTACAAGGCCAAATTTGCCTTTTATTCCAGGTATCTCTTGACTTCCTACTTTTGCATTCCAGTCCCCTATAATGAAAAGGGCGTCTTTTTTTGGTGTTAATTCTAGAAACTCTTATAGGTCTTCATAGAACCGTTCAGAAGGTCTTGTAGGTCTTCACTGAACCATTCAACCTCAGCTTCTTCAGGATTAGTGGTTGGTGCATAGACGGAATTACTGTGATATTGAATGGTTTGCCTTGGAAATGAATAGATATTGTATTGTTTTTGAGATTGCAGCTGAGTAATGCATTTAGGACTCTTTTGTTGACTATGAGGGCTACTCCATCTCTTCTAAGAAATTCTTGCCCACATTAGTAGATATAATGGTTATCTGAATTAAATTCACCCATTCCAGTCCGTTTTAGTTCACTGATTCCTAAAATATTGATATTCACTCTTGTCATCTCCTATTTGACCACTTCCAGTTTACCTTGATTCATGGGCCTAACATTCCAGGTTCCTATGGAATAATGTTCTTTACTGAATTGGACTTTACTTCCATCACCAGTCACATCCACAACTAGGCATTGTTTTCCCTTTGGCTCCACCTCTTTATTCTTTGTGGAGTTATTTCTCCACTCTTCTCAAGTAGCATATTGGGCACCTACTGACCTGGGGAGTTCATCTTTCAGTGTCTTATCTTTTGCCATTTCATACTGTTCACGGGGTTCTCAAGGCAAGAATACTGAAGTGTTTTTCAATTCTCTTGTCCAGTGGACCACGTTTTGTCAGAATTCTCCACCATGGCCTGTTTGTCTTGTGTGGCCCTACACGGAACATGCTATGCTACGTCACTACAGTCATGTCCAACTCTGTGTGACCCCACAGACGGCAGCCTACCAGGCTTCCCCGTCCCTGGGATTCTGCAGGCAAGAACACTGGAGTGGGTTGCCATTTCCTTCTCCAATGCATGAAAGTGAAAAGTGAAAGTGAAGTCGCTCAGTCGTGTCCGACTCTTAGCGACCCCATGGACTGCAGCCTATCAGGCTCCTCCGTCCATGGGATTTTCCAGGCAAGAGTACTGGAGTGGGGTGCCATTGCATAGTTTCATTGAATTAGACGAGGCTATGGTCCTTGTGATCAGTTTGATTAGTTTTCTGCGATTGTGGTTTTCCTTCTGTCTGCCCTCCGAAGGATAATGAGAAGAGGCTTATGGAAGCTTCCTGAAGAGACTGACTGTGAGGGAAACTGGGTCTTGTTCTGATGGGCGGGGACAAGTTCAGTAAATCTTTAATACAATTTTCTGTTGGCTGTGTTTCCTCCCTGTTGTTTGACCTGAGACCAAACTGTGGTGGAGGTAGTGAAGATAACGGCAACCTTCTTCCAAAGGTCTCGTGCACGCACTGCTGCACTCAGTGTTCCCAACCCTGAAGCATGCCACTGCTGACCCACACCTCCACTGGAGACTCCTGGACACTCATAGGCAGGTCTGCATTAGTCTCTTGAGGGGTCACTGCTCCTTTCTCCTGGGTCCTGGTGTGCATGAAGTTTTGTTTGAGCCCTCTAAGCATCTCTGGCAAGTATGGGGTTTGATTCTAAATGCAATTTTGCCCCTCCTACCATCTTGCTTGGGCCTCTCCTTTAGTAAGACAAATTAGGTTTTTGAAGTTTGAATGAACTCATTAGGATCTAACATAATGTCATAAAATTTCCTTTTAGAATAACTATGTTTGTATTAAGTTTAAAGTTTATATTTAAATGTAGATTGATGATGGTTTCATATTGTTACGGATAGCTGAGTTTAATTCTCTTGGTAACTTTTCTTGGGAGTGTGCCAGGATTTTCCTTGTTTTTCCAATTGCCTTGCCATTTTTTTCTTGAAAGCATATTATCTTTTGTAGGTTCAGAGTTCTTGTTTGGTTGCTTACTCGTGTCTGACTCTGCGACGCCAGGGACTAAAGCACGCCAGGTGTCCATTTCCTTGGCCATCTGCTGGCACTTGCTCAAACTCATGTCTATTGAGTCAGTGATGCCATCCTACCATCTTGCCCTCTGGCGTCCCCTTCTTCTGATCTTTTCCAGCAACATTGTCTTTTCTAATGAGTCAGCTCTTCCCATCAGGTGGCCAAAGTATTGGAGCTTCAGCATCAATCCTTCCAGTGAATATTCAGGGTTGATTTCCTTTAGGATTGACTGGTTTGATTTTCTTTCAGTCCAAGGGATTTGCAAGAGTCCTCTCCAATACCACAGTTCAAAAGCATGAAATCTTCATCATTCAGCCTTCTTTATGGTCCAATTCTCACATCCATGGCATGAATACTGGGAAAACCATAGCTTTGACTATATGGACTTTTGTCACAAAGTAATGATGCTGCCTTTTAATACGCTGTCTGGGTTTGTCATGGGCTTTCCTAGTGGCTCAAATGGTAAAGAATCTGCCTACCAGTGTAAAAGACCCAGGATCTATCCCTGGGTTGGGAAAATCCCTGGAGAAGGGAATGGCAACTCACTCCAGTATTCTTGCCTGGAGAATCCCATGGGCAAAGGAGGCTGGCAGGCTATAATCCATGGAGTAGCACAGAGTCAGACACAACTGAGTGACTAACACTTAGGTTTGTCATAGCTTTCTATCCAAGGAACAGACATTTTTTAATATTGTGGCTGCAGTCACCATCTGCCATGATTTTGGAGCAAAAGAAAATAAAAGTCTGACCCTGTTGCCATTGTTTTCCCATCTGTTTACCGTGAACTGATGTGACTGTTTGCCATGATCTTAGTTTTTTGAATGTTGAGTTTTAAGCTAGCTTTTTCTCTATCCTCTTTCACCATCATCAAGAGGCTCTTTAGTTCCTCTTCACTTTCTGCCATAAGGGTAGTGTCATCTGCATATCTGAGGTTATTGATATTTCTCCCTGCAATCTTTATTCCATCTTATGCTTTCCAGCCTGACATGTTGCATGATGTACTCTGCATATAAGTTAAATAAGCAGGGTGACCATATACAGCCTTGATGTACTCCTTTCCCAATTTGGAACCATTCTGTTGTTCCATGTCTGGTTCTAACTGTTGTTTCTTAACCTGTATACAGGTTTCTCAGAGGGCAGGTAAGGTGGTCTGGTATTCCCGTTTCTTTAAGAATTTTCCACAGTTTGTTGTGATCCATACAGTCAAAGTCTTTAGTGTAGTCAGTGAAGCAGAAGTAGATGTTTTTCTGGAACACTTTTTTTCTGTGATCCAGTGGATGTTGGCAATTTGATTTCTGGTTCCTCTGCCTTTTCTAAATCCAGCTTGAACATCTAGAAGTTCTCGTTTAATGTACTATTGAAGCTTGGTTTGGAGAATTTTAAGCATTACTTTGCTAGCGTGTCAAATGTGTACAACTATGTGATAGCTTGAAAATTCTTTGGCATTGCCCTGCTTTGGGATTGGAATGAAACTGACACTTTCCCAGTCCTGTGGCCACTGCTGAGTTTCCATATTTGCTTGCATATTGAGTATAGCCCTTTCACAGAATCGTCTTTTAAGATTTGGAATAACTCAACTGGAATTCCATCACCCCCATTAGCATTGTTCGTTATGATGTTTCCTATGGCCCACTTGACTTCGTACTCCAGGATGTCTGGCTCTAGGTGAATGATCACACTTATCGTGGTTATCTGCATCAGATGTTTTTTGTATAGTTCTGTGTATTTTTGCCACCTCTTCTTAATGTCGTTTGCTTCTATTTGGTCCCTACCGTTTCTGTCTTTTATTGTGACTATCTTTGCATGAAATATTCCTTTGCTATCTCTAATTTTCTTGAAAATATCTCTAGTCTTTCCCATTCTATTGTTTTCCTCTATTTCTCTGCATTGATTACTGAGGAAGGCTTTCTTATCTCTCCTTGCTATTCTTTGAAAGTCTGCATTCTGATCATATATCTCTCCTTTTCTCCTTTGCCTTTAGCTTTTCTGCTCAACTATTTACAAGGATTCCTCAAACAGCCATTTTACCTTTTTGCATTTCTTTTTCTTGGGGATGGTCCTGGTCACTGCCTCCTGTACAGTATCATGAACCACCATCTGTAGTTCTTCAGACCCAGTTTTAGCTCTAATCCCTTGAATCTGTTTATCAAACTTCCACAGTATAATTGAAAGGGATTTGATTTAGGTTATACCTAATGGCCTAATGGTTTTCCCTACTTTCTTCAATTTAGTCTGAATTTGTCAATAAGGAATTCATGATCTGAGCCACAGTCAGCTCCTAGTCTTGATTTTGTTGACTGTATAGAGCTTCTCCATCTTTAACTGCAAAGAATGTAATCAGTCTGATTTCGTTATTTCTATCTGGTGATGTTCATGTGTAGAGTCTTGTGTTGCTGGAAGAGGGTGTTTGCTATGACCCGTGTGTTCTCAGGACAATACTCTATTAACCTTTGTCCTTATTCATTTTGTACTCCAAGGCCAAACTTGCCTCTTAACTCCAGGTATCTCTTGCCTTCTTGTTTTAGGATTTCAGTCCCCCATGATGAAAAGAACATCTTTTTTTGGTGTTCGCTGTGGAAGGTCTGTAGGTCTTCATAGAACCTTTCAACTTCAGCTACTTCAGCATTAGTGGTTGGTGCATAGACTTGAGTTACTCTGCTATTCAATGGTTTGCCTTGGAAACGAACAGAAATCATTGTGTCATTTTTGAGATTGTACCCAAGTACTGCGTTTTGGTCTCTTGTGTTGACTATTTGGGCTTTCATCTCTGGAAACTGGGTGTGGCTCTTTTTATGATAAGAATGTAGTATGGAAGTTTCTCACTTTATTTATTAAGAAAACTGTAGCATCTCCATTTATGTGTTCTTTGACTTTTATCAGATGTCCAACGGCTATATTTATTTGTTTGGGTTTATTTCAGGATTCTTTCCTAATCTGTTAATTTATATGTCTATTCCTTTCATCAATACCATCCTGTTTTGATTGCTTTAGCTTCCTGAAAGCAAGTGCTATTATTCCTTTTCTTTCTCTTTGAAAATTTCTTTCGCTGTTTAATTTCTTTGCCTCTCTATATGAACTATTCCGTATCTTTAAAATATCTTGGTGGAATTTAGAGTGGGATTGCCTTGAATGTATAGATAAATTTGGGGAAAGTTGACATTTTAAAAATAATATAATACCACTATTGAACAATAACAAGTTGAATATTCTATTCCATAAGCATGGTGTATCTTTCCATTTATACAGGGCTTTAATTTTTTTAACTTACTTTCAGTTCAGTTCAGTTCAGTTGCTCAGTCGTGTCCGACTCTTTGTGACCCCATGAATCGCAGCATGCCAGGCCTCCCTGTCCATCACCAACTCCCGGAGGTCACTCAGACTTGCATCCATTGAGTCAGTGATGCCATCCAGGCATCTCATCCTCTGTTGTCCCCTTCTCCTCTTGCCCCCAAGCCCTCCCAGCATTAGAGTCTTTTCCAATGAGTCAACTCTTCACGTGAGGTGGCCAACGTATTGCAGTTTCAGCTTTAGCATCATTCCCTCCAAAGAAATCCTAGGGCTGATCTCCTTCAGAATGGACTGGTTGGGTCTCCTTGCAGTCCAACGGACTCTCAAGAGTCTTCTCCAACACCACAGTTCAAAAGCATCAGTTCTTCGGCGCTCAGCCTTCTTCACAGTCCAACTCTCACATCCATACATGACCACAGGAAAAACCATAGCCTTGACTAGACGAACCTTTGTTGGCAAAGTAATGTCTCTGCTTTTGAATATGCTATCTAGGTTGGTCATAACTTTCCTTCCAACGAGTAAGTGTCTTTTAATTTCATGGCTGTACCACATACAGGTCCTGTATGTATTTTTGTTTTAAGTATTTTGCGGAGGTTTGGTATTGTAAATAATACTATTTCTTAAATTTTTATTTTTTGCCCATCAAAAGTATATAGGAATACTATATATCTATATCTTATGTCTTGTGATTTTAATAAACTCAGCTTATTGATTCTAGCATATTCAAAAGCAGAGACATTACTTTGCCAACAAAGGTTCACCTAGTCAAGGCTATGGTCTTTCCTGTGGTCACGTATGGATGTGAGAGCTGGACTGTGAAGAAGGCTGAGCACTGAAGAATTGATGCTTTTGAACTGTGGTGTTGGAGAAGACTCTTGAGAGTGCCTTGGACTGCAAGGAGATCCAACCAGTCCATTCTGAAGGAGATCAGCCCTGGGATTTCTTTGGAAGGAATGATGCTAAAGCTGAAACTCCAGTATTTTGGCTACCTCACGCGAAGAGTTGATTCATTGGAGAAGACTCTGATGCTGGGACGGCTTGGGGGCAGGAGGAGAAGGGGACGCCAGAGGATGAGATGGCTGGATGGCATCACTGACTCGATGGATGTGAGTCTGAGTGACCTCCGGGAGTTGGTGATGGACAGGGAGGCTTGGTGTGCTGCGATTCATGGGGTCACAAGGAGTCGGACATGACTGAGAGACTGATCTGATCTGATCTGATTGATTTTAGGAGCATTTTTTGTGGATTTTTTTTTTCTTTATGGACAATCAAAAGAAAGTAAAGACATAAGTCTTCCTTTCTAATCTGCACACTTCTGTCTCTCTCTCTTTTCACACTGATTTGGACTTGTGATGTTATGTGGATATAACTGGTAAGAGAGGAGGATATTCTTGACTTGTTTTTGATCTTAGAAGAAAAGAAGTCTTTCTTCTTTAAGTATTACATGAGCTGTAGGTGTTCTTGCCTGGAGAATCCCAGGGACGGGGGAGCCTGGTGGGCTGCCGTCTATGGGGTCACATAGAGTTGGACACGACTGAGCAACTTCACTTTCACTTTTCACTTTCACACATTGGAGAAGGAAATGGCAAGCCACTCCAGTGTTCTTGCCTGGAGAATCCCAGGGACGGGGGAGCCTGGTGGGCTGCCATCTATGGGGTCACATAGAGTCGGACACGACTGAGCGACTTCACTTTCACTTTTCACTTTCACACATTGGAGAAGGAAATGGCAAGCCACTCCAGTGTTCTTCCCTGGAGAATCCCAGGGACAGGGGAGCCTGGTGGGCTGCCGTCTATGGGGTCACATAAGAGTCGGACACGACTGAAGTGAGTTAGCAACAACTTAGCAAGGGTTTTTATAAATGTCATTTGTCAAGTCAAGGAAGTTCACTTGTATTACTAGTTGTGAGCGTTTTATCATGTTGAGTTTTATTGAATGCTATTTTTCTGTATCCATTGATCTGTAAATTTTTTTTTAATTTTCAAATTATTTTTATTATGGTAAAATACATATAACATAAAATTTACCATTATAAGCATATTTAAATGTGAAATTCAATGATATTAAATATTAATACATACATAATGTTATAAATCATCACCCCCATCCATCTTCGTAACAGAAACTTTACCCATTAAATAATAATTCCCTATTCTCCCCACTCCACATTTGGCAGCAAACATTATACTTTCTCTATTATTTTTGATACAAATAATTCATACAGAATTTATCTGTTTGTGACTGGTTTATTTCAGTGGATTGATCCAGTGGATTCATTCATCCCTATGTTGTAACATATTACAGAATTTCATTCTTTTTAAAGATTGAATGACATTGAATTATATGTAGATACCACATTTTGCTTATATATGCATCTGTTTATGGATGGACACTTGAGTTGCTCTCACATTTTAGGTATGTGAATAATGCTACTATGAACATAAGTGTAAGGACATAAATTTCTTTTTAATAACCTGCCTTCAGTTTTTTTAGTTGTATACTCAGAAGTGGAATTACTAGACTAGGTACTAATTCTATTTTTAATTGTTTCAGGAACCCACCCTACTGTGTTCCACAGCAACTCTACTTTTTTATATACCTACCTACAATGCACAGAGATTCCAGTCTTTCCACATCCTTGCCAACAATTGTTTTCTGTTTTGTGGTTGTTTTGTTATTTGGTAAGAGCTTGCCTTATTGGTGTGAGGTAGTATCCCATTATACTTTTGATTTGTTTTTCCCTAATGATTTAATATGTTCCCTGCTGCTGCTGCTGCTGCTAAGTCACTTCAGTCGTGTCCGACTTTGTGCGACCCCATAGACGGCAGCCCACCAGGCCCCGCCGCCCCTGGGATTCTCCAGGCAAGAACACTGGAGTGGGTTGCCATTTCCGTCTCCAGTGCATGAAAGTGAAAACTGAAAGTGAAGTCGCTCAGTAGTGTCCGACTCTTACCGACCCCATGGACTGCAGCCTACTAGGCTCCTCCATCCGTGGGATTTTCCAGGCAAAAGTACTGGAGTGGGGTGCCATTACCTTCTCCAATTATGTTCCCTAGTGATGTTGAATATCTGTTCATGTGCTCATGTATGTATTTTCTTTGAAAAATTTTTTATTTAAGTCCTTTGCTCTTTTTTTTCTTTTATGTCTGGTAGTTTATTTTTGTAACTATTGTAACTATTGAGTTTTAAGAGTTTTCTCTATACCCTGGATGTTTTAATCCCTTGTCAGATATGTGATTTACAGATGTTTTCTCCCATTCCGTGCATTGTATTTTTATTCATTTGATAGTATCTTTTGATGTACACATTTTTAAACATTTCAATAAGTCCTGTTTGTTTATATTTCTGACGCCTGTGTTTTTGCTGTCATATCCAAATTGTCATTACCAAATATGATGTCATAAAACTTTTACACTATGTTTTCTACTAAGAGTTTTATTGTTTTAGGTCTTAAATTTAGATCTGTTGTCCATTTTGAGTTAACTTTTGTGTATGGTGTTAGGGTTCACCTTAATTATTTTGCATGTGAAAGTCTAGTTTTCCCAACAGCTTTTGTTAAAAAGACTGTCCTTGCCCCATTGAATGATGTTGGCATTTTTGTCAAAAAATACTTGAATGTATATGCAAGGGTATATTTCTGGTCTTTATTCTATTCCATTAGTCTACATGTTTGTGTTTATCCCAGTACCACATGAGGATGATTAATATTGCTTTGTAATAAATTTTGAAGTCAGGAAGTATAAATCCTCTAATTTTGTTCTTTTTCAAGATTATTTTGGCTTTTAGGATCACATGAAATTCCATATGAATTTCAAGTGCATTTCCATATGAATTTCAAATGCATTTTTCTGTTTATACAAAAAAAAAGTCACTGAGATTTTGGTAGGTATCACATTAAATCTATGCATCACTTTGAATAGGTGTGGCATTTTAGTAAAATTAATTCTTTCAGTCCATAAATATGGGATGTACTTGCATTTTTCGTATTTTAATTTCTTCTGGCAATGTTTCATAACTTTCATTGCACAGGTCTTTCACCTCCTTGGTTAAGTTACATCTGAAGTATTTTTTTTCTTTTGCATGTTATGTTGGAATTGTTTTTGTAATTTCATTTTCAGATTGCTTGTATAGCAGTGAAACTAATGCCTGTGTGTTAACTTTGTACTCTGCAATTTTGATCAGTTCAGTTCACTCACTCAGTCATGTCCGATTCTTTGCAACCTCATGGACTGCAGCATGCCAGGCCTCCCTGTCCATTATCAACTCCCAGAGTTTACTCAGACTCATCTCCATTGAGTCAGTGATGCCATCCAACCATCTCATCCTCTGCTGTCCCCATCTCCTCCAGCCTTCAATCTTCCCCAGCATCAGGGTCTTTTCAAATGAGTCAGTTCTTTGCATTAGAGGGCAAAAGTTTTGGAGTTTCATCTTCAGCATCAGTCCTTCCAATGAATTTTCAGGACTGATTTCCTTCTTGATGAACTGGTTGGATCTCGTTGCAGTCCAAGGGACTCTCAAGAGTCTTCTGCAACACCATGGTTCAAAAGCATCAATTTTTCGGCACTTAGCTTTCTTTATAGTCCAAATCTCACACCCATATGACGGCTGGAAAAACCATAGCTTTGACTGGACAGACCTTTGTTGGCAAAGTAATGTCTAGCTTTTTAATATGCTCTCTGGGTTGATCATAACTTTTCTTCCAAGGAGCAAGCATCTTTTTAATTTAATGGCTGCAATCACCATCTGCAGTGATTTGGGAGCCCTCAACAATAAAGTCTGACACTGTTTCCATTGTTTCTTTTTCTATTTGCCATGAAGTGATGGGACTGGATGCCATGATCTTAGTTTTCTGAATATTGAGTTTTAAATCAACTTTTTCACTCTCCTCTGTCACTTTCACAAGAGGCTCTTTAGTTCTTTGTTTTCTGCCATAGTATGGTGTCATCTGCATATGAGGTTATTAATATTTCTCCTGGCAATCTTGATTCCAGGTTGTGCTTCATCCAGCCCAGCATTTTTCATGACATACTCTGCATATAAATTAAATAAACAGGATGACAATATACAGCCTTGACATATTCCTTTTTCCGATTTGAAACCAGTCTGTTGTTCCACGTCCAGTTCTAACTGTTGTTTCTTGACCTCCATACAGATTTCTCAGGAGGCAGGTCAGGTGGTCTGGTATTTCCATCTTTGGAAGAATTTTCCATTGTTCGTTGTGATCCACAGAGTCAAAGGCTTTGGCATAGTCAACAAAGTAGAAGTAGATGGTTTTTTGTAACTCTCTTGCTTTTTTGATGATCCATTGAATGTTGGCAATTTGATCTCTGGTTCCTCTGCTTTTTCTAAATACAGCTTGAACATCTGGGAGTTCATGGTCCACATACTATTGAAGCCTGACATGGAGAATTTTGAGCATTGCTTTGCTAGCATTTGAGATGAGTGCAATTGTGCGGTATTTTGAGCATCCTTTGCCATTGGCTTTCTTTGGGGTTGGAATGAAAACTGACCTTTTCCAGTCCTGTGGCCACTGCTGAGTTTTCCAAATTTGCTGGCATATTGAGTGTAACACTTTCACAGCATCATCTTTTAGGATTTGAAATCACTCAACTGGAATTCCATCACCTCCACTAGCTTTGTTCATAGTGATGCTTCCTAAGGCCCACTTGACTTTGCATTCCAGGATGGAATGTGGCTCTAGGTGTGTGGTCACATCATGGTTATCAGGGTCATGAAGATATTTTGTGTATATTTCTTCTGTGTACTCTTGCTGCACCCTCTTAATAGCTTCTGCTTCTGTTAGGTCCATACCATTTCTGTCCTTTATCGAGCCCATCTTTGCATGGAATGTTCCCTTGGTATCTCTAATTTTCTTGAACTGATCTAGCCTTTCCCATTCTGTTGTTTTCCTCTATTTCTTTGCATTGATCGCTGAGGAAGGCTTTCTTATCTCTCCTTGCTATTCTTTGAAACTCTGCTTTCAAATGAGTATATCTTTTCTTTGCTACTTTTACTTCTCTTCTTTTCATAGCTATTTGTAAGGCCTCCTCAGACAACCATTTTGTATTTTTGTATTTCTTTTTCTTGGAGATGGTCTTGATCACTGCCTCCTATACAATGTCACAAACGTCCATCCATAGTACTTCAGGCACTGTCTGTCACCTCTAATCCCTTGAATCTATTTGTCACTTGTACTGTATAGTCTTAAGGGATTTGATTTGGGTCATACCTGAATGGTCTAGTGGTCTTCCCTACCTTCTTCAATTTAGTCTGAATTTGGCAATAAGGAGTTCATGATCTGAGCCACGGTCAGCTCGTGGTCTTGTTTTTTCTGACTGTACAAAGCTTTTCCATCTTTGACTGCAAAGAATAAATCAATATGATTTCAGTATTTACCATCTAGTGATGTTCATGTGTACAATCTTGTGTTGTTGGATAAGGGTGTTTGCTATTACCCATGCATTCTCTTGGCATAACTCCATTACCCTTTGTCCTGCTTCATTGTGTACTCAAGGTCAAATTTGCCTGTTACTCCAGGTATTTTTTGACTTCCTAGTTCTGCATTCCAGCCCCCTATAATGAAAAGGACACCTTTTTTAGATATTAGTTCTAGAAGGTCTTGTAGGTATTCACAGACCTGTTCAACTTGAGCTTTTTCATCATTACTGGTCGGGGCATAGACATGGATTACTGTGATATTGAATGGTTTGCCTTGGAAACGAACAGAGATCCTTCTGTTGTTTTTGAGATTGAATCCAAATACTGCATTTTGGACTCTTTTGTTGACTATGTTGGCTACTCCCTTTCTTCTAAGGGATTCTTGCTCACAGTAGTAGATATAATGGTCGTCTGGGTTAAATTCACCCATCCCAGTCCTTTTTAGTTCGCTGATTCCTAAAATGTCAGTGTTCACTCTTGCCATCTCCTTTTGACCACTTCCAGTTTACTTTAATTCATGGGACTATGGTCATGTATGGATGTGAGAGCTGGACTGTGAAGAAGGTTGAGCGCCGAGGAATTGATGCTTTTGAACTGTGGTGTTGGAGAAGACTCTTGAGAGTCCCTTGGACTGCAAGGAGATCCAACCAGTCCATTCTGAAGGAGATCAGCCCTGGGATTTCTTTGGAAGGAATGATGCTAAAGCTGAAACTCCAGTATTTTGGCCACCTCATGCGAAGAGTTGACTCATTGGAGAAGACTCTGATGCTGGGAGGGATTGGGGGCAGGAGGAGAAGGGGACGACAGAGGATGAGATGGCTGGATGGCATCACTGACTCGATGAATGTGAGTCTGAGTGACCTCCGAGAGCTGGTGATGGACAGGGAGGCCTGGCGTGCTGCAGTTCATGGGGTCGCAAAGAGTCGGACACGACTGAGCAACTGATCTGATCTGATCTGATCTGATGGGCCTAATATTCCAGGTTCCTGTGCAGTATTGCTCTTTACAGTATCAGACTTTACTTCCACCACCAGTTACATCCACAAGTGTGTGTTGTTTTTGCTTTGGCTCCCTCTCTTCGTTCTTCCTGGAGCTATTTCTCCATTGATCTCCAGTAGCATTTTGGGCACCTACTGACCTGGGGAGTTCATCTTTCAGTGATTCACTTATTCTAATATTTGTTTTGTGTGTATGGAATCTTTAGAGTTTTCTACATATAAGATCATATCATCTGTAAACAGAGATAATTTTGCTTTCTTTCCAATATGAATGCCTGTTACTTCTTTTTGTTTCCTAATTGCTGTCTAGAACTTCTAGTATTGTGTTACATTGAAGTGGTGAAGGTAGACCTCCTTGCCTAGTTCTTAATATTTGAGGAAAAGCTTTTAGTCGTTCAGTATTGAGTATGCTGTTCATTGTGGCTATTTCATATAAAATTTCTCTTACGGTAGTTTTGTTTTATTTTTTCTATGCCTAGTATTCAAGCATTTTCATGAAAAAGTGTTGAATTTTGCCAGTTGCTTTTTTTGCATCATTTGAGATGACCATTTATTTTTCCCTTCATTCTATTAAGGCAGCATATTACATTGATCAGTTTCCATGTGTTGCATCATCCTAGCACTCCAGGGATAAACCATGCCTAGTCATGTTGTGTAATCCTTTTAGTGTGCTGCCAGATTCAACTTGCTAACATTCTGTTGAAGAGTTGCGTCAGTGCTCATAAGGGATAAGAGTTTATAGTTTTCTTGTGTTCTGGTCTTGCCTTGCTGTTAAGGTAATGCAGATATCATAGAATGAGATTGAAAATGTTTTCTCCTCTTTGGTTTTTGGAGCAGTTTGACAATGATTGTTTCATTTCTTCTTTAAATATTTAGTACAAGTCACCCATGTGAAGCCATCTTGTTTAGGGCTTTTTCTTCCTTTGTCAGGAGATGTTTGTTTATTGATTCAATTTCCTGAATAGTGATAAGTCTATTCAAATTGTTTATTTGTTCATAATTCAGTCTGGATAGGTTTTGAGCTTCTAGGAATTTGCCCTAAATTTTATCTAGGCTATCAAATTTGCCGGTGTAAAATTGTTCCTGGTACTTTATAATAATCATTTTGCTCCTGTAGAATCAGTAGTAATAATCTCACTGTCATCTTTGATTTTAGTAATTTCCACCATCTCTCTTTTCCTCTTAGTTCATCCAGCTAAGGTTTGTTAATTTTATGACCTCTTCTGAAAACCAAAGTTTTGTTTCATTGATTTTCTCTATTGTTTTTCTATTTTCTGTTTCATATGTATCTTATCTAAGCTTTTATTATCTTCTTCCTCTTCTAGCTTTAGAATTATTTTGTTCTTTTTTTACTAGTTCCTTAAGTTTGTAAAGTTAACTTGTTTGAAATTTTCATTGTTTTATAGATGTAAGCATTTACAGCTATTAGTTTACCCTTTAGTATCACTTTGGCCACATATCATAAGTTTTGTTCTATCATATTTTTGTTTTATTCATCTCTTAAATGTTTTCCAGTTTCCCCTTTATTTTTTTCTTTAATCCTTTGGCAGTTTAATCTTTACTCTTAACATCAGATCAGATCAGTCGCTCAGTCGTGTCCGACTCTTTGCGAGCCCATGAATCGCAGCACGCCAGGCCTCCCTATCCATCACCAACTCCCGGAGGTCACTCAGACTCACATCCATCGAGTCAGTGATGCCATCCAGCCATCTCATCCTCTGTCGTCCCCTTCTCTTCCTGCCCCCAATCCCTCCCAGTATCAGAGTCTTCTCCAATGAGTTAACTCTTCGCATAAGGTGGCCAAAATACTGGAGTTTCAGCTTTAGCTGAAACTAAAGAAATCCTTCCAAAGAAAGGAATTCCTTTCTTAGAAAGGATTCCTAAAGAAATCATTCCTTCCAAAAAAATCCCAGGGCTGATCTCCTTCAGAATGGACTGGTTGGATCTCCTTGCAGTCCAAGGGACTCTCAAGAGTCTTCTCCAACACCACACTTCAAAAGCATCAATTCTTCGGCACTCAGCCTTCTTCACACTCCAACTCTCACATCCATACATGACCACAGGAAAGACCATAGCCTTGACTAGGCTTATATGGATTAATTTTCAAATGTTGAATCTCATTCTTTATTCCTAGAATAAACCCTATTTGGTGATGACTTGTTATCCTATTTGTATATTGCTAAATCCTATTTGTTCATCTTTTGTCTGGACCACCTCGACAAGCAGGGTTTCTGAAAGCTTGATCCGGTGAGAGAATGAGAAATGAGACACAAGAATTCAGAGAAAAGCGAGGATCAGGGGACCAACACCGCTCCAAGGTGAAGGTGCTGAAATTGAATCCAAGCTAGCTTTATTATTCAGCCGTGAATGAAAGAATAAGTGGGGAGTTAAACTATAACTCATGTGGCCTTCAGGGCCAAAGAACAAAATGATCATTAACCATTGAGTAATTAGGAAACAGTAATCAATAACAAATCAGTAACTAAGACTAATATTCTTATCTATAGATTTTCCACCAGATATGTAAAACATGTGACTCTGAGATGCCAGGATCATATCTTGTTTTCAAGGATATGAACCGTTCCCTCTGGACTTATTCCAAGAGTCTTATGCCTTATAGCATCCAGTTTATCAATAATTATAAATTTCTTTTGCAGCCCTTGCCAGGGCCTGCTTTTCTTTTATTCTTCCTGTCTCCTACAATCTTTTTAAAGGATTTTGCCTCCTTTTTCATATGAAGTATTGGAGATATTGGCCTGTGGTTTTCCTTTTTTGATTTGTTTTGTCTTTTGTTATTAAATTAGTTTGTGACCTCATAAAATTAGTCAGGAAGTCTTCCTTCTTTCATATTCTGGAAGAGATTTCATAGAACTGGTTTTTTTTCTTTCTTACTTGCTAGAATTCACCTGTGAAATCCTTTTGTGCTGGTAGATTCATTTGTCTTTTTAAATACAAAATGAATTTCATTAATAGACAGGACTGTTCCCATTATTTATTCTACAGTGACTTTAGATACTTTTATTTTCTAAAGAACTGTGTTTTTTTTTTTTAATTTTTTCATTGATTTTTTTAGTTCTTGGACATAGAGTTGTATGTATTGTTTCTTTCTAATGCTTTTAAAGCCTCTTACACATCTACTTTTGATAATCCATTTCTGTTCTTCTTTTCTGGTCAGTGTTTGTAGAGTATGATTATTATTATTGACTCATTCAGTGACCCAGCTTTTGGTTTCATTGATTCCTTGGTAAAAGAATGTGTGTTCTGCTGCTGTTGAATGGACTACCTTATATATGTCAGTTAGTTCACGTTCTTGACAATATTATTCAGATCTTCTTATCCTTTCCTATTTTCTGTTTGTTTTACCAATTACTGATAAAGCAGTTTTCAAGTCTTCAGAAAAAAATTGTGGATTCATCTATTCCTCCTTTCAGATTTGTCAGATTTTGCTTCATATGTTTTGAGGATTTTTTTAAGTACATAATCATTTAGGACTGTTATATCCTTGGGGATAATTGAAACCTATACTATTATAAAATAATCCCTCTTTATGCTGGTAATATTCTTTGTTTTGAAGTCTACATTATTTCACATTGTTATAACAACTGCTCCTCTCTTTGATTAACTTTTGTCTCCTGTATCTTTTATCATTATTTAGCTTTTAACTTATCTTTGTCTTTATACTTAGAGTGGTTTTCCTGGACACAGCATATGGTTCAATTCAGTCACTCAGTCATGTCTGATTCTTTGCAAGCCCATATGCTGCAGCATGCCAAACTTCCCTGTCTTTCACCAACTCCCAGAGCCTGCTCAAACTCGTATCCATTCAGTTGGTGATGCCATCCAACCATCTCGACCTCTGTCATCCCCTTCTCTTCCTGCCTTTGATTTTTCCCCACAACAGGGTCTATTCTGATGAGTCAGCTCTTCATATCAGGTGGCCAAAGCATTGGAGCTTCAGCTTCAGCATCAATCCTTCCAATGAATGTTTAGGACTGATTTCTTTTAGGATTGACCACCTTTCAGTCCAAAGGAGTCTCAAGAGTCTTCTCCAACACCACAGTTCAAAAGCATCAATTCTTTGGCATTCAGCCTTCTTTATGGTCCAACTCTCACATCCATGCATGAGTACTGGGAAAACCATAGCTTTGACTATATGAACTTTTGTCTCAAAGTAATGACTCTGCCTTTTAATACACTGTCTAGGTTGGTAATAGCTTTTCTTCCAAAGAGCAAGTGTCTTTTAATTTCATGGCTACAGTCACCATCTGCAGTGATTTTGGAGCCCAAGAAAATAAAGTTTATTATTGTTTCCCTATTTATTTGCTATGAAGTGATGGGACCGGATGCCATGATCTTCACTTTCTGAAAGTTGAGTTTTAAGCCAGCTTTTTTACTCTCCTCTTTCATCTTCATCATGATGCTCTTTAGTTCTTCTTTGGTTTCTGCCATAAGTGTGGTGTCATCTGCATATCTGAGTTATTGCTATTTCTTCTGGCAATCATGATTCCAGGTTGTACTTCATCCACCTGGTATTTCTCATGATGTACTCTACTCTGCATATAAATTAAATATGCAGGGTGACAACATACAGCCTTGACATACTCCTTTCCCAATTTTGAACCAGTCTTTTGTTCAATGTCTGGTTCTCACTCTTGCTTCTTGACCTGCATACAGATTTCTCAGGAAGCAAGGAAGGTGGTCTGGTATTCCCATCTCTCTAAGAATTTTCCACAGTTTGTTGTGATCCATACAGTCAAAGGCTTTATTGTAATCAATGAAGCAGAAGTATATGTTTTTCTGGAATTCTTTTGCTGGTTCTATGATCCAACAGATGTTGGGAATTTATTCTCTGTTTCTTCTGCCTTTTCTAAATCTAGTTCTCGGTTTACATACAGTTGAAGCCTCTCTTGGAGAATTTTGAGCATTACTTTGCTAGCATGTGAGATGAGTGCAATTGTACAATAGTTTGAAACAACTCAGCTGTAATTCCATCACCTCCACTAACTTTGTTTGTGGTGGTGCTTCCTAAGGCCCACTTGACTTCGCAGTCCAGGGTGTGTGGCTCTAGGTGAGTGATCACACCATCATGGTTATCTGGGTCATGAAGATCTTTTTTGTATAGTTCTGTGTATTCTTGCCACCTCATCTTACTATCTTCTGCTTCTGCTAGGTCCATACCATTTCTATCCTTTATTTTGCCCATCATGCACATGAAATGTTCCCTTGGTATCTCTAATTTTCTTAAAGAGATCTCTAGTCTTTCACACTCTATTATAGTTTTCCTCTTTTTCTTCGCATTGATCACTGACAAAGGCTTTCTTATCTCTCCTTGTAATTCTTTGAAACTCTGCATTTGGGTGGATATATCTTTCCTTTTCTCCTTTGCCCTTCGCTTCTCTTCTTTTCTCATAATGTGGTTTATTTATGTTGTTGGACTGATTGAAATCTACTGTCTTTTCAGTCTTTGTATTTCTCCCATTCTTCATTTCTCTTATTCTGTATTCCTTTGGGCTAATTAAACTTTTATGATTACATTTAGTGCCTGCTATTTGCTTTGTTGTTGTTACTCAGTCACTCTGCATGTCAATTCTTTGCAACCACGTGAACTAGAGCACACCAATCTTCCCTGTCGTTCGCTATCTCCCAGAGCTTGCTCTAACTCATGTCCATTGAGTTGACAATGGCATCCAAGCATTTCATCTTCTGTCACCCCCTTTTCCTCTTGCCCTCAATCTTTCCCAGCATCAGAATCTTTCCTGGTTCGACAGCTCTTTGCATCAGGTAGCCAAAGTATTGGAGCTTTAGCATCAGTTCTTCCAATGAATATTCGGCGTAGATTTCATTTAGGATTGACTGCTTTGATTTCCTTGTGTCTGAGGGACTCTCAAGAGTCTTTTCCAGCACAATATTGAAAGCATCAATTCTTCGGTGCTCGGCCTTCTTTATGATCCAACTCTCACATCTGTACATTACTACTCGAAAAAAAAAATTAGCTTTGACCATATGGACCTTTGTTGTCAAAGTGATGTCTCTGCTTTTTAATATGCCTTCTAGGTTTGTCATAGGTTTTCTTCCAAGGAAGAGGAATCTTTTAATTTCGTGGCTGCTGTCACCATCCACAGTAATTTTGCAGCCCAAGAAAATAAAATCTGTTACTGTTTCCCCATCTATTTGCCATGAAGTGATGGGACTGGAGGATGCTGTGATCTTTGTGTTTTGAATGTTGAGTTTTAAGCCAGCTTTTTCACTCTCTTTTTTTACCCTCATCAAGAGGCCCTTTGGTTCCTCTTCACTTTCTGCCATTAGAGTGGTATCATTTGCATATCTGAGGTTATTGGTATTTCTCCTCTCAATCTTGATTCCAACTTTACAGTCATCCAGCCCAGCATTTCGCATGATATAAGTTGAATAAGCAGCGCGACAGTATTCAGGCTTGATGTATTTCTCTCCCAACTTTAAACCAGTCCATTGTTCCATGTCCAGTTCTTACTGTTGCTTCTTGTCCTGAATACAGGTTTCTCAGGAGGCTGGTAGAGTGCTCTGGTATTTCTCTCTCTTTTTAAGAATTTTCCACAGTTTGTTGTGATCCACACAGTTAAAGTGTTTAATGTAGTCAATGAACCTGAAGTAGATTTTTTTTTTTTAATTGCTTGCTTATTCTATGATCCAGCAAGTGTTGACCATTTCATCTGTGGTTCCTCTGCCTTTTCTAAATCCAGCTTTTATATCTGGAAGTTCTTGGTTCATGTACTGTTGAAGCCTAGCTTGAAGGATTTTGAACAGTACCTTGCTAGCATGTGAAATGAGGGCAATCGTTTGGTAGTTTGAACATTCTTTGGCATTAGAATTGAGATTAGAATGAAAAATGACCTTTTCCAGTCCTGTGACCACTGCTGAATTTTCCATATTTGCTGGCATATTGAGTAAAGCACTTCAACAGCATAATCTTTTAGGATTTGAAATAGTTGAGCTTTAATTCCATCTCTTCTACTAGCTATGTTCCTAGTAGTGTATTCTAAGGCCCACATGACTCATATTCCAGGATCTCTGACTTTATATGAATGATTATACCATCGTGGTTATCCAGGTCATTAAGAGCTTTTTTGTAGAGTTCTGTGTATTCTTGCCACTTCATCTTAGTCTCTGCTTCTGTTAGGTCCTTGCCATTTCTGTTGTTTATCAGTCCTGTGTTTGCATGAAATGTTCTCTTGGTATCTCTGATTTTCTTGAAGAGGTCTCTAGTCTTTCCCATTCTACTGTTTCCTCTATGTCTTTGCATTGTTCACTTAAGAAGACTTTCTTATCTCTACTTGCTATTCTCTGGAACTCTGCATTCATTTGTGTATATCTGTACCTTTCTTCTTTGCCTTTCGCTTCTCTTCTTTTCTCAACTTTTTGTAAGGCCTCCTCAGACAAGCATTCTGCCTTTTTGCCTCATTTTCTTGGGGATGGTTTTGGTCACCGCTTCCTGTACAGTGTTATGAACCTCTGTCCACAGTTCTTCAGGCACTCTGTCTCTCAGATCTAATCCCTTGAATCTGTTTGTCACTTATATTGTATAATTATAAGGGATTTGATTTAGATCATATCTGAATAGCCTAGTGGTTTTCCATACTTTCTTCAATTTAAGTCTGAAATTTTCAATTTATAGCTCATAATCTGAGCCACAGTCAGCTCCAGGTCTTTTTTTTTTTTTTTTTCTGACTGTATAGAGCTTCTCTGTCTTTGGCTGCAAAGATTATAATCAGTCTGATTTCATTGTTGACCATCTGGTGCTGTCCACGTGTAGAATCATTCTGTTGTTGGAAGAGGGTGTTTACCATAACACACCAGTGTGTTCTCTTAGCAAAACTCTTGTTAGCTTTTGCCCTCCTTCATTTTGTACTCCAAAGCCAACTTACCTGTTATTCTAAGCATCTCTTGATTTCCTACTTTTGCATTCCAGTCCCTAATATGAAAGGGACATCTTTTTTGGTGTTAATTCTAGACAGTCTTGTAGGTCTTCTTAGAACCATGTGACTTCAGCTTCTTCAGCATCAGTGGTTGTGGCATAGACTTGGATTACTGTGATGTTGAATGGTTTGCCTTGGAAATGAACCGAGATCTTTTTGTTGTTTTTGAGATTACACCCAACTACTGCATTTTGGATTCTCTTGTTGATTCTGAGGACTACTCTATTCTTCTAAGGGTTTCTTGCCTTCTTCTAAGGGTTTTCTTGCCACAATAATATAATGGTCACTTAATTAAATTCACCCATTCATGTCCGTTTTAATTCACTGATTACTAAGATGTCAGTGTTCACTCTTTCCATCTCCTGCTTAACAACATCCAATTTACCTTGATTCATGTACCTAACAATCTGGGTTCCTATGCAATATTGTTATTAACAGCATCAGACTCTACTTTCACCACCAGACTCATCCACAACTTAGCGTCTTTTCCACTTCAATCCAGCCTCTTCATTCTTCTGGTGCTATTTCTCTGCCCTTCTGAAGTAGCATATTGGACACCTATGGACTGGGGGGGCTTATCTTCTCTTGTCACATCTTTTTGCCTTTTCACGCTGTTCACAGAATTCTCAAGGCAAGAATACTGGAGTGGTTTGTCTGTCATTCCCTTCTCCATTCTCAAATGGTAAGGTTGAAAATATGTATATTAGGGCTTTGAAATTTGCCCCAGGGGTATTAGATGCATTTGTTTTGTATTTTTTGCCCCAATCATTTTTTTTTTTTTTTTTTTTTTGGTAATTTCTTGTGACTTGCTTAATTACATGACCTTTTCCTCAGCTCTGGCGTTCATGAATCTTTTGAAGGCATTTTTTATTATTACCTTTAGTGATTTTTTTTGCTTGTTTTTTTTTTCCCTAGCATTTTTATTTAGTTCTTTTAGTTTTCATCTCTCTGCTAGTATTTCCCACCTGCCCTTACATGTTGACTATCTTTCCTATTAGATCTTTTAACATTAAATCATAATAATAATTTTAAATTCCTTGTTTAATGATATCAGCATCTATTTCAGATCTGAGCCAGTCTTTCTCTATTGAATGCTTTGACTGCGCATTATTTTTCTTGCTTTTTATATGTCTTATTTTTTTTGAAATTGTCATCCTGTGTAGCAGTGTTTATGTATGGAAATGGCATTTCCATTTTGCCTTTCTTTCTATGAAATCTTTAATTTGAAAAAATGTTTGAGATGTTTGAAAGAATGTTTGAGATGTTTGAAAGAAGCACTGTGTTCCCCATATATAAGAGAAACTATCACAAGCTCAATTGAGGTAAACAAAAACAAATTTACTTACCATTTTACTGTCTTAAATATTTTACTTAATAATTCTTTTTATTTTTTAAATTACTTTTTGGAAGAAGTCCCACTCTGCATAATGCATTCTCTCATGTATGATTTTTAAAACAGACCTTTAGGTTATGAACTAAATTTATTCCCATTTACAAATGTGAAGACTTAAGTAGGCTAACTTACCTAAAGATAAACATCTATCAGATGACAAAATTGGACTGGGTTTTCTGGGTCTATCTGTTTCCTACATGTATTCTTAAGTATTACCCTGTTTAGAATCACTTCAGATCAGATCAGTCGCTCAGTCGTGTCCGACTCTTTGCGACCCCATGAACTGCAGCACGCCAGGCCTCCCTATCCATCACCAGCTCTCGGAGGTCACTCAGACTCACATCCATCGAGTCAGTGATGCCATCCAGCCATCTCATCCTCTGTCGTCCCCTTCTCCTCCTGCCCTCAATCCCTCCCAGCATCAGAGTCTTCTCCAATGAGTCAACTCTTCGCATGAGGTGGCCAAAATACTGGAGTTTCAGCTTTAGCATCATTCCTTCCAAAGAAATCCCAGGGCTGATCTCCTTCAGAATGGACTGGTTGGATCTCCTTGCAGTCCAACGGACTCTCAAGAGTCTTCTCCAACACCACAGTTCAAAAGCATCAATTCTTCGGCGCTCAGCCTTCTTCACAGTCCAGCTCTCACATCCATACATGACCACAGGAAAGACCATAGCCTTGACTAGGCGAACCTTTGTTGGCAAAGTGATGTCTCTGCTTTTGAATACGCTATCTAGGTTGGTCATAACTTTCCTTCCAAGAAGTAAGCGTCTTTTAATTTCATGGCTGCAGTCACCATCTGCAGTGATTTTGGAGCCCCCCAAAATAAAGTCTGACACTGTTTCCACTGTTTCTCCATCTATTCCCATGTAGTGATGGGACCAGATGCCATGATCTTCGTTTTCTGAATGTTGAGCTTTAAGCCAACCTTTTCACTCTCCACTTTCACTTTCATCAAGAGGCTTCTCAGTTCCTCTTCACTTTCTGCCATAAGGGTGATATCATCTGCATATCTGAGGTTATTGATATTTCTCCCGGCAATCTTGATTCCAGCTTGTGTTCCCTCCAGTCCAGCATTTCTCATGATGTACTCTGCATATAAGTTAAATAAACATGGTGACAATATACAGCCTTGAGGTACTCCTTTTCCTATTTGGAACCAGACTGTTGTTCCATGACCAGTTCTAACTGTTGCTTCCTGACCTGCATACAGATTTCTCAAGAGGCAGAT
Source organism: Tragelaphus eurycerus (assembly GCA_935064755.1). NCBI lineage: Eukaryota > Metazoa > Chordata > Mammalia > Artiodactyla > Bovidae > Tragelaphus > Tragelaphus eurycerus. Next base: position 11,287,889 of record CAKXYN010000012.1, read on the forward strand.
CAGGTGGTCTGGTATTCCCATCTCTCTCAGAATTTTCCACAGTTTATTGTGATCTACACAGAATCATTTAGCTTAACAAAAATATTATTGTTGGTTTTCACTTATATTGAAGGTCTTGTGATATGTGATATGGAGGGAGGATGTGATCATTATGAAGTGATCTGCATTTAATATTCTAATGTTCCAAGAATGGACTTTAAAGAGTATTCTTTTTCACTTAGCAACTGGAATGGTAGAAATATGCTCTGATAGATTTTATGTACAAATGATAGTTGGTCGACATATTCAGAGAAGGCGATGGCACCCCACTCCAGACTTTTGCCTAGAAAATCCCATGGACGGAGGAGCCTGGTAGGCTGCAGTCCATGGGGTCGCTAGAGTCGGACGTGACTGAGAGACTTCACTTTCACTTTTCACTTTCATGCATTGGAGAAGGAAATGGCAACCCACTCCAGTGCTCTTGCCTGGAGAATCCCAGGGACAGGAAGCCTGGTGGGCTGCCATCTCTGGGGTCGCACAGAGTCGGACAGGACTGAAAGGACTTAGCAGCAGCAGCAGGTCAACATATTTTAGAGAAACCTTTCAGTTAACGAAACTCTGAAGGATTCATTAACATTTTAAATGGACCAGTTCCCCTCCCAAAGTAGGACCATCATTGGCTTGGTTCCCAGGCCATTACTTATTCAAAGCTCATGAGTAACACAGCCCAAAATACACTGTATAAAGATAAATTGGATTATTGAGCACAATATGAGGATATAATTCAACATGTAGAAGTGATAATCGATACAGTAAAACAGCTGAAACACAAAATAGGATAAAGAGGAACAAGGAACATTTTCCCTAAGCCTTATAGTATATCTTCAGCAAGGATAAAGAGGAAGAAAAATCATTGGACAAGAACCAGTTGGTAAGTTGTTTGTAGAATCAGTGTATTAGCAATGCTGTACAATAGAAATTTCTGTGATAATGAAAATATGCTATATCTGTGTTTGCCAATACAGTAGGAAATACTAGCTACCTTACATTCTCTGTGGGGTTAGAGGACTTCCCATGCATTGTCCACCTGGGATTTCATTGCTGATTTTGAGGGCTGGTTTACTTCTGCCAGTTATGCTTAGGGCAGACTGATTTCCTTGCTCAGTTACCTCTCTGACTTCACATTTTCACTTCATTCTAGACAGGTAGGTAGTTCTTTACTCTCTTCAGCTCTTTGACTTTTGAAAGTTTTTTGTTCCCATTTTTATTTAATAATTGTTTTGTTGGAAATTGTGGTCTGAGTATCCTAATCTACTATTAGAAACAGGAATCTTGTTTTGCTTTTAATTTCATGGAAACATGCCATGTTCATAATTTTCTGAACTCTGTGGCATAAACTTTCTTTTGTATGTTTTTCCTTTATATTGTTTTCTCATGTTCTTTCTCCATTTTTTTCCCAGGGTTTTTCGATAGGTCCCATGTTGAGAAAATTTGTATTGTCACTTTTCATTGGTGATGCTTTACAATCAATTTATATGAAGTTTACAATCACATTGCTAGAAATTGATGTATTTCTTAGAAGCTGGGAACATTGGCAGCTTAAATGTTTGATCAGTTGTCTCCAGAGTTTCCTCATCAGTTTTGTTTTTTTTTTTTTTTTCAATGACTGCTTTCATGGCTAACTGAAGGCTCCCCTGGAGCCCCATGTATTATAATTTTTTTTCTGCCTCAGTGTTCTTTTTGCTGGTTTTGTATTTTTCATAAAATAAAATTGAGTAGGGAACAGATACCTTTTTTTTTCTGTTAACCTCCAAGTTCTGTTTTGTTTCTGTAGGTGGGACTGCCCTGTTTGTATTGGTTCTTGTATTTGCTTTGTTTGGTTGGTTGGTAAGTTGTATCCACCTCTTTTTGTGACCCTATGAACTACAGCCTGCCAGGCTCCTTGTCCACAGGATTTCTCAGGCAAGAATACTGGAGTGGGTTACCATTTACTTCACCAGGGGATATTCCTGACTGAGGGATTGAACCCATGCCTCATGCATTGGCAGGCAGATTCTTTATCAGTGAGCCAGCCACTGGGGAAGCCCTTCTGTTTGTACATGACATAGGTAACACAAAGTTTAAGTCTTAAATTGAGTTCTCTGCCAGTTTCTAACTTTGCCTTTATTGTTTTCTATTTTCATTTCCACATGCTTGTCTTTTGATAACATTATATTTTTCTTCTTGTCATAAAGAGTCTGTTAAATGATTTAGTGGTGGCTCAGACTAAAGAATCTACCCACAATGTGGGAGACCTGAGTTCGATCCCTGAACATCCCCTAGAAAAGGGGATGGCTACGCACTCCAGTATTTTTGCTGGAAAATTCCACAGACAGAGGAGCCTGGTGGGCTACACTCCATGTGGTGGCAAAGAGTCGGACGTGACTGAGCTACTAACACTTTCTTTCACCGTACTTTTAGTGGCCTCTTGCTTTATGTATGTAATGAGGCTTTGAATTACTTGATTTCAAAGATTTCTCCCTCTAGTTAGTAATTTCTTTGCAAGCTTATTGTTTTTAAAACTTTCTTTTTGTAGTTTATTAGTTCAAAAGCAAGTAGGTATTATAGGGATAAACTATAATTTTAAAATCACTGAGTCTTCTGCTAAGTGATACTGATCCACACAAAAATTTGCACTTATATGTTTATAGCAGCTTTATTGTTATAATTGCCAAACATTTTAAGAAACATAGATGTCTTAAACAGGTAAATGGATAAACTACAGCATACTGATAGAGTGAAGTGTTACTTAGCAATAAAAAGAATGAGCTGTCAAGTCATAAAAAGATATGAATGAAACTTCAATGCACATTTCACAGTATAAGAAGCCCGTCTGAAAATGTTACTTTATGATTCTATCTATATAACATTCTGAAAAAGACAAAATATATAGAGACACTGAAGAGATTAGTTATTTTCTGGGGGATTGAAAAGAAGAAAGAGGAGTTATTAAGTGGAGTGCAATGGGTTTTGAAGGCAGTAAAACTATCCTTGTGTGATACTGTAATAAATAGCGGGTTCATGATACTATAATTTGTCAAAAGCCATAGAACTGTGCAATACAAAGAGGGAACCCTAATGTAAACTGTGGACTTTAGTTAATAATGATATATCTACATTGGTTCATCACATTTGTAACAAATTTACCACACTAATGTAAGATGTTAATATTAATGGAAAAACTGTATGGCATGGGAGGATGGTGAGTAGGAGAGGAGAATACAGAAACTCTTATTTTCTGTACAGCTTTTCAATAAATCTAAAACTTATTTTAAAAACTAAAATCTGTTAATTAAAAGATACTAATGCCTGAGAAAAAGGTTAAAGTATTGAGTATACAAAGTAATGAAATAACTATAAGTGGTATCTAAGTAGGGTAACAAAATAACATTATTTGAATATGTTTGTTTTTATTGTTAATACTGTCCTTGTCTGCTTTTTTTTTTTTTTTTTTAACAATACCTGTAGTCTTTTCTGTTCCTATGTTTATTTTTATTTTCTTTTTTGGTTGTTTCTATTAGGTGTACTAGCCCTATCTTGGTACCCACCTGATTTGAATGATGAGAATGGAGAACCTACTGATAACTTGGTACCAACTATTTTGGATAAAGCTCATAAATATAATCTGAAGGTATTTAATTTATTTTATTGAGATATAATATTAGATTAGTTTAAGGTGTTGAGCATAATGATTTGATATATGTATATATTGTGAAATAATTGTCACAATTAGTCTAGTTAACTTTTATCCCCACACATAGTTCCGTTTTTTTGTGTTTTTTTTTGTATGTTTGCTATGATGAGAGTTTTTAAGTTGTGTTCTTTTAGCAAGTTTTAAATATACCATGCAATATTATTAACTATAGTTATGAAGCTGTACATTACATCCTGGAAGCTTACTTAAATTATAACTGGAAGTTTATACCTTTTAACTATCTTCACACACTTTACCCACCCCCTGTCTTAAGCAGTCACAAACCTGTTCTCTGTATCTATGAGTTGGTTGTTTTATGTTTGTGTGTGTGTGTGTGATTGCTCTTTTGTTTTTGATTCCGTATATAAGTGAGATCATATGGTATTTGTCTTTCTCTGACAGACTTATTTCACTTAGCATAACACCCTCAAGGTTAATTCATGTTGTCACTAGTGGCAACATTTCCTGGTTTGTTTGGTTTTTTGTTTTTTTTTTTGACTGAATAATATAATATTTGTGTGTGTGTGTGTGTGTGTGTGTGTGTGTGTATACACACACCATTGTTATTCATTCATTCATCATTATGGATGCTTCCAGTATAAGCATTTCCATTTCCTGGGTATTATAAATAATGAGCAGATGTATTTTCTTTTTTTTTTTAATTAAATTTTATTTTGCTTAACTTTACAATATTGTATTGCTTTTGCCATACATCGAGATGGATCCACCACCAGTATACACGTGCTCCCCATCCTGAACCCTCCTCCCTCCCCATACCATCCCCCTGGGTCGTCCCAGTGCACCAGCCCCAGGCATCCGTTAATGGGCATTGTACCTGGACTGGCGACTCGTTTCAGATATGATATTATACATATTTCAATGCTATTCTCCCAAATCATCCCGCCCTCTCCCGGTCCCAGAGTCCAAAAGTCTGTTCTATACATCAGTGTCTCTTTTGCTGTCTCGTAAACAGGGTTATTGTTACCATCTTTCTAAATTCCATATGTATGCGTTAGTATACTGTATTTGTGTTTTTCTTTCTGGCTTACTTCACTCTGTATAATAGGCTCCAGTTGTATTTTCAAGTTAGTGCTTAGGCTTCCTTTGGATAAGTACCCAGAAGGAGAATTGCAGGATAGTATATTTCTATTTTAAATTATTTCAAGAAGCTCCACACTATTTACATAGTGGCTTCATCAATTTATATTCCCACCAAAGTGAATAAGTGTTCCCTTTTCTTTTCATGGTCACTAACAGTTCTTATTTCTTGTTTTTTGATAATAGCCATTCAAACAGGTATAAGGGAATATCTCACTGTGCTTTTGATTGGCATTTCCCTGATGATTAGTGATACTGAGCACCTTTTCAAGTACCTGTTGGCTATCTGTATATGTTTCTAGGGAGAATGTCTATTCAGAAGTGATGCACGTTTTTCAAACCGTTTGTTTTTTGCTAATGTGTTAATAGGACTCGTTTATGTATTTTGGATATTAACACTTTTTCAGATACATGGTTTGCAGGTATGTTCTCCCATTTATTATGTTACCTTTTCATTTGTTAGTGGTTTCCTTTGCTGTATAGAAGCTTTGTAGTTTGATGTAGTGTCACTTGTTTATTTTCACTTTTGTTGTTTTTGGTTTTGGTGTCAAATCCAAAAAATCACAGCCAACACCAGTTTCAGGAGCTTACCACCTTTGTTTTCTTCTAAGAATTTTGTGTTTTCAGATCTTATGCTTAAGACTTTAGTCCATTTTTAGATATTTATTTGTGTATAGTGTAAGGTGTTTCAGTTTCATTCTTTTCATGTGGCTGTTCAGTTTTTCCAACACTATTTATTGAAGAGACTCTCCTTTCCCTATTGTATATTCTTAGCTCCTTTGTTGCAGATTAGTTGACCACAGATATCTGGATTTATTTCTGGGCTCTGCATTCTATTCCACTGGTCTATGTATTTTTATGATAATACCAAACTATTCTGGTTACTATAGTTCTGTAATATAGTTTGAAATGAAGTATGGTGCCTCCACCATCATTCCTTTTTCTCAAGATTGCTTTGGCTTTAGGGTCTTTTGTGGTTGCATACAAATTTTAGAATTATTTGTTCTATTTTTGTGAAAAATGCCTTTAGTATTGCATTGAATCTATAAATTGCTTTTAGTAATATGGATATTTTAATAATACTTACTCTTCCAATCCACGAGTGTGGGATATCTTAACATCTACTTCTGTTTTTTTTTTTTTTAATGTCTGTCATTAACATATAGTTTTCAGGGTACAGATCATTCACCTACTCTGTTAAGCTTACGTCTAGGTAGCTTATTCCTTCTGATGCAGTGATAAATGGAATTGTTTCAAGAATTTATCTTTCTTCATTCATTCTTAGTGAAATGTAAGAGATTTTTGTATATTGATTTTTATATCCTGCAAGTTTACTGAGTTTGTTCATTTAAAGTTTTTCAATGAAGTCTTAAGAGTTTTCAGGATGTCACATATTGTTGTCTGTAAATAGAGACTGTAAATAGAGACAACATATTGTTGTCTGTAAACAGAGACAACACAGTTTCTGTTTTTCTCCTTCTTTTCTGAATTTGATGCCTTTCGTTTGTTGTTGTTACATTATTGCTCTGGCTACGAATTCCAGTGCTGTACTGAATAAAAGTGGTGAGAACAGGTATCCCCAAGTTGTTGCTGATCATGGAGAAAAAACGTTCGGCTTTTCTCCCTTGAGTCTGATTTTAGCTGCAGTATTGTGTTATGTGGCCATTATTTTGTTGAAGTACTTTTTCTCTATACTCTGTTGAGAGTTTGTATCATGAATGGGTGTTGAATTTTGTTGAATGCTTTTTTTTCTGCTTTTTTTGAGATGATCATATGAATTATATGGTTAATTTTGTGAATGTGTATCACATTGATTTGAGGGTGTCAATTCATCCTTGCATCCCGGAAATAAATCCCACTTGATCACAGTGTATGATCCTTTTGTTGTATGTTGAATTCAGCTTATTAATATTTGTTGAGACTTTTTGCATCTCTCTTCATCAGGGATATTGGCTTTTAATTATCTTTTATTGTGGTGTCCTGACTGCTTTTAGTATCAGCATATTGCTCGTCCCATATAATGAGTTTGGAGGTATTCCCTTCTCTTCAAATTTTTGGAAGAATTTGATAGGATTAGTATTAATTCTTTGAATATTTGGTAGAATTCACCAATGAAGCTGTCTGATGCTGGGTTTTATTCGTTGGAGATTTTGGATTACTGATTATTTCCTTTCAAGTTACCTACCAGTCTGTTCAGATTTTTCTGTTTCTTAATGATTCAGTCTTGGAAGGTTGTATTTCTAGAAATATATCTATTTGTGATGTCTGTGGAGTATTAAAGTCCTCTGTTATTATTGTATGCTGTTTTACTCTTTAGGTCTGTTAATACTTATATTTATATTTAGATGCTCCTATATTAGGTGCTAACATATTTACAAATGTTCTATCCTCTTATTATATTGATCCCTTTATCACTATGTAATGACGTCTTTCTCCTCTGTCTCTTATTACAGTCTTTGTTTTATGTTCTACTTTGTTTCTTATAAGTGTTACCACCCCAGCTTTCTCTTGGTTTTCAAGAGTGTGAGATATATTTTTCCATCCCTTTGTTTTCAGTCTGTGTGTATTTGTACATCTAAGTGAGAATCTTGTTGGTAAGATAAAGATGACTTTTTATTATTGATAGGTATGGAGTTCTTGCCATTTTGTCTATAATTTTATAGCTGTTTTATAATTTCTTTTTTTTTCTTTCTACTTTTCTTGATACTCTTGTGATTTGATGATTTTCTGTTGTGGCATTCTTAAATTCTATATTCTTTATCTTTTGTGTCCCTACTCTAGGTTTTGCTCTGTAGTTACTATAAAGCCTACATAAAACAATTTATATTTATAATAGTCTATTTTAAGTTGACCACAAATCAACTTTGGTAACAGTCTAAACTCTTATGTTTTTACTTACTCATATTTTATATTTTTGAAGTCTTCATTTACATCATCTTACCTTGCTTATTCACTGACAATTACTGTGCTTCTAATTATTTTTACTGTTTGTCTTTTAACCTTCATGCTAGCACTTTATATAAGTGATTAATCTTGTTTACAACATTAGCTTTTTCTAATTTTGCTATATGTTTATTTTTACCAGTGAGGTTTATATGCTTATATTTTTTCCTTTTGTTTCATCTTCAAAAGTCCCTTTAACATTTCTTGTAGGACTGGGCTATTAGTCATTACTCTTATGTTTTATTTTTCTGGATAACTCTTTAAATCTCTTTGAACTCTGAGTGATAACTTTGCCATGCAGAGTATTCTTGTTTGGCTGTTTAATTTTTTTCAGAGCTTTAAAATGCCATGCCCTTCTATATTTTTTTCAGCTAGAAAATATGCTAATAGCCTTATAGGGGTTCCCTTGTATATAAGAGGCCGTTTTTCTCTTACTTCTTCAAAGAGTCTGTCCTTTAACTTTTGACAATTTATTTATATTATATATTGCTGTGGGTGTTCTTAAATTCATCTTGGTTGGAACTTTCAGGACTTCCTGGATGTGGATGTCGGTTTCCTTCTCCAGATTAGGGAAGTGTTGAGTCATTATGTCTTCACATAAAGTTTCTTCCCCTTTTTCTCTCCACATTTTGGGACTCATGTAAATAATTGTGTTCTTGATGTTTTCTCATAAATTCCTTAGACTATCTTTGCTCTTTTTGTTCCTTTCTCTTTTTGCAGCTCCAGTTGGAAGAATTCAACTGCCCTGTCTTTGAATTCATTGATCTTTTCTTTTGCTTCTAATCTGCCTTTGAGCCCTCGTGTTTGTCAGTACAGTTGTATTCTTTAACGTCATCATTTCTGCAGAGTACTTTGCTATATTTTCTATTTGTTGAAATTCTCACTTTTTTCATGATTTGTTCTCCTGACCTTGGTGAGCATCTTTATTAGTTATTTTGAACTTTTTGTCATATAAATCATTTACATTATGATAATCTCATTTTCATTAAGTATATTTCTGAAGTTTTTATCTTGTCCTTTTATTTGGAACTTGTCCTTTGTTTCTTCAGTTTCCCTGACATTAACTGTTGGTTTCTGTGTATTAGATCAGGGGTTCCCAATCTCTAGGATCTAATGCCTAATGATCTGAGGTGGAACTTACATAATAATAATAAAGTACTCAGTAAATGTAATGTGATTGAATCATCCTGAAACCCCTGGTCCATGGTCTTCCACAAAGCTAGAACCTGGTGCCAAAAAGGTTGGGGACTGCTATATTAGATAAAACAACCTCTTCTCCCTGTCTTGAAGGTGTTACTTCATATAGAAGATAAACCTTAATGCTTAACCCTGTCCTATTTCTTGGTTGTCTCTCATATCCTTGTGATTGTCCAAACTGCCTACTTGGTTCTTAGGCTCCTAGCAGTTGAGGGCTTACCAAGACCTGCCCGTATCCTAAAAGGGAGGGTCTCAGTCAGCACCTAAATTTGGGCTTATTGGAAGCCAGACTTTGGGCAGAAGCTTTTAAATAATACATAGATACCTCTTTCCATGGACGTCTGGGAGATGGACCTTTCACTCTGCTCTCTGTGTACTGAGTCCTGCATGATAGTTAAGGAACATTTCTTCCTTTGTGTCATCCAAATAGATCCATGAACTCAAGACCCACTAGCCACTAGAGCCAGGCATCAAGGGTTATTTCTTCTGGACAGCAACCACAAAAGTTGGTGCACCAAATATGGGCAGAAGCTCCTTTCTCAGAAATAACCAGTGACCTGCGGCTAGGCACAGGGTCTTTGCAAATTTGATGTCCAGTTAGTTCCCAAGATTGCAGCTGGCCCTAGACTTGTGTTTAATTTGATGCCCTCCCATCAGGCCAAATCTATGAAAATAGGACAATAGTCCTCTTTCACAGGAAGATTGAGTGCCTATTACCTCTCTGCTTTGTCCACTGAGTTGTTGCTGCTTATGTTCTCTTTCACCATTTGTTTCAGTCCTGTGGGGCTGATGAATGGTAACCACTTTGACAGCCACACCTCCTTAGCTGCAGCAGCAAAAACCAGGCCACCAGAGACATGCACAAGTTTCTTTCTGGGAGATACTGGTGACCTGGAGTGAGACAGAGGAGGAAACCAAGGTGGCTCTTGCCAGCCTTCTTGGTCTTTGGGGAGTATTCAGTAAGCTTCTAGGTATGCCCTAAATTAGATGCCTGCCACTTAAACTGAAGCTTTAATATAAGTGTCTAAGTCTCTTTTACAGAAAAACTAGGCAATTTTAATTGTCTGTCTTCTTGCTGGGCCCTGGTGTTGGCATAGTGAATCCTCATGAACTGTCTATGTAATGTTTCTGAGTTCACTATAGCCTTGTGTGTATCATGGACACAAGCCCTGTTAACTTTCAAAGTTAAATGTTTTGGGTATTTGTTGCTCAGGTGCAGGTCTTAAAAGTTGGGGTACCAAATATAGAGTTCAAATTGTTTGCTCCACAAAAAGAAGTTTATAAGAGTTGTGTGTTTTCCTCCTATTTGTGGGTCTCCATACCAGGAGTGTTTATAGTTAGATTGTGACTCAGCCTCTCCTACCCATTTCAATATCAGTCTTTTTTTTTTTTTTTCACTAGTATGTAGGAGTCACTCAACTAGTTTTTGGATTTCTTTCAGAGAAAATTTTTCCTTGTATAGTTGTAGATTTGGTGTGTCCCTGGTAGGAGATAAGTTATGGATCTCCCTACATTGCCATCAAGAACTAGAACCTCTAAAGATATTTTAAGGTATTATTGAGAATTTGATAATAAAATATTCATGGATTATTCTTTGAGATAGGAGAGTAATTGCAATTTTTGGAGTAGTCATTTTAATTAAAACTTGATGTGAAAATAATGACTTAGAATCTTTTATAATAATATATTTTCTCATGAAAAATTTCTGAGTTTCAAACCTCATCTACAGTATAATTTGCTAATAGTTCCATTGTATTAATATTTTTCTGTATATGTTCTATTTTCATTATGGCAGAAAAGAGAGAATTGCAGTGTTCTTTTATAAAGCTAATGAAATGGCAACCCACTCCAATATTCTTGCCTGGAGAATCCCATGGACAGAGCAGCCTGGCAGGCTACAGTCAATGGGGTCACAAGAGTCAGACACGACTGAGTGACTAAACCATCTAGTGAGATTTACATATCTAAGTGTCTTGGATGTCAAAGATTTACTAAAAATAAGTTTTGTTAACCATATGAGTTTAAATATTTCTAAGATAGTTAGAAAACAAACTGTCTAAAAATCTGTCAAAATTGGAATTTAATTTAAACCTTGTATAGCACATACATACATGTATGTACACACACACAGACACACTTATACACTCATGTACCTAAAAAATGCAGGTGAAAGTCTGAAGTCAGTTATAAGACCAAGTATATTCTACCCATATAGTAAGATGTGTTACAACTGTGGGAAAATTTCATTTATTTCAGAAATTAATGAATCATGGAAACAAATAGAAGTAATGATTAAAAGGATTTTGAATAGCACTACAAAGGAAATTTTTATAATGAATAGCAAGCAAGAGAATAGAAATTATTTTTAAAATCCAAGGATGCTTTTCAAAAATTGGTTATGTAGTAGTTAGCAACATTAATCTTAATAAATTCACAAAAAAACATAACCATACAGGCTGCATTCTCTGTCCATATTCAGTTCAACTGAACATTAAAAGTAATGCCAAAATAAATGTTTCATTAATCATTTAGTTGCTAAGTTGTGTTGAACTCTTTGATCCCATGGACTGTAGCCTGTCAGGCTCCTCTGTCTGTGGGATTTCCCAGGCAAGAATATACTGGAGTGGGTTGCCATTTCCTTCTCCAGGGGATCTTTCTGATGCAGGGATCAAACTGGGGTCTCTGCATTGCAGGCAGATTCTTTACTGTTTGAGCCACCAGGGAAGCCCTCAAACTGTTTTTTCAACTTTTTAATATAACATTGTCTAAAATTTTAATTATAACATTATAACTAAAAATAACACTTCTTGTAAAGTAAAGATCAACAGTGAAAATTTAGGATGATATAAAAATAAACAGGAGACTTCCGGTTAAGATGGCGAAGGATTAGGACGGGGAATACGCTTTCTCCTCCACAAATTCATCAATGGGACATCTGGGCGCCGAGTAAATACCACGAACAGCTTCGGAGTGCTGGCGGAGGACGTCGGACACCCAGAAAAGCAACTCACTGCCTTCTAAAGGAGGTAGGAAAGAATATAGAAGCCAGAGAGAGACAAAGAGGGAGGGGCGGACCTCTGTCCGGGGAAGGGAGTCTTAAAAAGAGAAGTTTCCAAACACCAGGAAACACTCTCCCTGCGGAATCTGAGCCGAACCTGGGAAACACGGAGACTATCATAACAGGGAGGAGAACAGTTGAGCAATTAGAACCCACAGACTGCGGGCCCTGCGGTAACTTCCGCAGCGGAAAAGCACCGCTGCAAACGCCCGCATCTGCCATTGGGGAGCTGGGGCTGGGCAGGGAGACGCCTTGGCCGTTCCCACGCGGGACGCTCCGCTGCCGGCGCTCCCCAGAGGGACGCTCCCCCGCGGGACTCTCCCCCACTGGACGCTCCCCCGCCGGCCACTCCCGCGCAGGCGTGCCCCCGCCCGCTGTGCCGGCGGCTCCCCACGAGGGCCACCCCATCCCCTCCCCCCACCCGCCCGCCCGCCATTCCCGTCGCCGACCCCTCCCCCTCTGCGGGCCTCAGCGCAGACTTCGTTCGCCTGATTGTCTGGAGTGCTGCCTAACTGGAATAGTTTGGGCGGGCAATCCAGATTGTGCAGAGCCGACCACACGAGTGGCGGGCCTTGGCCCAGAACACCGCCGAACCGTGCACAGAACAAAGAACTATACAGACCAACCACAGAGAAAGGGGCCTATAGATCTTGAGAAATAAGCCGGAACAAGAAAGCTGAAAATGAACTGAACCCACAACAATAATAGAGAAACTCTTATATATATTGTTACTATTTTTACCATCATTATTTCCTTTTTTTTCTTTTCTTTTTTTAATATATATATATTTTTTAAAATTTTTATTATTTTTTAATTGGAAAAAGGAAAACAAAAATTTTTTTTCCCTTTTAATTTTTTTTTTTGTGTTTTTTTGTTTCTTTTATTTTTTTATTATTATTATTATTTTTATCCTCTAGTACTTCTTTAATCTCCACCTTTAGATATAACTTTTGCGACCCTGTTTTGTTTTTTTTTTCTTTTTTCCTTTTTGTCCTTTGCTTTTTTCCTTTCCTTTTTCTTTTCTTTACTGATTACTGACTAGATCTGTCTCTCTCCTTCACACTCCCTCCTTTTATCCTCCTGACCACCTCTGTCTCCTTCCTCCCTTTTTCCTTCTATGTATAATTCGTGAACATCTCTGAGCAGTCAGTTGTGGAATGCATTATAGAAGAAGAAGTTTTGAGACTACTGTAAAAATAAGACCAATAACTGGAACCAGGAGGCTAAGTCCATACCCTGATCCCACGAAACACTAATTGACAGGAGCTCATTAAAAGCCTCCATACCTACTCTGAAACCAAGCATCACACAAAGACCAGCAAGTTCCACAACAAGACAACAACAATCTCCAGAAAACAAGAACACAGCCTGAGCTCCAATACACAGGCTACACAAAGCGACCCCAAAAGCATAGACACTCATAACTCACTACTAGACACTCCACTGCACCCCAGAGAAAAGAAATCCAGCTCCACCCACCAGAACACCGATACAAGCTTCCATAAACAAGAAACCTCGACAAGCCACCGGTACAAACCCACAAGTGCAGGCACAATAAAGAGAACCCACAGACTACCAGAATACAGTAACCCCCAAACTTAGCAATAAAAAGATGAAAAGAAGAAGAACCCAGCAGGTAGGAACAGGAAGCCCACCAAACCAAACAAAAGAGGAGAAAAGGACACGATAAAGAGAAAAAAGAAGAAAGGAAATGGAAAAGTTGGAGAAAAGATAGAAGATGAAGAAAGAAAGGATAGAAGTAAAAAAGAACAAAAAAAAACAATAAAGAGATCAAAACACTGGAGGCAAAAAGTAGAAAACAGAGGAGAAGAAAATAGCGAAAGAAGAAGAAGGGATAAAGGAATAGAGGAGAAAAAAGAAAAACGAATTAAAAGAAATGAGGACAACTCAGAGACCCAGGACAATATTAAACGTTACATATTCGAACATAGAAGTCCCAGAAGAAGAAGACAAAAAGAAAGACCATGAGAAGATACTAGAGGAGATAATAGTTGAAAACTTCCCTAAAATGGGGAAGGAAATAATCACTCAAGTCCAAGAAACCCAGAGAGTCCCAAATAGGATAAACCCAAGACGAAACACCCCAAGACACATATTAATCAAATTAACAAAGATCAAACACAAAGAACAAATATTAAAAGCAGCAAGGGAAAAACAACAAATAACACACAAGGGAATTCCCATAAGGATAACAGCTGATCTTTCAATAGAAACTCTCCAAGCCAGGAGGGAAGGCAAGACAACTTAAAGTGATGAAAGAAAAGAACCTACAGCCCAGATTATTGTACCCAGCAAGGATCTCATTCAAATATGAAGGAGAAATCACCTTACAGACAAGCAAAAGCGAGAGAATTCAGCACCACCAAACCAGCTCTCCAACAAATACTAAAGGACATTCTCTAGACAGGAAACACAAAAAGGATATATAAATTCAAACCCAAAACAACAAAGTAAATGGCAATGGATCATATTTATCATTAATACCTAAATGTAAATGGGTTGAATGCCCCAACCAAAAGACAGAGATGGTGAATGGATACAAAAACAAGACCCCTCCATATGAATAAACTAGAACACTTTCTAACACCAACACAAAAATAAACTCAAAATGGATTAAAGAGCTAAATGTAAGACCAGAAACCATAAAACTCCTAGAGGAAAACATAGGCAAAACACTCTCTGACTTACATCACAGCAGGATCCTCTGTGACCCACCTCCCAGAATATTGGAAATAAAATCAAAAATGAACAAATGGGACCTAATCAAACTTAAAAGCTTTTGCACAACAAAGGAAACTATAAGCAAGGTGAAAAGACAGCCTTCAGAATGGGAGAAAATAATAGCAAATGAAGCAACTGACAAACAACTAATCTCAAAAAATTCTACAGCTCAATTCCAGAAAAATAAATGACCCAATCAAAAAATGGGCCAAAGAACTCAATAGACATTTCTCCAAAGAAGACATACAGATGGCTAACAAACACATGAAAAGATGCTCAACATCACTCATTATCAGAGAAATGCAAATCAAAACCACTATGAGATACCATTTCACGCCAATCAGAATGGCTGCTATCCAAAAGTCCACAAGCAATAAATGCTGGAGAGGGTGCGGAGAGAAGGGAACCCTCTTGCACTGTTGGTGGGAATGCAAACTAGTACAGCCACTTTGGAGAACAGTATGGAGATTCCTCAAAAAACTGCAAATTGAACTGCCTTATGATCCAGCAATCCCACTGCTGGGCATATACACTGAGAAAACCAGAATTGAAAGAGACACCTGTACCCCAATGTTCATAACAGCACTGTTTGCAATAGCCAGAACGTGGAAGCAACCTAGATGTCCATCCACAGATGAATGGATAAGCAAGCCGTGGTACATATACACAATGGAATATTACTCAGCCATTAAAAAGATTACATTTGAATCAGTTCTAAGGAGGTGGATGGAACTGGAGCCTATTATACAGAGTGAAGTAAGCCAGAAACAAAAACACAAATACAGTATACTAACGCATATATATGGAATTTAGAAAGATGGTAAAAAATAACCCTATTTACGAGACAACAAAAGAGACACTGATGTATAGACCAGACTTTTGGACTCTGGGACCAGGAGAGGGTGAGATGATTGGGGAGAATAGCATTGAAATATGTATAATATTATATCTGAAATGTATTAATTGTTCAAACTAAACACTATCATGTTACAATTTGTTCATACTAGATGTTTGTAATGTTTCTGATAATCAATAAAAGAGATTCTTGATTAAAAAAAAAAAAAAAAAGGAAAAAAAAAATAAATAAACAGCACCAAGATTATCAATACCAATTGGGACATGGATGATGAAACAAATGAAAATTACTAGGAGGGATTAATAAGGATGACATAAGCAATTAATTAAATAAATACAAGACCTTCAAAATCAGTAGCCTTGATAAATTATTTTTCCACTCTGGGGAAAAATAAAATAAGCCACTAGCAAGATTTAAAAAAGGAAAAATAGACAAAACATAATATCAATAATTGAAAGGGAATACTAGACCTATAGAGATAGAAGCACATTAAGATTGTATATTGCCATACGTAAAATATGGGCTTCCCTGGTGGCTCAGGTGGTAAAGAATCTGCCTGCAATGCAGGAGACCCAGGTTCGATCCCTGGGTTGGGAAGATCACCTGTAAAAGGAAACAGCAACCCATTCCAGTATTCTTGCCTGGACAGTTCCATGGACAAAGGAGCCTGGTGGGCTACAGTCCCTGGGGTCTTAAGAGTTGGATATGACTGAGTGATCAACACTTCCATATTTAAAATATATAAAAAATGAATAGTATTCTTGGAAAACACAAAGTTTATTTTTTTGCAGAGAGAAGTTTAAAAAATCTAAATTGACTTGTATCCTAGAAAACTTTTATTGAATGTACATCTTCCTCAAATACCAGATCTTACCTAGCAATTCTATTCAACCTTCAGAACCAGTTGATGCTTGTTGTAGTGAAATACAGTGGAAGGTTTTCTCATTATCTATTGCTTTATAACAAATTACCCCAAAAATCGGCAGTTTAAAATAGCAAAGACTTTGTATCTCTCACAATTTCTAAAGATCAGAAATCCGGAAGTGGTTCAGCCTGGTGAGTCTGGTTCAGGATTCTTAGAAGGTTGTAATCAAGCTGTTGGCTGGTACTATAGTCATCTGAAGCTAGAGGATCTACTTCCAAGTTTTCTTATGTAGTAGTTGACATACCTTAATTTCTTTTAGCTGTTGGAATGAGACTCAGTCCTTTTTTTTTTTTTTTTTATTAAATTAAAGTGTAGTTGACTTACAATGTTTCAGATATATGAGACTTAAGTTTGTGGACAGCCTCTCCACAAGACTCCGTATGTCTCCTTATGGCTGCTGGCTTCTCCCATAATGATGGCTTGAAAGAGTTCAGTGTAGAAGGTGCAGTGTTTTGTGATCTAATTGAGGAAGTGATTGTCACGTATGCCCTATTTTATTGTTTTTTCTGTTGATAAACCTATCCTCATACAGTATGCAAGGCAATGCACAGGTTTTGAAATATCAGGAGATGGGGATCATTGGTGGCCGCGTTGGAGACTGGTTACCAAGGAAGACTTGTAAATTTATTCTATAATGATAACACAATTCTGATTCAAAAAATAAACAAGGATAGCACAAGAAATTTATAGAGTGACCTCGTTAATGAAAATATGTGCAAAATTTCCAAAGAAAACTTATATGAAAAGTGTTTATTAACAAGAGTCTATGAGTGGATTCAGGAGTATGCAATCTTAATCCAAATCACCTGCATTCAGTCCTAGTTCAACCACTTACTAGCTGTGCCTCAGTTTCCTCATTTCTCAATGGAAAAAGTAACAAAATTTATTAATACCTTTCATAGGGTAATACATGTGAAACAGTTACTGGCACATGTTAAGTAAATCAAGTTTTATTGATTATTGAAAGGAGATAAAACATGATTTTCTTGATATTAAACTTTTGAGGGAATAAAAACTCTTTACTGATAGAATTCTTAATAACCAAAGTTCTTTAACTTGATAAAAGATATTCTTTAGTAACCCATATCAAACACCATACTTAATATACAAACATTAATGCTCAGTAAACTACAGTCAGTCAAGAATGCCCTTGATAGTCAATGTCACTTAATATTGTAGTAGAAAGTCTGAACAAAGTGGTTTAACTTAAGTATAAAAATGTATTCTAGGTAAAATTTTCATTTTTATACATGGAAAATATTTACAAAACCTGTGAATGTACTAGATTTAATGAGTCCAGTAAGGTAACTGGAACCAAAGCAATATGCAAGTCAATAGGATTCATATATTACAAGGGAAAATATGGGAAAAACTACATTGAGAATAACATTAGCAGTAGATGTACAAAGATTTGTTAGCATTTTATTGAAGGAATTGAAAGATTTACATAAATGGGAAAACATGAATTTTATGGAAAGATTCAAAATTTCAAAAGTAACCATTCTCTCTAACATTTGTATTTCATTTTCAATATAATTTATAAATTGAACGCAGTCCCAGATAAAAGTTTCAGTGAGATTTTAAATGAAGAATTTGACAGACTATTCCAGAGTTTATAAACGTTAGGAAAGTGTTTATAAACATTTAAAACGTTTCTTCCCAGATACTAAAATGTGTTTTTAAATGACAGAAATTAATAAGAGTATGGCATTAGCATCAGTATACACACAGAGATCAGTGAAAATAATAGAGGGTCTAGAAACAAGTCATTTTATATGAGAATCTAACGTAATTCAAGAATCATTGAGAGTGAGGTGTAAAAGGAATGTTTATTAATGATCTTACCTTCATGATACTGGTTTAGTTTTTTGAATTATCTGCCCTGCTGTTTTGCGTCCTTGGGCATTAATTTACATGTCATTCTACTTCTCAAATTGTTCTTTCTTCAAGTTTATTCTTTTTCAGTGCAGTGTGTTTGCAAATCTTACTGAAAACATGAATTAGAATATCTTTTAACTAGAGACTTCTGTGCCCTGAGGTTCCTCTCACTCTTAAATACTTCTTGCAGTTTATATAGCTAAATGGAACGTAGGCTGATTTGTCCAATACAGGTAATTGAGTAAGTTCTTTTAAGAGATAATATTGGATCCCAGTTGAAATATTAACGTCCAAATTAAAACGTGAAAAATTAGTCTGAATATTCCTTTCGGAGCTTAAACACTTGGTAGCTACTGGGGAATATAAATGGAACTCTAGAGAAAGCGAAATAGCTAAATAGGCAAGAATTTTTTATTCCTGTCAATGAAGCCTCCTCCTTTATAATCCTGAAGGTAAGGAAGCATCTCTTAAATTAGCCAACTGGCAAGAGCTGTCATATGCCACGTCCTCAGTTTCTTTCAGTGATCTCATATTGGCGCTTGAAATCTGTGAGTAGACAGACGTCAGGTCTGCATCTGGATGGTTAGTAGTGGAGCGTTAGTTGCTCAGTTGTGTCAGCTCTTTGCGATCCCATGGACTGTAGTCTGCCAGGCTCCTCTGTCCGTGGGATTCTTCAGGCAAGAATACTGGAGTGGCTTGCCATTCCCTTCTCCAGAGGATCTTCCCCACCCAGGGATTGAACCTGGGTCTCCTACATTGCAGGCAGATTCTTTACCATTTAAGCTACAGGGAAGTCCGTCCATTCTGGACAAACATGATTTATTTTCCATAAAACAATCCAAAGGCCACTTTTTTTATCCAGGCTCTCCTGTTATCCTGGGAGATGGGAAGTAAGAAGCCTCCACAATTCAAGAGAGCTGGCAGTTTTAGTACTTTCAGGACATTCCTAAAGGTAAAGTGAAATGTTCTGATGCATGAAGATAGCTGGCTGGTTCTATTTAAAGCCTCTGTGCTGAAGGAGAATGTGGCCAAGAGCTGTGGTCACCAGCATACTTAATTTCTCTGTGCTTCAGATTGTATATATCATGATCAGAAAAATGTGAAACCAGTCAGGGTAATAATTCGCAAAAATTTTAGAAACATTTCTTGGCCTTGTGTCTGGTAATGAACTCTATCCAGTGCCAAAAAATAGACCAGGAACCACGAGACTGGAGTTCTTGTCCCAGCTGAGTACTCTGGAATCTTCAATTACTTACTTCATCTTTTTGGCTTATCTGCTTCATTTGTAGAATGACAGGATGAAGTGATAAGATGGTTTTATTTATTATACTTTTGTGTGATTTCTGTTGTGTTAACGTTCAGCATCAACATTTTTTATAATTTGATGAAAATTTTGTTTGTAGTAAAATTTTGTTTTTGTAAAGAGTGAAAAGCTTTGCTTCCAAATATGAGGAAAAGTTAATGTTTAATTAATGATAATAATTTACTAGAATAACTGAAACTTCTAAGGCCATATGATACAAATAGAAGAATAATAGTATTGAGTTCTGTGCTGATAAACTTGGGTCTAAATTCACATAACTGTTCACACCTGAAAGCTTAAATGTAAAATAAATGGGTTCATTATTAACACTTTTTGACTGCTAATTTTTAAGGAAATAATCTGCCCTTTCCCCCAATTTGATTAGTATAGATTTACTTTGCCCTTTTCCCCCCAAAATGACCCTTTAATTTATCAATGAATTTACTTTTAAAATATTCTAATGATTATATATACTTCATTCTTGATTAATGTGCTTCTCATTCTTTGCTTTAATTTGTTTTACTCTTTCAATTTTTTGAGATGAAAATGTTTTTATTTTCATTCTTTGTTTAGGAATAGAGAGTTTTTAAGGAATTAGCCTCACAGTTAAGCTTTTGTCGTAGCTCATTAGTTTTGATTACATAATGCTTTAACTAATATTCATCTCTAAATACATTGTGATTTCAATTTTGATTTATTAACTTCAACTGAAAGTCATTTAGTGAGTGCCTTTTAAGTCATAAGAAAAATAAAAATGTTTGATAATAATAAAAATGTTATTCTACATTATATTTTGCGAATGTACTCTAATTTCTTCTGGAAGAGTAATTGAGTAAAAGTCACTCAGTACTGAAATGTAAATCATGATTTTTCAAAAATATTTAGAGATCTGTTCTTTTATATACTTGCCTGCATATTCACTAGAACAAGTATTATAGCAGTTTTAACTGTCATTGAGTAGTCTGACTTTATAGAAACTATAAATTTCACAGCTGGGTATTTACCACTATATCATTAATAACACAGCAGTGAAATAATCTTTCGATAAAGCACAATAGATAGTTTTGATAGATTTTCAACAACTATTCCTGTTTTCCTTCTTTTCTATGGGAAGAGCAAGTATACCTCTTGTCCCATTGGTGTTGGGCTTGGCCTGATGGCTTGCTTTGACTAATGAGATGTTAAAAAGTCATGTATACCATGTCTGAGCAGTAGTATTATGTGTTTCCATGGTTGTGTTCCTCTTCCATGCGAACAGCATGCCCCAGGTGCTCCTTCCGTCTGGGACCCAGAATGACAGACATACGGAGCAAAACTGAACTTGATCCATAGTCTGGAATAAAACCAGCATAGCCAGTGCATAGACCTATGTGTAGTAAACAAATGTTTGTTTTTGAAAGACACTCAGATTGTGGGTTATTATTACTATAAAACATCATTACCTTAAACCTGACTGGATTAAATTATCTAACTAGATAAAAGAAAATCAGAATATAGGGGAAAGAACTAACTCAGCCACTGGTGATGTTCTTGCATTTAAATAAATTTAGTATCATATTTTAAAAAAGCAAGTTTTTTCTACTTTATATATAAATCATATTTCTTACACTGTTGATTTATCACCATCCATTATTTAGTTGACCTATTGCTCGAGAGTCATCATAATGTCTGCTACTCAGGCTTCTGCAGAATTTGACCATGTGAAACTTAAACTTACGAGTATTACATCTATGGGTCTTTTCTAAATGATTTTTCAGCTTCATTTGGAAAACATTTTACTGTTTATGACGTTGGTGTTTTTTTTTTTTTTTTTTTTTTACCTTATTGTTCTTGAATTAATAAAGTGAATTTATGGTGAAAACTTGATGAATGTTACCTAAATAGGGTATGTAAATGGCAAACCTAGAATTTAATTTGATGGTTGTTTCATGGAAATCATTCAGGGTCTGCTATGTGGCAGGTACTGTTGGAGATGCTGGTAGTACTAAGAAAGGTATTCTCCTTGTACTTGAGACCTTGTAATCTCTTGGTGGTCAGAGACAAACACAAGTAATTGGAGGAGGAGTACGATGGCAGCACATAAGAGTAGGAAGGTCTGCCTCATTCTAACTGCAGTGGGGGATGGAGTGTGTGCAGGAGTGAAGCAGGGAATAGAGGACTTTGAGAAGCAGAAAAGCATATCAGATTTTTTTTTAAATTTTACTGAGATATAATTGACATAAAATTGTGTAAGTTTAAAATTGTAACATTGATTTATTTATATTGTAATATCACTGTCATTGATAGCTAATACCTTTCTATCATGACACACAATTATCATTTCTTCTCATGATGAGAACAGTTAAGATCTAGTTTCTTAGCAAGTTTACTGTAATACAGTTTTGTTGTTTATAATCACAGTTAGCTTAGATCTCCATAACTTAATTATCTACTAGTTGCAAGTATATATTCTTAGTGAAAAGTGAAAGTTGCTCAGTCATCTCCAACTCTTTGCAACCCCATGTACTGTACAGTCCAGGTAATTCTCTAGGCCAGAATACTGGAGTGGGTAGCCTTTCGCTTCCCCAGGGGATCTTCCCAACCCAGGGATTGAACCCAGGTCTCCCGCATTGCAGGCAGGTTCTTTATACCAGCTAAGCCACAAGGGAATCCCAAGAATACTGGAGTGAGTAGCCTATCCCTTCTCTAGCAGATCTTCCCAACCCAGGAACTGAACCAGGGTCTCCTGCATTGCAGGCGAATTCGTTACCAACTGAGCTATCAGGGAAGCCCAAATATGTTCTTAAACACCATCTATTTCATTCCCCCACCTCCCAGCCTCTGGTAACCACCATTCCTCTCTGTGTTTTCAAGTTCATTTTATTTTGGATTCCACTATAAGAGATACATAAAATACTTGTCTTTCATTGTTGGGTCTGTCTCACATCATGATATTAATGTTCATCCATGTTGTAAACAAATGGCAGCGTTTCCTTTTATCTCATGACTGAATATATTTTCATGGTATGTGTGCACACAATTTAATTATTCATTTATTCATTGATAACTCTTAAATTTTCATTGGAGTATAGTTGATTTATAGTGCTGTGTTAGTTTCAGGTGTACACATGTCCACTCTTTTTTTAGGTTCTTTTCCCATATAGGTCATTACAGAGTATTGAATGAGAGTTCCCTGTGCTAAACAGTAGGTTCTTACTAGCTTTCTGTTTTATATATAGTAGTTTGTGTATGTCAATCCTAGTCTCCCAATTTATCCCTCCCGCTCATAACCCATGTAACCATAAGTTAGCTTTCTGCATCTGTGATTGTTTTGTAAATAAGTTCACCTGTACTTTTTTTTTTAGATTCCACATATAAATGACATCATATATTTGTCTATTAATATGTCTGACTTACTACACTCAATATGACAATCTCTTGGTCCATCCATGTTGCTGCAAATGGCATTATTTTGTTTTGTTTTGTTTTTTATGGTTGAGCAATATACCATTGTATACATTAATATGCACCACATCTTTATCCATTTCTCTGTTGATGGACATTTAGGTGGCTTGTATATCCTTACATATCGTAAGCAGAGCTGCAGTGAACATTTGGGTGCATGTGTCTTTTCAAATGATGATTTTCCTACAGTATATATCTAAGAGTGGGATTACTGGGTCATATGGTAGCTCTGTTTTTAACTTTTTAGGGAACCTCCATACTGTGCTCTGTAGTGGCCATACCAATTTACTTTCCCCTGAACAGTGTAGGAGGGTTCTTTTTCTCCTACACCCTCTCCATAATTTATTTTGTATAGATTTTTTGATGATGGCCATTCTAAGCAATGTGATGTGATACTTCATTGTAGTTTTGGCTTGCATTTCTCTCACAGTTAGCAATGTTGAACATCTTTTCATGTATGTTTTGGCCATCTGTATATATTTCTTGGAGAAATATCTGTTTAAATCTTCTACCCATTATTTCAATTGGGTTTTTAAATATTGAGTTGCATGAGCTGTTTGTGTATTTTGGAGATTAATCCCTTTTTGACTTTCTTCTTTTGTTTCAAGATTGATTTGGCTCTTCAGGGTCTTTTGTGGTTCTATACAAGTCTGAGGATTATTTTTTCTATTTTTGTGAAAAATGACATTGTATTCTTATGCAGTTTTGTTGAAACTGTAATTAGCTTTGGGCAGTATTGACATTTTAACAGTATTAACTCTTCCAGTTCATGAACTCAGTCTCCTTAAATGTTATGGTCATTTCCTGGTTCAGTCTTGGAATGATTGTAGGAAAGTGTACACTTCTTCTAGGTTATCTAATTTTTTTGACTTCTAATTATTCCTGGTAGTCTCTTATCACATGTATTTCTGTACTATCAGTTATAATTTATTCTCTTTAATTTCTGATTTTTTTTGTCTTTTGTTTTCTTAGTTGTATTGGAGTGATGTAGTTTCATTCTTGTGTATTCTGTCCAGCCCTTTGAAAAGCACCCAGATTTTACGTAAAAGAGACCTATTTGCTAATTTTAAAAGCATTGGTCTGAGAGGCAAAGGCCTGCTAGGATATTCTGTGGGGAAAGAGGCAGGAGGTCTCTGTTCACCCTCTACTTACTAAAGCCAGCAGGGCAGGTGCCATCCTTGCACTCCACACCTACCTCACTCCAGGAAGTAGGCGGCATTACTGGGGTCTCCCTCTGTCATGACCCAGAACACAGTATTTCTAACACTATTTTCTAATACCATTTATTGAAGACTGTCCTTTACCCATTGTATGTTTTTGGCTCCTTTGTTACAGATTACTTGACTGTATGTGTGTGGGTTCTTGACCTTTTAATTATAATATGTCCTGGTGTAGTTTTCTTTGGGCTCATTGTATTTGGCATTCTTTGGCTTCTTTGACCTGGATGTATTTTCTTCCTTGGGTTAGGAGTTTTTCAATTACCCCTTCTCCCAATAAGTTTTCTGTGCCTTTCTCTCTTTCCACTCTTTATAGGATAGCACCAAGTAAGCATTCACATGGTAAGTGTCCCAGAAGTCCCTTAATTTGTCTTACCTGTTTATCATGCTTTGTGCTGCTCAGATTGGGTAAGAGCCTCTTGCCCTTTTTTTCTGCTTCTAGTCTGCTGTTGAACCTCTCTAGTATATTTATCAGTACAGCTATTATATTCTTCAGCGCTGTGACCTCTTATATTTTCTCTTTGTTGCATTTTCACTGTGTTCAACCTTTCTTCCCCCCTTGAAATTGGTTAGCATTTTTATTACCATTACTTTCAGCTCTTATCAGGTTACTTACTTATCTCTGACTCTTTAAAGTTTGTTTTATTTTTCTGAGGTTTTATCTTATGTTCTTTCACTTGGAGCATATTCCTCCGAATACGTTTCTTCATTTTGCTTGACTCTCTGTATTATTCTGTGCATTTAATGACACACTCACCTTTCTCTGTCTTGAAGCACTGACCTTGTATATAAGATGAATCTTATCATTTAACACTTCCCTAACTGTCTCAAACCTTTGTGGTTGTTTAAGCAGCCTATTTTGTTTTTAATAGCTCCTAATAGTTGATGAAAGTGAAAGAGGTGAGTGAAAAAGTTGGCTTAAAGTTCAACATTCAGAAAACGAAGATCATGGCATCCAGTCCTGTCACTTCATAGGAAATAGATGGGGAAACAGTGGAAACAGGGTTAGACTTTATTTTTTTGGGCTCCAAAATCACTGCAGATAGTGATTGCAGCCATGAAATTAAAAGACGCTTACTCCTTGGAAGGAAAGTTATGACCAACCTAGATAGCATATTAAAAAGTAGAGATATTACTTTGCCAACAAAGGTCTGTCTAGTCAAGGCTATGGTTTTTCCTGTGATCATGTATGGTTGTGAAAGTTGGACTGTGAAAAAAGCTGAGCACTGAAAAATTGATGCATTTGAGTGTGGTGTTGAAGAAGACTCTTGAGAGTCCCTTGGACTGCAAGGAGATCCAACCAGTCCATCCTAAAGGAAATCAGCCGTGGGTGTTCATTGGGAGGACTGATACTGAGGCTGAAATTCCTGTACTTTGGCCACCTATGTGAAGAGTTGACTCATTGGAAAAGACTCTGATGCTGGAAAGGATTGGGGGCAGGAGGAGAAGGGGATGACAGAGGATGAGATGGCTGGATGGCATCAATGATTCGATGCACATGAGTTTGGGTGGACACCGGGAGTTGGTGATGGACAGGGAGGCCTGGCTTGCTGCAGTTCATGGAGTCGCAGAGTCAGACACGACTGAGTGACTGAACTAAACTGAACTAAATAGTTGAAGGTATGCCAAGACCAGTGTCCTTTAGGTGCTACCTGAAAACCTTCTGTTGATTGTGGCTGATTAAAAGTCAGACCCTCAGGCAGCAGGTTTTAAAAAGTATGAGTATATTCTGTCTTATAGAACCACAATGTAAGCTCCCCTGGCCTCCAGACCCAGGTGATCAACAGCTGTTCCTTCATGGCACCTGCAAACTCTAGGTCACAGGGCATGTAGAAGCTCCTCTCTTGAAAATACTGTCCTCTGGAGCATAACAGAGGGAGACCCCAGTGATGCCACCCACTACCTGGAGTGAGGCAGGTGTGCAGCTCAAGGATGGCACCTGCTGGCTTCAGTAAGTAGGGGGTGAACAGAGACCTCCCGCCTCTTTCTCCATAGAATATCCCAGCAGGTTTTTGCCTGTCAGACCAATGCTTTTAAAATTAGCAAATGGGTTTCTTTTACATAAAATCTGGGGACTTTTCATTAGGGGTGCTTTTGCACTGGTTCCTGGACTGAATGAATCTGCACACAAGCCCTTTAAGAGCTACATCCCTTTGGATATTCAAAGCAGATATCCTGGGGACTCATCTTTCATGTGCTGGTCTTAGAAATTGGTATGCCAGATGTGGGATACAAACTATTTATTCCTCAGGGAGAAGGTCTGGGTTTTGAGTTCCCTCTGGATTGTATGTCACTACTGGGGATGGGGTTTATGACGAGATTCTGTCTCAGGCTTTCCTACCTGCTTTGGTTTGCTTTCCCTCATTTACCAGATGTGATGAGGTGACTCCAGCAGGTTCTTTCTGGAAGAAGCTGTAGATTTGGTTTGTCTGTGGAGGGAGGTAAGTCAGAATCTTCCTACATCACCCTCTTGAAGCAGAACCATTTTATTTTTCCTAATAGAACAGAGATATAGTTATTTCAATAATATTATACAGTAAAACTACAAAGAAACAAAAATATTTGATCACTGAGATTATCTGAGTTTTGTAAATGAAAAAGTTAATAGTAATCATAAGTACAATGAATTGTAGAGATATGTTGATATGAAGGAAAATAACCAGAAGAAACACAAAAAATAATTTTAAGTACAACATCCCAATTGTCACAGCACATGGAAACTTTTCCATAAACAACTTCTACTTGGTCATTTTTCAGTCCTGTTTAAATTTACATTCTGAAATTGATATTCCACTATAGTTTCCACCTGCATGTAGTATCTTTTTACTCCTTCCACTTTGAGTCTGTGTGCATCCTTAAAGCTTAACGGGGTCTCTTGAAAACACACCACACAGTTTGGTCTTATTTCTTTATCCATCCAGTTACTATGTGCCTTTTAACTGGTGAATTCAATATATTTACATTCAGAGTAATTATTCTATGTAGTCTTATTGATTGCATTCTGGTTTTGTATTGTCATTATTGCCTTTTTCATATCTCTTTCTGCCTACATTTGTAAATTGGTTATTTTACATGGTGATATGCTCTTTTATGCCCCTCTTGTGGATATGCTCTAAATTTTTGCTTCGTGGTTATCAAGGGAGGTTATATAAAATATCTCTTAGAAATAACAGTCCATTTTAGGTTTATAGAAACTTATCTATAAGCTCGTAAGTTATCCAATATTTTGTTCCTCCCTTTTGTGTTTTGATGTTACAACTTACCTTTTTTCAGTTCAGTTCAGTCACTCAGTCGTGTCCAACTCTGCGACACCATGAATTGAAGCACGCCAGGCCTCCCTGTCCATCACCAACTCCCAGAGTTCACTCAAACTCAAGTCCATCAAGTCGGTGATGCCATCCAGCCATCTCATCCTCCATCATCCCTTTCTCCTCCTGCTCCCAATCCTTCCCAGCATCAGGGTCTTTTCCAATGAGTCAGCTCTTCACATGAGGTGGCCAAAGTATTGGAGTTTCAGCTTTACCATCATTCCTTCCAAAGAAATCCCAAGGCTGATCTCCTTCAGAATGGACTGGTTGGATCTCCTTGCAGTCCAAGGGACTCTCAAGTGTCTTCTCCAACACCACAGTTCAAAAGCATCAAGTCTTCGGTGCTCAGCCTTCTTCATAGTCCAACTCTCACATCCATACATGACTATTGGAAAAACCATAGTCTTGACTAGATGGACCTTTGTTGGCAAAATAATGTCTCTGCTTTTTGATATGCTACCTAGGTTGGTCATAACTTTCCTTCCAAGGAGTAAACATCTTTTAATTTCATGGCTGCAAGCAATCACCATCAGCAGTGATTTTAGAGACCAAAAAAATAAAGTCTGATACTGTTTCCACTGTTTCCCCATCCATTTCCCATGAAGTGATGGGACCAGATGCCATGATCTTCATTTTCTGAATGTTGAGCTTTAAGCCAACTTTTTCACTATCCTCTTTCACATTCATCAAGAGGCTTTTTAGTTTCTCTTCCCTTTCTGCCATAAGGGTGGTGTCATCTTCATATCTGAGCTTATTGATATTTCTCCTGGCAATCTTGATTCCAGCTTATGCTTCTTCCAGCCCAG
Source organism: Tragelaphus eurycerus (assembly GCA_935064755.1). Taxonomy (NCBI): domain Eukaryota; kingdom Metazoa; phylum Chordata; class Mammalia; order Artiodactyla; family Bovidae; genus Tragelaphus; species Tragelaphus eurycerus. The sequence goes on from CAKXYN010000012.1 coordinate 11,316,376, forward strand.
GGTTTCTCATGATGTACTCTGCATATAAGTTAAATAAGCAGGGTGACAATATACAGCCTTGACATACCCCTTTTCCTATTTGGAACCAGTCTGTTGTTCTATGTCCAGTTCTAACTGTTGCTTCCTGACCTGCATATAGGTTTCTCAAGAAGCAGGTCAGGTGCTCTGATATTCCCATCTCTTTCAGAATTCTCCACAGTTTATTGTGATCCACACAGTCAAAGGCTTTGGCATAGTCAAAAAAACAGAAATAGATGTTTTTCTGGAACTCTGTTGCTTTTTCGATGATCCAGCGGATGTTGGCAATTTGATCTCTGGTTCCTCTGCATTTTCTAAAACCAGTTTGAATACCTGGAAGTTCACAGTTCACATGTTGCTGAAGCCTGGCTTAGAGAATTTTGAGCATTACTTTACTAATGTGTGAGACGAGTGCAATTGTGTGGTAGTTTAAGCATTCTTTGGCATTGTCTGTCTTTGGGATTGGAATGAAAACTGACCTATTCCAGTCCTGTGGCCACTGCTGGGTTTCCCAAATTTGCTGGCATATTGAGTGCAGCACTTTCACAGCATCATCTTTCAGGATTTGAAAAAGCTCTACTGTAATTCCATCACCTCCACTAGCTTTGTTCGTAGTGATGCTTTCTAAGGCCCACTTGACTTCACATTCCAGGATGTCTGGCTTTAGGTGAGTGATCACACCATCGTGATTATCTGGGTCGTGAAGATCTTTTTTGTACAGTTCTTCTGTGTATTCTTGACACCTCTTCTTAATATCTTCTGCTTCTGTTAGGTCCATACCATTTCTGTCCTTTATCGAGCCCATCTTTGCATGAAATGTTCCCTTAGTATCTCTAATTTTTTTGAAGAGACCTCTAGTCTTTCCCATTCTGTTGTTTTCCTCTATTTCTTTGCATTGATGGCTGAGGAAGGCTTTCTTATCTCTTCTTGCTATTCTTTGGAACTCTGCATTCAGATGCTAGTATCTTTCCTTTTCTCCTTTGCTTTTCACTTCTCTTCTTTTCACAGCTATTTGTAAGGCCTCCTCAGACAACTATTTTGCCTTTTTGCATTTCTTTTTCTTGTGGATTATCTTGATCACTGCCTCTGTACAAGGTCACAAACGTCCATCCATAGTTCTTTAGGGGCTCTGTCTATCAGATCTAATCCCTTAAGTCTATTTCTCACTTACACTGTATAATCTTAAGGGATATGATTTAGGTCATTCCTGAATGGTCTAATGGTTTTCCCTACTTTCTTCAATTTAAGTCTAAATTTGGCAATAAGAAGTTCATGATCTGAGCCACAGTCAGCTCCTGGTCTTGTTTTTGCTGACTGTATAGAGCTTCTCCATCTTTGGCTGCAAAGAATATAATCAAGTCTGATTTTGGTGTTGACCATCTGGTGATGTCCATGTGTAGAGTCTTCTCTTGTGTTGTTGGAAGAGGGTGTTTGCTATGACCAGTGTGTTCTCTTGGCAAAACTCTATTAGCATCTGCCCTGCTTCATTCTGTATTCCAAGACCAGATTTGCCTGTTATTCCAGATATTTCTTAACTTCCCTTTTGCATTCCAGTCCCCTATAATGAAAAGGACATCTTTTTTGGGTATTAGTTCTGAAAGGTCTTATAGGTCTTCATTGAACCGTTCAACTTCAGCTTCTTCAAGGTTACTGGTTGGGGCACAGACTTGGGTTTCCTCTGATATTGAATGGTTTGCCTTGGAAAAGAACAGGGCTCATTCTGTTGTTTTTGAGATTGCATCCAAGTACTGCATTTTGGACTCTTTTTTTGACCATTATGGCCACTCCATTTCTTCTGAGGGATTCCTGCCCACAGTAGTAGATATAATGGTCATCTGAGTTAAATTCACCCATTCCAGTCCATTTAAGTTCGCTGATTCCTAGAATGTCAGTGTTCACTCTTGCCATCTCCTGGTTGACCACTTCCAATTTGCCTTAATTCATGGACCTGACATTCCAGGTTCCTATGGAATATTGCTCTTTACAGCATTGGACCTTGTTTCTATCACCAGTCACATCCACAACTGGGTATTGTTTTTGCTTTGTCTCCATCCCTTCATTCTATTTGGAGTTATTTCTCCACTGATCTCCAGTAGCATATTGGGCACCTACTGACCTGGGGAGTTCCTCTTTCAGTATCCTATCGTTTTGCCTTTTCGTACTGTTCATGGGGTTCTCAAGGCAAGAATACTGAAGTGGTTTGCCATTCCCTTCTCCAGTGGACCACATTGAACCCGGGTCTCCCACATTGTAGGCAGACGCTTTACCATCTGAGCCACCAGGCAAGTTTTACCTCTTTTATTGTATATTTATTAACAACTTATAGTAGTTATTTTTCCTACTTTCAATTTAACCTTTAGACTACAGTTGAGTGTATGTGTAGCAGCTCAGTCATGTCCGACTCTTTGCAACCCAATGGTCTGTAGGCCGCCAGGCTCCTCTGTTCGTGGGATTTCCCAGACAGGAATACTGGAGTGGGTGGCCATTTCCTTCTCCAGGGATCTTCCCAACCCAGGGGTTGAACTTGCATCTCTTGCATCTCCAGCATTGTCAGGCGGGTTCTTAACCACTGGAGCCACCTGGGAAGCAGTTAACACATTATTGACTGGGGGATTTTTACAGAAACTAATCCCTATGGCCTTTAATACATTTCTGGACAATAATGTGTTAACACTCCATCCTACTACAGAGTTACAATGTTTTAAGTCTAATTGTGTATTTCTCATCTTTACCAGAGTACTGTGTAATTTTTTTATGTTTTTATTTCAGCTTGAAGAACTCCTTTCAGCATTTCTTACAAGGCAGGTATAGTGGTGGTGAACTCCCTCAGATTTTGTTTATTCTGGAAGGGCCTTTACTTATCTTTTCTAGCTGAAGGATAACTTTGCTTGATAAAGTATTCTTGGCTGGCCATTTTTATCTTTCAGTTTTTCAAATAAGTCATTCCACTGCCCTGAGGCCTAGAGTTTCTACAGATAAATCTTCTAATAGCCTAATGGCAGTCCACTGTTTGGTTCATTCTTTTTTTTTTCCCCCTGCTTACCTTTAATATCTTGGAGACTGTCTTTTTGCATGGAGATAATAGGATAATCTACTAGCTTTGTGGACTTGTATGTCCAAGTCTTCCGTCAGATTTTCGAAGTTCTCATCTATTAATTCTTTAACTCCCTGACCCTGCCTTCTGTGTCTGGAATCCCATTTATCCTGACATTTTTCAGGATATATGAATGAATATCTGTAGACCATGTAGGCTTTCTTTGATCTTTTCTCTTTTTTCTCTTTCAGTTCTCTTTTCTCCGTTGTGTGATTTCAAAATTTTCCTCCAAGTCAGTCATTCTGTCTTCATGTTCTCTGCCCTGCTAAATATTCTCTATACTGCATGCTGTTTAATTCTAGAATTTTTGTGTGGTTCTTTTGAAAACTTCATTGAATTCTTTTATTCACATATTTTATTCATGATTTTATTAAATTGTCTTGAGTTTTCTTGTAACCTGTTGATTAACATGTTTTCAACTCTATCAGATAGTTTGCAGTATTCTGTGCCTCTGAGTTTGACCACTAGAAATAGATAATTTTTCTGTGATGCCATGTGTCTTTGATATTTCATATTTGTTTTAGATTTGCACTTTTGTTATGAATTAGTAGATACTTCCTTAACTCTTTTCTTGTTGCCTTCAGCAGATAGTATGTTATTGTAGTGTTGATATTAGAGTTTTTACTTTATGAATTTGTATCTGCTCTAGTCTTCTTTGTTTCCTCTTTTGAGTGATTTTTTAAACTTCTCTGCCCTCTCTTTTGCTTTTTTAAAAGTTTCTATACCTCCAGTTTGTAGTTTCTGAGCATGCCCTCACTCTACTGGAGCTTTTGGCAGTGGCACTTGGGAACCCATACATGGAGCCAACATAGAGTGGCAGTGAAGTGTGAGTTTAGCACTGGGTACATTGGGGGGATCTTCAATGATCACCGGGATTACCCTACTGAAGATCCAGTAGGGTAATCTTAGTGGCTTCTAGGTAGACTTCTGCTAAGAACAATCCTTTTCCCACCAAGTGAAGTTCTTATTTGCATCTTTCCTAATATCCTCCTTTCCCCTAGTTATAAATTTCATATCTTAGTACTCTAGGTACTGGTGGAGAGAATGGATTTTTTCAGTCATGTCCAGTCCAGCTGGCTGAGCCAGGCACATACTTACTTTCTTTTCCTCTCTCAGTGTTTCCTTGGGCAGAATTTGATGCTTAGAAAGTTTGTCTACTGCCACCAAACCAGCATGTATCTGTTTACTTATTTACTTACTTTTGGTCTCCAGTTATGTGCTGAAGTCTCTCTTTGGGAGGATTAGACTTCAGCAGGTTCTCTGTCTCATATGTGAGTGCCTGCCTGGGTCTTCACTGACCCAGTTTTTGCCTGATAGGAACAAAAGTCTAGGCAGTTTGGCTGACTCCTCTGTTTGCCAGCTCAAATAGAAGTTTGTCTCTTTGCAGTGAGTGAGACAACTCCTGGGTTCCTTGGTGTAAGACACTAGGTTCTAAAACACCACGGAGGCACTTTTGCTCATGTATGAATAGCTCATATGTTGATTTAAAAGGGAATAAATAATAGGAACATTTTATGCCATCCTGTTTCTAATCCTGCTCTCCAGGATCATCAGGTTTTCACTTAAGAGGTTCACTTTAGGTTCATGGTTAAAATTGGAAGCATGAAGCATGAAGTAAGGAAACAGCTATATGACTCTTACTTCCCCTTCTAAAGATATTGCAAACATCTGATTTTATATATATATATAATATATATATTAATTTATATATGTTATATATATTATATATAACATCTGATTTTATATATATAATATATTTATATATATATTAATTTATATATATATTATATATGTTATATATATTATATAACATCTGATTTTATATATATTATATATATAATTATATATATAATATATATTAATTTATATATACAAATATATAATATATATTTATATATTTATATAAATATATAATTTATATATGTGTTATATATTATATATAACATCTGATTATATATATAATATATATTAATTTATATATATTATATATAATATATAATATATTTATATAAATATAAATATATATAACATATATAATTTATATATGTTATATATATTATATATAACATCTGATTATATATATAATATATATATTAATTTATATATATATAATAATATATATATATATATATATATATAGGATTCTGTCATTTTTAAAGTGGTAGTATTGGTCTAATAGGTTTTTTTCCAAACAGAATAGTGAAATGGTAATATATCACATTATTAATTAAACCTACAAAGAAATATCATTACCATTAATGAGCTAGAAATATGAAGGATAATATGTGTTGTATATCAATAATAGCTTTTTGAATTACTATAAATGTATCGATCTGCATTTTATAGAAAGAAAGCCATTTATAGTTTGCAACTTTACAAGCAAATTCATTTTAATGTAGGACATTTGTTTAAAAATGGTATCCTTTATATATAAAATGATACTTACTTAGAAAGTGTTGCATCTAAAGGGAGATTATCCAAGGTTACATTATGTAAGAGTATGAAAATACAAATATCCTTGTCAATTTTCTTTCAATTGAAGTTAAAAAGCCAAATATCAGAGCTACTACAAAGTCTGTCCTAGCAGTACTTAGCATATACTGCAGAAATGAATATATTTTATTACTACTAAAACCTTTCTTTGTATAATATTACTGAAATTTTATTAAAAGTGGGAAATGAGTTACACTGAATGTTGTCTGCTGCTGCTGCTAAGTCGCTTATAGTTGTATCTGACTCTGTGCGACCCCATAGACAGCAGCCTACCAGGCTCCCCCATCCCTGGAGTTCTCCAGGCAAGAACACTGGAGTGGGTTGCCATTTCCTTCTCCAATGCAGGAAAGTGAAAAGTGAAAGTGAAGTCGCTTAGTCGTATCTGACTCAGCGACCCCATGGACTGCAGCCTACCAGGTTCCTCCGTCCATGGGATTTTCCAGGCCTACTGGAGTGGGGTGCCATTGCCTTCTCTGGAATATTGTCTGACTTTAAAATTAATTCTGTGAGAACTAGTAGCACTGATTAATGCAAAATACATTTCACTTTAATTAAGGTAGTTGAAAACAAAGACATTTTATATTACAGTAGCACGTAAGTCTCTAATTCCATATATGCTTCATAGGAACCACTTTAAAATTAAAATATTATCAATAAGTTTATCAGGTTTGCATAAAGATTTTTAATGGTAAGTCAGTAAAATTAGTAATAAAAATGAAAATTCTCAGTTTTTTTGCAAATCTTAAGTAGATATAGTACACATGATCTTTCCTTTAAATGACAGTCTATTCCGCTAGTAACAAATGACCTACAGAATGGTTTTGGTAGCCAAAATTAGTTTTTCTTGATTTATATATAACCTTTTTTGGTTAGAAAAATTGAATTTTCTGTGCATAGTACTTTAAAAGTATTTTTGGTTTCTGCGTTCTGTCATCGTGGTAATGATGTATAAACCACATCAATAACAAGTATTTAATAATGAGTATTCTGAAAATTATTGTTCAGTATAGTTTTTGATTTTTAAGTAATTTTGTTATAAATTATTTGAATAGTACATATTAAATGTGTATTATTTTGTAAAATGCTATTTTAATTGTATAGGAGAATCTGTCATTTAAAGACATTTGCTGTTGACTGCATTTAAATGTTGGAGAAGGCAATGGCACCACACTCCAGTACTTTTGCCTGGAAAATCCCATGGATGGAGGAGCCTGGAAGGCTGCAGTCCATGGGGTCACTGAGGTTGGACACGACTGGGTGACTTCACTTTCACTTTCATGCATTGGAGAAGGAAATGGCAACCCACTCCAGTGTTCTTGCCTGGAGAATCCCAGGGACGGGGGAGCCTGGTGGGCTGCCATCTATGGGGTCACACAGAGTCGGACACGACTGAAGCGACTTAGCAGCAGCAGCAGCAACAGCATTTAAATGTAAACTTAATGTTCATGCATGAAAAAAAGAATCCAGGTTTTTCTAGATCATACTTTGTTTTGCCTTTTTTTAAAGAGAGGTATATCTGAATATAGAATATATTCCTATTTATTCTTTAAAAGGAATAAGTATATAGGATGAACCACTGCACAGTGATCAAACATTTGTGCTTTGAATTCAGATTGCTTATATTGCCTCCAGCTGGCTGGGTGACAACTCATTGAACTGCCTTATCTTTGCTTCATATGGAGATACTAATAGTAACTACCCTATAGAGTTGTGAGAGTTAACTGAAGTTAAAAAGTATAAAATATTTAGAGCATTATTTAAAAGAGAAAGCACTTAGTAAACATTATTACTGTTTGTTAGAATTCTCTTGCAACTTCTGTGTTCAGTAAGTATACATCTTTACCTTGCGAAGAAAGACTTATACCCTGAAAACTGTAAAACATTAATAAAGGAAACTGAAGATAATTCAAAGAAAAATCTCTTCAGCAAGTGTTACTGGTAAAGTTGGAAAGCTGCGTGTAAATCAATGAAGTTAGAATACACCCTCACACCATACACAAAAATAATCTCAAAATGGCTCAAAGACTTAAGACATGATACCATAAAACTCCTAGAAGAGAACATAGGCAAAATAGTCTCTGATGTAAATTGTACCAGTATTTTCTTGGGCCAGTCTCTCAAGGCAATAGAAATGAAAACAATGAGACCTAATCAGATTATAAGCTTTTGCATAGCAAAGGAAACCTAAAGAATGGAAGAACATGTTTGCAAATGATGCAACCAACAAGAGCATAATTTCCAAAATACATAAACAGCTCATACAATTCAGTAACAGAAAAACAAGCAACCCAATCCAAAAATGGGCAGAAGGCCTAAGTTAGACTTTTCTCCAAAGAAGAAATACAGATGGCAGTAGCCAAATGAAAAGATGCTCAACCTACTAATTATCAGAGAAATATAAATGAAAACTATAATGAGATGCCACCTCACACAAGTCAGAATGACCAACATCAAAAAGTCTACAAATAAAAAATGCTAGAGAAGGTGTGGAGAAAAGGGAACCCTCCTACACTCTTGGTGGGAATGTAACTTGGTGCAACCACTGTGGAAAACACTATGGAGGTTCCTCAGAAAACTGAAAATATAATTATATTATCTAGCAATTCCACTCCTGGGTTTATATCCAGACAAAACTATATTCAAAAAGATACTTGCACCCCTATGTTCATAGCAGCACTGTTCCCAATAGCCAAGACATGGAAGTGACCTAAATGTCTTATCAATAGATAAATGGATAAAGAAGATGTGGTACATATACACAATGGGATACTACTCAGCCATTAAAAAGGAATGAAATGATGCCATTTGCAGCGACATGGATGGAACTAGAGATTATCATACAACATGAAGTAAGAAAGAGGCAAATACCACATGCTGTCACTCATACGTGGAATCTAAAACAGGACACAAATGAACGCATCTGTGAAGCAGAACCACAGACATGGAGAGCAGACTGCTGGGTGCTGTAGGCTGGGGAGGAAGGGAATGGGGAGTTGGGGTTAGTATATAGAAGCTTTTATATAGAGAATGGATAAACAACAAGTTCCTACTGTATAGCACAAAGAACTATATTCAGGGTCCCATGATACACCATGGAAAAGAATATGAATATAAAAAAGAATGTGTATATGTATAACTGAGTCACTTTACTGTACAACAGTAATTAACACATTGTTACTCAACTATATAAGTCAACTTCAATAAGGTTAAGGTAAGTCAGTTTATTAAGTCAGTTATTATTTCATTTTCATTTTTAATCATAATTTTTTCTCTATCAATATTTTTTGTTTTAGGTCACTTTTCACATTGAACCATATAAGAATCGAGATGATAAAACCATGTACCAAAATGTCAAGTACATTATAGACAAGTGAGTTTCTTCTCTCCTATAATTGCTGTTATAAGTATATTTAAATTATATTTGAGAGATTTGTATGACATAGTATGCATTAATATCAATTTAATTTTGTAATGAATATTGCAACCATTTTGAGGAACTTTTCTGAATTTTCTTATAATTCAATTTCTCTATGAATAATTACAAGTTGCTGTTTTTACTCTTATGTGTATATTAGACTATGATATTTGTCATCTAACATTTTAAATTGTTACAAAATTGTTTGTAACATATTTGTGAAAATAATTTACAAAATTATTCTGTAAATGTTATGAATATAAAATTGTCTTTTTTAAAAAATTCAGAATATGAAATTTGAATTGGTATTAGATATGGTAGATTCACATCTAATATTTTCATTTATGTTTCAGTATGTTTACAAGGAAAGAATTTATTAGTACAGTTTCATTTTGTTTAAGAGTTTACTGATAATAGTCTGTGACAGATGCCATACTCTTATAAAGAAACATGTCAGCAACAGTTGGAACATGTATCACTTAGAACACACTCATACACAAAAGCAGTATTTTCATGTAGAAAAATGGATTTTTTATTGTGTTAGTCACCATTTTTAAACCTCAATATAAGTAATTACTTTCTTGTTTGTTAATGTCTTAATGTATCCAGTATCTCATTTCCCAATGTGTAAAATTAAAAATGTGTTTTTAATGATCACACTTACATAGCTAATTCCACAAAGAAGGTGAACAGTACACTTAAACTGTACTGATTACCTTCATTTTCAGTACATAAATAATTGGCTATGGGAAATAAGGCATGAATTTTCATTTTATTTTCATTTATGTTTATATTCTAGATATGGAAATCATCCTGCCTTTTACAGGTACAAAACTAAGAACGGCAATGCTCTCCCAATGTTTTATGTCTATGATTCCTATATCACAGCGTCTCAAAAATGGGCCAATCTGCTAACCAGCTCAGGGTCTCAGAGCATTCGCAACTCTCCTTATGATGCATTGTTTATTGCACTTCTAGTAGATAAAAAGCATAGATACGGAATTCTTCGAGGTGGTTTTGATGGAATTTACACATACTTTGCCACAAATGGCTTTACTTATGGCTCATCCTATGAAAACTGGGCTAAGATAAAATATTTTTGTGATCAGTTCGACCTAATGTTCATCCCAAGTGTGGGCCCAGGATACATAGATACCAGCATCCGACCATGGAACTCTCATAACACTCGTAACCGAATCAATGGGAAATATTATGAGACTGCTCTGAGTGCTGCACTCCAAGCGCACCCCAGTATAATTTCCATCACCTCTTTTAATGAGTGGCATGAAGGAACTCAGATTGAAAGTGCTGTTCCCAAAAGAACCAGTAATATCGTCTACCTGGATTACCGGCCTCATAAACCAAGTCTTTATCTAGAGCTAACTCGCAAGTGGTCTGAAAAATACAGAAAGGAAAGAGCAATTTATGCATTAGGGCACCAGGAACTTAGCACACAACCTGTTTCTTAATGGATTGATTTAAGTTTAATAATTATAGAAATTACCTAATTTCAATACATTCCTCTTGTTTTGAGTTATGGGAAGAAAACTGTCAAAATCAATATGTACTGTTACCATTATCTCTAATAAAAATAATTTGTACATTGTTAAGGATCGTAATATCATTGCCACCTTTCACAGTGTTACACTGAGAGAAAAGTTGTGCAAAATATTCCTTATGGCATAAATTTGCTGAATCTGTGACTGGAATTGAAGTCTTGCTTTGATAGCTGTTTTTATTTCGCAATAGGCAATTGCTTGTGTTTCAGAGTAGTTAGCACACAATCCTACTAGTATTCTGCGCCCAAAGAAATAGACTGTGTGTATATTTGATATGTCTGTTGAAGAACAAAGATGTAAAGGATAATACACATGGTTCATTTTTTAATGATCTAATCAACTTTGTCCTATTAGCATTCAGACTCTGGAAAATGTTCCAATAATTCTTCAGAAGAAAATATGCCTTAAGCCTTACTGAGATGAAAGCCTGCTTTCTATAACACAATATTTATCATCATATGCAGATTTCTGGTTTCCTAGAGCTTGCTAGGTATTTTGCATGTCTAATGTTTCTACTTTGTAATGATGAATTCCAGACTTCAGAAAGAAAATCTTTTCATAAAGGCTTTTCATAAAAGTTAAGAATTGCTTCTCAGTTATTGAAAAAACATAGCCAATTTATAATTATTATGGAAATACAATGCCTAAAATACTATTTTTAGGATATCTTGTCAATCTTTAACTTGTTGCTTTATTATTCATGATTTTAAATTTAATATTAGAGATGAATTGTTAAGAAAAAGTTGATACTAACATTGGATTGCCACCTTTTAAGTTTTTAAGCTATTTTTACCAAAACTAATAGAGAAAATTTACTTAGCATTTCAGATTTTAAGGATATGGAAATAAAATTTCATTCCTAAGTTTGGCTTTTTATTAGATGTAACATTTAATAATGGAAATATTTTATTTAAAAGACTTTAAATTATTGTATATAATAATATCCCCACCTAAAATCATTATACTTTTATGTTACCTAACAGGATAAAGACTTGTGGTCTGTTGTCATATTGTGACAAATTGATCATCTGTAAAAAATGAATCTCTTTAAAAACTAGAGAATAAAAGACACTCTGTTATTTTAGTTAATATTTGTAACTAGAACTATAGAAAAAAACTAATATATATGCTCTTACGTAAATATTTTTTAGGTATTTATTAAATGTTAGCAATACAGAATACATATAGTCAGAATATAAGGACGTTCATTCAGAAACAAATAGTGGAATTTGTCATAAATGTCATTGTCTAATGAGTTATTTTCAAGCAGTGCTTTCAAAGGCAATGGCACCCCACTCCGTACTCTTGCCTGGAAAATCCCACGGACGGATGAGCCTGGTAGGCTGTAGTTCATGGGGTCGCTAAGTGTCTGACTCGACTGAGCGACTTCACTTTCACTTTTCACTTTCCTGCATTGGAGAAGGAAATGGCAACCCACTCCAATGTCCTTGCCTTGAGAATCCCAGAGATGGGGAGCCTGGTGGGTTGCCGTCTGTGGGATCACACAGAGTTGGACACGACTGAAGTGACTTAGTAGTAGTTCAAAGCAAACTAGCATGTCTTTGAAAAGAGGCATGATTAATGTTAAATTGATTTTATAACTTGAGAATTTGCCATATCTCAGAATATTCAGACCATGGGAAATTCAGATCAGATCAGTCACTCAGTCATGTCCGACTCTTTGCGACCCCATGAACTGCAGCACACCAGGCCTCCCTGTCCATCACCAACTCCCGGAGGTCACTCAGACTCACATCCATCGAGTCAGTGATGCCATCCAGCCATCTCATCCTCTGTCGTCCCCTTCTCCTCTTGCCCCCCATCCCTCCCAGCATCAGTCTTCTCCAATGAGTCAACTCTTCACATGAGGTGGCCAAAATACTGGAGTTTCAGCTTTAGTACAATGGTAATTAGTAAATTCACTTTCTAGAGGAAATTCAAGAATAACTCACTATTATATTATAACTAACCATAAGTGTTCATAGGAACACTCATGCTGATATAACCTGTGGATTTTTTTTTGTTTTTATTATAGTTTGCCACTATGTGTTTTATTGGGGATAAACTCTAAATATGTCATACCTAATAATTTTTATTACTTACTATATTTTATTAAAGTTTAGCTAGATACCTACCACATAGGAATTTTTGTCTTTGCCTATGTTATATGCTTGAACCCATAATAGACAATTTTATGAAATAGTTCTGAGGTTAAGAGAAAGTATAAAAAACAAGGTCAGAAATCCTCAGCACAGACACCACCATTTCTCTCCTGCTCTCTTTACAGATATAGATCATCTAGGATCACAGACTTACCTCTGAGCTTTGTTGTGGTTCCCAACATACTACCCCAACCAGCCACTAACAGTCAGATTTCAAATTAAGATAAAATAGATTCTGTCTTCATTGCAGAAAGTTAATTCTCAAGGGAAGAATGTTTGGAATCAGCTCTAAAGATAGTTTACTAATTTATAATTCTTTGAATATGTTTATTTTCTTTTTTTAAAAGTATTTGAAAGAATTATCTCTAATAATTTTGTTATTCTTAGGGAAGAATGCTTCAAAATCTTCCTCAGGTATTGATTACCATTTAACTCACAACAAGTTTATATTGTATAATCACAAAAATTATTTGCTTTTATTTAATTCAATAAACTAAAGGAACTGTTTAAAGGGGAAGTAGTGTAATATATATAATGCATGGATTAAAATGAATTATTATTATTTTAAGGTTTAATCAGGCTAATTTTTTTGACTGTATAGAAACCAGATCTTTCTTTTACTACTCCCTTTTTAAGGACCGATATTGTAAAAAAAACTGCTGTTATTAATGTTGATCTCAGTTCTATGTTAATTTTTTTGTTTTAAGAGTACAATTTAAAAATGACTATTTTGTTATGTAAAATAGTTAACTTTCATCTTATAAGAGCATGCACAGAATAAATTTTATCTTAGATATAAAAAATTATTTATGAAATGTTTACTTTCTGATTAACAGTTAAAAAGTAGTATTCAGTCTGCATTTTATATAGCATTTAAAAAGAAGACATCTTTTAACAGTATATACTTTTAAAATCTGTGAATTTGTGTTATATACAGAACAATAGGAAACCATTTCCCAAATTTAAAAATTTCCTATTTTTTATTCTTTGGGCATAATTGTATTGCTCTGACATCCTTTAGGAAATTGATCTTTCCTGAACCAGCTCAGTTGGTAAAAAGTCTGCCTATAATGCAGGAGATACAGGTTTCATCCTGGGTTGGGAAGATCCCCTGGAGAAGGAAATGGCAACCCATTCCAATATTCTTTTCTGGAGAATTCCAGGGACAGAGAAGCCTGAGTGACTAACAATTTCAGTTTCACTGGAAAACATCAGAGTAACAAACCACTAGAGAACCTACTAAGTTCCTGTGCTGTGCTGTACTTGGTTGCTCAGTCATGTTGGACTCTTTGCAACCCTATGGACTGCAGCCCACCAGACTCCTCTGTCCATAGGGATTCTCCAGGCAAGAATACTGGAGTGGGTTGCCATGCCCTCCTCCAAGGGAACTTCCCAACCCAGGTCTCGCACATTGCAGGTAGATTCTTTACTGATTGAGCCGTAACCAAACCTTTTTGAAACTGACCAGAGTTTTGAAATTTAAACATAATGACTGCTTATAAACTCTACAGTGCTTACATGTGGAAGCAGTCCTTAAAAGTTTGTACCTAAATTTTGAATTAAGGGTGGACACTTACGTCCCCTAGTGTAGAAGCAATATATATATTTTTTTTACTACCAGCAAAATTTGAGTTATTTTTACAAATATTAACAATTTCAAAATGAAAAGTTGAACCAAAAAGAATTTTTTTGGCTCAGCTATTTCTTTTTTTTTTTTTTTAATGTACTTTAAATTGTATACTGATTGTTATATATCCACATAAAGGCTAAATGTTACTGTATGTTTAATATAAGATTACTATCCTGGAAAATTCAAGTACTACTTTGGCTTACTTAATTCCTCCTTAATCAGATCAAAGAACTTAGTGGTAGTGCTGCTGTTATATTCCAACTATCAGTGAAGGGAAGAACAGTTTTCAATGTGACTAGATTTTGCTGTTGTTATACTTACTATTTATGAATCAAAAGGCAGAATAATTTAAGACCTAATAGGCAAGAAGTTGCAGATCTAAAATTTATTAAGCTCAAAACTTGTAGCACTTTTTATATTGTATGTTCTAAACTTCATTTAAGGTAGCTTATATATTGAATTTATATAACCATAAATGTAACCATAAAGTTAAAATACCTTTTAGAGTCTATCCCATTGAAATAATTATTTCACTATACAAAATAATGATGTACCACAGTAGCAATAATTCTATATACAATTCATTTACAGTTTATGATTGTATCATCATGCTTTTGTGTTTTTGACTTTTTAAAAGAATAGGTTAAAAATCTGAACAACAATCATAAACAACACAAAGTGGCAGTCTTCAGCTACTTAACAGCATTTAAAATAAATATTTAATTAAGGAATTATGTCCATGGATAAAAGTATTTCTGAGTCAGTTTTACAAAAGCCATTTTGAAAACACTGTATATCACCATGTTAATTTGATTATAGTATCTAAAGTGACCTTTATCCTAATCTTGGAAATATCAAATCCAAAAGAGAAAATACTTTAAAGGAAATTCAGTTGTAATATATCCAATACATTTTAGAAATTTATGTTTGAACAGAGTCACTTAAGAGTAGCTGCCATACTTCTTCAGTTTATACACACTAAATTTATATTTCTTGACCACCATTCTATATAATGTTTTTTATTCACCCATATTATCCATATGACAGACTATTAAGCTATTAGTATTATGATAGAGCAGTTCAGTCTGACATCATGTAAAAGTCAACTGCAAATCTGATTACTAAATTCTTCCTTGAAAATTTGCTGTGTTATATTTATTTAAAGTACATTCTTGAAAGTTATGTTCTTGGTTTTTCAAATATCGTGTAAGAACAATATGTAGTGATAGTCATTATATGAACAGTAGTTGAACTCAAATTTTATTTTTCTTCATATGAGTATTATGTGTTTGTAGCTTAAGGCTTAATTTAATTTGCAAATAAAATATTCCATTAACACAGTATTGTGTCATTTCATTTTTTTACTTGAGTCATCCTCAACTAAAATGTATTTAATGTTTCCTCTTATAAGAATATGTGCACACTGACTCTGCCGAAAGGATTTGACATATTTTTTCTAAGAAATAGTTACAAAATTAATATATAATCAATGATGACATTTTAAAAGGAATGTATATATGATACTAGTGTATGTGGTTGACTACACATTTGGTAGTGAGTGAGCTTCTAAGCAGTGAATACAAGATGTTATATGGCTCTTGTTGCCAGAAAAGAAGCACCCCCTCCCCTCTGAAGACAGACTTTGCCTTGTCAATACATTTTAAAATACGTTTCTCAAAAAGGCATTATACCTAGGACCAAAACTGCAGAAACCTACTGGAAACTACCAGGTAATGTAATTAAATGCATGAGATTTATACCCCCATGGAGTACTAGCAACTGTGGACAATTGTAACCTAATAGGAGTAGATGCTAACAGTTCCTGTCTGTGTTGCCCACTCTGTAGCTCTGTGTCCCTAAAATGAGGATGTATGTCTGCATATTTGGGGATTTTTCTAATTATACCTGTTGGCAAATATTGCAAAATATTTTAAAAATATTTTCTGGTTGGACCAGTTCATTGGTCACTAATTTGTGACTGCTGACTGCTGATGTAAAGAAGGTAAAATTGTATCATGAAAAATGTCCTCAACATTTTATAACACTCAAGGGAATTCCATAAGACTAGTTATTGTGATAATTATTACACAATAGATTCCAAGTATATAACAGCAAAACACAAGTCAGTGAAACGGAATCCTTGTGGCTCTGATTATGTGATAGCTTTCCCTAGGTCCTATCAAAAATTAAAGCATCAAAAAGTGAGTTAGGTACATATCTCAGCCAGTCATCTCTATTATTCCTAATTTGACTTCTGAATAGCTGATTGAATGAGTATTCACTGAAGGAGACTTGGAATGCTTTGGAATTCACTGAAATCACTTGGAATTCACTGAAAGAGACATTGGCTATTTAGATATGGATCCATTGTTGATGCCTGGCAAGTAGGTAGAGGGGGAAAAAAAAAAAACACTAGGTAATTGAGTTTAATTCTAGTCTCCACTTCTCAGATGTCTCAGCAGTAAAGAATCTCCCTGCTAAGGCAGGAGACACAGGTTGGATCCTTGGGAAGATCCCCTGGAGGAGGGCATGGAAACCCACTCCAGTATTCTTGCCTGGAGAATCCCATGGATAGATGAGCCCGGTGGGCCACAGTCCACAGGGTTGCAAAGAGTCGGACATAACCGAGCGACTGCACCACCACCAGCATCACCACCACTTGCAAAGCCTATTTTCTGTCCTTTTGCTGCCTGTCTGCCCTTGCCTACCTACCTGCCATTCAACCTTCCTATCTTAATCTCAACTCATCTGCCTTTCTTATCTGCTTTGTTTCCAAAAGGATATTAATGATTTGCTGGAATATTTAACATGTAGCAATATATTCCCAAAAAGAGAGCAAGAATAAAAATATTGAACCCAGCATTAAATGAAAACTAAATAATGTAAATACACTGCTATACTGGTGGTCACAAATTTAAGCTTTCAAGTGGCCAGTATGTAAAAGGACATGTGATCACCTACACATTGTGTAATGTCTATAGTATAAGACAGAAATTAATTTCTTAAGAGAAAAGTACAGGTGCTTTGCTATTAGAGGAATTTCTCCTGAGATTCTCATAAAGAGGATACTATTACTATATGATGTATTATCAGCACCTTCCCTAAAATGCATGAAGATCAAGTTTCATAAGACCTTTTTACAAGTATCTTTATAGTATGTGATTACAGTATCATGCCATGCACCATTTACTGATAGCAGTTATGTCTCCATGCATCTATATCCATCTCAAGGAGTGGATGGGCATCAAGCAGTGCTTCATGTAATTTATTTTTGAGGATTCATTAATTAAATATTTTTCACTTTCTGTCAGAGAGTGTAGTGGTGCTAGCTTTCTTTCATGATAAGTTTTTAACTTATAAGTTAAAACTTAAACATAAGTTTTTAACTTACAAAGCATTATATTTTAAGTGATGCAGTTTACATTTTCTGATTCCTTATGTCTGATCAGCTATATCTATGACAGAACTTTTCTAATAATCAAAATGAGAGGAACTGAGTCAAATATACATTAGTTCCAGAAGGGAAAGTGAAATTATATAGCTCAGAATTTTATATAGAAAAAGATTTCCATTTGCTGAATCAGTAGTATATTAACCATGGCTCATCATTCTTTAACAAAAAATAAACCAAAATGTTTACTAAAAACTGATCTGCCCAGTTTCCATATCTTTATAATGAAAGGAATGGTTTAGATGATG
The DNA here is from genome assembly GCA_935064755.1 of Tragelaphus eurycerus. Taxonomy (NCBI): domain Eukaryota; kingdom Metazoa; phylum Chordata; class Mammalia; order Artiodactyla; family Bovidae; genus Tragelaphus; species Tragelaphus eurycerus. Next base: position 11,334,446 of record CAKXYN010000012.1, read on the forward strand.
GCTAAGATTGCTAATGAGCACGAAAATTATTCTTATGTTAATGTTATCAACAGCATCAAGAAAAAAAGAAAAAGTCTTCATTTCTATTATAATCAAGAAATAAAATCTGCCATAGGGGGAAGAATTCTATAAAATTATACCAACTTTAAAATTAATTTTTGTCTTCTACTCTATATTTTATTACTCTAATCCTTTCAATTACCATTGTGAATATTAAATATGTTAATACAAATAAAGAGCCTTAAACAGTCCTGAAACATGGTAATGTTCAACAAATGTTGGCCATTACTGTCATTTTTATACTCAAAATAGGAACAACCCAAATGTCTTCCAGTGGGTCAAAAGAAAAGTGAACTCTGGTATATTCGTACAGTACTGCTTGGCAATAATAAATAACAGTGCACTAATACATACAACCACATAGATGAATCTCAAATGCATTAAGTAGAAGTCAGCCTCCACAGATTATATATTTTATGATTCAATTTATATGATATTCTGTAAAAGACAAATCTACCAACAGATTAAATTAGTGGTCACCAAGGTTTAGGAGTGGGAACTACTCTGTATCCTAACTGGATAGTGATTACCTGAGTCTCTACATCTGCCAAAATTCACAGCTATACATCTCCACCAACATACACAAAAACAGATAAACTATCTGATATATTAAAATATTAAAAAACCCAAAATGTGGTATTACTACACACTGACACAATGGCTAAAATGAAATGACTGACAACGCTAAAGTTCTCATAATTTTCTGATAGTAGTAAAAAATATTTCACCTACTTTAAAAACCATTTGGCAATTTCTTATTAAATTAATCACATCCATACCATATAACCAACAATTCCACTAATAGTGGAATTTCTCAACTTACCTTCTTATTCTCTCAGTTTACCACACTGTCATTCATGCCACACCACCAGAAACCCGGGGTCATTCTTTGCCTTCTCACACACTCTCTGCCTTAAGTCCCATCAAACATTTAAGTACTACTTCCTTTTTTTCTGTGGATATCTCATAAGTTTCTTACCATACCCAGGACATCAACATTTTTCACCTGGCCTATTATATCCTCTCAACTAGTGCATAAAGCTGCTGCTGCTGCTGCTAAGTCGCTTCAGTTGTGTCCGACTCTGTGCGATTCCATAGACGGCAGCCCACCAGGCTCCCCCCGTCCCTGGGATTCTCCAGCCAAGAACACTGGAGTGGGTTGCCATTTCCTTCTCCAATGCATTAAAGTGAGAAGTGAAAGTGAAGTTGCTCAGTCGTGTCCAACTCTCAGCGACCCCATGGACTGCAGCCCACCAGGCTCCTCCATCCATGGGATTCTCCAGGCAAGAGTACTGGAGTGGGGTGCCATTGCCTTCTCCAATAAAGCTGCAGTATTGTCTAATTCAAATCAACCTCCAAAGTCAGAGTCTAGGCCATTCAATTGCTTCAAATTATTTAGTGATTCCCAATTTCCTGTCTACACAATAAAGCACAAACTTTTTCACAAGGTATACAAGATGTCCCATTACTGTTCCATGCCTATATAAAGAGTTCAGAGGGATAGCCAAACAAAACTTGTTATGTTATAACTGCATGAAGAATGGGGGCCTTTTTTTTTATTTTTTTAAGTGATACCTTTTCTATTGTTCCTCATTTAGTTTACTCCTACTGGAAGTTTGGATGCAATCTCAAAAACAACAAAATGATCTCTGTTCGTTTCCAAGGTAAACCATTCAATATCACAGTAATCCAAGTCTGTGCCCCAACCAGTAACGCTGAAGAAGCTGAAGTTGAACGGTTCTATGAAGACCTACAGACCTTTTAGAACTAACACACAGAAAAGATGTCCTTTTCATTATAGGGGAATGGAATGCAAAAGTAGGAAGTCAAGAAACACCTGCAGTAACAGGCAAATTTGGCTGTGGAATACAGAATGAAGCAGGGCTAAGACTAATAGAGTTTTGCCAAGAAAATGCACTGGTCATAGCAAACACCCTCTTCCAACATTGCAAGAGAAGACTCTACACATGGACATCACCAGATGGCCAACACCAAAATCAGATTGATTATATTCTTTGCAGCCAAAGATGGAGAAACTCTATACATTCAACAAAAACAAGACCAGGAGCTGACTGTGGCTCAAATCATGAAATTCTTATTGCCAAATTTAGACTTAAATTGAAGAAAGTAGGGAAAAACCACCAGACCATTCAGGTATGACCTAAATCAAATCCCTTATGATTATACAGTGGAAGTGAGAAATAGATTTAAGGGTCTAGATCTGATAGAGTGCCTAATGAACTATGGAATGAGGTTCATGACATTGTACAGGGGACAGGGATCAAGACCATCCCCATGGAAAAGAAATGCAAAAAAGCAAAATGGCTGTCTGGGGAGGCCTTAAAATTGCTGTGAAAAGAAGAGAAGTGAAAAGCAAAGGATAAAAGGAAAGATATAAGCATCTAAATGCAGAGTTTCAAAGAATAGTAAGGAGATAAGAAAGCCTTCCTCAGCGATCAATGCAAAGAAATAGAGGAAAACAGCAGAATGGGAAAGACTAGAAATCTCTTCAAGAAAATTAGAGATACCAAGGGAACATTTCATGCAAAGATGGGCTTGATAAAGGACAGAAATGGTATAGACCTAACAGAAGCAGAAGATATTAAAAAGAGATGGCAAGAATGCACAGAAGAACTGTACAAAAAAGATCTCCATGACCCAGATTATCATAGTGATGTGATCACTCACCTAGAGCCAGATATCCTGGAATGTGAAGTCAAGTGGGCCTTAGAAAGCATCACTATGAACAAAGCCAGTGGAAGTGATGGAATTCCAGTTCAGCTATTTGAAATCCTGAAAGATGATGTTTTGAAAGTGCTGCCCTCAATATGCCAGCACATTTGGAAAACTCAGCAGTGGCCACAAGACTGGAAAAGGTCAGTTTTCATTCTAATCCCAAAGAAAGGCAATGCCAAAGAATGCTCAAACTACCACACAATTGAACTCATCTCACATGCTAGTAAAGTAATGCTCAAAATTCTCCAAGCCAGGCTTCAGCAATACATAAATCATGAACTTCTTGATGTTCAAGCCGGTTTTAGAAAAGGCAGAGGAACCAGAGACCAAATTGCCAACATCCACTGGATCATGGAAAATGAAAGAGAGTTCCAGAAAAACATCTATTTCTGCTTTATTGACTATGCCAAAGCCTTTGACTGTGTGGATCACAATAAACTGTGGAAAATTCTGAAAGAGATGGGAATACCAGACCACCTGACCTGCTTCTTGATAAATCTGTATGCAGGTCAGGAAGCAACAGTTAGAACTGGACATGGAACAACAGACTGGTTCCAAATAGGAAAAGGAGTATGTCAAGGCTGTATATTGTCACCCTGCTTATTTAACTTATATGCAGAGTACATCATGAGAAACGCTGGGCTGGAAGAAGCACAAGCTGGAATCAAGATTACTGGGAGAAATATCAATAACCTCAGATATGCACATGACACCACCCTTATGGCAGAAAGTGAAGAGGAACCAAAAGCCTCTTGATGAAGGTGAAAAAGGAGAGTGAAAAAGTTGGCTTAAAGCTCAACATTCAGAAAATGAAGATCATGGCATCTGGTCCCATCACCTCATGGGAAATAAATGGGGAAACAGTGGAAACAGTGTCAGACTTTATTTTTCTGGGCTCCAAAATCACTGCAGATGGTGACAGCAGCCATGAAATTAAAAGACCCTTACTCCTTGGAAGGAAAGTTATGACCAACCTAGATAGCATATACAAAAGCAGAGACATTACTTTGCCAACAAAGGTCCATCTAGTCAAGGCTATGGTTTTTCCAGCGGCCATGTATGGATGTGAGAGCTGGACTGTGAAGAAGGCTGAGTGCCGAAGAATTGATGCTTTTGAACTGTGGTGTTGGAGAAGACTCTTGAGAGTCCCTTGGACTGCAAGGAGATCCAACCAGTCCATTCTGAAGGAGATCAGCCCTGGGATTTCTTTGGAAGGAATGATGCTAAAGCTGAAGCTCCAATACTTTGGCCACCTCATGCAAAGAGTTGACTCATTGGAAAAGACTCTGATGCTGGGAGGGATTGGGGGCAGGAGGAGAAGGGGACGACAGAGGATGAGATGGCTGGATGGCATCACTTACTCAATGGATGTGAGTCTCAGTGAACTCCGAGATTTGGTGATGGACAGGGAGGCCTGGCGTGCTGCGATTCATGGGGTCACAAAGGTCAGTCACTCAGTCGTGTCCGACTCTTCGCGACCCCATGGACTGCAGCATGCCAGGCTTCACTGTCCTTCACCAGCTCCCAGAGCTTGCTGAAACTCTTGTCCATTGAGTCAGTGATGCCATCCAACCATCTCATCCTCTGTCGTCCCCTCCTCCTCCTGCCTTTAACCTTTCCCAGTCTCAGGGTCTTTTCCAAGGAGTCAGTTCTTTGCATCAGTTGGCCAAAGTATTGGAGTTTCAACTTCAGCATCAGTGCTTCCAATGAATAGTCAGGACTGATTTCCTTTAGGATGGACTGGTTGATTTCCTTGTGGTAGAAGGGACTCTCAAGAGGCTTCACAACACCACAGTTTAAAAGCATCAAATCTTCAGCACTCAACTTTCTTCACAGTCCACCTCTCACATCCATACATGACTACTGGAAAAACCATAGCTTTGACTAGACAGACCTTTGTTGGCAAAGTAATGTCTCTGCTTTTAAATATGCTGTCTAGGTTGATTATAGCTTTTCTTCCAAGGAGCAAGTGTCTTAATTTTATTGCTGAAGTCACCATCTGCAATGATTTTGGAGCCCAATATAGTAAAGTCTGTCACTGTTTACATCGTTTCCTCATCTGTTTGCCATAAAGTGATGGGACTAGATACCATGATCTTAGTTTCCTGAATGTTGAGTTTTAGCCAACTTTTAAACTCTTTAACTTTCATAAACAGGCTCTTCAATTCTTCTCTTTCTTCCATAAGGGTGGTGTCATCTGCATATCAGAGTTTATTGATATTTCTCCTGGCAATGTTAACTCCAACTCGTGCTTCATCCAGCCTAGCATTTTGCATGATGTACTCTGCATATGTCAAATGAGCAGTGTGATAATAAACAGCCTTGACATACTCCTTTCCCTATTTTGAATCAGTCTGTTGTTCCATGTCCAGTTCTAACAGTTGCTTCTAACCTGCATACAGATTTCTGAGAAGACAGGTCAGGTGGTCTGGTATTCCCATCTCTTGAATAATTTTCCAGTTTGTTCTGATCCATATAGTCAAAGGCTTGGCATAGTCAATAAAGCAGAAGTAGGTATTTTACTGGAACTCTCTTGCTTTCTCAAATATCCAGTGGATGTTGGCAATTTGATCTCTGGTTCCTCTGCCTTTTCTAAATCCAGCTTGAATATCTAGAAATCCTGTGGCCATTTCTAATCCTGTGGCCATTGCTGAGTTTTCCAAATTTCCTGGCATATTGAGTGCAGCACTTTCACAGCATCATCTTTTAGGATTTGAAGTAGCTCAACTGGAATTCCATCACCTACACTAACTTTGTTCATAGTGATGCTTCCTAAGGCCCACTTAGGCATTCCAGGATATCTGGTTCTAGGTGGGTAATCACACCATCATGGTTATCTGAGTCATGAAGATCTTTTTTGTATAGTTCTATGTGTTCTTGCCACCTCTTCTTAGTAGCTCCTGCTTCTGTTAGGTCCACACCTTTTCTGTCCTTTATTGTGCCCATCTTATCTCTCCTTGCTTTTCTTTGGAACTCTGCATTCAAATGGGTATATCAATCCTTTTCTCCTTTGCCTTTGCCTTAGCTTCCTTTTCTTCTTTTCTCAGCTGTTTGTAAGGCCTCCTCAGACAACTATTTTGCCTTTTTGCATTTCTTTTTCTTGTGGCTTATCTTGATCACTGCCTCTGTACAAGGTCACAAACCTCCGTCCATGGTTCTTCAGGGGCTCTGTCTATCAGATCTAATACCTTGAATCTATTTGTCACTTCCACTTTATAATCATAAAGGATTTGATTTAGGTCATACCTGAAAGATCTAGTGGTTTTCTCTACTTTCTTCAATTTAAGTCTGAATTTGGCAATAAGGAGTTCCTGATCTGAGCCACAGTCAGCTCCAGGTCTTGTTTTTGCTGACTGTACTGAGTTTCTCCAATTTTAGTGGTATTATTTCCCTGCACCCAACCTTTTTGAACATGCACCAGGCTAGGCACTCAGAGTACACGTCTAGTCTAACTTCTACTACTTTATTTTGAAAGAAGTTTCATACAGGTGTATCTCTTAACATAAGCACCTTGAGGGTAGAAAATATTTTTGGTTTCAATTCTTTTAAGAATATATAATACAGAAAACAGAACATAATAAAATAGAAGTTAAAAAAAAAAAAAAAACAGTCATTGATTCAACACTAAGTTTAATGAAATGCAGCATTCCCTGGAGCTTTTAAAACTGGCCTTAATTAGTGAGTATCTTTTCCACCATTACAGTCCCGATGCTTGACATAGAGTAGGTGTGAATTAGATGTTTGTTGAACTGAAGAAAGATTCATATGAAGCTCTGCATATACAAAAAATGGTATTTACACAAGGTTTGTTTTGAACATTTCCTATTGTTTTTCTCTTCCTCTTGGGCTTCTTGTAAGAAGATTATAAATTCATCCCATATTTGATTGTTGTAACCAAATAATATTGGCATATGTAATTTCATTTTATTCATTAAGATATTAAAAATAAAACTAGCTCTATTTCATATGTTATTATTTTTAATGAGCTTTTTTTATACAAAGTCAATTTTAGGGAAGTTCTATAAAGCAAACAGAAGCAATACACAAAAACTCCACTCCTTCCATAAAAGGAAGGCTATTGTATTGATTTAACATATTAGTGGGAGAAATTCTAGAAGTGTCCTAGTTAAACAGATTTTTAATCTGTCATTTACTTTAACAGTATAATGCTTGAGAGAGTCATAGTTTCTGGGTTATTTGCATAATCCCTGTGCTCCTTCCACCAAACATTTTGCTAAATTTAACACAGCTATTAAAACAGCATGGATCACAAAATTTTTTTTAAGTAAATACTGACATGCATATCAATCAGTATTAAGATTTAGAAGACCATGAGTTGACTATTAACCTCATTTCTCCATTAATCATAATTCCTCCTAGATCACTAAATCTTAGGGACAGTAAAATTAATTCTTACTATTTATGACAAAGCCCCACAAATATCTTTTGAAATATTTAGTAGCTGGCTACATTATGAGGATTGGGTTGGATAAGCAGTTATACTAGAAAACTACATGCTGGAGAAGCCCTACACATCTTGAAGAGATTGTTTAGAGTCAGAGTACACACATTCTTAGATATATTTCATAGTCTTTTCCATTTCCTCAAACCTCCACTACTTTCTCCTCCATCCAAACAATGTGTGATCTTGCTTCTTGCTCACCTAAGAAAGCAGAAGCTATTGAAGATGATTCCAGTGAGCCATGCCCTTATAGAGTCACCTTCCCTAGTATATGGGTAAGATCTATAATTTACCTCTAAAAGAAGGCAACATTAATGGGTTATCATTCCTGTGATTATTAAATGGCCAAGGTGAAGAGCTTTTGAGGATGATAATTTGAGATTGCTAATAGTTGACTTTAAGTTAATCGAAAAGTAGATAGTCCTTGGTGGACCTACCTAATCACTTGAAACTTTTAAAAGAAAGTCCAGAGGTTAAAGACAGAAGACAGAGATATTCTCTTGCTGGCCTAAGAAGCAAACCACCATGAGTCTAGAGCTTCAAGGAAATGAAATTCCCCAAAGACCACAGGAGCTGGGAAGAGGGCTCTGAATTTTACATGAGTCTTCAGCACCAGTTGACACCTAAATTACGGCAGGTGAGACCCTGAGCAGAGAAGCAGGTTAAGCTATGCCAGATATACTAACTCATGGAAACAGAGATAATAAAATATATGTTGTCTTAAACTGCTAAATTTGTGATAATTTGTTACACAGCAATAGAAAACTAATGCCTGATGAAAGGAAAATAAGCCTGATCTTCCAACATCACAGTCTTACTTGTATCATCTGTACTCAGAAGCTCGGTCAACCCTTGTTTTAACTATGAGTAATCTAAAATTTGCTCTTGTTTGCTCAAAGGCATTCCTTTGGCAATTGTCCCCTTTCACTTCTACATCATTAAGTCTGCCCTCTCCTAGTGAATCATTCCCATCACCAAACAGGATCTGTGTTCTTCCAGCTTCCTAAAGCATGCTCCCTCTGTATTATTCTTTACAAATATATAACCCCAGTCTAGTCATGAGAAACAATAACAGACTCACTCTAATTGAGGGGCATTCTGAAAAATAACCAGAACTCCACAAAACTGTCAAGGTCATCAAACAAAGGAAGACTGAGAAACTGTCACAGACCAGGGAAGACTAAGACAACAGATATGAAATGAAAATGATATCTAGGATGGACCCTGGAACAGTAAAAGACATTAAGGGAACAACTGCCGAAATCTGAATAAAGTCAGAAGCAACCTACTTTAGTTCTCGGTTTTGATACATATACCATGGTGATTCCTCACTTTCTTGACATCTTTGCTCAAATATTATCTTCCCAATGAAGGCTCTTTTGACTACTCTATTTTACTTTAGATTATGCCCCGCTATTTCCATTTAACATACACAGAGTGCTTACTTTTAGATGATGAGGAATGAAATTAATGTGATATGTCCATGTCCAAGGAGTTCACAAACTTAAAAGGAAAGAATCATTTCTTCACAAGTTATCAGTTGTTTCTGATTGCCTAGTGTCCCTGAACCCCACTGATAAAAATTCTATCCTTTATATTTGAAGAACCACTCTGTATATTCCTCATAGGATTATTAATCTCTTTATTTTGGAGTTGGACATATGATATAAACTGGCAAATAAGTTCCCTCCCTTTGCTAAGTGATAGCTCCAGGGCTAGGCATGTGAACCAAGCACAGTTGAGCTCTAGTAATACAGGCGGGGAACATTTCATAGATATATTTTGTCTGACATGGAAAGTTTCTGTCTGAGCAAAAAGGCAACACATTGAAGAAAACAGAAGAAACAGGTGAAGAAATAAAGCCTTGATAGTGTGTTTTGAACCCTCAAGTTCTATCCTGAACCATGCCTGCCTTTTGGCTCCACTCCATTAGCCAGTAAATCTTTATCAAGTTAATTTTAGTTAGGTTTATTTTATGGAACAGAAAGAGTCCTGATTAATATAACTACATATAGTCACATAAGTCTCAAAATAGAAGTTGATATGAAGAAGGCATGGGCTTCCCAGGTGGCACTAGTGGTAAAGAACCCACCTGCCAGTGCAGGAGACATATGAGGCCCAGGTTTGATCCCTGATTTAGGAAGATCCCCTGGAGGAGGACATGGCAACCCATTCAGTACTCTTCCCTGGAGAATCCTATGGACAGAGGAGCCTGACTGGCTACAGTCCATAGGGTAGCAAAGAGTCGGACAGGACTAAAATGACTTAGGACACACGTATGCATGAAGAAGGCATTAGGAAGAGAAAGTTCAATCCCTTCTGAAGGGTTACAGAAACATTCACAGAGGAGTCACTGAAGTCTTAAAGTCTAAAGGCTCAACATACAGGCAAACAGAGATCTCACTATGTGCCAAGCACTATTTTAAGTACATTACCTACATTATGAAACAGATTCTGGTATTTTCACCAGTTTTGAGGTAGAAAGCAATACCTTGCCCAAGTTTACATCAGCTGAATTCCACAGTATGCTTTTTTTTTTTTTTTTTTTTTTCATTTCAGGAAAACAAGTTTAATGATACGTAGGTCTTGAAATTTTTGCCATGTGTTCTGAGAATTCAAACTAATACACAGTTTATTCATTGTGGATTGGATTTCCTTATGCGTATGTGCGAAGTCGCTTCAGTTGTTTCTGACTCCTTGAGACCCCGTGGACTGTAGCCCTCCAGGCTCCTCCATCCATGAGATTCTCCAGGCAGGAACACTGGAGTAGGTTACCATTTCCTTCCCCATGGGATCTTCCCAACCCAGAGATTGAATCCTTGTCTCTTATGTCTCCTGGTTTGGCAGGCCGGTTCTTTACTACCTGGGAAGTCCAGGTTTCCTTATAAAGGGGTACAATTTGGGGCCTGAAATCATCTAACTTTGGTTTAATTAAGATGAATAATATACTAGAGACCAATGGGTAAAACAGAAATGTGGCTTGAGAAAAGTAACTATAAAGTTGTAAAAGACTGTAAGTCTACTATCTATGGGCTGCTAATGCCTGAGTGGAACTATTATTGCTGAGTACATACAATAACCTCAGATATGCAGATGACACCACTCTCAATGACAGAAAGTAAAGAGGAACTAAAAAGCCTCTTTTTGAAGGTGAAAGAGGAGCGTGAAAAAGCTGGCTTAAAACTCAACATTCAAAAAACTAAGATCTTGGCATCTCATCCCATCACTTATGGCATATAGACGGAGACACAATGGAAACAGGGACAAACTCTATTTTCTTGGTCTCCAAAATCACTGTGGGTGATGACTGCAGCCATGAAATTAAAAGACGCTTACTCCTTAGAAGAAAAGCTATGACAAACCTAGACAGCATATTCAAAAGCAGAGACATTACTCTGCTGACAGAATAGTCATGTATGAATATGAGAGTTGGGTCATAAAGAAGGCTGAGCACCAAAGAACTGATGCTCGAACTATAGTTTTGGAGAAGACTCTTGAGACTCCCTTGGGTTACAAGGAAATTAAACTAGTCAATCCTAAAGGTAATCAATCCTGAATATTCATTGGAAGGACTGATGCTGAAGCCCCAATTCTTTGGCCACCTGATGTGAAGAGCTAATTCATTGGAAAAGACCCTGATGCTGGGAAATATAGAAGGCAGGAGAAGAGGATGACAGAAGATGAGATGGTTGAATGGCATCACCGACTCAAAGGACAGGAGCTTGAGCATGCTCCGGGAGATGGTGAAGGACAGGCAAGCCTAACGCACTGCAGTCTATGGGGTCACAAAGAATCAGACATGACTGAGCAACTGCACAACAAAACATACAATTTTGTACAGTTTCTTATGAAAATCAAGGATTTCCCCTAGTGTGGCTGAACCACGGAATCAGATAGTACTCATGACAACTGCTTGGATGGGTTTGCAGGCGTTCTTTCCATGAATGCAATTTAGTCAAGCAAAGGAAAATAAAGAGACACAGTAGTGTGATATTTTCAAATGCCTTCTGTCTGAGTAGTAGTAGGGTGTTTTACAACAATTTTAATTTCTATGGAGAAAAGTAAGTATTTCTGAGGATGTCTTATGGTCTTATAAGAGCTGACAGTTTTGAGAGAGCTTCAGATTTATTTGCTCACAGAATCTAGTAAAATCTAATACCAATTGATACAGTTTTTTTTCCCTATGTGCTACAGCTTCTTAAACTTTTTCTCTCCTAAATAGCCCTTATAAAATATTCATTTTATTTAAATAATATCTGATTTTCTGCAGACATGATTATAATGCCATGTAGACCGATTTCAGTCATCTCTTTATCATTAACGAAACTCCCAAAACTTTTCTCTAATTAAGATGTCTCTCATTAATCGACAGTGTTCTTTTGTTTCTTAGCATTATGGCATCATATATTATTACAATAGCTGAGAAAATACCTATTTTCTTTAATGATACCCCGCAACACTTCAGTCTTTTTGAATTTTTAACTTTTGTAGGCGTAAATCCAAGAATTCATAAGCTGAAATAATTCTTCTTTATTGTGCACAGATTTCCAAGAACTCCAGAAAATGTGTTTTTATTCAACATTTAGAAGAATCATGCCTTCTTAAAGATAATTACTATGCTCTAGGAAATAAAATATTTTCTACTCTGAATATGAGAAACGTATTTTACCTAACTAGCTTCAAGTGAGCTAACAATTCATTAGTGACACTAACACTTTAAAAAAATAATAAGCACTTTGGAAATAAACTTAAATGTATTTTCAAACTTTAAAAATTTTATCTTTTTATATTTTACTTTCTTTCTCTTTATCTTTTCCTTGCTTTATGCTTTTGCCCCTTCTCTTCCCTTCCTCTCTTCCTAGTTTCCCTCTTTTCCTTTCTTTAAAAAAAAAAATAAAAAAGCTTAGTGTTGCAAACGACATTTCTACAGATCAGATTTTTTTATAGGCAGAATTATCCGGATCCAGAGTGGATGCCATCAGAACTACAATGAGGTACTACCTCCTACTGGTCAGAATGGCCATCATTAAAATGTCTACAAATAAAAGTCCTGGGGAGAGTATACATAAAAGGGAACCCTCCTACACTGATGCTGGGAAGTTGGTACAGGCACTATGGAAAGCAGTATGGAGGTTCCTCAAAAAACTAAAACTAGAGTTGCCATATGATCCAGCAATACCACTTCTAGACATATATCTGGACAAAACTCTAACTCAAAAAAATGAAATAGAGTTCATAGTGGCACTATTCACAATAGCCAAGACACAGAAGCAACATTAATGTCCACTGACAGATGAACGACTGAGCAACTGAACTGAACTGAACTGAACTGACAGATGAATGGATAAAGAGGATGTGGTACATACATACAATGAAATATTAGTCATAAAAAGAACAAAATAATGCCATTTACAGCAACATGAATGGACCAAGAGATTGTCAAACTAACTGAAGTCAGAAAGAGGAAGACAAATATTATATGATATCACTCATATGTGGAATCTAAAAAAATAATACAAATGAATCTGTCTACGAAACAGAAACAGACTCACAGACATACAGAACAGAGTTGTGGTTCCTGGAAAAGGAGGCAGAGGAGGGATGGATTGAGAGTTTGGGGTGAACAAATATAAACTATTATATATAGAATTGATAAACAACAAGGGGACTATATTCAATATCCTATGTAAATCATAATGGAAAAAATATAAAAAAGAATACTTATGCATATTTATGTATGTATATATAAATGAATCACTTTGATGTACAGCAGAGATTAATACAACATTGTAAATCAACTATGCTTCAATTTAAAAAAAGCAGGATGACATATCTTTTATAACACTCCGTAACACCATGCTCAAAAATAAAATCAAAATGGATTAAGCCTGGGGGCACTCACTCTCCACTCTCCTTCTGATGTCTATGTCAGAAGCTTTCTCTGTCTCTTTTCATACTTTAATAAAACTCTGCTAAACACACACACACACAAGGATTAAACCTGAATGTAAGGCCAGACACTATAAAACTCTTAGAGGAAAATATAGGCAGAACACTCTTTGACATAAATTTGAGTAAGATCTTTCTTGACCCATCTCCTAGTGTAATGAAAATAAAAACAAATGGGACCTACTTAAACGTAAAAGCTTTTGCACAGCAAAGAAAACCATAGACAACACAAAAAGACAACCATTGGAATGGAGAAAATATCTGCAAAGAAACTGACAAAGGATTAATATCCAAAATATACAAGCAACTCAATATCAAGATAGCAAACAACAAAAAAATAAAAATAGTGGAAGACCTAAATAGACATTTCTCCAAAGACATACAGATGGTCAAAGAACACATGAAATGGTACTCAACATCACTGATTATTAGAGAAATGTGAATCAAAACTACAGTGAGGTATTATCTCATACCAGTCAGAATGGCCAACATCAAAAAATCTACAAACAATAAATGCTGGAGAGGGTGTGGAGAAAGGGGAACCCTCATGCACTATTGTTGGGAATGTAAATTGATACATCCAGAATGGGCAACAGTATTGAGGGTCCTTAAAAAACTAAAAATAGAACTATCATATGACCCAGAAGTTCCACTACTGGGCATATACCTGGAGAAAACCATAATTCAAAAAGATACATGCACCACAATGTTCATTGCATCACTGTTTACAATAATTGCTGTACATAGAAGCAACCTAAATATCCATCAATAGAGGAATGTATAAAGACAATTTAGTGCATATATACAATGGAATATTATTCAGCCATTAAAAGGAACAAAACAGTCATCAGTAGACATGTGATGGATTTAAAGAGTGTCATACAGAATGAAGAAAGAGAAAAACAAATATCATGTGTGTGTGTGTATCATATATTAACACAGTTGTGGAATCTAGAAAAAAATAGTATGCCACTGCTGCTGCTGCTAAGTTGCCTCAGATCACATCAGATCAGATCAGTGGCTCACTCGTGTCCAACTCTTTGCGACCCCATGAACTGCAGCACGCCAGGCCTCCCTGTCCATCACCAGCTCCCAGAGGTCACTCAGACTCACATCCATTGAGTCAGTGATGCCATCCAGCCATCTCATCCTCTGTCGTCCCCTTCTCTTCCTGCTCTCAATCCTTCCCAGCATCAGAGTCTTCTCCAATGAGTCAACTCTTCACATGAGGTGGCCAAAATACTGGAGTTTCAGCTTTAGCATCATTCCTTCCAAAGAAATCCCAGGGCTGATCTCCTTCAGAATGGACTGGTTGGATCTCCTTGCAGTCCAAGGGATTCTCAAGAGTCTTCTCCAACACCACAGTTCAAGAGCGTCAATTCTTCGGTGCTCAGCCTTCTTCACAGTCCAGCTCTCACATCCATACATGACGACAGGAAAGACCATAGCCTTGACTAGGCGAACCTTTGTTGGCAAAGTGATGTCTCTGCTTTTGAATATGCTATCTAGGTTGGTCATAACTTTCCTTCCAAGGAGTAAGCGGTCTTTTAATTTCATGGCTGCAGTCACCATCTGCAGTGATTTTGGAGCCCAGAAAAATAAAGTCTGACACTGTTTCCACTGTTTCTCCATCCATTTCCCATGCAGTGATGGGACCAGATGCCATGATCTTCGTTTTCTGAACATTGAGCTTTAATCCAATCTTTTCACTCTCCACTTTCACTTTCATCAAGAGGCTTTTGAGTTCCTCTTCACTTTCTGCCATAAGGGTGGTGTCATCTGCATATCTGAGGTTATTGATATTTCTCCCGGCAATCTTGATTCCAGCTTGTGTTTCCTCCAGTCCAGCATTTCTCATGATGTACTCTGCATATAAGTTAAATAAACATGGTGACAATATACAGCCTTGACGTACTCCTTTTCCTATTTGGAACCAGTCTGTTGTTCCATGACCAGTTCTAACTGTTGCTTCCTGACCTGCATACAGATTTCTCAAGAGGCAGCCAGACATCCTGGAATGTGAAGTCAAGTGGGCCTTAGAAAGCATCACTAGGAACAAAGCTAGTGGAGGTGATGGAATTCCAGTGGAGCTATTCCAAATCCTGAAAGATCATGCTGTGAAAGTGCTGCACTCAATATGCCAGCAAATTTGGAAAACTCAGCAGTGGCCACAAGATTGGAAAAGGTCAGTTTTCATCCCAATCCCAAAGAAAGGCAATGCCAAAGAGTGCTCAAACTACCGCACAATTGCACTCATCTCACATGCTAGTAAAGTAATGCTCAAAATTCTCCAAGCCAGGCTTCAGCAATATGTGAACCGTGAACTTCCTGATGTTCAAGCTGGATTTAGAAAAGGCAGAGGAACCAGAGATCAAATTGCCAACATCCGCTGGATCATGGAAAAAGCAAGAGAGTTCCAGAAAAACATCTATTTCTGCTTTATTGACTATGCCAAAGCCTTTGACTGTGTAGATCACAATAAACTGGAAAATTCTGAAAGAGATGGGAATCCCAGACCACCTGATCTGCCTCTTGAGAAATCTGTATGCAGGTCAGGAAGCAACAGTTAGAACTGGTCAAGTTGCCTCAGTCATGTCCAACTCTGTGCGACCCCATAGATGGCAGCCCACCAGGCTCCCCCGTCCCTGGGATTCTCCAGGCAAGAACACTGGAGTGGGTTGCCATTTCCTTCTCCAATGCATGAAAGTGAAAAGTGAAAGTGAAGTTGCTCAGTAATGTTGGACTCTTCAAGACCCCATGGACTGCAGCCCACCAGGCCCCTCCCTCCATGGGATTTTCCAGGCAAGAGTACTGGAGTGGGGTGCCATTGCCTTCTCCGAAAAAATGGTATAGATGATCTTATTTACAAAGCACAAATAGAGACACAGATGTAGAGAACAAATGCATGAATACCAAAAGGGAAAGGGGGAACAACTGGGAGATTTGTATTGATACATATACATTATTGATACTATGTATAAAATAGATAACTAAAGAGAATATACTGTATAGCACAGGGAGCTCATCTTAATGCACAGTGGTGATCTGAATGGGAAGAAAGTCCAATAGGGATGGGATATATGTATGCACATGTGTGGGGGATTCATTTTGCTGTACAGAAGAAACTAACAAAACATTTTAAAGCAACAGTAATCCAATAAAATTAATTTTAAAAGAAATTAATAGGAGAATTAAAAGTAGAAAAATATACTTCTCTTTTCAATTCTTAAATCTAATACCACAATAATTTTCATATTTTACATTTTACAATATGCTTTGAACTTTATGGACTATGAATAGTCCACAACATATTTTCATGAATTACAAGCTCTAAATAAGAATAGTTGAAATTGCATCACTCCCTAAATATATTTTTGATTAAAGAATGTTAATTCATCATAGATGAGGATATTTCTGGCTAATATTTTCTGAGTGTCTATGGTTTTGCTTTAACTTTATTGTTTCATAAACCTTCAGAACATCCTTGTAGGGTAAAAGAGCTAATTTTAGCTCCACTTTTAGTTTCCTTATCTATAAAACACAAGTAATTGTAGCACTTACCTCCTGGAATTATGTGTTATTGGTTAAAGTAAGTGATAGTAACCTAATTAGGGTTGCAAAGCTCATGAGGGATAGGACCAGGATTTAAACCCAGACCTAGAAAACTCTAGAGCTTGCTTACTTGTACTATAATGACATACTGCAAGCTAACTGCGGCTGGAAAGAACACCTTCCACTGGCTCCTTTACTTCTCCCTCTCAACTTAATTATGAGGAGGGTGACAGACCTTGGCTTACTTTAATATGACCATGACTTTCCAAGCTCTAATCACCCCCACCTTATCTTAAACCAGATCCAAAAAGGGTTTACATTTCAATTTAATCATCTATCTCTCCAAAAGGTACTAGCATTATGAAAAACATTGTGTGCTATATTCCTGCTTGTGTTAGTCCTTTTGATAGTAAGTCCAAACCCCATTTAGTTCAGTTCAGTTCAGTCACTCAGTCGTATCCGACTCTTTGCAACCCCATGAATCACAGCACGCCAGGCCTCCCTGTCCATCACCAATTCCTGGAGTTCACCCAGACTCACGTCCGTCGAGTCAGTGATGCCATCCAGCCATCTCATCCTCTGTCATCCCCTTCTCCTCCTGCCCCCAATCCCTCCCAGCATCAGAGTCTTTTCCAGTGAGTCAACTCTTTCCATGAGGTGGCCAAAGTACTGGAGTTTCAGCTTTAGCATCATTCCCTCCAAAGAAATCGCCTTTCTCAATTCATATGGCACTAACTCTTCTTTTTCAAGCTCCCATTCTTTCCTGTAGTTGGCAGACTCTAAGACAACTTTAGTTTTCCTAACCTCTTGGTACTCAAGTTGTCCTATAATCTGTTCCTCCTGAGTGTGGATGTGGCCTGTGACTTGATTCTACATAGTGACTAAATATCACATTTGTGAATATGATATACAAGATTGTATTATCTGTTTTTCTAGAAGACTCTCTCCCTTGCTGGTTTTTCTGTTTGTTAAAATTTTATCCCATTCTGTGATTTTATTTATTTATATATTTTTGGCTTTGCTCAGTTTTTGTTGCTACACGTGGGCTTTCTCCAGTTGGAAGGAGCAGGAGCTACTCTCTAGTTGCAGTGTGTGGGCTTTTCATTGCCGTGACTTCCCTTGTTGCAGAGCACAGGCTCTAGATCTCAGGCTCAAGAGTTGTGGCACATGGGCTTATTTGCCCCGCTAGGCATGAAGAATCTTCCTGGATGAGGTATCAAACCAGTGTCATCCTGCACTGGCAGGTGAATTCTTAATCACTGAATCACCAGGGAAGTCCCCTTGCTGGTTTTGATAAAACAAGCTGCTTCATTTGGAATATATGGCAAAGAACCTCAGGTTACAAGGCAGCAAGAAATGAAGGCTCTGAATCCATTGGTCTTTAAATTCTGCCAACAATCACAGGAGTTTGGAAAAGAATCCTTCCCCTGTCAGGTCATAAGAACAGAACATGGTTTTGGTTGCCACCTTGATTGCAGCCTTTCAGAGAATCATATTAACCATGCTTAGACTCCTGACACACAGAAATTGGAAGATGATAAATATTCATTGTTTAAAGCTGCTAAATTATGATGATGTTTCCCAGTATTAAGCAACTAGTGAAAGCAAAAGTTGCTCAGTCATGTCCAACTCTTTGCAACCCCATGGACCATATAGTCCGTTGAATTCTCCAGGCCAGAATACTGGAGTGGGTAGCCTTTCTCTTCTCCGGGGGCTCTTCCCAACCTAGGGATCAAAACCCACATTTCCCACATTGCAGGTGGATTCTTTGTCAGCTGAGCCACAAATTGACACTTAAAACCCCAATTCCTTGTCTGTGCCTTCAGGAGCTCACTGGGGAAATAGGCATCATCAGAAGAGAATTTCTACCTCCATTATCAAGTATTCCAATCTACCTACATTTTTTTCTTAATAATTCAACTTTCTCTTCTGTTAAAATGAATTAACTTTCCATACTCCTAAAACCGTCTTCTGAATTGTGCATTTGAGTCAATTGCCTTTCTCCATCTCAAAATTCTGTTCCTTTAATTATTTCTCCGTTGCAATCATTTTTCCTTTCTATTGGATAGTTCTTATATTCATAGAAGCATGTATAATATCCCCATCATAAAATGATAACAAAAATTCCCATGTCACCAGTTACAGACCCTCATTCCCTGATATACCAAATATTCCAGAAGAGTTGTTTATATTTTCTTATCTACTTCTCCTATTGTCCTTTGATTCAATTCATCTTTCTTTCCTACCAGTCAACTATAAAGTGCCCTTATTTGGGTCCTTAATAACCTCCAAATTGACAATTGAAAAGGCAATTCCCAGTCTCCATCTTATTCAAATTCTCAGCGGTGACACAATTGATTACTTGCTAGTCCTTGAAGCACCGTCTTCTAGTTCTGGTGACGTCCTCCACTTCCGGTTTTCTTTCAAACACTGACTGCTCCTTTTCGCTACCTTGCTGTATCCTTCTGCCTTTCTTAACCACTAAAAGTCACAGTGCTCTGGGCTTTGTTCTTGCATATCTTCTCTTCTGTATTCATATTCCCTTCCTAGGCAGTCTTTTCTAGTTTTATGGCTTTAATAAGTCTCATGGATATGCATCAGATCAGATCAGATCAGATCAGTCGCTCAGTCGTGTCCGACTCTTTGCGACCCCATGAACCGCAGCACGCCAGGCCTCCCTGTCCATCACCAGCTCCCTATGCATATCACTTCCCAAAATTTATCTATCGCCCTGACTTTTCATGTGAACTCGGCTGCTGCTGCTAAGTCACTTCAGTCGTGTCCGACTCTGTGCGACCCCATAGACGGCAGCCTACTAGGCTTCTCTGTCCCTGAGATTCTCCAGGCAAGAATATTGGAGTGGGTTGCCATTTCCTTCTCCAATGCATGAAAGTGAAAATTGAAAGCGAAGTTGCCCAGACGTGTCTGATTCTTAGCGACTCCATGGACTGGAGCCTACCAGGCTCCTCCATCCATGGGATATTCCAGGCAAGAGTATTGGAGTGGGGTGCCATTGCCTTCTCCATCATGTGAACTCTAAGCTCATATATCTAATCTGGATTTGGATTTCTAACAGGTAACTTTTAGAACTTAACCTTTTAAAAGCTGAACTCTAAATTTCTTGCATCCTGTAAATATTTACAGAAAGTGACACCAGCATACTTTCTCTTTCTCATGCCACAATCCTTGGAATCAATCTTGATTCTTCTCTTTATTTCCCACCCCATGTCCATTCCTTTGCTGATAATCTGTCAATTCTATCTTCAAAAGTGTTCTCAATATGAACCTTTCTCATTCTGTTACCTAAGTCATTTTGGCTCAAGCCACCACCTTTTCTTCCCTGGCTGTACATTCTCATGTAGTTTTTATTTTCAGAAACTTACAGTTTATCCACCCTTTTGTAGCTGCATGTCCCTTTATAATATGTTAAATTATATTATGATCTCTTATTTCTTACAACCATCTGGTGACTCCTTTCAGCACTGGGAATAAAACCCAAGTATACACAGTAGGCATGTAAGCCTGCACAATCTAGCCCTTTGCTTCTGGCCTGACCATTCTTCCTTCATTCTTCCCTTGTTCCCTCCACCCCAGTTACACAGACCTCTGGCTATCTCTGGAGTGCTCTGTGCAGGTACATGCCTCAGGTACATGCCTCCTCTTCCCTTTGCCCTTATTGTTTCCCCTTCCCAGAAAGATGCTCCCCAGATATCTGCAAGGCTCACTGCTACCCACAGTTTATGTAACATCTCTGTCCACAAAGTTTCAAAATCCTTTCTCTGGGTATCAGGTATACTATGAAACTAGCAGCCATATCACTTTCTTCTCCCTGTACTCCCTGTATTCATCTTCAAGGCTCTTTTACTAAAAGACAATGTTCTACAGTTAAATTTAGAGTCTGGCCTCCTTTCTGGTATGTAAGTTCCCTTTCCTAGTGGATCCTTTGTTTACAAATTGCTGTTTCATGACACAGACAAGTTCATGGGCGTAGGTGAAGCATGAGCCCAGCAGCAAATCATGAAAATGAAAGTATCAAAATATCACCATTTGTTGAGTTATAGAAAAGGCAGATTTCCATTAAAATGTTTGCTGTTATGCAATAGATCCATCACCTATGTGCTACAATTTATTTGTAGCTATTTAATGTAGAGATGATCTTATCACATTTCTGATAGGTTTATTTTTTTCTTCTGGGAAATAAGGAGTTTTGTCTCCATTCTCCTTGTTCCTGATCACCATGATTCATTTAAAATAACATAGCAGCATTTACCTAAGCTTTTAAGAAATTCTCATCAATCGATCCTTTTCTGCTCCAAGAGTTTCACTAAGGAAAAATAATTGGTTAGAGCATTTTGTAAGATTCATTACCTAATCAGTAATCCTCTAGTTAGCTTTGATCTTTAGCAGATGGAGAAAATGTCAAAAAGATTTTTAAAAACTTTTAAAAGACCTTTTCTTTGTCCTGGCTGGCAATGCTTCTTACTTCCTTCCAACTTATTCTTTGTATGTGCAAACATACCCAGGAATGTTTTTGAAATTGTCACAAAGCTTTTCCCTCCCCCCCCTCTTTTTTTTTTTTCATTATGCAAAGTCACTTCAGTAGTGTCCAACTCTGTGCGACCCTATGGACAGCAGCCCACCAGGCTCCTCTGTCCACGGGATTCTCTAGGCAAGACTGGAGTGGGTTGCCATTTCCTTTTCCATCGTTCATTATAAATATTACAAAAGAGTTACACTTACTTATTCTGATACTTCATTTGTTGAACACACTTCTCACACTCCTGTCCATCCTTATAAGTTTAACACACAACCAATTTGGCATTTGGTGCCTAAGAGTAGTGTTATGCTTGCACAGAGATGAGTCAATGCAAGGTTCCCTAACCCCATTGTACATAATCACAAAATTGTCCCTTCATTATATTTTTCCTCTTAAATGGCATTTTCAAATTCCCCCTAAAAATGAAGATGAGAGTCTCTTACTAAAAATGCTTCACTTACAATGTGCCTGGACTGCTGACAAAATCAAATCTGGACACACTGTTGGTAAACTGTATACATACAACAAATATAACTTTTGTATATAGTTTTAAATTTGCAGAAAACACTTTGTGCCTTCAGATTAGCATTTCTTCCATTCCTCTTCTTCATTTAGAATGTATAGTTATGTGCTTCTTGCATTTGAGATTAAAACCTGAGTTTTTCTTAAAACTGCAAGCCGTTTCCATGGGAACACAGCATGGCTTCTCAAATGTCAGCTTTCTCAAACTGGCACTTTCAGCTTATGAAGGATCTTCCACTGAAGTGTGACAATCTCTTCCACCTCTGTGAAGTAGGTACACAACATTGGAACAATATTGAGATACTGAGATGCAAAAAAGAGATACTAGGGATGACTATACAATTAAATAGTATTTCCATACATAAAAGTTACAAGGTAAAATCCCATCAATTAAAAATTGGTGTCTGGTAAAAGAATAATTACCCTCCTGCCTATGCATCAAAAATCAGCACCCAAGGAACAAACACAGAAAGCATATTGATTTCCTTTTCCACAAAATATTATCAGAAGAGCTATGTTCTGCCTCCTTGACTGGCTCTCGAATGTACTTCACAAAGTACAGGTTCCTCCTTGAGGTGGGAGCTCCTGAGTCTGGACAAGCACTGTGTTAAAATAAGGAAACTGGGCACTGCAAAGCCGAGAGAAAAGTGGGCAATTGGGCCTGAGGATGTCACATACTGAGCAGCCTCTAGTTTCCTTCTGCTGGATGATAATGCCCCAGCGAAGAAGATCAAACACATGGATATGTGTACACCTATATTTCCTTTCTGAAGCACAACCAGAAGCTCCTCACTGGGGACCCAGACCACAAAGTGGTTCTTCTCTCTCCATCTCATGACTCTGCTGTTACATAAGACAGATTTGCCATGATCCTTCCACTTTACACATCCAACATGCCCTTCATCACAGAATTCTATAACAGACAAGGGGTAAACCAGTGTTTTTCCCAATATAGGTGTAACTCTAGCCTTTATAATTATCCCTGCAGGTCCCCTAGAAGACCTCTAGGTATATGAAAGGATTGTTTGGGGCTTTCTGCTGGATCAGATCCAAAACAGACAATGAAAAAAAGAAAAAAAAAAAAAAACCAGAATTCAGCATGTTCATTTCACTGTAGCCAGAATTCTGTTAACAAATTGAGGCCAAGAACTCAAATAACCATGAGCAAAACAAGTCTTTACATAAAAGTTCATTATCAATTCTTACTTTAGAAGTTTCTTTGAATATTCCTTGAACCTAAAATTTACCTGCTTTGTTATATTGTTTGTTTGATTTCTTCACATTGAAGAAAAAAAAAAATGAACTGCTCAGTTAGCACAGAAAGTTTTCTTTCTGGGCATTGGCTGATTGAAATTTGGTTCAATTCACTACATCCATTACTCAGAGAGTGTTCTCCTCTTCCTCTCCTTTCTCCTTCACATTCTTCCATCCCTAGAGTTCCTCCTCATCTTTCCAAATCTTTTTGTTCATTCTTTGCTAACTTGTTTTATTTAAACTTGGTTTTATTTTTTTAATATTTAATATTTTTAGACGTTGAGCATGAAAACGTATTTTGAAGTTTTTTTCTCCCTTTCATTGTCTAGCCTCTGTTTCCTCCAAGATATGTTTTCACCCAGTTTTTTGTTCAGTTTTGGCCATGTCTTTCATATTATATCCATTCCTCATATGTTAGATTGCCTTTGCCTGTCTACTTATATTTCAGAGCAAATGGTAAAGACCGAATCAGAACATCTGAGGAGGATTTACTGAGTGTCATTTTAATGTGAAATATTCATCGGAACCATTCATTGAGAAACTTCCTGTCAGTATCATTAGATTTTTCCTATGATCCAGGCTACTTGGACAAGACTCTTTCAATCACCTGCCTGGCTACTAGATTTCTAGGGGCCAATTGTGAAAAAGTTCAAGGATTCAACAATCAGTACATACACTTTCACTTCCTTTCTCTTTTCTGTATGAATCCCCACTTTCATCTTGGTCTGCTGCCCCCTAGTCCAGAAACCATCACTTAGACCCAATCCAAAAACTTGAGCTTCAATTTCTGGATAGAGAAAGAGCCACTGCCTGTTTGCAGAGTAGTAAGGTATGTGGCACTGGACGTGGAGCAACAGACTGGTTCCAAATAGGAAAAGGAGTTCATTAAAGCTGTATATTGTCACCCTGCTTATTTAACTTTTAGCACTCATCTCACACGCTAGTAAAGTAATGCTCAAAATTCTCCAAGCCAGGCTTCAGCAATATGTGAACCGTGAACTTCCTGATGTTCAAGCTGGTTTTAGAAAAGGCAGAGGAACCTGAGATCAAATTGCCAACATCCGCTGGATCATCGACAAAGCAAGAGAGTTCCAGAAAAACATCTATTTCTGCTTTATTGACTATGCCAAAGCCTTTGACTGTGTAGATCACAATAAACTATGGAAAATTCTGAAAGAGATGGGAATACCAGACCATCTGCCTCTTGAGAAATCTGTATACAGGTCAGGAAGCAACAGTTAGAACTGGACATGGAACAACAGACTGGTTCCAAATAGGAAAAGGAGTATGTCAAGGCTGTATATTGTCACCCTGCTTATTTAACTTATATGCAGAGTACATCATGAGAAACGCTGGACTGGAAGAAACACAAGTTGGAATCAAGACTGCTGGGAGAAATATCAATAACCTCAGATATGCAGATGACCCCACTCTTATGGCAGAAAGTGAAGAGGGGCTAAAAAGCCTCTTGATGAAAGTGAAAGTGGGGAGTGAAAAGGTTGGCTTAAAGCTCAACATTCAGAAAACGAAGATCATGGCATCTGGTCCCATCACTACATGGGAAATATATGGGGAAACAGTGGAAACAGTGTCAGACGTTGTTTTTCTGGGCTCCAAAATCACTGCAGATGGTGACTGCAGCCATGAAGTTAAAAGACACTTACTCCTTGGAAGGAAAGTTATGACCAACCTAGATAGCATAGTCAAAAGCAGAGACATTACTTTACCAACAAAGGTTCGCCTAGTCAAGGCTATGGTCTTTCCTGTGGTCATGTATGGATGTGAGAGCTGGACTGTGAAGAAGGCTGAGCGCCGAAGAATTGATGCTTTTGAACTGTGGTGTTGGAGAAGACTCTTGAGAGTCCCTTGGACTGCAAGAAGATCCAACCAGTCCATTCTGAAGGAGATCAATCCTGGAATTTCTTTGGAAGGAATGATGCTAAAGCTGAAACTCCAGTATTTTGGCCACCTCATGCGCATTGGAGAAGACTCTGATGCTGGGAGGGATTGAGGGCAGGAGGAGAAGGGGATGACAGAGGATGAGATGGCTGGATGGCATCACTGACTTGATGGGTGTGAGTCTGGGTGACCTCCGGGAGCTGGTGATGGACAGGGAGGCCTGGCGTGCTGCGGTTCATGGGGTCGCGAAGAGTCGGACACGACTGAGCGACTGATCTGATCTGATCTGATCTGATGCAGAGTACATCATGAGAAACACTGGGCTGGAAGAAGCACAAGTTGGAATCAAGATTGCCAGGAGAAATATCAATAACCTCAGATATGAAGATGATACCCCCCTTTGGCAGAAAGTGAAGAGGAACTAAAAAGCCTCTTGATGAAAGTGAAAGAGGAGAGTGAAAAAGTTGGCTTAAAGCTCAACATTCAGAAAACGAAGATCATGGCATCTGGTCCCATCACTTCATGGGAAACAGATGTGGAAACAGTGTCAGACTTTATTTGTTTGGGCTCCAAAATCACTGCACATGGTGAGTGCAGCCATGAAATTAAAAGATGCTTACTCCTTGGAAGGAAAGTTATGACCAACCTAGATAGCATATTCAAAAGCAGAGACATCACTTTGCCAACAAAGGCTCGTCTAGTCAAGGCTATGGTTTTTCCTGTGGTCATGTATGGATGTGAGAGTTGGACTGTGAAGAAGGCCGAGCGCCAAAGAATTGATGCTTTTGAACTGTGGTGTTGGAGAAGACTCTTGAGAGTCCCTTGGAACTCAAAGAGATCCAACCAGTCCATTCTAAAGGAGATCAGGCCTGGGTGTTCTTTGGAAGGTGTTCTTTCAGCTAAAGCTGAAAGTCCAGTACTTTGGGCACCTCATGCGAAGAGTTGACTCATTGGACAAGACTCTGATGCTGGGAGGGATTGGGGGCAGGAGGAGAAGGGGATGACAGAGGATGAGATGGCTGGATGGCATCACTGACTCGATGGATGTGAGTCTCAGTGAACTCCGGGAGTTGATGATGGACAGGGAGGCCTGGCATGCTGCAATTCATGGGGTCACAAAGAGTCAGATATGACTGAGTGGCTGAACTGAACTGAACTAAAGGTATGTGGCAGCTCAGGTGGCAAAGAATCCACCTGCAATGCAGGAGATACTGGTTCAATTCCTCAGTCAGGAAGATCTGCTGAAGAAGGGATAGGCTATCCACTCCAGTATTCTTGGGCTTCCCTTGTGGCTCAGCTGGTAAAGAATCTGCCTGCAATGCTGGAGACCTAGGTTCGATCCCTTGGTTGGGAAGATCCCCTGGAGAAGGGAAAGGCTACCCACTCCAGTATTCTGGCCTGGTCACAAAGAGTCGGACACAACTGAGCAACTTTCACAACTCCAACTGGTATGTGGAAGTGTGTACCAGTACCTTAAAGGGCTTTTCAGTCAGCCTTGTGTAGCCCTATGTTCACTCCATTTCCAGAGTCAACTATGAAATTCTGGAGCCCTTTGAAGCATCCATGATATAAATACAGTTGTCCCTCTGCTTTTCCCACTGTTGACTTTGGGTTCAGTTTTCTTGGGCACATTAAGTCAATCAATTCTTCTTTATGCCTCTGCTTTCCAGCTTCCAAATCTTGTTGCCCATTCTTATTATTTTGTCATGTTCTACCTTATGAACATTATTTTGGTGTCATGTAATGGAATGTGAAGTCAAGTGGGCCTTAGAAAGCATCACTATGAACAAAGCTAGTGGAGGTGATGGAATTCCAGTGGAGCTATTTCAAATCCTGAAAGATAATGCTGTGAAAGTACTGCACTCAATATGCCAGCAAATTTGGAAAACTCAGCAGTAGCCACAGGACTGGAAAAGGGCAGTTTTCATTCCAATCCCAAAGAAAGGCAATGCCAAAGAATGCTCAAACTACCACACAATTGCACTCATCTCACTAGTAAAGTAAGTAAAGTAATGCTCAAAATTCTTCAAGCCAGGCTTCAGGAATACATGAACCGTGAACTTCCTGATGTTCAAGCTGGTTTTAGAAAAGGCAGAGGAACCAGAGATCAAATTGCCAACATCTGCTGGATCATCGAAAAAGCAAGAGAGTTCCAGAAAAACATCTATTTCTGCTTTATTGACTATGCCAAAGCCTTTGACTGTGTAGATCACAATAAACTGGAAAATTCTGAAAGAGATGGGAATCCCAGACCACCTGATCTGCCTCTTGAGAAATCTGTATGCAGGTCAGGAAGCAACAGTGAGAACTGGTCATGGAACAACAAACTGGTTCCAAATAGGAAAAGGAGTACATCAAAGCTGTATATTGTCACCCTGCTTATTTAACTTATATGCAGAGTACATCATGAGAAATGCTGGGCTGGAAGAAACACGAGCTGGAATCAAGATTGCTGGGAGAAATATCAATAACCTCAGATATGCAGATGACACCACCCTCATGGCAGAAAGTGAAGAGGAACTCAAAAGCCTCTTGATGAAAGTGAAAGAGGAGAGTGAAAAAGTTGGCTTAAAGCTCAACATTCAGAAAACGAAGATCATGGCATCTGGTCCCATCACTTCATGGGAAATAGATGGGGAAACAGTGGACACAGTGTCAGACTTTATTTTGGGGGCTTCAAAATCACTGCAGATGGTGATTGCAGCCATGCTTACTCCTTGGAAGAAAAGTTATGACCAACCTAGATAGCATATTGAAAAGCAGAGAGATGACTTTGCCAACAAAGGTCCGTCTAGTCAAGGCTATGGTTTTTTCCAGTGGTCATGTATGGATATGAGAGTTGGACTGTGAAGAAAGCTGAGTGTCGCAGAATTGATGCTTTTGAACTGTGGTGTTGGAGAAGACTCTTGAGAGTCCCTTGGACTGCAAAGAGATCCAACCAGTCCATTCTGAAGGAGATCAGTCCTGGGATTTCTTTGGAATAAATGATGCTAAAGCTGAAACTCCAGTACTATGGCCACCTTATGTGAAGAATTGACTCATTGGAAAAGACTCTGATGCTGGGAGGGATTGGGGGCAGGAGGAGAAGGGGACGACAGAGGATGAGATGGCTGGATGGCATCACTGACAAGATGGACATGAGTCTGAGTGAACTCCAGGAGTTGGTGATGGACAGGGAGGCCTGGCGTGCTGAGATTCATGGGGTCGCAAAGGGTCGGACACGACTGAGTGGCTGAACTGAACTGAACTGAACACATGAATCTAGTAACCTAGTTAGACTTATACCAGGGAAAATGTTAAACCAGGTAAAGCCTGTGGAGATCAGATACTCTCTTTTGCTTCACAAATGAAAAGACTAACTTGAAGGCGGTTAATAGCCAATTGATAGTTTGTGAGAGTAGATTTGGAATATGGACATGGGTCTTTTGACATTGAAATTTCAGTTCTTAGAATCTCAAAATTTTAAAAGAATACCCTATAAATGATCTCATCAAAACTCTTATACTATGAACCAAATATCAAAAAATCTAAGAGACTTCTACCTGTCAGACTGCCGGGTAGAACTTGGGTCTCTTGATAACCAATCCATATCGTCACAATTGCTTTTTTAGAATATTTTCTTCAAAGTTAGTAAAGTTGAATTTAGAAGAGAAACTAGACATGTTTTATGTCTTGGAATGTAAATGATGTCGGTGCTTTGATGTTCTCCTTGAGTTCTTAAATTTAGTAAAACTGGTTGTGTCTATACTGGTGTTAGCCCTGAGCATAGTTCTGGTAAGGTCAATTTGGATTGCAAGAAATCCACTCAGAAATAGTTGCATTATTCAGAACTTACAGAAATCACAAGATAGTATAGTAGAGATGATTTAACATGAAAGGTTTTGATGCAGAAAATGTAGCTTCAGATATACATAATACAAACTACTGGTAGCAATGATAAAACAAGTGTTAATGATGCTTTATTAACTTCAGTCATTGTAAAACTGAAGTCAATTTCAAACTAAGACTAAGACATGAAAACAAAACCAAAATATAAAACTTTCTGAACTTTTTACTATTTCCAAACTTAGGAAACACACAAATACAGACTCACATACACAATTATATATCTATATATAAAAAGGAAATATAAATAATTGAGGTTAGCATTAGCGTCAGGGAATATTTACTGATATGCTATAAAACCTAAAATATAGGATTTCATAATGAAGTACTAACATTATAGCAAAGAGAACAGCAGCATGACACAGAGCATATGCAAATAGACTATTATGTTAAAATCAAGCTAAGGTTCAGTGAAAAATCTGCATGTTTAGTGAAAACAAATAAAAATTATGTTATTGTAGTCTCAGAGTAGCTTCAGAAAATATCCTAGAAGTTCAAAGAAATAAAGGAAAGGAGTGGACTTGATGACTTATTTTAATAAACTTCGAAAAAGATGGGAATACCAGACCACCTGACCTGCCTCTTGAGAAATCTGTATGCAGGTCAGGAAGCAACAGTTAGAACTGGACATGGAACAACAGACTGGTGCCAAATGGGAAAAGGAGTATGTCAAGGCTGTATACTGTCACCCTGCTTATTTAACTTATATGTAGAGTACATCATGAGAAATGCTGGGCTGGAAGAAGCACAAGCTGGAATCAAGATTGCCAGGAGAAATATGAATAACCACAGATATGCAGATGACACCACCCTTATGGCAGAAAGTGAAGAGGGGCTAAAAAGCCTCTTGATGAAAGTGAAAGTGGAGAGTGAAAAGGTTGGCTTAAAGCTCAACATTCAGAAAACAAAGATCATGGCATCCGGTCCCATCACTTCATGGGAAATAGATGGGGAAACACTGGACACAGCGTCTGACTTTATTTTTCTGGGCTCCAAAATCACTGCACATGGTGATTGCAGCCATGAAATTAAAAGACGCTTACTCCTTGGAAGGAAAGTTATGACCAACCTAGATAGCATATTCAAAAGCAGAGACATTACTTTGCCAACAGAGGTCCATCTAGTCAAGGCTATGGTTTTTCCAGTGGTCATGTATGGATGTGAGAGTTGGACTATAAAGAAGGCTAAGCGCCAAAGAATTGATGCTTTTGAACTGTGGTGTTAGAGAAGACTCTTGAGAGTCCCTTGGACTGCAAGGAGATCCAACCAGTTCATCCTAAAAGAAATCAGTCCTGGGTGTTCATTGGAGGGACTGATGTTGAAACTGAAACTCCAATACTTTAGCCACATGATAAGAAGACCTGACTCATTTGAAAAACCCTGATGCTGGGAAAGTTTAAGGGCAGGAAGAGAAGGGGACGACAGAGAATGAGATGGCTGGATGGCATCACCAACTTGATGAACATGGGTTTGGGTGGACTCCAGGAATTGGTGATGGACAGGGAGGCCTGGAGTGCTGTGGTTCATGGGGTCTCAAAGAGTCAGACACGACTCAGTGACTGAACTGAACCCTAACTTCTGTATATAATATATAAAACTAACTTAAGTATGGCTTAAAAATAGTGATTTCTCAAATTGATTAAATTCTTAGGTTGGAATCAATATCTTAACTACATTATTTTTCTGGTTAATAAATGTGAGAATTTCCTGCCTATTTATTAAGTTTGTTTTCTGCTGAATAAAAAAGGAAATAAGTTAGAAGTCAGCTAGCCTGGTTCCTGCAGTAGCACTTGTCCTGGGCCCTTCTGGAGCCCTGATGTTCTGAACAGACCAATACCCAGAGTCACGATTGATGCAAGACAGGTGTGTGTTACCTAATCATGTTGTTCATTAAGCAATTTCTGTTGGACCTTGCCAAAAATATATGGGCTTCTGAGCAGGACTGATTTTGTTTTTCCTGGATCTGAGGTCAAGTGCTGCTATTGAGAATGAAATATAAGCCAGCCAATGAAAGCATTCAGGAAAATTTATTCCTTTTCTTTATCCCTTGGTTCACTCTTCCTTTTGGTCTCTATTATAATTCATTGCTATTTCAAGTGTCAAAATGGCTTTCTCTTTAATTTTTTTCTTGTCTCTCTAGTCAGAAATTTTTATTTGTAATTTTTCCTAAACTCCAAATTAGGGGAAATTTCTGGGCCATTTAAAAGGTCTGCATGTTTGTGTTCCCCCTACCCCACAAATTGTTGAAAACCTAATGCCCCAAAATGAGGGCATTAGGCAGTCAGGTTCTTGGGAAGTGCTTGGGCAATGCAGGTGGAGGCCTCTTGAAGGACACGGTGTTTTCCTAAGAGTTTCCAGAGAGCTCCTTGACACTCTGCCACATGAGGATACATGAAAAGTCTGTGACCTAAAAGAGAGCCCTCACCCAACAATGGAGGTACTTTCATCTCCAACTTCCAGTTCAGAGCTTTAGAAATAAATTTCTGTTATTTATAAGCTACTCTGTCATTGGTATTTTGTTACAGAAGCTTGAAGTAAGTCATTCATCATAATAGTGGTGATTATGATTTGGACAGTAACCTAAGTCTGTTTCTATACTAATGGACCTATGGTATTACATGTATCAAGGAACTATATCCTGAAGTATGAATTAATCCAGTTAATTCTTTAATTCTCTATCCTCTGTTCTCACATTTATAATCCAGGGGCTGTTTCCCTTCCACCCACTTTACACTAAAGAAAAGAGAAATTTACTGAAAGAAAGAGCCAACCTAGGGGGAAAATGATTTTTTTTTTCAGAGATAAGCTTTATTAAAATTTATATGGAAACACAAAAGACAAAACAGTCCTGAAAAAGAAAAATGGAGTTGGAGGAATCAGGCACCCTGACTTCACACCACACTACAAAGCTAAAGTAGCCAAAATAGTATACTATTGGCACAAAAACAGAAATTTAGATGAATGGATAGGATAGAAAGCCCAGAAATTAATTCAAACACCTATGATCAGTTACTCTGTGCAAAGAGGCAAGAATATACAATGGAGAAAAGACAGTCTCTTCAATAAGTGGTGCTGGGAAAACTGGACAGCTACAGGTAGAAGAATAAATCAGAACATTCTCTAAAACCATATCCAAAATAAACTAAAAATGGATTTCAGACATAAATGTAAGGCCAGAGACTATAAAATTCTTAGAGGAAACTATAGGCAGAACTTTGGCATAAATCACAGCAATATCTTTTTGGATTCACCTCCTAGAAAAACGAAAATAAAAACAGAAACAAAAAAAGGAGACCTAATTAAACTTAAAAGCTTTTGCACAGCAAAAGAAACCATAAACAAAACAAAAAGACAATCCACAGAATGGGAGAAAATATTTGGAAATAACTTACAAGGGCTTAAGCTCCAAAATATATAAACAGCTCATGCAATTCATTACTGAAAACAAACTCAATCAAAAAATGGGCAGGAGATCTAAATAAATATTTCTACAAAGACATCAGATCAGATCAGATCAGTCGCTCAGTCGTGTCCGACTCTTTGCGACCCCATGAACTGCAGCACGCCAGGCCTCCCTGTCCATCACCAGCTCCCGGAGGTCACTCAGACTCGCATCCATCGAGTCAGTGATGCCATCCAGCCATCTCATCCTCTGTCATCCCCTTCTCCTCCTGCCCTCAATCCCTCCCAGCATCAGAGTCTTCTCCAATGAGTCAACTCTTCGCATGAGGTGGCCAAAATACTGGAGTTTCAGCTTTAGCGTCATTCCTTCTAAAGAAATTCCAGGATTGATCTCCTTCAGAATGGACTGGTTGGATCTCCTTCCAGTCCAAGGGACTCTCAAGAGTCTTCTCCAACACCACAGTTCAAAAGCATCAATTCTTCGGCGTTCAGCCTTCTTCACAGTCCAGCTCTCACATCCATACATGACCACAGGAAAGACCATAGCCTTGACTAGGCGAACCTTTGTTGGTAAAGTAATGTCTCTGCTTTTGAATATGCTATCTAGGTTGGTCATAACTTTCCTTCCAAGGAGTAACGTCTTTTAATTTCATGGCTGCAGTCACCATCTGCAGTGATTTTGGAGCCCAGAAAAACAAAGTCTGACACTGTTTCCACTGTTTCCCCATCTATTTCCCATGTAGTGATGGGACCAGATGCCATGATCTTCGTTTTCTGAATGTTGAGCTTTAAGCCAACCTTTTCACTCTCCACTTTCACTTTCATCAAGAGGCTTTTTAGCCCCTCTTCACTTTCTGCCATAAGAGTGGTGTCATCTGCATATCTGAGGTTATTGATATTTCTCCCGACATACAGATGGTCAAAAAGCACATGCAAAGATGATCAATACTGCTAATAACTAGAGAGGTGAAAATCAAAACTACAGTGAGGTACCCTTTCACACCAATCAGAATGGCCACCATCAAAATCTCTTCAATGAATGCTAGAGAGAGTGTGGAGAAAAGAACTCTCCTACCCTGTTGGTGGGAATGTTAACTGATGCATGGTACTACAGAGAATAGTATGAAGGTTCCTTAAAAACCTAGAATTACCATATGATCCAACAGTTCTACTACTGGGCATGTATCTATAGAAAACCATAATTTGAAAATATACATGGACCTCAGTGTTCAATGCAGCACTACTTCCTGTAGCCAAGACACGGAAGCAACTTAAATGTCCAACAACAACAACAAAAAAATGGATAAAGAAGATATGATACATATATACAATGGAATATTACTCAGCAATAAAAAATGAAATAATGTTAATTGCAACAAAATGGATGGACTTCAAGACAATCATACTAAGTGAAGTCAGACAGACAAAGACAAATATCGTATGCTATCACTTTATTTTTATATGTGGCATCTAAAAATATGATACAAATCAACTTATTTACAAAATAGAAACAGACTCCTAGACTTCAAAAACAAACTTATGGTCCCCTAAACAGAAACGTAGTAGAGGGGAGGGAAAATTAGGACTTTGGGATTAACATGTACACACTACTATATATAAAATATATAATCAATACGGATGTACTGTATAGTACCAGGAACTCTTTTCATATTCTGTAATAACCCTGTATGGGGAAAGAATCTGAAAGAGAATGTATGTGTGTGTGTGTGTATGTATATATATATATATATACATGTATATATATATATATATGTATGTATATATATACATACACATACACATATATATATATGTATAACTGAATTACTTTGCTATACACCTGAAACTAATACAACCTTGTAAATCAGCTACAGTCTAAATGAGAGGAAGAAATTTTGTAATACCTAAAACCTAAAGAAAAGACTGGATAGTTTGGAGAGATTCTCCAAGATGGAATTTAAATGGGTCATGAATTCCCCACCAACCTAGTCTTCCACTATTCTGACATTTATAACCCCCACCCCCCCACTCCCACCCCCGCCTTAAAGAGATGGTAAGAAATCTGAGCATCCTGATAGAAATAGGGCTGAAGGAAGAACCTAACTTCTGGTCAAAGCAGCACTAGATTAAACCAGCTGGGTATTTCCTTGTGAGCATAGTTAACATTAGGCCCATTATGATTACATATAGGTTAAGAAACTGAGATTAAATAACTTGTGCAAGATCACTATCCCATTAGCTTTGGAGCTGGGATACAAGCCCATGTATTCTGGGAGCTTTCATTTATCACAGTATTTTACAGCTTCCAAATATCTACTGCAAAATAATTTACAATAAGGAATTACCAATACAGTGATATTTCATTGCTTCTAAAATGTACCCTATGTTCAGACATCAGTGGTGGGCTTTATTTTTTACTCTGTTATATACTATTTTCTTCATAGAGAGATCTGGATCAAGGACATTTCTGACAATGAAAAATAACACCAATTCCTATGCAGCCTGGGTTTTAGAATGTCAATATCACTTGCAGGTGTTCACATTTTATGTTTAAGGAAACCTAATACAATTTAGATAAATGGGTTTTTAATTAACAAAAACTGAATTCCAACCCAAAAGAGAGTACTTCAACCTTAGAATTAGCTGTATAGTGAATCTAGTTTTTAAAATGTCAGCCATGCCCACCCGCCTGCCTTTCTGAAGACTGCTACGGTTTTCAAGGAGTTGTCGATCAATCTGACCTCCTAGTAACAATTGTTGAAGACTTGCACAGGAACAAAGTAATTTTATATAATCAAGTCATTTTGTCTTTCCTTTAGCATAAAACCCAGTTATAGGATTGAGCCTCAAACATTATGGCACTTAAGGATTAGAGAGTATGCCATGCACAATCTACCCCCACCTTCTGCCTTTCCTCTCCATGCTATAGTCTCACAAAAATCAACCTCTAAAAGAAAAAAAAAATTGGTAACTTGGTTTTTAATACAATTAAAAACCTTTTTGGGAAAAAAAGTACTGTTAAGAAAAGGATAGGGAAGACACAGGCTGCAAGAAAACATTTGCAAAACACATATATGATAAAGGATATATCCAAAACACACAGAGAACTGTTAAAACACAAAAATAAGTTAAATCAGTAAATAATGGGCACAGACCTGAATACCTCATCAAAGTAGATACAGTGATAGCAAATAAGGATATGAAAAGATGCTTATCATAGATCATTCAGTCCTGTCTGACTCTTTGTGACACCATGGCTTGAAACACACTAGGCTTCCCTGTCCTTCACCATCTCCCAGAGCTTGCTCAAACTCAAGTCCATTGAATCAGTGATGCCTTCCAACCATCTCATCCTCTGTCATTCATTTCTCCTCCTGCCTTCAGTCTTGCCCAGCATCAGGGTTTTTCGAATGAGTCTGTTCTTTGCATCAGGTAGGCAAAGTATTGGAGCTTCAGCTTCAGCATCAGTCCTTGCAATGAATATTCAGGATTCATTTCCTTTAGGATGGACTGGTTGAATCTACTTGAAGTCCAAGGGATTCTCAAGAGTCTTCTCCAACACCACAGTTCAAAAGAATCAATTCTGGTGCCCTGGGATGACCCAGAGGGATGGTATGGGGAGGGAGGAGGGAGGAGAGTTCAGGATGGGGAACACATGTATACCTGTGGCAGATTCATTTTGATATATGGCAAAACCAATACAATATTGTAAAGTTAAATAAAATAAAATTTAAAAAAGAACAACAACAACAACAAAAGCATCAATTCTTCGGTACTCAGCTTTCCTTATAGTCCAACTCCCACATCTATACATGACTACTGGAAAAACCACATGGACCTTTCCAGGCAAAGTAATGCCTCTGCTTTTTAATATGTCATTAGGGAAATGGAAATTAAAACTACAATGGGATACCACTATACACACATTAAAATCAATAAAATAGAAACAGTGACATTTATAAAAGCTAGTGAGGACATAAAGCAATAAGAACACTTATTCATCACTGGAGGGAATGCAAATGATACAGCTACTTTGGAAAACATTTTGGCAGTTTCTTACAAAGCTGAACATAATCTTAACATATGATTTATCCATCAAGTTCTTAGATTTCACCCAAATGACTTAAAGACATGTCCATAAAAAAAAAAAATACCACACAAATTTTTTAGCAGATTTATTTCAATTACCAAAGACTAGAAATAACCAAGATGGCCTTCACTGGGTAAAAGGATAGATAATGTGGTAAAGAATCTGCTTGCAATGTAGGAGACCTGGGCTCGATCCCTGGTTTGGGAAGATTCCCCGGGAGAGGCAAGTGGCAACCCATTCCAGTACTCTTGCCTGAAGAACCCCATAGACAGAAGAGCCTGGTGGGCTACAGTAGTGTGTGCGCACGTGATTAACATATACAGACACACACACACACACACACAAAGATGTTTTACATCCATAAAACGGAATTTTATTCAGCAATTTAAAATGAAATGATTTCGTCACACAAATGCATGAATGTATCACAAATGCATATTGCTAAAGAAGTCAGTCTGAAAATTCTACATATGTATTTCCTTTCTTTCTATATGTGTTCATGTGTGTGTGTGTGTGTGTGTGTGTGTGTGTATGCCTCCCATTATATGACACTCTGGAAAAGGCAAAACTATAGAGACAATAAGTAGATCAGTGGCTTGGAATGGAATGGGGGTGATTCAGTGGAGGCAGGGGAAGGACGAATCTTTGATATACAGGGAATAGGAATATTGAGAAGGTAAAACTTTTCAGTATGATACTATAATGGGGGCAGGTGAAAATAGGTATTTGTCAGAACCCACAGAACTTAACAGCAGAGAATAAACCTTCATGTGTGCAATTAAAAAAAAAATCATTTAAAAGATTTAAAAAGATACCACAGGATAGAATGCTGAGTGTGGCCAAAATGATCTAAATGTACGAGACCACCTCACTGAAGGGGATGGAGTGATAGGTTCTGATTGAACTAATTCGGGAAATGGGGGGAATCTGTATGGCTAAGGCAAAAGGAATTGCATATAAGCACTGTCCCCTAGTTGATAAAATTGTTTCATAGAAGAACTGGTTATCCTCATAATGCTTTACATGTACAGTTGTCCCTCTGTAGCCATGGGGGTATTGATTCCATGATCCCCTATGGATACCAAAATCTGTGAATGCTGAAGTTCTATACATTAAATGGCATAGTATTTGCATATAACCTATGCATATCTTCCCATATGTTTTAAATCACCTCTAGATTACTTGTAAAATCTAATACAATGTAATTCAATGTACTAGATTGGCCAAAAAGTTCATTCTAACAGACTTTTTGGCCAACCCAATAAATAGTATAAAATACAATGTAAATGCTATATAAATAGTCGCTGGCACATGGCAATTTCAAGTTTTGTTTTTTTGAAGCTTTCTGGAGTAATTTTGTCAAGTGCTTTTGTGTGAGAAATATTTTTAATTCATGGATATTGAGGATCAACTATGTACTGGAATTGAACAATTAAATTAATGAATGGCATACAGTGAGAACCAGATTTCTCATTGTTGGAGTGGGAAATTACAGATAAGCAAGGGGAAGACACTAGAAGAATCCATGGAGTAATGGATTTGAGTTTGAGACATCTGTGTTAATCTTTATTCAGTTTAAAATAGATATCAGTGTTGACACACAGAAGCATTTATAGATATATACACATACATGGTGCTAGTTTACACATACATATATTTTCTTGCTCTGTCAGCTAAGAGGACTTCAAGTCAACAACATCCTAGTAGTCATAATCACATTGCTCAGACCTTGGTTTTACCACTGTCTCATACAAAGAACCAGCTACTGCTTAACAGGATGTCTGATTCTAGGCCAAGGGCAAAAAATATATAAGATGAGACTGGAGCATTTTGTAGTGTCAGAAAGGAAGGAAATGCCTACCAAAACAAACAAACACATGCAACAAAAACAAAATAAGACATAATGTGAGAGTTTGTCAAAAGACATGGAAGCCAACTAAAAAGCCAACTAAAATGGAAGCTCCCAGTGGCCAAAGTTAGAACAATTTGAGCAGCACAATCCATAAAGTAACACTGGGCTTATTTCAAAGTATGATATAAACATTTATGAGTTCTTACTGATATAACTGTGAAAGTGCTGCACTCAATATGCCAGCAAATTTGGAAAACTCAGCAGTGGCCACAGGACTGGAAAAGGTCAGTTTTCATTCCAATCCCAAAGAAAGGCAATGCCAAAGAATGCTCAAACTACAGCACAATTGCACTCATCTCACACGCTAAATTCAGAATTCTCCAAGCCAGGCTTCAGCAATATGTGAACCGTGAAATTCCTGATGTCCAAGCTGGTTTTAGAAAAGGCAGAGGAACCAGAGTTCAAATTGCCAACATCTGCTGGATCATGGAAAAAGCAAGAGAGTTCTAGAAGAACATTTACTTCTGCTTTATTGACTATGCCAAAGCCTTTGACTGTGTGGATCACAATAAACTGTGGAAAATTCTGAAAGAGATGGGAATACCAGACCACCTGATCTGCCTCTTGAGAAATGTGTATGCAGGTCAGGAAGCAACAATTAGAACTGGACATGGAACAACGTCAAGGCTGTATATTGTCACCATGTTTATTTAACTTATATGCAGAGTACTTCATGAGAAATGCTGGGCTGGAAGAAACACAAGCTGGAATCAAGATTGCTGGGAGAAATATCAATAACCTCAGATATGCAGATGACACCACCCTTATGGCAGAAAGTGGAGAGGAACTAAAAAGCCTTGTGATGAAAGTGAAAGTGAAGAGTGAAAAAGTTGGCTTAAAGCTCAACATTCAGAAAACGAGGATCATGGCATCCGGTCCCATCACTTCATGGGAAATAGATGGGGAAACAGTGGAAACAGTGTCAGACTATTTTTCTGGACTCCAAAATCACTGCAGATGGTGACTGCAGCCATGAAATTAAAAGATGCTTTCTCCTTGGAAGAGAAGTTATGACCAACCTAGATAGCATATTC
This sequence comes from Tragelaphus eurycerus, assembly GCA_935064755.1. NCBI lineage: Eukaryota > Metazoa > Chordata > Mammalia > Artiodactyla > Bovidae > Tragelaphus > Tragelaphus eurycerus. The sequence continues at coordinate 11,373,740 of CAKXYN010000012.1, forward strand.
ACAAGCAGAGACATTACTTTGCCAACAAAGGTCCGTCTAGTCAAGGCTATGGTTTTTCCAGTGATCATGTATGGATGTGAGAGTTGGACTGTGAAGAAGGCTGAGCGCCAAAGAATTGATGCTTTTGAACTGTGGTGTTGGAGAAGACTCTTGAGAGTCCCTTGGACTGCAAGGAGATCCAACCAGCCCATTCTGAAGGAGATCAGCCCTGGGAGTTCTTTGGAAGGAATGATGCTAAATTGAAACTCCAGTACTTTGGCCACCTCATGCGAAGAGTTGACTCACTGGAAAAGACTCTGATGCTGGGAGGGACTGGGGGCAGGAGGAGAAGGGGACGACAGAGGATGAGATGGCTGGATGGCATCACTGACTCGATGGACATGAGTCTGGGTGAACTCCGTGAGTTGGTTATGGACAGGGAGGCCTGGCGTTCTGATTCACGGGGTCACAAAGAGCCGAATATGACTGAGTGACTGAACTGAAGTGAACTGAACTGAACTGATATAACTAAATGATAGAATAAACAGTGGAATATGAACAAATCTCCTGTGTAGAAGAATTCCAAATAATTTAAGCAGATATTTCAACCTCAAATAGGTAATGAATATCTTCCCACTCATTAAGTGTGGGCTGTACGCAGTAATTTTCTTTCATACAGCACAGTATAGAAAGGGAGAGGAAAAAAAAAGGATTTAACAGAGGAGAAATCTAACAATCACTGTCTTAGGCAGGTGATAAAGGTCAAAATCTAGTGACAAATCATACTGATGATATATACTCTTGATATGATGTGATGATGGCATTTCCTCCCCAAAACCCATGACCCAGTCTAATCATAACCCAGTGAGAAAATATCAGACAAATTCTAATTGATGGACATTCTGCAAAATACGTGACCTGTATTCTTTAAAATTGTCAAGGTTATCAAAACTAAGAAAACTCTGAAAAACTGTTACAGCTAAGGAGTCAGGACATCTAAATGCAATGTGGAATCCTGGATGAACTCTTGGAACAGAAAAAGGTCAATAAGGAAAATCTAAGAAAAATCTGAACAAACCATGGCAAATGTAAAAGGTTAATAACAGGGGAAACCGGGTGTGAAGTATGTGAAAAATCTCTGTATAACCTTAACAATCTTTCTGTAGATCTAAAACTATTCTAAAATTTTAAATAGTCATTTTAAATAGTACACATCCTAAGTATATACCTCAATGTATTTAAACTTCTGTACATCCAGCTCCCAGATCACTATCAGGACCACCAAAGCCCCCTCATCCTCCCCAGACCCCCATCCTCAGGTAATACAGCCCCTCCCCAAAGGGCAAGTACAATCCTGAGGTCTAAAACATAGATTGTTGTGCTTGGAACTGAACTTAACATTCTGATGGAGTCTCAGAATGGAAAATTTTTTTTTTTTTTTAAGTCAAATTGGCTCAAGTCACTTAAGGCTCCTATGGCCTTATATTCCCTTGATTATGTGCATTTATAGGTATAAAATTAAGGTTCCTGTCAGCAGCTGGCACAGCCTGTTATTTGACTTCAGATATAATTTAAGCTCTTTAGAAATAAATTAATTAGGGGGAATGGAAGAACAAAATATATGAAATGTTGGCTTATTCATAAGATTGCTTTTCCCTAAACTTTTTAACTATATAGAGTTTGCATTCCCTAAAACATGTCAACTTTTCTGATTAATAATACAACAAATGTGGCTTATTAGGTTTTCAATGTATTTTCAACTATTTACTCCCATCTTTCCATATAGTCTAAAATCTAGGCATCTTAAACTCGCCTATAGAATGGCCCTGTGAAAGCTCGTTTTTGATTTGTTATAACCATCCATTTGACAAATCTTTAGGACAGAATTTTATTTAAATTTAGTTCTCATACAGCTTGTCATATAATTAGTCATCCAGCAAGATTTTAAACAGCAGATTTTTTTCCAGGCCCACTCAACCCTACTGAATCAGACTCTTTGGCTTTAAAGACTCCATACCTATAATTGTGTAATATCACCATGTGATTCTTTCGCCCACTCAAGTTTGAGGGCCACACCCTTGGTGTCAGACATGGTATAACTTGGTAAATTTCTTCACAGTATTTTTTTAAGGCTATTCAAATTCATTCTAAATAAGTATGTATGTGTTTGGAATTTCCAAAATGTATGCACTATAACTCAGATTCATATAATCTGTCATTTCTAGTACTGATTTCATCTTGCTGTCCAACCCAAATTTGGAAAGACTGGGGTGGGGGACTTTAAATTTAGCTCATCCACTGCTTCTGGTTTAAATTTTTTTTTTTTTCATCTGTAAAAATCTCTTTTGAAAAGCTACCCAATCATTTTATGAGTTAATCTTAGGCAATTCTAGCATTTAAAATTGTCCTTCCTTTCTGAGAATCTTTCACATCATTACCATACCTTGTTTCATGAAGATTAATCACTGCTTCCTAGACTTAGCCTTTGCTAAGACCACATGAACATGGTCAGTTTTTTCAGGGACCAAACTGAGGGAGAAGTATTAAAATTCCTCTTTCTGCATAAGAGACCAAAGAATACCATGACTCTTTCCTCCTCCCCTCTCCTCTCCAAATACTAGAGTCCCTAACTTTAAAATGAGTGGTAGAGATTCAGAGAGCTCTCATCTTATTAAATAAAACTATGTTGTTCTTTTTCCAGTTTAAAAAATCATCCAGTTCTATTTCCAGTTTTTTAAGGAATCTCCACACTCTTCTCCATAGTGGCTATACTAATTTGCATTCCCACCAACAGTGTAAGAGGGTTCCTTTTTCTCCACACCCTCTCCAGCATTTATTGCTTATAGACTTTTGGATCACAGCCATTCTGACTGGCATGAAATGGTACCTCATTGTGGTTTTGATTTGCATTTCTCTGATAATGTGTGATGTTGAGCATCTTTTCATGTGTTTGTTAGCCATCTGTATGTCTTCTTTGGAGAAATGTCTGTTTAGTTCTTTGGCCCATTCTGGAATTGAGCTGTAGGAGTTGCTTGTATATTTTTGAGATTAGTAACCAATACAATATTGTAAAGTTAAATAAAATAAAATTTAAAAAAAAATAGGTAACAGGATAAATAAAATTGAGTTGATTGGAGTAAAAAAAAAAAAATCATCCAGCCTGATAAGAGAGTCAATTCCTAGATAAATTGATAAGAAGTCCAGAGCTCCTAAGGAGAAGATAAGGGCCTGGGGCTCTCAAGGAGAAAAAAACATTATCTACATTGCTTTGTTTTAGTCAATATAACAATGTATCTTATTTGAGGACATGTTTCTCCTTAACAAGAAGGTTTTCTGACTAATCTTGCTGTCTTAAGAAGTATGTTGTGGGAGTGGGTCTGGTAAAAGTATATAATCCCTTGATAAGACTAGTGAGTGGAGGCATTCTCAGTCCCCCTTCTGATGTCTATATCAGAAGCTTTCTCTGTCCCTTTTCTTACTTTGATAAAACTCTGCTGCACAAAAGCTCTTGAATGATCAAGCCTGGTCCCTGGTCCTGAAACTAAATCTTCTTTGGAGATCAAGAATCCGACATCCTTCACCATAAGCTATCAATAATCAGATCAGATCAGATCAGTTGCTCAGTCGTGTCTGACTCTTTGCAACCCCATGAATCGTAGCACGCCAGGCCTCCCTGTCCATCACCAACTCCCGGAGGTCACTCAGACTCACATCCATCCAGTCAGTGATGCCATCCAGCCATCTCATCCTCTGTCGTCCCCTTCTCCTCCTGCCCTCAATCCCTCCCAGCATCAGAGTCTTCTCCAATGAGTCAACTCTTCGCATGAGGTGGCCAAAATACTGGAGTTTCAGCTTTAGCATCATTCCTTCCAAAGAAATCCCAGGGCTGATCTCCTTCAGATCAGCTATCAATAATAGCTAATGCTTATTGAGTGCTTATTATGTTGGACTGCGTTCCAAGCATTTAATCTTTATAACAATGTTATGAGATTGGTGCTTCTATCATTTTCATTTTATTGAGGCACAGTGAGGTCAAGTAAGTTGCCCGTGGTAGATAGCCAGTGGGCAGTAAGTCTGATTTTCAAAACCAGTCTGTCTCCAAAGCCCCATACTTTTTCTACCATGCTAGACTGCTTCCCATTCATTTATTCAACAGAGCTTTATTGAATACCACCTATTATGGGCAGATCACTAGAGATATAACAATGCATGCAAAAGACAAGGTCCCAGGTCTCATGGACCTTGGGGGCAGAGACAGACAAGGAAAACGGATAATAAACAAATCAATATATAATTTAATATCAGCATGTAAAAGGTGCTGTGAAGAAAGTGGTTAAGTCTGGTTTCTTTGGTTGTGGTTGTCAGGGAAGAATTATCTTAAGGAGGTAACACTGAGCTAAAACTGAAGGATGATAAAGACTCAGACAGACAAAAGGATAGAAGAGCACTACGGATAGAAGGTGGAGACCCCCAAACGAGAAATAGTAGGAATATTAGAGAACAGAGGACTTATGACTAGCCCAGTAACCAAGACTGAGTATGGTATGAAGTGGGATAGGCAACGCAGGCCTGTATAGTTCAAGGTAAGGAGGTGGATTTGTTCTAACATCCTTTGCTTTAAGCAGAGTGATAGCACGTTTTGATGTATATTTGGAAATATTTTAGTTGCTATGTGTGGGAAATAAGTTTTAAGAAAATCAAATGGGAACATGGAAAATAGTTATGCCTTATGACTCATTAAAATGAAAACTGTTAACTTTGTGGTTCTGGGACATGATCAACCAATACAAGTAAGATGTCTTGTGAGCAAGTCTCCCTCAGTAGTGCAGAGTATTATAAAGTCAAGGGGAAATATGGGACTGGTTTCTATTTTAACATAGTATTTTTCACTTTTATATTAATCCGATTATTTGCTAATTTATTTTTTCCTGATGTCATATAGGCACAGCTTCAGTTGATACTCGCAAGGTGCTTTGAGCTTCTTAAGTCCATAAAATTCATGAAAGTTCTCCATAAATCTATGGCTGTAATCTTCCAGAAGAGATGCCTCTAAAAACTGAGATTGGCAGAGTCTTTCAGAGTTTAATTTTAAATAATCTGAATTTGATTTGAATCATTGACCAAATGTTTATAGTACACATTTCACAAAGAAGATACTTAGCTGGTTTTGCAGACAACATGCATATGTATTACACTATGTCATCTACTTTTAAGGAATTTACAAGTTATGTCTTTGTTCAAGAAATCATTGAAAACCTCTAATGTGGAAAACCCTGGGGTAAGCATCATGACTATGAAGATGAATTGCACATAGTTTCCAATTTAAAGAATCTTATAGATGAGTACAGTGAAGTCACTCAGTCGTGTCTGACTCTTTGTGACCCCATGGACTGTAGCCTATCAGGCTCCTCCGTCCACGGGATTTTCCAGGCAAGAGTACTGGAGTGGGTTGCCATTTCCTTCTCCAGGATATCTTCCCGACCCAGGGATAGAACCTAGGTTCTATTGTAGGCAGATGCTTTTACCGTCTGAGCTACCAGGGAAGTCACAGATGAGTACAAGAAGGCATAATAAGAGCAACATAAAAGGCCTCCTCTGATAAAGAGGAAAGATGTGATTGTTTTCCATCAGTTGTTAGGGAGAATGTTGTACTCAAGGTATCCTCTTGAAACAGAGGCTGAAACTGTTACAAATAGGTAGGTAGTTTATTTTCAGAAATAATCCCAGGGAAGAAGAGTGGCAGAGAAGGCAGATCAAAATGGTTAAGGAGGAAAAGCCAACTCCAGAGTACATTCTTGAATTAGTCACCACTGCAGGAAACTTGGCTAAAGTCTACCTGGACCATTTGTAGAGCCATGAAGGTTGTGTTCAAGAACTACCTGTCTGAGGGACAAAAAAAGATCAGAACTTAATAACAGCTATGTTCTCTCCACTGATCCATAGTTGCCCACTGGGACATTAACTCGCTAATACTTCCTGGTTGCACATGAGTAAGTGGCCAGATTGGTTCCCATAGATATCTTGTGTCAGAGAAGCTTGGGACAGAAAGTAAAAGATAACTGTTACAGCTAAGGGAAGGTGCTATCAGGTTGTACCTGTGTGAAGCTGATTGCTAAGGAAATGGCTGCATTAAAAGGTATGCTAAGAGATTATAACAGGATGGGAAAATTGGGCAAGATATTCTTAATACAGAAAACTTTAACATGAGGTAGGTTTTGGACTTCCCTTATGGCTCAGATTGTAAAGAATCTGCTTGCAATGCAGGAGACCCAGGTTTAAACCCTGGGTCAGGAAGATCCCCTGGAGAAGAGAATGGCTACCCAATCCTATATTCTTGCCTGGAGATTTCCATGGACAGAGGAGCCTGGCTGAGTCCATGGGGGTCACGAAGAGTCAGACACGACTGAGCAACTTAACACTTTCACTTTTTTCAGGCTCTGAGCTAGAACTCAAAGATGTATTAGGATCTTATACACAAAGACTAAGAAGATGTGATAAGATGGGCAAATTATTTAGACATATATTTCAGGCAGAGAAATCTGGTAAACAAACACAGATTCAGGAGAGCACAGAGTGTACCTATAAGGGGATTATGACAGATACAAGTGAATATATCTCTTGGGTTGAAGGGTAAGAGATCTTCAGTAGTTAACTCTGGAATTGACCACCACTGTCTGGTGAATCAAAGTCATTGGCTTGGTTTGATCACACACTAACCTCTGGGTTCAGGACAGCACTGTAATAGTCAGGTGCATTATTATGGGGAAAAAGTTGTTCCCTGTAGGAAAGTGCTGTATCCACAAACTACTTGATATTCTTCCTGTCAAGAGGCAGAGCTTACTCTTTCCCCCACTCAACTGTGGGGTGGACTTAATAACCTTCTGACAAATAACATATGGTAAAGTGATAAAGCTGTTGATAATACAGAAATGATACTGAACGACTGAAAAACATGCATGACCAGTCTAGGTTATAAAGGCCAAATTTAGTGTGAAGGTGATGGATAAAGAAGATATAGACACATGAGAGACTAACGGAGACTAGATTTCTGTAAGAACAGCATGAAACAAATGTAGATAATAGACTGGTGTTAACAGAATCTTACTGCACATTAAAAAACTGAGTATTAACATTTTGTTTTTTCATTGTACTGTTAGTGTATCATCCATCTTGTTCTCAAGAACAACTCATTACATAGAGACTCAATTCTAGATTCAGCCCAAGCAGTGCATAAATAATAGGAAGTGACAGATGTGAACCTTGCTTGCTTGGTTTTCTTAATTCAAATGAAGTTAGTGAAAAGTCCAAAATAAAATGGTAAATGACAGATTACAAGTTCAAATCAACACTCTAATTCTACAATTTTCTTATTCAGTGTAATGAAACTAATATTTTGAAATGTTTTAAGACATCCCCCCCTTTTTTTTTTTCTTTTTCTGTAATGAATTCACGATTATCTTGCTAGTCTGTTAGAAGTAACCCTTTGAGTTTGTATGTGAAGACTAACAGTCAATACAGCAGGGATGTAAAGGGAATGAAGTAATAGCTATACTCAGTTTATGATTTTAAATAGTATTTTGATGAAAAACAATTATCTAGATATCTAAGCCTTTTTTAGACAGACACCAGTTTTCTTAATTTTTTTAGTACGTGAAGAAATAAATCTGAGAGACTCCAGCTACAGATTTCCTTTCATATGGTAGAGAAGACATTCCATCTGCCTTTGATGATTAGGTCATATGTCTTAGTTCCCTAAGGTAGTTAAGATAAAGTAGTTTCAGGGTTAAAGTACCTACCTTGTCTTTCCACTCAGCACCAAAACTTGAAATTAAGAGTTTGAGAAACATTCATACTTGTAGGTTAGAGTTTGGAAACAGTGTGGCAAGTGGCATCATTCCGTAAGAACTGGGTCAGGGAGGCTACAAACCCCTGGGAAAATTCTCTGGGTCCGATGTGGTGTAAACGTGGCTCAGAGGTGATGGCCAGAGGTAGGGAGATTGATAGACTTGAAGAGGCAAACATGCTTCTGTAGGTCTTTACTTGTCTGAGGCTCTGGGAGGCTCTGAATCCCCTGTGAGGGGAGGCAGATGTGATCAGAGGAAGAGTAGATGATCTATAAAATCTGCAGGTTCATGATAGAGCTATTGGAGCTATATACTTGAAGACCCAGCCCAAATATCTGTAGCCAGTCTCCAGCAGTAGTTCCCAGTGCCTGACACACACAGAGTGAAACGTGGTCACACCTTACCAGACCACAGAGATGACCAGTCCAAGGCCCTCCACAAGCAAGATCCTGGAGGACACAAAGGACTCCATGTGGGTCCCAGCCTGAGTGTCTTTGACAAGAGATTGCATAAGTCATGCTGCCATCTCTCAAAAGGGAAGAGATAGAAATCTGAAAAGAAATATTTGTATTCCAAAGAGATGAATTACTTAAAGAATGGTTTAATGTGATTAACTCAAGCTAAGATTACTGGATTAAATTTAGTTTTTCTTTCAGCTGCCTAGTGGAAGTAGTCTCTGAGGGAAAACAGATCAGAGAGAGAGGAAATGGGGTTGACACTTTTTCTTTATGCTTCTGAACCGCACTGGAAGTGAATGTGTGTTTCTGTTGAATTTATCTTTTTGTGAGTGTGATTATGTATCAAATTTTTCTAATTCTAGGTAACTGCAGATAAAAATCTATTTATCTGTTTTAGTTACATTATTGTATAATAGAATGAGAATAGGCAACATGGGTACAATATAAATTTTTAACCTAGATCCTATTACTAGCATAATGTAGACATGACCTCATGAGCTTTTAGACTTACTGTGTTGTGATTTTCTGTCATTTAGCATGTCTATATTATAGTAACAAAGAGGCTATCTCTCTTGGGAGATGTCTATAATTTTTTTCCAGTTTAAAATGTGTTATGAGTGAATGGCATTATTTACAACTCTCTGAATACATAGCCACTGAGATAATTCACTTTTATGACAACAATTTCCATGCATTGAGGCATTTTGTATTTTCAGTTAGCTTGCATTTTCTGAGACAGATAAATCAGCCTTAATCTTTTTTTTAGGTCTGTTTTTTCTTAGTTTTTGTAATAGCTATTAAAGAATTTCTTAGAAGTAAATTAACTTTCCTAAGGCTATGTATGTTCAGCTTATTAAAATTTACATCAAAAGTTTATACGGAAAACCACTCAGATCATTCAAAGATGAGGTATTGGTATAAAATAACCCCTTAGCTCCTAATATGGTTTATTATATGAACAGGGCAATTAGAGAGACAGGAAAAACAAACAAACAAACAGAGATTATGTCTATGAATGTCAGTTGCTTGATATTAGTTCCTCTTTCCCTAACTTTTCAGTAAAATTAATCTACTTTCTTTTATTTACCAAATCTTTGAAATTCATAATGTTATTAACATTGTTTCTTCTGATGCATAAGAACATTATATCCTTATTATTTCTCCAGCATTCCACCAAACATGGCTCTGAATACATTTTCCTGTTTTCAAACTCTCATTCATTCCCTCCTATTAGACCTTCTCCACATCAGTGTTACTTTTAACTTCTTTTCTGTTCCTCCCGTTACTCCTCTTCTGATTCATTTGCTTTATCACTAAGTTTCCTAGGTGGAGTAGTGAGTGGTAAAAAATATGCCTACCAATGCTGGAGATGCAAGACATGTAGGTTTGATCCCTGGGGTCAGGAAGATCCCCTGGAAGGACGAAATGGCAACCCTCTCCAGTATTCTTGCCTGAAAAATCCCATGGACAGAGAAGCCTGGTGGGCTATAGTCCATGTGGTTGTAAAGAGTCAGACATGACTGAGCACACATACACACACAAACAGCTGGATGTGCACCACTTATTTTTATGTGTAAGAATATTTAACACTAGAACTACCCTCTTAACAAATTTTTAAGTGTATAATACCCTGTTGTGACTAATGGGTCATTGTTGTACAGCAGATTTCTAGAACATAATTATCTCACAAAGCTGAAACTCCATTTCCCTCTCTCTCCAGGCACTGACTATACCATTCTACTGGTTTCTCTGTGTTTGACCATTTTATATGCCTTGTACAAGTTGATAAGTGAAGAAACCAGTCACAGAAAAGCAAACGCTTTTCAGTTTTTGAAAATGACCTAGTAGCCTACTTTACTATGAATGCTGAGACCCACTTTTTGTTGTTCAGTTTTTAAGTCATGTCCAGATCTTTGCAACCCAGTGGACTGCAGCATGCCACGCTGCCCTGTCCTTCATTACCTCCTTGAGTTTGTTCAAATCCATGTGCGTTGAATCAGTGATGCCATCTAACCATTTCATCCTCTGTTGCCCCCTTCTCCTCCTGCCCTCAATCTTTCCCAGCATCAGGGTCTTTTCCATTGAGTCCACTCTTTGCATCAGGTAGCCAAAGTATTGGAGCTTAAGCATCAGTCCTTCCAATGAATATTCAAGGTTGATTTCCTTTAGGACTGACTAGTATGAACTCCTTGCTGTATAAGGGACTCTCAAGTGTCTTCTCCAGCACCACAGTTTGAAAACATCAACCCTTTTGCATTCAGCCTTCTTTATGGTCCAGCTCTCACATCTATATGTGACTACTGGAAAAACCATAGCTTTGACTAAACCGACCTTTGTTGGCAAAATGATGCCTCTGCTCTTTAATACACTGTCTAGGTTTGTCATAGCTTTTCTTCCAAGGAGCATCTTTGAATTTTGTGGCTGCAGTCACTGTCCAGTGATTTTGGAACCCAAGAAAATGAAATCTATCACCAATTCCACTTTGTCCCCATCTACTTGCCATGAAATGACGGGACTGGATGAGTTGGATGGCATCACCGACTCAATGGACATGGATTTGGGTGGACTCCTGGAGTTGGTGATGGACAGGGAGGCCTGGCATGCTGCGGTTCATGGGATCGCAAAGAGTCAGACATAACTGAGCAACTGAACTGAACTGAACTGGACTGATGGGACCAGATGCCATGATCTTAGGTTTTTGAATGTTGAGTTTTAAGCCATCTTCATTCTCCTCTTTCGCTTTCATCAAGAGGCTCTTTAGTTCCTCTTTGCTTTCTGTCATTAAAGTGGTATCATCTGCATATCTGAGGTTGCTGATATTCCTCCCAGCAGTCTTGATTCTAGCTTGTGATTCATCCAGCCCAGCATTTCACATGACCTACTCTGCATGAAAGTTAAATAAGCAGGATGACATATACAACCTTTACATACTCCTTTCCCAATTTTGAACTAGTTCATTGTTCCATGTCAGGTTCTATCTCTTGTTTTTTTTTTTTTTTTTGTCCTGCATACGGGTTTCTCAGGAGCCAGGTAAGGTGCTCTGTTATTTTCATCTGTTTAAGAATTTTCCACAATTTGTTGTGGTCCATACAGTCAAAGGCCTTCTCATAGTCAATGAAGCAGAAGTAGATATTTTTCTGGAATTCCCTTGCTTTCTCTTTGATCCAACAAATGTTGGCAATTTGACCTCAGTTCCTCTGCCTTTTCTATATCCAGCTTGTACATCTGGAAGTTCTCAGTTCACACACTGTTGAAGCCTAACTTGAAGGATTTTGAGCATTATCTTGCTAGCATGTGAAATAAGTGCAATTGTGTTGTATTTTGAACATTCTTTGGCATTGCCTTTCTTTGGGATTGGAATGAAAACTGACCAGCTGTAATGAACTTATTCAATTTCTCCCTCCCACACTTAAAAAAAAAATCCTGCAATTTAAGTCCCTTTACTTCCTAAGCTTTTTCCTTAAAATGCCCTTTCCATCAGCCATATCTGTCTTTGCATGTCAGCTTCTTCCACTCAGAGCACTCTGACCTTTGTATTTAAAAAGAAAAAAACATGTCCTTTCAGTCTGATAATACTCTCAAATGACCACATACATGTCTTCATTTCACTTCACATCTAAAACCTTCACATTCAGTCTGGTATCTTTGTCACACTAATAAACCATTTTGTTCGTGAATTCCATAGCTTATGTTTTAAAATCCCTTTCCCCTTGATCTTTCCAAAATTAGTGGTAGATATGCTTCATTATGCCTTGCTTTAAATGCTTTTCTTTCTCTCCTGCCATTATAGATCAAATTATGTCCCCTTGAAATTCATATGTTGAGCTCTAAACTTCAAGTACCTCAAAATATGACTGTACTTGGACATAGGTACCTTTAAAGAGGTGATTCTTTTAAAATTAGGCTACTAGGGTGGTCCTAATACAATCTAATGTCCTTATAAGAAGATGATATGAGAACACAAAGCAACCCCAGAGATCCCTGTGCACAGAGAAAAGACTCCAAGGGACACGGTGAAAAGGCTGCCACCTGCCTTTAAATCAAGGAGAGAAGCCTCAGATGAATCCAGACCTACTGACATCTTGATCTTGGACTTCCAGCTTCAATAGAGAGAAAAAAATATTCTGCTGTTTAAGCCACCCAGCCTAAATATTTTGTTATGGCATTTCTAAGAGTTCTGCACCCAAATTGCAACGTGGAAGTGTCTCCGCACACCACCAACAATTCTCTGACACAAGCAGGGCGTGCTACTCAACTCAATTCTGACATTCTCTACCCAGAAATAGCATCATATTCACAGGGTAAAGACTCAGTCCTATAAGACTGCTTCCCATCTCACTTCAGATGCCAAATGCAAATCCAGGTTGTTATTTCAGGTCCAGATTTCCAGGACCTCATCCTAGTGTTTGATTAATTTGTTAGAGTGGCTCAAGAACTCAGAGAAACATTTTACTCAGTAGGTCATCAGTTTATTAGGAAAGGATATAACTCACAATAAAGATCGTGGCATCTGGTCCAATCACTTCATGAGAAATACATGGGGAAACAGTGGATGACTTTATTTTGGGGGTTCCAAAGTCACTGCAGATGGTGATTGCAGCCATGAAATTAAAAGACACTTACTTCTTGGAAGGAAAGTTATGACCAACCTAGATAGCATATTGAAAAGCAGAGACATAACTTTGCCAACAAAGGTCCATCTAGTCAAGGCTATGGTTTTTCCAATGGTTATATATGGATGTGAGAGTTGGACTGTAAAGAAAGCTGAGTGCCAAAGAATTGATACTTTTGAACTGTGGTGTTGGAGAAGACTCTTGAGAGTCCCTTGGACTGCAAGAAGATCCAACCAGTCCATCCTAAAGAAGATCAGTCCTGGGTGTTCATTGGAAGGAATGATGATGAAGCTGAAACTCCAAAACTTTGGCCACCTCATGCGAAGAGTTAACTCATTGGGAAAAACTCTGATGCTGGGAGGGATTGGGGGCAGGAGGAGAAGGGGACAACAGAGGATGAGATGGCTGGATGGCGTCACCGACTTGATGGACATGAGTTTGGGTAAACTCTGGGAGTTGGTGATGGACAGGGAAGCCTGGTGTGCTGTGGTCCATGGGATTGCAGAGTCAGACATGACTGAGCAACTGAACTGAACTGAACTGATAACTCACAATAGCCAGATGGGAAATATGCTTAGAGCAGGGTACAGGGAAAGGGCATGAAACTTCAGACACTGAGGGCACCACTGTCTGAATCTCCATGTGTTCACCCATCAGGAAGTTCTCCAAAATCTCTCTTTTTTGGGTTTTTATGGGAGATGGCTTCCCAGGTAGCGCTAGTGTTAAAGAACCTGCTTGCCAATTCAGGAGACATAAGAGATATGAGTTTGATCCCTGGGTCTGGAAGATCCTCTGGAGGAGGGAAAGGCAGCCCACTCTAGTATTCTTATCTAGAGAATCCCATGGACAGAGGAGTCTGGCAGGCTACAGTCCATAATGTTGCAAAGAGCTGAACAAGACCGAAGTGCCTTAGCATTACGTAGACAATATTGATTAAATCATTGACCACTGATGATTAAATTCAGTCTCCAGCAGCACCCCAACCCCCAGCCAGTCTCCAGGTCAGAAGGTGGAATAGAAATTTCCAACCCTCTAACCACTTGGTTAGTTTTTCTGGCAACCAACCCCTACCCTTAGGTGTATTCCAAAAGTCAACTTATTAATGTACCAAAAGATACTTTTATCTCTATCAACACTTAGGAAATTCCAAGAGTTTTTGGAGCTCTGTGCCAGGAATGGGTGAAAAAAATCAAATATCTATATTTCTTATTATAAATCACAATATCACATAACCCCAGCAAGCTACAAAACCCACTGAACCCTAGAAATCTCACTTTTATCTTACAACTTTCTGTTTTTGCTGACCCTTCATCCATTTTATGCATCTGAATGTCAGACATGCCTTCAAATTTTATCCTAAACTTTCTATTTCCTTTATGTTGACCTCTTCACTAATTACTTCCTAAGGTATCTAAAGGCACCTCTGAGCAGATCACTTTAAAATCTATCTAATTCCAACAGCTCATATTAAGCATATGTCTCTTTTTACTGTGATCAGCTCCATAGCCCCACCTCAGTGCTGTACGAGCACTTAGATTCAGCAAAACCAAAATTAGACTTCTCTCAACATGTTCAAATTATTGCATACTTTTTGTATTCCTGTCTATTATACCCATGTCATATTAATGATGTCACCCTTTTCCTTCTTTTTATTCTTTGACTCTCTCCAATCTTTATTTATTCCTCTGCATTATCTCTCAGTTCATTTCTTTCCTTTTCCATGTGGCATCACTGGAGCTTGGGTCATGGTTATTAATGGAAAACTTTGATCTCTTTAGCTGAATTCAAGTCCTCCATATTCTACTTCCAAGAAAAAGAAGGACTGATGGGGGTCACAGATGAGAACATTAATAGACTATGGTGCTGAAGGGTAGGAGCTTTTGTAGGTGAGTATGAAAGTGATTCAGAACTTTTGCTTTTATGAAATGTGTTCCTTTCCCTTTGTGTGTGTGTGTGTGTGTGTGTGTGTGTGTGTGTGTGTAAGGGTATTCTCTTCTCTTTTTCCTCATATAAGAGAAGGGTGACAGCCCCCACCCTAGAATTTTAGAAAAATTTTTCCCTATCCACATCCAACTTCAGAAAAAACAGGAATAAGACAGGATCTTGAGCAGGAATGGATGTGGCTCATGTTGCTTAAATGCTAACTGCCTTGCCTGTGTGCTTAGCTGTGTCCAGCTAAGTCTTTGTGACTCGTTGGACTGTAGCCTGCTTTGGACAAGCCTCTCTGTCCGTGGGGCTTTCCAGGCAAGAATATTGGAGTGGGTTACCATTTCCTTCTCCAGGGGATCTTCCCAACCCAGGGCTCGAACCTGTGTATCCTGTGTTTCCTGCATTGCAGGCGGCTTCTTTTTTTTTTTTTTTAATTTTATTTTATTTTTTAACTTTACAATATTGTATTGGCTTTGCCATATATCAAAATGAATCCACCACAGGTATACATGTGTTCCCCATCCTGAACCCTCCTCCCACCTCCCTCCCCATACCATCCCTCTGTGCTAATCCTTTTAAATGCTAACTACTATACAGTAAATTCTCTACTGAATACCATGGATGTTCAATAAGATATTGCTCTATATTTCATCTTTAGAAAAGTTCCATGTGGTAATTTTTCAGTGAACAGTTCCTGGAAGCTGTCCTGTTCTAGTCATTGTTCTTTGCATAGCCTCATGAAGTCTCATCACATGTGAGTTTCATTAAGACTCAGTGGAACTCCCTCTGTGAATTCTGGCACTCTGTGTTGCTCCCTCTCCTATAGTTCCGCCCTGCAAATTCAGCTACCTTAGCTTCACTGATCTCTGCTTGAAACTTGTCAATTGAGCAGAAAATGCCATCCTTACTATCGATTTCCTTACATTTTTACAATAGATTCCCTCCCCCTTTTCTGTAGTCTGTTCCATGCATGCTTAGTCACTCAGCTATGTCTGACTCTCTGCAACCCTTTGGACTGTAGCCTGTCAGGTTCCTCTGTCTATGGGATTTTTCAGGCAAGAATATTAGAGTTGCCATTTCCTCCTCCAGGGGATCATCTTGACCCAGGGATCAAGCCCATGTCTCCTGCATTGCAGACATATTCTTTACTGCTGAACCATCGGGGAAGGCCTTGGAACATGCATCCAGGCTGAAAATTGAAATAACTGTAGGACTCAGCATGGTTTTTCCCTTCTTTAAAGGCAAACTTTCCCACTCCTGCTATTGCATAATATTTGAAAACTGTTATCTCATATAAGTCATTCATACATATTTGTCTAGTTCTTTACATAAGAAGGAAAGTCTGGTACCAGTTATTCTATCATGACCAGAAGTGGAATTTACTCTGATAAAATTTTTATTCCCATTTCACAGATGAAGAACCCGAGGCAAAGATCATTAAAATAATTTGCCCTAAGTGGCTCAGTAGGTAAAGATTCTGCCTGCAATGCAGGAAACCTGGGTTTGATCCCTGGGTCAAGAAGATCCCCTGGAGAAGGAAATGGCAACCCACTCCAGTAATCTTGCCTGGAAAATTGTATGAACGGAAGAGCCGGGTATACAGTCCATGGGATCGCAAAGAGTAGGACATGACTGTGTGACTAACTTTCACTTTCTCACAGATGTTGAATGTAGGGTCAGAATTGGAGTGGGTTGCCATTTCCTTCTCCAGTGCATGAAAATGAAAAGTGAAAGTGAAGTCACTCAGTCGTGTCTGACTCTTAGCGACCCTATGGACTGCAGCCCATCAGGCTCCTCCATCCATGGGATTTTTTCCAGGCAAGAGTACTGGAGTGGGGTGCCATTGCCTTCTCCAGAATCTAGGTACTTATCTCTAATATACAAGGCCTATTATCAAACCATGCTACTAGTCCTCCTTTCATGGACAAAAGGACTTTTTAGATCACTTTGGACTTTATAAAATCCAAATATTAACTGTGGTGGTGGTGGTAGTAATAGTTGTAGTGGTAGTAATGATAATGAAAAGAAGAAGAATGGTGATATTTATATGTAAACAGAAATTTATAATTTGCAAAGTAATTTCATGTTCATTTCTCATTGATCCTTATAAGGTTTCCAAATTTCCTGACTTCTCTGTCATTATCAGACTGTGCTGGGGGAAAATGTTATAACTTTTGCTGTTTCCAAGAGAAAATATGCATGCTGTCACTAATGTGACAGTTCAATGATTGTAAGATGGGAAGGGGGTGATATATCTATGAAAAGGGAATTTTTATATATTTTTAAAAACTACCCACTGGCAGAAGAGAAACCTCTTGTATTTATCTGTGGGAGAAACAATCTAGATCAAAATGATCTGGTCTAAAATTTTGATAACTTCTGAAATTTGGTCAATGACATAGTGGACTTTACAGACTCATAGCATTTCATGTTTTGAAAGTTTGCTCATTGTGCTGTTCTCCTAATTGTTTCAATAATCACATTATGGAATTCAAGTGAAAGTGAAGTCGCTAAGTCGTGTCCGACTCTTTGCGACTCCATGGACTGCAGCCTACCAGGCTCCTTCGTCTATGGGATTCTCCAGGCAAGAATACTGGAGTGTGTTGCCATTTCCTTCTCCAGGGGACCTTCCTGACCCAGGGATCAAACCCAGGTCTCCCACATTGCAAGCAGACGCTTTAAGCTCTGAGCCACCAGGGAATGGGAAAGTATCTAAGATTTTGGATCTAAGATTATGTCCACAGAATCAGAATATTGAGCTTCGCAGATACATAAACCTGGATTAGTACTATCTTAACAAGAGGATGTGGTTGATATGAAAATCATGGTGACATGTGCCTTAAATAAGGTATTTAAATTTTACTAAATCATGTACATTGTATTGTCCAGATATATCCATACTTAAATAATTCTTTTGAGGTTACAGTTACTAAAGGAGAAATAGAAAAAATAAATATTAAAATATCAGTAACACAAGTGGAAAAATAAAATATTACCATGCTAACTGAATAGAAGATGATTATTTTAAAATGCAGGTCTCTGAAGGAGGAGGTATATTAAACAATCTAATCACAAAAGAGCACGATGATTGCTCTTGTTGTTCTGTTGTTGCTGACCTTGAGTTTATAATACTATTTAGCCCCTTAAAATCAACCTTATTTATCTGCCTCTTCCTTTTTGAATACAACACCTTTTAAAACAATTTTCTTGGCCTGCAGAAAGGAGAAAAATAAAGCCTCCATTTTGCTTCTCAGGAGAAAGTCTCATTTTGAATCAAATACTCATTCCTAAAATGTGTGAATCCTCTACATTGCATGGCACCTTTTCATGAATAAAAAGCACATTATTCTAGAAAGAGCAATCTTATTACTTGAAAATGTTCATGTCCTCAAAAGATTAAGTATTTCCTTCTAATGAGAAGACACAAGATAACAGGAAGTTTGGGAGTCAAGCTATTGATGCAAATTCTGACTTCATCACTTACTACTTCCAAAATCTGACCTTAGTATACTTACTTATCAAAAATTACATTAAAATCTAGGGCAGAAAATTGTAGAAGGGAGAAACCACATAATCTGAAATCAATTTTCATTCTTCATGCTACTGTAATAAAGGGCCACACTTCACTCATCGGATACACTTACATTTTCAGACCATAAGTTGACACATCAGCTGAACTGAGATGACCATAGGGCAAATGCCCAAGTTTTATATAGAGAGAGACTATCTTCAGATACCAAGGTGAGATAGGGAAAGCATTATGGTTACAGTGTGGCTACTGTTCCTTGTTTTCTTCCAAGGACCTTTGGAGGGTTTTCTTTCTACCACCTTTGGAGGGTTTATAAAACAAATGTATCTCGCAGGGTACACAGTGGGAGGGAAATTCCCTCACCAGGTCTACATCCTCCCTGCCCTCATGACAACTTTCTTCATTCACATGTGGGGAGAATGGATTTGTTATCTTATTTACCATATACCCTCACCTGTCCATAATTTAATATTTCCTCAATTTGTAACTAATATAAAATTGTCAATACATGACAAGCCAGAGGTCATTATTTGCAGCCTTAAAGGAAAGTCTTAGCTCACGTGAAGTCAGGAACCCAAAAAGGCTCTTCCTAGAACTAATCCTTATACTAGTTTAAAAAGATTGAGAAAATAAAATATCTAGAAAACATTATGGATTGAGTATGACAATAAATGTGTCAGGAAATAGAAAACAGAATAAGAAAATGAGATTAAATTTGTTTTAGGACTTATAATCTAGCCTTTGTACTACTGTTTTACTTTTGCTCATCTCAGCATTCTATAGCCTTATCCATCCGGTATTTTCTTTTTCCTCTTCTAGGCTACTCTTCATCCCTTTTCCAGTATGCTCCTGAGGTCATCTTTGTTTAAAAGCAGCAATGTCCAAGTTGAGGCATTGAATATAACCGATTGACATGTAGTTTGCACATCACGTTATGCACTGGAGGAATGCGGTCAAAACTCTGCTAAGCGTCAGTATGTAAAAACCTCAGTGTATAAATCTATGCAAGGTGCAACCACTGTAAATAACAAGGCAAGTCTGACTGCCAGTCATGGAAATACATCTTCTCATGTGTTATCAAAGGCTAATACTAAAAGAACATTTGAGGGGAAAAAAAAAAAAAAAAACCTGCTCATTTTACCTTAGATTGCTAAAAAGACCACCACAGACTGTGGTACATGGAAATTTCCACTGAATGGTGCTGATTTTCCTCTCTTGTATTAATTTCCATTCAAATTACCTGGACTGCTTCAGTTAAAAAAAAAAAAAGACAATTCATATCCTTTCTGGAACATAAAAATTATTATACTCTTGATAATATAATTTTAAAATAAAGAATATGCTGTATAAAGTGACATTCTGAATGAAACAAAGCTGTCCTTATATGATGAATTAGTTTAATATTGCTTAAAAACATGATCCTAGATCTACTATTATTAGAAAATGTAACATGTTTACTTAGTACTTTGCCCAGTTTAATGGTTTAATATAATTTCTGATGTTCTTACTGTATATATATATATATATATTAGCCACACATGGAAGAATGATATTTAAATATAAAGGCTGATAATAATGACTATTATTATTAGTTTTGTACAGTGTCAAGGTAATGAGTCAAGCAGTAGTGCTTTTTTCTAATTCAAATGATATATGATAAAGTTACTCCACTGGCACAAAGTGTAGCTACATTAAATAACAATCAATTTTGTTTTGTTTTCTTGTAAGTATTTGAGAATTCAAATTCTATTTCAAACAAAATTCTGATGAAAATAACCATAATCAAATAGATGTATGTTTTGATCTCTGCGTATAACTAGGTCTTCAAATATTCTGATTTTCTAATCTAATATCTACTTCATAAGTCTATCTGAATAAGAAGAATTATCTATTACAGAGAAATAAGTAACAAACACATACCATTTCTTTGGAAATGTAATAAATAATTGGGTGTTACTATGTTGAAGAGGTATAATCAACACTGAAGAAATTCCAACAATGTTGTTATTGTTGGAAGAAATTTAATCCACTCTTGCTAACTGAACACATATTTATATATTAAAAGGGTTGTAGAAATAAGTCAGACATACAAATAATAATTTAAAAATTAGTACATAAAACTTTACCCATCTTCTCATTTATACATATAAATGAGTACTTCCTATGAAGTATCAGAAGTTTTATTTACAACTAATTTAAGAGAATGATGTGACCTAAAATATAAGGTTCAAATGAAAATACCCCCAAACTTTCTTAGTTCTTCCTGCTTCCTATCAATAGACTGCTAATGAGAACATTCAATA
The DNA here is from genome assembly GCA_935064755.1 of Tragelaphus eurycerus. NCBI lineage: Eukaryota > Metazoa > Chordata > Mammalia > Artiodactyla > Bovidae > Tragelaphus > Tragelaphus eurycerus. The sequence goes on from CAKXYN010000012.1 coordinate 11,394,395, forward strand.
TCATAGAAATCACAAGTGGCTGTAAAAATAAATGGTTCTAACCATTTTATTAGATGAATGAATGATCGTCTGTTCATTTCCAATGCAAACCATTCAATATCACAGTAATCCAAGTCTATGCCCCAATCAGTAACACTGAAGAAGCTGAAGTTGAACGGTTCTATGAAGACCTACAAGACCTTTTAGAACTAACACCCAAAAAAGATGTCCTTTTCATTATAGGGGACTGGAATGCAAAAGTAGGAAGTCAAGAAACACCTGGAGTAACAGGCAAATTTGGCCTTGGAATATGGAATGAAGCAGGGCAAAGACTAATAGAGTTTTGCCAAGAGAACGTACTGGTCATAGCAAGCACCCTCTTCCAACAACACAAGAGAAGACTCTACACATGGACATCACCAGATGGTCAATACCAAAATCAGATCGATTATATTCTTTGCAGCCACAGATGGAGAAGCTCTATACAATCAGCAAAAACCAGACCAGGAGCTGACTGTGGCTCAGATCATGAACTCCTTATTGCCAAATTCAGACTTAAATTGAAGAAAGTAGGGAAAACCACTAGACCATTCAGGTATGACCTAAATCAAATCCCTTATGATTATACAGTGGAAGTGAGAAATAGATTTAAGGGACTAGATCTGATAGAGTGTCTGATGAACTATGGAATAAGGTTTGAGACTTTGTACAGGAAAAGGGAATCAAGACCATCCCCATGGAAAAGAAATGCAAAAAAGCAAAATGGCTGCCTGGGGAGGCCTTACAAATAGCTGTGAAAAGAAGAGAAGCAAAAAGCAAAGGAGAAAAGGAAAGATATAAGCATCTGAATGTGGAGATCCAAAGAATAGCAAGGAGATAAGAAAGCCTTCCTCAGCGATCAATGAAAAGAAATAGAGGAAAACAACAGAATGGGAAAGACTAGAGATCTCTTCAAGAAAATTAGAGATACTAAGGGAACATTTTGGAGAAGGCAATGGCACCCCACTCCAGTACTTTTGCCTGGAAAATCCCATGGATGAAGGGGCCTGGTGGGCTGCAGTCCATGGGGTCCCTAGGAGTCGGACACGACTGAGCGACTTCACTTTGACTTTTTACTTTCATGCATTGGAGAAGGAAATGGCAACCCATTCTAGTGTTCTTGCCTGGAGAATCCCAGGGACGGGGAAGCCTGGTGGGCTGCCATCTATGGGGTCCCACAGAGTCGGACATGACTGAAGTGACTTAGCACCAGCGGCAGCAGCAGCAAAGGAACATTTTATGCAAAGATGGGCTCAAAAAAGGACAGAAATGTATGGACCTAACAGAAGCAGAAGATATTAAGACGAGGTGGCAGGAATACACAGAAGAACTGCACAAAAAAGATCTTCACGACCCAGATAATCACAATGGTGTGATCACTCACCTAGAGCCAAACATCCTGGAATGTGAAGTTAAGTGGGCCTTAGAAAGCATCACCAAGAACAAAGCTAGTGGAGGTGATGAAATTCCAGTTGAGCTATTTCAAATCCTAAAAGATGATGCTGTCAAAGTGCTGCACTCCATATGCCAGCAAATTTGGAAAACTCAGCAATGGCCACAAGACTGGAAAAGATCAGTTTTTATTCGAATCCCAAAGAAAGGCGATGCCAAAGAATGCTCAAACTACCTCACAATTGCACTCATCTCACTCGCTAGTAAAGTAATGCTCAAAATTCTCCAAGCCAGACTTCAACAATATGTGAACCGTGAACTTCCAGATGTTTACACTGGTTTTAGAAAAGTCAGAAGAACCAGAGATCAAATTGCCAACATCTGCTCGATCATGGAAAAAGCAAGAGAGTTCCAGAAAAACGTCTATTTCTGCTTTATTGACTATGCCAAAGCCTTTGACTGTGGATCACAATAAACTGTGGAAAATTCTGAAAGAGATGGGAATACCAGACCATCTGATCTGCGTCTTGAGAAATCTGTATGCAGGTCAGGAAGCAACAGTTAGAACTGGACATGGATCAACAGACTGGTTCCAAATAGGAAAAGGAGTACATCAAGGCTGTATACTGTCACCCTGCTTCTATGCAGAGTATATCATGAGAAATGCTGGGCTGCAAGAAGCACAAGTTGGAATCAAGATTGCCGGGAGAAATATCAATCACCTCATATATGCAGATGACACCACCCTTATGGCAGAAAGTGAAGAGGAACTAAAAAGCCTCTTGATGAAAATAAAAGAGGAGAGTGAAAAAGTTGGCTTAAAGCTCAACATTCAGAAAACAAAGATCATGGCATCTGGTCCCATCACTTCATGGCAAATACATGGGGAAACAGTGGAAACAGTGTCAGACTTTATTTTGGGGGGCTCCAAAATCACTGCAGATGGTGACTGCAGCCATGAAATTAAAAGATGCTTACTCTTTGGAAGGAAAGTTATGACCAATCTAGATAGCATATTCAAAAGCAGAGACATGACTTTGCCAGCAAAGGTCCGTCTAGTCAAGGCTATGTTTTTCCAGTGGTCATGTGGAAAATGTGAGAGTTGGACTGTGAAGAAAGCTGAGTGCCAAAGAATTGATGCTTTTGGATTGTGGTGTTGGAGAAGACTCTTGAAAGAGCCTTGGACTGTACTTAGATCCAACCAGCCCATTTTGAAGGAGATCAACCCTGGGATTTCTTCGGAGGGAATGATGCTAAAGCTGAAACTCCAGTACTCTGGCCACCTCATGAGAAGAGTTGACTCATTGAAAAAGACTCTGATGCTGGGAGGGATTGGGGGCAGGAGGAGAAGGGGATGACAGAGGATGAGATGGCTGGATGGCATCACTGACTCAATGGATGTGAGTCTGGGTGAACTCTGGGAGTTGGTGATGGACAGGGAGGCCTGGTGTGCTGCGATTCATGGGGTCACAAAGACTTGGACATGACTGAGCGGCTGAACTGAACTGAACCATTTTATAGAAGGAATGCAAGATTTTTGAAAAGGGAGAAGGGAAATTAAGCTTATTTATGTCTTTTCCCCCTTTCGTGTACAACAGTTGAAATAGCACATAGTAACTAAGTGGTAAATATTACACAAAGTTTTAAACTGTCATTAATTTCCTGAGTAAATTTTTTTTGAGAAATCACTGTGTACTGTGCATTTCTCCAGGACCTACAACTGTGAATATGAAACTGTAGTTCTTATCCTCATATAGCCTGCATGTCAGTGCTGGTAGCAGTCTAAACCAAACATTACAACTCAGAGAGTACTCAGCACTAAGCAAAAAGTGATCATGGGAACCTGGAGACAAGGTGTAAAGGGATATTAGGTGACTGTCATGTAGAAGGCAATGGCACCCCACTGCAGTACTCTTGCTTGGAAAATGCTATGGATGGAGGAGCCTGTTAGGCTGCAATCCATGGGGTCGCTAAGAGTCGGACACTACTGAGCGACATCACTTTCACTTTTCACTTTCATGCATTGGAGAAGGAAATGGCAACCCACTCCAGTGTTCTTGCCTGGAGAATCCCAGGGACAGGGGAGCCTGGTGGGCTGCCATCTATGGGGTCGCACAGAGCCAGACACGACTGAAGTGACTTAGCATAGGTGACTGTCAAGTGGAGTCCTAAAACCAGGAAAGCCATGAACATTGTGAAAAAAAATCAATCAATGGTTAAAAACAAATAAGATAATTTCCAATAATGATTATTTTGGATTAAAAATATTAACAGTATTAAGTGATAGAGACTGGAGAGCGGAGCTGCAAGCTATGTTAGGCCAGAGACTTCTCTGTGAGGATACTCTTTGAGATGCAATATCAAAAAAGAGAAGAAACTATAAAATATGAGGATCTTAAATGACTTAGCTCATAGACACAGGCAGCGGCTCAAGTACTGATTTGGCCTTGTAGGCAATGTAAGAATTCTATTCTAATGATAATGGAGAATTTTAAGCTGCAGAATGAATGTTCTTTCAATTCTTCACTTCTATACCACTGTACCTAGAAATAAAGCTACCACAGAGTAGTTGCTCCATACATATTTACTAAACAAATAAATGACTGAAAGAGCAATGTTTGAAGGAAGATAATTGGAGTATGATGACAAAAGGACTCAAATTCATTATCTTCTCTGAGTCATGGTGTCATTATCACATGATGAAAAATAAATGAAATTTTAAAAAGAAAAATCACGACTGTCAAGTTGGTCAAAACAATCCAATTTCTCTCTACAATCATAGTTTAATAGTTCATGGTTTCTATTTTTATATGTAAATTCTAGTGGTAGTCTTGGGATTGCTCTAGAGTGTCTTCTTCAAAGGATGATGCATCTAAAAACCTTCAGATTCTTGGAATGGGTGAGACTGAATATAAATGATTGTTATTAAATGTACATTTTTTAGGAAATGGAAAGAGCACAAGGATAAGGCTGGCTTGTCATATTAATGCTCCGCTAATCTCAAGAGAGCACCTCAAACAACAAAAAGCATTCAGAGCTCCCCAATCTTCTGAAACTTTCTAATCCTTGAATGCAGTGCTGTTCAAAATTGGATTTCTTTGGAATTGTTCCATTGTATTTATGTCAAAACAGGTAATATTTTTCTGGTCCACTAACCTAAACCTTATTTCCACTTTGATGGATATAAAATAACTTCCTTTTATCTGGGAAGGATACAGCACAGAGTGCTTATGAGTTGCCCTAAGAGAAGCTTATTTTGTTCATACTGTGGAACAAATTCATCGACTTTGCAAGGTTTTGGCATGAAAATTCTCATGTAGACTTTCATCTTACCTATACTAAAAGTGATTATTGAGTGAAATATTAATAAATGCAGTTACTTGCACTGAACAATGAAGAATGGGGAATATGTGTGAGATAAAGCATGTAAGCAATGATAGGGATCCATGAAGTGCTGCTTTTTTTTTTTAAGACTATTTTTTAGAGCAGTTTTAGGTTCACAGAAAAATATATATATATATATATATTTAGAAAAGACTGTATACAAAACATGCAAGAAGAGGGTATATAGGCAAGTAAATAACCAAGAAAGAGGCAAAATATGTAAGAATATGCCAATAAAAATGGTAAATATTTTGAGTCTCTGATCTGTTTCAGATATTATTCTAAGTACTTTATGTGCATTACTTAATTTAACCTGCACAACACTGCTATAGTAGCTACTATTATTTTTCTCATTTTACAGATAAGGAAGCCAAAGATAAAGAGGTTAAGCCCCTTCCTTACAATCTACTAATGAATAAGGGATGGGGGTAGGTGGTCAGATTTGAAAGAGCACAGGCAATCTTGCTCCAAAACCCTAGAGGGCAACATGAGAGGTACTGTTGGGATCCCTCTTTAAGAAAGAGTTTGCTATCTGGCTGCAAGAAATGCAGTTGACTGGCAAGTGTCTAACTACAATGCCTGAATCTGTAAACAAACACTACATTCTTCCTGGGCTTTTTGTCCATTCCTGTGTGAAGACATATCCATAGCTGGGTATTCTTTTTGCTTTGGCTCCATCCCTTCATTCTTTCTGGAGTTATTTCTCCACTGATCTCCAGTAGCATATTGGGCCCCTACTGACCTGGGGAGTTTCTCTTTCAGTATCCTATCATTTTGCCTTTTCATACTGTTCATGGGGTTCTCAAGGCAAGAATACTGAAGTGGTTTGCCATTCCCTTCTCCAGTGGACCACAACCTGTCAGATCTCTCCACCATGACCCGCCCATCCTGGGTTGCCCCACGGGAATGGCTTAATTTCACTGAGTTAGACAAGACTGTGGAATTCCAGTGGAGATATTCCAAATCCTGAAAGATGATGCTGTGAAAGTGCTACATTCAATATGCCAGCAAATCTGGAAAACTCAGCAGTGGCCACAGGACTGGAAAAGATCAGTTTTCATCCCAATCCCAAAGAAAGGCAATGCCAAAGAATGCTCAAACTATCACACAATTGCAGTCATCTCACATGCTAGTACGGAGAAGGCAATGGCACCCCATTCCAGTACTCTTGCTTGGAAAATCCCACGGACGGAGGAGCCTGGTAGGCTGCAGTCCATGGGGTCGCTAAGGGTCGGACATGACTGAACGACTTCACTTTCTCTTTTCACTTTCATGCATTGGAGAAGGAAATGGCAACCCACTGCAGTGTTCTTGCCTGGAGAATCCCAGGAATGGGGGAGGCTGGTGGCCTGCTGTCTATGGGGTCACACAAAGTCGGACACGACTGAAGTGACTTAGCGTAGCATAGCACATGCTAGTAAAGTAATGCTCAAAATTCTCCAAGCCAGGCTTCAGCAAGATGTGAACCGTGAACTTCCTGATGTTCAAGCTGGTCTTAGAAAAGGCAGAGGAACCAGAGATCAAATTGCCAACATCGGCTGGATCATCGAAAAAGCAAGAGAGTTCCAGAAAAACATCTATTTCTGCTTTATTGATTATGCCAAAGCCTTTGACTGTGTAGATCACAATAAACTGTGGAAAATTCTGAAAGAGATGGGAATACCAGACCACCTGATCTGCCTCTTGAGAAATCTGTATGCAGGTCAGGAAGCAACAGTTAGAACTGGACATGGAACAACAGACTGGTTCCAAATAGGAAAAGGAGTACGTCAAGGCTGTATATTGTCACCATGTTTATTTAACTTATATGCAGAGTACATCATGAGAAATGCTGGACTGGAAGAAACACAAGTTGGAATCAAGATTGCCAGGAGAAATATCAATAACCTCAGATATGCAGATGACCCCACCCTTATGGCAGAAAGTGAAGAGGGGCTAAAAAGCCTCTTGATGAAAGTGAAAGTGGAGAGTGAAAAGGTTGGCTTAAAGCTCAACATTCAGAAAACGAAGATCATGGCATCTGGTCCCATCACTACATGGGAAATAGATGGAGAAACAGTGGAAACAGTGTCAGACTTTATTTTTCTGGGCTCCAAGATCACTGCAGATGGTGACTGCAGCCATGAAATTAGAAGACGCTTACTCCTTGGAAGGAAAGTTATGACCAACCTAGATAGCATATTCAAAAGCAGAGACATTACTTTGCCAACAAAGGCTCGCCTAGTCAAGGCTATGGTCTTTCCTGTGGTCATGTATGGATGTGAGAGCTGGACTGTGAAGAAGGCTGAGCACCGAAGAATTGATGCTTTTGAACTGTGGTGTTGGAGAAGACTCTTGAGAATCCCTTGGACTCTCTGCAAGAGACTGCAAGGAGATCCAACCAGTCCATTCTGAAGGAGATCAGCCCTGGGATTTCTTTGGAAGGAATGATGCTAAAGCTGAAACTCCAGTATTTTGGCCACCTCATGTGAAGAGTTGACTCATTGGAGAAGACTCTGATGCTGGGAGGGATTGGGGGCAGAAGGAGAAGGGGATGACAGAGGATGAGATGGCTGGATGGCATCACTGACTCGATGGATGTGAGTCTGAGTGACCTCTGGGAGTTGGTGATGGACAGGGAGGCCTGGCGTGCTGCAGTTCATGGGGTCGCAAAGACTTGGACATGACTGAGCGACTGATCTGATCTGTGTGAAGAATGTGGCAGAGGTAGTATGTTTGGCATTTCTGCCCATTCTGAGTCTCTTATAGTGGGTTATTTTGCTCCAAAGCCCCCTTGGCCAGATAGAAATTTGACAGATCACTATCTCAGTCTGAGTCTCTCTCTTTTCTTTGAAGGCAGATCTGGACTGCAGCCTGAAGGCTTTTGTCCTCCTTGATAAAAATCTTACACTCCTAACTCCAGTTCAGAGTCTGCTTCCTAGAGACACAACTTACACACAATCACTCTTAACCTCAATAATAATGACCATCTGAAAACAAAATACTGTAACTTAATGAAATTAACATTTATATATATATGTATGTATACATATATATACATACATATATACATACATGAGAGTCCCTTGGACTGCAAGGAGATCCAACCAGTCCATTCTGAAGGAGATCAGCTCTGGGATTTCTTTGGAAGGAATGATGCTAAAGCTGAAACTCCAGTATTTTGGCCACCTCATGTGAAGAGTTGACTCATTGGAGAAGACTCTGATGCTGGGAGGGATTGGGGGGCAGGAGGAGAAGGGGACGACAGAGGATGAGATGGCTGGATGGCATCACTGACTGGATGGATATTAGTCTGAGTGACCTCCGGGAGTTGGTGATGGACAGGGAGGCCTGGTGTGCTGCAGTTCATGGGGTCGCAAAGAGTCGGACACGACTGAGCGACTGATCTGATCTGATCTGATCTGATATATGGCAAACATTCTGCTAAATGTTTTATATTTATATCTCATGTTCTTTAAATCCTTATACAAATTTTGTGTGACACATAATTTTTTCAGAATCAGTATAAAAAAAAAAAAGCATTTAAGAAAATTGCCCAAATCAATGAATGAAACACAATTAGAATTTACGTTCATGTCTCGTTGTCTACACAAAACCACACTATTTCAGTAGAATACAATACACAGCTTTTAAAGTTACTTGTAAAGGTATAAGAAGAAATTTAGAAAATTTGGAAAACTCAGCAGGGGCCACAGGACTGGAAGAGGTCAGTTTTCTAATCCCAAAAAAAGGTAATGCCAAAGAATGTTCAAATTACCATACAACTACATTTATTTCACATGCTAGCAAGATTATGCTCAAAATTCTTCAAGACAGGCTTTAATGTTACATGAACCTAGACCTTTTAGATATACAAGCTGGATTTAGAAGCCAGAAGAACCAGAGATCAAATTGCTAACATCCACTGGGTCACAGAAAAAGCAAACGAATTCCAAAAAATTATCCACTTCTGCTTCATTGACTATGCTAAAGCCTTTGACTGTGTGGATCACAACAAACTGTGGAAAATTCTTAAAGTGATGGGAATACCAGATCACCTTACCTGCTTCCTGAGAAACCTATATGCAGGACAAGAAGCAACAGTTAGAACCAGACATGGAACAATACACTGGCTCAAAATTGGGAAAGGAGTACATCAAGGCTGAATATTGTCACCTTGCTTATTTAACTTATATGCATAGTACATCCTGAAAAATCCTGAGCTAGATGACTCACAAGCTGGAATCAAGATTGCTGGGAAAAATATCAGCAACCTTAGATATACAGATGATACCACTTTAATAGCAGAAAGTGAAGATGAACTTAAGAGCCACTTGATGAAGGTGAAAGAGGAAAATGAAAAAGCTGGCTTAAAACACAGCATTCAAAAAACTAAATTATAGCATCCAGTCCCATCACTTCACTGCAAGTAGATGGGGAAAAGTGGAAACAGTGGCAGATTTCATTTCTTGGATTCCAAAATAACTGTGAACGGTGACTGCAGCCACAAAATTAAAAGATTGTTGCTCCTTGGAAGAAAAGCTGTGACAAACCTAGACAGCATATTAAAAAGCAAAGATATTACTTTGCCACCAGAGATCCATATAATCAAAGTTATGGTTTTTACAGTAGTCATGTATGGATATAAAGGTTGGACCATAAAGAAGGCTGATAGCCAAAGAATTAATGCTTTCAAACTGTGGTGCTGGAGAAGACTTTGGAAAATCCCTTGGACTGCAAGGAGATCAAATTTGTCAATCTTAAAGTAAATCAACCCTGAATATTCATTGGAAGGATTGGTCTGAAACTGAAGGCTCAACGCTTTGGCCACCTGATGCAAAGAACCAACTCATTGGAAAAGACCCTGCTGCTGGGAAAGATCGAAAGCAAGAGGAGAAGGGGGCAACAGAGGATGAGATGATTGGAGGGCATCATCGACTCAATGGACAGAGTTTGAGCAAACTCTGGACATGGTGAAGGACAGGGAAGCCTGGCATGCTCCATCCATGGGGTGGCAAAGAGTGAGACATGAATAACCCACTGAACAACAACAAGAAAAATAAATGTTGTTTGGATACTTATAGAAAAATGATTGGTCCAAAATGCATTAAAAGTTTAAGTGCAGGAGGAGGAGCTAAGATGGCCGAGGAATAGGATGGGTAGAACATTTTCTCCCCCACAAATTCATCAAAAGAACATTTAAACGCCAAGTAAATTCCACAAAACAACTTCTGAATGCCGGCAGAGAACATCAGACACCTAGAAAAGCAACCCATTGTCTTTGAAAGGAGGTAGGAAAAAATATAAAAGACAAAAAAAGAGACAAAAGAGGGAGGGACGGAGCTCTGTCCCAGGAAGGTAGTCTTAAAAAGGGAGAAGTTTCCAAACACCAGGAAACATTCTCATTGCCGAATCTGTGCTGAGCCTTGGAAGCACAGAGGGCAACATAACAGGGAGGAAAAATAAATAAACAATTAAAACCCTCAGATTATGAGCCCTATGGTAACTCCCCCAGTGGAAAAGCAGCACAGATGCCTGCAGACGCCACTAGCAAGTGGGGGCTGGTCAGGGAGGCGTGGCGCAGGCTGCATCGCTTAGAGTAAGGATCTGGCCTGAATACCCCCAGCACTATCTGAGCTTGGAAATAATATGGTAGCAAACCAGACTGTGGGATATCTACCCACACGAAAAGCCAGCCCTAACCTAAGACATTGCCAGGCCTGCGCACGGAACAAAGGACTGAACAGAGATAGCCGACTGCAGACCATCCCCCTCCAGTGACAGGCAGCCAGAGCCGGAAGGGGGCAATCACAGCCCCAGAGAGACAATATCTACAAAACTGTAAGCAGGCTTCTTTGCTAACTAAGACTTCTTGGGGTTCTGGATGGTCAACATCCGCCTGAGAAGGCGTGCCAGTTGTACACCCAGAAAACCGAGCGGTGGGAAGGCGATAAGTTGCAGCAACCATGCTCGCCAAATACCTCATCACCTGAGCTGCTTGGACCTGGGAAGGGCGCAAAACGCTGGCCCAATGGAGTCTGCACCTCTGAGGACTACCTGAGTGCCTGAACCTAAGCGGCTTAGACCTGGGAGGTGCAAGCAGCCCAGGGCTGGCCACGGATGGTTCCTGGCAGAGCAACCTAGAATGTGAGCAGTGTGGGCAGGGAGGCTACATGCACTGTGAGCGGGAGCAGGCCCAGTGTGGCTGAGGCACTGTGAGCACACGCAATTGTTATTTGTTTGCAGCGTCCCTCCCTCCCCACAGTGCGACTGAACAAGTGAACCTAAAAAATTAAAAAAAAAAAAAAAAAAGTGTCCACCACCGCCCCCTTTGTATCAGGGCGGAAATCAGACACTGAAGAGACCAGCAAACAGAAGAAGCTATAACAGAGGGAACTGCCTTGGAAGCTACAGGCAATAGATTAAAACCCTGTGGTTAGTACTGACTACATAGGAAGGGGCCTATACATCTTGAGAAATATAAGCCGGACCAAGGAACTAGCTGAAAATGAACTGACCCCACAATACCCACAACACCACCAGAGAAAGTCCTAGATATATTTTTACTTTTTTACGATCATTCTTTCTTTTTTTTTAATTTTTTAAAAAATTTAAGTCTTCTATTACTCCTCTAATTTTCACTTTTATAACTTATTACTTTGCAAAAAAAAAAAAAAAAAAGACCCTATTTTTTTTTAAAGCAAACTTCATATATATATTTTCAAATAATTTTGTGACCTTTTTTTTTCTTTTTCTTTTCTTTAACATTGTATCTTTGCAATTCCAAACTCTCCTCTAGATTTTTAATTTTAGCTTTTTGGTATTTGTTATCGATTTTGTACCTATAATTTTTTTAATAATTTTTGTGACTTTTTTTTCCCTCTCTTTCTTTCTCTTCTTCTTTTCTTTAACATTGTATATCTGAAATTCCAAACTCTACTCTAGATTTTTAATTTATGTTTTTTGGTATTTGTTATCAATTTTGTACCTATATTTTCTTTATAATTTTTGTGACTTTGTTTTTTTTTTTTTTCCTCTCTTTTCCTTCTTCTATTAACATTGTATTTTTGAAATTCCAAACTCTACTCTAGATTTTTAATTTTTGCTTTTAAGTATTTGTTACCAATTTTGTACCTTTAAGAACCTAATCTTCAGTACCCATTTTTTACTAGAGAGCGAGATTACTGGCTTGACTGCTCTCTCCCCTCTTTGGACTCTCCTTTTTCTCCACCAGGTCGCCTGTGTCTCCTCCCTAACCCCTCTCTACTCTACCCAACTCTGTGAATTTCTGTGTGTTCCAGACAGTGGAGAACACTTAGGGAACTGATTACTGGCTGGATCTGTCTCTCTCCTTTTCATTGCCCCCTTTTATCCTCCTGGCCACCTCTGTCTCCTTCCTCCTTCTTCTCTTCTCTGTATAACTCCATGAACATCTCTGAGCGGTCCAGTTGTGGAGTGCACATAAGGAAGTGATTACTGGCTAGCCCGCTTTCTCCTCTATTGATTCCACCTCATGATTTGGGTCACCTCTAACTCCCTCCTCCCTCTTCTCTTCTCCATGTAATGCTGTGAACAACCTCTCTGGGTGATCTTCACAGTGGAGAAACTTTTCATCTTTAACCTAGGTATTTTATCAGTGGTACTGTATAGAAGGAAAACTTTTGAAACTACTGTAAAAATAAGACCGATAACTGGAAGCAGGAGGCTTAAGTCCAAACCCTGACTCCAGGGAACTCCTGACTCCAGGGAACATTAATTGACAGGAGCTCATCAAATGCCTCCATACCTACACAGAAACCAAGCATCACACAAGGGCCAACAAGTTCCAGGTCAAGACATACCAAGCAAATTCTCCAGCAACACAGGAACACAGCCCTGAGATCCAAGATATAGGCTGCCCAAAGTCACCCCAAAACTATAGACATGTCATAACTCATTACTGGACACTTCATTGCACTCCAGAGAGAAGAAATACAGCTCCACCCACCAGAACACCGACACAAGCTTCCCTAACCAAGAAACCTTGACAAGCTACCTGTACAAACCCACACACAGTGAGGAAATGCCACAATAAAGAGAACTCCACAAACTGCAAGAATACAGAAAGGACACTTCAAACTCAGCAATTTAAACAAGATGAAGAGACAAAGGAATACCCAGCAGGTAAAGGACAGGATAAATGCCCACCAAACCAAACAAAAGAGGAAGAGATAGGGAATCTACCTGATAAAGAATTCCAAATAATGATAGTGAAATTGATCCAAAATCTTGAAATCAAAATGGAATCACAGATAAATAGCCTGGAGACAAGGACTGAGAAGATGCAAGAAAGGTTTAATAAGGACCTAGAAGAAATAAAAAAGAGTCAATATATAATGAATAATGCAATAAATGAGATAAAAAATACTCTGGAGGCAACAAATAGTAGAATAACAGAGGCAGAAGATAGAATTAGTGAATTAGAAGATAGAATGGTAGAAATAAATGAATCAGAGAGGAAAAAAGAAAAATGAATTAAAAAAATGAGGATAATCTCAGAGACCTCCAGGACAATATTAAACGCTACAACATTCGAATCATAGGGGTCCCAGAAGAAGAAGAAGACAAAAAGAAAGACCATGAGAAAATACTTGAGGAGATAATAGTTGAAACCTTTCCTAAAATGGGGAAGGAAATAATCACCCAAGTCCAAGAAACCCAGAGAGTTCCAAACAGGATAAACCCAAGGCAAAACACCCCAAGACACATATTAATCAAATTAACAAAGATCAAACATAAAGAACAAATATTAAAAGCAGCAAGGGAAAAACAACAAATAACACACAAGGGAATTCCCATAAGGATAACAGCTGATCTTTCAATAGAAACTCTCCAAGCCAGGAGGGAATGGCAAGACATACTTAAAGTGATGAAAGAAAACAACCTACAGCCCAGATTATTGTACCCAGCAAGGACCTCATTCAAATATGAAGGAGAAATCAAAACCTTTACAGACAAGCAAAAGCTGAGAGAATTCAGCACCACCAAACCAGCTCTCCAACAAATACTAAAGGATATTCTCTAGGCAGGAAACAGAAAAAGGGTGTATAAATTCGAACCCAAAACAATAAAGTAAATGGCAACGGGATCATACTTATCAATAATTACCTTAAACGTAAATGGGCTGAATGCCCCAACCAAAAGACATAGACTGGCTGAATGGACACAGAAACAAGACCCCTACATATGTTGTGTACAAGAGACCCACCTCAAAACAGGGGACACATACAGACTGAAAGTGAAGGGCTGGAAAAAGATTTTTTCCATGCAAATAGAGACCAAAAGAAAGCAGGAGTAGCAATATTCATATCAGATAAAATAGACTTTAAAACAAAGGCTGTGAAAAGAGACAAAGAAGGTCACTACATAATGATCAAAAGATCAATCCAAGAAGAAGATATAACAATTATAAATATATATGCACCCAACCTGGGAGCACCACAATATGTAAGACAAATGCTAACAAGTATGAAAGGAGAAATCAACAATAACACAATAATAGTGGGAGACTTTAATACCCTACTCACACCTATGGATAGATCAGCTAAACAGGAAATTAACAAAGAAACACAAACTTTAAATGATACAATAGACCAGTTAGACCTAATTGATATCTATAGGACATTTCACCCCAAAACAATGAATTTCACCTTTTTCTCAAGCGCACACAGAACCTTCTCCAGGATAGATCACATCCTGGGCCATAAATTGAGCCTTGGTAAATTTAAAAAAAAAAAAAAAAATGGAAATCATTCCAAGCATCTTTTCTGACCACAATGCAGTAAGATTAGATCTCAATTACAGGAGAAAAACTATTGAAAATTCCAACATATGCAGGCTGAACAACACGCTGCTGAATAACCAATAAATCACAGAAGAAATCAAAAAAGAAATCAAAATTTGCATAGAAATGAATGAAAATGAAAACACAACAACCCAAAACTTGTGGGACACTGTAAAAGCAGTTCTAAGGGGAAAGTTCATAGCAATACCTCAAGAAACAAGAAAAAAGTCAAATAAATAACCTAACTCTACACCTAAAGCAACTAGAAAAGGAAGAAATGAAGAACCCTAGGGTTAGTAGAAGGAAAGAAATCTTAAAAATTAGGGCATAAATAAATGCAAAAGAAACAAAAGAGACCATAGCAAAAATCAACAAAGCCAAAAGCTGGTTCTTTGAAAGGGTAAATAAAATTGACAAACCATTAGCCAGACTCATCAAGAAACAAAGGAAGAAAAATGAAATCAATAAAATTAGAAATGAAAATAGAGAGATCACAACAGACAACACAGAAATACAAAGGATCATAAGAGACTACTATCAGCAACTATAAGCCCATAAAATGGACAACAGGGAAGAAATGGACAAATTCTTAGAAAAGTACAACTTTCCAAAACTGGACCAGGAAGACATAGAAAATCTTAACAGACTCATCACAAGCACGGAAATTGAAACTGTAATCAGAAATCTTCCAGCAAACAGAAGCCTGGGTCCAGATGGCTTCACAGCTGAATTCTACCAAAAATTTAGAGAAGGGCTAACACTTATCCTACCTGAACTCTTCGAGAAAATTGCAAAGGAAGCTAAACTTCCAAACTCATTCTATGAGGCCACCATCACCCCAATGGCAAAACCTGACAAAGATGCCATGAAAAAAGAAAACTACAGGCCAATATCACTGATGAACATAGATGCAAAAATCCTTAACAAAATTCTAGCAATCAGAATCCAACAACACATTAAAAAGATCATACACCATGACCAAGTGGGCTTTATTCCAGGGATGTAAGGATTCTTTAATATCCACAAATCAATCAATGTAATCAGATCAGATCAGATCAGTCGCTCAGTCGTGTCCGACTCTTTGCGACCTCATGAATTGCAGCACGACAGGCCTCCCTGTCCATCACCAACTCTGGGAGGTCACTCAGACTCACATCCATCGAGTCAGTGATGCCATCCAGCCATCTCATCCTCTGTCGTTCCCTTCTCCTCCTGCCCCCAATCCCTCCAAGCAACAGAGTCTTCTCCAATGAGTCAACTCTTCGCATGAGGTGGCCAAAATACTGGAGTTTCAGCTTTAGTATCATTCCTTCCAAAGAAATCCCAGGGCTGATCTCCTTCAGAATGGACTGGTTGGATCTCCTTGCAGTCCAAGGGACTCTCAAGAGTCTTCTCCAACACCACAGTTCAAAAACATCAATTCGTCGGCGCTCAGCCTTCTTCACGGTCCAGCTCTCACATCCACACATGACCACAGGAAAGACCATAGCCTTGACTAGGCAAACCTTTGTTGGCAAAGTAATGTCTCTGCTTTTGAATATGCTATCTAGGTTGGTCATAACTTTCCTTCCAAGGAGTAAGCGTCTTTTAATTTCGTGGCTGCAGTCACCATCTGCAGTGATTTTGGAGCCCAGAAAAACAAAGTCTGACACTGTTTCCACTGTTTCCCATATATTTCCCATGTAGTGATGGGACCAGATGCCATGATCTTCGTTTTCTGAATGTTGAGCTTTAAGCCAACCTTTTCACTCTCCACTTTCACTTTCATCAAGAGGCTTTTTAGCCCCTCTTCACTTTCTGCCATAAGGGTGGTGTCATCAGCATATCTGAGGTTATTGATATTTCTCCCAGCAATCTTGACTCCAACTTGTGTTTCTTCCAGTCCAGCATTTCTCATGATGTACTCTGCATATAAGTTAAATAAACATGGTGACAATATACAGCCTTGACATACTCCTTTTCCTATTTGGAACCAGTCTGTTGTTCCATGACCAGTTCTAACTGTTGCTTCCTGACCTGCATACAGATTTCTCAAGAGGCAGATCAGGTGGTCTGGTGTTCCCATCTCTTTCAGAATTTTCCACAGTTTATTGTGATCCACACAGTCAAAGGCTTTGGCATAGTCAATAAAGCAGAAATAGATGTTCTTCTGGAACTCTCTTGCTTTTTCCATGATCCAGCGGATGTTGGCAATTTGATCTCTGGTTCCTCTGCCTTTTCTAAATCCAGCTTGAACATCAGGAAATTCACGGTTCACATATTGCTGAAGCCTGATTTGGAGAATTTTGAGCATTACTTTACTAGCATGTGAGATGAATGCAATTGTGCGGTAGTTTGAACATTCTTTGGCATTGCCTTTCTTTGGGATTGGGATGAAAACTGACCTTTTCCAATCTTGTGGCCACTGCTGAGTTTTCCAGATTTGCTGGCATATTGAGTGCAGCACTTTCACAGCATCATCTTTCAGGATTTGGAATAGCTCCACTGGAATTCCATCACCTCCACTAGCTTTGTTCATAGTGATGCTTTCTAAGGCCCACTTGACTTCACATTCCAGGATGTCTGGCTCTAGGTCAGTGATCACACCATCATGATTATCTGGGTCATGAAGCTCTTTTTTGTACAGTTCTTCTGTGTATTCTTGCCACCTCTTCTTAATGTCTTCTGCTTCCGTTAGGTCCATACCATTTCTGTCCTTTATCGAGCCCATTTTTGCATGAAATGTTCCTTTGGTATCTCTGATTTTCTTGAAGGGATCCCTAGTCTTTCCCATTCTGTTGTTTTCCTCTATTTCTTAGAACTCTCCAATTTTGATTGAATGAGCTTAAATATTCCCTTATCATGGTCACAAACTTCTGTTCCTTGCTGAGGATTGAAATGCATTTAGTTTGCCCTGCCCAGTGTATAGAACAGAAACTGAATTGGAATGTATTCAGAAGGGGCACACATTCTTCATTTTCACACAGCCCTTACTATTGTTTGTTTCTATATATTCTGCACTCTACAATTCTGTATCATCTGTCACACCTCCAGTACTTTGTTCTAAGACGGTGGTAAAATGGTTAGGAAGGACAAAAATAAGGACTTTAATCCATTAGGATGCCACAGAGATTTGATTCAACACTTCTTAGATGCAATTGTTCAAACAACTGTAAATCCATGTCAAAATATATCATCTAGGCTATATCTTTATATACACAAATTAATTCTTTAATTCATTCCTTACAATAGTCTTTGTGGAATATATCTTCCAATGCTATGTAACATTCACACAACAGTCAGAGGTTATGTATCAAATGTTAATAGTCGTTTTTTTGTGTGTGTGTGTGTGTGTGTGTGTGTTTTTCTTTTTTGCTGTAAATAAATTTTCTGTAATAAATGTTTTATTTTTACTAGTGAAAGATATTTATTAACTCCTATATTGTCCATGTTTATTAGTTTTGGAGAACATGAAAATTGATGGAAGAAAAAAATAGATTCCGGGAGATTCAATAACCTCAGTATCAATGACATGTGAAAAATATTTTATTTTTATTACTAGTGCCCGTGGGTAAGAAATATGTATCATGTGTCTTTTTTTTATTCAGAACTAAGCCTACTCCTTGGAAGGAAAGATACAATTTTAAACAATATTAAAAACACACCTATAAATAAAGCTATGTCCATCTCAGGTCATATTCTTAGGATAAATTCATAAAATTTTATTGCTAGGGTAAATACTTTGCAGGTTTTTGTGGCTATCCACACATACTATGAAATTTCCCTGTAGAAAAATTTTACAAATTTATACTCTTTTTATACAAGAGTGTGTGAGACAGTTCACGATTAGGGCTTTCTCCCACAAAGATACTAGCTCTTTTTCCAGTTTGAAAACATGACACTTTGATGTAGCTTTAATCTGAATTTCTTTGAGTAATAGCAAGGTTGAGTACATCTACAACTTTTCATTGGTTATTTGTAATTTTTCTATTGTAAATTTCCCATCTATATCTTAATCTAATTTTTCATTTTAAATTGAATGTTTATACTTTCTGATTAATCTACCAAAATAGATACTTAAAAAAGAGTGTTTTCTCTAAAAACCCTTTGCAAAGTGTTTCCTGGTAGGTTATTTACTTTGTAATCTTGCTAATTATTTTTCTTGCCTATAGAGTAAAAGACGCTTACTCCTTGGAAGGAAAGTTATGACCAACCTAGATAGCATATTCAAAAGCAGAGACATTACTTTGCCAACAAAGGCTCGCCTAGTCAAGGCTATGGTCTTTCCTGTGGTCATGTATGGATGTGAGAGCTGGACTGTGAAGAAGGCTGAGCGCCGAAGAATTGATGCTTTTGAACTGTGGTGTTGGAGAAGACTCTTGAGGGTCCCTTGGACTGCAAGAAGATCCAACCAGTCCATTCTGAAGGAGATCAATCCTGGCATTTCTTTGGAAGGAATGATGCTAAAGCTGAAACTCCATTATTTTGGCCACCTCATGCGAAGAGTTGACTCATCGGAGAAAACTCTGATGCTGGGAGGGATTGAGGGCAGGAGGAGAAGGGGACGACAGAGGAGATGGCTGGATGGCATCACTGACTTGATGGGTGTGAGTCTGAGTGACCTCCCGGAGCTGGTGATGGACAGGGAGGCCTGGTGTGCTGCGGTTCATGGGGTCGCAAAGAGTAGGACACGACTGAGCGACTGATCTGATCTGATCCGATAGAGTAAAATCAGTAAAATGCTTTCTTTATATTTTCATCTGACTAGGTCATTTACAAAGTCTTCATCTTGATATTTAATGACTATTCATTTGTTCTCTTCTACATTTGTTCTCTTCTATTTTCTTAATTTGTACATGTAGATTTAAATCTATGGTCCTAAAAATTATTATGTGAAAATATATAGGATTTTTTAGGTTTTATTTTACTTGTACTACTATGGGAAATAAAGCCCACTGGCCCAAACTCAGAGAATGGACTTGGAGACACAAGGTTCAGTGAGAAGCAAGGCTTTAGTGGTCTTGCAAGACCACCATTTAATGGTGTCTGTGGGCAGGTACAACTAGGACAGTTACAGCAAATTTGGTGCACAAATCCCTCCCCAGTTCCTCATTGGCTGAGTTCTATGGGGTTACAATCTTTCTGGAAGTCACCTAAGTCTCACAAGGTATTCTTTCTTCTCCCTTCCCATCCTAAGTCCACATTTCTAAACAAGGCCTTTAGTTTATCTCTTCCCAAACATCCTGTTAACTTGGGGGTCTCTTCAGGTGTAAGCTGTTAGGCAAATCTAGTTTGCCAGTAATTTTCCAAGACAAAACTAGCTAGCTCTGAATGGAGAAAATAATTTGTTAATAATTTCCACCCAAGGCCAGATACTTTGCCTTGTAAATGAACCATTTCAAGTTCCATTTCTTACACTGCCTACACAAAAATTAACTCTACCTTTTGTGTCTTCTGGAAGAGTATAGGACTAGCTTTGTGTAGCTGTGGGGTTTGACTTTTTTTTTTTTTCTGCCATCACTATTGATCTCCTTGGGGTTCTCTACATTTTGAATCTGCTTCCTAATTTATATTTTCCTAGAAAAACATTTCCTTGAAAAATTTAAATATATTTACATAATATTAAACATGTTTTTCTCAGTTTTTAAATCTTCTCTGCCATCTCTGAGTATCCTGTCTTCAAATTTAATGCCTTGTAATTTTTACTTCTGTTTTGCCAGAGGTTTGTCAACATCATCTTTTTCTGAAAATCAGCTTTGGGATTTACTTATCAATTTTATATAGTTTTTCCAATCTTATTTATTCTTGATTATATAACACTAAGTCTTAATTTCCTATTTTTAAGATTAATTTACTATTTTCTTTGTCATTTTATAATATAATATAATAATAATATAATAAAAGCTAAAATTTCCCAAAGTTATTTTATATGGATTATGTTTTTTCTCTTTGTCTTTCCTGATTTTTCATGTTTATTCAGGTGTTTAATAAATTTTTATCAGTCTCTATCTCTATTGAATTTTTAAGTCAGACAGTTTTGCATTAATTTACCATTGGAGTTTCTTCTATGAAAATATTTTAAATATTAAATTTTATTTTAAAATTATTTAAAACAGAAAATTTTATCTTTCTCTCTCTTTTTTTCAATTGGTTTTGGGAGTTTTTAATCAAGCTTTCTAAGCTTGAATTTTTTATTTATAATGAGACACAACTTCTTTCACATGTAGAAAGAAAGAAATAGTAACCCTGTAAGGTTCTATTCTTGGATTCCACCTTTTTCAGGATGACAATTGTGTCCTCTCTACTACTGGGTTGATCAGAATTCTGAGAATCAATGAATGTATTCCTTCTAGTTCACATAGTATTTTTGACACTTAAAATTTAAAAGCTTGTGAAGTGCCATTAATATTATAATGCCTTTCTGTATCCTCACTTATAAACAACAGCATACCTGTGAATAATAATATGGAACCGCCTAATTTCCTCAAAATCCCAATGGATTGTGCTTTCCCTGCACATGGTCTATTTTTCTACTTGGATGTATGTAAAGTTCTTTCTTTTATCTATCCATTAAAAAAATTATCCTCAGGTCTCTAATAGCAAGTGTTTCCATTAATTGAGTTTATATAGAAATTTGAATCTTTCTGTTAGGTAGTTAGAATAGGAAAAAGGAGTCCAGAATGGTGGTGGCTAAAAGACAAGGAAGGGAAAAGCCCGCAAAAACAGAACAAAGGAAGATCCGAGGATCAGATTGAGGACCTCAGGTAGAACAAACAGCATTCCTGGCTAGCCCAATTTACATAGGGCAGGCCCAGGGGGAGGGAAAAAAATACATATAAAAAAAGGAGCCAAAGGGCAGGGGGCGCGCTCTCTCTCTGTCTCTCTCTCTTCCTCTGTCTCATTCTCTCTCTCTTTCTCATTCTCTCTCTATCTCCTCTTCACATCTTTTGGGTCAGCATGCCCTCATGCCTCACCTGGAGAATGTATTTTCCTTTATTTTCTAAATAAAACTGAGCTGTAACATGGAGCTATAGCACTGATCTGTGTGAGAGCTGTGACATGGTCGGTCTGAGGGCTGTAGCACTGGTCCATCGCTTCAGTTTTTTGTTGTAATGAAACAGAACCAAGGAAATTACACACTTCCCCAAAATCTATGGTGTGTGACTCGGATTTAAACTGGCTGAAACAACCTTGGTGCGGGACCTGCAAGGAGGAGGCCAAGCGCAGCAGGAACCCAACTCAGTGAAATATCCTGCAATGGAAGCAGAATGGGAAGAAAACCCAGTGCAAGGAAAGTGACAAGAAGCCCAATGTGCCAGAAACTAGGACAGCGAATAACAAACTCAGCAGAAAGCTCACGCGGCTCAGTCTCAGACTCCAGAAGACCTCTGGTTAAGGTAGGAGGTCCTCGCTCCTATGGCTGGAAGAACATATGCCTAACAAAATCTTAATTCCTTTACAATCTCTGTTTCTGATTTCCTTTTACCCCCCACAAACAGGCGAGTGGCAGTGGGTGCAATTGAGGGACTCTGGCAGGGCCTACTCCTCAGTACATCCCAAAGGCTCCACTATCTGCTGGGCCTCAGTAGCTGTTACCCAAGCCAGTGCGGGTTCTTCTGTCCTTAATCTTTGTGCCAAGGATCAGGCCAATGAAAACTGTGAGCACAGGTCAGGTATTTAGCAGATTTTCCAGCAGGTTATGAAGGGGATTCCTCTTATTGCAAAAATTCAGAGACACGGCGATAGGTAAGAGGTGGATTTGTTTGGATTCAAAGAGAAGCACACTTAGAAGGGTTATGAGCCATTGCAGAGGGCAAGAGGTCATAGAATGTGGTGTGGCTAGGTTTTGTGAGCTGGGTGAATTCATATGCTAATGAGTGGGAGGATCATCCCAATCATTGGGGAACCACCCACTCCTTGGAACTGTCCTGCCACCTCTGAATGTGTCCTTTAGCTTACAGATTGGGAATCAAGGTTTAATTGAATTTAGCTTGTCATCTTGGACCCAACTGATTTTAATTGGTTTATGTTACGCCCTTGTGCTATGTCATTCTTTAAAAAGACATGCTCTGCCACCTTCCCTCCTGCTTCATGTTCTTTTCCTGAGCCCCATCTGGGACCACAATATTGCCTCTACAATCTTCTGGAGGGACAACCAGAAAATAGCTGGCCCTTGGGAGAGAAATGCTGTATATTAGAAGACCTGCTACATATTCAGGCCTTCATCTTCCATGTTTACTACAACATGTGCAACATCAGCATCTCTCAGTGAACCTGCTAGGGCAGGAGACAGGCACACAATGCCCGCTAGAAGTCCTTCTGTTGGCATCCCTTCAAAGGCGATTGGGCTTCCACGGTTAATGTTTCACACTTTAGGAGTTAGCTCTGCAGGTCATTTGGGCCCAAACCCTTAACACCGTTCTCCTAAAGTTACAAATATAACCCAGGATCAAATCTTCACTCCACTTTTATGTAAGATCTAGTCTGCTGCGTCTTACCAATTTGTTCTTAAGCCAATTATTAACTCCTATAACCAGGACCCTGCTCCCTTGCAGGCAACATTGCTCCATACCATCTATTATTAAAATATTCTTAATGCCCCTAACGGGGCCAGATAACCCACTCATTTGTCATTACTTCTATTATTACCTAAAAGTGGATCTATGACAATGAAATGTTTACACCCTAAGCTGCTTTTATAGAGGACTAAGGGGGAAGTCCTCAATATGCCAGCAAATTTGGAAAACTCAGCAGTGGCCACAGGACTGGAAAAGGTCAGTTTTCATTCTGATCCCAAAGAAAGGCAATGCCAAAGATGCTCAAACTACCGCACAATTGCACTCATCTCACACGCTAGTAAAGTAATGCTCAAAATTCTCCAAGCCAAGCTTCAGCAATATGTGAACCGTGAACTTCCTGATGTTCAAGCTGGTTTTAGAAAAGGCAGAGGAACCAGAGATCAAATTGCCAACATCCGCTGGATCATGGAAAAAGCAAGAGAGTTCCAGAAGAACATCTATTTCTGCTTTATTGACTATGCCAAAGCCTTTGACTGTGTGGATCACAAGAATCTGTGGACAATTCTGAAAGAGATTGGAATACAAGACCACCTGATCTGCCCCTTGAGAAATTTGTGTGCAGGTCAGGAAGCAACAGTTAGAACTGGTCATGGAACAACAGACTGGTTCCACATAGGAAAAGGAGTATATCAAGACTGTATATTATCACCCTGTTTATTTAACTTATATGCAGACTATATCATGAGAAACGCTGGACTGGGAGAAACACAAACTGGAATCAAGATTGCCAGGAGAAATCTCAATAACCTCAGATATGCAGATGACACCATCCTTATGGCAGAAAGTGAAGAGGGACTAAAAAGCCTCTTGATGAAAGTGAAAGAGGAGAGTGAAAAAGTTGGCTTAAAGCTCAACATTCAGAAAACAAAGATCATGGTATCCGGTCCCATCACTTCATCAAAATAGATGGGGAAACAGTGGAAACAGTGTCAGACTTTATTTTTCTGGGCTCCAAAATCACTACAGATGGTGACTGCAGCCATGAAATTAAAAGACGCTTACTCCTTGGAAGGAAAGTTATGACCAACCTAGATAGCATATTCAAAAGCAGACATTACTTTGTCAACAAAGGTTCATCTAGTCAAGGCTTTGGTTTTTCCTGTGGTCATGTATGGATGTGAGAGTTGGACTTTGAAGAAGGCTGAGTGCCAAAGAATTGATGCTTTTGAACTGTGATGTTGGAGAAGACACTTGAGAGTCCCTTGGACTGCAAGGAGATCCAACCAGTCCATTCTGAAGGAGATCACTGGGAAGGAATGATGCTAAAGCTGAAACTCAGTACTTTGGCCACCTCATGTGAAGAGTTGACTCATTGGAAAAGACTCTGATGCTGGGAGGGATTGGGGGCAAGAGGAGAAGGGGATGAGAGAGGATGAGATGGCTGGATGGTATCACTGACTCGATGGACGTGAGTCTCAGTGAACTCAGGGAGTTGATGATGGACAGGAAGGCCTGGTGTGCTGCAGTTCACAGGATCGCAAAGTGTCAGACACGACTGAGAGACTGATCTAATCTAAGGGGAGGAAGAGGCTTTTTAGTTTCTCCTCACTTTCTTCCATAAAGGTGGTGTCATCTTCATATCTGAGATAATTGATATTTCTCCCAGCAATCTTGATTCCAGCTTGTGTTTCTTCCAGTCCAGCGTTTCTCATGATGTACTCTGCATAGAAGTTAAATGAGCAGGTGACAATATACAGCCTTGACGTACTCCTTTCCCTATTTGGAACCAGTCTGTTGTTCCATGTCCAGTTCTAACTGTTGCTTCCTGACCTGCCTATTTCTTAGAGACAGGTGAGGTGGTCTGGTATTTCCACCTCTTTTAGAATTTTCCA
Organism: Tragelaphus eurycerus; assembly: GCA_935064755.1. Taxonomy (NCBI): domain Eukaryota; kingdom Metazoa; phylum Chordata; class Mammalia; order Artiodactyla; family Bovidae; genus Tragelaphus; species Tragelaphus eurycerus. The sequence continues at coordinate 11,419,381 of CAKXYN010000012.1, forward strand.
CAGTTTATTGTGATCCACACAGTCAAAGGCTTTGGTATAGTCAATAAAGCAGAAATAAAAGTTTTTCTGGAACTCTCTTCCTTTTTCCATGATCCAGCGGATGTTGGCAATTGATCTCTGGTTCCTCTGCCTTTTCTAAAACCAGCTTGAACATCAGGAAGTTCACGGGTCATGTATTGCTGAAGCCTGGCTTGGAGAATTTTGCATTACTTTACTAGTGTGTGAGATGAGTGCAGTTGTGCGGTAGTTTGAGCATCTTTGGCATTGCCTTTCTTTGGGATCAGAATGAAAACTGACCTTTTCCAGTCCTGGGGCCACTGCTGAGTTTTCCAAATTTGCTGGCATATTGAGTGCAGCACTTTCACAGCATCATCTTTCAGCATTTGAAATAGCTCCACTGGAATTCCATCATCTCAACTAGTTTTGTTCATAGTGATACTTTCTAAGGCCCACTTGACTTCACATTCCAGGATGTCTGGCTCTACGTGAGTGATCACACCATCATGATTATCTGGGTCGTGAAGATCTTTTTTGTGCAGTTCTTCTGTGTATTCCTGCCACCTCGTCTTAATATCTTCTGCTTCTGTTAGGTCCATACCATTTCTGTCCTTTATCGAGCCCATCTTTGCATGAAATGTTCCCTTGGTATCTCTAATTTTCTTGAAGAGATCCCTAGTCTTTCCCATTCTGTTGTTTTCCTCTATTTCTTTGCATTGATCGCCGAAGAAGGCTTTCTTATCTCTTCTTGCTATTCTTTGGAACTCTACTTTCAGATGCTTATATCTTTCCTTTCCTCCTTTGCTTTTCACAGCTATTTGTAAGGCCTCCTCAGACAGCCATTTTGCTTTTTTGCATTTCTTTTCCATGGGGATGGTCTTGATCTCTGTCTCCTGTACAATATCTCGAACCTCAGTCTATAGTTCATCAGGCACTCTATCTATCAGATCTAGGCACTTAAATCTATTTCTCACTTCCACTGTACAGTCATAAGGGATTTGATTTAAGTTATAACTGAATGGTCTAGTGGTTTTCTCTACTTTCTTCGATTTAAATCTGTATTTGGCAATAAGGACTTCATGATCTGAGCCACAGTCAGTTCCTGGTCTTGTTTTTGCTGACTCTATAGAACTTTTCCATCTTTGGCTGCAAAGAATATAATCAATTTGATTTCATTGTTGACCATCTGGTGATGTCCATGTGTAGAGTCTTCTCTTGTGTTGTTGGAAGAGGGTGTTTTCTATCACCAGTGCATTTTCTTGGCAAAATTCTGTTAGTCTTTGCCCTGCTTCATTCCGTATTCCAAAGCCAAATTTGCCTATTACTCCAGGTGTGTCTTGAGTTCCTTCTTTTGCATTCCAGTCCCCTATAATGAAAAGGATATCTTTTCATAAGCTCAACATTCAGAAAACAAATATCATGGCATCCGGTCCCATCATTTCATGGGAAATAGATGGGGAAACAGTGGAAACTGTGGCAGACTTTAATTTTTTCGGCTCCAAAATCACTGCAGATGGTGAATGCAGCCATGAAATTAAAAGATGCTTACTCCTTGAAAGGAAGGTTATGACCAACCTAGATAGCATATTCAAAAGCAGAGACATTACTTTGCCAACAAAGGTCCGTCTAGTCAAGGCTTTGGTTTTTCCTGTGGTCACGTATGGATGTGAAAGTTGGACTGTGAAGAAGGCTGAGTGCTGAAGAATTGATGCTTTTGTACTTGGTGTTGGAGAAGACTCTTGAGAGTCCCTTGGACTGCAAGGAGATCCAACCAGTCCATTCTGAAGTTCAGCCCTGGGATTTCTTTGGAAGGAATGATACTAAAGCTGAAACTCCAGTACTTTGGCCACCTCATGAGAAGAGTTGACTCATTGGAAAAGACTCTGATGCTGGGAGGGATTGGGGGCAGGAGGAAAAGGGGACGACAGAGGATGAGATGGCTGAATGGCATCACTGACTTGATGGATGTGAGTCTGAGTGAACTCTGGGAGTTGGTGATGGACAGGGAGGCCTGGCGTGCTGCGATTCATGGGGTCGCAAAGATTTGGACACAACTGAGCGACTGAAATGAACTGAACTGAACTGAACTGAACTGAGACCCTTAAGCTAAGAGTGAGGGCTTTCAAGAAGATCACATGTGGTGGCTCCAAAAGGACGGGCTCATTTTTCTGCCTGGAAACCTCCAACAGAAGTTGGTTAACTCCTTAAATGCCACCACTCATTTTGGGGGAAAAGCCCTCCAAAGATTACTAGAAAAGTCCTTCAGAGGAACAGGCCTCCAAACAACTATAAGACAAGTGGTCTCCTCTTGTCCCACTTGCCAATTAAACAGCCCCTAAGGAGCTCGAAGACCCTAGCTGGCCCAGCCTCTCCAATGACGTGGGACCTACCCAGGAGAGGACTGACCGGTGGACTTCACACAGATGCCAGTCTCTCAATGGTATAAATACCGATTAGTCATCATGGATACATTCACAGGATGGGTTGAAGGCTTCTCCACCCTGATTGAGAAGGCTGAGGAGGTGGTAAAAAAAAAAAAAGCTGCTCCATGAAATCTTTCTGAGATTTGGTCTGCCCAGGTCGTTACAAAGTGACAATGGCACATCATTTACTTCTAAGGTCACCCAAGGGGTCTCTAAAGCACTGGGCATTACTTATTATCTCTATTGTGCCTGGATACCTCAATCTTCAGGAAAAGTAGAAAGAGCCAACCAATCCTTAAAATCAGCAATAAAAAGATAACCCAGGAGACCTCCCTAGGATGGAAGGAAGCTTTACCAATAGCTCTCCTCCGCAGCCCTATTGCCCCTAAGGAACAGGTTGGTCTTAGTCCTTATGAGATGCTATATGGGAGACCTTTTGTTTATGTCAATGACCTCTTCCTATATCTAGAGGCTCAGACCCTCTGCTCTTATACCATGGCCATTGGGCAAATCCAACAGGATATACGCTTGTGGGTGTGAACCAGGACTCAAAAGATTCTAAGGAGTCACCACTATATGTTCCATAGACTCAAGTCCTAATTAAAGTCTGGTAAGATGAGTCCCCAAAAGCTCAACTCCATCCCACATATAAGGGCCCCTACCCTGTAATACTTTCTACCCCACAGCAGTCAGGGTACTGAGGCATGACTCCTGGATTTACTAGTCATGAGTCAAGCCATGGAAGAAAACAGAAGAGGACACTCAATATACCCATGAGCCCCTGGGAGATCTCAGACACCTATTCAGAACTACAAATGAGTGCCATTCTAATGAACACCCCCAAAATCTAGTTTCTTCAGATAAGATTTCTCAGGATAGCACTGAAGAGCCAACACAGCTTTGCAGAGGTTGTACTCCAAAACAGGAAATAGATCTTCTGATCCCTGAACAAGGAGGGACTTGATCCTCATGTGATGGAAATTTGGAGTTGGATAATGCCCTTATTAGTCCTTGTTATCACCATATTGATGCTGCTTATGATTGCTCCATGTATTATCAATTGTCTAAACCGTTTTGTCTCTGCCCAGGTCAACAAGCTGCAATATGCAGTGCCAGTTCAACAAAGATATATAAAACTCCAGCTGACCACAGAAAATATTACTCACCCTTAGATGGACACTGCTATAAGGACTCTGAGGCCTGAGACTATCAAGAGGGGGAGGCCCAATACCCCTCATCATCCCAGTTCAGCAAGAAGTATCCAGAAAGACCTCGACACCCCTATTCCCAAAGAATTGGGCCTCCCATTTCTTGAGGGGGGAATGTTAGGTATTTAGAATAGGAGAAAGGAGTCCAGACTGGTGCTGGCTAAAAAAGGCAAGGAAGGGAAAAGCCCACAAAAATAGAACAAAGGAAGGTCCGAGGACCAGAGTGAGGACCTCAGGTAGAACGAACAGCACTCCTGGCTAGCCCAATTTACATAGGGCAGGCCCAGGGGGAGGGGGAAGGAAAAAAAAAAAAAAAAAAAACATATAAAAAGAGGAGCCAAAGGGCCAGGGACTCTCTCTCTGTCTCTTTCTCACTGTCTCTTCTCTCTCTCTTTCTGTCTCACTGTCTCTTCTCTCTCTCTGTCTCTCTCTCACTGTCTCTTCGCTCTCTCTGTGTCTCTGTCTCACTGTCTTGCTCTCTCCCTTGCTCTCTCCTCTTCACATCTTTTGTGTTGGCATGACCTCACGCCTTGAGGATGTATTTTCCTTTATTTTCTAAATAAAACTGAGCTGTAACATGGAGCTGTAACACTGATCTGCCGGAGAGCTGTGACATGGTCTATCTGATGGCAGTAATGCTGGTCCATCCCTTCAAGTTTTTGTTGTGATGAGACAGAACTGAGGAAATTACACACTCCCCTGACACTTCAAACTTATTCTAAGTTCTTTATTGAGGAAATGTTTTATTGTATACTTGTCTATTTTTCCTATTGAAATTACTCTAGATGTTACTTCCAAAATGATGTTTATTTTCGTATTGATTTTGTCATGGTTTAAAAAAAAAAAAAAAAAAGAAGGCCCCCAGCCTCAGTAACTTACACAATAAGCATCAACAAGCATTTATATCCTAGCTTATATGTCACTTATGTCACCCTTTACCTATTTTTTATTCCTTAGTCAAACCTGCCAGAGCAGCAGCTTTTAGGAGTTTGCCATTCTTTTCACAGAGGGAAAAGCAGGGGAGACTTTAGAAACTGGCAATGCTTCCTAAAAATTCTTCTTAGGAAATGAAATGCTATTACTTTCACCACTCTTTCTTGGCTTAAGCAATTCATGAGCAGATCTAAATATAGAGAATTATACTCTACCTACTGGCAGGCACTATAAGTCATGTTGAGTTGGATAGAAATGAAAGCATGTGGTTATGAACAATAAGAAAATGGACTGTAAGATTGATCTCATCTTTGTTTGTCCTCCAAATTTATCAGCTTCTCTTATTTCACTCATTATTTTTCTCTTTTCCTCTATATACATAAAAAACTGGTCAACTGAATCCTTTATTTTCTTGATGCAAAGTTTCATGGCATTAATTTTACTCTTACCATCACTAACAGGGATCTGGTTGCATTTAATTTCCTTATAAAATTGCTCTTTCTCATCTATTTCCAGACTTATCTAAATGGTTTCCTCTTCATTTTATTCTAGTTCTTTTATAGAGGGATATATTTACTTATTTCTGTTGGATGTATTCTAAAACTACAATTGATAAACTAGCATATATATATATATATATATATATATATATATATATATATATATATATAGTTTTAGTATTGTCGACTACAAAATATAGTCACAGCCTGAAAGTAGAGTCATTTTATTTGGTGGTAATGTTTAGGACTCTGAGCCCAGGAGACAGCATCTCAGCAGCTCTGAGCAAACTGATCCAAGGAGGTAGAAGAGGTCAGGCTATATACAAGTTTGCAACAAAAGGAGCAGGCAGTCTGAATATCAAAGACCAGGTATCAAGTTAAAGAATTTATCATTCTACATATGGGAAGATGCAGGCCTCTGGGCTCACTGAATTCATTCCTCTCGTATGCACCTCAGCTACCTGGGCCCAATCCTTTTTCCTTGTTCACCTTGCTTCTGGCAACTTCACCTCCAGCATCTCAGCAAGCACCACGGTGGGTGACAGCATCTGCTGGATCACAGTGGTGGCAGCCCTCATTCACATTTGGAGCCCAGAAATTGCTGATGGCTGTGGCATTTCTTGTTTATTGATAAGGCAGGAGATATTTTCATTTCACAGTAACCAGTATTAATAGTACAACCAAATCTGTTTCCAGAGTTTTTACAAATTTAGTCATCCACCATTTGTGTCTTGGGTTTCAGTTTAGTCCATATTTTTGACATTACTTAGTACTTTTGCCATCTTCATTTTAGTCATTCTGATGGGTATGAAGTTGGTTTCCACTGACGTTTAATTATAATTTGTCATAAATAACAAAGCTGGGTACGATTTCACATACATATTAACCATTTTAATATCCTATTTTATTGTCTATTAATGTCTTTTACCCATTTTTCTATTGGATTGTCTGCCTTTTTCTTATTGATCAATAGAAGTTCTCTATATAGTCTTGCTGAATGTTTGTTTTAGGGGAAAGTTCCCTTATTTATAAATTGTTTTATCACACTCCTAAATTTAATGTGGTTTAATACAACTTTCTTTGGTAGTTGCTGCCTTGAGGTCCAATTAAAAAAATCTTTGCATATGTGAAGTTCATGAAGTTGTCTTTTTTTTTAAATGCTATTATTTAACTTTTTTTTTAATTGAAGTAGACAACTTAAATTTTGTATGAGTTTAATTATTCATTGAAGTGATTCAGTATTTTTATAAATTCTCAGTTTACTTCCCTTGCTCTGTCCTGTCCGACTCTTTGAGAACCCATGGACTGTAGCATGCCAGACTTCCCTGTCCATCACTGACTCCCGGAGCTTGCTCAAAAGCATGTGCATTGAGTGGGTGATGCCATCCAACCATCTCATCCTCTGTTGTCCCCTTCTCCTTCTGCCTTCAAACTTCCCTGAATCTGGGTCTTTTCCAATGAGTCAGTTCTTAACGTCAGGTGGACAAAGTATTGGAGCTTCAGCTTCAGCATCAGTCCTACCAATGAATATTCAGGATTGGTTTTCTTTAGAAATGACTGGTTTGATGTCCTTTCAGTCCAAGGGACTCTCAAGAGTCTTTGAACACCGTAATTCAAAAACATCAATTCTTCAGCACTCAGCTTTCTTTATAGTCCAACTCTCACATCCATACATGACTATTGGAAAAATCATAGCTTTGATTAGATGGACCTTTGTCAGCATAGTAATATCTCTGCTTTTTAATATGCTGTCTAGGTTGATCATAGCTTCTCTTCCAAGAAGCAAGTGTCTTTTAATTTCATGGCTGCAGTCACCATCTGCAGTGATTTTGGAGACAAGAAAATAAAGTCTCTCATTGTTTCCATTGTTTTCCCAACTATTTGCCATGAGGTGATGGGACAAGATGCCATAATCTTCATTTTTTGAATGTTGAGTTTTACGCCAGCCTTTTCACTCTCCTCCTTCACTTTCATCAAGAGGCTCTTTATTTCCTCTTCACTTTCTTCCATAAGGATGGTGTCACCTGCAAATCTGAGGTTATTGATATTTCTCCCAGCAATCTTGATTCCAGGTTGTACTTCATCCACCCTGGTATTTCACATGATGTACTCTGCATGTAAGTTAAATAAGTAGGGTGACAATATACAGCCATGACGAACTCCTTTCCCGATTTGGAACCAGTCTGTTCTTCCATGTCCAGTTCTAACTACAGCTTCTTGACCTGCATACAGATTTCTCAGGAGGCAGGTAAGGTGGTTGGATATTCCCATCTCTTGAAGAATTTTCCACAGTTGTGCTCTACACAGTCAAAGGCTTTGGTGTAATCAATAAAGCAGAAGTAGATGGTTTTCTGGAACTATCTTGCTTTTTCTCTGATCCAATGCACCTTGGCAATTTGATTTCTGGTTCCTCTGCCTTTTCTAAATACAGATTGAATATCTGGAAGTTCACAGTTCACATACTACTGAAGCCTAGGTTGGAGAATTTTGAGCATTACTTTACTAGAATATGAAAAGAGTGCAATTGTGTGGTAGTTTGAACATTCTTTGGAAGTGCCGTTCTTTGGGATTAGAATGAAAACTGACCTTTTCCAGTCTTGTGGTCACTGCTGAGTTTTCCAAATGTGCTGGCATACTGAGTGCAGCACTTTTACAGCATCATCTTTCAGGATTTGAAATAGCTCAAGTGTAATTCCATAACCTCCACTAGCTCTGCTGGTAATGATTCTTCCTACGGCCACATGACTTCACATTCCAGGATATCTCGCTCTAGATGGGTGATCACACCATTGTGGTTATCTGGGTCATGAAGATCTTTTTTGTACAGTTCCTCTGTGTATTCTTGCCACCTCCTCTTAATATCTTCTGCATCTGTTAGGTCCATACACTTTCTGTCCTTTATTGTGCCCATCTTTGCATAATTCCCTTGGTATCTCTAATTTTCTTGAAGAGATCTCTAGTCTTTTTCATTCTATCATTTTCCTCTATTTCTTTGCATTGATCACTGAGGAAGGCTTTCTTATCTCTCCTTGTATTCAAATGGGTATATCTTTCCTTTGCTCCTTTGCTTTACCTTCTCTTTTCTCAGCTATTTCTATGGCCTCCTCAAACAACCATTTTGCCTTTTACATTGCTTTTTCTTGGGGATGGTCTTGATCACTGCCTCCTGTACAATTTTATGAACCTCTGTTTATAGTTTTTCAGGTACTCTGTCTATCCAATCTTTATCTCTTGAAACTATTTGTCACATCCACTGTAAACCATAAAGGATTTGCTTTAGGTAATACCTGAATGGTCTCGTGGTTTTCCCTACTTTCTTCAATTTAAGTCAGAATTTGGCAATAAGGAGTCCATGATCTGAGCCATAGTCAGCTCCTGGTCTTATTTTTCCTGACTGTATAGAGCTTCTCTATCTTTGGCTATAAAGAATATAATCCAGGTACGATGCCTGATAACGGATGCCTGGGGCTGGTGCACTGGGATGACCCAGAAGGATGATATGGGGAGGGAGGAGGGAGGAGGGTTCAGGATGGGGAACACATGTATACTTGTGGCGGATCCATCTTGAGGTATGGCAAAAGCAATACAATATTGTAAAGTTAAGCAAAATAAAATTTAATTAAAAAAAAAAGAATATAATGAATCTGATTTTGGTATTGACCACATGATGTCCATGTGTAGAGTCTTCTCTTGTGTTGTTGGAGAGAGTGTTTGCTATGACCAGTGTGTTCTCTTGGCAAAACTCTGTTTGCCCTTGACCGTCTTCATTTTGTACTCCAAAGCAAAATTTTCCTATTACTCCAGGTATCTCTTAACTTCCTACTTTAAATATTGGCTATATTCAGTACATATACAAGACATCATTATAGCTTATTTATTTTATATGTAGTATTTTGTATCTCTTAATCCTCTGTGGCTACCTTGCCCTTCTATCTTCCCTCTCTCCACTGGTAACCACTAGTTTGTTCTCTATGGTACATGTACTTAGATTTTCTTACAGTAATTTGTTTGTTTAATTCTTTAGATTCCATATTAAAGTGATAATGTATAGTATATTGTCTTTCTCTTGTGACTTATTTCACTAAGCATAAATACCCTCCAGGTCCATCCATGTTGTAAAATTTTACTCTTTTTTATGGCTGAGTGATATCCGATTATATGTGTGAGTTATTACACACACATCAGAGCTTCCTTATTCATTCATCTGTTGAAGGACACTTAGGTTGCTTTCATATCTTAGCTATTATAAATAAAGCAGCTATGAACATTGATGTGTATGTATCTTTTCTTTTTATTTTATTATTATTATTTTACTTTACAATATTGTATTGGTTTTGCCATACATGAACATGCATTAGTGTTCTTTGAATATGTATCCAGCAGTAGAATTACTGGATGATATAGTAGTTCCATTTTTAGTTTTTTGAGGATTCTCCATACCGTTTTCCATAGTAACTGCACCAATTTTCATTCCTACCAATAGTGTACTAGGATATCCTTTTCTGTATATTCTTGCCAATATTTTTTATTTGTGGCCTTTTTGAATCCCATTCTGATAAGTGTGATGTGATGTTATGGTTTTGATTTGCATTTTCCCAGTGATTAGCAAAAGCAATATTGAGCATCTTTTATGTGCCTGTAGACGATCTATCTTCTCTGGAAAAATATCTATTCAAGTCTTCTGCCCATTTTATGATGGGGTTTTCTTTTTCTATTTAATTGTATGAACTATTTCTATATTTTGTATAATAACTCCTTATTGAATATAGTGCTTGTCAATATTTCTCCCATTTGCTAGATTGTTTCTTCATTTTTTCAGTAGGTTTTAAATTTAATTAGGTCCCACTTGTTTATTTTTGCTTTTGTATCCTTTGCCTTAGGAGACAGAGTCAAAAAATATTGCTATGACTTTTGTCAAAGAATGTTTTGCCTGTGTTTTATTTTAGGAGTTTTATGGTTTGAGGGCTAATGTTGGTCTTTACTCCATTTTGAATTCACTTTTATACATGATATAATAAAATATTCTAATTTAATTATTTTACATGTAGCTGGCATCTGGTCCCATCACTTCATGGCAAATAGATGGGGAAACAATGAAAACAGTGACAAAACTATTTTGGGAGGCTCCAAAATCACTGCAGATGGTGACTATAGCCATGAAATCAAAAGATGCTTGCTTCTTGGAAGAAAAGTTATGACCAACCTAGACAGCATATTAAAAAGCAGAGACATTACTTTGCCAACAAAGGTCTGTCTAGTCAAAGCTTTGGTTTTTCCAGTGGTCATGTATGGATGTGAGAGTTGGACTATAAAGAAAGCCAAGAATAGATGCTTTTGAACTGTGGTGCTGGAGAAGATTCTTGAGAGTCCCTTGGACTGCAAGAAGCTCCAACCAGTTCATCCTAAAGGAAATAAGTTCTGAATATTCATTGGAAGGACTGATGCTGAAGCTGAAACTCTAATATTTTGACCACCTGATGCAAAGAACTGACTCGTTGGAAAAGACCCTGATGCTGGGAAAGATTGAAAGTGGGAGGAGAAGGGGACAACAGAGGATGAGGTGGTTGGAAGGTATCACCAACTCAATGGACATGAGTTTGAGTAAGCTCTGGGAGTTGGTTATGGACAGCGAAGCCTGGCATGCTGCAGTCCATCAGGTCACAAAGAGTCGGACATGACTGAGCGACTGAGCTGAACATTCTAGTTTTCCCAGCATTATTTCTTGAAGAGACTATCTTTTCTTTATTGTCTATTCTTACCTCTGTTGTTGAAGATAAATTGATGATAAGAGTGTGGGTTTGTATCTGAACTCTCTATTCTGCTCCAGTGATCTACGTGTCTGTTTTTTGTGCCTGTACCAGTCTACTTTGATTAATGTAGCTTTGTAGCATACATACATACATCCCTGAAAACAGGGAGCATGATACCTACAGCTTCGTTCTTCTTCTTCTTGTTTTTTTTTTATTTGTAAATTTTCTTTGGCTATTCAGGGTTTTTTTGTGTTCCCATATAAATTTTAGGATTACTAAAATTAGTAGTTCTGTGAAAAATGTCATGGATGTTTTAATAGGAATTGCAATAAGTCTATAGTTTGTTATGGGTAATATGGATACTTTAATAATATTAATTCTTCCATCTCATGATAACTGGATATTTTTCTAGTTCTTTGTCATCTTCAATTTCCCTCATCAGTGTTTTAAAGTTTTCAGAGTATATATCTTTCACCTCCTTGGTTAATTTTATTCCTACATACTTTATTCTTTTTGATGTGATTTTTAGATGAAGTTGTTATCTTTGTCTTTCTGATATTTCAGTATTAATGTATAAGAAAATCAACATATTTCTACACATTAATCTTGTATCCATCAACTTTACTGAATTCATTTATTAGTTCCAATAGTGTTTTGGTGGAAACTTTAGGGCTCTCTCTATATAATAACTTGACATCTGCAAATGGTGACAGTTTTATTCTTCCAGTTTGGATGCTTTTATATCCTTTCCTTATCTGATCACGTGGCTCTGACTGCCAAGAAAGTGAAAGAAAGTGAAGTCACTCAGTCGTATCTGATTCTGCTACTCTATGGACTGTAGGCCGGCAGGCTCGTCTATCCATGGGATTTTCTAGGCAAGAATACTGGAGTAGGTTGCCTTTTCCTTCTCCAGGGTATCTTCCCAACCCAGGGAATGAGCCTGGCTCTCCCACATTGCAGGCCAACCCCTTACTGTCTGAGCTGCCAGGCCAAGACTGTGCTAAATAGAAATAATGAGAGTAGGCATTTTGCTTTTTCCCTCATTTTAGAGGAGAAACTTTCAGCTTTTCATCACTGAGTATGATATTAGTTATGAGTTTTTCATAAATTGTCTTTATTGGATTGCTATATGTTCTCTCTATACCAGCTTTGATGAGAATTTTTTCTTATCACAAGTGAATGTTGAATTTTATCTGAAAACAGAGACATTACTTGCCAACAAAAGTCCATCTAGTCAAGGCTATGGTTTTTCTGGTAGTCATGTATGGATGTGAGAGCTGGACTGTGAAGAAAGCTATGTGCTGAAGAATTGATGCTTTTGAACTGTGGTGTTGGAGAAGACTCTTAAGAGTCCCTTGGATTGGAAAGAGATCCAACCAGTACATTCTGAAGGAGATAGATCATGTATGTTCTTTGGATGGAATGATGCTAAAGCTGAAATTCCAGTACTTTGGCCACCTCATGAGAAGAGTTGACTCATTGGAAAAGACTCTGATGCTGGGAGGGATTGGGGGCAGGAGGAGAAGGGGATGACAGAGGATGAGATGGCTGGATGGCATCACTGACTCGATGAACATGAGTTTGAGTGAACTCTGGGAGTTGGTGATGGACAGGGAGGCCTGGAGTGTTGCGATTCATGGGGTCACAAAGAGTCAGACACGACTAAGCAACTGAACTGAACTGAACTAATGGTTTATTTTTCCTTTTGTTTGTATAGTGATTGATTTGTGAATACTGAACCATCCTTGAATCCCTGGAATATATCTTACTCAATAATGGTGTATGATCCTTTTAACATAATGTTGAATTAAATTTGCTAATATTTTGGTGCATCTATATTTATCAGAGATATTGGCAGTATTTTTTTTTTTTTTTGGTCATGGTTTTGTCTGGTTTTGCTATCAGAGTAATGGTAGGTTCATAAGATGAACTGGTGAGTGTTCGTTCTGTTCTTTTCAATTTTTTGGAATAGTTTGAGAAGTATAGATATTATACAAATATTTTTTAATTGGAGGAAAATTGCTTTACAGTATTGGGTTGGGTTTTGCCATAGAACAACAAAAATAAGCCATAATTATACTTATATCCCCTCCTTCTTGAGCCTCCCTCACCTCCCCACGTCTCACCTCTCTATGTCATCACAGAGCACCAAAGTGGGATCCCTGTGTTATATAGAAATTTCTCACCAGCTTTCTATTTTACACATGAAGTGGTCAAACAAGAGATGGCAAGAGTGAATGTTGACATTCTAGGAATTAGCGAACTAAAATGGACTGGAATGGGTGAATTTAACTCAGAGGACCATTATATCTACTACTGTGGGCAGGAATCCCTCAGAAGAAATGGAGTGGCCATCATGGTCAACAAAAGAGTCCGAAATGCAGTACTTAGATGCAATCTCAAAAACGACAGAATGATCTCTGTTCGTTTCCAAGGCAAACCATTCAATGTCACAGTAATCCAGGTCTATGCCCCAACCAGTAACGCTGAAGAAGCTGAAGTTGAACGGTTCTATGAAGACCTACAAGACCTTTTAGAACTAACACCCAAAAAGATGTCCTTTTCATTGTAGGGGACTGGAATGCAAAAGTAGGAAGTCAAGAAACACCTGGAGTAACAGGCAAATTTGGCCTTGGAATACGGAATGAAGCAGGGCAAAGACTAACAGAGTTTTGCCAAGAAAATGCACTGGTCATAGCAAATACCCTCTTCCAACAACACAAGAGAAGACTCTATACATGGACATCACCAGATGGTCAACACCAAAATCAGACCGATTATATTCTTTGCAGCCAAAGATGGAGAAGCTCTATACAATCAGCAAAAACAAGACCAGGAGCTGACTGTGGCTCAGACCATGAACTCCTTATTGCCAAATTCAGACTTAAATTGAAGAAAGTAGGAAAAACCACTAGACCATTCAGGTATGACCTAAATCAAATCCCTTATGATTATACAGTGGAAGTGAGAAATAGATTTAAGGGCCTAGATCTGATAGATAGAGTGCCTGATGAACTATGGAATGAGGTTCGTGACATTGTACAGGAGACAGGGATCAAGACCATCCCCATGGAAAAGAAATACAAAAAAGCAAAATAGCTGTCTGGGGAGGCCTTGCAAATAGCTGCGAAAAGAAGAGAAGTGAAAAGCAAAGGAGAAAAGGAAAGATATAAATATCTGAATGCAGAGTTCCAAAGAACAGCAAGAAGAGATAAGAAAGCCTTCTTCAGCAATCAATGCAAAGAAATAGAGGAAAATAACAGAATGGGAAAGACTAAGGATCTATTCAAGAAAATCAGAGATACCAAAGGAACATTTCATGCAAAAATGGGCTCGATAAAGGACAGAAATGGTATGGACCCAATGGAAGCAGAAGATATTAAGAAGAGATGGCAAGAATACACAGAAGAACTGTACAAAAAAGAGCTTCACGACCCAGATAATCATGATGGTGTGATCACTGACCTAGAGCCAGACATCCTGGAATGTGAAGTCAAGTGGGCCTTAGAAAGCATCACTACGAACAAAGCTAGTGCAGGTGATAGAATTCCAGTGGAGCTATTCCAAATCCTGAAAGATCATGCTGTGAAAGTGCTGCACTCAATATGCCAGCAAATTTGGAAAACTCAGCAGTGGCCACAAGATTGGAAGAGGTCAGTTTTCATCCCAATCCCAAAGAAAGGCAATGCCAAAGAGTGCTCAAACTACCACACAATTGCACTCATCTCACACACTAGTAAAGTAATGCTCAAAATTCTCCAAGCCAGGCTTCAGCAATATGTGAACCGTGAACTTCCTGATGTTCAAGCTGGATTTAGAAAAGGCAGAGGAACCAGAGATCAAATTGCCAATATCTGCTGGATCATGGAAAAAGTAAGAGTTCCAGAAAAACATCTATTTCTGCTTTATGGACTATGCCAAAGCCTTTGACTGTGTGGATCACAATAAACTGTGGAAAATTCTGAAAGAGATGGGAATACCAGACCACCTGATCTGCCTCTTGAGAAATCTGTATGCAGGTCAGGAAGCAACAGTTAGAACTGGTCATGGAACAACAGACTGGTTCCAAATAGGAAAAGGAGTATGTCAAGGCTGTATATTGTCACCATGTTTATTTAACTTATATGCAGAGTACATCATGAGAAATGCTGGACTGGAAGAAACACAAGCTGGAATCAAGATTGCTGGGCGAAATATCAATAACCTCAGATATGCAGATGATACCACCCTTATGGCAGAAAGTGAAGAGGAGCTAAAAAGCCTCTTGATGAGAGTGAAAGTGGAGAGTGAAAAGGTTGGCTTAAAGCTCAACATTCAGAAAACGAAGATCATGGCATCCTTTCCCATCACTACATGGGAAATAGATGGGGAAACAGTGGAAACTGTGTCAGACTTTATTTTTCTGGGCTCCAAAATCACTGCAGATGGTGACTGCAGCCATGAAATTAAAAGACGCTTACTCCTTGGAAGGAAAGTTATGACCAACCTAGATAGCATATTCAAAAGCAGAGACATCACTTTGCCAACAAAGATTCGCCTAGTCAAGGCTATGGTCTTTCCTGTGGTCATGTATGGATGTGAGAGCTGGACTGTGAAGAAGGCTGAGCACAGAAGAATTGATGCTTTTGAACTGTGGTGTTGGAGAAGACTCTTGAGAGTCCCTTGGACTGCAAGGAGATCCAACCAGTCCATTCTGAAGGAGATCAGCCCTGGGATTTCTTTGGAAGGAATGATGCTAAAGCTGAAACTCCAGTATTTTGGCCACCTCATGCGAAGAGTTGACTCATTGGAGAAGACTCTGATGCCGGGAGGGATTGGGGGCAGGAGGAGAAGGGGACGACAGAGGATGAGATGGCTGGATGGCATCACTGACTCAATGAATGTGAGTCTGAGCGACCTCCGAGAGCTGCTGATGGATAGGGAGGCCTGGCGTGCTGCGGTTCATGGGGTCGCAAAGAGTCGGACACGACTGAGCGACTGATCTGATCTGATCTGAGTGTATGTATGTTGATGGTAATAGTACTTTTATATGCTTGTAATACTCCTGTTAATTTGTCTGGTCCTGGACTTTTCTTTGCTGGGATTTTTAAAATTACTAATTCAAGTGATTTATTTTTTAGATTGTCTATTTCTTCCAGATTCATCTTGAAAGATTGTATATTTCTAAAAACTTACCCATTTATTCTACGTTGTCCAATTTATTGAAATAAAACTCTTTGAAGTATTCTCTTATTATATTTTGTATCTGTGTGATATTAGTTGCTGTTTCTCCTCTTTCTTTTCTTATTTATTTGTGTTCTCTTTTTCTTGATGCATCTCACTATAGGCTTATCAATTTTGTTTATTTTTCCAGAAAACAGCTCTTGCTTTCACTGATCTTTTCTAGTTTTGATATGTCTTTTTTTTTTTTTTCTTACTGATATTTATTATTTTCTTTTTCCTTTTGCTGACTTTGGACATTGTTTGTTGTTCTTTTCCTTCCTAATTCCTTTAGATAATGGGTTAGGTTGGTTGGTTGAGATTTTTGATTTTTGTTTCTTGTTTCTTGAGGTAGTCCTGTATCACTGTGAACTTGCTTTTGCCGCTTCACACAAATTTTAGAAGTTGTGTTTACATTTCCATTTCTCTTGAGGTATGTTCTAATTTCCTCTTTGATTTATCCATTGACCCATTTGTTTTTTAATAGCATGTTGTTTAATCTCCATGGTTTGTGTTTTCCCAATTATTCTTCTTGTAATTTATTTCTAATTTCAACATTGGTATTTTTTTTTAATGCTTTCTACAATTTCTGTCCTCTTAAATTTATTGAAAGAGGTTTAGGGACGTGGAATGTGATCTTCCTGGAGACTGATATACCTGTGTACTTGAAAAGAATAAGTTTAAGTTTCTTGTAGCCCAGTCATTCATCACACTGTTTTTCAAACCAGCTAGGAAGACTTGTCTCCCCAGTGTTGAACCCTAGGCCTGGTACGCCCAGTAAGTGGTTTGGATTGCTCACTTGTATTAGAGGATTTCTGGGCCTGTGTAATATCCCATTTCTTCTGTGCCTTTCCTAGATCCTGACCCGCTTGTTTCTATTTCCTTAACAATTGACTCCATGTGGATCTTTCTTACATCCTTGGTTGTATAAGAATGTGCTGTCTGTAGTTTATTTCAGTGGTAATTGTTCCACATGTAGATGTATTTTAGATGTATTCATGGGATAGGTGAGCTCTCTGTCCTTGTATTTTTTCATCTTTAGTTCTTCCATCACTTTAATTTTTTAAATTTTATTTTATTTTTAAATTTTACAATATTGTATTGGTTTTGCCATATATCAAAATGAATCCGCCACAGGTATACATGTGTTCCCCATCCTGAACCCTCCTCCCTCCTCATACCATCCCTCTGGATCGTCCCAGTGCACCAGCCCCAAGCATTCAGTATTGTGCATCGAACCTGGAGTGGCAACTCATTTCATATATGATATTATACATATTTCAATGCCATTCTCCCAAATCATCCCACCCTCTCCCTCTCCCACAGAGTCCAAAAGACTGTTCTATACATCAATGTCTCTTTTGCTGTCTTGTATACAGGGTTATTGTTACCATCTTTCTAAATTCCATATATATGCGTTAGTATACTGTATTGGTGTTTTTCTTTCTGGCTTACCTCACTCTGTATAATAGGCTCCAGTTTCATCCACCTCATTAGAACTGACTCAAATGTATTCTTTTTAATGGCTGAGTAATACTCCATTGTGTATATATACCACAGCTTTCTTATCCATTCATCTGCAGATGGACATCTAGGTTGCTTCCATGTCCTGGCTATTATAAACAGTGCTCCGATGAACATTGGGGTACACGTGCCTCTTTCAATTCTGGTTTCCTTAGTGTGTATGCCCAGCAGTGGGATTGCTGGATCATAAGGCAGTTCTATTCCCAGTTTTTTAAGGAATCTCCACACTGTTCTTCATAGTGGCTGTACTAGTTTGCATTCCCACCAACAGTGTAAGAGGGTTCCCTTTTCTCCACACCCCCTCCAGCATTTATTGCTAGTAGACTTTTGGATCGCAGCCATTCTAACTGGCATGAAATGGTACCTCATAGTGGTTTTGATTTGCATTTCTCTGATAATGAGTGATGTTGAGCATCTTTTCATGTGTTTCTTAGCCATCTGTATGTCTTCTTTGGAGAAATGTCTATTTAGTTCTTTAGCCCATTTTTTGATTGGGTCATTTATTTTTCTGGAATTGAGCTGTAGGAGTTGTTTGTATATTTTTGAGATTAGTTGTTTGTCTGTTGCTTCATTTGCTATTATTTTCTCCCATTCTGAAGGCTGTCTTTTCACCTTGCTTATAGTTTCCTTTGTTGTGCAGAAGCTTTTAAGTTTAATTAGGTCCCATTTGTTTATTTTTGATAACAGGGGATGACAGAGAATGAGATGGCTGGATGGCATCACTGACTCGATGGACGTGAGTCTGAGTTAACTCCGTGAGTTGGTGATGGACAGGGAGGCCTGGCCTGCTGCGATTCATGGGGTCACAAAGAGTTGGACATGTCTGAGCGACTGAACTGAACTGAATAAAAGTTTAAGAAATAAATCTTACAAGTAGAAGCCATAGGGGAAGTCCCTTTAGCCACAATGTTGTGCAATCAGGTAGAGAGACGGATTTGTAAACCCCGGGGCAAGGTTCTACCTACCAGAGGCCGCTGGTATTCAGAGACCCTAGGGGAAGCCACCGTCACCATGTCTGACCAGGAAGCAAAACCTTCGATCGAAGACTTCGGGGATAAGGAGGAAGGAGAATATATTAAAGTCAATGAACAGGATAGCAGTGAAATTCACTTCAAAGTGAAAATGACGACGCTTCTCAAGAAACTCAATCATACCATCATAGTCAGGGAGTTCCCATGATTTCACTCAGGTTTCTCTTTGAAGGTCAGAGAATTGCCGATAATCACACTCCAAAAGAACTGGGAACGGAGAAAGAGGTGATTGAAGTTTATCAGGAATAAACAGGGGGTCGTTCAACGGTTGAGATACTCTTTTTTTATTTTTTTTTTTCTCCTTAATCCTTTTTTATTTTTTAAAATAGTTATTTTGTAATGTGGTATTCAAAACAGAATTGAAAACTAGCACCCTATCTCTTTAAAACATCTGGTAATTTGAATTCTAGGACCCATTATTCATTACTGTTTCTTTTAATTATGCTGATTTTTGGTGACCAAACCTCAGCCCCCTTCGTATCACTCTTTCCTTTTTAAAATTACATATGTGCATAGAGAGGCCTCCTTTTCCAGGACTGTGAGATTGCAGGCTTGTGATAAATAAGATTGACTAATGCTAGTGTTCCTTATGACTCTCCAGTTGGCTCTGAAGTTCTAGCATGTGATTGCTTCATTCCTGGAGATGGAAGTTTTTGGAAAACAGAATTGTGGAAAAATGACCTTTCCTTAATTTGAAGCCACTTTTAAAATCTGAGGGTCTGGACCAAAAGAAGAGGAATATCCAGTTGGAGTCAAAATGACAGAGGTGTTGAGAACAATAACTCCAAAGATGGCTTCACTGAAGAGAAACCATTTTAAGATCAGAGAAAAATCTTGTCAGAAGATCCCAGAAAAGATTTAATTTTCATTAGTGGTTAAAGTTATTCATGCAGAAGTGTATATAACAGAACGCTGCTCTTTTTGACTTTATTTGTACTTTTTGGCCTGGGATATGGGTTTTAAATGGACATTGTCTGTACCAGTGTCATTTAAATAAACAAAATATTTGTTAAAAAAAATCTTACAAGTATTCTGTATATGCCATGGAATTAAAGCCCAAGATACATAAAAGAAATATATTATATTAAATTCCATCTTGTCTAAAGAGGAGGACCAGATTATGTTTTATTCTGTCCCCGAGAACAAGGAAGCAGCAGTTTCCAACCTGAAACCAAATTAATAGCCTGTGGTTTCTGAGATAAATTATCCCCAAAGGGCATCATGTATCCCAGATCAGGAAATCAGGAGCACTGTTGGGTTTTAAGTGATATAAAGTCAGATCTATGCAAATATGTGGTCATTTGTGAAAAAGAAGCATCCATAAACTCCTTTCCCAGGGGCACTTGGTCCTAGAAACAGGGATGTTAGGAGCCTGGGGGAAACTGAGGTACCAGCTCTTTCCAGCAGCCATGTTTTAACAAGCTATTCTTACCACATAAAACTTCACATTATTTCTAAGAGCAGACATACCAGTCTTGGCCTGGCTCACATCCAATTTGGGTAATTGCATTTTGTCATCTTTCAGGTCTCCCTGGCACTTTCAGTTAGCCATAATTTATATTCTTTCCAGTTTACAATTGAAACTGCCTTGTATTGCAGCTGTGGGGTTACACAGAGAAGGCAGCTAAATTAACAAACAGCCAGTACATTATTGATGTTTTTCAGTTCTCTTTTGCCTTACATTTCTACGATGTGCTAAAGGTCAGGGATTATTAGTTCCATTTTATAAGAGAGACCATTCAAGCTCCACAGTAATTTACATCCATGAGGAGTTGGAGTACAAAGTGAAAAATAAATTCCCATTTGGGTATATGCTTGTACCTTAGAACTGAAAAAAGGAAATAACAAATCTTTTCTAAAAGAGAGTGAATCACTTCAATATATTAATAAATAGAGGTATAATGTTCTTCTTTCCTCTGCTTCTTAAAAAAAAAAAAGTATTTATTAAGTTTCACCTTGTACTGAGTATTGTTCCAGGTGTTGAAGTCCAGAGGTAAACAGTGGATGGCTTTTCTCAGATCCTTAAAATACACCAATCCCTGGTTAGCTCATTTGATATTCACAAGAGCTTTATGAAGTGTACACTAATGTTAGTCCTATCTTACATGTGAGGAACTGAAGCAAAGTGTTAATAACTTTGCAGAGGATAGCACTTACAATCAAAGCTTCAAACCTCAGCTATTTGATGCCAATACCTGTGCTCTCCATCACTGTAATAATCTCTTCCATGCGCAGAATATTCCTGGACTTCACTATTACATATTGGAAGATGGACAATAAACAAACAAATAAGCAAGAGAACTCTCTGAGTGATCAAATATGAGTGCTGTGAAGAGAATTAAAATATTCTGACTAGGTGGAGTCATGAGGTATTGCTTAAGCTAGGTGATAAAAAGGCTTTTCTATTTATACGGGAAGATCTGGAACAGAAAAGGAGCCAGCTAAGCAAATATGAAGGAAACAGTGTTGGAAATAGAAAGAAGACCCGGTGCCAGGACCCTGGTATGTTTGCAGAATCAGAATCAGCCCAAAATGGCTGGAGCACATAGATTAAATTTGGTTGGAGACAGACAGGCACAGGATTACATAGGACCTAAACCTAAAAATGTTTAGCTTTTGTTTTACTTGCACTTTTGAAGGTTTTAAGTAGATAAATGACATATTCTATTTTAAAAGATTATTTTAAAGGGAGGATCTATTTAAGGTGTGGGCAAGAGTGTAAGAGAAACAATTCAAGGTCCCAGGTAAGAGATGATTGTTAGCTGGACTAGGGCACATTTAGAGATTAGAAGGAAAAGGGGATGGATTTAGAATATGCTTTTGTTGACTTTGCTGGTGGATATTGGAGGGTGGCAAGTAAGGAAAAGAAAAGACTCAAAAAAAGAAAAAAAAAAATAGTTAAACCTAAGTATTTCACCAAAGGATTTTGGTGGTTTCTTCTGAGAATTCTTAGCTGGGATAAAAATGATGATGAAATGATATTTAAATTTTATTTCCTTAATGTTCATTAACCAAGTCAGTAGTGAAAGTCGTTCATTCATGTCCAACTCTTTGCGACCCTACGTGCTAGAGCCTGTCAGGCTCCTCTGTCCATGGAATACTCCAGGCAAGAATACTAGAGTAGGTTGCCATTCCCTTCTCCAGGGGATCTCCCTCACCCAGGGATGGAACCTAGGTCTCCTGCATTGTAGGAAGATACTTTACCATCTGAGCCACTAGATGAAATAAATTTGCATTTATTTTAAGAAATGATTTAAGGTACATATGAGCACTGTTAGCCTTGTTTGAATTATTTATCAATGTGTGTAAAATGGATTTATGATTTTACAAAATTGGATAGAAATCTGTTCATTTAAGATCACTACTTATTATCATCATGGAAAGTGATATTCAGAAAAGGGTTTTGTACATGTTATTTTGGTGTACAACATACAAAGTCAAATACAAATAAGACACTATTTACAGCAAATGAATAGGATATCAAATTATCGTGTCGAAGTCACATCTTCTTAATGGAAGACATTTTGTTTTTTTAAATGAAAGTGTGAGAGGATTCATGATGGTCCTTAAATTGTGTCAATTGTGTGCATTAAAAAAAATTGCCTAACATAATTTAAAGTGGATGTATTTTACAGAAAACTGTTTAAGGATTTTGGAAAAACTGAAAGTATTTTCCATAAGATGTAATGGGACCTGAGATAACACTAATACATTTGATTACTAAAACAACTATGGAGAGATTGCATGTTTTTTTTTTTTAATATACAATGTATCCTCTTAGGTTTGAGCTAATATTTTGACAGACTGTCTGTCTACAGTCCCTTTTCCAGCATAAGTGCACAGATTAAAAAAAAAAAAAAAGCCTGATCTCAAAGGGTTATTAATTTCGGGTGCCAAAGAAATTGGAGGAAGGTGACACGGATGTACAATGGTAGAGCATTTGTAGTATTAGATATCCATAGATAATCTATGGTAAATTTCAATTTTTTGCCATTCTTACCTGGGTTCCAAACTTACAAGAGGAGGATTTCTACCTGGCTAAATTGCAAATGACTTAGTTCTTGCATTTCCTAGTCCAGTTGATAAAATTGTCATTCAGTTGGTTCTCCAAGCTCCTATGTTGAAAGCTGCTCCTAGCAGTTTAACAACCCTACACTCAATCTTTTACTAAGTCTGATTAAGTTAACCTTTCAAATACCTCTCCAGTTTCCTCCCCCACCCCCACCCTTTACTATCACTACTATGTTATGTCTCCTTCCTCCATCTCTAGGCTGGATTATTGCAGTAGTTCTCTAGTTCCTCCCTTCTGGCTCTTCCCCATTCCTTTTGGCTTTTCACCACTCCAACTCAGCATCTATGCTGATTCCAGTTATCTCAAAAAGAAATTTAATTACTCTTTTAAAACATTTACCTCTCTCCTCATGACCCTCAAATTAAATCTACACCCCTTAATGTGGTAACATCCCTTTATGAAATGGCCTTACCTGATTTTACCACTGTGGTCCATCTTTCACATTTCCTGACAGAATCTTAACCATCTCCCAAGGGTCATCTCTAGTTCCAAACCTCTTTCACATTCCTGAGATTTTTAGTATCTTTATTCAGCTTGCTTAAATAGTTTCTGCTCTCTTCTCACTTGAATATATTTATCCCAAAGCTGGATTTTCATTTGTTTTCTATATGAAAATCTTCTCTTTAAGAGTCTCAAAAATACAAGCAAAATTTATAAGGAAAAGGGCTTCTCAGGTGGTGCTGGCAGTATAGAACCCATCTGCCAATGTAGGAGACATAAGAGACACGGGCTTGATCCCTGGATTGGGAAGGTTCCCTGGAAGAGGGGATGGCAACCCACTCCAGTATTCTTGCCTGGAGAATCCCATGGACAGAGGAGCCTGGCAGGCTACAGTCCATAGGGTTGCACAGAGTCAGACATGACTTAAGTGACTTAGCAAGCACGCATAAGGAAAAAACCCAGGTAGGAAGCCAGCACAATCACAATTCCTCTAGATTTCTGTTCCTCAAGTTTCTTTCTTTTTGGTTTCCTCTCTCAATTCATACCTTTCTCAGATTTTTGTTGGAGTAGCTGCTCAGATCAGATCAGATCAGTCGCTCAGTCGTGTCCGACTCTTGCGACCCCATGAACCGCAGCACGCCAGGCCTCCCCTGTCCATCACCAGCTCCCGGAGGTCACTCAGACTCGCATCCATCGAGTCAGTGATGCCATCCAGCCATCTCATCCTCTGTCGTCCCCTTCTCCTCCTGCCCTCAATCCCTCCCAGCATCAGAGTCTTCTCCAATGAGTCAACTCTTCGCATGAGGTGGCCAAAATACTGGAGTTTCAGCTTTAGCATCATTCCTTCCAAAGAAATTCCAGGATTGATCTCCTTCAGAAAGGACTGGTTGGATCTTCTGCTAGTAGCACTATTAACTCTAGTTTTCTCCACATTTTTGATAACATTTTCAATTTTTTGACGAGATTTTGTTAGAGCATTATGACTGTAATCTGATTCAGTAAGTCTGGGTCTAAAGAAACACATCTGTTTTTTCTTTGCTATTAGAGTTGAGAACAAAAGTGCAAAAGCATAAAATTTAGGCATAGAAACTGGAACTTTTTCTTCGCTGTTGCTACATCACAGTCACTAATGCTTGGGCTTGACCAAAGCCTCTTTTCACTCCTTAAAAGCCTCTTTGTCCCAAGTTTTGTCTAGAACATCTCTTTCCTAAGACACATCTCTTCCATTCCCATTCCTTTTCCTTTTTTACCCTGAGGGTCATTTACTATCACAACTCCTTCACTGTTTTGTTTTGTTTTTCCCTTTCCAGGAACCAGTTTGAACCAGGAACCTCTGGAAAGAAATGAGTACTAAATGGATGCTCACATTTCCCTCCCTGAGAATACCAGACATTACTGTCTCCCTCTGCTTGATGAAAGATAAAGATTTTTTAGTGGGTTTTTTTGGGAGGGTATTAAAATTTGCGTCTCAGAATATATGATAAACGCTAAAGATATTGCAATATTTAAATGATAGGGTGGACGCAGATAGATGACAGATTGTTTTTCAGTCTAATGGCTTAAAATATGCAGAGTACAAGCTTTTAAATTTTAGTGTAATTAATTGCTACAGTTGTATAATTGCTTGTCATCTTAGTTTTTGTCCTAATATGAATATTTTTTTCCTTCTGTGCAATCTCTTACTTGAGGGAGAATCAGATCAGATCAGATCAGATCAGTTGCTCAGTCGTGTCTGACTCTTTGCGACCCCATGAATTGCAGCACATCAGACAGGGAGAATAGAATCCAACAAATATACTGCAAACAATACACTAAAATTATGTGCATATGGAATCATAGAATATATAGAAAAAATCCTTTTGAAAACTATATAATACTGTCATCGTTTAATCTAGACCTTTTATTTTTACTCATGAAGAAATCAAATCTGGGAGATAAGATGACTTTCTAAAGACTACACAAAGACCATTCTCTTAGTTACTAAGCATACTGACCCTGAGTCCAGTCCCTTTTCTATCATATCCAAAAGCTTGTCTTAGCAAAAATTTTCCATGTTCTTGTATTTCCTTGTTCTTCTGCAATCATCTTCTAAACCACTGGCCTTAAACTTACGTAGAATACAGAAAAGCTCATCTGAGGTAGCACAGTGGGAATGACCCAGAACAGATCTCATCTGCTAAATCTGACTTGCGTTTGTGACTTAGTTCTTCTCGGGTTTTGATGGGTACTGTCATATAAAAGCTAAGCAAGAAGGGACATGAGACATGAGATGCTAGTAATAACATAGTGCTGTTGATAAACCAAGTTTTGTTTCTTTTTCATTTTTGCTAAAGAATGTCACATTCCTAGAAGAAGGGTCAGGTCCTGAAGGGGCTGTTAGTGGCATCCCAACCAAGGTCCTTCCAGATATGATGACTTTCCTCTGTGGAAGTTTGGGTTGTTCTAGTACGCTTGAGTGTGCTCTCCGTGGTGCTGAGGGGCCCAGTGCTAAAAATAGCTGTTACAAATTCCTCTCCCTTCTGGCGAAATCATCTTACCGTGTGTTTCAGAGCTTTACAGTTGCCTAGAGGAAGCTAAGAAAGCTTTGCAGCCATTTCAAAAACATAACAGCTCAAAAAAGTAGCTTTCAGAAAATCCTGTTTATGACAGCTGAAGTTGAAAAATTCATATCACCAGGAGAAACAGATTTAAATTTGTGTAATTATTTTGTTGTTCCTAAAATAATACTCCTTATATGTTCTTAAAAATTAAAGGAAGAGCTTTGATTGCTGTGTCCCTAGTTATATTTTTCTCCAAAAATTTGTAGTATAATATGATATAGAGTAATTGTCAACCAAAAGAATAAAAACTATCTAAAGAAAATTAAATACAGTTCACCCTGTGGATACAGAAATACTAGATAAGAATTAAGAGTCAGCTCCAAGTTGGGGTCTCTATAAAATAATCAAGCAGGAGCAGTCAGACAAAGAAAGATGGGAATGCCTTTTATGGTATGAGTTAATATAAGTTGCATGGTGTGAATAATTGCATATTTAGAAGATCCCCTCTATCTACAGTCCCTACATATTAAAAAAAAAAAAAAAAGCTCCTTATTCAGCTGCTGCACCTACTAAAGTGAATATTCATAGGGGATATACTGATGTACTTAATTACTCCAAAATGGCCTTGGATGCTTCCTATTTTTCTGGGGAGGGGACCCTTATTGTAAATGGAGGCATTCTCTGTGATGAACATAGTATTGGAATTTTAAACTGCACTTATGCCCTCTTATCCATCTCTGATATACTTTAATAACACTTTTATTGACATTCAAGCTTCCTAACCTTTGTCTCTGCTAGTGGAATATGATATCCCCCAAAAAAACTCTGCAATGTGAAATTCTGTACCTAGTTGAGATTTGCATCTCCATCTCATATTTTGTTTGCAATTGCTTTTCACTTCACTTAGGGTAGGAGGTTGTCCTAATATGAATTCCTAACAGGTAGTTCTAAGATAAACCTTGGAATACTCCACCAAGCCATTTTACTCATCATGCCCAATCTCTTTCTGAGTTTCGAACTGTCTAGACCCTGAAAGCAAACAAATGGGAGAAAGTAAGGCCACCAAAAGCACTAACAACCATAAATGTCACTGCAAACTAGGTACTCAAGGCCCTCCCTAACTGTATTACTTGCCAGTTATTGAAAGATCTCTGTAAACACTTCTTTTTACACCTTTCTTGGCCAACAAAGGTTCGTCTAGTCAAGGCTATGGGGGAAGGCAATGGCACCCCACCCCAGTATTTTTGCCTGGAAAATCCCATGGACAGAGGAGCCTGGTAGGCTCCAGTCCATGGGGTCGCTAAGAGTCAGACACGACTAAGCGACTTCACTTTCACTTTTCACTTTCATGCATTGGAGAAGGAAATGGCAACCCACTCCAGTGTTCTTGCCTGGAGAATCCCAGGGACAGGGGAGCCTGGTGAGCTTCCGTCTATGGGGTCACACAGAGTCGGACACGACTGAAGCGACTTAGCAGCAGCAGCAGCAGCAGTCAAGGCTATGGTTTTTCCTATGGTCATGTATGGATGTGAGAGTTGGACTGTGAAGAAGGCTGAACACTGAAGAATTGATGCTTTTGAACTGTGGTGTTGGAGAAGACTCTTGAGAGTCCCTTAGACTGCAAGGAGATCCAACCTGTCCATTCTGAAGATCAGCCCTGGGATTTCTTTGGAAGGAATGATGCTAAAGCTGTAACTCCAGTACTTTGGCCACCTCATGTAAAGAGTTGACTCATTGGAGAAGACTCTAATGCTGGGAGGGATTGGGGGCAAGAGGAGAAGGGTACAACAGAAGATGAGATGGCTGGATGGCATCACTGACTCGATGGACGTGAGTCTGAGTGAACTGTGGGAGTTGGTGATGGACAGGGAGGCCTGGCGTGCTGCGATTCATGGGGTCGCAAAGAGTCAGACACAACTGAGTGACTGATCTGCCTACTGATGCTTTGGGTCTTGCTGATATTTCTTAGGAGGTGAGTCTATTTTTATAAATCTTAACTATTGATGATGTTACTTTTCTCATTCTTGTTGTTTCTCAACTCACACTATCTCTGTTGATGAGCATTTCCTTATTAGAGTTACAAACATTTGATTGGGCACTAGTGACCTCATTACTAAATCTTGTTTAACTTTTCCTCAGAAAGCACTCTCTTTCTTTGGCCCTATGACACCATACCATACTATTGCTTTCTTCCACTGCTGCACATACCCTTGAAGGTTAGTGTTTCTGTACTAGGCTTTCTTCTACATTGCCAAAGTGGTTCTGTCTACTATCAAATATTCAATTATCCCTCATGTACTAATGACCTACTCCTACCATTTTCCAAAACTCTTATTCCAAATGTCCAACTACCTTTTCAACATTTCTACCCAAGTATCTTGCTGGATTCTCTAATCAACATATCCAAAATTGAACGTATCACCTTACCCACAAAACACACACACACACAACCTTCTTTATTACCACCTTTACGTTTATTTTCAAATAATAAAACCAATATCATGGTTATCCTCACCAAACTTCTGGCATCTTTCCTTAACCCCATTTTCCCCTGATACTTTCATACAAAAACTCACTATTTCTTACCCACTCTATTCTATGGCCATTTTCTCTTCTCTTCACTTTCAATCACAAACTCAGAGGAGCCACCATCAGCTCTTATCTGAATTGCTGCAACAGCTCTGCTTTCGTTGTTGCCCAGAACTACCTCCCCTCACCTATTCTTCACAAAGAAGTCATCATAGTTTTAAAGCATATTTTATTATAATGATTCTCATGTAAGTCCTGAGTGTATTTTTTTTTCTTTTTAAAGTCACCATTAGGATGAAAGTCACACTTGCCAGTTCTGACCCTTGATTATCTCTCCAGCCTTTCTCCTGACTCCTCAATGCCTCCCTTTGTTTCATGTTCCAATCATGTTGACAGCTTTAGAAGTTGTTGAATAGGCCATATTCTCTCTGGACTTCTGATCTTCCTCTGTTTCCCTTCCTACTCTTCTCTTTATGTAGCTGATTTAAAAGTCATTTTCTCGAAGAAACCATTCCTGTGGCTCCTTCATTCTCTCCACACACTCAGGTGCTTTGCTCGTCTCACTTCTGGTGCATTCCCATTGTATCATTTATTTATGATTATTCCTTTCTTTTCCTTTATTTTGTCTCCAATATTTAGCACAGTGTTTGGTACAGATAGGCAATTATTATCCATTGGAATAACAGAAGAATAAATGAAAGTACAAAGTTGTTTTTTTCCTGTTGAGTTAACGTATATTTTTCTTCTGTCTGTAATATAATGCTGTCCTACATGCTGAATATATACTCATGTACATTTAGTGTCTGTAGAAAAGTGTATAGGGAAAGAATTGAAGGTAGGGTTGGGAGAAATAGGAGATGGAGAATGGGTTCCAGTCTGATGTAGTTCTTCAAAGCTTCAAGGCAGTTAAAATTGAGAAAATTCAGTAAGTAGCTTTGGATTTTTTTTTTAATCATAAAAAGCTGTTTATTTTGAACTTATGATTTTTGCCTTTCAGTGTATTGGGAATACTTATTTGAGAGGAGTGAAGGAATTAAAAAGGCCTCTGCACATTTCTTATGAATTCTTGCTAAAAAATAAAAATCAAAGAAATCTTTCATGTTTTCTTTTAATTTAGCCTCAATAGAAAATAGCTAAGGTAAAAGGGACATCTTGGGGGTTTTCCAAATACAAAATTATTTCTACCTGGGTTTAGGATCAATAGAATGACATTTTATAGAGATCAAAAAATTCATGCTCCTAACTATGATGTGCTTATGTAAAGATTAAAAAGAGTTTGCATTACTTGTACTCATATCTGCAAGAAAGGATCTGGAGTTTTGGAAATAGACAAGGGTCTAGGAATTTATTCAACAAAAAAAGCTATCTATAGAATGAAAAGTTTATAAATTATCTAAATTTTTGTTTGACTTTTATTGTACACATATAATCAATACTATATATATATATAATATGCATATTCAAAATTTATAATATGCATATTATAAATTATCTAAATTTTTGTTTGACTTTTATTGTACACATATAATCAATACTATATATATATATATAATATGCATATTCAAATTTGTTTGCCCTGGTTGACATGATAAAAACATGAAATACAACAATAAGTTATGACATAGTCTTTGGCTCTACTAGTTTGTAACATTATTTCCCTAGCTGACAATAAGAAGGCAGGATTTTTTTTTTCTCAAGCAGGAATCATACATATAAAAAGGCATTTTAAGAAAGACTCTTTTGTGTATGTTTGCCTGCCTGCACCTCTCTCTCTGTTGTTGTGTATGTGTTTATGTGTGTGTAAAGGCAATGAGATTTTAGCTCCATCTGATTTGGAGATCCAGCATGGAACTAAACAGAGTTTAGTTTAGGGATCAGTTAGTCACTTGGTTTTCCTACCCAGGGCTAATGCTGTCCAGAGCTTTGGTCCTTCTCAAGTCCTGCAATGGCACCCCACCCCCGTACTTTTGCCTGGAAAATCCCATGGACGGAGGATCCTGGTAGGCTCCAGTCCATGGGGTCGCTAAGAGTCGGACACAACTGAAGCGACTTAGCAGCAGCAGCATACATATTCAAAACTTGACATAAAGTTTTTGGAAGATGGGAACTTATACAGGGTTCCAGCTTTTCACCATCTGGCTTCATTGCTTTCTCTTGTTTCTCTCTAGTTTCCCCAAACTCCTATTTTTCTCTTGTGAAGGGAAGTCCTACATCATCCTTGTTTCTTGCTTTGAGCTAATGTATCTCCTCCCTTGCTTCTCAGGGTCTTCTCTCCTCCCTCCCCTATAAGAGGCTTATCAAAATAGTTTTCAAAACAAAAACTATTCTCTCAATAAAAGCATTGTTGTTAGCTTCTTAAAAATAGCAAAACCAAAAGAATTTTATCACATTACAATAAAATTAAAATTGTATCTTTTTAAAGAACTGTTATCCATTAGTTTATACTTTCTGTCATTTTTAATAATATAATAAAGTTAAATGTGTGTGCTCAGTCATGTCCGACTCTTTGTGACCCCATGGACTGTAGCCCACCAGTCTCCTCTGTCCATGGAATTTTCCAGGCAAGAATACTGGAATGGGTTGCCATTTCCTATTCCAGGGCACCAAACC
This sequence comes from Tragelaphus eurycerus, assembly GCA_935064755.1. Lineage (NCBI taxonomy): Eukaryota > Metazoa > Chordata > Mammalia > Artiodactyla > Bovidae > Tragelaphus > Tragelaphus eurycerus. Next base: position 11,450,138 of record CAKXYN010000012.1, read on the forward strand.
TGTTTTTTGTGTCTCCTGCATTGGCAGGCAGATTCTTTACCACTGTGCCACCTGGGAAGTTCCAATCTGTGTAAAGCTGTCTGTAAATTCCCTCTGTATATAATAAAGTTATGCTGATTTTTAATAGTAATAGTTTGTGGGGAAAACAAAGTGTTAATTGTCTTTTAGTGGTAATGGAAACAATATAATTAAACAATCTAAAATTTCAAAATCTAAAATAAAATGGTTAATTTTGCATTGAAGAGTGGGGAACTATACTTTGATATACAGTCGTTAGCACTGTTTTTTTTTAAAGAATGTAAGTTAGTTAATAAATGAACATTTGGATGGCTGATCAAATGTGTATGTGACTGGCATGCATACTGTGTGAAAATTGCAATTTCTTGAGACTAGTTATGCTAAATAATACTTCATTGACTACTTAAGTATCTACTTACGCCTAAATATATAAATAGTTTGCCTTTTATTACTTTTAAATCAAATACTACTTTATTTTCCTAGAGTAGTAATTCAGAATTATTGTCACTATACTGCCTAAATTAGATAAGCTTGAGATGAAAACAATCTATTGAATTCAAGCTTCAGAATAACTAAAGAAGAAAATCCAATACTTCCTCATATAAATACAATACAGTAGGTTATGGAACAAATTAAGGGCAGAAAATTTAGTTCTAATATTTGAATTGAGCAAGTATTGATCACAAAATTTGAATTTATTTCAATTCTACCATATTTGAAAAAAGATTATTCATTTATATAGGGCCTTTTTATTTTTAATTTTTTTCCATTTTTACTACCATTTCTTCAATAGTAAAAAGTATAATTAAAGGAAAAAGTCAGACAAAATCAAAATGTTATGTTACAGTTTGGCAGCTTAAAATGTTAGCTATGGACCTTTGAAACTTCTGTCCTAGCTGTTGAGAGAATCTTTTATATGAGAGGGCTGGTAAATCATCATTTCAGTCAATAAATCTCCATGGAGGTTGTATCATTGCCTAAGTGTTGGTAAGTTCAGCTACTGCCCTTTGGGTCCTAACAAGCTATTCAGGACTGCAAAACAATGCTATTTTTTAGGACTTCCTAGCATGAAGCAAACGATATAAAATTACTACCATTAAATTGAATAAAAAGGTGAAGCTATTACTCCTAGTCATAAAAATAATCTTGGAACAATTTGGAGTAAGTTAAACCCTTACATTATTGCTCCTATGTGCTTTTAGTCCCAGTATGAGGCTTGTGTTGGCAGAAATCAAAGAATCTCACTCTGTGAGTCACTTAAAATGGTCAGGAATGATGGCAGATGCTGCAAAAATGATCAGAAGTACACCCTAAAACAACTGATGAGACTATTTGCATTATTCAATAAATATTTAATGACAAGCTCTTGACCCATATTACTTTATATGCTTTTTCCAATTTCGCAGGCACCACTTTTTCTTTATGGCATTGTAAGATGTATATCAAGGAGAAGGCAATGGCACCCCACTCCAGTACTCTTGCCTGGAAAATCCCATGGGTGGAGGAGCCTGGTAGGCTGCAGTCCATGGGGTTGCTAAGAGTTGGACACAACAAAGCGACTTCACTTTCACTTTTCACTTTCAAGCATTGGAGAAGGAAATGGCAACCCACTCCAGTGTTCTTGTCTGGAGAATCCCAGGGACGGGAGAGACTGGTGGGCTGCCGTCTATGGTGTTACACAGAGTCAGACATGACTGAAGTGACTTAGTAAGATGAACCAAAGATTATAGGTCATCTACTCAGGCTTTTTTTTCTGGATTCCAGTCATTCTGTTTTTTATGGTCCAGTGATAAAAATTAAATACTGATTTTTTTTCAAATTTAAGGATGAGAGAAAAAAAAAAAAATAGATAAATGAGAGCAATATCAGAATCACTTCAAATTGTAATGATTCTTACCTAGATACAAAATAGTTGCATACAACTTAGATCCTATGTGTTAAAATATATCTGTTTTATATTTTCTACTCATAAATTGAATCCATTTTTTTTTATTGGAAGACTGAAGTTACAGAGAAATATTAATGTAAAAGAAAATTCCCTTTAAAATAAATGTATTCTGTATGGACAGGAATACACAGATTTTTTTTTTTTTTTCCTCCCTCATAGCTCATGGTGATTTTGGCCTTCAGGAGGCCAAGGTCTTTTTCTCAAAACTTCTTTATGTAGTTTCATGACCTTCTAATAATTTGAGTTTTATAATGAGTTCAGTTGATTACAAGCTACCTTTCTATAACTTAGATATAAGGAAAGTAATATTTCTATCCCCTTTATTTTTCATTGGTTGCTCTGGTCTCTTTCATTAGAAACCACCTACTGATTGTTTTTTTAAAAATTAAGTGTATCTCCTATCCAGTTTAAAACCTGAACTAATCATACTATTAAACCATCCTTCAGATAAACTTCCAGGTAACTTCTCCACTTATCCTAGTCAGGGGTGGGCTTTGCATTTGTGAGGACAAGGCCCCTGACCTCATGCCAGTCATAAGGTGGGCATTGGCTGGTATCTGTTGATTGTGAGGTAAATTCTATGTCTTTTGTCTTTATATGCACTTGCCATGCCCATTAACCTTTGTTCTACTCTCAGATCTAGAAACAGTCCTAGAGGGAGTCTTTGATGAGCCTGATCTACCTAAAGATTTGTTAATCAGAGATCTGCATGTGGCGAACACTGATCTTAGAGCAGTCTCCTCTGATTGCTCCTTGTACCACCTTAAGAGATTCTAGCAAGCCTTTCACTTGTTTTTACTTCTGTAATAAAGGAAACAAAAGTGTTCCTCTGGAGAAATAAGACACAATTGTTTTTCTCTGCTGGATGGTGCAGTACCACCAAGGTTACTTTAATATGTGTGTTGCCAGATCATTGATCCTAGGCTCCTCAGAGTTTCAAGTGAATAGTGCCCTAACTATTGTGCTTTGAATTCTTCTGTAAAAAAGCCCTAATTTTCTCCAGGCAGGACAGAGTTGGGCAAAGAGGATGTCAGATAAAGAAAAGTTTCAAAAGTTAAATAGAAAAGCATTTAAATAACCTCAGACCATCACACTTATTACAGATATTTTTCTATTTATGTTTCTAAAAGTAGAGCATGAATTAAAAAACGTATTAAAATTCAAAGGAGAATAGCCTATATGGAATATGCTCCAGAGTCAGAAAATATATATAGATACTGATAAAGTTTAAAGCTTAAAAAATTAAACACATTTCTATGGTAAAAATAATGGTCAAAAATTAACAGCATATTGGTGAAAATGTTCTTAATGTAGCTATAAAATCATTGATATCCAGAATTCTCAAAAACTCTTAGATATAAATAAGAAAAATAAAGGTATTCTATTCATAAATAACTATTTATAAAAGTAGAAATGCAAATGGCCAGCAAACATTAAAATAAATATTCAGGAGACTTCTAGTTTCTAGTTCTGCATATAAGAAGCTTGGAAGCTTCCAGTCTATCTGAACAATAGGTAAAAAACTGAACAGACTGAAAAATCAACAGCTTTTCTTGGATCCATTAGAAAATGGAAGATCCAGGGCACACTGCAACCTCCAAATTTAAGAGACAGACAAATCTGGGGAATCATAGTTTACCAGAGCTGAAACCACTGTGGAAAACAGAGCAAGGTAGGAAAATCTGAGCTGTAATTGACAAATTGCTGAAGGCTTAGTGAGGACCACTCTGAGAACCAAAAGTTCCCAGTAAACTCACTTTAAGTGGAACCACAACAATTCTGAGTGAGATTTATTTTCAGGAGCCCAACCTGATATCTGGAAAATACTGGACAAAAATCCACTCATGTTTCCAGCAGAAGCAGTGGGAAAAGGACTATTTTGAAACATACCAGCATACTCTTTTTCTTAACAAGACCTGCACTCAGAGGAAATGAGATAACTAGAGCCTAACCTGCTGGGGTCTTATCAGAATCAAATTAACCTGAGGTAGAGGTACTCCCTCCACAGATCACTACCTTGTTGTGGTGAAGGGGCTTGCATAACTCAATGAAGCTATGAGCCATGTCATGTAGAGCCATGCAAGAAGGATGGATCATAGCAGAGCGTTCTGACAAAACGTGACCCACTGGAGGAGGAAATGGCAAACCACCCTTGAATACTTGCCATGAGAACCTTGTGAAGTGTATAAAAGGAGAAAAAGATACAACACTGAAAAATGAGTCCCCCAGGTCAGAAGGTGTTCAATATGCTACTGGGGAAGAACAGAGGAGAACAACTAATAGCCCCAGAAAGAATGATGTGGCTGGGCCAAAGCAGAAGTGATGCTCAGTTGTGTATGTGTCTGGTAATGAAAGTAGAATCTGATGCTATAAAGAACAGTATTGTATAGGAACCTGGAATATTAGGTCCATGAATCAAGGTAAAATGGGCATGGTCAAGCAGGTGATGGTAAAAATAAACATCAACATCTTAGCAATCAGTGAACTCAAATGGATAAGAATGGGTGAATTTAATTCAGATTGCCATTATATCTACTACTGTGGGCAAGAATCCCATAGAAGAAATGGAGTAACCCTCATAGTCAACAAAAGAGTCTGAAATATAGTACTTTGATGCAGCCTCAAAAATGACAGAATGATCATGGATCATTTCCAAGGTGAGCCATTTGACATCACAGTAATTCAAATATATGTCCCTACCAGTAATGCCAAAGAAGCTGAAGTTGATCAGTTCTATGAAGACTATAACTAACACCAAAAAAAATGCTCTATTCATCATTGGGGATTGGAATGCCAAAGTAGGAAGACAAGAGATACCTGGAGTAACAGACAAGTTTGGTCTTGGAGAACAAAATGAAGCAGAGCAAAGGCTAACTGAATTCTGCCAAGAGAATGCACTGGTCATAGCAAATACCCTCTTTCAATAACACAAGAGATGACTTTACACATGGACGTCACCAAATGGTCAATACTAAAATCAAATTGATTTCATTCTCTGTAGCTAAAGATAAAGAAGCTGTTTAGAGTCAGCAAAAACAAGACCTGGAGCTGACTGTATCTCAGATCATCAGCTTCTCACAGCAAAATTCAGACTTAAACTAAAGAAAGCAGGGACAATCACTAGACCAGCTAGGTACAACTTAAATCCTCTATGAATATGCAGGGGAGGTAATAAATAGATTCAAAGGATTAGATCTAATAAGCAATGTTCCTGAAGAACTATGGACAGAGGTCCACAATATTGTACAGGAGGCAGTGAATAAAAACATCCCCAAGAAAGAGAAAAGTAAGAAGGCAAACTTGTTATCTGAGCCTTTACATATAGCTGAAGAAAGAAGAGAAGCCACAAGCAAGGGAGAAAGGGAAAGGTATATCCAACCAAGCTCAGAGTTCCAAAGAACAGCAAGGAAAGACAAGAAGGCCTTCTTCAATGAACAGTGCATAAAACTAGAGGAAAACAACAGAAAGTGAAAGACTAGAGGTCTCTTCAGGAAAACTGGAGATATCAAAGGAACGTTTTGCCCAAAGATGGACACAATAAAGGACAGAAACAGTAGAGACCTAGTAGATGCTGAAGAGATCAAGAAGAGATGGAAATAATACATAGAAGAACTGTACAAAAAAGATATTAATGAACCAGATAACTATGATGGTGTGGTCAGTCACCCAGAGCCAGACATTCTGGAATGTGAAGTCAAGTGAGCCTTAGGAAGCACTGCTGTTAATAGGGCTAATGGTTGTGATGGAGTTCCAGTAGAGTATTCAAAACCCTAAAGGATGATGCCATCAAGTGTTGCACTTAACATGTCAGCAAATCTGAAAGACCCAGCAGTGACCACAGGACTCAGAAAAGACCAATCCTCATCCCAATTCCCAAGAAGGGTATCACTAAAGAATGATCAAACCATCGGACAACTGCACTCATCTCCCATGCTAGTCACATCATGCTTAAAATCTTGTATGCTAGTCTTCAGCATTATGTGAACCAAGAACTTTCAGATGCCCAAGCTGGGTTTAGAAATGGAAGAGGGACAAGAAATCAAATTACCAACATTTGCTGGATCATACAGAAAGCAAGGAAATTGCAGAAAAAACATCTATCTCTGTTTCATTGACTACACTAAAGCCTTTGACTGTGTGGATCATAACACACTGTAGAAAATTCTTAAAAAGATGGGAATATTAGATCACCTTACCTGTCTCCTGAGAAACCTATATGCTGGTCAAGAAGCAACAGTTAGAACCCTGTATGGAACAACTGATTCGTTCAGGATTGAGAATGGAGTATGAGAAGGCTGTCTGCTCTCATCCTGTTTGTTTAACCTATACTCTGAGCACATCATGAGAAATGCTGAGCTGGATGAGTTACAAACCAGAATCAAGATAGACGGGAGAATCATCAACAACCTCAGATATATGGATGATACCAGTATAATGGCAGAAAATGAAGAGGAACTAAAGAGCCTCTTGATGAGGGTGAAAGAAAGTGAAAGAGCCAGCTTAAAACTAAATAAAAAAAAAAAAACACACAAAGATCATGGCATCTGGTCCCATTACTTCATGGCAGGGGAAAGGTGGAAGTAGTGACAGATTTCCTTTTCTTGGGCTCTAATCTAAAATGACTGTGGATGGTGACTGCAGCCATGAAATTGGCAATTGCTTCTTGGCAAGAAAATGGTGACAAACCTGGACAGTGTGTGGAAAAGCATAGACATTACTCTGCCACAAAGGTCTGTATAGTCAGCCTATGGTCTTCCCAGTGGTCATGTATGGCTGTGAGCTCTGGACTATAAAGAAGGTAGAGTGCCAAAGAATCGATGCCTTCAAACTGTGGTGCTACAGGAAACTCCTGAAAGTCCCTTGGACAGCAAGGAGATCAAGCAATCAATCTTTAGGAAAATCAACCCCGAATATTCATTGAAAGGATTGATGCTGACGCTCCAATATTTTGGTCATCTGATGTGAACAGCCAATTCATTGGAAAAACAACTCATTGGACCCTGATGCAGGGAAAGACTGAGGCCAAAAGGAGAAGACAGTGTCAGAGGATGAGATGGCTGGATGGCATCATAGATGCAATGGACATGAACTTGGGCAAACTTCAGGAGATGGTGAGAGACAGGGAGGCCTGGCATGCTGCAGTCCATGGGGTCATAAAGAGTTGAAGATGACTGGGCTACTGAATAGCAACAAAGGTAATATGTGGGGTTTCCCAGGTGGTGCAGTGGTAAAGAATCTGCCTGCCTACGCAAGAGATGCAGGTTTGATCCCTGGGTCCAGAAGATCCCTTGGAGAATGAAATAGCAATCACTCCAGTATTGTTGCCTCGAAAATCCCATGGACAGAGGAGCCTGGTGGGCTATAGTCCATGGGGGTCACAAAGAATCATATTTGACTGAGCACGTGTGTGTGCATGCATGCACACACACATGCACATATACAAAGGTAATACCCAACTCCAGATAGCTCTAGCATCCTATTCCACCTAAGATTGGGAGGGAAGAAAAAGCCTGAGAAACACGTGTTAAGTTCACAGTCCAGAGGCACAGGCTCACTATAAGACTGAGAACTAATCATTAGACTGCAGAATATTTCCCCGCTTCCTACACCTCACCACTACATTACAAAAGGCCTATTTACAGTTCATTTTACTCAGTACATCATGCCTGTCTGTGACAGAAGAATTGAAAAGCATATCAAAAGGAAAAAAAAAAAAAACTTTGAGGAGGCAGAGTACACATCAGAACCAGACATAGCAGTGATGTTGGAATAATCAGATCATAATTTAAAATATCTATGTCTAAAATGCTAAGGGCACTAATGGATAAAGTAGACTGCAGGCAAGAATAAATGGCAAATTAAAACAGAGAGATGGAAATCCTAGGAACTATCTAAAAAAGAAATGCTAGCAATAAAAACAATTTAACAGAAATGAAAATACCTTTAATGAATTTATTAGTAGACCAGCCATAGCAAATGGATCCCTGAACTATAAGATATACCAATAAAATCTCCAAAAACTAAAAAATAAAGAAAAAAAAACCCAGAATATCCAAAGACTATGGAATAACTGCAAAAATTGTAACATATACATAATGAGAATAAAAAAGAAAGAGAAGAAAAAGTAAGAGAAGAATAGCTGAAACAGTAATGACTGAAAATTTCCCCAAATTAATGTCAATAGATCCAGGATGGTGAAAGAATACCAACCAGGATAAATGTCTAAAATGCTACACCTAAGCTTATCATTTCCAAACTATAGAATATCAAAAATAAAGAAAAAATAGGAAAACTCAGAGATTAAAAATATCTTACTGATAGAGACATAAATATAAGAATTTCAGTCAATTTCTCCTAAGAAAGTACAAAAGCAAGAAGAGTATGGAGTGAAATATTTAAAATATTGAGAGGGAAAAAAACTGTACCAATCTAGAATTTATATCTACTAAAATTATCTCTCAAAAGTGAAGGAGAAATAAAGACTTTCTCAGCTCCCCCAAACCTCCCCCAAAATGAGGAAATTTGTCTGTAGATCTACCTTGCAATAAATATCAAAGCTATTTCTTTAGAGGAAAGGAAAATAATATAGGTCAAAAACTCAGATCTACATGAAGTAAGAAAGAGCATCAAAGAAGGGATAAGAAAGATCAGATCAGATCAGATCAGTTGCTCAGTCATGTCCGACTCTTTGCGACCCCATGAACTGCAGCATGCCAGGCCTCCCTGTCCATCACCAACTCCCGGAGGTCACCCTGACTCACATCCATCGAGTCAGTGATGCCATCCAGCCATCTCATCCTCTGTCGTCCCCTTCTCCTCCTGCCCTCAATCCCTCCCAGCATCAGAGTCTTCTCCAATGAGTCAACTCTTCGCATGAGGTGGCCAAAATACTGGAGTTTCAGCTTTAGCATCATTCCTTCCAAGGAAATCCCAGGGTTGATCTCCTTCAGAATGGACTGGTTGGATCTCCTTGCAGTCCAAGGGACTCTCAAGAGTCTTCACCAACACCACAGTTCAAAAGCATCAATTCTTCGGCGCTCAGCCTTCTTCACAGTCCAGCTCTCACATCCATACATGACCACAGGAAAGACGATAGCCTTGACTAGGCGAATCTTTGTTGGCAAAGTAATGTCTCTGCTTTTGAATATGCTATCTAGGTTGGTCATAACTTTCCTTCCAAGGAGTAAGCGTCTTTTAATTTCATGGCTGCAGTCACCATCTGCAGTGATTTTGGAGCCCCCCAAAATAAATTCTGACACTGTTTCCACTGTTTCTCCATCTATTTCCCATGTAGTGATGGGACCGGATGCCATGATCTTCGTTTTCTGAATGTTGAGCTTTAAGCCAACCTTTTCACTCTCCACTTTCACTTTCATCAAGAGGCTCTTTAGCCCCTCCTCACTTTCTGCCATAAGGGTGGTGTCATCTGCATATCTGAGGTTATTGATATTTCTCCCAGCAATCTTGACTCCAACTTCTGTTTCTTCCAGTCCAGCATTTTTCATGATGTACTCTGCATGTAAGTTAAATAAACATGGTGACAATATACAGCCTTGACGTACTCCTTTTCCTATTTGGAACCAGTCTGTTGTTCCAGGATAAGTAAAGATAAAATTAAAACTTTTATTTTTCTCATTCTAATTGACCAGATAGCAGTTTGTTAAGAATAATTATAATAATAATGTGTTTCCATTTCTACATAAATGTACTTTAATGCACACTTACACATAAGTGAAATAAATTATAGCAATGATAAAAGGGACTAAAGGAAGGAGTTAGGATTATTTATAAGGAACTCACACTACCTGTGAGAGGTATAGTGTTATTTGAAAGAAGATTAGGATTAGCTATAAATGTATATTGCAAATCTGATATAATCATTTAAAAAGTAAAAAAAAAAAAGTATAACTGACATGCTAAGAAAGGAGAAAAATGGAGTTTTATAAAAGTTCGATTAAAATCACAAAACGTGGAGCCTATTATACAGAGTGAAGTAAGCCAGAAACAAAAACACAAATACAGTACACTAACGCATATATATGGAATTTAGAAAGATGGTAAAAATAACCCTATTTACGAGACAGCAAAAGAGACAATGATGTATAGACCAGACTTTTGGACTCTGGGACCGGGAGAGGGTGGGATGACTGGGGAGAATAACATTGAAATATGTATAATATTATATCTGAAATGTATTAATTGTTCAAACTAAATACTGTCATGTTACAATTTGTTCATATTAGATGTTTGTAATGTTTCTGATAATCAATAAAAGAGATTCTTGATAAAAAAATAAATAAATAAAAAAATAAAATAAAACTCAAAAAAAAAAAAAAAATAAAATTCCAAAAAAAAAAAAAAAAAATAAAGTAATACAAAATATTAAAAAAAAAAAAAAAAAAAACAAAAACAAAAAACTGGAAAAAAAATCACAAAACGTAGAAAAAAAGAGAAGACACAATTAGGAAAAAAGAACAAAGGCCACAAAGAATAAAACGTGTGGTACATATTAATCTAACTATATCAATAATCACTTTGAATGTCAATGACCTTAATCCATTACCTCCACTAGCTTTGTTCGTAGTGATGCTTTCTAAGGCCCACTTAACTTCACATTCCCGGATGTCTGGCTCTAGGTCAGTGATCACACCATCGTTATTATCTTGGTCGTGAAGATCTTTTTTGTACAGTTCTTCTGTGTATTCTTGCCACCTCTTAATATCTTCTGCTTCTGTTAGGTCCATATCATTTCTGTCCTTTATCGAGCCCATCTTTGCATGAAATATTCCCTTGGTATCTCTAATTTTCTTGAAGAGATCTCTAGTCTTTCCCATTCTGTTGTTTTCCTCTATTTCTTTGCATTGATTGCTAAGGAAGGCTTTCTTATCTCTTCTTGCTGTTCTTTGGAACTCTGCATGCAGATGCTTATGTCTTTCCTTTTCTGCTTTGCTTTTCACTTCTCTTCTTTTCACAGCTATTTGTAAGGCCTCCCAAGACAGCCATTTTGCTTTTTTGTATTTCTTTTCATGGGGATGGTCTTGATCCCTGTCTCCTATACAATGTCACGAACCTCCGTCCATAGTTCATCAGGCATTCTATCTATCAGATCTAGTTCCTTACATCTATTTCTCACTTCCACTGTATAATCATAAGGGATTTGATTTAGGTCATACCTGAATGGTCTAGTGGTTTTCTCTACTTTCTTCAATTTAAGTCTGAATTTGGCAATAAGGAGTTCATGATCTGAGCCACAGTCAGCTCCTGGTCTTGTTTTTGTTGACTGTATAAAGCTTTTCCAGAACCCCAGGAACAGTATGAAAAGAGCTATCATATAATCCAGAAATCCCACTCTTGTATATATATCCAGAAAACATAAAAAATATAACTCAAAAAGATAGAAGAACCTCATTAGTCACTGCAGCACTATTTACAATACCCAAAACATGGAAGCTACCCAAATAGCCAACAACAGACAACTGGTTTACAAATATGTGGTATGTAAACAGATATACAGATGCACACACAAGGGAATATTACTCAGCTACAAAGAAATGAAATGCTGCCATTTGGACCTAGAGAATATCATACTAAGTGAAGTAAGGCTGCTGCTGCTGCTGCTAAGTTGCTTCAGTCATGTCTGACTCTGTGTGACCCCATAGACAGCAGCCCACAGACTTCCCCATCCCTGGGATTCTCCAGGCAAGAACACTGGAGTGGGTTGCCATTCCCTTCTCTGATGCATGAAAGTGAAAAGTGAAAGTGAAGTCGCTCAGTCGTGTCCGACACCTAGCGACCCCATGGACTGCAGCCTACCAGGCTCCTCCGTCCATGGGATTTTCCAGGCAAGAGTACTGGAGTGGGGTGCCATTGTCTTCTCCAAGTGAAGTAAGGCAGAGAAAGATAAATGTATGATATTACTTATATGTGGAATCTAAAATAATACAAATGAATTTATTTACAAAAAAGAAACAGACTCATGGAATAAAAAATTTATGTTTAGCAAAGGGGAAAGTGGGGGAAGGATAAATACAAGTATAGGATTAACAGATAAACTCTATTATATATAAAACAGATAATCAAGAAGGATTTACTATACAACACAGGAAATGATGTTCAATATCAGATAATAACTATAATGTAAACTAATCTGATATATACATATATACATATTATATATCTTTTGAATCACCTTGCTATTTACTTGAAACTATAAGGATATAGTAAGTTAACTACACGTCAATTAAAAATAAAAAATAAATTCTAGTCTTTTTTGAAAGATAGAAGCAGAGGCAATACTTTTAAACTCTGTAAGAGCGTGTGTCCATGCTCAGTCACTTCAGTCATGTCCAACTCTTTTCGACTCTGTGGACTGTAGCCTGCCAGGTCCACTGTCCACAGGATTCTCCAGTCAAGAATATTGGAGTGCTTGCCATGCCCTCCTTCAGGGGATCTTCCTGACCCGGGCATAGAACCCTCATCTACTGCATCTCCTGCATTTCAGGCAGACACTTTGTCTACCTAGGAAGCCCTTTATAGGGTCTGCTGCTGCTGCTAAGTCGCTTCAGTCGTGTCTGACTCTGTGCGACCCCATAGACGGCAGCCCACCAGGCTCCCCCATCCCTGGGATTCTCCAGGAAAGAATACTGGAGTGGGTTGCCATTTCCTTCTCCAATGCATGAGAGTGAAAAGTGAAAGTGAAGTCGCTCAGTCATATCCGACTTCGAGACCCCATGGACTGCAGCCTACCAGGCTCCTCCATCCATGGGATTTTCCAGGCAAGAGTACTGGAGTGGGGCGCCATTTATAGGGTCACTGTTATGCTAATACCCGAACCAAAGAAAGACATTACCAAAGCACTATAGAGAAGTAACACTCATGAGCACAGATGTAAGAATTAACAAAACATTAGGAAATCAAGTTCAACAGGTAAAAAAGAATTATACACCATAACAAAATGAGATTTATTCCAGGTATGCAAGGCTTGTTCAAAACTCAGAAATTAATGTAATCTATCATATCAACCGGCTTAAAAAGAAAAATCTCATGATTATATCAATAGATGGAAAAAGCCATTGACAAAGTCCAAGACTCACTCATGTTAAAATGCTGTTAATTTGGAATATACGGGAACTTCAACTATATTAAAAATATCTACAAAAACCCTACAGCCAACTTTGTACGTACAGGTGAACATCTGTAAGCCTTACCACTAAGATTAAGTACAAAGCTAAGAATCTTCCCTAACCCTAACCCTTTAAATATTTTAATGCCAGTTTAGCTAATGCAATAAGCAAAGGAAATAAAGGTGTACAAACTTGGAAGGAAAAAATAAAACTGATCCTTGGAAGGAAAGTTATGACCAACCTAGATAGCATATTCAAAAGCAGAGACATCACTTTGCCAACAAAGGTTCACCTAGTCAAGGCTATGGTCTTTCCTGTGGTCATGTATGGATGTGAGAGCTGGACTGTGAAGAAGGCTGAGCGCCGAAGAATTGATGCTTTTGAACTGTGGTGTTGGAGAAGACTCTTGAGAGTCCCTTGGACTGCAAGGAGATCCAACCAGTCCATTCTGAAGGAGATCAACCCTGGGATTTCTTTGGAAGGAATGATGCTAAAGCTGAAACTCCAGTATTTTGGCCACCTCATGCGAAGAGTTGACTCATTGGAGAAGACTCTGATGCTGGGAGGGATTGGGGGCAGGAGAAGGGGACGACAGAGGATGAGATGGCTGGATGGCATCAATGACTCGATGGATGTGAGTCTGGGTGACCTCCGGGAGTTGGTGATGGACAGGGAGGCCTGGCGTGCTGCAGTTCATGGAGCTGCAAAGAGTCGGACACGACTGAGTGACTGATCTGATCTGATCTGATCTGAAAGAATCAACAAAAAGTCTACGGTAAGAGATTATAGAAAGGTTGGAGGATACAAAGTTAATATACAAAATTCAATCATTTTCCTATATAAAGCAATGAACAAATAGAATTTGAACTTAAAAACACAATACCATAATATTAGTACTATTAATTTTATTTTTTGAATAAATAGGATTTATATAAAACTAAGCATCTAAACAATTTCTTAAAATGATGATTATGATTAAAGTAATTTAAAAAACCCAAATCCTTACAGTGGTCAATTCATTTCACTCTGATAAAATTACTAGTATGTAACAAATTATTTTTTTTTTTTAAGAAAAAAAGTATACTGAATCAAAAGTTTTAGTGAAGCATTTTGATTCTACAAGTTTTCAAGGTAAGACCTCAAGGGACACATTAACATGGTCTCTCTGTATCATTCCTTTTAAGTAGTATGAACTTTGATTAACATGAGTGTACCAAGAAAAAAACTACATTAAAAGTTAAGACTAAACAGATCTTGCAAGAAGACAATATTTAATTAGGTTGTACAATTTTTTTTGTATGATTGATTATTGGTTTTGATCAGTTATTATATAGCATTATCATATAATGTGTTTGAATTCTGATTTTAGTTTATAAACTAGGAAAAGCATTTGCCAGCAGACAAGAGTTCTGTTACATAGCTATAGGCAGTATTCCTAAAAAATAGCATATCCCTTATACTAAAAAGAAAAAAAATTAAATACTAATTACTGAATAGAATCAAAACACAATTTAAAACTAGAATCCAGCATCAATCACAAAAGCAGACTGGTCCATCAGAGGAATCATAATTGAGGGTTTTAGACATAGAGGAAAAGAGACCCCTCAGAAATATGATAAAATCAGATCTGACTTTTGTGCACTGTTGATCTATATATTGAGATCAAAAACTGTGGTTGGACTGCACCATTTATGAACTGCTGTTCTTTGACTCAGAAGTGATCTGAAATGCTGCAGCAAAGTCTTCATCAGTTCAGTTCAGTCTCTCAGTAGTGTCCAACTCCTTGCAACCCCATGAATCACAGCATGCCAGGCCTCCCTGTCCATCACCAACTCCCAGAGTTCACTCAAGCTCACGTCCATCGAGTCAGTGATGCCATCCAACCATCTCATCCTCTGTCGTCCCCTTCTCCTCCTGCCCTCAATCCCTCCCAGAATCAGGGTTTTTCCAATAAGTCAACTCTTCGCATGAGGTGGTGAAAGTATTGGAGTTTCAGCCTCAGCATCAGTCCTTCCAATGAACACCCAGGACAGGTCTCCTTTAGGATGGACTGGTTGGATCTCCTTGCAGTCCAAGGGACTTTCAAGAGTCTTCTCCAACACCACAGTTCAAAAGCATCAATTCTTCGGCACTCAGCTTTCTTCACAGTCAAACTCTCACATCCATACATGATCACTGGAAAAACCATAGCCTTGACTAGATAGACCTTTGTTGGCAATGTAATGTCTCTGCTTTTGAATATGCTATCTAGGATGGTCATAACTTTCCTTCCAAAGAACAAATGTCCTTTAATTTCATGGCTGCAATCACCATCTGCAATGAATTTGGAGCCCCCAAAAATAAAGTCTGACACTGTTTCCACTGTTTCCCCATCTATTTCCCATGAAGTGATAGGACCAGATGCCATGATCTTCGTTTTCTGAATGTTGAGCTTTAAGCCAACTTTTTCACTCTCCTCTTTCACTTTCATCAAGAGGCTCTTTAGTTCCTCTTCACTTTCTGCCATAAGGGTGGTGTAATCTGCATATCTGAGGTTATTGATATTTCTCCGGGAAATCTTGTTTCCAGCTTGTGCTTCTTCCAGCCCAGGGTTTCCCGTAGTGTTATTTAATTTGATTATCTTGAGAAGAACTTTCTAAGGAAAAAGAAGAGCACTGAAAATTCATTGGGTCTAATTAGCTGTGGCTTTTATTTGCTGTACAATTATCATTGTATCATATATTCTTATAGCTCCCAATATGTAGAAATAGTTTTGTAAAGTCTCTACAATATCTTCTTTCCCATAAGAATATTATATGTTGTCAAAAGTAAGAAAAAGTTATCAGGGAAGATAGGATGGGTGAAATTATTTTTTTCTGGAAGGTTAAAAAATATGTTGAGAGTGTAAGTGTGTGCTGAAGGGATATTGGCCTTCAGTTCAGTTCAGTAGCTCAGTCATATCCAACTCTTTGCGACCCCATGAATCGTAGCATGCCAGGCCTCCCTGTCCATCACAAACTCACGGAATTCACTGAGACTCAGGTCCATTGAGTCAGTGATGCCATCCAGCCATCGCATCCTCTGTCATCCCCTTCTCCTCCTGCCCCCAATCTCTCCCAGCATCAGAGTCTTTTCCAATGAATCAACTCTTCCTATGAGGTGGCCAAAGTACTGGAGTTTCAATTTAGCATCATTCGCTCCAAAGAAATCCCAAGGCTGATCTCCTTCAGAATGGACTGGTTGGATCTCCTTGCAGTCCAAGGGACTCTCAAGAGTCTTCTCCAACACCACAGTTCAAAAGCATCAATTCTTCGGCGCTCAGCCTTCTTCACAGTCCAGCTCTCACATCCATACATGACCACTGGAAAGACCATAGCCTTGACTAGATGGACCTTTGTTGGGAAAGTAATGTCTCTGCTTTTGAACATGCTATTTAGGTTGGTGTTAACTTTCCTTCCAAGGAGTAAGCGTCTTTTAATTTCATGGCTGCAGTCACCATCTGCAGTGATTTTGGAGCCCCCAAAAATAAAGTCTGACAGTTTCCACTGTTTCCCCATCTATTTCCCATGAAGTGATGGGACTAGATGCCATGATCTTCATTTTCTGAACGCTGAGCTTTAAGCCAACTTTTTCACTCTCCACTTTCACTTTCATTAAGAGGCTTTTTAGTTCTTCTTCACTTTCTCCCATAAGGGTGGTGTCATCTGCATATCTGAGGTTATTGATATTTCTCCAGCAATCTTGATTCCAGTTTCTGTTTCTTCCAGTCCAGTGTTTTTCTGATGTACTCTGCATATAAGTTAAATAAGCAGGGTGATAATATACAGCCTTGACGTATTCCTTTTCCTATTTGGAACCAGTCTGTTGTTCTATGACCAGTTCTAACTGTTGCTTCCTGACCTGCATACAGATTTCTCAAGAGGCAGGTCAGGTGGTCTGGTATTCCCATCTCTTTCAGAATTTTCCATAGTTTATTGTGATCCACACAGTCAAAGGCTTTGGCATAGTCAATAAAGCAGAAATAGATGTTTTTCTGGAACTCTCTTGCTTTTCCCATGATTCAGCAGATGTTGGCAATTTGTTTGCCTTACCATAATACTAAACCATGTAGTAGTGTCTTACTAGTGTTTGTGATTTTGACATCTGACAGGACATCAAGATGCTTAGTTGAAAAAGCAAAGTAAAACAAGACAAACTATAATCAAAACACAACAGATAAAGCCCTTTGAAACACAACTGCAAATTACTGCATTCTCCTTTTTGGTCTTTCATGTTTTTTTCCCCCATTTTCAGAGGCAAGTATAAGATATTTTCTTTTCATAATCTCTATCTTGAAAGCCTTATGTGGTTTTCAGTGGGAAATAAAAAACTGTAACGTCTTGGATAAGTTGTTAAACACAAAAAGTACTTATTTATTTTTCACTTGCATTCACTTACTCTTATCTGTGCATCAAACACTCTGTTGGGATGTGAAGTAACCTGACCTTGATCTTTCAAGTAATTATTTCAACAGAAGTCTTTAGGGAGTGAACACAGGGGTTTGATCATTTCTATGAGATACCTGATTTGCATTGTGATGAACACAGTGGTTGGCCAACAGTCCTCACATACACAGTAGCATATTTTGAATGTCCCAATAAACCCGTGTTCTCTCTAATATTTGGCCTTGGAAACAGCTATGATTCAGACTGATAATATTTAGCTTCCACGTGGTTACCTGGGCCTGAAATTTAAAAGTCGTCTTTGCTCCTTCATCTTCACCTACTACTACATATCAAGGTTCATTAGTTCTGTCTGCAAATCACTTGAGGAAGACACATTTTACCTAGGAAAAACCTTTCTATCACTTGATATCTCTTACTACAATTGCTCCTACAGCCTCCTAAAGTATCCTTGTGCCTCCAGCTTTTCTCCCTCCAATCCAGCTTTAGCACTGCAACCAGAATGCTCTTCCTAAAATATAAATGTGATTGCTTGTTTTCCTGCCTCCAAACACTTCCAATTTCTTTTTAGATAAACTCCAAATTATTATAAAGTCTTTAGTGATCTCCACCCTATGTATCTTTCTAGTTACACTCACATAGAGCTCCTTTCCTTTCATTCTATGCTCCTTCTTACTGAACATCTTGTTCACAGACCATACCATTCCACTGCTGTTTTCAACTTTGTGACTTTGTGCTTGCCTTAACTACCACCTCCTGCCATACTCTTAACATTCACTTCACTTACTGATTCATTCCAACTCATCTTTAAGACTAGGCTTAGGTGGCCTTTCCCCCAAGAAGCCCCAAGAAATCTCTTGTCATGGTTAGAGGCTCTTCCTGAGCATTGGAGTATCTGCACAACCCTGCTAAAGAACCGCTCCTGATGAGTTATAGCTGTTTGTCCTTAGTAGGTTTAAAATGCCAAAAGGTCAACTGCTCTTGTGCATAGAGTATCTAGCTCTGTTCCCTGTCTTGAACAAATTAAGAAACACGCTCTTTACTTCACATGAAGGTGAAGGATCCTAGGAGATGTTATCCTTTCTAGTGGAAGAAAGAATGAGATATTAGGTTGGTCAAAAAGTCTGTTTGGGTTTTTCCATAATATCTTATGAAAAATCCGAATGGACTCTTTAGCCAACCCAATAAAAAGCATTTCTGCTATTGTAGGCAAGAGGAACATTTCTTAGGATCTTCCACCAGGTGTCCCCTGAGTAAAAAAAAGAAATGGAAATTCATAGAAGATCAGAGGGCAGGGTTGTTCTCACATCTTGCACCAGCCCAACAGCCAGGGTCTGTTCTGGTCTTTGAATATTACACTTGAATGTAGGGGTGTGTATTTAAATACCAAGAGAATGACCATTTTTATTGTCTAGCCTATAACAGTTCTGGTTTATGCAGTGATCTTAGGCTATCTCATATATATAACCTTTCATGTAAAACCTGTTAATTAAAATTTAAGAATATTTCCCACCACTTGAAGGGGGAAACTATCAAGAATTACTAAGCATACTTCACGGTACATATACTACATAATGTAGAACATATATAAATATAAAATGCAATTTTAATAGTAATATAAAATTTTCAAGATACAGACGCGGAAAAGAATAAAAGCCATGCATAAGCTTATCTCTCTTATAGATCTTTACAAAATATCAGTTCAGTTCAGTTCAGTTCAGTTGCTGAGTCACATCCAACTCTTTGCAACCCCATGGACTGAAGCATGCCAGGCCTCCTTGTCCATCACCAACTCCCAAAATTTACTCAAACTCATGCTCATTGAGTTGGTAATGCCATCCAACCATCTCATCCTCTGTCATCCCCTTCTCCTCCCGCCTTCAGTTTTTGCAAGCATTAGGGTCTTTTCCAGTGAGTTAGTTCGTCATATCAGGTGGCCAAAGTATTGGAGTTTCAGCTTCAACATCAGTCCTTCCAATGAACACTCAGGACTGATCTCCTTTAGGATGGACTGGTTGGATCTCCTTGCAGTCCAAGGGACTCTCAAGAGTCTTCTCCAACACCACAGTTCAAAAGCATCAATTCTTTGCCACTCAGCTTTCTTTAGAGTCCAACTCTCACATACATACATGAACACTGGAAAAACCATACTGTTGACTACTGCTGCTGCTGCTGCTACTAAGTTGCTTCAGTTGTGTCCGACTCTGTGTGACCCCATGGATGGCAGCCTATCAGGCTCCTCCATCCCTGGGATTCTCCAGGCAAGAATATGGAAGTGGGTTGCCATTTCCTTTCCAATGCATGAAAGTGAAAAGTGAAAGTGAAGTTGCTCAGTTGTGTTCGACTCTTTACGACCCTATGGACTACAGCCCAGCAGGCTCCTCTGTCCGTGGGATTTTCCAGGCAAGAGTCCTGGAGTGGGGTGCCAGTGCCTTCTCCAATAGCCTTGACTAGACGGACCTTTGTTGTCAAAGTAATGTCTCTGCTTTTTAATATGCTGTCTGCTGCTGCTGCTAAGTCGCTTCAGTCGTGTCCGACTCTGTGCGACCCCATAGATGGAAGCTCATCAGGCTCCCCTGTCCCTGGGATTCTCCAGGCAAGAACACTGGAGTGGGTTGCCATTTCCTTCTCCAATGCATGAAAGTGAAAAGTGAAAGTGAAGTCGCTCAGTCGTGTCCAACTCTCAGCGACCCCATGGACTGGAGCCCACCAGGCTCCTCCGTCCATGGGATTCTCCAGGCAAAAGTACTGGGGTGGGGTCTAGGTTGGTCATAATTTTTCTTCCAAGAAGCAAGCGTCTTTTAATTTCATGGCTGCAGTCACCAAGTGCAGTGATTTTGGACTCCGAAAAAATTAATTACAATGTATAATTTAGATTATATTTTAAATATGAATTTTATGTTTTTTTCAATTAATATTGTAGATAAATTAATTCTTATTGTAAAGAAAGTACTTGTCAAGTTTGAAGCACCAAAAATTACAAACAATTGTATTCATCTTTCCTGGACCCTGGATAAACCAGCAATACCAACATAACTCCCTGAAAGACTTTTAAAGGTAATATTATCCAGGTAAAGACCAGTAATTAAACTCCTATGAGATATCAAACAAAATTTTTTCAATCAGTACAATAAAGTATTTTTAAAAAATGAATAATCTTGTTGTTTTCTATCAGCAAGTGCTTAAAGATAATTGGAAGCAACTTATTTATAGTATAATTAAAAATGAAGGGACACATAAAATGGCATGTAGCCACATGAAAGTTATCCTAACAGACTTACTGGGAAATCCTAATTGCAATGTGCAGATGAGATTGTTTCCCACAGCTGACTTACTCCTAACATTTAGCACTAGGTTTATGCCAATTAGAAGGGATTTTTTTTTAAATTATAATAAATGAAATAAAAGAGATATTTCCAATGGGTACAGATAAATGGAAAACTCCTCTTTAGCTTATCACTACATGGGGTATATAAAAGAAAATTGATATTAGAAGACCATAATTTCTAGACCCTACTATACAAGATCAGATCAGATCAGATCAGTCGCTCAGTCGTGTCTGACTCTTTGCGACCCCATGAACTGCAGCACACCAGGCCTCCCTGTCCGTCACCAACTCCCGGAGGTCACCCAGACTCACATCCATCGAGTCAGTGATGCCATCCAGCCGTCTTATCCTCTGTTGTCCCCTTCTCCTCTTGCCCCCAATCCCTCCCAGCATTAGAGTCTTCTCCAATGAGTCAACTCTTCGCATGAGGTGGCCAAAGTACTGGAGTTTCAGCTTTAGCATCATTCCTTCCAAAGAAATCCCAGGGCTGATCTCCTTCAGAGTGGACTGGTTGGATCTCCTTGCAGTCCAAGGGACTCTCAAGAGTCTTCTCCAACACCACAGTTCAAAAGCATCAATTCTTTAGCGCTCAGCCTTCTTCACAGTCCAACTCTCACATCCATACATGACCACAGGAAAGACAATAGCCTTGACTAGATGAACCTTTGTTGGCAAAGTAATGTCTCTGCTTTTAAATATGCTATCTAGGTTGGTCATAACTTTCCTTCCAAGGATTAAGCATCTACTATACAAGATAATGGAGTGATGCTAAAGCTGAAACTCCAGTATTTTGGCCACCTCATGCAAAGAGTTGACTCATTGGAGAAGACTCTGATGCTGGGAGGGATTGAGGGAAGGAGGAAAAGGGGACGACAGAGGATGAGATGGCTGGATGGCATCACTGACTTGATGAATGTGAGTCTGAGTGACCTCCGAGAGATGGTGATGGATAGGGAGGCCTGGCGTGCTACAGTTCATGGGGTTGCAAAGAGTCGGACACGACTGAGCGACTGATCTGATCTGATCTGATACAAGATAATTGAAACATTAAAATAACTATACAGTATACCAAACCAGAGGACTTGTGAATTACAAAAAAAAAAAATCACCATGAGATCTTAGAATGTAAAGTACTTTTCCTTAATGAGTAAATCTGTATTCATATACACCCTGGGGATTTCTATACTAGTTCTATAATGTAACCAGGTATTAACATTTAGTATAGTTTTTTTTTTCTTTAGTTTAAGAGGGCCAGGTCTAATAATGTTTATGTATAAAGAAAGGAGCCAAGAATATATGATAAGGAAAGGAGAATTTTTCTAATAAATGATGTTGGAAAAACTGTATATCTAGAATGAAACTGAAATCAACTAACACAGACAAAAATTGACAAGTATTAAACTAACGTGTTTAGTACTAAGTCTTATATTTAAGACTCGAAACTGTAAAACTCCTTAAAAAATCTCAGATAGTAAGCTCTGGACATCAGTCTTGTCAACGGTTTCTCTGGATTTGGCACAAAAACCAAAGACAACAAAACCAAAAATAAACAAAGCAAAACTACATCAAATTAAAAATAAAGCTTCTTTTCAACCAAGGAAAGCATCAACAAAATGAAAAGATAACCCACAGAATGAGAGAAAAGCCTATATGAACTATGAAATACCATTAAGAGATACAATTATGTATTATTGAAGTTCCAGAAGAAGAAGAGAGGGGAAAGGGGGACAGAAAATGTATTTAAGGAAATAATGAATGAGAATTTCATAAGTTGAGGGAGATATTTAGACAATCAAATTCATGGAGCTCAGATGTCTCCAAAACATTTTAGCTCAAAAAGATTTCTACAACACATTGTAATAAAATGGTTTATCGAAGATAACATTTTAAAAGCAGTAAGAGAAAATAAATTCTCATATACAAGTGCAGCTACATGAGAGTATTGGAATGATTCTCAGCAAAAACCTGGAAAACCAGGAGAAAATGGAATGATATATTCAAAGAACAGTAACAAAACTTCCAACCAAGAGTACTAATCTTAACCCAGCAAAATTGTCCTTCAGAAATTATGGAGAGATAAAGATTTTCTCAAACCAGAAAAAGAGGGAGAGTGAGAAAGATTTGGGACTATATTACTGCTAGTCTTGCCTTACAAAAAGTGCTAAAAGGAATTCTTCAAGTTAAAATGAAAGAAGGCTAACAATATGAAAACACATGAAAGTATAAAATTCACTATAAAGCTAAGAATATAGACAAATTCAGAATATTCTAACAGTGTTTGTAAATCGCTTTTAGCTCCGATATAAAAGTTAAAAGGCAAATAGTAAAATAACCAGAGCTACAATAATATATTAAATGTGTGCTGTGCTGTGCTTAGTTGCTCAGTCATGTCTGACTCTTTGTGACCCCATGGATTGTAACCCACCAGGCTCCTCTGTCCATGGGGATTGTCCAGGCAAGAATACTGAGTGGGTTGCCATGGCCTCCTGCAGGGGATCTTCCCAACACAGGGACCAAATCCAGGTCTCCCATATTGCAGTGGATTCTTTACCATCTGAGCCAACAGAAAAGCCCAAGAATACTGGGGCTGGTAGCCTATCCCTTCTCTAGGGGATCTTCTTGATGCAGGAATAGAACCACAATGTATAGAATCACATTGCAGGCAGATTCTTTACCAGCTGAGCTAATAAAAGATGTAATTTATGGCACCAAGAATATAAAACACAGGGGCAGTAATGATGTTGGGCTTTAAATGGGATCAAATTCAATTTGTTATCAACTTAAAATATACTGGCACATATATAAATGGTTATATGTAAGCCTCATGGTAATCACAAGGGAAAGTCTCACAGTAAATAGAAAAACAGGAAAAAGTAATACAAGCATATTACTAAAGTTATCAAACACAAAGGAAGAGAGCAAGAGAAAAACAAAGGAAAAAAGACCAACTACAAAAAAGAGGCAGAAAAACAATTAATAAAATGGCAATAAGCATATTCCTATTAGTGATTGCTTTAAATGAAAATGGATAAATTTCTCCAATCTAAAGAAACAGAGTGGCTACATGGATGAAAATAAAGAACAAAAATACACATGACCCATATATATGCTGTCTACAAGAGACTCACTTTAGATTTGAGACACACATGGACTGAAATTGAAAGAATCAAAAAGATATTCCAAGTAAATATAAACCAAAAGAAATCTAGGCTAGTGCTACTTATATCAAACAGAGTAGACTTTGAAACAAAGACTTTAATAAGAGACAAAGAAGGGCATTACATAATGATTAAGAGGTCAATCTAACAAGAAGATATAACATTTGTAAATATTTACACACCCAATGTGCTGCTGCTGCTAGGTCGCTTCAGTCATGTCCGAATTTGTGCGACCCCAGAGATGGCAGCCCACCAGGCTCCCCCATCCCTGGGATTCTCCAGGCAAGGACATTGGAGTGGGTTGCCATTTCCTTCTCCAATGCATGAAAGTGAAAAGAGAAAGTGAAGTTGCTCAGTCAGATCAGATCAGTCGCTCAGTCGTGTCCAACTCTTTGCGACCCCATGAACCGCAGCACACCAGGCCTCCCTGTCCATCACCAACTCCCGGAGGTCACTCAGACTCGCATCCATCGAGTCAGTGATGCCATCCAGCCATCTCATCCTCTGTCGTCCCCTTCTCCTCCTGCCCGCAATCCCTCCCAGCATCAGAGTCTTCTCCAATGAGTCAACTCTTCGCATGAGGTGGCCAAAATACTGGAGTTTCAGCTTTAGCATCATTCCTTCTAAAGAAATTCCAGGATTGATCTCCTTCAGAATGGACTGGTTGGATCTTCTTGCAGTCCAAGGGATTCTCAAGAGTCTTCTCCAACACCACAGTTCAAAAGCATCAATTCTTCGGCGCTCAGCCTTCTTCACAGTCCAGCTCTCACATCCATACATGACCACAGGAAAGACCATAGCCTTGACTAGGCGAACCTTTGTTGGTAAAGTAATGTCTCTGCTTTTGAATATGCTTTCTAGGTTGCTCATAACTTTCCTTCCAAGGAGCAAGCGTCTTTTAATTTCATGGCTACAGTCACCATCTGCAGTGATTTTGGAGCCCAGAAAAACAAAGTCTGACACTGTTTCCACTGTTTCCCATCTATTTCCCATGCAGTGATGGGACCAGATGCCATGATCTTCGTTTTCTGAATGTTGAGCTTTAAGCCAACCTTTTCACTCTCCACTTTCACTTTCATCAAGAGGCTTTTTAGCCCCTCTTCACTTTCTGCCATAAGGATGGTGTCATCTGCATATCTGAGGTTATTGATATTTCTCCCGGCAATCTTGATTCCAACTTGTGTTTCTTCCAGTCCAGCATTTCTCATGATGTACTCTGCATATAAGTTAAATAAACATGGTGACAATATGCACCTAAATAAAAAACTAAATATTAACAATTCTGAAGGAAGAAAAAGCAATAAAATAATAGTAATGGAATTTCACATCCTACTTACAATGAGGGATAGATCATTTAGATAGAAAATCAATAAGGAAATATTGACCTGAAATGACATATGTGATAAGTGATAAGTCCATCAGACCAGATGGACTTATCACATATTTGTAGAATATGCCATCCCAGAACAACCAAATACACATTCTCCTCCAGCACACATGGAGCATTTTTTCAAGACAGATCATATATATTATGTTCTTGTTATGTTTATGTGTATGTCACAAAACAAGTCAACGAATTTAAGAGGATTGAAATCATATCAAGTATCATTTCCAACCACGGTGGTATGAAACTAAAAGTTAGTTACATGAGGAAAACTTGAAAAGTAATAAATAGGTAGAGATTAAACAGGATGTTATTTAATATCAATTTGTCACAGGAGTAATCAATGGAAAATATAAAAACACACAGTAAGACAAATGAAAATGGAGATGTAATATAGAAATATATAAAATATTCATGGGATGCAGCAAAAACTATTCTAAGAGAGTTCACAGCACAAAAAGGCCTACCACAGGAACTCAGAAAATTCTAAAATAAAAACTTTAACTTTATACCTCAAAAAAATTAAAAAAAAAATTAAACTCAAAACTAATACAAGGAAGGAAATAACAAAGATAAGAGCAGAAACAAATGAGATAGAAACTTAAGGTATTAGAAAAGATCAGTGAAACTAAGAGCTGGCTCCAGATAAACAAATTTGACAAACTTTTAGCTAGACTCATGAGGGAAAAAAATGAAAAAGTACTTATAAAATTAGAGGTAAAAGAGAAGATGTCACAACTTATACCACAGAAATATAGAGAACCACTATAAAAAATCTACTATGAATAACTGAGCACCAAAAAATTGGACAACTTGGATAAATGGATGAATCATAGAAACACACAAACTTCAGATTGAATTATGAAGAAATACTAAATCTAAACAGATTGATTACTATTAATAAGATTGAATCAGCAATCCAAAACCTCCAACAAACCAAGTCCAGGACCAGATGACTTTGTTGGTGAACTCCACTGATAATTAAAAAATTAACGTCGGTGTTTCTCAAACTTTTACAAAAAATAGAAAAGAAAATTTCTGAACGCACTTTATAAGGCCAATATTAACCTGATACCAAAATCAGATCCAGATATGAAGGCCATAAGAAAATGACAGACCAATTGAACATAGATACAGAAAACCTCAACAAAATATCAGCAAGTTGAATTTTACAGTACATTAAGATGTTTATATATCACAATCAAGAGGGATTTATTCCAAGGATGCAAGGATCATTCAACATCTGGAAATGAATCAATGTGATACACTACTTGAAAAAAGGATAAAAATTATGTAATCATCTCAATAGATGCAAAGGAAAGCAATTGACAAAATTCAATATCCATTTATGATTAAAGACCATCAATAAAGTGGGCATAGAGGGAACGTACCTCAATATAAGAAAGGCTATATGTGACAATATGTGAACCGTGAACTTCCTGATGTTCAAGCTGGTTTTAGAAAAGGCAGAA
This sequence comes from Tragelaphus eurycerus, assembly GCA_935064755.1. Classification (NCBI taxonomy): domain Eukaryota; kingdom Metazoa; phylum Chordata; class Mammalia; order Artiodactyla; family Bovidae; genus Tragelaphus; species Tragelaphus eurycerus. Next base: position 11,476,990 of record CAKXYN010000012.1, read on the forward strand.
GAACCAGAGATCAAATCGCCAACATCCGCTGGATCATGGAAAAAGAAAGAGAGTTCCAGAAAAACATCTATTTCTGCTTTATTGACTATGCCAAAGTCTTTGACTGTGTGGATCACAATAAACTGTGGAAAATTCTGAAAGAGATGGGAATACCAGACCACCTGACCTGCCTCTTGAGAAATCTGTTTGCAGGTCAGGAAGCAACAGTTAGAACTGGACATGGAACAACAGACTGCTTCCAAATAGGAAAAGGAGTACGTCAAGGCTGTATATTGTCACACTGCTTATTTAACTTATATGCAGAGTACATCATGAGAAACGCTGGACTGGAAGAAACAGAAGCTGGAATCAAGATTGCTGGGAGAAATATCAATAACCTCAGATATGCAGATGAACCACCTTATGGCAGAAAGTGAAGAGGAACTAAAAAGCCTCTTGATGAAAGTGAAAGTGGAGAGTGAAAATGTTGGCTTAAAGCTCAACATTCAGAAAACGAAGATCATGGCATCTGGTCCCATCACTTCATGGGAAATAGATGGGGAAACAGTGGAAACAGTGTCAGACTTTATTTTTCTGGGCTCCAACATCACTACAGATGGTGACTGCAGCCATGAAATTAAAAGACACTTACTCCTTGGAAGGAAAGTTATAACTAACCTAGATAGCATATTCAAAAGCAGAGACATCACTTTGACAACAAAGGTTCGTCTGGTCAAGGCTATGGTTTTTCCTGTGGTCATGTATGGATGTGAGAGTTGGACTGTGAAGGAGGGTGAGCGCTGAAGAATTGATGCTTTTGAACTGTGGTGTTGGAGAAGACTCTTGAGAGTCCCTTGGACTGCAAGGAGATCCAACCAGTCCATTCTGAAGGAGATCAGCCCTGGGATTTCTTTGGAAGGAATGATGCTAAAGCTGAAACTCCAGTATTTTGACCACCTCATGTAAAGAGTTGACTCATTGGAGAAGACTCTGATGCTGGGAGGGATTGAGGGCAGGAGGAGAAGGGGACGACAGAGGATGAGATGGCTGGATGGCATCACTGACTCGATGAATGTGAGTCTGAGTGACCTCCGGGATTTGGTGATGGACAGGGAGGCCTGGCGTGCTGCACTTCATGGGGTCACAAAGAGTCGGACACAACTGAGCGACTGATCTCATCTGATATGTGACAAGCCCACAACTAACATAATATTCAATTTGAAAACTTGAAAAATTTTACTCTAAATTCACAAGAAGACAAGGATGCCCACTCTTACAACTTTTATTCAGCATGGTATTCTATGTTAGTATTCATATTGTTTACAGTCCTTGCCAGATGATACAAGCAAGAAAAACAAATAAAAGGCATCCAAATTGGAAAGGAAGAAGTGAAACTGTCAAAACTTGCTGATGACATAATGTTATATAAAGAGAACCCCAAATACTCCATCAATAGACTTTTAGTACTAATGAATATATTCCATAAAGTCGCAGGTTACAAAATCAATACACAAAAATTGGATGTATTTTTGCTATCAGGAAGAAAAATGAAGAAAACAATCTCATTTATAATTGCATCAAAAATAATAAAATACCTAGAAAAAATTTAACCAAAAAAGTGAAAGACCTACTACTTATGTACTAAAAGCTATAAAACATTAATGAAAGAAATGGAAGAAGATACAAATAAATGAAAAGATATGCTGTGCTCATGGATTGTACTAATATTATTAAAATGACCAATTCCCAAAGCCATATACAGATTCAATGCAATCCTTATCAAAATTCCATTGGCATTTTTCACAGAAATAGAATAAAACACCATAAAATTCTAATGGAATCTTCAGTTCAGTTCAGTTCTGTTGCTGATTTGTGTCCAGCTCTTTGCAACCCCATGAATCGCAGCACGTCAGGCCTCCCTGTCCACCACCAATTCCTGGAGTTCACTCAAACTCTCGTCCAAGGAGTTGGTGATGCCATCCAGCCATCTCATCCTCTGTTGTCCCCTTTTCCTCCTGCCCTCAGTCCTTCCCAGCATCAGAGTCTTTTCCAATGAGTCAACTCTTTGCATGAGGTGGCCAAAGTACTGGTTTCAGCTTTAGTATCATTCCTTCTTGGATCCCCTTGCAGTCCATGGGACTCTCAAGAGTCTTCTCCAACACCACAGTTCAAAAGCATCAATTCTTCGGCACTCAGCCTTCTTCACAGTCCAACTCTCACATCCATACATAACCACTGGAAAAGCCACAGCCTTGACTAGAGGGACCTTTGTTGACAAAGTAATGTCTTTGCTTTTCAGTATACCATCTAGGTTGGTCATAATTCTCCTTCCAAGGAGTAAGCATCTTTTGATTTCATGGCTGCAGTCACCATCTGCAGTGATTTTGGAGCCCCCCAAAATAAAGTCTGACACTGTGTCCACTGTTTCCCCATCTATTTCCCATGAAGTGATGGGACCAGATGCCATGATCTTTGTTTTCTGAATGTTGAGCTTTAAGCCAACTTTTTCACTCTCCACTTTCACTTTCATCAAGAGGCTCTTTAGTTCCTCTTCACTTTCTGCCATAAGGATGGTGTCATCTGCATATCTGAGGTTATTGGTATTTCTCCCAGCAATCTTGATTCCAGCTTGTGCTTCTTCCAGCCCAGCATTTCTCATGATGTACTCTGTGTAGAAGTTAAATAAGCAGGGTGACAGTATACAGCCTTGACATACTCCTTTTCCTATTTGGAACCAGTCTGTTGTTCCATGTCCAGTTCTAACTGTTGCATCCTGACCTGCACACAGGTTTCTCAAGAGGCAGGTCAGGTGGTCTGGTATTCCCATTTCTTTCAGAATTTTCCACAGTTTATAGCCACTATGAAAAACATATGTAATTCCTCAATAAATTAAAAATAGCGTTACTCTATGATTCAGCAACTCTACTTCTTTGTATTTGTCCAGATGAAGTAAAGCCATACCTTGAAAAGATATGAGCAGTCCCACGTTCACTGCAGTCTATTTTCCATAGCCACATTGTGGAAACAACCCAAGTGTCAACTGGCCAATGAACGGATAAAGAAAATATGATATATTAAATGTGATATATATGTATATATATGTAAACAGTAAAATGTTATTCTTCCATAAATAATATTCTTCCATGAAATCCTGCCATTTGCAACACTGATAAACCCAGAGGACACTGTGCAAGAGAAATAAGCCATAAAGAGGAAGGCAAATACTGCATAATATCACTAATAGGTGGAATCTTAAAAAAAGAAGAAAAAACTGAAACTCATAGTAATATAGAATAGAACGATCTTTATCAATGGTCTCAATATGCTGAGTCGATTTCAAGTGCATGCATCTCACAACCAAAATGGAAACTTCCTAAGGAGATGTTAATTATCTTGATTGTAGTAACCATTTCACCATGTGTATATGAAACGACCATGTTGAATACTTAAAATATAGACAATTTTGTTCAAAAATAAGATAAATTTTCTCTCCTAGGCAGAGAAATTTTTCTACTTAATTCTGAATTTTAATTATACTTTTCTATTAACTTTTAACATATAATGTTGCTTTACCCCATGTTTGCATTGTGAATTATTTTGTATAAAATATTGGAAAGAGAAAAGACAGATGCCACAAAAAGTGCTGATGTTCACATACTGTTAGAAAAAATTTTAATAACCCCTATAATATTTTTTTAATGTCTTTGGTTTTTCCTGTTCCCTAAACACATTCCCTTAGTTTTAATCACCTTTGGAAGACTTTTAGAGTATGACTAACCTTGGATTTTCCAACATTTAAAGGAGAGAATGTATTTTTAACAGGTTATAGCCATTTCATGACTGGGAGCTAAATTATGTAAACTGAAGCCTGTAGTTGTTTTCTTGTTTTATTCTTTAATGTGGCATCATTGACATGTGAGTGGAGGAATATTTTCAATAAGATGTATGGTTAACTGGTGGTCTTAGTTTTCAGTAATTTGCATTTTGTTGTTGTTGTTGTGTTCTTTATTCTGTCTACAGATATTTTAGAGAAAAACTTGATCTGATTGCATGGGCCTTAAAAATAGATGCCATTTTAGCAAAATATAGTCATATTTTTGAAATAAATTTTAAAAAGAAACATTTAAAACAAGTAACATTGAACTTCATATATCAATAAAGTGTGATAATATAAAATCTACCTTCAGTACTTGGAACTGAATGAATAATAAATTTATCTTTTATTTTTAAAGTTTTTTGTAAAACCTGTTCAAAATATTGACATGTAACCCAGAATATTAAGACTATAATTTTAAATGTAAGATGACATATTCACTTTTATTTTGTAATCTGTTTCCATAAATAATTTAACTTTTGATTATATAATTTATCAATATGAAATTTTCTTGTTTTGAGAAAGTTGTGATCCATAATTTTTGAGTAATTGATATAATGGTGTTATCACTAAATTGTTTTAATTACCAAAATTCATGACTCTTAACTGTTTAAAGAAATACGGCAATATTGATCTGCCTCATTCTCTTGTTAAGATCCATGTGCTTAAGAAAAGAGAAAGAAAACAAAGAGGTGTATTTGTATATAATTGTATAAATAATGTGGCCACTTGCACACTGCATGCAACATGTTCACTAGAAATTACGTATCCTGTAATTTTGTTATTGATCTTCCCAGGTGGCTCAGTGGTAGAGAATTCACCTGACAATCTAAGAGACGCAGGTTCGATCTCTAGGTCAGGAAGATTCCCTGAAGGAGGAAATGGCAACCCATTCCAACATTCTTACCTGAAAAAGCCAGTGGACAGAGGAGCCTGGCAGGCAATAGTCCATGGGGTTGCAAAGAGTCAGATATGACTAAGCACACAATTTCGTTCTTATCTTTGGCTATAATAAAGAACTATACCACTGGTGCAAGCAAATATTTTCTTCCCCACTATCTGATGTCCCAAATTATACCAGCAACATTCTGGTAGGAAGCGTGGAACTTGCAGTTTGATGTCCTTTGATACACTTTGTAATTAGTTTCTCAGAAACAAGAGCACTGTTTTGAAAAGGACATGCAGTTTTGAAGGACAACAATTTAAAATGACTTCCGTGGCTGGTTCTTTTATTCCCGTATTCTTGCTTATGCTGTTTTTCAAATGACTGATTCTGTAATCACTGGGTTTTACTTGATAAATGAAAAGTATTTTGACAGTGTTTATTATGCAATGAAATTTGATGTGCTAACAATACATTGAATAATTTTATATTTTTCTCTTTAATATTTCATAGAATGTACACATTAGCATACTCAGAAGCAAAAATGCTAATTTCAAAATTTACACTGTTGCTCTGATTCACCATTTCCACCTTTTAAAAATTCTCATTTCTAAGAAAGGGAATTATCCTTTTTCTTTGATAATAAATTCTAAGAGAATTTTCATAAATTGTACTTTATTGTAGGATTTACATTTAATAACACATTATTAAAAAAATAGAAACAGGTTGTCTAGGTTGTAGTTAGAAGGGCTGTGTTGGTTTCCTATGGCTGCTGTAGCAAAGTATCAAACACTGAATTACTTAAAACAGAAATTTATTGTTTTACAGTTCTGGAATTAGGAGTCTGAAACCAACATGTTGGGAAGTAGAAGCAGAGAAATCTTTTGACAAAATTCAACTTCCATTTATGATAAAAACTCTACATAAAATCAGCATGCTGCTGCTGCTGCTAAGTCGCTTCAGTCATGTCCAACTCTGTGCTACCCCATAGATGACAGCCCACCAGGTTTCCCCATCCCTGGGATTCTCCAGGCAAGAACACTGGAGTGGGTTGCCATTTCCTTCTCCAATGCGTGAAAGTGTATGGGAACCTAATTCAACATAATAAAGGCCATTTATGATAAACCCACAGCAAACATTCTCAAATGTGAAAAACTGAAAGCATTTCCTCTAAGATCAGGAAAAAGACAAGGGTGCCCATGCTCACCACTATGATACAACATGTTTTTGGAACTCCTAGGCACATCAATCAAAGAAGAAAAAGAAATAAAAGGAATCCAGGTTGGAAAAGAAGTAAAACTCTCACTGTTTACAGATGACATGATACTATACATAGAAAAGCCTAAAAATGTCACCAGAAAATCATTAGAGCTAATCAATGAATTTAGTAAAGTCACAGGATATAAAATTAATACACAAAAACCTCTTGTATTCCTATACACTAACAATGAAAAAAACAGGAAGAGAAATTAAGGAAACATTCCCATTCACCATCGCAACAAAAAGAATAAAATACTTAGGAATAAGTCTACTTAAAAAGACAAAAGATTTGTATTCAGAAAGCTAAAAGACACTGATGAAAGAAATCAAAAATGACACAAACAGATGGAGAGATATCCCACGTCCTTGGGCTGGAAGAATCAATATAGCCAAAATGACTATACTACCCAAAGCAATCTACAGGTTCATTGAATCTATAGCTATGGCTGTCAAATAACCAGTGGCATTTTTCACAAAACTAGAACAAAATTTTTACAATTTTTATGGAAGTGGAAATACAAAAGACCTTGAACAGCCAAAGCAATCTTGAAAAAGAAATATGGAGCTGGAGGAATCATTCTTCCTACTTCAGACTATACTACCCATCTACAATCATCAAGACAACATGGTACTGGCACAAAAAAAGAAATATAGAACAATGGAACGAGATAGAAAGCCCAGAGACAAACACACACACCTATGGGCACCTTATCTTGGACAAAAGAGGCGAGAATATACAATGGAGAAAGACAGACTGTTCAATATGTGGTGCTGGGAAAATTAGACAACTATGTATGTTAAAAAAAAAAATGAAATTATAACATTTCCTAAAACCATACACAAAAATGAACCCAAAATGGATTAAAGACTTAAATGTAAGGCTAGAAACTATAGAGCTCTTAGAGCACAACACAGCTAATAAACTCTTTGACATAAATCACAGCAAGTTTCCCTCTGACCCATCTCCTAGAATAATGGAAACAAAAATAAAACTAAACAAATGGGATGTAATTAAACTTAAAGGCCTTTGCACAGGAAAGAAAAAAATAAGATACAATAAGATAAAAAGACAACCCTCAGAATGGGACACAGTTATTGTAAATGAAGCAATAGACAAAACTTTAATCTCCAAAATATATAAGCAGCTCATATAGCTTAGTATCAGAACGAACACCCAATAAAAAAATGAGAAGACCTAAACAGACTTTTCTCCAAAAAGGACATACAGATGACCAATAAACACATGAAAAGATGCTCAACATTTCTCATTATTCAGTTCAGCTCAGTTGCTCAGTCATGTCCAACTCTTTGTGACCCCATGGACTGCAGCATGCCAGCCCTCCCTGTCCATCACCAACTCCCGGAGTTCACCCAAACCAATGTCCATTGAGTTGGTGATTCCATCCAACCATCTCATCCTCTGTTGTCTCCTCTTCTTGCCTTCAGTCTTTCTCAGTATCCGGGTCTTTTTCAATGAGTCAGTTCTTCACATCAGGTGGCAAAATTATTGGAGTTTAACCTTTAACATCAGTCCTTCCAATGAACACTCAGGACTGATCTCCTTTAGGATGGACTGGTTGGATCTCCTTGCAGTCCAAGGGACTCTCAAGAGTCTTCTCCAACAACACAGCTCAAAAGCATCAATTCTTTGGCACTCAGCTTTCTTTACAGTCCAACTCTCCCATCCATACATGACTACTGGAAAAACCATAGCCTTGACTAAACGGAACTTTGCTGTCAAAATAATGTCTCTGCTTTTGAATATGCTGTCTGGGTTAGTCATAACTTTCCTTCCAAGGAGTAAGCGTCTTTTAATTTCATGGCTGCAGTCACCATCTGTAGTGAATTTGGAGACCAAAAATTAAGTCTGCCACTATTTCCCCAACTATTACCCATGAAGTGATGGAACCAGATGCCATGATCTTTGTTTTCTGAATGTTGAGTTTTAAGCCAACTTTTCCACTCTCCTCTTTCACTTTCATCAAGAGGTTCTTTGGTTCTTCTTCACTTTCTGCCAAAAGGGGGGTATCATCTGCATATCTGAGATTATAGATATTTCTCCTGGCAATCTTGATTCCTGCTTGTGCTTCATTGAGCCCAGCGTTTCTCATGATGTACTCTGCATATAAGTTAAATAAGCAGGGTGACAATATACAGCCTTGACGTACTCCTTTTCCTATTTGGAACCAGTCTGTTGTTCCATGTCCAGTTCTAACTGTTGCTTCCTGACCTGCATACAAATTTCTCAAGAGGCAGGTCAGGTGGTCTGGTATTCCCATCTCTTTCAGAACTTTCCACAATTTATTGTGATCCACACAGTCAAAGCCTTTGGCATACTCAATAAAGCAGAAATAGGTGTTTTTCTGGAACTCTCTTGCTTTTTCCATGATCCAGTAGATGTTGGCAATTTGATCTCTGGTTCCTCTGCCTTTTATAAAACCAGCTTGAACATCAGGAGGTTCATGGTTCACGTATTGCTGAAGCCTGGCTTGGAGAATTTTGAGCATTACTTTACTAGTGTGTGAGATGAGTGCAATTGTGCGGTAGTTTGAGCATTCTTTGGCATTGCCTTTCTTTGGGATTGGAATGAAAACTGACCTTTTCCAGTCCTGTGGCCACTGCTGAGTTATCCAAATTTGCTGGCATATTGAGTGCAGCACTTTCACAGCATCATCTTTCAGGATTTGAAATAGCTCAATTGGGATTCCATCACCTCCACTAGCTTTGTTCGTAGTGCTGCTTTCTAAGGCTCACTTGACTTCACATTCCAGGATGTCTGGTTCTAGGTGATTGATCACACCATCATGATCATCTGGGTCATGAATATTTTTTTTGTACAGTTTTGCTGTGTATTCTTGTCACCTCTTAATATCTTCTGCTTCTGTTAAGTCCATACCATTTCTGTCCTTTATTGTGCCCATCTTTGCATGAAATGTTTCTTTGGTATCTCTAATTTTCTTGAAGAAATCTCTAGTCTTTCCCATTCTATTGTTTTCCTCTATTTATTTGCACTGATCATTGAGGAAGGTTTTCTTTTCTCTCCTTGCTCTTCTTTGGAACTCTGCATTCAGATGGGTATATCTTTCATTTTCTCCTTTGTTTTTCACTTCTATTAGAGAAATGCAAATCAAAACTACAATGAGGTATCACCTCCAATCAGTCAGAATGGCCATCATCAAAATATTTACAAACAAATAAATTCTGGAGAGGATGTGGAGAAAAGAAAACCCTTCTGCATTGTTGGTGGGAATATAAATTGATACAGCCACTATGGAGAACAGTTTTGTTCAGCCACTCAGTCGTGTCTGACTCTTTGTGACCCCATGGACTGCAGAACACCAGGTTTCCCTGTCCTTCACCATTTCCTGGAGCTTGCTCAAACTTACATCCGTTGAGAAGGTGATGCCATCCAACCATCTCATCCTCTGTCATCCCTTTCTACTACCGCCTTCGATCTTTCCCAGCATTAGGATCTTTTCTAATGAGCCTGCTCTTCACATCAGATGACCAAAGTATTGGATCTTCACCTGTAGCATCAGTCCTTCTAATGAATATTCAGAACACTGTGGAGGTTCCTTAAAATCTAGATATAACTCTACTATGATGCAGCAATCCCACTACTTGGCATATACTCTGAGAAAGCCACAATTCTAAAATACACATGTACCCCAGTGTTCATTCCACCACTATTTACAATAGCCAGAACATGGAAGCTACCTAGATGTCCATCAACAGATGAATAAAGAAGGTGTGGTATATACATACAATAGGATATTGCTCAGCCATAAAAAGGGTTGAATTTGAATTAGTTGTAGTGAAATGGATGAACCTAGAGCTTGTTATACCAAGTGAAGTAAGTCAGAAAAAGAAAAACAAACATTGTATATTAAGGCATATATCTGGAATCTAGATGCATTCAGATCAGATCAGATCAGTCGCTCAGTCGTGTCCGACTCTTTGCGACCCCATGAACCGCAGCACGCCAGGCCTCCCTGTCCATCACCAGCTCCCGGAGGTCACCCAGACTCGCATCCATCGAGTCAGTGATGCCATCCAGCCATCTCATCCTCTGTCGTCCCCTTCTCCTCCTGCCCTCAATCCCTCCCAGCATCAGAGTCTTCTCCAATGAGTCAACTCTTCGCATGAGGTGGCCAAAATACTGGAGTTTCAGCTTTAGCATCATTCCTTCCAAAGAAATTCCAGGATTGATCTCCCCCAGAATGGACTGGCTGGATCTTCTTGCAGACCAAGGGACTCTCAAGAGTCTTCTCCAACACCACAGTTCAAAAGCATCAATTCTTCGGGGCTCAGCCTTCTTCACAGTCCAGCTCTCACATCCATACATGACCACAGGAAAGACCATAGCCTTGACTAGGCGAACCTTTGTTGGTAAAGTAATGTCTCTGCTTTTGAATATGCTATCTAGGTTGGTCATAACTTTCCTTCCAAGGAGCAAGCGTCTTTTAATCTCATGGCTGCAGTCACCATCTGCAGTGATTTTGGAGCCCAGCTAGATGCATTAACATAGAGTAAAAAAGCTGGGTTAAAATTCAATATTCAAAAAACTAAGATCATGGCCTTGAGTCCTATCATTTAATGGCAAATAGATGGAGAAAAATTAGAAGCAGTGACAGACTTTATTTTCTTGGGCTCCAAAATCACTGTGGATGGTGACTGCAGCCACGAAATTAAAAGATGCTTGCTCCTTGGAAGAAAAGCTGTGACAAACCTAGACAGCATATTAAAAAGCAAAGACCACTTTGCCAACAAAGATCTGTGTGTAGTCAACGCTATGGTTTTTCCAGTAGTCATGTATAAATGTGAGAATTGGACCATAAAGAAGACAGAATGCTGAAAAAATGATGCCTTCAATTTGTGGTGCTGGAGAAGACTCTCGGGAGTCACTGGACTGCAATCAGATGAAAGCATTCAATTCTAAAGGAAATCAACACTCAATATTCATTGGAAGGACTGATGCTGAAGCTGAAGCTCCAATATTTTGGCCACCTGATGTGAAGATCTGACTTATTGGGATAGACCCTGATGCTGGCAAAGATTGAAGGCAAAAGGAGAAGAGGGCATCAGAGGATGAGATGGTTAGACAGGATCACCAATTCAATGGACATGATACTGGGCAAACTCAGGACGATAGGGAAGCCTGGTGTGCTGCAGTAACTGGGGTCACAAAGAGTTGAACACAATCTAGTGACTGAACAACAGCAATAAATGGAATCTAAAAAAAAATGGTACTGATGAACCTTTCTGCAGGGAAGGAATGGAGATGCAGATGTAGAGAATAGGCTTGTGGACAGAGTTGGGGAAGGGGATGGTGGGATGGACTAAGTAGCTTTGACATATATACACTTAAAAAAGATAACTAATGTGAAGTTGTTCTAAAACACAGAAAGTCCAGCCTGGTGCTCTGTGATGACCTAGAAGGGTGGAATGGATGGAGGGGAGGAAGGCTCAGGATGGAAGGGATATAAATAAATAAATAAATAAATAAATAAATAAATAATAAATATATATATATATATATATATATATATATATATATATATATGTATGGCAGAAACCAAGGCAACATTGTAAAACAATTTTATCCAATTAAAAAGTAAATTTATTTAAAAAAATGATGTTAGTAGGGCCATGCTCCTTCTGAAACTGGAGGGAAATACTTCTTTGCCTCTTTCAAGCTTCTAATTGTTTGCTGACAGTCTTAACATGATCTTTGACTTACAGCATAACTCCAACCCCTGTTGCATAACATTTGTTATCACATGATAGTCTCCCTGTATCTCTGTGTCTTCACACGGCTGTCTTCTAATAAGGGCAACAGTGATAATGGATAAGGAGCCCTCAGCACTCTAGAATGAGAGAATCTTACTTATTGAATTACATCTGTAATAACTCTTCCCAGATAAGGTTTCATTCTGAAGTACTGGTGGTTAGGAATTCTATATGTATGTGTGTGTATTTGGCAGGAGGGTACAATTCAGCCCTAACAGTGCCCAACCACATTTAGAAGTGTGGAAGCCAGTCTTGGTATTTTGACTAGGCTAAGGCATTGAGTGTCATTATCAAACCTTCTCTCAGATCTCTTTTCTTGCTTTTTTTCTTTCTCCCACAGAACCTTTGCTCAAGATGTCTTCTCAACATTTTCTCAGCATCTTCCCCCTTTATTTCTGTGTATTTAAATTTGGTTCAGTCCCGTTCTGTATACTGTCTTTATCTATATGTTGCCTTATGAAGCTCTGATCAATGTACTTATAGATTCATTAGTATGGCAGTGATTTGATTAATGCCTTCCTCCTTTAATAGGCTGGAACCTATCTAAATACAAAGACTCTAATTCTTTCCCCATTATATTACGACCCTAGTGCCTTTCACAATGTCTGGAACAAAATTAATATTCTTTAATTTTTTGAGAAAATGACTAAATATTTCTATGCCATGGGGAAAGAAAGAATACCATCATTTGGTCTAGGAATTTTTTTTTTTTTCATTTTGGCTGCATGGTGGCATGAGATCTTAGTTCCCAACCAGGGCGCAAACTTACCTTCACTGCTTGGAAGCAAAAAGTCTTAACCGTTGGACAACCAGAGAAGTCCTCAGTGTACAAAACCTTAAAACTGTTTAAGAAAGGATGGCATTATTGTACATGAGGCATGTGACTGATAATCAAATAAGAAAAATAATGCTACAAAAATAAGAAAAGAAGCTTAGAAAAATGAACCTATGGATGGGGAATTATAAAGTCATAGTTATATAAAGTAATAACTTAAGAAAACACTTTGGAAATAAATATCTTTGATTTCACATGAATCACAGGTCTGACAATGGTCCATATAGTCAAAGCTATGGTTTTTCCAGTAGTCATGTATGGATGTGAGAGTTGGACCATAAGAAAAACTGAGTGCTGAAGAATTGATGCTTTTGAGCTGTGGGATTGGAGAAGACTCTTGAGAGTCCCTTGGACTGCAAGGAGATCCAACCAGTCCATTCTGAAGGAGATCAGCCCTGGGATTTCTTTGGAAGGAATGATGCTAAAGCTGAAACTCCAGTACTTTGGCCACCTCATGCGAAGAGTTAACTCATTGGAAAAGACTCTGATGCTGGGAGGGATTAGGGGCAGGAGGAGAAGGGGATGACAGAGGATGAGATGGCTGGATGGCATCACTGACTCGATGGATGTGAGTGTGAGTGACCTCCAGGAGCTGGTGATGGACAGGGAGGCCTGGCGTGCTGTGATTCATGGGGTCGCAAAGAGTCGGACACGACTGAGCGACTGAACTGAACTGAAGTGCTTTATTTGTCTTCCATTAAAAACTTCCTTGGAATATTATGGATTTTGGTTAGCAGATAAAAAAGATCATTGAGCCAATGATTTGAGTCACTAAAATTCTTGGTGCATCTTATTAAGTCTGGTTTTGTAATTCATGGGCTTCCCTTGTGGTTCTGCTGGTAAAGAATCCACCTGCAGTGTGGGAGACATGGGTTTGATCCCTGGGTTGGGAAGATCCCCAGGAGAAGGGAAAGGCTACCCACTCCAGTATTCTGACCTGGCAAAGTACATGGACTGTATAGTCCAAAGGGTCGCAGAGAGTCTGACATGACTGAGTGACTTTCATTTTGTAATTTATGGGCCTCACTGGCCAGGTTTTCCCATCTGAGATACTATAGCAATTGTTACCTCAAACATAATCACATAAATATCATTTTCATCAACAACTCCAAGAGAAAAATATATCAGACCCTTCATATAAAATAGAATTAAAAGGCCACATATTATTGAAAAATTGTCATTTTACATATTTCTGGGGCATTCAATCTTTTAAAGAAGGAAATATTTATTTGATTATAAGTAAATTGATAACATTTTAATGAGAATAGTATTTTATTATTCCTACATGAACATTCTACATAGAGGACAAACACAAGATGATATTTGATTTGATAAGTTTGTCTGGAAACTCTGTTGTCCTATTAACAATATTGTATCATGCGAACAATGCCCAGATTCACTTCAAAAATCATTAAAAGGCAGCCTGCATGTACACTAGATTTATTGAGACATCAAAATTTCATTTCATGAATTCCAAATGTTCAATTATAGCTTAGAGAGTTTTTATGGGTCTTCTAATTTGATTCTGTGGATGTTGGAAAATTGGAAAATTAGAAACATATTAACAGTACCTAAGTTTTAGGAAATAATCAATGACAAAAAGCCTGAGAGAAAAAACTAGTCAATACAGCTGGGAAATGGAGAATTAAGGTATGTTTAATAAATAGATTTTCTCTAACCTGTGTACTTCCAAATACATTTTGGAATAAATAAACCTGAACATGAACTCCTGCATGTTCTTCAATCCTTATGGATTCAAAGAGGACATATAATCTGAAAGCCTCCAAATATTCACTGTTCGTAAACTTTATTAACAAACAGGTTCGCTAATAGCCATCACGTGTAATTTATGATGAGCCAAACAGAACTGCTGAGAAGCAAATAATTCCATATATCAATTTTTACATTTATGGTGACTCAGAATGCAACGCTAAAATAAACTAAATCAACTAAGGTTTAAAATTTCAGTAGGTAATGTAGGATATAATCAAATATACTTTTCTATACGCATTTACACACAAACCACACAAACATGCATACAAACAAAAGTGACGATTTGCATTCCTGTTTTACTTCTGTAATGTGGAATGGTTTGGGCTTGGATACTGAAATATCTACACCCTACACTTTCATAGGAACCCAAAAAATCACTGCCTATATCCTCACCAAGAAGCTGAATTTTGTTTGTAAAAGGAGCAGAAGACTGAATCTTAAGCTACAAAAATTAAAAAAAAAAAAAACTCCAAATTTGGGTGAAGAATTTGTAATAAGTAGCTCTGATGGCAGTAGCTCTGAAAAATTAAGCTGAGTGTAAAATATGATAGCTGAGCATTACTGAAAATATCAGCCAAACTACTATTTTTCATCGATGAACCGAGGAAAATAATTACTGCCTCATAGGTTTTCTGTGGAGATTAAATGAGATGGTATCTTATATTTATTCATTTCATTTCACTTCTCTCTGCCTTCTCTTTTTGAATAATTTAGTGAATTATTTTCTTTGATTCAGTTTCTCTTTTGCAAATTGAATCCATTAATGTACTATATATACGGTTACCCTAAGAACTAGCAAATACAAAATTAAAAGTGGTAAATATATGTATTACCTGGAAAAGAAATTCAAAAGTGGAAGAAACAAGCCAACTGGACATATTAAGATTTCTTTTATATAAGCATGTAGCATAAATCTAGTAACTGTCAAAATTTAATAAACAGACACAATTGACAGTCTAGTTTAGTGCCTTAACTGGATATGGGTGACCAAGGTAAGCAATGTATACAACCTAAAATTTTAAGAGACCTGACTTATCCTACCATCTCTAATATACTTGCCATCAAAATTTTTGCCACCAACTTCAATTAAAACTCTTCTAACCTTAACTGTCTTCCTTTTTCCAAACTTGTCTCCTTTAAGCATAGCTCAAAGCAGCAAACAAATTAACTTTTTAAAAATCCCATAAGTTCCTGTCACCTCCCTGCTCAAAATCTTCCAGTGACCTCCCATGTTACTTATGATAAAAACCCAGACTCCTTACCAAGTACTGCAAAAGCTTGTATGCTCAAACACCTGTATACCTTGCTTGTCTCTTCAAACCTTATGTACTATCTCTCTGTTCTTTACTCCTATACAGCTACAAAGCCTTCCAATATAACTGAGTGAAATGTTGTATTTTACATAGTTTTGCATAAATTTCATTTATATTTTTACTGTGGTATCCTCAGTTCAGAAAGAACCTGACTCTCAATAAATGTATATATTGAGTAGATTAATTTCAACTCTGCTTTATTCTATGATGTACAGTATAACTGAATTGAACAAACTTACTGAGCATGTAATGTTGATAAGGCACAGAGTTATATATTATGGAGAAATACAGAGATTGACAATACATTCGTTCCCTCAAAGAGTTTATAGTCTATTAAGGATACACATATACAATGTGTATATGTATATACGCATATAATATCCTTCAATACATATACAATGTATTGAAGTTTAAACTAATAAATGGTGTAAAACTGTGCAATATAAATACTTGAGGGAAAATTCATTTTTATTCTGGCAGAGGCATTTAAGCTTGGTCTTAAAATATGAATAACATTTTAAAACTATCATCACCAGCATTATTGCATAAGCAATGTTGAATCATATTCATTAATATCTACATAAATGTAAAAATGGCGTATAATCCTAGTATTTCAAAATATTAAGCTCTGTGACAACCTAGAGGGGTGGGATGGGTGGGAGGTGGGAGGGAGGTTCAAGACGGAGGGACATATATACACCTTTAGCTGATTCAGGTTGATGTATGGCAGAAACCAACACAATATTGAAAAACAATTATCCTTTGATTAAAAACATTTTTAGAAAAGAAAAAAAATTAAATATTTGGCTCCTTTTCCTTCTAATCTGTTTTTATATTGATACTATTTGTTCAGTTGCAATTAGGATATGCATTCAATTCTTTCTTTTACTTTTTAATAGCCATAAACTTCTAAAAATTTTATTTATAGTTTTCAGTTTAATATCTGAATAAAATTCCAGAGTGTTTTAAACAAAATTTAGCTGTTTTATGGCTACTTAATTTCTTTTCAATTATTCCTTAAAATGAATACAGTTGTAATGAACATCTTCAAACACATGCCTACTTAAGAATCAATAAGATGTCAACAATGAAAATGAGAAAAATTATATTCTAGAAATAGGAGATAACAGTGCACAACCTAGCTATAGAATAATTATTACAATTTAGGAGTAAAAGGATTTAAGACATCATCCACTTAGTTTATCACATTTTCCAGAAGAGGAATCTGAGGTTCATACAAGTTACATGACTTTTCAACAATGACATGGCTAGTGGTCTGCAGTTTAAGAACAACGTTCAATCTATATTACTCTAGATTCCATATTCACCCTAATCTGCAACTTCTAGGGACTAATTATGAAAATTTAACACATCATTTAACATATGGTATTTTAACACTGGCTACCTGGTAGCATCAGCTTTAATGCACCTACCAGACATTAATTATGAAAACTTAACACAACATTTAACATATGGTATTTTAGCACTGGGTACCTGGAATGTCTGTTTAAAGCTCATTCTTCATTCAGTTCCTCTTTTGGTTTCTGAATGATGCATTAAATCTGATATTTGACGGACCTCCTTATTTATCTCAAGTGTTAATATCATCAGTATCAGTCAGTTCAGTCTCTCAGCTGTGTCCAACTCTTCATGACCCCATGAACCGGAGCATGCCAGGCCACCCTAACCATCACCATCTGCCAGAGTCCACCTAAATTCATATCCATGGAGTCAGTGATGCCATCCAACCATCTCATCCTCTGTCGTCCCCTTCTCCAGCCCTTAATCTTTCCCAACATCAAGGACTTTTCAAATGAGTCAGCTATTTGCATTAGGTAGCCAAAGTATTGGAGTTTCAGCTTCAACATCAGCCCTGCCAATGAACACCCAGGACTGATTTCCTTTAGGATGGACTGATTTGATCTCCTTACAGTCCAAAGGACTCTTAGGAGTCTTATCCAACACCACAGTTCAAAAGCATCAATTCTTTGGCGCTCAGCTTTCTTTAGAGTCCAACTTTCACAACCATACATGACTACTGGAAAAACAAGAGCCTTGACGAGACAGACCTTTGATAGCAAAGTATTGTTTCTGACTTTTAATATGCTGTCTAGTTTGGTCATAACTTTCCTTCCAAGGAGTAAGCGTCTTTTAATTTCATGGCTGCAAGCACCATCTGCAGTGATTTTGGAGCCCCCAAAAATACAGTCAGTCACTGTTTCCCAATCTACTTGCCATGAAGTGATGGAACCAGATGCCACAGTATTTGTTTTCTGAGTGTTGAGCTTTAAGTCAACTTTTTCACTCTCCTCTTTTACTTTCAAGAGGCTCTTTAGTTCCTCCTCACTTTCTGCCATGAGGTTATTGATATTTCTCCCAGCAATCTTGATTCCAGCTTGTGCTTCCTCCACCCAGTGTTTCTCATGATGTACTCTGCATAGAAGTTAATAAGCAGGGTGACAGTATACAGCCTTGACATACTGCTTTTCCTATTTGGAACCAGTCTATTGTTCCATGTCCAGTTCTAACTGTTGTTTCCTGACCTGCATACAGCTTTCTCAAGAGGCAGGTCATGTGGTCTGGTTTTCCCATCTCTTGCAGAATTTTCCACAGTTTATTGTGAGCCACACAGTCAAAGGCTTTGGCATAGTCAATAAAGCAGAAATAGATGTTTTTCTGGAACTGTCTTGCTTTTCCCATGATCCAGCGGATGTTGGCAATTTGATCTCTGGTTCCTCTGCCTTTTCTAAAACCAGCTTGAACATCTGGAAGTTCACAGTTCATGTACTGTTGAAGCCTGGCTTAGAGAATTTAGAGCATTACTTTTACTAGCGTGTGAGATGAGTGCAATTGTGCAGTAGTTTGAGCATTCTTTGGCATTGCCTTTCGTTGGGATTGGAACGAAAACTGACCTTTTCCAGTCCTGTGGCCACTGTTGTGTTTTCCAAATTTGCTGGCATATTGAGTGCAGCACTTTCACAGCATCATCTTTCAGGATTTGAAATGGCTCAACTGGAATTCCTTCAGCTCCACTAGCTTTGTTCGTAGTGATGCTTCCTAAGGCCCACTTGACTTCACATTCCAGGATGTCTGGCTCTAGGTGAGTGTGAGTAATCACACCATCACGATTATCTGGGTTATGAAGATCATTTTTATATAGTTCTTCTGTGTATTCTTGCCACCTCTTCTTCATATCTTCTGCTTCTGTTAGGTCCATACCATTTCTGTCCTTTATTGACCCCATTTTTAAATGAAATGTTCCCTTGTTATCTCTAATTTTCTTGAAGAGATCTCTAGTCTTTCCCTTTCTGTTGTTCTCCTCTATTCTTTACACTGATCGCTGAGGAAGGCTCTCTTATCTCTTCTTGCTATTCTTTGGAATTCTGCATTCAAATGGGAATATATTTCCTTTTCTCCTTTGCTTTTCACTTATCTTATTTTCACAGCTATTTGTAAGGCCTCCTCAGGCAGCCATTTTGGGTTTTTTGCATTTATTTTTCCTGGGGATGGTCTTAATTCCTATCTCCTGTACAATGTCATGAACCTCCATCCATAGTTCATCAGGCACTCTGTCTATCAGATCTAGTCCCATCATCAGTATATACATATACTAATAATCAGTATATATGGATATATATATGTGTATATACAACTGTCTGCTTTATTTGTTTCATGTGATTTTTAAAAGAAATACAATGAAGTTGTGTATAGGTCTTTCTTTATTTGAATTTGGAGTCTGTGATTTGTGCACACATGTGTGTGTGCTTGTGTTTATTCATCAGACTGCCAATGGACAGAACTTAGTTGTCTTTCCCTGTGATCTCTACTTCCACAAATATATAAACTGAATTATGAATATTCAAACATGAGGATATTTGATATAACACAAAGATATAATAATTTGATATCGTGATTCCAATGCAAAAAAGTAAATTCTTGACCAACAATGGGATGATGGTGCAGTCAAACTCAACCTTAAGCAATATAACAAATTTTATACTCTATATACCTCTTATACTTATTAATTCAGCACATTAGGATGTGAAATCCTTGAATTCCATTGCTTTTTTAGGGCAATGTACATTACCATTTCAACATCCTTAAACCAAACTATCATTTTCAAGAGCTCTGCAAAATATATTGTTTACTGAATTATATAATTTCCTACTAGAAAATTAACTCCTTATTGTCAAATTCAGACTTAAATTGAAGAAAGTAGGGAAAACCACTAGACCATTCAGGTATGACTTAAATCAAATCCTTTATGATTATACAATGGAAGTGACAAGTAGATTCAAGGGATTATATCTGATAGACAGAGTGCCTGAAGAACTATGGATGGAAGTTCATGACATCGTAGAGTAAGCAGTAATCAAGACCATCCCCAAGAAAAAGAAATACAAAAAGGTGAAATGGTTGTCTGAGGAGGCCTTACAAATAGCTGAGAAAAGAAGAGAAGCTAAAGGAAAAGGAGAAAAGGAAAGATATTCCCATTTGAATGCAGCTTTCCAAAGAATAGCAAGGAGAGATAAGAGAGCCTTCCTCAGTGATCAATGCAAAGAAAAAGAGGAAAACGAAATTGGAAACTAGAGATCTCTTCAAGAAAATTAGAAATACCAAGGGAAATTTTCATGCAAAGATGAGTGCAATAAAGAAAAGAAATGGTATGAACCTAACAGAAGCAGAAGATATTAAGTAGACGTGGCAAGAATACACAGAAAAACTATATAAAAAAGATCTTCATGACACAGATAACCATGATGGTGTGATCACAGACCTAGAGCCAGACATCCTGAAATGTGAAGTCAAGTGGGCGTTAGGAAACATCACAACAAACAAAGCTAGTAGAGGTGATGGAATTCCAGTGGAGCTATTTCAAATCCTGAAAGATTTTGCTGTGAAAGTGCTTCACTCAATATGCCAGCAAATTTGGAAAACTCAGCAGTGGCCACAAGACTGAAAAGGTCAGTTTTCATTCCAATCCCAAAGAAAGGCAATGCCAAAGAATGTTCAGACTACTGCACAATTCCACTCATCTCACACACTGGCCAAGTAATGCTCTAAATTCTCCAAGCCAGGCTTCAACAGTACATGAAATGTGAACTTCCAGGTGTTCAAGCCAGATTTAGAAAAGTCAGAGGAACCACAGATCAAGTCACCAACATCTGCTGGATCATCAAAAAAGCAAGAGAGTTCTAGAAAAACATCTGCTTTATTGATTGTGCAAAAGCCTTTGACTATGTGTACCCCAACAAACTGTTGAAAATTCTTCAAGTGATGGGAATACCAGGCCACCTGACTTGCCTGAGAAATCTGTATGTAGGTCAGAAAGCAACAGTTAGAAACGCACATGGAACAACAGTTGGTTCTAAATTGGGAAATGAGGATATATACAGTCAGGGTTGTATATTGTAACCCTGCTTGTTTAACTTATATACAAAGTACATCATGTGAAATGCCACGCTGGAAGAAGCACGAGCTGGAATCAAGACTGCCGTGGAAATATAAATAATCTCAGATACACAGAAGATACCACCCTTATGGCAGAAAGTGAAGAACTAAAGAGCCTCTTGATGAAAGTGAAGGAGGAGAGTAAAAATGTTGGCTTAAAACTCAACATTCAGAAAACTAAGATCATGGCATCCAGTCCCATCACTTAATGGCAAAAAAAAAGTGGGGAGGGGACAAAGGAAACAGTGAGAGACTTTATTTCGGGGGCTCCAAAATCACTGCAGATGGTGACTGCAGCCATGAAATTAAAAAACACTTGCTCCTTGGAAGAAAAGCTATGACCAACCTAGACAGCATATTAAAAAGCAGAGACTACTTTGCCAACAAAGGTCCATCTATTCAAAGCTATGGTTTTTCCAGTGGTCATGTATGGATGTGAGAGTTGGACTGTAAAGAAAGCTGAGTACTGAAGAATTGATGCTTTTGAACTGTGGTGTTGGAGAAGACTCTTGAGAGTCCCTTGGACTGCAAGGAGATCCAACCAGTCCCTCCTAAAGGAAATCAGTCCAGAATATTCACTGGAAGGATTGATGCTGAAGCTGAAACTCCAATACTTTGACCACCTGATGCAAAGAACTGACTCTTTGGAAAAGACCCTGATGCTGGGAAAGATTGAAGGCAGAAGAAGAAGGGGACGACAGAGAATGACATAGATGGATGGCATCACTGACTCGATGGACATCAGTTTGAGTAGGCTCTCGGAGTTGGTAATGGACAGGTAGGCCTGGCCTGTTGCAATCCATGATATCACAAAGAGTCAGACACGAGTGAGTGACTGAACTGAAACTCAGAAAAAAATCACTTTGCCTCAAATGATTTGCTTATTTATTTTAAAAACATTTTCTTTTTATATATAAGAATATATGTAGAACTTTAACCAAGAAAGCATTCTTCATAAATCCCACCAGTTTTTATCAGAAATTTTTGCAAAATCAATACTAGGATACTGAGTTGCGCTGAGTTTGCAAATTACTCCAAAACTCAAATCTTAATATCAATGTATACAAGAACATTACTTAGAGCACAGCATCTTCAATTCAATCATGCATTCAAAGCACCCTAACCTATGTTATTTTGTATGTGTGAGTGTTTCTTTTTAATATATGCAGGAATTATTGTGCAGAGAGAAGATGTGACTTGAAAAATTCAAGAGGAAAAAAAAGCATTTTTCATTATACATCAACCAAGCAGAGAGCTGGCCTCATAAAATCACTCCATAGATTATATCATGTGATGGTGAATAATGTTCTGCAATGCAATTACATAACACATGAACTACTTTTCAAAGTATGAAAATGAAGTTTTGAATAGGTCGGAATAGAAAAAATCAAACAGAAAAAAATGTTTTTAAATAATGTAACTAGAACATGTTTTGCAGGAAAATACACAAGTATTACATATAAATATAGATAGAGATTTATAGACATATATTAAAAATTTGTTGAGCTTATCACTAATTTAAAATAAATATCTGAAAAATTAAAGATTATTATATAACCATAGTATGCTTTATTTAAATTGAGTTTTCTATTAAGTATATATACATTGAGAAAATCATATAATCTTAGAAGCAGAAAATACATCACCTAAGAGTTCAACTCTATTTTATGGCTGAGGATTAAATCTTTATCAAAAGTAGAAAGTGCCTTTGTAACAGGTGGAAAGGAGCAGGGCACAGCTTTTGAAAGAGTGACATAGCTCAGTTCTGTTCAGTTTAATTGCTCAGTCATGTCCGACTCTTTGTGACCTCATGGACTGCTGCATGCCAGGCCTCTCTGTCCATCACCAACTCCAGGAGTCCACCCAAACTCATGTCCATTGAGTCGGTGATGCCATCCAACCATCTCATCCTCTGTTGTCCCCTTCTCCTCCTACCTTCAATCTTACAAGCATCAGGGTCTTCTCAAATGAGTCAGTTCTTCACATCAGGTGGCCAAAGTATTGGAGTTTCAGCATCAACATCAGTCCTTCCAATGAACACCCAGGACTGATCTCCTTTAGGATGGACTGGTTGGATCTCCTTGCAGTCCAAGGGACTCTCAAGAGTCTTCTCCAACACCACTGTTCAAAAGCATCAATTCTTTGGCACTCAGCTTTCTTCACAATCCAATTCTCACATCCATACATGACTACTGGAAAAACCATAGCCTTCACTAGACAGACCTTGGTTGGCAAAATAATGTCTCTGCTTTTTAAAATGCTCTCTAGTTTGGTCATAACTTTTTTTCCAAGCAACAAGTGCCTTTTAATTTTATGGCTGTGGTCACAAACAGCAGTGATTTGGGAGCGCAAGAAAATAAAGTCTGTCACTATTTCCAGTGTTTCTCCATCTATTTGCCATGAAGTGATGGGACTGGATGCTATGATCTTAGTTTTCTGAATGTTGAGCTGGAAATCAACTTTTTCACTATCCTCTTTTAAAAAGACTTTTATCAAGAGGCTCTCTACTGATTCTTCCCTTTCTGTCATAAAGGTAGTGTCATCTGCATATCTGAGGTTATTGATATTTCTCCCGGCAATCTTGATTCTAGCCTGTGCATCATCTGGCCCAGAGTTTCTCATGATGTACTCTGCATATAAGTTAAATAAACAGAGTGATAATATACAGCCTTGACGAACTCCTTTCCAAATTTGGACCCAGTCTGCTGTTCCATGTCCAGTTCTAACTGTTGCTACCTGACCTGCATACAGATTTCTCAAGAGGCAGATCAGGTGGTCTGGTATTCCGATCTCTTGAAGAATTTTCCACAGTTTCTTGGGGTCCGCAGAGTCAAAGGCTTTGGCATAGTCAACAAAGTAGATGTTTTTCTGGAACTCTCTTGCTTTTTTGATGATCCAGTGGATGCTGGGAATTTGATCTCTGGTTCCTCTGCCTTTACTAAAGCCAATTTGAACATCTGGAGATTAACGGTTCACATATTGTTGGAGCCCGGCTTGGTGAATTTTGAGTATTATTTTGCTAGCATGTGAGATGCGTGCAATTATGTGGTACTCTGTACATTCTTTGGCATTGCCTTTCTTTGGGATTGGAATGAAAACTGACCTTTTCCAGTAGTGTGGCCACTGCTGAGTATTCCAAACTTGCTGGCATATTGACTGTAGCACTTTCACAGCAACATCTTTTAGGATTTGAAATATCTCAACTGGAATTCCATCAGCTCCACTAGCTTTGTTCGTAGTGATGCTTCCTAAGGCCCACTTGGCTTCACATTCCAGGATGTCTGGTTCTAGATGAGTGATCACACCATCATGATCATCTGGGTCATGAAGATCTTTTTTGTATAGTTCTGTGTATTCTACCTTTTCTTCATATCTTCTGCTTCTGTTAGGTCCATACCATTTCTGTCCTTTATTGAGCCCATCTTTGCATGAAAAATTCCCTTGGTATCTCTAATTTTCTTGAAGAGATCTCAAGTCTTTCCCATTCTGTTGTTTTCCTCTATTTCTTTGCATTGATTGCTGAGGAAGGCTTTCTTATCTCTCCTTGCTATAGTTTGGAACTCTGCATTCAAATGGGTATATCTTTCCTCTTCTCCTTTGCTTTTCACTTCTCTTCTTTTCACAGCTATTTGTAAGGCCTCCTTAGACAGCCATTTTGGCTTTTTACATTTCTTATTCTTGGGGATGGTCTTCATCCCTGTCTCCCACACAATGTTATGAATCTCTGTCCATAGTTCATCAGGCACTCTGTCTATTAGATCTAATCCCTTGAATCTATTTCTCACTTCCACTGTATAATCGTAAGGGCTTTGATTTAGGTGATATCTGAAACCTAGATAGCAGATTGAAAAGGAGAGACATTACTTTGCCAACAAAGGTCTGTCTAATCAAGGCTATGGTTTTTCCAGTGGTCATGTATGGATGTGAGAGTTGGATTGTGAAGAAATCTGAGCATCAAAGAATTGATGCTTTTAAACTGTGATGTTGGAGAAGACTCTTGAGAGTCCCTTGGACTACAAGGAGATCCAACCAGTCCAGTCTAAAGGAGATCAGCCCTGTGTGTTCTTTGGAAGGACTGATGCTGAAATTGAAACTCCAGTACTTTGGCCACCTCATGTGAAGAGTTGACTCATTGGAAAAGACTCTGATGCTGGGAGGGATTGGGGGCAGGAGGAAAAGGGGATGACAGAGGATGAGATGGCTGGATGGTATCACCGACTCAAGGGATATGAGTTTGAGTGAACTCTGGGAGTTGGTGATGGACAGGGAGGCCTGGCATGCTACGATTCATGGGGTTGCAAAGAGTTGTACACGACTGAGTTGACTGAACTGAACTGAACTGAATGGTTTAGTGGTTTTCAATACTTTCTTCTATGCAAGTCTGAATTTGGCAATAAGGATTTATGATCTGAGCCACAGTCGGCTCCCAGTTTTTGTTTTTGTTTTTTTTTTTTTTTGCTGACTGTATAGAGCTTCTCTGTTTTTGGCTACAAAGAATATAATCAATCTAATTTCGGTTTTGACCATCTAGTGATATCCATGTGGAGAGAGTCTTCTCTTGTGTTGTTTGAAGAGGGTGTTTGCTATGACTGGTGCATTTCCTGGCAAAACTCTACTAGCCTTTGCCCTGCTTTATTCTGTACTTCAAGGCCAAATTTGCCTGTTACTCCAGGTATTTCTTGACTTCTTACTTTTGCATTCCAGTCCCCTATAATGAAAACGTCATTTTTTGGGTGTTAGTCTGTCTTTTTTGGGGTGTTAGTTTTAGAAGATCCTGTAAGTCTTCATAGAAACGTTCAACTTCAGTTTCTTTAGCATTACTGCTCATGGCATAGACATGAATTACCATGATATTGAGTGGTTTGCTTTGAAAACGAACAGAGATCATTCTGTTGTTTGTTGAGATTGCACCCAAGTACTGCATTTTGGACTCTTGTTGACTATATTGGCTACTCCATTTCTTCTAAGGAATTCTTGTCCAAAATAGTAGCTATAATGGTCATCTGAGTTAAATTTGCCCATTATAGTCCATTTCAGTTCGCTGATTCCTAAAATGTCAATGTTCACTCTTGCCATCTCCTTTTTGACCACTTCCAATTTGCCTTGATTCATGGACCTGACATGCCAGGTTCCTATGCAATATTGCTCTTTACAGCATTGGACCTTGCTTCCATCACCAGTCACATCCAAAACTGGGTGTTGTTTTTGCTTTGCCTCGGCCTCCTCATTCTTTTTGGAGTTATTTCTCCACTGATCTCAAGTAGCATATTGGGCACCTACCAACCTGTGGAGTTCATCTTTCAGTGTTTCCGAAGTTTTTGCCTTTTCATACCGTTCATGGGGTTCTCAAGGCAAGAATACTGAAGTAATTTGCCATTCTCTCCTCCAGTTGACCACATTTTGTCAGAACTCTCCACCATGACCCATCCATCTTAGGTGGCCATACATGGCATGGCTCATAGTTGCATTGAATTAAACAAGGCTGTGGTCTTTGTGATCAGATTGGTTAGCTTTCTGTGATTGTGGTTTTCAGCCTGTCTGCCCTCTGATGGAGAAGGATAAGAGGCTTATGGAAGCTTCCTGATGGGAGAGACTGACTGAGGGGGAAACTGGGCCTTTTTCTGATGGGGTGGGGGGCATGCTCAGTAAATCTTTAATCCAATTTTCTGTTGATGGGTGGAGCTCTGATCCCTCCCTGCTATTTACCTGGGGCCAGACTATTTTGGATATAATGAAGATAATGGTCAGATCAGATCAGATCAGTTGCTCAGTCCTGTCCGACTCTTTGTGACCCCATGAACCGCAGCACGCCAGGCCTCCCTGTCCATCACCAGCTCCCGGAGGTCACCCAGACTCATACCCATCGAGTTAGTGATGCCATCCAGCCATCTCATTCTCTGTCGTCCCCTTCTCCTCCTGCCCTCAATCCCTCCCAGCATCAGAGTCTTCTCCAATGAGTCAACTCTTCGCATGAGGTGGCCAAAATACTGGAGTTTCAGCTTTAGCATCATTCCTTCTAAAGAAATTCCAGGATTGATCTCCTTCAGAATGGACTGGTTGGATCTTCTTGCAGTCCAAGGGACTCTCAAGAGTCTTCTCCAACACCACAGTTCAAAAGCATCAATTCTTCGGCGCTCAGCCTTCTTCACAGTCCAGCTCTCACATCCATACATGACCACAGGAAAGACCATAGCCTTGACTAGGCGAACCTTTGTTGGTAAAGTAATGTCTCTGCTTTTGAATATGCTATCTAGGTTGGTCATAACTTTCCTTCCAAGGAGTAAGCGTCTTAATTTCATGGCTGCAGTCACCATCTGCAGTGATTTTGGAGCCCAGAAAAACAAAGTCTGACACTGTTTCCACTGTTTCTCCATCTATTTCCCATGTAGTGATGGGACCAGATGCCATGATCTTCGTTTTCTGAATGTTGAGCTTTAAGCCAACCTTTTCACTCTCCACTTTCACTTTCATCATGAGGCTTTTTAGCCCCTCTTCACTTTTTGCCATAAGAGTGGTGTCATCTGCATATCTGAGGTTATTGATATTTCTCCCAGCAATCTTGATTCCAGCTTGTGTTTCTTCCAGTCCAGCATTTCTCATGATGTACTCTGCATATAAGTTAAATAAACATGGTGACAATATGCAGCCTTGACGTACTCCTTTTCCTATTTGGAACCAGTCTGTTGTTCCATGACCAGTTCTAACTGTTGCTTCCTGACCTGCATACAGATTTCTCAAGAGGCAGATCAGGTGGTCTCGTATTCCCATCTCTTTCAGAATTTTCCATAGTTTATTGTGATCTACAGAGTCAAAGGCTTTGGCATATTCAATAAAGCAGAAACAGATGTTTTTCTGGAACTCTCTTGCTTTTTCCATGATCCAGCGGATGTTGGCAATTTGATCTCTGGTTCCTCTGCCTTTTCTAAAACCAGCTTGAACATCAGGAAGTTCACGGTTCACATATTGCTGAAGCCTGGCTTGGAGAATTTTGAGCATTACTTTACTAGTGTGTGAGGTGAGTGCAATTGTGCGGTAGTTTGAGCATTCTTTGGCATTGCCTTTCTTTTGGATTGGGATGAAAACTGACCTTTTCCAGTCCTGTGGCCACTGCTGAGTCTTCCAAATTTGCTGCCATATTGAGTGTAGCACTTTCACAGCATCATCTTTCAGGACTTGGAATAGCTCCACTGGAATTCCATCACCTCCACTAGCTTTGTTCGTAGTGATGCTTTCTAAGGCCCATTTGACTTCACATTCCAAGATGTCTGGCTCTAGGTCAGTGATCACATCATCATGATTATCTGGGTCTTGAAACTCTTTTTTGTACAGTTCTTCTGTGTATTCCTGCCACCTCTTCTTAATATCTTCTGCTTCTGTTAGGTCCACACCATCTCTGTCCTTTATCGTGCCCATCTTGGCATGAAATGTTCCTTTGGTGTCTCTGATTTTCCTGAAGAGATCCCTATTCTTTCCCATTATGTTGTTTTCCTCTATTTCTTTGCATTGATCACTGAAGAAGGCTTTCTTATCTCTTCTTGCTATTCTTTGGAACTCTGTATTTAGATGTTTATATCTTTCCTTTTCCCCTTTGCTTTTTGCTTCTCTTCTTTTCACAGCTATTTGTAAGGCCTCCCCAGACAGCCATTTTGCTTTTTTGCATTTCTTTTCCATGGGGATGGTCTTGATCCCTGTCTCCTGTACAATGTCATGAACCTCATTCCATAGTTCATCAGGCACTCTATCTATCAGATCTAGGCCCTTAAATCTATTTCTCACTTCCACTGTATAATCATAAGGGATTTGATTTAGGTCATACCTGAATGGTCTAGTAGTTTTCTCTACTTTCTTCAATTTCAGTCTGAATTTGGCAATAAGGAGTTCATGGTCTGAGCCACAGTCAGCTCCTGGTCTTGTTTTTGCTGATTGTATAGAGCTTCTCCATCTTTGGCTGAAAACAATATAATCGATCTGATTTCGGTGTTGACCATCTGGTGATGTCCATGTATAGAGTCTTCTCTTGTGTTGTTGGAAGAGGGTATTTGCTATGACCAGTGCATTTTCTTGGCAAAACTCTGTTAGTCTTTGCCCTGCTTCATTCCGTGTTCCAAGGCCAAATTTGCCTGTTACTCCAGGTGTTTCTTGACTTCCTACTTTTGCATTCCAGTCCCCTATAATGAAAAGGACATCTTTTTTGGGTGTTAGTTCTAAAAGGTCTTGTAGGTCTTCATAGAACCGTTCAACTTCAGCTTCTTCAGCGTTACTGGTTGGGGCATAGACTTGGATTACTGTGACATTGAATGGTTTGCCTTGGAAATGAACAGAGATCATTCTGTCATTTTTGAGATTGCATCCAAGTACTGCATTTCGGACTGTTTTGTTTACCATGATGGCCACTCCATTTCTTCTGAGGGGTTCCTGCCCACAGTAGTAGATATAATGGTCCTCTGAGTTAAATTCACCCATTCCAGTCCATTTTAGTTCGCTCGACCTCGCCTTCTCGCGACCGGCGCACAATTTAAGAGCGCCCCGCCGGCTGTGTCGCCCACTAAGAGCGCCCCGCCGGCTGCGTCGCGCACTAATAGTGTGGCTGAGAGGAGCTACCCCACGACCAAGGAAGGACGGTGGTGAGGGCCAGAGCACTAAGCGCAGCCGAGAAGAGCTACCCCACGACCGAGGTCAGGAAGGGCGGCGGTGAGGAGAGACCCCTCGTCCAAGGTAAGGTGCGATGGCTGTGCTTCGCTGGCCGGGAGCAGCCGGGAGCAGCCGGGATGAGATACCCCACGCCCAAGGTAAGAGAAACCCAAGTAAGACAGTAGGTCTTGAAAGAGGGCATCAGAGGGCAAATACACTAAAACCGTTCTCACAGAAAACTAGTCAATCTAATCACACCAGGACCACAGCCTTGTCTAACTCAATGAAATTAAGCCATGCCCGAGGGGCAACCTGGGATGGGTGGGTCATGGTGGAGAGAGATGACAGGGTGTGGTCCGCTGGAGAAGGGAATGGCAAACCACTTCAGTATTCTTGCCTTGAGAACCCCATGAACAGTATGAAAAGACAAAATGATAGGATACTGAAAGAGAAACTCCCCAGGTCAGTAGAGGCCCAATATGCTACTGGAGATCAGTGGAGAAATAACTCCAGAAAGAATTGAAGGGATGGAGCCAAAACAAAAAGAACACCCAGCTGTGGATGTGTCTGGTGATAGAAGCAAAGTCTGATGCTGTAAAGAGTAATACTGCATAGGAACCTGGAATGTCAGGTCCATGAATCAAGGCAAATTGGAAGTGGTCAAACAAGAGATGGCAAGAGTGAATGTTGACATTCTAGGAATTAGCGAACTAAAATGGACTGGAATGGGTGAATTTAACTCAGATGACCATTATATCTACTACTGTGGGCAGGAATCCCTCAGAAGATAATGGTGACCTCCTTCAAAAGTTCCCATGCATGTATTGGGGGCACTAAACTCAATGCTCCCAACCCTGCATCAGGCGACCACCAACCCATGCCTCCACAGGTGACTCCTGGTCACTCCCAGGCAAGTCTGGGTCATCTCTTATGGGGTCACTGTTCCTTTCTCCAGTGTCCCGGTGCACACAATATTCTCTTCGTGCCTTCCAAGAGTCTATTTCCCAGTCCTGTGTAAGCTCTGGCAGCTCTATGGTGGGGTTAATGGCAACCTGCTCCAAGAGAGCTTATGCCATACCCAAGTCCACTGCACTGCATCCTGTCACTTTGGAAGTCCACTGCTGACCCATACCTCCACAGGAGATGCTCAAACACAGTTCTGTCTCAGTCTCTGTGGGGTCTCTGGGTCCTGGTGCACAGAGTTTGTTTGAGCCCTCTGAGCATCTTTGCTGGAATGGAGTTTGATTCTAAATGTGAATTTGCCCCTTCTTCAGTTTTTCTAGGGCTTCTCCTTTGCCCTTGGATGTGGGGTATATCCCCACAGCCACTCCAGCACTGTGCAGCCACCACTCCAGCACCTACCATCATACTGGGTTCTCTCTGACCTTGGACTTGGTGTATCTCCTCATGGCCACTCCAGCGAAGCACAGCCGGTGCTCCTGACCTTGGACATAGGGTATCTCCTCATGGCCACTCCAGCACTGCACAGCCACTGCTGGCTCCAGTGCGCCACTCCGTGACATAGCCCAAGGACACAATATAGATTGATTAGAATCAAATGGGACCAAGATGACAGACAAGACTAGACCTTGATCTTCAATCAGCAAGTGAAATGACACACCCAGAGGTGCCATGACAGTTCCAAGGCAGTGTTAAAAGACCAAGGAGTGAGCGGTGGCCCAAACCCTGGGAATCTCTGCCCCTTCCCAAAAATAGGTGGAATAATCCTCCCACTCATTAACATATGAACTTGCCCAGACTATAAAAACTAACCATTCCACATTTCACAGCCATGCTCACCCTCTGTGATGCCCCAGGCTCTGTGGGGTGTGCTTCTCTCTGTATCTGAATAAATCCACTTCTTACCTATTATTTTGTCTCTCAGTGAATTCTTTCAGCGATGAGACATCAAGAACCTGATCTTCATTAGGTCCTGAAACCAGGTACCATGGATTTTGACTGGATTTGAATCCCAGACACGTTGGTTCAAGTCCCAAGCAGGGTTTTGGCTGGGTTCGAGTCCCAGACACATGGGTTCAAGTCCCAAGCAGGGTTTTGGCTGGGTTTGAGTCCCAGCCATGTGGATTTAGGTCCCAAGCAGGGTTTTGACTGGGTCTGAATCCCAGCCAATGGGTTCAAGTCCCAATCTGAGGTATATGGTTTCAGTTTGAGACTGGAATCCCAGTTTTCTAACTTTACTAGTTTTTTAACTGTATGACTAATATCACATGATTTTCTGAGTTTCAGTTTGATCATCTGCAAATCTTGCACAATACGCCTAGGAAAGCACAGAGCTGACTCTGGCTGCCATTAAAAAAAAAAAAAAAATGTATTAGAAAAATAATGCTGTATCAATGGGAGGCTGAAAGACAAGCTAAATCTGAGAGGAAAATTAAAAGAAGCCAGAAGGAAGAGTGGACCCCTACATTACCAGCAGTCATGACTTGGGACACAACAGTTATTACAACAGTTACGACTTGGGACACATTTTTTTCCAGTAAGATATCAGGTAATTCTATCTTATTTTACCTCATCCCAAACCCTTCTATACACAACCTATGATCTTACTTTTTCTCAGTAACTATAAACACATTTCTGAGTCCAGTTACTTAAAAGTATCATATGGTTAATGGAAAAACTGCAAATGAAAAGGGAGTTTTTTGTTTTTATTGTTATTGTTGTTGGTTTGCTGACTGGTTGTTGTTTTGCCTTTTATAAAATACATGTAGCTGTAGCTGGGCTAGCTGATAGCTTACGGTGAATGGGGTTGGATTCATGATCTCTGAAGAAGATTTAGCTTTGGGACCAGGGACCAGACTTGATCACTCAAGAGCTTTTGTGTAGCAGAATTTTATTAAAGTGAAAAAGAGACTGAGAAAGCTTCTGACATAGACATCAGAAGAGGGATGGAGAGTGCCCCCCTTGCTAGTCTTAGCAGGGGAGCTATATACAATTAGTTATTACAGTAAATCAAAAGAATATCTCAAGATTGTAAAGTAAAAGTGAAGTCGCTCAGTCATGTCTGACTCTTTGCAACCCCATAGACTGTAGCCTACCAGGCTCCTCTGTCCATGGGATTTTCCAGGCAATAGTACTGGAGTGGATTGCCATTTCCTTCTCCAGGGGATCTTCCCAACCCAGGGCTTGAACCCGGGCCTCCTGCATTATAGACAGATGCTTTACTGTCTGAGCCACCAGGGAAGTTCAAGATTGTAAGGGTCTTACCAAACCCAATCCCACAATTTACATTTTAAGAAAATGCCTTAGAAACAACAATAGAAAGGTCTTACCAGACCCATTCCCAAAATATACATTTTAACATGACAAAATTAGTCAGAAGGTTCTCATGATGGAAAAAGAAGTTCTCCAAAAGGATACATTGTTGTTATATAATCATGGGTACAGAGTTTAAGGAAAAATATATCCTTGAGCAAGATGAGTTTTTTTATTTTTTATTTATTTATGTTAATTGGAGGCTAATTATTTTACAATATTGTAATGGTTTTTGCCATACATTGACATGAATCAACCGTGGGTGTACATGTGTTCCCCATCCTGAACCCCCCTCCCACTCCTTCCCCATTCCATCCCTCAGGGTCATCCCAGTGCACCAGCCCTGAGAACCCTGTCTCATGCATCGAACCTTGACTGGTGATCTATTTCACATTTGATAATACACATGTTTCAATGCTATTCTCTCACATCATCCCACCCTCCCCTTCTCCCACAGAGTCCAAAAGACTGTTCTATACATCTGTGTCTTTTTTGCTGTCTCGCATATAGGGTTATCATTACCATCTTTCTAAATTCCATATAAATGCATTAGTATACTGTATTGGTGCTTTTCTTTCTGGCTTACTTCATCTGTATAATAGGGTCCAGTTTCATCTACCTCATTAGAACTGATTCAAATTCTTTTTATGATTTTTTAATGACTGAGTAATATTCCATTGTGTATATGTACCATAGCTTTCTTATCCATTCATCTGCTGATGGACATCTATGTTGCTTCCATGTCCTGGCTATTATAAACAGTGCTGCAGTGAACACTGGGGTACACATGTCTCTTTCAGTTCTAGTTTCCTCAGTGTTTATGCCGAGCAGTGGATTCCTGGTCGTATGGAATCTCTTAAAAATTCCAGTTTTTTAAGGACTCTCCACACTGTTCTCCATCATAGCTATACTACTTTGCATTCCCACCAACAGTGTAAGAGGGTTCCCTTTTCTCTGCACCATCTCCAGCATTTATTGTTTGTAGACTTTTTGATAGTAGCCATTCTGACCAGTGTGAGATGGTACCTCGTTGTGGTTTTGATTTGCATTTCTCTGAAAATGAGTGATGTTGAGCATCTTTTCATGTGATGAGTTGTTTTGTTGTGCAGTCATCAGCTCTGGTCTTAAAGAAAAAACATTTGTTATTTTCTCCTCCTTGAAAACTCCGGACACCATCTTCTCCAGAGTCCCAGACCGTTTTTCCTCCTTGGAGACCATGGACTTATCAACCTGCCTAGGAATTGACTCTCTCATAGCCTTAATAAAATTTTTCAAGTTTGATGTAGGCCAAAGTGTCATAGTGAGGTAAAAATACTATAAAAACCATTAGATTGAAACCATGGTGTTTTTAGCTATTAGGCATGCAAATAAGAAAGAAATGAGTCAGTTATACAAGGAAGGAGCAATTGTGTAATAGTTTCTCTCAATAATATCTGACCATTTATTTTGCTGGTGTTAGAGAAGACTCTTGAGAGTCCCTTGGACTGCAAGGAGATATAACCAGTCCATTCTAAAGGCAACAGCCCTGGGATCTGATGCTAATGGAATCTGAAGGAATGATGCTAAAGCTGAAACTCTAGTACTTTGGCCATCTCATGCGAAGAGTTGACTCACTGGAAAAGACTCTGATGCTGGGAGGGATTGAGGGCAGGAGGAGAAGGGGACGACAGAGGATGAGATGGCTGGATGGCATCACCAATTGGCTGGTCGTGAGTTTGAATGAACTCTGGGAGTTGGTGAGGGACAGGGAGGCCTGGCGTGCTGCAATTCACGGGGTAGCAAAGAGTTGGACACGACTGAGCAACAGAACTGAACTGAACTGAAATATAAAAAATTTTAATATTATTTGACAAAAAGTCTCTTTTATCTTTATTTGCATTTTTAAATTGTGAATTTAAACATTTTACTATTTATTTCATAATCTCTGCATTCTTTTTTATAAATACCTTTTAACCATTTACCTACTAACAATTAACATAATTTAAGAGGGGGGCTAGAGAAAAAAAAAATATTCAATCAAAAAGCTTTATAGTAGAAATGGAATTGCTTAAATCTCTGAAAGAGTTTTTAAGCTTTTACAAGATCTTTAAGTCTCTTAAAGATCAGTCATAATATAGTATAGGGAAGTTAGATTCATGGTTCAGATCAGATCAGTCGCTCAGTCGTGTCCGACTCTTTGCGACCCCATGAACCACAGCACGCCAGGCCTCCCTGTCCATCACCAGCTCCCGGAGGTCACTCAGACCCGCATTCATCGAGTTAGTGATGCCATCCAGCCATCTCATCCTCTGTCGTCCCCTTCTCCTCCTGCCCTCAATCCCTCCCAGCATCAGAGTCTTCTCCAATGAGTCAACTCTTCGCATGAGGTGGCCAAAATACTGGAGTTTCAGCTTTAGCATCATTCCTTCTAAAGAAATTCCAGGATTGATCTCCTTCAGAATGGACTGGTTGGATCTTCTTGCAGTCCAAGGGACTCTCAAGAGTCTTCTCCAACACCACAGTTCAAAAGCATCAATTCTTCGGCGCTCAGCCTTCTTCACAGTCCAGCTCTCACATCCATACATGACCACAGGAAAGACCATAGCCTTGACTAGGCGAACCTTTGTTGGTAAAGTAATGTCTCTGCTTTTGAATATGCTATCTAGGTTGGTCATAACTTTCCTTCCAAGGAGTAAGCGTCTTTTAATTTCATGGCTGCAGTCACCATCTGCAGTGATTTTGGAGCCCAGAAAAACAAAGTCTGACATTGTTTCCACTGTTTCCCCATCTATTTCCCATGCAGTGATGGGACCAGATGCCATGATCTTCGTTTTCTGAATGTTGAGCTTTAAGCCAACCTTTTCACTCTCCACTTTCTCTCTCATCAAGAGGCTTTTTAGCCCCTCTTCACTTTCTGCCATAAGAGTGGTGTCATCTGCATATCTGAGATTATTGATATTTCTCCCGGCAATCTTGATTCCAACTTGTGTTTCTTCCAGTCCAGCATTTCTCATGATGTACTCTGCATATAAGTTAAATAAACATGGTGACAATGTGCAGCCTTGACGTACTCCTTTTCCTATTTGGAACCAGTCTGTTGTTCCATGACCAGTTCTAACTCTTGCTTCCTGACCTGCATACAGATTTCTCAAGAGGCAGATCAGGTGGTCTGGTATTCCCATCTCTTTCAGAATTTCCCACAGTTTATTGTGATCCACACAGTAAAAGGCTTTGGCATAGTCAATAAAGCAGAAATAGATGTTTTTCTGGAACTCTCTTGCTTTTTCCATGATCCAGCGGATGTTGGCAATTTGATCTCTGGTTCCTCTGCCTTTTCTAAAACCAGCTTGAACATCAGGAAGTTCACGGTTCACGTATTGCTGAAGCCTGGCTTGCAGAATTTTGAGCATTACTTTACTAGCGTGTGAGATGAGTGCAATTGTGCGGTAGTTTGAGCACTCCTTGGCATTGCCTTTCTTTGGATTGGGATGAAAACTGACCTTTTCCAATCTTGTGGCCACTGCTGAGTTTTCCAAATTTGCTGGCATATTGAGTGTAGCACTTTCACAGCATCATCATTCAGGACTTGAAATAGCTCCACTGGAATTCCATCACCTCCACTAGCTTTATTCGTAGTGATGCTTTCTAAGGCCCATTTGACTTCACATTCCAAGATGTCTGGCTCTAGGTCAGTGATCACATCATCATGATTATCTAGGTCTTGAAGCTCTTTTTTGTACAGTTCTTCTGTGTATTCTTGCCACCTCTTCTTAATATCTTCTGCTTCTGTTAGGTC
Organism: Tragelaphus eurycerus; assembly: GCA_935064755.1. Lineage (NCBI taxonomy): Eukaryota > Metazoa > Chordata > Mammalia > Artiodactyla > Bovidae > Tragelaphus > Tragelaphus eurycerus. The sequence continues at coordinate 11,513,827 of CAKXYN010000012.1, forward strand.
CCCACCATCTCTGTCCTTTATCGTGCCCATCTTTGCATGAAATGTTCCTTTGGTATCTCTGATTTTCTTGAAGAGATCCCTAGTCTTTCCCATTCTGTTGTTTTCCTCTATTTCTTTGCATTGATCACTGAAGAAGGCTTTCTTATCTCTTCTTGCTATTCTTTGGAACTCTGCATTTAGATGTTTATATCTTTCCTTTTCTCCTTTGCTTTTCGCTTCTCTTCTTTTCACAGCTATTTGTAAGGCCTCCCCAGACAACCATTTTGCTTTTTTGCATTTCTTTTCCATGGGGATGGTCTTGATCCCTGTCTCCTGTACAATGTCACGAACCTCATTCCATAGTTCATCAGGCACTCTATCTATAGATCTAGGCCCTTAAATCTATTTCTCACTTCCACTGTATAATCATAAGGGATTTGATTTAGGTCATACCTGAATGGTCTAGTAGTTTTCTCTACTTTCTTCAATTTCAGTCTGAATTTGGCAATAAGGAGTTCATGGTCCGAGCCACAGTCAGCTCCTGGTCTTGTTTTTGCTGACTGTATAGAGCTTCTCCATCTTTGGCTGCAAAGAATATAATCGATCTGATTTCGGTGTTATAATATATATAATCGATATAATATAATCGATCTGATTTCGATTCATGGTTAGGTTTTGCAAAAACATTCATGTTATTGCATTGTTGGGATTAAAACCACAAAGTCCAGAATTTACCTATGTTGGGTGGAGAAACAAACAGAAATAATTAGATGCAGATATATTTATTATAGATGCAGATATATCTTCTAAGAGGATGGTTCATAATGATAAAAGACCACCTCAGGAAATAAAAAAAAATCTAAAATAAATAGAAAACTTAGATCCAAACTAACTAGAAGAAGAAAAAATCTGAAATTTGTAGAAGGAAAGAAAAAAATAAAGATCAGATCAAAAATTAAAATATATATATATATATATATATATATGTATGTATATATATAGACCAAAAGATCAATAAAATGAAGAGTGATTCTTTGAAAAGATAAACAAAACTGGCAAATCCTTAGACAGACTCATCAGGAAAAAGAGGGAGCCTAAACATAAAATCAGAACCAGAAGAGGATCTGACACCACAGAAATACAAAGGATCATAAGCAATTACTACCAACAATTATATGACAAAATATTGGACAACAAAAAAAAATCAGGAAGAAATATAAAATATGAACAGACCAATTACAAATAGTAAAATTGAATCAGTAATTTTAAAAAGAAGCTGCCAACAATTAAAAAGTCTAGGGGCAGATAGCTTCACAAGTGAACTTCTACTGAACATTTAACAAAGATTTAACACCTATCCTACAAAAAGTTGAAGAAGATGGAACACTTCTGAGATCAAATTATGAGGCCAACATCACCTTGATATCAAAAAGCAAAGACGAAGAAAATTAAAGGTTAGTATCACTGAGAACATAGATGCAAATCCTCAATAAAATATTAGCAAATAATTCAACAGTTTATTAAAATATCATATACCATGGTCAAGTGGGACTTATCCCAGTGATGCAGGGATATTTCAATATCTGCATATTAGCTAATATGCCAAATCTCATTAATAAATTGAAGAATAAAAATTATAATATCATCTCAACAGATGCAGGAAAAGCTTTGCACAAATTCAAACTATTTATGTTAATTCTCAACAAAGTGGGTATGGAGGAAATATACCTCAATATAATGAATGCTAAACATGACCAACTCAGCCAATATCATATCAACACTGAAAAGTCAAAAGCATTGTCTCTAAGATTAGAAACAAGACAAGAATGTGCACTTGTGCCACTTTTATTCAACATAGTATTGAAAGTTCTAGCTGCAGAAATAAAACAGGGGAAAGAAATAAAAGAAACCTAAATTTGAAAGGAAGAAGTAACACTGTCAATATTTGCAGAAATCATGATACTATATAATACCACCAAAACCTATTAGAACTATGAAATAAATTCACTAATACTTCAGGATACAATATTAACATATAGAAATCTGTTGTGTTTCTGCACATTAACAAAAAACTATCAGGAAAGAAAATTAAGAAAACAATCTCATTTATAATCACATCAAAAATAATAAAATATCTAGGGGAAAAAACTCTAACTTAGGAGGTAAAACACCAATACTTGGAAACTATAAGACAGTGACAAAGAACACTGAAGATAAACAAATGGAAATATATGTCAAGTTAACTAGAGTAGGAAAATTAATATTATTAATATAATAAAGCTACAATAATCAAAATAGCATGGTACTGGCACAAAAAACACATAGATCAACAGAATAGAGAGTTCAGAAATAAACCCACGCATTTATATAGTCAATTAAACTGCAACAAAGGAGGTAAGAGTTAGTCATGGGGAAAAAAACAGCCTATTTAGTAAATGGTATTGGGAAAACTGGACAGCTACATGAAATAAAATCAAATTGGACTACTTTCTTATAGCATACAAAAATTAATTCAACATGGATTAAAGATTTAAATATAAAATTTGAATCTACAGAACTCCCAGAAAAGAACACAGTCAGTACACCCTTTGACACTGGTCTTTTCTAAATTCTTTAGATCTTCTCAGGCAAGGAAACAAAAGCAAAAACAAACAAATGAGATTAAATTAAATTAAAAAGCTTTTGCAAAGAAAGGAAACTATCAATAAATGAAAAGTCCACCTATAAAGAGGAAGAAGATATTTCTGATAAATCTAATAAAAGGTCAATATCCAAAATATACATAGAACTTTCACAGCATCAAAAACTCCAACAGCCTCATTTTTAAAAAGCATAGGAACTGAATAGACATTTTTTCCAAAGAAGACATACAAATGGCCAAAAGACAACACGAAAAAAATGCTCAACATAACTAATCATCAGGGAAATGCAAATCAGAACCATAATAAGATACCACCTCACATCTTTCAGAATGGCTATCAAAAATGCAACAAGAGACATGTGGAGAAAAGAAACCCTTGTGTGCTGTAGGTAGGATTGTAAATTGGTGCAGCCATTATGGAAAATAGTATAGTGGTTTCTCAAAAAATTAAAAATAAAATTGCCCTTTGATTCAACAATTTTACTCATGTGTAATTACTCAAAGCAAAAACACTAATCTGAAAAAAATATGTGCACCCTATGTACGTTGTAGCATTATTTACAATAGCCAACATATAGAAGCAACCTAAGTGTTTATTGATAGATGAATGCATAAAAAGGATATTATATATACACACACACACACACACACACACACACACACATATATATAATGGAATATTAACCTTCAAAAATGAAATCTTGCCTTTTGCAATAACATGAATGGATCTAGAGCAACTATGTAAAGTTGAATAAGTCAAACAGAGAAAGAAAAATACCACATGATCTCACTTTTACGTGCAGTCTCAAAAACCAACCAAACAAAATACAATGAAAACAGACAGAAAGCAAATGAGTGGTTGCCAGAAGGGAGGGGGTAGGGGATGAGTGAAGTAGGTGAAGGGGATTAAGAGATGTAAACCTATGGTTGTGTAATTAATGTCATGAGGATATAATATACAGCATAAGGAACTTGGTAACTTTATATGGGTCAGATGATTACTAGATTTAGTATGGTGATAATTTCATATGCAAATGTCAAATCATTATGTGGTATACTTGAAACTAATATAATATTATATGCCAACCATATTTCAATTAAAATATGCTATAAAATAAAAATAAGTTATTTTTCTTTTGGCTTTTTGACAGAAAATTGCTACCCTCCATAATTCCCATCCCCTTCATCTTATGGAAAAGGATGGGAGAGTGAAAATACTTCTTTCACATCAATTATAGACAGGCAAATTTTCTAAGGCCTTTAATGAAAATTTTGGAGTATGTCCTTCTCAGTTTGGGGAAAAATGGAAAGCAAGTGAAAGAAGTTGCTTAGAGATCTGCTTAACCAGGGAAGAAACAGGTAACTGAGTGCTTCTAGGGAATAACTGGACTACTTTTCACTGATATATCAAAATATGCATGAGTGCTTCCTTGAAACAGAAATAAGCAATATAGGAGAGTGGGCCTAGAGCTCTTTTAAGTCCTACTAAAGAGAAATGTTTAAAAAGTGTGCCAAGACTCTAGAGACTATGAGGAGTGAACTACACACACACACAACAGAAAGGAATAGTGAAGCCATCGACTGAGAGAAAAGTATTGCTCATCTTCTGAATGTTGCACCTGAAAAGTGCCATCAGGACAATGTGTTCAGCACCAAGGACAGATCCCACAATATTGCCTCTATTTAAATATCAGCCAGTCATTCAGAGCAAGAAGTCACTTCCCTTTCATCTTCTCCAAGGCATTTTCCAACCCAAGGATCAAACCCAGGTTTCCTGTATTACCATCCGAGTCATCTGGGAAGCCCAAGAAATTTAACTGATTTCTTTTCTTTACAGTTCACCTTCCCATAACATCTCTCTATTCTCTAGCTATGAATGAGTTAGTTTGGTTATTAGAGAGGAATGGGGTTGAGTGGGAGAAATATTAGAATTGAATGACCATAATGGCCACCCCCACTGCTAATTGACAGTTTACTATGGTTTTTCTGGAGGATGGGAGAGGAATTGCTATTTAATCACACTTGACACTGTGGTAGATTACACTGTTTTCCAATACTTCTTTGTTCCCTCTATGCCATTGTCTCTTCACCTACCTCACTGCAAGAGATAATTTTTCACCTCATTGATGTTAAGCTTGGCCATGTGAGTTTCCATGGCCAATGGAATTTTAGTAAGTATAATAAAAGCAGAGGTTTCAAATCTTGCAGGATTTGTTTTGATCTCTTGTACTTCTGCTATTTACCACGAGGCACAAATACCCTGAGTAGTAGCTGGGTGAAGCATGATGAAGACAAATGAGTAAAGTATAAACTGAAGCCTCATATACAGCTTAAACTAGATGAACCCAGGGGAGTTGGGTTCTCAGATCTCAGAGTAAGAAATAAACACTTTCCCTGACAGCCACTGACATTCTGAAGATATTTTCAATGCACTGAAAAACTTGCTATTGCAAACAACTTGATTAGTATAAAGGATTGTCTTTTCTAATTTCTTAACTAAGATTCTATTAATTTATATGACTACAGAAAAATTTACTATCTAAAAGCTATTTTTAGAACTTTAAGTCAAAGACAGAGATTGTTTTCAAGAGAAAGACAAAAATACTTTTCCACCAACTATGTTAAGGGAAAAATGGAAAATAAGAATCAAGATGCATATTTTTGAGTACCACAAATTTTGTGTATTTTTTCTGGTTTTTAAACAGCTTCAGGGTAGTAAGACCCCTTTCCACTCAAAATTATAAACATCAATAGCACATGCAAGAGTATCCTAGTTCTTATTTGCTAACACTTCCCAACATAAATTCCACATAAAGTAATTGGCACATAAAAAGTCAGAATATATGTTTTTCAAATTTACAATGTCTAAAACTAAGTCAACAGGATACAACCTGAATTAGTTTCATTGTGTGTGAAAAATGCTTTTACAAGTTTACTGCTTTCTAATGCTGAGGATGAAATAAGTAAAAGAAACATTTTTTTCATAATTCAATTAAATTTGACTAAAATTTATTGCAGGCCCTAATATTTCACTTAACAAAAATTTTACAAAGGTCACAATCCAGGAATGAAAAAAACACAAACATGTTATTTAGGTGTATAACAAGAAAGCTAAACATTTTTATCATAGACATTAACTTATGCTATGCCAGAACACGAAACTAATATGTCTGCTCATATTTTCTATCCAGTTACAATCCCCTCATTTTAAATAAAAGAGAATTTCTATAGTTTTCATCATATAAGCCTGAGCCCAGGCCCATTTCATACAAGATAATAAGATGATGTTAATCTTTTGATTTCTTTCTCTCTTTAGATTATATCCTATTTTAAATCAGACACAAATAAAATCTTACAGAAAACATAATGAGAAGTGAAATTGCTTTAAAGCTCCTTTGTCTCTAGAGGAACCTTTTCACCCTCTGTGATGTGCTAGGATGTATCTAATCTAATGATCAGCTGCCACCAGGTAATTGAATATCTGGAGTTTGAACTTCTACAGACTGTGCATTTTACTCCTCTTATTTTTTACCTCTAAACAAATAAAGGGATGAAATGGACCTTCATGACACTTAATTGCTGCTTTTGATGAGAAGTTGCATATACTGTGGTTATTTTAAAGACTTTGTTGTATTTTTTTTAGCACACATTAATACTTGAAGAACTAAAGAGCCACTTGGTGAAAGTAAAAGAGGAGAGTGAAAAAGTAGGCTTAAAATTTCAACATTCAGAAAACTAAGATCATGGCATGGGTCCCATCACTTCATGGGAAATAGATGGGGAAACAGTGGAAACAGTGGCTGACTTTATTTTGGGGGGCTCCAAAATCACTGCAGATGATGACTGCAGCCATGAAATTAAAAGACGCTTACTTCTTGAAAGGAAAGTTATGACCAACCTAGACAGCATATTAAAAATCAGAGACGTTACTTTGTCAACAAAGGTCCGTCTAGTCAAGGCTATGGTTTTTCCAGTGGTCATGTATGGATGTGAGAGTTGGACTGTGAAGAAAGCTGATTGCAAAAGAATTGATGCTTTTGAACTGTGGTGTTAGAGAAGACTTTTGAGAGTCCCTTGGACTGCAAGGAGATCCAACCAGTCCATCCTAAAGGAGATACATCCTGGGTATTCATTGGAAGAACTGATGTTGAAGCTGAAATGCCAATACTTTGGCGATGCGAAGAGCTGACTCATTGGAAAAGACTCTGATGCTGGGAAAGATTGAGGACAGGAGGAGAAGGGGATGACAGAGGATGAGATGGTTGGATTGCATCACCGACTCAATGGACATGAGTTTGGGTGTGCTCTGGGAGTTGGTGACGGACAGGGAGGCCTGGCATGATGCGGTTCATTGGGTCACAAAGAGTCAGAACACAACTGAGGTACTGAACTGAACTGAATATTTTGAAGAGGCATACTTGAAAATATATTTACTCATCAAAATGAATATATGGGATTATAAAGGTAATTTTAATGTAGCTCCAGAAATTTAAATTTTAAACCCTTAAAAACTTTTAGCATCTTTCTTGATTATGAAATACAAGTCTTTAGAAAAAATATTATGGTAACAATGGTGATGAAACAGACTTCCTTATGGCTCAGACAGTAAGGAATCTGCCTGCAATTTGGGAGACCTAGGTTCGATTCCTGAGTTGGGAAGATACCCTGCAGAAGGAAATGAGAACCTGAGAACCCACTGTAGTATTCTTGCCTGGAGAATTCCATGGACAGAGGAGGTGGGCAGGCTATACTCATGGGATCACAAAGAGTTGGACACGACTGAGCAACTAACAAGGTGATGAAAATACTAAGACCCTTCTCTTGTGGAAAAATAAAATAAGAATTACATAAGCAATGCAACTGAGGAGTTTCACCAATTTGTTTTTGATGGGTTGAATTCTTATTTTGCTATGTTACCCCTCAAAAAAGAGTATTTTTCTGCTCCTGCTACATAAAAAATAACTAAGAAAAAGATGGTTAGGGTAACTTACTCTAGGCATAACAAAGATCATCTTACTACAAATGTAAGATTTTAAAAGTGTATAAAAATTATAAAGCACTTATGAACAGACATTCTTATGACTTCTAATCTCCTTTACCTTATGTATTTCTTCTATGAAAATTGATTGCTCATATGTAATATTCCCCTTTCCTGGTAACTAGCAGAGCTGAAGTCTAAAATTCACCCAAGAGAACAACAATCCCATCTCCAAAGACAGCTTGGGAGAAATATGTAGCAATACAAGCTTTCTTATCTCTAGGACTATTCAATGGCTAATGAGAAAATTTGTAATTTAAAATAGCTGGTTTCCAACACACAAAGTTGCTGATGGTAGCAAAGCTCTCTAATTAAGTTATATTATAGTCTTAGCACATTGAGGAAAGCCATTTCTAAGGAGGAACCTTTAATATAATTCTCCACGTTTAATTTTAGATAATAACCAGGTGGTTCAAAATTTATAGAGTTAATTTGAAGGATGTGAATTATATCCTGAATGTTAAAATTTCACCAGTATACAATCCTGCCCAGCCCATTCCTTTAACCACACAAGCAGAGGAGACATTGCACAGAATTATTTTCAACAAAGTCACTAGTGTAGAGGTGGCCAATTCCTATAGGTATGTCCATCTTCACAAAAGTAAGTGGAGCGACAGCTTACCTAGAGGGATACTCAGTGGCAATTTTTTCCCCCCTGACACTTCCAGTGCCATTTTTGGTGTTCTGTTTTCTCTCCTTTATTCTTTCAGGCACTTTCCCAATTCTATCCCTAAAATCATTTACCTTTGAATCACAGGCAATTGAAATATTGCAGTCATTGGGCACATAGATGATGTCTATGCTTTGAAGATTTAAGTAACTCTACCATTTCTTTCAACACTACTCTTATATTTCTAGTCATTTCATTATCTTTAAGTACAATCCTTCTATTACCTATTCTCTGCTGCTGCGTCGCTTTAGTCGTGTCCGACTCTGTGCGACCCCATAGCTGGCAGCCCACCAGGCTTTCCCATCCCTGGGATTCTCCAGGCAAGAACACTGGAGTGGGTTGCCATTTCCTTCTCCAATGCATGAAAGTGAAAAGTGAAAGTGAAGTTGCTCAGTCGTGTCCAAATCCTAGCGACCCCATGGACTGCAGCCCACCAGGCCCCTCCGTCCATGGGATTTTCCAGGCAAGAGTACTGGAGTGGGGTGCCATTGCCTTCTCCGATACCATTCTCTAGTTACTTTAATTCACTCCCTTAGTACTGCAACTCCATTAATTCCTTCATACACACTAGGACCTATAGTCTATGAATCTATCATTCTACCATACCTCACCATACTTACATCATCATTTTCAATCTTAGTTTTGATTCCATATCCCATCAATAAAATTACTCCTTTCCATATATTTTTTAAATTTAATTTTATTTAACTTTACAATATTGTATTGGTTTTGCCATATATCAAAATGAATCTGCCACAGGTATACATGTGTTCCCCATCCCGAACCCTCCTCCATTCTCCCTCCCCATACCATCCCTCTGGGTTGTCCCAGTGCACCAGCCCCAAGCATCCAGTATCCTGCATTGAACCTGGACTGGTGACTCGTTCCATATATGATGTTATACATATTTCAATGCCATTCTCCCAAATCATCCCACCCTCTCCCTCTCCCAGAGTCCAAAAGACTGTTCTATACATCAATGTCTCTTTTGCTCTCTCGTATACAGGGTTATTGTTACCATCTTTCTAAATTCCATATATATGCATTAGTATACTGTATTGTTGTCTTTCTTTCTGGCTTACTTCACTCTGTATAATAGGCTCCAGTTTCATCCACCTCATTAGAACTGACTCAAATGTATTCTTTTTAATGGCTGAGTAATAATCCATTGTGTATATGTACCACTGCTTTCTTATCCATTCATCTGCTGATGGGCATCTAGGTTGCTTCCAAGTCCTGGCTATTGTAAACAGTGCTGCGATGAACATTGGGGTACACGTGTCTCTTTCAATTCTGGTTTACTCAGTGTGTATGCCCAGCAGTGGGATTGCTGGATCATAAGACAGTTCTATTTCCAGTTTTTTGAGGAATCTCCACACTGTTCTCCATAGTGGCTGTACTAGTTTGCATTCCCACCAACAGTGTAAGAGGGTTCCCTTTTCTCCACACCCTCTCCAGCATTTATTGCTAGTAGACTTTTGGATCACAGCCATTCTGACTGGCGTGAAATGGTACCTCATAGTGATTTTGATTTTCATTTCTCTTGTAATGAGTGATGTTGAGCATCTTTTCATGTGTCTCTTAGCCATCTCTATGTCTTCTTTGGAGAAATGCCTATTTAGTTCTTTGGCCTATTTTTTGATTGAGTCATTTATTTTTCTGAAATTGAGCTGTAGGAGTTGCTTGTATATTTTTGAGATTAGTTGTTTGTCAGTTGCTTCATTTGCTATTATTTTCTCCCATTCTGAAGGCTGTCTTTTCACCTTGCTTATAGTTTCCTTTGTTGTGCAGAAGCTTTTAAGTTTAATTAGGTCCCATTTGTTTATTTTTTATTTTATTTCTGGGAGGTGGGTCATAGAGGATCCTGCTGTGATGTATGTCGGGTTGCTAGGAGTTGGACACAACTGAGCAACTTCACTTTCACTTTTCACTTTCATGCATCGGAGAAGGAAATGGCAACCCACTCCAGTGTTCTTGCCTGGAGAATCCCAGGGACGGGGAAGTCTGGTGGGCTGCCATCTCATCCGACACAGAGTCGGACACAACTGAAGTGGCTTAGCAGCAGCAGCAGCAAGAACATTGGAACATACCAAAATTCCTCTTGAAACTTTAATCTATAATGGCATCCCATATCAACTTTATAATCAAAATGTAACAATCTCAATATTCGTATCACGAGCTATTTTAGAAGAAATTATCTCTTACAGTTCTGTTCAAGGATTATAATTCCTTAGAAATTGTCATTTTATTGAAAATGAAAACTTGGTTCCTAAACTTCTTCCATTAATATTTGTGTCTTTAAATTTGATTGCAAATTATTTGGGACAAAATAGAGTAGTAATTTTAGGATTAAGATGGAATGACATTTTCAATAATGTATAACATTTTGACTTATAAGAAACATATAAATTCCATTATATTTCCTTCTGAAAAAGATCATTTTTCTAACAAATATCTACATATTAAATACAGACTAAAACAGGTTTTGCATATTTGATTTTTGGACAATTAAAAAGCTATCCTACCTCTTCATGTATATAGCAGCTTTAATTTTATTGGACAGTTCAATATTCTTAGAAGCCAGCTGACTTCTAACTTTCATTTCTTCTTTCTTATATATTACAAATAATTCTCATTTCTATCAGTTTATTCCCTTTCATTATCCAGAATAACATCTGTGACTGGGATTAACTTTATCATGGCTCATAAATAAAAGTAGAGTTGGCTACCGTTGGCATACACACATGCTAATCTGATTTAGAATATAGTCACAAAGGTCAACCTTCTTTCTCTGCCAAAAGAGCCAATATGCAAGCCAGTAAGTGAGTACATCTTTTTGAAGTATCAAAAAAAGAACAAATGAACATAATTATAATAAATAATTAATATTTTGTACTAACATGTCATGGTCTAAGCAGAAGAATGACATAATCAGAATTGAATTTTAGGAAAATCATACCAAGATGATTTTAATAAATGAAAACTTCTAAACCCAACCTCTTTCACTCTTACCATAATAAGAGGAAAACAAAGAGAAGTAAATTCCATTACTTTAATTAGAGGTAGATATGATGGATTGGAGCCCAATAGCCACCTTAATATATTTCTGGAATGGTTTCATATTTTAGAGGCTAGAATTCTGCATTTTTCTACCAACTCTTGCAACTACAGTTCTGTATATGATTTTGGCTCTGCCAATCAGATACATTGTCATGACATTAGCATGATTAATGTAATGTGGAGGCTACTTATGCTGGTTTGTTTTTTTTTTTTTTTTTTTAATTTCTACTTGCAAAGACCATCACAGGTCTTTGCAGCACTAACAAAGATATTAATGTGTGGTCACTTGATCCATGAGTATTAATTATAAGAGTTGTGTAGGGTATTCAATTTCCTAGTGACTTTTTGCAGGTGTTTTGAAAGCTGCAGTTGTAACAGTGCCTCCCTGATCATGAGGATTTTCTGAGAATGGCTTTTTGACTAAATTTTCTGAACTTGCTGTGGCCTCCTTATTTGGTTATATGGCACAGCATGACTCTAGAGCTGGCATATGCAGCGGCAGCTTTCTAATTTTCTTAGTCAAAGAATATTACTTCCCATTGTGACTCTGTTCTTCACACTGAAGTCCTTTTGAAAGCTTAACCTAAAATATTTCTTAAGCTTAACCAATGACTTTTAAAGCCATTAAATACACTGCAACATATCTTCTTGTACTTAAAATATCTAAACATCCTATTCATTCAAAATATAAGAAACTCTCTCTAAAGACAATCCAGATAATTTTGTTTTAAAAAATGGACAAATGATGCACATAGATAATTTTCAAAAGAAGATATATGAATGGCCAATAAGAATAGGAAAAGGTGCTAAACATCACTAATTATAAGAGAAATGCAAATCAAAATCACAATGAAATAGCATTGTGAATCTATTAGGTTGGCTACTATCAAAAGAATAGGAAATGAGTACTCACAAGGACGTAGAGGAGTTGGAATCTTGCGGATTGCTGGTGGAAATATAATGGTGTAGCCATTATGCAAAATTATACAGAGGTTCCTCAAAAAATTAAAAATAGAACTGCCATATGATCTGGCAATTTTACTTCTGGGTGTATATCTAACAGATCAAAGCAGTATCTCAAAGAGATATGTGAACACTCCTATTCATTGCAGCATCATTCGTAAGAGCCAAAAGGTAAAAGCTACCCAAATATCCATCAACATATGAATAAATAAAATGTAACATATACATATAATGGAATATTACATAGTCTTAAAATGAAATCTTGTCAATGTTAAAACATGGATACACCTCAAGGTCAATATGCTGAGCAAGGTAAGTCAGTCACAAAAAAACAAACACTATATGATTCTACTCACAGAAAGTATATCTGATTGATCAAAACTATAAAAACAAAATAGAAAAGAATTGTGAAGGGGAAGTGGGAGGGGAAGGGAGAATTAGTCTCTAGTGGGTACAGAATTTCACTTTTTCAAGAAGAAAAAGCTCTAGAGATATGTTGCACAATGATGTAAATATACTTAACATACTCAAGTATACACTTAAAAATGGTTCTCAGTTAAGTGTGATGCTTTCTACAATGTAAGAGACTACCTTCTCTGAAACTGAACCCTGACTATTTTACATTGTTGGATGTTAAACCAAATATCACGTAATAGCAAATACCATAATTGCGAGAATATTACAAAGGAAATGGATTTTATAGTCATCAATAATTAAATCACAGCTCTATTCTCAAGAAAGTTTCATTTTTAAAAGAAATAAATGCAGTAAATTGCAACATCCTCTTATCAAAGTTTACAAGGGACCAAAATATGAGAGTAAGTGGGCTCAATGATTTAGAAATGCCATTTGGCATCTTCAGCAAATAGTATTCGAGTAAGTTTGGAAAAACTCACCACTTGGATACATCAGTGTTTGTGTAAATTTCCGAAGAATCATGAGTCATTTCCAATGTGGAGAACATTTTCAAGGATAGGAGAATAACTGTACCTAAATTTAGAGAAATGAGAGAAGATATGAAAGCTTTCTATAAAAGAGATGACTGCTTTAAGCTACTTGCACTGTGAAACCAATAGTAATTACATATTTCAGCATACACACAGCAAATCCAGCAAAAATCAATCTCTGACACAACTTATTGCTGTGTGGCTGGCTCAAGGAGGATAAAAGAATTTCCTCTAAAATAAAATGATTCTCTGCCTAAGTGAGAAAGGTGTATTCTGCCAATTTTTCATTCAGATGTCACATGAAAGGTATTGAGCACAGAAAAATTATTTTCTTTAAAAAGAAAGTATGCTCAATAAATTCATTCAAAAAGCACATTCTTACAGGTATTAACCTATTAAGACTTCTTCTAGTCTCAGTTCTTTCTCTTTTACTTTAATCTTTCTGGATATATTTGATACAAAATCATATCAATAATATTTCTTCCAGGTTTAGTACTAAAAAAAATTTTTTTTGTTTAGTACTAAAAAAATTTTTTTTTAAGGTTTAGTACTAAAAAAAAATTTTTTTTTAAAGATTCTGATAGAAGTGCCCAATCAAAGGGAGGTGCAAAAAGGAAAGGGAAAATCCACTTATTTTTAGATGGAGAACATCCATTCAAACACAAATAGAAAAAAAAAAATATGGACGCTATGTAAATATTCTGTAACATATAAGAAGAAAACCATAAGAGATAAATAAGGAACACACTTTAGAAGATTCACTATATAAAATAGAAACAATTGCTAGGTACCAGGTGGTTTAAAATATGAAGGAAAATTATAGAGAACAAAAAAGAGAAAAGATGAGATAAAATTATATCTGAGATGAAAAATGAGCTGACATTATTTGTTAAAGTCAGAAGCCATATAATTGAAGCTATTAGAAACAAAACAATGAAATTAAAATTTCAAAAATAAATAATTTTGATGAAATATTTGAGAGGCTATTTCTGAATATTAAAAAAAGGAAAATGAATTGTTCAAGAAACTGAGAGACTCAAGGAAGACAACAGGAAGGTTAAAACACACATACCTCAGAAAAGAAGAGAATAAGTGGAGAGGAAGAGATCAAGATGGCCAACTAGGAGGACATGGAGCTCATATCCCTTCAAGAAAATATCAAAAAAACATCTATATATGGAACAATTCTTACTTGAGTCTAGCAGAAGGACTCCTGTACAGTCAAAACTGTAAGAAAGATACAGAAGGATTAGTTAGAAAAGGAAGAAAAGATATTTAGTCAGGAATTGTGCGTCTGGGAGGAGACACAAAGGTAAAGGGAGATAACAGGGCTTCATGAAAACCCACCCTAAGGGAGTGAGCCAAGGGTCCTATGTGGAGGAGAGAAGTACCCAGGGCCTCTGGAACAGATAGAAAATCTAAGAAACAATGAACTCTGTTCACAGGAGAACACACACACACAAGCTGCCCACAAGGCAAGGCAGAGAAAGGTCAACTGTAGCAGCAACAAGGCTTCCCAGGAAGCCTTGCTGCATGCTCCAGCCCAAGATGAGTGAATGCTCCAACCCCACTCACCCCATATCACAGTAAATCACTGGACCTGGGTCAAACAGGGCAGGGAAAAGAATTGACCTAGGGACACAGAAGGCACCCAGTCCCAGGGGCAGCCCAGGGAGAAGAGTGACAGCAATTCTTGGCACTTACTCAAGTGATATCCCAGAAACAGCACAGATTTCTGATGGCAGAAGCTCTATCACAGCCCACCCTGGATACTTGCAGAGAAATCACATGGGTCTCACACTCCCCCACAGGGCAGTTTCACACAGAGTGAGAGCCACAGAGGCTGGGGTCATCGATGAGCTATGAGAGACAAAGGTGCCTTGGCCCCGAGGCAGATTGGAAAAGGTCTGCTCTACTGAATGCCAGGTGTCCTGAGCACCTCACCAGGTACCCCAGCCCAGACCAAGCAAATGATCTGGCTCCACTAAGTCCACATCATAGTCAGCCTGGGATGTCCAGGACCAGAGACAAGACTCAACCATGGGCTATGTCTGAGTGAAGTTGAAGATGCTTACACAGGCAGCACACTGGACCTCTGCATGTGCACAGGCCCCATTTGCTTAAGCACACCTTCCCTCTAAGGCAAAGAACCTGCTGTGAGGAGAGGGAAAACCCACACATAAAGGGAACAGAGCCAATTCCAGCCTGAATCTCAGGGTTTCTGCTCCAGCAAATTGGGGTCAGACGCTATGCATGACAGGGCATGAGTAGAGAACTTCCTCACTGAGTAGAGAGGAAGTCCCACTTCAATCATGGTGCTAGCTCCTCTATCTCCAGTCCAATGCCCTACCAATGTGACAACTGCCAGCACAACCTGAAGAAAGACGTGACTGGCAACCACCTCAAATCCAGACATTCCACCAAAGGAATTGGGCATATGTGGTTTGCATTGAGACATTCCCACATTAAAGCACAGCTTGAAGAGCACAATAGGTAACTCTTTTACCTAAATTCATAGAGGAAGAGAATACTTAACATTTTAACAAGGAACTAGAAAATATAAAAAGTCCCAATAAAAAATAAATAATATCTGCAATTTAAAAAACAAAAATACACATAACACTAGAACAAATGAACAGCACACTAATACAGAAGAATGCAATATGTGATCTGGAAGATAGAATAATGGAAATCATCCAATCAGCAGAAGCAGAAAAAAAGAACAATTTAAAAAATGAAGCAACTTAAGAGATGGCTAGGATAACATTAAGTATTCTAACATTTACTTAATAAGTGTTCCAGAAGGGAAGAGAGAAAGAAGGGGATCAAAAATGTATTTGAAGAAATTATAGTTGAAAATGTCCCACACTTGAAGAAGGAAATATATTTTGGTGCAGGATCATAGAACTTCAAAATAAGATTGAAGCATGAGCTAGATGGACCTGAGTGAACAGCTGATTCTCTGCTGTGGACAGATACTCCAAAATAGCAGGAGAGATGAGTTGAGTCCTGCCCAGATAAAACACAGAACCTACATATTTTTCATTCTCAAAATCAAGAAAACCTTTCAACTGTATACACGTGCATAAAGGCTCCTTGGAGGTCAAAAGGGAGGGAGTGTCACCTCATAGTAAATGATATCAACGTACCATAGGCCTTTTTGCTAGAATCCATCTTGGCTAAGAATGCATGCTCAAACATGGGAGGACACTGAGATTTACCAAATACAGATTCAGAGCCAGGCAAAGCAAGATGACTGGCCAAAGAAAACCTGGAATAAATGAATAAATGCCCCATAAAAGTGATTTAGGCTACCACACAGGTGCAGCTCTCTCTCAGAGCCCACCCTTGTGTCTATTCATAAGTACTGTAGTCTTTTTTTTTCTTTTTTTCCTGCGAATGAGCACTTTACTCGTTTGACTACCTTCCATCTTGGTGGGAAATTTTTCTGCAAAGCCAAAGGGTTAGGGTCTTGTCACTGATCACTAGTCTAGTGGCTAGGATTCAGCTCTTACTGCCAAGACCCTACCTCAGTCTTTGAATGGGAACCTAAACATTGCTTCAGCTGCTGCAGGACAAGGCTACCTGAAATTAAGGTGAACTCCTCCCTCCACCAAAAAAAAAAAAAAAAAAATCCACATCAAGATGTATCAAAATTGAAAGAAAAAAGAGATAATTCTAAAAGTAGTGAGAAATACAAAGAGTAATATACAAAGGAATTACCACAAGATTCGGAGAAGGCGATGGCACCCCACTCTAGTAGTCTTGCCTGGAGAATCCCATGAATGGAGGAGCCTGGTAGGCTGCAGTCCACGGGGTCGCAAACAGTCGGACAAAACTGAGCGACTTCCCTTTCACTTTTCACTTTCATGCATTCGAGGAGGAAATGGCAACCCACTCCAGTGTTCTTGCCTGGAGAATCCCAGGGACGGGGGAGCCTGGTGGGCTGCTGTCTATGGGGTCGCACAGAGTCGGACACGACTGAAGTGACTTAGCAGCAACCACAAGATTATCACCTGATATTTCTGCAAAACCTCTGAAGAAAAGGGAATACCATGATATACTCAGAATTCTGAAAGTGGAAAACCTGCACCTAGAATTCTCTTTCTAGCAAGATTATTTTTTAGTATGGAGAAGAGATAAAGAACCTCACAGATAAGAAAAAACTAAAGAATTAATCAATGTTAAACATACCCTCAGAGAAATACTGCAGGATCCTCTCTAAATGGAAAAGGAAAAAAAGAAATGTTTAAAATATATTTTTAATATTTTATATAAATACTTTATACAAATTTATACATGTATTTTATATAAATATATAAAAAATGAAAAATACCACTAAGAAAGGCAAATCTGTCTAAAGATTAAAGATCACTTAAATAAGCCAGTAGGTAGATTAAAAGACAAAGTAATGTAAAAATCAACTATAACTACAACAGTTGAGGGATAAGTAGGAAGGTGTAATCTAAAACACAAACTGTGAGGAATGGGAGTTTAAAAAAAAAAAATACAGATCTTTTAGAATGTGTTTGAACATAAATGACTACTAGTTTTAAAAAGGGTCACAAGGTTGTTTCAACCAAAGAATTACATGCTCAACATGTTTACTTTTTAACTCAAGGAAGACAGATAACAAACAAAATGCATAGTTAAATCCTATAGCACACTGCTGCTGCTGCTGCTGCTGCTGCTGCTGCTAAGTCCCTTCAGTTGTGTCTGACTCTGCGCGACCCCATAGACGGCAGCCCACCAGACTCCTCCGTCCCTGGGATTCTCCAGGCAAGAACACTGGAGTGGGTTGCCATTTCCTTCTGCAACAGCATACTGAGATGTGACAAATACTATAGGAAAAATAAAATAGGGAAGCAGGTTGGGAGGGCAGGGGATGACAATTTATTAAAACAAGGGCCTAGAAATTTCTGCATTTGCAGCAACATGGATAGATGTAGGAAATAATATTATGCTTAGTGAAATAAGCCAGACAGAGAAAGACAAATACTGTAGAATATCACTTATATGTGGAACCTAAAAAGTAATACAGATGAGTGTATATACGAAAACAGACTCAAATATATAGGAAACAAATTAGTGTTACTAAAGGGAAGGGAAGGAGTGGAGTACAAACTAGGGGTATGGGGGAATTAAGAGATACAAACTACTATGTATACAACAGATCATCAGCAAGGTTATATTGCACAGCACAGGGAATTATAGTCATTACCTTATAATAACTTTTAATGAAGTGTAATCTGTAAAAATACAAAAATTGCTATCCTAAACACCTGAAACTAATATAATACTGTAAATTAACTGTACCTCAACAGCAAAAAACAATTCTTTGATACTAAACATAAAGATTAAGTGGAAAAACACATTTCAAAAATCTAAGAAAAAAAGATGACTAAAATCCTGAATCTAACTGGCAAGAGCTCACTAAGGCAGGGATTCTTATGAAAAAGTTATAACAGGACACCCACTTTGCTTTTCAGCCTCTTAGAAGCTGCCACTCCATCCTAACAACAATCAAAATATGATGAACAACCTGAAAAAGCAAAACTTAGATCTCTGAAAGGAGGGCTGGGAGCAGGAGTACCGGAGAAACCATGTGTTCTCGCACTGTAGATATTCACAAGTAAATACAGAGAATTACAGCTTACCAGGGATTCCCTGGTGGCTCAGTTGGTAAAGAACCCTCCTGCAATGTAGGAGACCAGGGTTTGATCCCTGGGTTGGGAAGATTTTTGGATAAGGGAAAGGCTACCCACTCTAGTATTCTGGCTTGGAGAATTCTTGGGGTCACAAAGAGTCAGACATGACTGAATAACTTTCACTTCACTTCACAACTTATCAGAGCAGAAAATCACAAGCTGAAACTTCATAAGAACTAGCCATGCAGTAGTAAAGCCTGAATTGACATTGATGCATTACTGGAAGTCCACTGTGGACAACCTTCTGCGTTAAATACTCTAGGAAACCCAGTCAGAGGGGAGCTTCCACAATTTGGTCAGATTTACTCCAGGATCTTGAGTGAGTGTTCACAGTAAATACCAGAAAAGACCCCACTCAGCCGTCCAGAAGGGAAATAGAAATTGAAGCCATTTTAAAATGCACCAGAGCATGTGTTCTTAACAAGGCTTGCCCTCAGGGGAAACTAGTTAACCAGAGTCTACGTTGCTAGGTTTTATTAAGAGTCTAATTGACCTGGGAAAATAGAAACATGAAACGCGCTGTCTGTATTTTTCTTTTTACTTGGAAAGAAGAAAATACTCAATGCCCACTTTAGGTATTCTGTCTCACCTAAAAGAGGGTGAGGATGAGAAGCACTGTGCAGCTCACAGTCCAAAGGCATTGGCAGACTGAAATACTGAGATCTAACTATAGCACTGTCTTAGAGCTTCCTCTCCCTCCATAACTTACCACTACTATATTCCAAGCCTACTTACAGATGTTTCTTTTATCCAGTACATTGTATTCAGCTACCAAACAAAAACAAGACATATTCAGAGGCAAAACAAAGATTAAAGACAAAACATGCATCAGACATGATGCATGGATCAGTACCAGACCCCAAAATGGCAAGGATGTTGGAATTATCAGACCAAGAATATAAAACAGCTAGGATAACTATTGCTGGACTGCTCAGAGAAATATCAATAACCTGATATGCAGATGACACCACCCTTATGGCAGAAAGTGAAGAAGAACTAAAAAGCCTCTTGATGAAAGTAAAAGATGAGAGTGAAAAAGTTGGCTTAAAGCTCAACATTCAGAAAACTAAGATTGTGGCATCCGGTCCCATCACTTCATGCCAGATAGGTGGGGAAACAGTGGCTGACTTTATTTTTCTGGGCTCCAAAATCACTTCAGATGGTGATTTCAGCCATGAAATGAAAAGACGCTTGCTCCTTAGAAGGAAAGTTATGACCAACCTAGACAGCATATTAAAAAGCAGAGACATTACTTTGCCAACAAAGGTCTATCTAGTCAAGGCTATGGTTTTTCCAGTAGTCATGTGTAGATATGAGAGTTGGACTCTAAAGAAAGCTGAGTGCCAAAGAATTGATGCTTTTGATCTGTGGTGTTGGAGAAGACTCTCGAGAGTCCCTTGGACTGCAAGGAGATCTAACCAGTCCATCCTAAAGGAAATCAGTCCTGAATGTTCATTGGAAGGACTGATGTTGAAGCTGAAACTCCAATACTTTGGCCACCTGAAGCAAAGAGCTGACTCATTTGAAAAGACCCTGATGCTGGGAAAGACTAAAGGCAGGAGAAGAAGGGGATGACAGAGGATGAGATGGCTGGATGGCATCACTGACTCAATGGACATGAGTTTGGGTAATCTCTGGGAGTTGGTGATGGACAGGGAGGCCTGGCATGCTGCAGTCCATGGGGTAGCAAAGAGTCGGACACGACTGAGTGACTAAACTGAACTGAGGATAACTACCTTAGAGTTCTAATGACTGAAGAAGATAGCATGCATAAGCTGATGGGTGATATAAGAATAGAGATGAAAATTCTGAGTGAGACTCTCCCCACAAAAAACACTAGCAATTGAAAGCACTATAAGAGAAATGAAGAATACCTTTGACAAGCTAATTATTAGCAGGCTGGATGCAGCTGGGGAAAGAATATCTGAGCCTGAGGATATCTGAATAGTAACCTCCCAAAGTGCAAAAAGCAAACATCAACTAAACTATGAGAAAAAAAAGGAACAAAATATCCAAGAGCTGCATGGATTAAGTGATAGTTACTCAGTCATGTCCAACTCTTTGGGATCCCATGAAATGTAACCTTCCAAGCTCCTCTGTCCATGGGGATTCTCCAGGCAAGAATACTGGAATGGGTGGCCATTTTATCCTCCTGAGGATCTTCCCAAAGAAGGTATCAAACCCCAGTGTCCTGCATTGCAGGCAGATACTTTACAATCTGAGCTACCAGGGTGCTGTGGGAAAACTGCAAAGATGTGACATATGACAGGAATACCAGAAGGTAAAGCAAGAGAGAAAGGGGTGCAAGCAATATTTGAAACAATAATGACTGAAAATCACTCCAAACACCAAACCACATATCTAGGAAGCTTGGAGACAACAAGCAAGATAAATACAAAAAAAATATCTCACCTAGACACATTATTTTCAAAGTACAGAAAACAGGAAAATGAAAAAAATCCCGAAAGGAAAAAAGCTGGGAAGGAAGTACTTACCATTATCATAGAGATAATTATAGCAATTATAACTGATTTCTCTTTAGAACAACATGCAAAGAAGACAATAGTGGAATAAAATACAGAAATTACTGAGGAAAAAACCTGCCACACCAGAATTCTGTTACCTTGCAAAATTATCTTTCAGAAGTGAAAGATAAAGCCTTTCCCAAACAAAAATTGAGGGAATTTGTTATTAGTTGACTGCCTTGCAAGACATGTTAAAAGAATTCCTTTTAGCAAGGAGAAATTTAGGTAGGTATAAAACTTGGGTCTACACAAAGGAGTACCACAAAATGGATAACTGAAGGTAAAAGAAAATTTTTAATTTTTGTGGACTATGCTAACACATAACAGTTTATTAAAAACAGTAAAATCAACAATGCATATGAATGATACAAGGGACTAAATAGGGGATCATTTTGTTATTGTAAGGTATTCCCTCCACCAGTGAAGGGGTATAATGTTATTTGAAAGTATACTTGAACTAGATGTAGGTGTACATTGCAAACTCCAGGACGGCCATGTAAAAAAGTGGAAAAATAAATAAAATTGAAATAATAAGAGAGCAGGGAAAATGGAATCATAACATGCTCAATTAAAACCACAAAAGTCAGAAAGAGTGGAAGATAAAAGTAGAAACAAAGATCAAAAGCAAGAGATAGAAAGTACTAACACACATGGTAGATATTAACACAACTATATCAATAATCACTTTGAATATCAATAGTCTAAATGCTTTAATTAAAAGAGAGTTGTCAGAATGGATCAAAAATGAGAGACACCTATATGTTCCCTATTTTTTAAATATTAAGACACTTACAGATTAAAAGTATAAGGATGAAGAAATTTGTAACAGGCTTTCAAAAATATGTGAAGGTAGCTATATTAGTCTTTGCACAGAGCACAATTCAGAGTAAGAAAGTGGCAAGAATAAAGAGGGGCATTTTCTATGATAAAGGGGTCAATTCTCCTATAAGACATAATAATTCTCTTTGCTTATGCACCTAGCAGGAGAGTGTCAAATTTACGAGGCAAAATCTAATAGAATTCCAAGGAGAAATGAACCCCGTTTAGATATGGGACTTCATCACTGCCCTATCAAAAATGGGGAGTTCCAGCAGGCAGAAAACCAGAAAGTACAGATTTGAACTCAACAACACCATCAATCAACAGGATATAATTGACATCTATAGATTACTTCATCCAGCAAGAGTAGAATACATGTCATTTTCAAGCTCACATGGAACATTGACCAAGGTAGACCCTATTCTGGGACATAAAAACATAAATTCAAAAGAATGACTTTGATACATCTGCTCTCATTCAAAAACAGAATTAAACTAGAAATCAATAACAGCAGAAAAATCCCCAATACATGGAGATTAAACAAAACACTTTTATATAATACCTGGGTCAAAGAAAAAAACTCAGAAGTTAAATTATATTTTGAAGTCAATGAAAATAAAGTATAATTTATCAAAATTTGTGGAATTTAGAAAAAAGCTAGCCTAAGAAGGATAGTTAGGTATACATATCATTGAATGTATACTCAATAGCAGTTAGATATTTCAGCATACATACAGCAAATCCAGCAAAAACCACTCTCTGTCATAATGTATCACTGTGTGGTTGGTTCAAAGAGTATACATGAATTTCCCTAAAATAAAATGATTCCCTTCCTAAATAAGAAATGTGTATTCTGCCAATTTTTGGCAGATATCCCATGAAAGGTATTGGGCACAGCAATATTAATTTTCTTGGAAGAGAAAGCAGGCTCAACAAATTCATTCAAAAAGCACACTTCTGCAGTTGTATTAATCTATTAAGACTCCTTGTCTCCCTTTTCTCCTCTCCCTTAATCTTTCTTCATGTCTGATGCTAATTTATTTCAACAATACCTCTTCAGAGGTTGAGTAAACAAAATAAATTTTAAAAGGATTCTAGTAGAAGTACCCAGTCAAATAGAGATGTAAAAATGTAGGGGAAAAACTTCACTTAGTTTTCAGATGGAGTAAAGGGGAAAGTAGGAGTCTTGAATATTTTGCATTCATTCAAACACAAATAAAAAAATAATGGATGCTATGTAAATATTCTGCAATGGGTGAAAAAAATAACCAATAAGAGATAAAGAACATACTTTAGGAGATTTAATGTATAAAATGGAAATAATTGCTAGACACCAGAGGATTTACAATCTGAAGGGGAAAAGGAGCATAGTACAAAACAAGAGGAAAGGTGGGAAAAATTACACCTGAGAAGAAAAATAACCTGCTATTCTTTTTAAAGTCAGAAAGCATATAACTGAAGGCATTAAAACAAACTATGGGAGTAAAATTTCATGAAGAAAATCATTATTTTGAGAGGATATTTGGGAGGCTATTTCCGAATATTGAGAAAAGGAAACTAAATGAAAAATTTTCAAAAGACATAGAGAGACCCAGGAAGACAAAACAATAAAAAATAAAACAGATGCTTAGGAACAGAACAGAATAAGTGGAGAGAAAGACATCAAGATGGCAGAGTATGAGGACTTGGAGCTCACATCCCTTCATGAAAACATCAATAATACATATACATATGGAAATATTCTCACTGGAAACTAGCTGAAGGACTCCTGTACAACCAAGGCTATAAGATATACATTTAATTGGTTAGGAAGAGAGGAAAAGAGATCCAGTTCTGACCTATGAGACTGGCAGGGGATTAGAGTAAAAGGGAGTTTGCAGGGGTGGCACGCATCCTGGGGAGTGAGCTAATCAAGGCATGGACTGCTACTGCTGCTGCTGCTGCTGCTGCTGCTAAGTCGCTTCAGTCATGTCCAACTCTATGCGACCCCATAGACGGAAGCCCACCAGGCTCCCCCGTCCCCGGGATTCTCCAGGCAAGCACACTGGAGTGGGTAGGCGTGGACTAGGAGTCCCTATACTGTGGTCTTGTGAAGAAGAGACAAGCACCGTTGGATGGTTGGAGGACCTCAAAAACAAATACAAAGGCCAAAAAAGACTGAACACTGCTCATGAGAAGTATACACACACACACACACACACACACACACACACACAAGCTGCCTCCAAGGCAAGGCAGCTACAGGGGTTCCCAGGACACTCTTGGTGCATGCCCCAGCCCAAGATTAGTGAATGCTCCAGCCCCATTCACTCCACATCACAGTAAATCACTGGATCTGGATCGAACAGAGCCAGGAAAAAAAGTTGACCTCAGCCCACAGAGGGGTCCCAGTCCCAGGAGAAGCCCAGGTCGGGTGGTGACAGCAATTCTCGGCACTTACTCAAGTGGTATCCCAGAAGCAGCCCAGATTTCTGATGGCAGCAACTCTGATACAGCTCACCCTGGATACTTGCAGAGGAAAAACACGGCCCTCATACCCCTTGCAGGGCAGTTTCACACAGAGAGAAAGTAGAAGCTGAGGTCAGTGAGGAGCCATGAGAGACAAAGGGGACTTGGCCCCAAGGCCGAGAGGAGAAAAGTCTGCTCTACTGAATGCCAGGTGTCCTAAGAGCACCTCACCGTGTGCCCCAGCCCAGACCAAGCAAATGCTCTGGCTCCACTCAGTCCACATCACAGACAGTCTGGGGTGGCCAAGACCAGAGACAAGACTCAACCGTGGACTCTGAGTGGAGATGAAGATATCCACACAGGCAGTGCACCGGACCTCTACATATGCACAAGCCCCACTTATTTAATCACGCCCCTCCTCTGGGGCAAAGAACATGGTGCAGGTAGAGGAAAATCATACAGAGAAGAGAACAAAGTCAGCTGCAGCCTGAACCTCAGGGCTTCTGCTCGCAAATTAGAATCAGACCCTACGCATCACAGGGCAGTGATGGCCACTGAGAAGAGAGGAAATTCCACCTCTATCATGGTGCCAACTCCTCCATCTCCAGCCCAGTGTGCTACCAAGGTGGCAACTGCCAGCACAACCTGAGGAAAGATGTGACTGGCATCCACTTCGCATCCAGCCATTCCAGCAAAAGCCTTGGGACACTCCCACAATAGTGTACACCTTCAAAAACACAATAGGTAAATGTTTTACCTAAATTCACAGGGGAAGAGAAAGTTAAAATCTTAAGGCAGAAGAACTACGTCCAGTTGAAAGAGCAAGAGAAAACCTCTGACAAAATAATGAAACATAATTTAAACAAAACACTTATAAAGAATTCAAAACATTGGTAATAGACTGTTAATTAAATTAAGGAAAATAATCTAAATACTTAACACTTAACAAGGAACTAGAAAATATAGAAAAGACCCAGTCAAAAATTAATAATTCAATAACTGAAATTTAAAAAACAACAATGCACACACACTAGAAGAAATGAATAGAACACTAAGTGATGTAGAAGAACATATATGTCATCTAGATGATAGAATAATGGAAATCACCCAATCAGGATGACAGAAAGAAAAACAATTTAAAAAATGAAAGCAACTTAAGAGATGGCTAGGATTAAATTAAACATTCCAATATTTGCATTATACGTGTTACAGAAGTGCAAGAGAGCAAGTAAGGAATCAAAAATGTGAAAAATGTGAAATCAAATATGAAGAAATTATAGCTGGAAATGCCCCACACTTGAAGGAGGAAATAGATTGGCTTCCCTGATAGCTCAGTCGGTAAAGACTCCACCTGCAATACAGGAGACCTGGATATTATCCCTGAGTTGGGAAGATCCCCTGGAGAAGGGAAAGGCTACCCACTCCAGTATTCTGGCCTGGAGAATTCCGTGAACTATACAGTCCATGGGGTCGCAAAGAGTGGGACATGACTGAGTGACTTTCACTTTCATAGGAATCACAGAAGATCATAATAAGGTGAACCTCCCAAAGATCCACATAAAGTAATATAAAAATTAAAAATAACAGAAATTAAAGAGATAATTCCAAAGGCACCTAGAGAAATACAAAGAATCATATACAAAGAGATTACCATTAAGACTATCAGCTGCTACTTCTGCAGAAAGTGCACACCAGAAGAGAATAGTGCTGAAAGGGAAAAACCTCCACTTAGCATATTCTAGGTAGCAAGATTATTGTTTAGTATGCAAGAAGAGATAAAGAACTTCTAGACAAGCAAAATACACAAGAATTTATCAATATTATACCTACCTTAAGATAAATGCTATAGGGTCTTTTCTAAATGGAAAATAGAATATATAGAAAAGGAAAAATTCCACTTGGAAAGGAAAATCTATAGTAAAGATTAGAGATAAATAAGCGAGAAGGTAGATTAAAAGACAAAATAGTATAAAAGCAAGTATAACTACAATAAATAATGAAGAGATAACTATGACGATATAACATATGACATCCATAACACAAAGTGGGAAAGGGGAGTAAACAATACGTATCTTTTCGAGTGTGTGTGAACATCAATGACTACCAGTTTAAAGCAGGGTCATAAGAATGGTCCAAGAATACCTGCTCAGGATACTTTTGAGTTTTTTAACTCATGGAAGATAGATGACAAACAAAATGAGTAGTTAAATCCTACAGTATATTGAAATGTGGAAATGCTATAGAAAAAGTAAAGCAAGGAAGAGGGTTAGGGAGGGCAGGGGAGGGCATTTTATTAAAACAGGGTCCTGGACATTCCTGCATTTGTAGCAACATGGATAGAGCTTAGGAATATTATGCTTAGTAAAATAACTCGGACACTGAAAAACAAATACTGTAGAATATCACTTATATATGGAAGCTAAAAATAATACAAATCAGTGTATATGCAAAATGGAGATTCACAGATATAGGAAACAAACTTATGATTACCAAGGCGATAGAAAATCTGGGAGGAGTAAATTAGAAATATGGGATTAGGAAATTCAAACTACTATGTGTAAAACAAATAATAAACAAGGATATATTGTATAGCACAGGGGATTGTAGTCATTACCTTGTAATAACTTTTAATGGTATATAATCTGTAAAAATACTGAATACATTTGCTGCACACCTGAAACTAATATTGTAAATTAACTATGCTGCTGCTAAGTCGCTTCAGTCGTGTCCGACTCTGTGCGACCCCATAGACGGCAGCCCATCAGGCTCCCCCATCCCTGGGATTCTCCAGGCAAGAACACTGGAGTAGGGTGCCATTTCCTTCTCCAATGCATGAAAGTGAAAAGTGAAAGTGAAGTCGCTCAGTCGTGTCCGACTCTTAGCGACCCCATGGACTGGAACGTACCAGGCTCCTCTGTCCATGGAACTTTCCAGGCAAAAGTACTGGGGTGGGGTGCCATTCCACTTAAAAGCTTACACAGCTCTGGTACAAAAAAAGGAAAAATACATGGGAAAACACACTTCAGAAATCTAAGAAAAAAAATGGTTCTTAAATTTCTAAATTGCTGAATCTGTAACTGGCAAGGGGTCACTGAAACAGGAATTATTACGAATAAGACTTCCAGTTTCTTGTTCAGCCTGTTAGAACCTTAGAAGCTAGCACTCTATCCTAACAATGGGGAGGAAAAAAAAAAAAAAAAACACTGAATAACCAAAACCAGCAACAATTCTTCTAAGATCCCTCAGGGCTGTAGTAGTGGCACCAAAGGACAAATTATTGTTCCCAAATTGGAGCTAATCACAGGTAAATACAGAGAATTACAATGCACCTGAGCAGAAAACCATAAGCTGAAACTTCCACAACAACTAGTTGAAATAGGAAAGACTGAACTATTATTGATGCATTTCTAGAAGCCCACTGTGGGCAAATTTGAGAATTAAAACCTCCAAAAAACCTAGCCAGAGAGGAGACTCCACAATTTGGTGAGATTTACCTCCAGGAACCTGACCAAGTTTTCACAGTAAATACCAGAGAAAATTCCACTTGGGCTTCAGGCAGGCAAAAAGGAAGAGGGGCCATTTTAAAATGCATCAATGCATTTTGTTTTTCTTAATAAAGCCTGCACTCAGAGGAAACTAGTTAACCAGATTCTAAACTGCTGGGGATTATTAGAGCCTAATTAGTCTGGGGAAGAAGAAATATGCAGCACTGCTGGCTCTAATTTTCTCCTTGGAGAGACAAAAACACCCAATGCCAATTCACTTTAGCTATTCTGTCCCTCCTAAGGGAGGCTGGGGATGAGAAGAACTGTGTGCAGTTCACAGTCCAGAGGCATGGGCAGACTGAAAAACTGAGATCCAATCATAGCACTATCCTACAGCTTTCTCTCCCTCCACAACTTACCACTACAGTACTCCAAGCCTTCTTACAGAAGTTTCTTTTATCCAGTACATCTTGTCCAACTGCTGCTGCTGCTGCTAAGTCACTTCAGTCGTGTCTGATTCTGTGGGACCCCATAGACATCCGCCCACCAGGCTCCCCCATCCCTGGGATTCTCCAGGCAAGAACACTGGAGTGGGTTGCCATTTCCTTCTCCAATGCATGAAAGTGAAAAGTGAAAGTGAAGTCGTTCAGTCATGTCTGACCTTAGCGACCCCATAGACTGCAGCCTACCAGGCTCCTCCATCCATGGGATTTTCCAGGCAAGAGTACTGGAGTGGGGTGCCATCGCCTTCTCCACTTGTCCAACTACCAAAAACAAAACCAAGACATATTCAAAGGCAAAAACATAGATAAAAGACAAAAACATGCATGAGACAGAGAATGTATCAGAACCAGACCCCAAAATAGCAATGATGTTGGAATTATCAGACCAGGAGTTTAAAACAACTAGGATTAGTAGGCTCAGGGATCCAGTGGAAAAAGCATATAGCATGCATGAACACATGGGTGATATAAGATTAGAGATGAAACTTGTAAGAAGGTACCCAGAAAGAAATGCTTAAGATCAAAAACTCTGTAACAGAATACCTTTGATGAGCTTATTAGCAGACAGGACACAGCTGAGGAAAGAATTTCTGAACTTGAGGATATCTAACTAGTAATCTCCTAAACTACAAAAAGCAAATGGCAAAAAGCCTCAAAATATCCAAGAGCTGTGGAACAACTACAGAATATGTGACATATGGACAATAGAAATAATAGAAGGAAAAACAAGAGAGAAAGGATTAGAAACAATATTTGAAACAGTAATGACTGATAATTATCCCAAACACCAAACCACACATCCAGGAAGCTTTGGGAGCAACAAGCAAGGTAAATGCCAAAAAACTTCACCTATACATGTTATATTTAAATTAAAGAAAAATAAAGGACAAAGGGAAAAAATCCTGAAAGGAAAGAAGCTTGAGAGATGGATACTTCCACAGAAGTAATTATATCTCACTTCTCCTTAGAAAACATGCAAAGATGATTACCATGGAGAAAATATTGAAAATGTTGAGGAAAAATACCCCACCACCTTAGAATTCTGTGCCTTGTAAAAATATCTTGCAGAAATGAAAGATAAAGACTGCCAGAAAAACACAAATTGAGAGAATTTGTTACAAGTAGACTGCCTTGCAAGAGATGTTGAAAGAAGTTCTTTAGTAAGGAGGAAATTACATAGGTATGAAACTTGGGCCTGCATAAAAGAAGAGTATCAGAGAAGGGATGTTGTGCTGTGGTTAGTAGCTCAGTCCTGTCCGACTCTTTGCGACTCCATGGACTGTAGTCCACCATTCTCCTCCATCCATGGGGATTCTCCAGGCAAGAATACTGGAGTGGGTTGCCATTTCCTTCTCCAGGGGATCTTCCCAACCCAGGTCTCCCACATTGCAGGCAGATTCTTTATCATCTGAGACACTAGGGAAGCCCACGAATACTGGAGTGGGTACAGAGAAGGAACAAGTGAAGATAAAATAAAAATCTTAATTTTTCTAGACTGTACACCTAACACATAACAATTTCTTCAAAATAAAAATAATAGAAATTATTGTGAATAAGTAACATGAATAACATCAGTGTACAAGGGGCAAATTGGAGAAATTAAGATCATTTTGTTATTGTAAGGTACTTGCACTAACTGTGAAGTGGTACAGGTTATTTTAAAGTATACTTGGATTAGTTGTAAGTGTACAAAGCTCAACATTCAGAAAACGAAGATCATGGCATCTGGTCCCATCACTACATGGGAAATAGATGGAGAAACAGTGGAAACAGTGTCAGACTTTATTTTTCTGGGCTCCAAGATCACTACAGATGGTGACTGCAGCCATGAAATTAAAAGACGCTTACTCCTTGGAAGGAAAGTTATGACCAACCTAGATAGCATATTCAAAAGCAGAGACATTACTTTGCCAACAAAGGTTCGCCTAGTCAAGGCTATGGTCTTTCCTGTGGTCATGTATGGATGTGAGAACTGGACTGTGAAGAAGGCTGAGCGCCGAAGAATTGATGCTTTTGAACTGTGGTGTTGGAGAAGACTCTTGAGAGTCCCTTGGACTGCAAGGAGATCCAACCAGTCCATTCTGAAGGAGATCAGCCCTGGGATTTCTTTGGAAGGAATGATGCTAAAGCTGAAACTCCAGTATTTTGGCCACCTCATGGGAAGAGTTGACTCATTGGAGAAGACTCTGATGCTGGGAGGGATTGGGGGCAGGAGGAGAAGGGGACGACAGAGGATGAGATGGCTGGATGGCATCACTGACTTGATGGATGTGAGTCTGAGTGACCTCTGAGCTGGTGATGGACAGGGAGGCCTGGCGTGCTGCAGTTCATGGGGTCGCAAAGAGTTGTACATGACTGAGTGACTGATCTGATCTGATATTAATAGCACAAATATATTATATACTAAATATATTAATATATTAATAATCACTTTGAATATCAATAATTTAAATAACCCAAAAGACAGATGTCAGAATGGATCAAAAAGTAAGACACAATTATATATTCCCTATACTCTAAATATCAAGAACACTTATAGATTAAAGGTAATAGGATGAAGAAAGGTATAACAGGTTTTCAAAAAATGTGAGGGTAGCTAGCTATATTGGGTTCTGGATCATGCACCCTTCAGAATAAGAAAATATCAGGGATAAGGAGGGGCATTGCACAATGATAAAGGGGTCAATTCTCCTAGAAGACATAACAATTCTCATTGTGTATGCACTTTTTTTGTGTACAAAAGAGTGTCAAATTCTATGAAGCAAAAACTTGTAGAACTCCAAGGAGAAATAAATGAACCCACTTTACAATTGGGACTTCATTACTCTTCTATCAAAAATGGAGAGGTTCAGAAGGGAAAAAAATTCAGAAAGGACAGAGTTGAACTCAATACCATCAATCAGCAGGATATAATTAACATCTGTAGGTTACTTCACCCAACAGCCACAGAATACACAAAATTTTCAAGCTCACGTGGAACACAGACCAACACTGGCCCCATTCACTTTGTCTGTCCTGACACTGAGTGCCTTCAGTAAACTCTATACTTTCCTTCACCACAGCTTGGTGTCAATAATTTGGCTTTGTTGTCTACTGGATGAACTGACAAAATTTGGTTTGGTAACAAAATAATTAACAAAGAAAAGCATATCTCTGTTACCCTGTATTTCCTTGTCTGCTTTTACTTATTGGGCCGGGGGAAGAGGTAGAGAAAAGACAAAAGAGATTCCTTATGTCCTGGGGCAAGGGTAGAGGGCATCACAGTAACCCTGGTTTGTTTCCCTTCCCTGTTTGGGGTAGACTTAATAAAGAGAGAAACTTGGAGAGAGAAAAAGAAAGTAAAATCATGTATTTGTGAATAAGGAAAACATTTAGAAATAATGAATTAACAAGCAGGTTCTTTAGAGGAAAAATTAAATATAAAAGACCAGCTAGACATTTAAAAAAAAGACAAAAAACAAATGGTAAAAATAATAGATACGTCAGAGAATAACATGGAAACAGGGGATATAAATCAACTGATAAATTGTTAGCCTAGAAAGTAGAATAAAAACCACACAGAAATAGAGTAATAATCATGGAACAAGTAGAGGAAATTAAGTAGACTTATCAAGAAAAAGGACTTCCATGGTGGTTCAGATGGTAAAGCATCTGTCTACAATGTGGGAGACCCGGGTTCGATCCCTGGGTTGGGAAGATCCCCTGGGGAAGGAAATGGCAATCCACTCCAGTACTGTTGCCTGGAAAATCCCATGGACAGAGGAGCCTGGTAGGCTACTGTCCATAGGGTCGCAAAGAGTCAGACACGACTGAGCTACTTCACTTTCACTTTCATCAAGAAAAAATATAAATGACATTAATTTTAAAATGTACATAAAAGTTAATAGAGTATCAGTATAGACTGGTAGATACCAAAAACATAACATGGAAATATTGTAAACAAGGTGATGCCATATACTCAGCAACTTCAGTAAAATGGACTAATTTCTTAAAAGACACAAATCATCAAATCTCAAGAAAGAATAATCAGAAATCTAAACAATTCTATATGTATTAAAGAAACTGAAAATTTTAGTTAAAACTTTCCAACTAAGAAAACACCAGGATCATGTAGTTTCACTAGTGAATTTTACCAAACTCTGAAGGAAGAAATGATACCAAAGCTACACAAACTCAGAAAACAGAAGAGAAAGGAAACTTCCCAATTAATTCCAGCCCTTGATTTTCAGGTCATGAGTTAAACTATCACCTTTTTGGTTTTGTACAGTCACCCAGACAATGCTAATGAGCTGCCAGGTTGTGAACCACTGGCATGGTGACCAGGCAGTCTCATACTAATGTTGTACAGGTAAATATGCAACATGGTAAGGCTTTCATGGACAGAACTGTAATTTGTATTCAAAGTCCTCAAATAATTCTTTTTTTTTTAACCCAATTTTAGGATTTAACATTAAAAAATCAGAAATAACACGTTGAAATGTTAAGTACAAGAGGATTTTTTAAAAATCACAATTAGCATTTTCTTAGTAGCATGTTGTTTAAATAATGTATGGTATGGCTTTAGGAAGCATCACTATGAACAAAGCTAGTGAAGGTGATGGAATTCCAGTTGACCTATTTCAAATCCTAAAAGATGATGCTGTGAAAGTGCTGCACTCAATATGCTAGAAAATTTGGAAAACTCAGCAGTAGTCACAGGACTGGAAAAGGTCAGTTTTCATTCCAATCCCAAAGAAGGCAATGCCAAAGAATGCTCAAGCTACCGCACAATTGCACTCATCTCACACGCTAGTAAAGTAATGTTCAAAATTCTCCAAGCCAGGCTTCAACAGTACATGAACCGTGAACTTTCAGATATTCAAGCTGGATTTAGAAAAGGCAGGGGAACCAGAGATCAAATTGCCAACAGCCGCTGGATTATCGACAAAGCAAGAGAGTTCCAGAAAAACATCTACTTTATTGACTATGCCAAAGCCTTTGACTGTGTAGACCACAAAAAACCCTGGAAAATTCTTAAAGGGATGGGAATACCAGGCCACCTGACCTACCTCTTGAGAAACTTGTATGCAGGTCAGGAAGCAACAGTTAGAACTGGACATGGAACAACAGATTGCTTCCAAACAGGGAAAGGAGTACGTCAAGACTGTATATTGTCACCCTGCTTATTTAACTTATATGCAGAGTACATCATGCAAAATGCTGGGCTGGAAGAAGCACAATCAGGAATCAAGATTGCCTGGAGAAACATCAATAACCTCAGATATGTAGATGACACCACCATTATGACAGAAAATGAAGAAGAACTAAATAGCTTCTTGATGAAAGTGAAAGAGGAGAGTGAAAAAGTTGGCTTAAAACTCAACATTCAGAAAATTAAGATCATGGCACCTGGTGCCATCACTTCATGGCAAATAGATGGAGAAACAGTGGAAATACTGCCTGACTTTATTTTGGGGGGCTCCCAAATCACTGCAGATGGTGACTGCAGCCATGAAATTGAAAGACACCTATTCCTTGGAAGAAAAGTTATGACCAACTAGACAGCATATTGAAAAGCAGAGATATTACTTTGTCAGCAAAGGTCTGTCTAGTCAAGGCTATGGTTTTTCCAGTAGTCATGTATGGATGTGGGAGTTGAACTATAAAGAAAGCTGAACACCAAAGAATTGTGCTTTTGAGCTGTAGTGTTGGAGAAGACTCTTGAGAGTCCCTTGGACTATGAGGAGATCCAACCAGTCCATCCTAAAGGGTAATACTGGGCTCATAAAATTACTTAGAAAGTATTTTCTCTGCTTCTCTCTTTTTGAAGACATTGTAGAGAATTGTATAATCTATTCCTTAAAAGTTTGGTAGAATTCAATAGTGAATTCCTGTATGCCTGGTGCTGTTTTGAATATTAATTATTGATTCAAGTTCTTTATTAGTTATCAGCCTATTCAGATTGTCCATTTCTTCTTGTGTGAATTTTGGCATATTGTCAGTCAAGGGATCAGTCCATTTCATCAAATTCATGGGCAAAGAATTGTTCAGTTTTCCTTTAATATTTATGGGATCTACCCTGATAACCCTCTTTTTATTTCTAATAGTAATTTGTGTCCTCTTTTTTTCTTAGCTTACTGAACTTGTTGCTCTTTTCAAAGAACCAGCTTTGGCTTAATTGATTTTCTCTATTGATTTCCTGTTTTCAATTGTACTGATTTCTGCTCTGATTAATATTTATTTTCTTCTGCTTATCTTGGATTAATTTAATCTTGTTTTTCTAGTTTCCTAATGTAAAAGTTTATATAATTAGTTTGAGGTCTTTCTTCTTTGCTAGGTCACACATTCAATGCTATAAATTTTCTTCTAAGCCTGACTTTTGTTGAATTCCACAATTTTTGATTTTATGTTTTTATTTTCTTTGATTTCAAAATATATTTTAACTTGAGATTTCTTTGACCCATGTACTATTTAAAAGTATGTTGTTTAATCTCAGTGTTGTTGGAGATTTTTCAGCTGTCTGTTGTTTCTAGTGTTACCATCAATCAGCAGGATGTAATTAACTCTTAGATTTATTTACTAGATGAGGAAGTAAAAATATGCTTCATTAATGTGAGAGTTAAAGAAGGAGACAAGAAAGTCTAAGAGACCCTAAAAAATCTGTACATTTAATATGTCTGAACTATTTGTCTTGGGCCTTTTAGTTTTAAAAAATTACCTACCTTATCTATAATTCATTCCACTTGTTTAGTCTTCAGTGAATCGGCAACTTTTTAAAAATATCATACATCACACAACTTGAGGGAGGCAAAATAAGATCAAAGTGTAATCTTTATGTTAGTATCAAGATGTTTTTAAAAGCAATAAATTCCTAGACTATTTTGGGTAAAGTGAAGAGTAATTTTGATGCAACCATTGAGATAATTTATCAGCCTTCTGGTCTCTGTCTCCAAATTTTAAGCTACTATCTTATGGCACAATGGAATGGTGTTGTGAGCTCTAAAATATTCATATTGGCAAATATAGTATGGAAAGCAAAGCATTACAGGATTAGTCATTTCTCCATATCACTTTAAGTTATGTACATTGCCAGACCTCCAGGTGAGTACACAGAAAGCTCAGGGTTCTAAGGCCTCATTATTGTGATTTTGGCAAATGAGCCAAAACTTAAAATGAGAACTGTCTCTTCATCCAATGGCATCACCATGTGTGCATTCCTTTCCCCTGCTTCAGTTGTTCAGTTCTTCATATCACAGCATTTTTTTCTTCAAATTAAACTATTCCAGCTTTCACCATTTGAAGAAACAGTATATATTTCTAGTACTTTCATCATTTTGTTTATGCCTACAATTACTTTTAAGTTCAAATTTAAAATTTTAAAGGGCTATGATCATTATGCAATTAATTAAAAAGAATTCAGTATATGTGGGAATATCTTGAAACATGAAGTTGGGAAGTTATTAAGTCTATTGACTGGATGTGTGAGTGTGTGTATATATTTTAAGTCCATAAATATTGGATATCACATTGCAGAGAAACTCTTCTTTAACCCAAGAAAAGAGGAGGATAAAGTCAATGCAAGTTGTGACACCATACCTAATCATTCTGGATAATTCCAGAAAGTAACTTCTAGATGACCTTAAGTTTCTCCATTGTCATCTTAAACCTTAAATAACAGTTTATTTATACTTCAACACCAAAAAACTGTAAGGTTCTTTTTCTGGTATTCATTGTAATTTTACAGATGAATTCCAATAAACAGTGGTAAACATTATTGCAAAAGGAAATAAAATCTGGGAATAAATTATTGCCATTGCTAAGTAAAGTTGCTCAGCCGTGTCTGACTCTTTGCGATCCCATGGACTGAAGCCTACGAGGCTTCTTTGTCCATGGAATTTTCCAGACAAGAGTACTGGAGTGGGTTGCCATTTCCTGCTCCAGAGGATCTTCCCAACCCAGGGATTGAACCCAGGTCTCACACATTGCAGTCAGTTTATCGTCTGAGCCACCAGGGAAGCTCCATTTCCATTGCTATTCATTCTCAAATATAAATATTAAAATTTTTTCCAAAAGATTTTGTTTTAATATGTATACAAATTTATTAAGAGAAATATTGAAAAGGAATATCAATGAACACAATTCATGCTTCCAAAGATAACTGTGGTCAGTGGCTTATAAATAATAAAATTAGGAAGTGATAATATAATAGCAGCAGTGTAAGCAGTCACTTTTACTCATGATTAAATGATTCATTTTTAAATAAATGTAATAGATGGAGACATTGTCAAGTATGTGGATTATATGATATTATGTCATGCAAAAAAGGATAAAATCTTCACTTGGCTTATTGTCAGATAGTGCTTTAAATTCCTGTCTGGATTTAAAATGTAGATGTTTCATTGTGGACTTTACTTCATTAGAAAAGACCAACCACCCAAATGAAATCACAAAATATATAAAACTCAGAGTCTATGGTAGTTTGAAGAGATTCATAAACTTGAATTGGCTCTAAGCATTTTACTTCTGTTAGCAACTGGAGAGATATATATATATATATAAAATAATCCTTTGAATCCTAAGCACTACCAGGTATCTTATGTAACACATCATCTTCAAACTCTAATCTTTGATTTATACAAGACATGAATCAGAATTTACTGACCTACTAGTACTTTTCAAAGAGATGGGTGAATAGATGAAAGTGAAAAAAAAACTTCCCTGGAAGAAACACAAGTTGGAATCAAGATTGCTGGGAGAAATATCAATAACCTCAGATATGCAGATGACACCGCTCTTATGGCAGAAAGTGAAGAGGGGCTAAAAAGCCTCTTGATGAAAGTGAAAGTGGAGAGTGAAAAGGTTGGCTTAAAGCTCAACATTCAGAAAACGAAGATCATGGCATCTGGTCCCATCACTGCATGGGAAATAGATGGGGAAACAGTGGAAACAGTGTCAGACTTTGTTTTTCTGGGCTCCAAAATCACTGCAGATGGTGACTGCAGCCATGAAATTAAAAGACGCTTACTCCTTGGAAGGGAAGTTAGGACCAACCTAGATAGCATATTCAAAAGCAGAGACATTACTTTGCCAACAAAGGTTCGCCTGGTCAAGGCTATGGTCTTTCCTGTGGTCATGTATGGATGTGAGACCTGGACTGTGAAGAAGGCTGAGTGCCGAAGAATTGATGCTTTTGAACTGTGGTGTTGGAGAAGACTCTTGAGAGTCCCTTGGACTGCAAGAAGATCCAACCAGTCCATTCTGAAGGAGATCAATCCTGGAATTTCTTTGGAAGGAATGATGCTAAAGCTGAAACTCCAGTATTTTGGCCACCTCATGCGAAGAGTTGACTCATTGGAGAAGACTCTG
Source organism: Tragelaphus eurycerus (assembly GCA_935064755.1). Taxonomy (NCBI): domain Eukaryota; kingdom Metazoa; phylum Chordata; class Mammalia; order Artiodactyla; family Bovidae; genus Tragelaphus; species Tragelaphus eurycerus. The sequence goes on from CAKXYN010000012.1 coordinate 11,551,958, forward strand.
ATACTGGGAGGGATTGAGGGCAGGAGGAGAAGGGGACGACAGAGGATGAGATGGCTGGATGGCATCACTGACTCGATGGCTATGAGTCTGAGTGACCTCCGGGAGCTGGTGATGGACAGGGAGGCCTGGCGTGCGGTTCATGGGGTCGCAAAGAGTCGGACACGACTGAGCGACTGATCTGATCTGATCTGATCTGTGGTTCAGATAGTAAAGAATCTGCTTGCAGTACAGGAAACCAGGGTTTGATCCCTTTGTGTGTGTGTGTATGTGTGTTAGTCGCTCAGTTGTGTCCAACTCTTTGCAGCCCCATGGACTGTAGCCTGCCAGGCTCCTCTGTCCATGGAACCCTCCAGGCAAGAATACTGGAGTGGATAGCCATTCCTTTTGCCAAGGATCTTCCCAACCCAGGGAATGAACCTGGGTATCCCACATTGCTGGCAGATTCTTTACTGTCTGAGCCAACAGCAAAGCCCTTTGATCCTGATAGTTATTATAAAATACTAGAGAGTTGGACATGACTGAGTGACTTTCACTTCACTTCACATTTCATGTTGTATAATGTATCCTTATAGCTTATTTTATACATAATAGTTTTTAATTATTAATCCCCTACCTTTATCTTGTCCCTCCTTCCTTCCCTCTTCCCACTGGTGGTTTGTGCTCTATGCCTTGAGTCTGTTTCTTTTTTGTTACATTCACAAGTTTGTTGTATTTTTAGATTCTACATATAAGTGATACAATGCAATATTTGTCTTCTTCTGCCACAGCTGCTTTATCCATTTTTCTGTTGATAAAGCTACCTACACTTAGGTAGCTTTGTGTCTTGGCAATGGGAAATGATGCTACTGTGAACATTGGAGCATGTACCTTTTCAAATTAGTGTTCGGGTTTGTTTTTTTTTTTTTTTCAGATATGTACTCAGGAGTAGAATTGCTATGTCATATCATGAAATTAAAAGACGCTTACTCCTTGGAAGGAAAGTTATGACCAATCTAGATAGCATATTCAAAAGCAGAGACATTACTTTACAAATAAAGGTTTGCCTAGTCAAGGCTATGGTCTTTCCTGTGGTCATGTATGGATGTGAGAGCTGGACTGTGAAGAAGGCTGAGCGCCGAAGAATTGATACTTTTGAACTGTGGTGTTGGAGAAGACTCTTGAGAGTCCCTTGGACTGCAAGAAGATCCAGCCAGTCCATTCTGAAGGAGATCAATCCTGGAATTTCTTTGGAAGGAATGATGCTAAAGCTGAAACTCCAGTATTTTGGCCACCTCATGCGAAGAGTTGACTCATTGGAGAAGACTCTGATGCTGGGAGGGATTGGGGACAGGAGGAAAAGGGGACGACAGAGGATGAGATGGCTGGATGGCATCACTGACTTGAAGGATGTGAGTCTGAGTGACCTCCGGGAGCTGGTGATGGACAGGGAGGCCTGGCGTGCTGCAGTTCATGGGGTCACAAAGAGTCGGACACGACTGAGAGACCTGATCTGATCTGATCTGATGATAGTTCTATTTTTAATTTTTCAAGAAACATCCATACTCTTTTCCATAGTGGCTGCACCAACTTACACTCCCACCAATAGTGTACAAGGTTTCACTTTCTCCACATCCTTGACAACATTTTTTATTTGTATTCATTCTGATGATAGTCATTCTTTAGTTGAGTGGCTGCTGCTACTGCTAAGTCGCATCAGTCATGTCCAACTCTGTGCAACCCCATAGACGGCAGCCCACCAGGCTCCGCCATCCCTGGGATTCTCCAGCCAAGAACACTGGAGTGGGTTGCTGTTTCCTTCTCCAATGCATGAAAGTGAAAAGTGAAAGTGAAGTCGCTCAGTTGATTCCGACTCTTAGCGATCCCGTGGATTGCAGCCCACCAGACTCCTCTGTCCATGGGATTTTCCAGGCAAGAGTACTGGAGTGGGTGGCCATTGCCTTCTCCAAATGTCTGTAAAATGGCTTCATAGTAAGGCTTTGTCTAAAGGAGAAAGCTAATGTGGCTCAAAGAGATATTTTCAAATCAGGAAGAACAATATGAGGAGTGAAGCCTGCTGATGATTCAAGTCTAAGACAGGGCTGATGTTTCTATGTTGTGGAAAGCTTGGAAGTTGCAAATGGCTATCGAAGAGGAATGCTTTTCAACATTTTTTAAAATATACATCATAACTCTAACAGAAATGTCACTGTTCATAACACTGAAGTAAATGGTTATGACTTGTTACTTTAAAAGTTAGTAGTCCATGGTTCTTATTCTCCCAGGTCCTTCCCTGGCTTCTCATATAAGTAATTATTCTAGCATATGTAAATATACAAAAAGGAAACTTTAAATATATATGTCATATGTGTATGATTCTTGAAAGATAAGAACTCACTATACATCTCCAAACTGATTTTCACAATCGTTAATGAGTTGTACAATTTAAAAAAAACTTAGGATGATGCCCACATTATATTAAGTAGGGTATAAGAATTTATTATATTTTCTGCGTAACAAAAAGTTGTCTTCTTTTTAAAATTTGTGTATATCTGTATGTATGTGCATCTTCACCAAGTGAGACCAAATAAAAATCATTTTAAACATATTTCATAGAGGGTATTGGAGAAGGAAATGGCAACCCACTCGAGTGTTCTTGCCTGGAGAATCCCAGGGATGGGGGAGCCTGATGGGCTGCCATCTATGGGGTCGCACAGAGTTGGACACGACTGAAGCAACTTAGCAGCAGCAGCAGCAGCATAGAGGGTATTATGTACAAAAACAAACTTATAGTTCTTAAATTTATCTCAATTAGATACCAAATGAATGAGTAAAGTTTAGAAGAATTCCCAATTTCAAAGCTATGGGTATTTATATTGAAAACAATGAATCTATCAGGCCTGCTTTATCTTCACATCATTCAGGGTGTAGTTTCCCTCAGTCTGAATCCCTATGGCTTTTCAAATGGAGGAAGTGGATATGACCCTTTCTGAAGGTCATACTCAAGTTAAGCTCTTCCTTGAGTGAAATCTTTCTTTAGAAAATTGTACACATCCACACTCATGAATCTGCCAGGGTTCCTAAGTTTTATGTGTTTTCCTACTAACTTTGCTGTCTGCTATCTACTGGTTCTATGAAGACCTACAAGACCTTTTAGAACTAACACCCAAAAAAGATGTCCTTTTCATTATAGGGGACTGGAATGCAAAAGTAGGAAGTCAAGAAACACCTGGAGTAACAGGCAAATTTGGCCTTGGAATACGGAATGAAGCAGGGCAAAGACTAATAGAGTTTTGCCAAGAAAATGCACTGGTCATAGCAAATACCCTCTTCCAACAACACAAGAGAAGACTCTATACATGGACATCACCAGATGGTCAACACCGAAATCAGATCGATTATATTCTCTGCAGCCAAAGATGGAGAAGCTCTATACAATCAGCAAAAACAAGACCAGGAGCTGACTGTGGCTCGGACCATGAACTCCTTATTGCCAAATTCAGACTGAAATTGAAGAAAGTAGGGAAAACTACTAGACCATTCAGGTATGACCTAAATCAAATCCCTTATGATTATACAGTGGAAGTGAGAAATAGATTTAAGGGCCTAGATCTGATAGATAGAGTGCCTGATGAACTATGGAATGAGGTTCGTGACATTGTACAGGAGACAGGGATCAAGACCATCCCCATGGAAAAGAAATGCAAAAAAGCAAAATGGCTGTCTGGGGAGGCCTTACAAATAGCTGTGAAAAGAAGAGAAGCGAATAGCAAAGGAGAAAAGGAAAGATATAAACATCTAAATGCAGAGTTCCAAAGAATAGCAAGAAGAGATAAGAAAGCCTTCTTCAGTGATCAATGCAAAGAAATAGAGGAAAACAACAGAATGGGAAGGACTAGGGATCTCTTCAAGAAAATCAGAGATACCAAAGGAACATTTCATGCAAAGATGGGCACGATAAAGGACAGAGATGGTGTGGACCTAACAGAAGCAGAAGATATTAAGAAGAGGTGGCAAGAATACACAGAAGAACTGTACAAAAAAGATCTTCAAGACCTAGACAATCATGATGATGTGATCACTGACCTAGAGACAGACATCTTGGAATGTGAAGTCAAATGGGCCTTAGAAAGCATCACTATGAACAAAGCTAGTGGAGGTGATGGAATTCCAGTGGAACTATTCCAAGTCCTGAAAGATGATGCTGTGAAAGTGCTACACTCAATATGCCAGCAAATTTGGAAAACTCAGCAGTGGCCACAGGACTGGAAAAGGTCAGTTTTCATCCCAATCCCAAAGAAAGGCAATGCCAAGGAGTGCTCAAACTACCGAACAATTGCACTCATCTCACACGCTAGTAAAGTAATGCTCAAAATTCTCCAAGCCAGGCTTCAGCAATATGTGAACCGTGAACTTCCTGATGTTCAAGCTGGCTTTAGAAAAGGCAGAGGAACCAGAGATCAAATTGCCAACATCCGCTGGATCATGGAAAAAGCAAGAGAGTTCCAGAAAAACATCTATTTCTGCTTTATTGACTATGCCAAAGCCTTTGACTGTGTGGATCACAATAAACTATGGAAAATTCTGAAAGAGATGGGAATACCAGACCACCTGATCTGCCTCTTGAGAAATCTGTATGCAGGTCAGGAAGCAACAGTTAGAACTGGTCATGGAACAACAGACTGGTTCCAAATAGGAAAAGGAGTACGTCAAGGCTGCATATTGTCACCATGTTTATTTAACTTATATGCAGAGTACATCATGAGAAATGCTGGACTGGAAGAAACACAAGTTGGAATCAAGATTGCCGGGAGAAATATCAATAACCTCAGATATGCAGATGACACCACTCTTATGGCAGAAAGTGAAGAGGGGCTAAAAAGCCTCTTGATGAAAGTGAAAGTGGAGAGTGAAAGGGTTGGCTTAAAGCTCAACATTCAGAAAACGAAGATCATGGCATCTGGTCCCATCACTGCATGGGAAATAGATGGGGAAACAGTGGAAACAGTGTCAGACTTTGTTTTTCTGGGCTCCAAAATCACTGCAGATGGTGACTGCAGCCATGAAATTAAAAGACGCTTACTCCTTGGAAGGAAAGTTAGGAGCAACCTAGATAGCATATTCAAAAGCAGAGACATTACTTTACCAACAAAGGTTCGCCTAGTCAAGGCTATGGTCTTTCCTGTGGTCATGTATGGATGTGAGAGCTGGACTGTGAGGAAGGCTGAACGCCGAAGAATTGATGCTTTTGAACTGTGGTGTTGGAGAAGACTCTTGAGAGTGCCTTGGACTGCAAGAAGATCCAACCAGTCCATTCTGAAGGAGATCAGCCCTGGAATTTCTTTGGAAGTAATGATGCTAAAGCTGAAACTCCAGTATTTTGGCCACCTCATGCGAAGAGTTGACTCATTGGAGAAGACTCTGATGCTGGGAGGGATTGAGGACAGGAGGAGAAGGGGACGACAGAGGATGAGATGGCTGGATGGCATCACTGACTCGATGGATGCGAGTCTGAGTGACCTCCGGGAGCTGGTGATGGACAGGGAGGCCTGGCGTGCTGCGGTTCATGGGGTCGCAAAGAGTCGGACACGACTGAGCGACTGATCTGATCTGATCTGATCTGATCTACTTTAATCTTAATAAAAGTCATATTCAGTAAAAATATTCATTAAAAATCATACCTTCCAATGTTCAATATGCAGAAGTAGACACAAACTTTGAAATGTATATCTTTTCCACATTAAATTTATTTGAGAAGATTAACTTTCAATTTTTCTTTCATTTGACTCATCAGCAACTTTTTAAATATCTGATATAAATAAAGTTGGTACTATGCCTTCAACTTTCAATGTTAATGTTTAATTCAAACAAAGAGTTAGTTAAAAACTTTTTTAACCTGTGTTCCTTCTCACCAGTTTTGCAAGTTTTAAAGAGGCTCTGAATATAGGAAAGGGCTTAAGCACAGGCTAACTGCTATGAAAAGTGAAACATTTAATGTAATATTTGACATTCTTAGAGAAATTCTATCACAAATAACAAAAAGTAAATTGAAGACTAGGTCTACTTGTATTTCCGGTATTGACCTCAGGTCCACTGATCTGGAAAATTAGCATCTGGCCAAGAATGATAAGACCTACAATACTTAAGGAGCAGTTGGAAAATAGATTTTAAGAAATTCAAGAACAACTTCTTACAATGTGCACACCTGGACTGCATGCTGAATTCATAAACTTTATGCCAGATATTTTCAGGTAGACTGTGCTTAAAAGCATTTCTGCCTAAATAAAGTAGAGATGTAAGTGGGTGAGCAGATGGCAGGCTAGATGCAGAGACTGGCTTACCCAAGAATAATAAGAATTTTACTTCACATATAGGCTTTTAGTAAAAACTGAAAAATTGAAGTAATACTATTATTCTCATTTTACTCTAATTTGTCGGTATTTGTGAAAAGGAAGATAAATTTGATTAATGATCCTAATGCCCAAAGCTTATGCTTAAGAAGAACTAAAGACTTTAGATTGGGTCGCTACAGTTCAAGTGGAATCTTATGCATGCTTTAGAGTTGATTAGAGAAAATAAGTTCCTTCTTAGGTGTTAATGGAATCTGTCACTCTCAGAGGTGATCTTGGAATGTTTCTCATTTATTAATAAACAAAATTCAGTCTAGATCTAAGTTTATCTGGATCTTGATGTTCTACCACGAAAACATAGTTCACAAAATTTGTGTTCTGCAGGGACCTGACAAGTTTAACAGCTTAATCTGCACCTGTAATTAATTCAGGGGAATGAGACAAATTGTTGGTATGTGGAGATAATGATTAGTTTTATAGACTGAATAGTACCCATTGCAAAATATGTGTTCAGTCAGTATTGTGGGCTTCCTTGGCAGCTCAGCTGTAAAGAATCCTCCTGCAGTACACATGGGTTTGACCCCTGAGTCTGGAAGATCTCCAGAGGAGGGCATAGCAACCCGCTCTAGTATTCTTGCTGGGAAAAATCCCATGCTCAGAGGGGCCTGGCATACAATGGTCCACGGGATCACAAAGAGGCAGACACTACTGAAGCAACTGAGCACAGCTCAGCAGTCAGTACTGTACCATACTTCTCCCGTGGGCACAGTGAAGGCTCAGGGTAATTTCTTTTGTAACGTACAAACCACGTCTGTGATTATGAATTGGTTTTTCATTATTATATTCAGCTGCATTTAGATAAATTCACTAACTCTTTTATTTATCTCATTTGAACAGCTTTTCAGATCTGAAACAAAATATTATTTTATTTTATTTAACTTTACAATATTGTATTGGTTTTGCCATATATCAAAATGAATCTGCCACAGGTATATTGTTTTCTTTACAGCAGTGCATGCACAAGCAGAATCATGCAGTGGATACCTAGCCACTATAGCCTGTGGAGACTGGTTAAAAAGAATTTGGATTAAGAAATGAAAGGCTAGATTAGGATCAAGAGAATTAAGTTCTAATCTCTGCTTGGTCCACACTGTCAAGTGGTATGACTTTAGTCAGAGACCTATACTTCCACGAGTGAGCTGAGTTGGCCTGTAACTTGAGCTACAAAATAAGGAAGTCAATGTAAATGTTTTCAGGGTTCCTTTGAGGAATAATATTTCATTATTTAAGTCTATCTGGTCTTATTTGTATTTTGCATTTGCACAGATGATAAAGACCTAGAAAAGAAGGAAAGCAGCCCAGGATCTCTAAGTGAGAGGGCATGGATTAGGCCTAGTAGCTATTTTCAAGGTAAGTTTAGGCTTAGGATAAAACATTGTTTTCAATATCTTGGGATCTCAGTGATAATAATATATTCAGGTAGAAGATCATTATTAAAAGTAGGTCTGAAAAGGAAAATTATAGACCAATAGCTTTCATGAATACAGATGCAAAACTCCTCAACAGAATATTAGGAAGCCAAATCCAACAATACATAAGGAGGATCATATGCCACGGTCATGTTGGATTCATTCCAAGTTTGTCATGCCGGATCAACATATGCAATTCAATCATTATGATACATCACAACAAAAGACAAGACAAAAATCACATAATCATCTCAATGGTTGTATGAAAGATCACATCACATCAGTCGCTCAGTAGTGTCCGACTCTTTGTGACCCCATGAACTGCAGCACGCCAGGCCTCCCTATCCATCACCAGCCCTCGGAGGTCACTCAGACTCATATTCATCGAGTCAGTGATGCCATCCAGCCATCTCATCCTCTGTCGTCCCCTTCTCCTCCTGCCCCCAATCCCTCCCAGCATCAGAGTCTTCTCCAAAGAGTCAACTCTTCGCATGAGGTGGCCAAAATACTGGAGTTTCAGCTTTAGCATCATTCCTTCCAAAGAAATCCCAGGGCTGATCTCCTTCAGAATGGACTGGTTGGATCTCCTTGCAGTCCAAGGGACTCTCAAGAGTCTTCTCCAACACCACAGTTCAAAAGCATCAATTCTTCGGCGCTCAGCCTTCCTCACAGTCCAGCTCTCACATCCATACATGACCACAGGAAAGACCATAGCCTTGACTAGGTGAACCTTTGTTGGCAAAGTAATGTCTCTGCTTTTGAATATGCTGTCTAGGTTGGGCATAACTTTCCTTCCAAGGAGTAAGCGTCTTTTAATTTCATGGCTGCAGTCACCATCTGTAGTGATCTTGGAGCCCAGAAAAATAAAGTCTGACACTGTTTCCACTGTTTCTCCATCTATTTCCCATGTAGTGATGGGACCAGATGCCATGATCTTTGTTTTCTGAATGTTGAGCTTTAAGCTAACCTTTTCACTCTCCACTTTCACTTTCATCAAGAGGCTTTTGAGTTCCTCTTCACTTTCTGCCATAAGGGTGGTATCATCTGCATATCTGAGGTTATTGATATTTCTCCCAGCAATCTTGATTCCAACTTGTGTTTCTTCCAGTCCAGCATTTCTCATGATGTACTCTGCATATAAGTTAAATAAACATGGTGACAATATACAGCCTTGATGTACTCCTTTTCCTATTTGGAACCAGTCTGTTGTTCCATGATCAGTTCTAACTGTTGCTTCCTGACCTGCATACAGATTTCTCAAGAGGCAGATCAGGTGGTCTGGTATTCCCATCTCTCTCAGACCCACTTTGCCAAGGGTTTTTAACCAATAATCAATGTTGAATTTTATAAAATGCTTTTCATACAACCACACAAACTGTGGAAACTGTGGTTGTATGAAAAGCATTTTATAAAATTCAACATCTATTATTGGTTAAAAACCCTTGGCAAAGTGGGTATAGAAGGAAAATTATTTCAACATAATAAAAGCCACTTATTACTAGCCTATAACTAGCATAATATTTAACAGTGAAAAGACAAAAGCCTTCCACTAGGAAGAAGATGAGTATGCTCACTCTCATCACTTCTATTCAACATACTATTTGAAGTCCTAGCCAGAGCAATGCAGCAAGAAAAAGAAATAAAAGGTATCCAAATCAGAAGGAAGAGACAAAACTCACTATTTGTAGATGACACGATACTCTCTAAAGAGAATCCTTTAGTCTCCACACCAAAGCTATTTGAATAAATGAAGCCAGCAAGGTAAAAGAATACAAGATAAATGTACAGAAATTTTTGTATTTCTTTACACTGAAAATGAAATGAAATATCAGAAAGATAAAGCAAAAAAAAAAGTCCATTTAAATTGCATTTAAAAAATATCTAGGAATAACTTAACCAGGGAGGTGAAAGACCTATATGTTGAAAACTGTAAAACACTGATGAAACTGAAGGTGGCTCAAAGAAATAGAAAGATAGCCCATGCTCTTGAGTTGAAAAAGTTAATATTGTTCAAATGGCCATACTACCCAAAGTAATATACAGATTTAATGTAATCCCTATCAAATATCCATAACATTTTTCACAGAACTAGAACAAATTATACTAAAATTTATATGAAACCACAAAAGATCCCAAAGAAAAAGAACAAAGAAATCCCAAAGAAAAAGAACAAAACTTGAGGCATAAACCTTTCAGACTTAAGACAAATACTACAAAGCTATACTAATCAAAATAGTGTGGTTTTGACACAGGACATATAGATCAATAACAGAATAGAGAGCCCAGAAATAAACCCAGACACCTATAATCAATTAATCTATGACAAAGGAGGCAAGAATATATAGTGTAGAAAAACAGTCTCTTAAAAAAGCAAAATAGCTGAACTCATAAAATAAGACTCAAAGCAGCAAATAATAATTAAAAAAAAAAAAAAACTGGTGTTAGGAAAGCCAGACAGCTATATATAAGCCAATGAAATTAGAGCACTCCTTCACACCATACACAAAAATAAACTCAAAATGACTTATAGACATAAATATAAGACATGACACCATAAAACTCACAGAAGAAAACATAGGCAAAACATTCTTGGACATAAATTATAGCAATATTTTCTTAGATCAGTCTCCCAAGGCAATAGAAAATAAAGCAAGAATAAACAAAGGAATCTAATCAAACTTAAAAAGTTTTTGCACAGCAAAAGAAACCATCAACAAAATGAAAAGACCTACAGAATGATTGAAAATATTGGCAAATGATGCAACTGAGATGGGGTTAATTTCCAAAATATGTGGCAACTCATATAACTCAATATTGAAAACACAATGCAATCAAAAATGAGAGGAAGACCCAAATTAGACATTTTTCCAAAGAAGACATAGTGTGTGTGTTAGTCACTCAGTCAAGTCCAATTCTTTGTGAATGCAAGGACTGTAGCTCATCAGGCTCCTCCGACCATGGAATTCTCCAGGCAAGAATACTGGAGTGAGTTGCCATTTCCTTCTCCAAAATAAGACATGCAGATGGACAAAGGATGTTCCACATCACTAATTACTAGAGAAAAACAAATAATAACTACAATGAGGTATCACCTCACACTGATCAGAATGGCAATCACCAAAAAAGTCAAGAGATAAATACTGGAGAGAAAAGGGAATCCACACTGTTGGTGAGAATGAAAGTTGGTGTTGCAACTATGAAAAACAGTATGGAGGTTCCTTAAAAAAATAAAAATAGTACTACCAGATGATCCACCAACCCCACTTTTTGGGCATATATCCAGAAATGATTAAAACTCTAATTCAAAAAGATGCATGCACCTCCAATGATCATAGCAATGCTATTAATAATAGCTAAGCCCTATAAACAACCCAAGTGCCCATCAACAGATGACCAACTTAAGATGTGGTATATATAAACATAATCAAATGTTACTTAGACATAAAAAATGAAATTCTGCCATCTGCAGCAACATAGATGAACCTAGAGAATATTATACATGGTCAAGTATGTCAGTTCAACTCAGTCACTCAGTCGTGTCCGACTCTTTGCGACCCCATGAATTGCAGCACGCCAGGTCTCCCCGTCCATCACCATCTCCCAGAGTTCACTTAAACTCACGTCCACTGAGTCGGTGATACCATCCAGCCATCTCATCCTCTGTCGTCCCCTTCTCCTCCTGCCCTCAATCCCTCCCAGCATCAGAGTCTTCTCCAATGAGTCAACTCTTCACATGAGGTGGCCAAAGTACTGGAGTTTCAGCTTTAGCATCATTCCTTCCAAAGAACACCCAGGACTGATCTCCTTCAGAATGGACTGGTTGGATCTCCTTGCAGTTGAAGGGACTCTCAAGAGTCTTCTCCAACACCACAGCAAGAGAAAGACAAATACCATATGATTTCACTTGCACATGGAATCTAAAAACTAATACAAGTGAATCTGTGTATAAAACAGAATATCCATAAACAGAGAGAACAAACTAATGGCTACCAAGGGAGGATGGATAAATTAGGAATTAACAGATATAAACTACTATACATAAAATAAATAAGCAATAAGGATTTATGTATAGCACAGGGAACTATTCAGTATCTCATAATAACCTATAATGCATAATAGTCTGAAATATATATGCATATACTTCTGAATCATTTTATAATACATCTGAAATTAACATAATACTATAATTCAACTATACTTCCATTTTAAAATGTAGGTATAGGCATATGGTAAGTGAAGTGTCCAGCAGGCACTCAATGTATAGTCTGCAAGCTCACATTTGCAAGCTGGATGTGTGCCTGAGTGTCAGTGGCTTTCTGAATTATTTTCTTCATCCTCCCTTTGATGCATTAGTGATCCAAACTCTTTTTGTTCTGAGTAGCTATACAGGAAATCTGAGCAACCTAGAACATAAAGCTGGTCTCTCATTCTATGTATCTGAACTCTGTCTGCTACATCCCTACACAAGCTTAATCAGATAAAAACAAAACCACCACAAGAATAATAAATAAAAAGATACTTATCTTCTCATCTACCCTGTTCCTTCTTATAGATTGTCAGAGGTAAATATTTTAATATCCATCAAGCTTTTTCCAAATTAAGAGCTCTCTGTAATATTTTATTTTGCTTTAAGTTTTTCTAAGTATTATTAATTGTCTACCATTCTATCTGGTGGGCTACAGTTCATGGGTTTGCAAAGAGTCAGACATGGCTGCAACTAAGCACAGTACATAGCACACCTTCTATCATGTATTTGCTTTTTGTCTGAAATTTTTGCTTTACAGTTTCATATATAAAGATATTTCAACCCACTCTCATCAACATGGTAAACCTCACTGAAGTCTCAAACTATACATTCTATCACTTTGGGTACCTAAGGCAGCAAATCTAGGTACACGATTCTAAACAAAGTCTTATTAATAATTCATTTATTTTTTGTATCTTCACAATATTTTTGTATCTTCTAAGTGATATTATATTTCTTAAAAGTCTAAGTTTGGCACCCCAACTGGCAAAGACTAAGGCTAAAAAATTCCTACCAGAAACTAAACTTGTATTCAGTCTACAATTCATTAAAATTTTCTTTTAAATCTCACTTAGGGAAATGTTTATCAACAACTTTGTCAATTTCTAGTCTAAATTACCTGCTACATTAAAAATGTTTTGGTCTTTTAATCAGTAAAACAATATTACACCTAAAAATGTATTAACACACATGTTATGGACTGCCTATAAGTCAGAGTCACAAACACCAGACACACTTCAACTTTGGTGGATATCCTCTTAATAGGATCCCTAGACCCTCATCCTAGACAATATCACCAGGCTCAGGAGTTTACCACTGGAGCTGATATTGTTCCCTGAAACGACTTGCTCAGAGACTAAACCTCTGTCACACAGACACCCAGATGAGATGGTTGGATGAGATGGTTAGAGGCTACCTCTAGCCTCTAGCTACCAGAGGCTACCCCTCCAAAGAGGCTGACAAATTGGACATGAAACACTTATGTCTATTCTTCCTTTTTTTTATTAGAAAGAAAGTTAAAATGTTAGTTGCTCAGTCCTGTCCGACTCTGTAGCCTGCCAGGCTCCTCTGTCCATGGAATTCTTCAGGCAAGAATACTGGAGCAGATTGTCATGCTCTTCTCTAGGGGATTTTCCTGACCCAGGAATTGAACCTAGATCTCCCCCATTGCAGGAAGTTTCTTTATGGTTTAAGCTACCAGGGGGCGGTTTGTTATTAGAGCTTCTATTATATTTTGGGGGTTTTCTGTCCATTTAATCCACGTTTCTGGTATATTCCTTGCTCTTGCCATCTCATGTACCCCTACCTAAGGGAATACACTTGACTGATCTATCAGTTCATACCCTTCAATAAACATAGCTGCTGTGCCTGCCACCTTGCCCTGAGGGATACACCAGTTCAGTTCAGTTGCTCAGTCATGTCCAACTCTTTGCGACCCCATGGACTGCAGCATGCCAGGCCTCCCTGTCCATCACCAACTCCCGGAGTTTACTCAAACTCATGTCCGTTGAGTCAGTGATGCCATCCAACCATCTCATCTTCTGTCATCCCCTTCTCCTCCAGCCTTCAATTTTTCCCAGCATCAGGGTCTTTTCAAGTGAGTCAGTTCTTTGCATCAAGTTGCCTAAGTATTTAAGTTTCAGCTTCAGCATCAGTCCTTCCAATGAACACTCAGGACTGATCTCCTTTAGGATGGACTGGTTGGATCTTCTTGCAGTCCAAGGGACTCTCAAGCATCTTCTCCAACACCACAGATCAAAAGCATCAATTCTCCAGCACTCAGATTTCTTTAGAGTCCAACTCTCACATCCATACATGACTACTGGGAAAACCCTAGCTTTGACTAGATGGACCTTTGTTTGCAGTGTCTCTGCTTTTTAATATGCTCTCTAGGTTGGCCATAGCTTTTCTTCCAAGGAACAAGTGTCTTTTAATTTCATGGCTGAAGTCATCATCTGCAGTGATTTTGGAAACCAAAAAAATAAAGCCTGTCACTGTTTCCATACAGGGATACACCAAAATATCATCAAAAATTACCTAACGCACACTATTACTGAACCAGGTTCATTTGCTTGATGTGCAGCAAGCCAAAACAGAGACACCAAGGTTTTCAGCAAAGAAAGGGTTTATTCACAAGGCAGCTAAGCAAGGAGATGGGAAAGCCAGTCTCAGATCTTCCTCCCTGAAGGTGAGGGACTTAAGCTATTTATGGGATACAGAAGCAGGTGGTCTTAGGAGTGGGGAAAGACAATTGGAGGCAGAGAAAAGGTGAAGTAATCACTATTCTGTGAAGTCTCAGTTACACTGCTTTTGTATGGGATGTGTGTTCAAAAATGGTGGGGTTTAGCATGATCTGAGGGTATAGTTTGGGGCCCGCTAATGTCAAAAGTTTATTGGAATCTGCACAGGTCCAGTTTTAATGTTGGTGGTCCCAGCCAGCCTCAGCCTGCTCAAGCTTGAACTAGACAGAGCTGATTCAAGTTTCTGGGAAACAACTGAGACAAACACCTTACTGTTTAGGTTACGTGAAGCTTGGAGGGTATACCATTTGCAACAAAATAATTAAGATGAGCTTGCTCAGTGAAGGTAGGCCAAGGTGAAGGGGGTTTTAACAAACTATAAGACAAGCTCAAGGATTTCTATTAGTCATCAGTTTCTGTTCACCCTTTGGGGTGTGGTTTCAAAATATGTTTTTTAACTGTATGGGGCATAGCTTCAATACTTTTATCACACTATAATACCATGGAGATACTACCAGATACCATGGAAATTTCAGATGTTTTCTTGGCTAATGTCACCTGATGAGAAACTGAAGTTATAAGCAGCCTATAAGGACCCCTTATACTTTTATTTGTTTCTTTCCTTTTTCTCTCATAATGTTTTCTATGCTGTTTAGCCCAACTATGTCCTACTCTTTTAAGGTGTCTCCTACTATTCAGGCCACTCAAATACCCAAAAAATCAAGTTCAAACTAGTGTTAGGACATCGAGGAAACAAGTGTAACAGTTTTTGTGGCTCACCTGATAAAGAATCCACCTGCAATGCAGATGACCTGGGCTCAAACCCTGGGTTAGGAAGATCCCCTGGAGAAGGGAAAGGCTACCCACTCCAGTATTCTGGCCTGGAGAATTCCGTGGACTGTATAGACTGTGGGGTCACAAAGAGTTGGACATTACTGAGTGACTTTCATTTTTATAATACTGTTTGACCCAGTATTGAATCCCTGACAAGAGTCTGCTCAAGCAGCTTTCTTGAGCAGCCTATTTAGTCCATACCCACCACTACCTTGCCTACTGGACTCATATTCTGAACCAATATCCATCTACCTTAATTAACCAAGGGCCAGGTACTAAGCAACCATGGACAGACCCTACTCTTTAAAGCCACTAAAATTATTCAGACTTAGCCAGTTCTAAGCCTGCTTGCCCTGTCTTGCCTGCTTTCCCTTGGAAACCACAATATATGTTCTTGCTAATGGTCCACCCTTCAGGTGACCACAGGTGATTCCCAGTGTAGCCCCTTGTGATGTGATATGTTCTCCCTCTTTTCAATCTCAGAGTATAAACTATTCAATGGCAGTTATCTTCTGACCTGTTGGCCTTATCAAACCCAAACAGTAAGGAAAAAAAAAATACATCCCCCCAAAAAAAACACCTATTAAAATATTTTGTTAACATATCATTTTCTGACATTTCATTAAAACTTCATATCCTGAGGGCTGCAGTTAAAAGGTTTCTAACAGCTTGATATATCAATAATATTCCTTTTCTTCAGGGTATGAGCAGAGATGTATGATCGTTTTCATACAACACAACAGTTCAAGAGGAATTAGAAATTGCCAATAAGCGTGATCTTTTATTTTTCTGGAAAGTTTAATGTGTAAGAGCATAGCCATGGGCTCAAAAAGCAAAGATTACAGAATTTCAAGTACTAAAACAAATATTTTCTTGTTTTTGATGTAGAGACATATATTTAAAAAGTCATTTTATCAATATTTTCCATTTTGAATTACTCTATAATCAAATCTTTTGTACCAAGACTATCAGGTTTCATTAAAAAAAAAAATTACATCTGAGTTAAGAACATGCAGCTCTGATGTTTATAAAATGATTTATTTTGCATATTTATTATTATACTTGTTAAGAGATTTATTTCTGTTTTGCTTCATTTCTTTTATTTTGAAGCTATGTGGTCCACACCGTGTTTAGGGGAGACATAGAAGTGGGAGAGAATTATTTCTAACAGAATTGCTAAGCTTTTAAAATAATAATATTTTAGAATTATAGAATAAATAGTAAATATGATGGTAATCTTTTAATTTCAATGTTTTATAAAATCTCAGATGCCCTCTAAAAGACAAAAGATGAGGAACTAAATTCAACTACCAATGAATATTCTGAAAGCTCAAGAAAGCTCTGGTGATTCTGGGGTAAACCAAACAAAGCTTTGCATGGCTCAGGAGGGATTAATATACTTTGAATTACTTTACTCCTTTAGGCTCAAGGTAGTTGTTATATTAACTATATATGAAACTCCTGGGAATAGATTTCCCAGCTTTATACAAATTTTTATAGTGATCCATGTAGTGTTATAACTGAATTGAAATCACAAATACTGATTATGTTTAGAGGTCAATGCTTTCCAATCCCATCCCAATGGTTTAATTTCTTATATGATGTGAGTTGTATTCACAACTGCCTGTTTGCCCTGGGAATTGTGAAAAAAATCATAAGTAACTATGGAGATTAAGTTTTCTCTATTTTATTAGTTTGAAACCAACATTTGCACGTGTGGATTTGTTTTAACCTTAGTCCAAAATTTTAGCACAACAAAAGTTTCCCCACTCCCTTTCTCTTCTTCTCATTGGGTCAGGTCTGTATAATCCCTTCCCCTTAGGTTGTCCCATTTTTGTTTAAGTGTTTTTTCCCCTCCACAGTCAATTTCCAGTTCTCATTCCTTCGGACAGATACTGATTGGTGTACTCACTTCAGTACTCTGGGGAAACTTTCTTACCTATGCATTGCAGACAACTAAGGAGCCCGCCTGCTGCTTGGAAGACTGAAGATCCCAGGTGCCACAGCTAAGACCCAGTGAAAACAAACAGATAAGCAAAGACTTTTTAAAAAAGAAAAAGGAAATCACAACTTACCAGAACAGAAAACCATGAGCTGAAACCTCCATGGAAAATAGTGTGGGGTAAGAAAATCTTAATTCTAGCCGAAGAATTGTTGGAGGCTCAGGGTGGAAAGCCTGAGAAGTAAAATCTTTAGGGTGAACAACTCACAGGGAGGTCCCCACATTTTGTGAACTTCACCCCAGGAGCTTAACTAGATTCTCACAGTGAATCCCAGAGAAAACTACCCTGTGCTTTCCACATGAGGAGAGGAAAACAGCAATTTTTAAATTCAGTAGAGCAATCCATGATTCTTAATAAGATCTGCTCTCCATGGAAACTGATTAACTAGAGCCTAACCAGGTGGGGTGTTATTACAGCCTAAGTAACCTGGGAAAGGAAAATAGCCAACTCCAGTTGGCTCTTGCCTCCTGCATGGAGAAAAGAAAATGAGAATTACCAGTCTCCTCCAGCTTCCATGAAAAAGAAGAAAAACACACAACTCCAGCCCATTTTAAAGGCAGGGTACTGAGAAGTGCCTGTGACGTTCACAGTGCAGAGGCACACCTAAACGTAGGGTTGTAGAACGCCTGCCTGCCCCACAGCACAGTGCCACAGTACTAAAGGTCTATTTACAGCAGCTTCTTTTACCCAATTCTTCCTTTACAGATGTCAAGAAAAAATCACAACAAAGTGTAAAGCCCCCTGGCATTCCCAGGCGGCTCAGTGGTAAAGAATCCATCTGCCAATGCAGGAGATGGGGGTTCGATCCCTGGGTCAGGAAGATCCCCTGGAGAAGGAAATGGCAACCCATTATAGTATTTTTGCTGGGAAAATCCCATGAAAAGAGGAGCCTGGAGGGTTTCAGCTCATGGGATCACAAAGGGTCAGACAATACTGAATGACTAAGCACACAGCTCCATCCAAAAGACTGAGAAGTTTCCCCAACTAATGTCAGACAGCGAACTACAAATCCAGGAAGCCAAGAGAACACCATGCTGGATAAATGCTAAAATATTAAACTTGGGCATATCATTTTCAGACTAAAGGAAATAAAAGATATTGAAAAGGTTCTGAAAGAAGCCAAAAGGAAAAAAAAAAAAAAAAACCTTACATATGCAAGAAAAAAGCTAGGAAATATTTATAACTTCTCAGACTCCATGCCCCTCCCCCTAAAAAAATGAGTGTACTGAATGTTTAAAGTGCAGAGAGAGAAAAAACTAGAATTCTGCACCCTATAAAATTATCTTTCAAAAGTGAA
The DNA here is from genome assembly GCA_935064755.1 of Tragelaphus eurycerus. Taxonomy (NCBI): domain Eukaryota; kingdom Metazoa; phylum Chordata; class Mammalia; order Artiodactyla; family Bovidae; genus Tragelaphus; species Tragelaphus eurycerus. The sequence goes on from CAKXYN010000012.1 coordinate 11,570,652, forward strand.
AGACTTCCTAAGGAAAATAAAAATTGAGAAAATGTATTGCTAGTAGACCTGGGCAATAAATGTCTTGCAATACATGCTTGAAGATTTTTAGAGAGGAGAAAAACAATATAGGTAAGACGCAGGAAGTAAGTAAGAGCATCAAAGAAGAAATAAGTGAAGATAAAAATTTATTTTTCTTATTCTATTTGATCTAACAGAATACTTTCTTCAAGATAAAAGAGTAACAGTGTATTTAAATATTACACACACATACACACACACATATATATACTTACAGACAAGTAAAATGAATGACAGCAAAATAAACGTGTTAGAGGGAGGAATCAGAATTATTTTGTAATAATAAGGTACTATCCATGAAGTGATATAGTGCTATTTGAAAGTCTACTTGTATTAGTTGTAAAGGTATATTGCAATCTCCACAGCAGTAACTAAAACACATTTTAAATGAAATGTAACTGATATGCTACAAAAAAGAAAATGGAATCATATAAAATGCTCAATTAAAAAGACAAAATGCAGGAAACAATTGGAATATGAAAATTGGAAGAAAGAGAAGTAGAAAACAGCAACAAATAGAGTATATATCAATACAAATTATATCCACAATTATGTTAAAGGTTAATGGTCTAAATGTAATATAGATTAAAAGTAAATAGATTGAGATATACCATGCTAATACTAATCAAAAGAATGCATGAGCAGCTATATTAATTTTAAAAGCAGTCAACTTTGGAGCAAGGAAAGTTATCAGGACTAGTGAAGGGTATTACATAATAATAAAGGAGTCAACCCTCATAGAAGACACAACAATTCTCAATGTGTGGTATGCCCAACAGAGCATACACTGTGTGAAACAATAAGTGGAAAGATCACAAAAAGAAATAAATGAATCCACTATTGCAGCTGGAGATTTTAACACTCTTCTATCAGAAATTGAGAGAGTCAGCTGACAGAAAAGCAGTAAGCACATAGTTGACTCAGTAATAGCATCAATGGGATATAATAGATATCTACAAACTACTTCATCCAACAACAGTGCAATAGACGACTCCCCAAGATGCACTGCATTCTGCACCATCAAACAAGCAGATGTTTGCTGAGAATTCTTATGACATTTGCTATCATACAACAGTGGAATTAAACTAGAAATCAATAACAGAAAACTGAAAAGTCTAAAATATTTGGAGATTAAACACATTCTAAATAATACACAAAGAAGAAATCTTAAGAGAAGTTAAAATATATTTTGAACTCAATAGAAATTAAAGCACAGCCTAAAATTTATGGGATGCAGAAAAGGAAGCACTTGGAGGGGAATTTATAGCATTGAATGGATATATTAGAAAACAGACTTAAAATAAATCACCTAAGTGTCCACCTTAGGAAAAAAAAATATATATATAAAAAGAACAAATTCAAGGTAAGCAAAAGAAAAAAACAAGAATTAGCACAGAAATCAATAGAGAAAATTAGTGAATGCAAAAGCTGTTTCTTTGAAAAGATTAGCAAAACTAATAATAAGACTCCAGCTAAGCCAACTAAGGAAAAAAAAAAAAAAGAGAAAGGGCATAAATTGCTAAGATCAGAAATAAAATGAGATTATCACAGCAGATCCCTTGAACATTAAAATTTTATTTAAAAAATATGATTAACAACCTTGTTCCCACGAATTTGATAATGTATATGAAAAAGATCAAGTCCCTGAGAGATACAGTCTTCCCCAAATTACACAAAATGAAATAGAAAATCTGCATAGGCTTATATATATGAAAGAAATTGAATCGTTAGTGAATACAACAGAAAACAGCAGGCCATAAGTGTTCACTGGTGAATTCTACTAAATATTTAAGGAAGAAATTATATGAATTGTTTATAGTCTCTTTTAGAATAGAGAAGCAAATGGAACACTTCCTAACCCTGAGCACAGTATTAGCCTAAAACCACAGCACATAAAAATATGACAAGAAAACTATAGACCACTATCTTTCATTAACATAGATGCAAAAGTTATCAACAAAATGTTAGCAAATCAAATCTGACAGTGTGAAAAACATTACATACCATGTCCAAAAAGAGGTTTATTCAAGGTATAAAAGACTAGTTCAAAATTTGAAAATCAATGTAATTTATCACAAACAAAAGAGAAAAAAATCAATAATCACATTAATAAATGCAAAAAACCCATTTGATAAAATCCAATACCCATTCATCATAAAGACACTCAGTAAACTAAGAATAAATAGGAACCTCACCAAATTAATAAAGAATACCAAAAAACCTACAGCTAGCATCATATTTAATAATGAGAAATTCAAAGCTTTCCTGGTAACATCAGGAAAAAAAAATAAAACCCTGTCACAAATGCTTATAAACTTGTACCAGAAGTGCTAGCTAATGAATAGGACAAGAAAAGTATATGAAAGATATACAAATTAAGAAGAAATAAAACTGGTTTTGTTCACAGATGCCATGGTTACGTATGTAAAAAATCTGAAGAAATGACAAAAATTCCTGGAACTAAGTGATTATAGCAAGGTTGCAAGATACAAGGTTAATATACGAAAGTCAATTGCTTTTCTATGCATAAGAAATAAATAAGTGAATTCAAAATCAATACTGATTATACTTTATTCAGTAAAATGAAATAGATATGAATTTAAAATGTGTACATAGTCTATAAGAAGAAAGCTACGAAACTCCAATGAACAAAATACAAAAAAGGACAAAACAAATGCAGAGATATTTCATGTCAAAGCTAGGAAGGCTCAGAATTGCCAAGATGTTAATTCTTTGCAACTTGCTCTATGTATTCAATGCAATCACAATCAAAATCCTAATATTATTTCATGGATAATGACAAACTGATTCTAAAATTCATATGAACAGGCAAGAGACTCAGAATAGCCAACAGAATATTGAAGAGCAAAGTTGGAGGATTTATAATCCCCAATTTTAAATCTTACTATAAGGCTACAATAATCAAGACATTGTTGTGTTGAAGAAATAACAGAAAATATATTAAAGGAACAGAATAGAGAGTCCAGAAATAGATCCACGTAGATACAGTCAACTGATCTTCAATAAAGGAGGAAAGGCAGTACAATGGAACAAAGACAGTGTTTTAAATAAATGATGCTAGAGAAATGGATATTGACATGTAAAAATGTGAACCCAGATACAGACCCTACCCCTGTCACACAAATTAACTTAAAATGAATCACAGACCTAAACATAAATTGCAAGAGTGTAAAACTCCTATAAGATAATATAGGAGAAAATCTAGATGATCTTGGGTATGCTGATGACTTTCTAGATAGAACACCAAGGGCATAATCCATGAAAGGAAGAACTGATAAGCTGGATGTTATAAAAATGAAATTTTCTGCTCTGGTAAAGACACTGTCAAGGGGATAAAAAGACAAACCAGAGACTGGAGGAAAATGCTTGCAGAAGAATCATTTGAAAAGTATTGTTTTGAAAGTAGTGTTTGAAAGTATTATTATCCAAAATATACAATGAACTCTTAAAAGTTATTAATAAGTAAACAACCAACCAATTGAGAAATGGGCCAAAGACCTTAGGAGATACCTCATGAAAGAAATACAAATGTCAAATAGGCATAGGAAAAGATGTTCCACACCACATATCATCAGGGAAATGCAAATTAAAACAATGAGTTACTACCACATGCTTATTAGAATGTTCAGTATCCAAAACAACAACAGCAGATACTATTAATAGCAAGTATGTGAACTAACAGGAACACTTAATCATTGCTGCTGCTGCTGCTGCTGCTGCTGCTGCTGCGTCACATCAATCGTGTCCGACTCTGTGCGACCCCAGAGATAGCAGCCCACCAGGCTCCACCGTCCCTGGGATTCAGGCAAGAATTCAGCGTTCTCCAGGCAAGAACACTGGAGTGGGTTGCCATTTCCTTCTCCATGCATGAAAGTGAAAAGTGAAAGTGAAGTCGCTCAGTCGTGTCCGACTCTTTGCGACCCCGTGGACTGTAGCCTATCAGGCTCCTCCGTCCATGGGATTTTCCAGGCAAGAGTACTGGAGTGGATTGCCATTTCCATCTCCAAGGGATCTTCCTGACTGAGGAATCGATCCCGGGTCTCCCGCATTGCAGGCAGATGCTTTACACTCTGAGCCACCAGGGAAGCAAAACAATACAGCCACTTTGAAAGACAGCTTGACTCTTTCTTACAAAACTAAATTTACTCTGATCATACGATCTTGTAATTTGTTCCTTGGTATTTACCCATGAGTTGAAAAATTACGGGCTTCCCAGATGGCTCAGTGGTAAAGAATCCACATACCAATTCAGCAGACAAGGGTTTGATCCAGGGATCGGGAAGACCCCCCCGCCCCCCACCCCGCCCTGGAGAGGGAAATGGCAAGTAACTCCAGCTTCTTGCCTGGAGAACCCCAGGGACAGAGGTACTTGACCTGCTACAGTCTATGGGATCACTAAGAGTCGAAAACAACTGAGCAACTGAATATACATGCCTGGATACTTATATCCACACAAAAATGTGAAGATATATGATTACAGCACCTTTACTTGGCTTTCCTGGTGGTTCAGACGGTAAAACGTCTGCCTGCAATGCGGGAGACCCGGGTTCGATCTCTGGAGTGGGGAAGATCCCCTGGAGAAGGAAATGGCAATCCACTCCAGTACTCTTGCCTGGAAAATTCCATGGACAGAGGAGCCTTGTAGGCTACAGTCCATGGGGTCAGCAAGGAGTTGGACACGACTGAGAGACTTCATTTCAGCTTTACTTACAACTGCCAAAACTGAGAAACAACCAAGATGTCCTTCAATAGGTGAATGGACAAACTGTGATACATCCAGACAATTAAATATTATTGATTGCTAAGGAGGCATCTTCAATACATATTACTGCATGAAGACACCAGTCTGAAAAGGCTACATACTGTATGATTCCAACTATATGGTATTCTGAAAAAATAAAAACTATGGAGATAGCATAAATTTTAGTTATTGCTATGGGTTAGGGGAGTGAGCAGAGAAGGCAATGACACCCTACTCCAGTACTCTTGCCTGGAAAATCCCATGGACAGAGGAGCCTGGTAGGCTGCAGTCCATGGGGTCACTAAGAGTCGGACACGACTGAGCGACTTCACTTTCAGTTTTCACTTTCATGCATTGGAGAAGGAAATGGCAACCCACTCCAGTGTTCTTGCCTGGAGAATCCCAGGGACGGGGGAGCCTGGTGGGCTGCCGTCTAAGGGGTCGCACAGAATGGGACAGGACCGAAGTGACTCAGCAGCAGCAGTAGCAGCAGGGGAGTGAGAATGATAAATAGGTAGAGCACAGAGTAATTTTTTAGGGCAGTGAAACTATTCTTCATGGTACCATAATGGCAAATACTAGTCTAAGTTTCCAAAATCCAAAGCCTATGGGTTTTGGGTAATAACAGTGTATCGAAGTAGACAAGTGCATTTATCACTCTGGTGGGGGATGTTGATTATGATGGAGACTATGATGTGTGAGGTTGGGGGTATATAGGACATTTATGAACCTTCCACTATATATGCTTCTTTTCTTCCTTTAATTAAAAATCCTTTCATAAATTTACATTTGCTTTATATTGTGGATATAAGCAAATTAAAAGAAGAAGAGAACTTCTCAGTTTTTTTCTGAGGTACCAGAATAACTGAGTTGAAAATAATGTAGCTATATTTCTTGAAAACAAAAATTTCTGAGGATAACAGAATTCAAAGTGCCATAAAATTTTAGTGGATTGTTAATGGGAAAGACCATTAAAAAAACACAGCAATAATCCTTCAATGTGTCTTTCATTTAGTGATGTGATTCATGACAGCTTCTATAACAATACTTTTGCATTTGCACCTACCTAAAAACTATATTTTTATAAGCAAGCTGGGAAATGAGCCATTAAATAGCAAAGAAGTAAAATTAATTCTGATCCCCATTCAAAAACAAATATAACCATTGCATTAAAATGTGTTTGTAAAGGTGTCTTTTGATGAAATAAGAAATTTTCTAAGGTGATTACACTGGAAGGATTTCCTGCATAAACAGAAGCTTGCCAGTTTTTACTTCTTCTTTAATCTTTAGATACTGTCCCTACTCAATTTAAATTTTAAAATATTTCAGGGGCTGGTGCACTGGGACGACCCAGAGGGATGGTAGGGGGAGGGAAGTGGGAGGAGGGTTCAGGATGGGGAACACATGTATACCTGTGGTGGATTCATTTTGATATATGGCAAAACCAATACAATATTGTAAAGTTAAAAAATTAAATTAAATTAAAAAATAAAATATTTCAGCACTATTTTAGACTACTGGCCTATGGTCTGAAAGCATTGTTGGGAAATTTTTACTTAAATGTTAATCTTTCCTTCTATGTACAATTAAAAACAATTACATGGCCACTTGTCTTTCCAGAGCAGAAATATTTCACTCATTCATAAAACCCTCTTGACCTACATAGAAAATAAACCACTCCTTAAGGGCAGACAAGTCAAGAGATTTGTGAAACAGAGTTCCTACATTTTTTCCCCAACTCAAGTGTTCAAGAATTTGCTTATTCATTTTCCTATTGATTCATTTATTTAGAATTCTATTGATTATCTACCGTGTAATAGGCACTATTCTTAGTATTCCCATTACATAAAGGAAGTTAGTATTTCTGCAAGGCACAACCTAAAGACCTCTCAGTAGCTTCAGTCTTGTCTGACTCTTTGTGACCCTATGCACTGTAACCCACCAGGCTCCTCTGTCTATGGGATTCTCCAGGCAAGAATGTTGGAGTGGATTGCCAGGCCCTCCTCCAGGGAGTCTTCCTGAGCCAGGGATCAAACTTTATCTCCTGCATTGGCAGGCAGGTTGTTTACCACTAGCGCCATCTGGGAAGCCCTTTGCATAGTATAGAGAATCATGATATTCACAACTTTAACCCACAGGAGTATTGTGAAACAAAAATTGAGACAATGCAGGGCAAAGCCCTTTTGAAAAAAAAACTAAAGCACTACAAAAATGAAAGGAATTGCCACTACTAAAAGTTAAATGGCCTAGATCCCTGTAACTACAAGTTACTGCTCTTATGTCACCTTTTTTCCCTTTAACAAGACCATAAAATTTTATGCTGTACAAAAACTATAGAGTGCACTGGCTGCCTAAAACAATATCTAAACAGGAAGCACTTCTAGGACTTGCTTAATTATCAAATATTCTTTATTATTTAAATAGAATTTCTAGTGACCTTGAAAGACTTTTAATTTTTCCTTTGTTTAGATTAATCTTACTTGCTATAGAAAGATTTCCTTAAATTTGCTTCTTAAAGGTAAATAATCTTGTATTCCTTTGAAATCTGTATTATTTTATAGATGTATATTTTATTACTTTCTTTATTCCTCTGAGATGTAATTTGTTTTAATGCAATTTTCATGGGATTTAACAAAACTTTAAAAAATTTATTGCAAAAACTTTCAAAAATATTTTTATACTATTTTAAAAGTTGCTTTCCACTTGCAGTTATTAGAAAATTTTGGTTAGATTCCCTGTATTGTACAATACCTCCACAATCCTATCTTATATCCAGTAGTTTGGGCCTTCCACGTCTCCATTCCTGTACTGCATACCCTTCACTGGTAATAACCACTAATGTGTTCTCTATATCTGTGAGTCTGCTTCATTTTTGTTATATCCATGAGTTTGCTGTATTTTTCACATTCCATGTACAAGTGAAATCATACTGTATTTGTTTTTTTCTATCTGACTTATTCCATAAGCACAATACCCTCCAAGTCCATACATCTTGCTGTAAATGGCAAAATATTGTTTCTTTTTATGGCTAAGTAATATTCCATTGTGTATGCATGTACCACATTTTCTTTATCCATTTATTTGTTGATGGACACTTAGGGTTTATTCAATATTTTGGCAATTGTAAATAATGCTGCTATGACTATTTGGGTGCATGCACCTTTTTAATTTAGTGTTTTTAGGTTTTATTTTTTTTCTTTCAGATGAAAACCCAGAAATAGAATTGCTGGGTTATATTGGAATTCTGTCTTTAGTTTTTCAACAAACCATCAAACTGTTTTCCCACAGTGGTGCACCAATTTACATTACCACGAACAGTATACAATAGCTGACTATATTTTGAATGCTGGAATCTGTCTGACTCTTATAAGTGTTTAATGAATAAAGATTGATTGAAATAAAAAACTGTACCATCTTTACAGCTGCAATTGCCTTTTCACAAAACTGTATTTCTCCAATTTTTATTATAAAAATTATAACAAAAGTTCAAAAATATAATACAGTGAAGAAATATTCAAAAATTGTATAAATGTTAGCATTTTTCAAATATGCATTCTCTCATTATTATATATATAAACACAGAAATAAAAATAATATTTCATAAACAATTAAAGTAAGTTACAGACAACATGATGCTTTATTCCTAAATCCTTTAGAGGACAGATCCTTAGAATAAGGACATTTATGTATATTATAATAATAACACACACTTCAAATAAAATTAACAATTTCTTAATATATCATCCAGATTACAATCAGATTTTTCCAATTCTGCTTAAATACTCGTTACTTTTAAAATCATAAAGTAGCCTAAATTTATGCCTTACTTTTAAATATGTGTCTGTAGTCTTAGTGTAGGACAATCCTCCTACCTTATTTTCTCCCATGATACTGGATATTTGAAAAGATTAGGTCAGTATTCTTATAAAATGTCACACACTCTGCACTTGGTTGAATGTTTCCTTGTGGAATCATTTAATGATTTCCTCTAGCTCATACATTTCCTGTAAATTGGAAATTACACCTATCTCCTTGATGAAATTCATACATTTCTTTCCAGTAATACTATGTAGGTGATGCTGTACACTTCATTCTGGATCAAATCAGGTGGTACAAAATGACACGTCCCAATATCATATTGCTCCATTATTTAAAATGTTGATTTTGATCATTTAAGGTGGAAACCTCCCAAAATTGTTAATGGTAAAAGCATGTGGTTTTTTTTGCCCGTTCAATTAGAATGGATCCTTGAACAACAGGGGTTTAACAGTTCAGATCAACTTACACAGAGACTTTTTTCATTAAATAGGTACTGTTACAGTACTACATGATCTGTGGTTGATTGAATCCACAGAATTGAAACCACATTCATGTAGGAACTGCTTATGTGGAGGGCTGACTGTCAAGTAATGTGAGGACTTTTTGCTGAAGAGACAGTGGTGCCCCCTAACCCCCACATTATTCAAGGGTCAATTGTTTTATGAACACTATAGGGATGCTCTGCTCTCTAGTGTCTTTCAACTAATGGCTTTAATATTCCTAAAAGACTTATAACAATATATAAAGAAATACAGTCTCTTCCTCATGAGTACACAAACAACTGAGAAATAAAAGACATAACTGCAACAGCTGTGTGCAAAACAAATGATTATATAACATTATGTTCCACATGTAAGATACTCAAGTGTTAAGCATGTTACAGATTTTAAAAAGGATAATTGAAAGTCAGGAATATTAAAGTTCAGAAGCAAGTAGGAATAACAAGATAGTCAAAGGAGCTAAAACCTAAGAGAGATTATGATTTACAGCAATTAAGCAGCTGACATTGGTGTTTGGATATTTGAAAAGATTAGGTCAGTATTTTTATAAAATGTCACACACTCTGCACTTGGTTGAATGTTTCCTTGTGGCATCATTTAATGATTTCCTCTAGCTCATACATTTCCTGTAAATTGGAAATTATACCTATCTAGGGTAGGTCTAGGGTAGGGTTTTAGTGTCCCCGCTTCATAAGATGATGAATCAAGTGATGACCTAATGGAAAAAACTGAAGGCTTATTAGGGTGAACTTCCTGAGTGGGTAAAGTTGGTACAGAGGAAGTTTCTTTAATAGGCGGAGACTTTTTTGTTCTGATTTATTGAGATATTTTGACACTACTATCTTCAATTTTCCTCTTTTACCTTAACAACCAATCATCTCAGAGTTATCTTTTCCTTGTAAGGTGATGTTGGGGATGACAAGTAAGATAAGTGTGATTGACAATAGCAAGAGCTTCTTTTCAAGATATTACCAACGAAGTAATTTCTCATGAAGACTAAGATAGAACCATACTGCTGTGTGGTTGATACAGAATAGCAACAAATGGAACATAAATTACCAGTGTAAAAGACAGTGAGGAGAGAGAAATAAGACAGAAAAGAAAAATATACATCAACTACTGAAGTATAAAGGAAGATAGAGAAGGATGCAAGGATTTGTACATAATTATAATAGATGATTTCTGATATAAATTAACTAATGCCTTAAATAAATGGACACACACATACAAAAAGTCTCTGTGGTAAAATAAGCCAAACAGAGATTTAAAAAAAAAATTACCCAAGGTTACAAAGCCAAGAAAGAGAAAAGCTAGGATTTGAGTACAGATCATATATTCTAGCATTTACTTTTTTAATCTTCAATTCTGACTTTGTGTCAGAACTGATTATCAGAAGCAACCAGATGTCTCCAGGTGATTTTTATCCCAAGTTATAGAGGTCAGTTCCTGAAAAATCCCCACGTGCAGGTAATTATTATGTGGTAACTATTTTTAGCTTAGTAAGCAACAGACCTTGTTTGGAAAGAGTCTGGAAAGAACTAAATTTTAAGTGGCATTTCTGAACAGTTTCTTCAATGGTTATTTCCTGCAGTTTTCTTATTTGTATTCTTTCCAGTTTCAGAAATTTTTTTCCCTTTCTTTACCTGTGATAAAGCATATTCTCTCTGAAGAAATAAAACCAAAGAATTTTAGAAGCTGTAATTTAATAATTAATCCTCAAAATACTCATGAAATGGCTTAAAATCTTGGCATTTATATTTTCTATGGGGCTATGATATCACATAGAGAAAACAAGAACATATTGAGATCTGAATCTTAAGGGAAATATTACAATAGAATAAATAACATCTTTCTGCATAAGCCACACAAGAAGGAATTTTAATAACAGATAACAAAAATTTAAATCCATTTACTTTTGTTTTATATCTCACAAGAAACAAATACTAAATAATTTAAGGAGCATACTTGTCAAAATAACAAATATAACCTGGGTAGATTGTAAGAAATTTATGACTTGTTTATCAGGTTTCAAGTTGGGCTTACTAAGCAGCTTTGCAGCAGATTGTTATTGAAAGAACTTAGTTAAATGTAAACCTGTCCTCAATGACCAAAAAAAATCACATGGAGACCTTACTAAAAAAAAAAAAAAAAATCTATGTTCACTCACCCTACATTTTCCCCTCTCTAAGTTAATTGGTATGCACATCATTTTTTAATTTTTCTTGTAGCTACAGGTGGTCCTGCTGATCAGCTGGATGTTGAAAAGAACTGTGTTAGTTTCCTAGGGCTTCCATAACAAAGTACCACAGACTAGATGTCTTAAACAAAAATGTGTGTTCTCAAAATACTTACCCTTAGAAGTCTGAGATCAAGGTGTCAGCAGGTCGGTTTTTTCTGAGGTTTCTCTCCTTGACTTGTAGCTAATCATCTTCTCCCCATACCCTCACCTGGTCTTTTCTTTGTGCATCTCTGTCTGGAGAAAGTGAAAGTGAAGTTGCTCAGTCGTGTCTGACTCTTTGCGACCTTATGGAGTGTAGCCTACCAGGCTCCTCTGTCCATGGGATTTTCCAGGCAAGAGTACTGGAATGGATTGCCATTTCCTTCTCCAGGGGATCTTCCCAACCCAGGGCTCGAACCCAGGTCTCCTGCATTGTAGACAGAAGATTTATCATCTGAGCCACCAAGGAATTCACAAGGGAATGGCAAAACACTTCAGTATTCTTGCAAAACACTTCAGTATTCTTGCTTTGAGAACCCCATGAACAGTATGAAGGCAAAATGATAGGATACTGAAAGAGAAACTCCCCAGGTCAGTAGGTGCCCAATATGCTACTGGAGGTCAGTGGAGAAATAACTCCAGAAAGAATGAAGGGATGGAGCCAAAGCAAAAAGAATACCCAGCTGTGGATGTGACTGGTGATAGAAGCAAGGTCCGATGTTATAAAGAGCAATATTGCATAGGAACATGGAATGTCAGGTCCATGAATCAAGGCAAATTGGAAGTGGTCAAACAAGAGATGGCAAGAGTGAATGTTGACATTCTAGGAATTAGCGAACTGAAATGGACTGGAATGGGTGAATTTAACTCAGATGACCATTATATCTACTACTGTGGGCAGGAATCCCTCAGAAGAAATGGAGTGGCCATCATGGTCAACAAAAGAGTCTGAAATGCAGTACTTGAATGCAATCTCAAAAACGACACAATGATCTCTGTTCATTTCCAAGGCAAACCATTCAATATCACAGTAATCCACGTTTATGCCCCAACCAGTAACGCTGAAGAAGCTGAAGTTGAACGGTTCTATGAAGACCAACAAGACCTTTTAGAACTAACACACAAAAAAGATGTCCTTTTCATTATAGGGGACTGGAATGCAAAAGTAGGAAGTCAAGAAACACATGGAGGAACAGGCAAATTTGGACTTGGAATATGGAATGAAGCAGGGCAAAGACTAACAGAGGTTTGCCAAGAAAATGCACTGGTCATAACAAACACCCTCTTCCAACAACACAAGAGAAGACTCTATACATGGACATCACCAGATGGTCAACACCAAAACCAGATTGATTATATTCTTTGCAGCCAAAGATGGAGAAGCTCTATAGAGTCAGCAAAAACAAGACCAGGAGCTGACTGTGGCTCAGACCATGAACTTCTTATTGCCAAATTCAGACTTAAATTGAAGAAAGTAGGGAAAACCACTGGACCATTCAGGTATGACCTACATCAAATCCCTTATGATTATACAGTGGAAGTGAGAAATAGATTTAAGGGCCTAGATCTGATAGATAGAGTGCCTGGGGAACTATGGAATGAGGTTCATGACATTGTACAGGAGACAGGGATCAAGACCATCCCCATGGAAAAGAAATGCAAAAAAAGCAAAATGGCTGTCTGGGGAGGCCTTACAAATAGCTGTGAAAGGAAGAGAAGCAAAAAGCAAAGGAGAAAATGAAAGATATAAACATCTGAATGCAGAGTTCCAAAGAATAGCAAGACGAGATAAGAAAGCCTTCTTCAGCGATTAATGCAAAGAAATCAGATCAGATCAGATCAGTCGCTCAGTCGTGTCCGACTCTCTGCGACCCCATGAACTGCAGCACGCCAGGCCTCCCTATCCATCACCAGCTCTCGGAGGTCACTCAGACTCACATCCATCGAGTCAGTGATGCCATCCAGCCATCTCATCCTCTGTCGTCCCCTTCTCCTCCTGCCCTCAATCCCTCCCAGCATCAGAGTCTTCTGCAATGAGTCAACTCTTCACAAGAGGTGGCCAAAATACTGGAGTTTCAGCTTTAGCATCATTCCTTCCAAAGAAATCCCAGGTCTGATCTCCTTCAGAATGGACTGGTTGGATCTTCTTGCAGTCCAAGGGACTCTCAAGAGTCTTCTCCAACACCACAGTTCAAAAGCATCAATTCTTCGGCGCTCAGCCTTCTTCACAGTCCAGCTCTCACATCCATACATGACCACAGGAAGACCATAGCCTTGACTAGGTGAACCTTTGTTGGCAAAGTGATGTCTCTGCTTTTGAATATGCTATCTAGGTTGGTCATAACTTTCCTTCCAAGGAGTAAGCATCTTTTAATTTCATGGCTTCAGTCACCATCTGCAGTGATTTTGGAGCCCAGAAAAATAAAGTCTGACACTGTTTCCACTGTTTCTCCATCTATTTCCCATGTAGTGATGGGACCAGATGCCATGATCTTCGTTTTCTGAATGTTGAGCTTTAAGCCAACCTTTTCACTCTCCACTTTCAATTTCATCAAGAGGCTTTTGTGTTCCTCTTCACTTTCTGCCATAAGGGTGGTGTCATCTGCATATCTGAGATTATTAAGATTTCTCCCAGCAATCTTGATTCCAACTTGTGTTTCTTCCAGTCCAGCGTTTCTCATGATGTACTCTGCATATAAGTTAAATAAACATGGTGACAATATACAGCCTTTATGTACTCCTTTTCCTATTTGGAACCAGTCTGTTGTTCCATGACCAGTTCTAACTGTTGCTTCTTGACCTGCATACAGATTTCTCAAGAGGCAGATCAGGTGGTCTGGTATTCCCATCTCTCTCAGAATTTTCCACAGTTTATTGTGATCCACACAGTCAAAGCCTTTGGCATAGTCAATAAAGCAGAAATAGATGTTTTTCTGGAACTCTCTTACCTTTTCCATGATCCAGCAGATGTTGGCAATATGATCTCTGGTTCCTCTGCCTTTTGTAAAACCAGCTTGAACATCAGGAAGTTCACGGTTTACTTATTGCTGAAGCCTGGCTTGGAGAATTTTGAGCATTACTTTACTAGCGTGTGAGATGAGTGCAATTGTGCGGTAGTTTGAGCATTCTTTGGCATTGCCTTTCTTTGGGATTGGGATGAAAACTGACCTTTTCCAATCTTGTGGCCACTGCTGAGTTTTCCAAATTTGCTGGCATATTGAGTGCAGCACTTTCACAACATCATCTTTCAGGATTTGGAATAGCTCCACTGGAATTCCATCACCTCCACTAGCTTTGTTCGTAGTGATGCTTTCTAAGGCCCACTTGACTTCACATTCCAGGATGTCTGGCTCTAGGTCAGTGATCACATCATCATGATTATCTGGGTCGTGAAGCTCTTTTTTGTACAGTTCTTCTGTGTATTCTTGTCACCTCTTCTTAATATCTTCTGCTTCTGTTAGGTCCATACCATTTCTGTCCTTTATCGAGCCCATCTTTGCATGAAATGTTCCTTTGGTATCTCTGATTTTCTTGAAGAGATCCTTAGTCTTTCCCATTCTGTTGTTTTCCTCTATTTCTTTGCACTGATCGCTGAAGAAGGCTTTCTTATCTTGTCTTGCTATTCTTTGGAACTCTGCATTCAGATGTTTATATCTTTCATTTTCTCCTTTGCTTTTCACTTCTCTTCTTTTCACAGCTATTTGTAAGGCCTCCCCAGACAGCCATTTTGCTTTTTTGCCTTTCTTTTCCACGGGGATGGTCTTGATCCCTGTCTCCTATACAATGTCACAAACCTCATTCCATAGTTCCTCAGGCACTCTATCTATCAGATCTAGGCCCTTAAATCTATTTCTCACTTCCACTGCATAATCATAAGGGATTTGATTTAGGTCATACCTGAATGGTCTAGTGGGTTTTCCCTACCTTCTTCAATTTCAGTCTGAATTTGGCAATAAGGAGTTCATGGTCTGAGCCACAGTCAGCTCCTGGTCTTGTTTTTGCTGATTGTATAGAGCTTCTCCTTCTTTGGCTGCAAAGAATATAATCAATCTGATTTAGGGGAACATTAATCATTTTTTCTCTAAGACCTTTAACTATTTGGATGAGGCCCACCCTTACTATGAAGGGTAACATAGTTTACTTCAAATCCATTAGTTTCAATGGTAGTCTTACTTAAAATTATATCTTTATGGTGACATCGAAACTAGTGTTTGACCAAATAATTAGAGATCATAGTACAGCCAAATTGACACAAAACTATCCATCGCAAAAGCTAACTAAAAAAGAGAATATCAAAGCCAAGAGAATGCAGCAATAGAAAAAAAAAATGAGAATTTGTGTATAAACTGACCATCGGAATTAGCAAACAATGCCACTAATGATTGCAGAATCACTGCAGATGGTGATTGAAGCCATGAAATTAAAAGATGCTTACTCCTTGGAAGGAAAGTTATGACCAATCTAAACAGTATATTAAAAAGCAGAAAAAGTCAAAAATAAAAAGCAGAGACATTACTTTGTCAACCCTGATGCTGGGAAAGATTGAGGGTAGGAGGAGAAGGGGACAACAGAGGATGAGATGGTTGGATGGCATCACCAACTCAATGGACATGAGTTTGGGTAAACTCTGGGAATTAGTGATGGATGGGGAGGCCTGGCATGCTACAGTTCATGGGGTTGCAAAGAGTCAGACACAACTGAGCAACTGAACTGAACTGAATTCAATGATTACATATGGTTTGGATGGTGGTACCTGATTGGAGCAAATCCAAATGAGAATGTGAGGAGAGATATTGGATACAGTAAGAATAAGCAATTGCTTGAGGAAATTTTTACTTTACAGATGGGGCGAAAAATGACATGGTAGCTTCTGTGATGGAGTCAAGAGAAGATTTTACTTTTTAAATATGGGATAAGTAGCAATATATTAGCTAAAGATAGTAATCTAGCAGAGAGGATGAAGAAGAAAAAAGAGAAATGCAACATTTTGAATAGTTGGAATGGGAAAGCTCCAACAGAGATATGGCAGGGAGGGGTTGAATTTAAACAGGAGTGTGGACTGTTAATCATATAGATGGAAGTTGAAGGTATAGACAGAGAGGTAAGTTATGATGAAAGTTTAGTAAAGAGTTTATGCAAGTTCTCTTTCTATTTCTAATGAAAAAGGACAGGGCAAGCTTTATGGTGTGCAACCCATACAACTGCACAGGACCCAGTACTCAGAAGGGTTCCATAAATTTTGAATCTCTGTTGTTGATGTTATATAATTCTTAAAAGATTTATGTTTGAACTTCTGTAAAGTCCAATGAGACAAAGTGACATGTGTGTGAGCAGAGGAGATATACACAATCGATGTATCTTCTCTTTCTTACTATCACTTTCACATATGACATTCATGATGCCCTGTGAACATAGAACTCCAATGGTTATGCTAGGCATGGGAATTCAGCAAGACTCAGAGCAAGCACAAGGTAGACAAGCCTATACCTACGAATGCCTGGGACACTGACAACCCAAGAAGCCACACTATCAGTTGTACAAGAACTTGCTTGCAACTCAGAAAAAAAAAGGCAATAGTGATCCAAGAAGCACAATAAAGCTCCAGAATTTGTTATATCTTTTCTTATTCAAGTTATATAACACTTCCTTGTAGTAGCTCACTTCTTATACTGAAAATGATGACATGAAAGAGAAACACAGGGCAACCTATACTTGTTTTTCTTTCAGCTTTTTCCTCACTCAGCAGTAAGCTGAGGTAGAGAGTTTAAATAGAATGTTCATGAATAAAGAAGGAAAAAGAAAATGTTCGGTTAGTTTTGTACAACATTTCCTCTATTCTGACAAAAACAAAATACATATGCATATACGAAACACAAAATGTAAGTTTTGTAATTTTGCTGGTTCTGCATACAAGTTTTCTTATATTTGCATTGAAAACTGACATTGTATAATATAAAGATTAATGGTAAAATCCATGATAATAAATTAAAGTTTTTAAATTTTTCTTTACTTAGGACAAGATTAAATACAAAGTAAAAAACTGCCATGATATTGTGTGAGAGAGAAAGACCATGAAAGGAAAAAAATGTATATCTCAGTACTTTTACTGTCATTTTGTTTCCTATTTTTTAAATAAGAGGCTCTGCATTTTTTATTTCACATTCCTTCCTGCAAATTATGTGGCTGGCTCTGAAACACCAAGCACATGATCAGCTAAGAATGATGATGAGAGAGGAGATTTTGGAAGTTTGGAGAAAGAGATGTTACGGCTGAATGGAAGTGTGAATAGTAATAGTAAAATGAAATATGATTACAGGGTAGCATTAAGAAACCACTTGAGGTTAATGATCATAATTATAAAGAGTGTCCAGTCAGCATTACTGTGTATTTTCCCTCAGACATATTCATTTGCATGGAGGGCAAGGAGGTTGAGTGTGTATAAAAGGAAGCAGAACCATTGTAATAACTGACTAGGAAATTTAATCTAAACAAGGAGGGAAGTGAGACTTTAAGGAGCTAACAGATTTTTGAGAAGTCAGAAAATCAAATATGTTCTTATGTTTGGAGAACTGTTAAAGTTGAAGTACTAGAGGGAGTGAGCCAGAAATAGAAAAAGTGGGAGATTTGATGTTGAAATTTTGGACGAGAGGTTGTTACTGGTCATAAGCACTAGGATATAACCATGAAAATGTGTGGCTATGGTAATGTAGAAGAGATCAACCTACTGAGCGATTTGAATATTGGAAGGATCTTCGTGGATGGCAAAATCTGAGAGTTATGATAGCAGTATTGCTGGAGAAGACTATAGGGAATCCAGCCCTGACATCAAAGGAGGAGGAATATTGATTCTAGGAAATGATAATTCACTCCAAGAGAGAGTGGTGTTGACAGATTAGTGATAAAAGATTCAGAGATATAGGGAATCTAAATTTCCCTTTAGCAGAAGAGGAGTGGGAGTTGAGGTCAGAAGGTAATTACAGAATATAAAGGAAGCAAAGTTCTAAGTGATGAATATTAATGTAGAAGACTAAGGTTTCTATAGTAATAACATGAAAAGGAATAAATAAAGAGCATGATGTAGTGATCAATCTTGATAATCTCAAGTATTGGGGTTGCATAATTCTGGGGTACCCCTGGAAACCTGCTCATGGAAAATCCAAGTCCTACAGGGAAGTTTCATCATTAATGGCTGGACACTCACAACCGCTCTAATGACAATCAGTGGAGCATGTATGAATTTATGAAGATCTGCTTATTCAGAGAAATTACAAGTAATTTGAAAACAAGCATAAGCTAAGTGTGTGGGAGTAAAAAAAGGTGAAATTTTAAAGGTGGACAATTTTAAAGGGATTTGAGCTTCAGCCTACATATTGAATTAGTTTCAGGTGTACAATGAAGTAAATTTGTTTTCCATGTACATATATCTACTCTTTTTAAGCTTCTTTTCCCATATAGGCTATTACAGAGTATTGAGTAGAGTTCCCTGAGCTATACAATAGGTCCTTATTAGTTATCTATTTTATGTATTGTAGTGTGTATATGGGCTTCCCAGGTAGCACTAATGGTAAAGAACCTACCAGCCAATGCAGGAGACTTAAGAGACATGGATTCGATCCCTGGGTGGGGAAGATCCCCTGTAGGAGGGTATGACAACCCACTCCAATATCCCTGCCTGGAGAGTCCCATGAACAGAGTGTGCATATATCAATCCTGTTATTCCAATTTACCCCACTACTCCTTACCCCTAGGTAACCATAAGTTTATTTTTTACATAAAGAGGAGTCTTTTGTGCACCTGAGTTCAGTTCAGTCGCTCAGTCGTGTCTGACTTTTTGTGACGCCATGGACACACCAGGCCTCCTTGTCCATCACCAACTATGGGAGTTTACCCAAACTCATATTCATTGAGTCAGTGATATACCCAACCATCTCATCCTCTGTCATCCCCTTATCCTTCTGCCCTCAATCTTTCCCAGCATGAGGGTCTTTTCAAATGAGTCAACTCTTCGCTCAGGTGGCCAAAGTATTGACGTTTCAGCTTTAGCATCAGTCCTTCCAATGAACACTCAGGACTGATCTCCTTTAGGATGGACTGGTTGGATTTCCTTGCAGTCCAAGGGACTCTCAAGAGTCTCCTCCAACACCACAGTTCAAAAGCATCAATTCTTCTGTACTCAGGTTTCTTTATAGTCCAACTTTCACATCTATACATGACTACTAGAAAGACCATAGCCTTCACTGGACAGATCTTTGTTGGCAAAGTAATGTCTCTGCTTTTTAATATATCTAGGTTGGTCATAACTTTCCTTCCAAGGAGTAAGCATCTTTTAATTTCATGGCTGCAGTCATCATCTGCAGTGATTTTGGAGTCAAAAAAATAAAGTCAGCCACTGTTTCCACTGTTTCCTCATCTATCTGCCATGAAGTGATGGGACCAGATGCCATGATCTTCGTTTTCTGAATGTTGAGTTTTAAGCCAACTTTTTAACTTTCCTCTTTCACTTTCATCAAGAGGCTCTTCAGCTCTTCACTTTCTGCCATAAGGGTGGTGTCATCTGCATATCTGAGGTTATTGATATTTCTCCCAGCAATCTTGATTCCAGCTTGTGCTTCCTCCAGCCCAGCATTTCTCATGATGTCCTCTGCATATAAGTTAAATAAGCAGGGTGACAATATACAGCCTTGACCTACTCCTTTCCCTATTTGTAACCCATCTCTTGTTCCATGTCCAATTCTAACTGTTGCTTCCTGACCTGCTTACAGGTTTCTCAAGAGGCAGATCAGCTGATCTGGTATTCCCATTGCTGGAAGAATTTTCCAGTTTATTGTGATCCACACAGGCAAAGGCTTTGGCATAGTCAATAAAGCAGAAATAGATATTTTTATGGAACTCTCTTGCTTTTGTGATGATCAAGCAAACTTGGCAATAAGGAGTTCATTATCTGAGCCACAGTCAGCTCTGGATCTTGCTTTTGCTGACTGTATAAAGCTTCTCCATCTTTGGCTGCAAAGAATATAAACAATCTGATTTCTGTGTTGGTCATCTGGTGATGTCCTTGTGTAGAGTCTTCTCTTGTGTTGTTGGAAGAGAGTGTTTGCTGTGACCAGTGCGTTCTCTTGCCTTTGCCCTGCTTCATTCTGTACTCCAAGGCCAAATTTGCCTGTTACTCGAGGTGTTTCTTGACTTCCAACTTTTGCATTCTAGTCACCTATAATGAAAAAGACATCTTGTGTGTGTGTGTGTGTGTGTGTGTGTTACTTTTAAAAGGCCTTGTAGGTCTTCATAGAACCATTCAACTTCAGATTCTTCAGCATTACTGGTCAGGGCATAGACTTGGATTACCGTGATGTTGAATGGTTTACCTTGGAAACAAACAGAGATCATTCTGTCATTTTTGAGATTATATCCAAGTACTGCATTTTGGAATTCTTTTGTTGATTATGATAGCCTAGCTGGGGTAATATAAAGAGGGTATAGTACGGAAAGATTGATATTCAATTCTGCAACTAATTGGCTGTGTGAACTTTGATAAGACACCCTGTCGGGAGCCCCGTTAGGCATTACTGACAAAACGGAGGCACGACCCCAATGCCCTGTCCTCATCTCGCAGGCACGGCCCCGGGATGAAGGAGTTAGGCCTTGTGATTCTGACTTGTTCTGTCCTTTCTTCAGTTGAGTTGGCTGGAAAGAATGTTAAGGTGCTTGAGAGAAGCATGAGAAAGCACAAAGCCTTCTACAGTTGTGCCCAGAAAATAATCTATAAAATAACCATTGACATTTGTTCAAGGATCTTTACAAAGAATGTCCCAGGATGAGCACATAGGCCACAGCTTGAGGCCATGGGAAGGAATGTTATCTGAGAACTGTTTGTGAGGGAAATATTTATGGCAAAAGAAGTTTGCTGAGTTTAGGGTTTAGGAATAATTAAGAATAGCTAGATGCCTTTTTGGCTTGGAGCGATACCCTTGTCCAAGGTAAGGAGCAATGGCTGCGCTTTGCTGGACCAGCCATGAAGAGATACCCCATGCCCAAGATAAGAGAAACCCAAGTAAGACAGTAGGTGTTGCAAGAGGGCATCAGGGGGCAAACACACTGAAACCATACCCACAGAAAACTAGTCAATCTAATTACACTAGGACCACAGCCTTGTCTAACTCAATGAAACTAAGCCATGCCCATGGGGCAACCCAAGGTGGGTGGGTCATGGTGGAGAGATCTGACAGAATGTGGTCCACTGGAGAAGGGAATGGCAAACCACTTCAGTATTCTTGCCTTGAGAACCCCATGAACAGTATGAAAAGGCAAATTGATTGGATACTGAAAGAGAAACTTCCCAGGTCAGTAGGGGCCCAATATGCTACTGGAGATCAGTGGAGAAATAACTCCAGAAAGAATGAAGGGATGCAGCCAAAGCAAAAACAATACCCAGTTGTGGAAGTGACTGGTGATAGAAGCAAGGTCTGATGCTGTAAAGAGCAATATTGCATAGGAACCTGGAATGTCAGGTCCATGAATCAAGGCAAATTGGAAGTGGTCAAACAAGAGATGGCAAGAGTGAATGTCAACATTCTAGGAATTAGTGAACTGAAATGGACTGGAATGGGTGAATTTAACTCAGATGACCATTATATCTACTACTGCAGATAGGAATTCCTCGGAAGAAATGGAGTGGCCATCATGGTCAACAAAAGAGTCTGAAATGCAGTACTTGGATGCAATCTCAAAAACCACAGAACGATCTCTGTTCATTTCCAAGGCAAACCATTCAATATCACAGTAATCCAAGTCTATGCCCCAACCAGTAACACTGAAGAAGCTAAAGTTGAACGGTTCTATGAAGACCAACAAGACCTTTTAGAACTAACACACAAAAAAGATGTCCTTTTCATTATAGGGGACTGGAATGAAAAAGTAGGAAGTCAAGAAACACCTGGAGGAACAGGCAAATTTGGCCTTGGAATACAGAAAGAAGCAGGGTAAAGACTAACAGAGTTTTGCCAAGAAAATGCACTGGTCATAACAAACACCCTCTTCCAACAACACAAGAGAAGACTTTATACATGGACATCACCAGATGGTCAACACCGAAATCAGACTGATTATATTCTTTGCAGCCAAAGATGGAGAAGCTCTATACAGTCTGCAAAAATAAGACCAGGAGCTGACTATGGCTCGGACCATGAACTCCTTATTGCCAAATTCAGACTGAAATTGAAGAAAGTAGGAAAAACCACTAGACCATTTAGGTGTGACCTAAATCAAATCCCTTATGATTATACAGTGGAAGTGAGAAATAGATTTAAGGGCCTAGATCTGATAGATAGAGTGCCTGGGGAACTATGGAATGAGGTTCATGACATTGTACAGGAGACAGGGATCAAGACCATCCCCATGGAAAAGAAGTGCAAAAAAGCAAAATGGCTGTCTGGGGAGGCCTTACAAATAGCTGTGAAAAGAAGAGAAGTGAAAGCAAGGGAGAAAAGGAAAGATATAAACATCTGAATGCAGAGTTCCAAAAAATAGCAAGAAGAGATAAGAAAGCCTTCTTCAGCAATCAATGCAAAGAAATAGAGGAAAACAACAGAATGGGAAAGACTAGAGATCTCTTCAAGAAAATCAGAGATACCAAAGGAACATTTCATGCAAAGATGGGCTCAATAAAGGACAGAAATGGTATGGACCTAACAGAAGCAGAAGATATTAAAAAGTGGTGGCAAGAATACACAGAAAAACTGTACAAAAAAGATCTTCATGACCCAGATAATCACGATGGTGTGATCACTGACCTAGAGCCAGACATCCTGGAATGTGAAGTCAAGTGGGCCTTAGAAAGCATCACTACGAACAAAGCTAGTGGAGGTGATGGAATTCCAGTGGAGCTATTCCAAATCCTGAAAGATGATGTTGTGAAAGTGCTGCACTCAATATGCCAGCAAATTTGGAAAACTCAGCAGTGGCCACAGGACTGGAAAAGGTCAGTTTTCATTCCAATCCCAAAGGAAGGCAATGCCAAAGAATGCTCAAACTACCGCACAATTGCACTCATCTCACACGCGAGTAAAGTAATGCTCAAAATTCTCCAAGCCAGACTTCAGCAATATGTGAACTTCCTGATGTTCAAGCTGGTTTTAGAAAAGGCAGAGGAACCAGAGATCAAATTGCCAACATCTGCTGGATCATCGAAAAAGCAAGAGAGTTCCAGAAAAACATCTATTTCTGCTTTATTGACTATGCCAAAGCCTTTGACTGTGTAGATCACAATAAACTGTGGGCAATTCTGAAAGAGATGGGAATACCAGACCACCTGATCTGCCTCTTGAGAAATGTGTAAGCAGGTCAGGAAGCAACAGTTAGAACTGTACATGGAACAACAGACTGGTTCCAAATTGGAAAAGGAGTACTTCAAGACTGTACATTGTCACCCTGTATATTTAACTTATATGTAGAGTACATCAGGAGAAACGCTGGACTGGAAGAAACACAAGTTGGAATCAAGATTGCTGGGAGAAATATCAATAAGCTCAGATATGTAGATGACATCACCCTTATGGCAGAAGGTGAAGAGGAACTAAAAAACCTCTTGATGAAAGTGAAAGTGGAGAGTGAAAAAGTTGGCTTAAAGCTCAACATTCAGAAAACGAAGATCATGGCATCCGGTCCCATCACTTCATGGGAAATAGATGAGCAAACAGTGGAAACAGTGTCAGACTTTATTTTTCTGGGCTCCAAAATCACTACAGATGGTGACTGCAGCCATGAAATTAAAAGACGCTTACTCCTTGGAAAGAAAGTTATAACCAACCTAGATAGCATATTGAAAAGCAGAGACATTACTTTGCCAACAAAATTTCATCTAGTCAAGGCTATGGTTTTTCCCTTGGTCATGTATGGATGTGAGATTTGGACTGTGAAGAAGGCTGAGCACTGAAGAATTGATGCTTTTGAACTGTGGTGTTGGAGAAGACTCTTGCAAGTCCCTTGGACTGAAAGGAGATCCAACCGGTCTATTGTGAAGGAGATCAGATCAGATCAGATCAGTCGCTCAGTCGTGTCCGACTCTTTGCGACCCCATGAACCGCAGCACGCCAGGCCTCCCTGTCCATCACCAGCTCCCGGAGGGCACTCAGACTCGCATCCATCGAGTCAGTGATGCCATCCAGCCATCTCATCCTCTGTCGTCCCCTTCTCCTCCTGCCCTCAATCCCTCCCAGCATCAGAGTCTTCTCCAATGAGTCAACTCTTCGCATGAGGTGGCCAAAATACTGGAGTTTCAGCTTTAGCATCATTCTTTCTAAAGAAATTCCAGGATTGATCTCCTTCAGAATGGACTGGTTGGATCTTCTTGCAGTCCAAGGGACTCTCAAGAGTCTTCTCCAACACCACAGTTCAAAAGCATCAATTCTTCGGCACTCAGCCTTCTTCACAGTCCAGCTCTCACATCCATACATGACCACAGGAAAGACCATAGCCTTGACTAGGCGAACCTTTGTTGGTAAAGTAATGTCTCTGCTTTTGAATATGCTATCTAGGTTGGTCATAACTTTCCTTCCAAGGAGTAAGCGTCTTTTAATTTCATGGCTGCAGTCACCATCTGCAGTGATTTTGGAGCCCAGAAAAACAAAGTCTGACACTGTTTCCACTGTTTCCCCATCTATTTCCCATGCAGTGATGGGACCAGATGCCATGATCTTCGTTTTCTGAATGTTGAGCTTTAAGCCAACCTTTTCACTCTCCACTTTCACTTTCATCAAGAGGCTTTTTAGCCCCTCTTCACTTTCTGCCATAAGGGTGGTGTCATCTGCATATCTGAGGTTATTGATATTTCTCCCAGCAATCTTGATTCCAACTTCTGTTTCTTCCAGTCCAGCATTTCTCATGATGTACTCTGCATATAAGTTAAATAAACAGGGTGACAATATACAGCCTTGACGTACTCCTTTTCCTATTTGGAACCAGTCTGTTGTTCCATGACCAGTTCTAACTGTTGCTTCCTGACCTGCATACAGATTTCTTAAGAGACAGATCAGGTGGTCTGGTATTCCCATCTCTTTCAGAATTTTCCATAGTGAAGGAGATCAGCCCTGGGATTTCTTTGGAAGGAATGATGCTAAAGCTGAACCTCCAGTACTTTGGCCACCTCATGAGAAGAGTTGATTCATTGGAAAAGACTCTAATACTGGGAGGGATTGGGGGCAAGAGGAGAAGGGGACGACAGAGGATGAGACGGCTGGATGGCATCACTGACTCGATGGATGTGAGTCTCAGTGAACTCCGGGAATTGGTGATAGACAGGGAGGCCTGGCATGCTGTGATTCATGGAGTCACAAAGAGTAGGACAGGACTGAGCGACAGATCTGATCTCAGAACCTTTTTAGGAGTTAGTGATCTTAAGATGCTGGGGGCAATCAGGATTTATAAAGTTAAAAAGTAAACTGAGGAATGTGGTATGAGTTACCATGTAATCACAAGTTAAGTATAGGACACATAAGACGAAGTAGATAATAGATATTAAAGCCGAATCTGAGAGAGTTGCTGAAGCAGGAACTCTGTTTGTAGGACAACAATGATTTTTGGAGACAGTAAATCTGGGTGGGGGAAACTAAAAATGTCAAACCTCTGACCTAATGCTTTTGTCAAAGTATAAAAGAAAACCTGAATCTTGAAATAAGCAAGTAGTTCCGTACTATGAGTCAGAGGCTACATCATCGTCTGCTGACCCCACTGACTCCTTCAGGCTGATTCCCTGGCTGCTGGAGCTGGACTTCAGCAACACACGCATTTTCTGCAAGTTGAAAAAGGAAAAATAATGCATAAAAACATTTATTTTACATTAACTTAGCTTGGAAGAGGCATTATCAGATCTATTCTATAATCGTAACTCTTGAAGAAGGGTGACTACTTTCCATCAGGCCAGAAAGGTAGAGAGCCATGTCTCAGAACAAAAGGAGAAAGGGTGAAGAGACAATAAATGATTAATTGGTAAAAGTCCCATTAAATTAACCTGATTGTGACCAACTGGATCTTTGATTAGAAAAGAGTTGAAGACAAAGGTAAATTCAAAGGCACCAGGGGCTATGATTTAGTAGAATCAAAGAAGAAAGTGGTGTAAAGATAAAGATTATGCTATATACTTTGGCAATCTTAGATTGGAAGAAGTATAAATCCAGCTAGTGGGATCCATTGAGGAAATAGATATATTCAAAAAGACACTGGTCCACAATAAAGACAGAAATTTGAAAGTTATAGAATTTCAGGCACTTGAAGAGACAAAAAGATTCAGAGTGTAATAAGGTGTGATTGTTTAAGTGAAATTAATGTAAAAGTTCAGTAGAAGTGAATGTTGATGAGCAAGGAGGTGTTAGATGAATCTACAGTTCATTATTCAGAGAGGGTAAGGGTGGCTGGGAGGAAACCTGGCAATCATCTGCAAAGCCAAAAAGGATTAGCTTACAGGGGCCTACATTTTGCTTGTTATTGTCTTCATCATTTTGTGTGCATCATGCTAAGAGAGAGAGAGGAGAGAGAGAGAGAGAAAAGAGGAAAGAGGAGGAGGAGAGAAGGGAAAAGAAGAGGAGAGCCTCTAAAATATTTAGAGATTTCATAATTTTCAGACGCTTCAGAAAGGGACTGAGCTGTCAAATCTCTCTAAGATATGTTGAAGATATTAACCCAACATCTCTCTCTCTCTCCAACAAATGCTTGAGTATTTTTTTGGTATATATTGCCTGTCTACCTTGCATGCATGCTTACTTAGTCATGTCTGACTCTTTGAGACCCTTTAGACTGTATCCCACCAGGCTCTTCTGTCCATGGGATTTCTCAGGCAAGAATACTGGAGTAGGTGCCCATTTCCTCCTCTGGGGGATCTTCCCAACCCAGGGATTAAACCCACCTATCCTGTGTCTCCCACATTGCAGGCAGATTCTTAACCCACAGAGCCATCAGGGAAGCCACACCTTTCATAAGATAGTGCAATATAGAGAAAAGAGATCAGTTTCTGATGTTGGAATTAAATCTTGGATCTGCTATGCAATCTTGGATAAGCTTATTCCATTTATAAGATGGATAAGTATTTTTAGGTCTGCTAGAATGGTGTGGCATTATACATGAAAAATATGTACACAGTTGTATGGATGCACCCCCACACAAGCATATATATATATATTCGTAACCCAGCCCTAAACTGCACATGGTATTGTACAGACAACCTTGAGAATATTCTTACATAGTACTAATGAAGCTATTGGTCTTAATTTTACCCCTTGGAGGGATCCAGACAAATCCTGTCCTTCTTGTCTAAGTGGGAGGCTGATAAAGAAACTGTAGGAAGAGGGAGGCAAAGATTGTCTTGACATCAAAGATGTTGAAGCAAACAGGATTTGGAGGCATTTGATGTATGTGAAATTATGGTACCTAGATCTTAGATTAAGTCAAGTGCATTTGAAAGCTTTCCCAACTGTGAAAGTTTCTCTAAGTAGTTCTCTCAACAGGTTCACCTCAGGAAATTAACACACCCCAGGACCAATTGAAGTTCTCATCAATTAAGCTAATTGACTCAGCAGGCTTAACCTATTTTCCAGTGGTGAATATAAAGTATTTGTTCAACAAACAAAGGCCTCTTAAATCTTTGGAAAGCCTACCCTAGTCAATTGGTTGAAGGTTCAAAATTTAAAAACAACATAACATATAGATGTATAAGCTTAATAACACCAAACTCACCCTTCAATTAGGCGGGCCTTGTGTTGAGGAGGAGGGATTTATTACATTCAACTAAACTTATGAGTACTTTGGCCACCTCATGCGAAGAGTTCACTCATTGGAAAAGACTCTGATGTTGGGAGGGATTGGGGGCAGGAGGAGAAGGGGATGACAGAAGATGAGATGGTTGGATGGCATCACTGACTCGATGGACGTGAGCTTGAGTGAACTCCAGGAGTTGGTGATGGACAGGGAGGCCTGGCGTGCTGTGATTCATGGGGTCGCAGAGAGTTGGACACGACTGAGTGACTGAACTGAACTGAAACTTATGATTTTGTTTAAAAATTTTAAGCATCAAGATTTCCATATTTTCTTTAAGGAAAGCAATGTTTTAATAGAATTCTTTACAGTCTTTTTAAATTATGCTTTAATATTTTTATTGCAACCAAAATATAATATGAAATAATCATTTCATTTTTAACCTTTGTGTTCAAATTGAAAAATAATTATTAAGTTTTCAAATGGTGTTCTTTTAAGTCCATTACACATTTCCCTCTCAAACCAAGCTTCCGTTGACAATGAATTAAAAAAAAAATAGGTTAGAGGATATAAAATTTTTTTGTAAAATTTATTTTTAAAGTAGATCTTATTACTATTATCCTGGAAACCAACCTGATGACTTTTCCTTTGGTCTCCTTTGATGTTTATGTACTCATTCAAATTATAACACAGATTTTGTTCTTGTTTCTCCATTTTACGACCTTGGAAAACTTATTTAACCTCTCTGTGTCTGTTTACTTAGTAGTAAAATGGGCCAGTTTGAAAGAGTCATTGTGAGAATCAAAAATGAGACTATGCAGTAAAAGTTTTACTGTGTTTGCTAGTATAAGTTAGCGCTCAATAAATGTGAGCTATTATAGGCAGAAAAATGGAAAAAGAAAAGGAGAGGAGAGGCACTCTGAGTGGAAGGGATGTTGTATGTCAAAAACACAGAAGTAGAGCTCAGCTGTGCTTGCTGATTGGCAGGGAGCTGTCAGGCTAGAATTCTGATGTTGCAGGAAGTGATGACAGGTGATGATTCATGAGGATTTTGTAAAGCCAAACTGAAAGTCTGGGTTTTAAGTTTTGTTTAGCGCATAGTGGAGAGATTTTGTTTGTTTTTCTTGTTTTAATTTTATTAACAGTAAGTGTCATAATCAAGAAAATCTTTTAGGAAGATTTAACTGGAGCAATGAAGGGATGCTGTTGAAAATGAGAACAAGCCTGAAATGGAGTTACTAAACTCCATATCACCAAACCAAGACCTAACAATTACTATTTTGGCTCTCCAGGAAAGAAATTTTAAACTAGTCAATCAGGAATTGCCTGATCAGCACTAGTTAGGTCATTTGCTGATAGATTCCTGCTATCTTCTAAAGGAAAGTTATCTTGAAATAATCAACTCGTTTTTTGTCTGGCATAACATTTTTCATTCCTGCTCCCTTCTGCCTTTAAGTCTATCATTTTGTTCAGCTCCTTGAGCTCCTTTCTATATGTTAGATGGAATTCTGCACAATTCATGAATTCTTGAATAAGGTCAATAATATCTTCATAATTCACTCAGCTAAATTTTGTTTGAATTTTGTTTTAACAATGTGAACTTTGAAGACTAGAGATTAGTCAGGAAATTATTATAAGAAGCTGGAAATAGGTTAATAGTATTTACTGGATCACAAAACAATACAGGAAGACTTAGAGATGTTAGTATGTTCTTTCCCCATTTCTGAATTTTTTATACAAAGAAATCAAAGTATAAAATCAACTAATGATTTACTTGGGTCACACAACCAGTTCTACTAAATCTAGGGCTAGAACAAAATGTTCATGTTGCCAGGTCTGTGCTGTCTCCCTAACACCAAGCTATCTCAGTTCAGCAGGCACATATTGAAAATATACCATGTGCAAATCACTCAAATGGGTACCTCAGGTAATATGAAGGTAAGACATGAATTGTAAGAAAGAAAACGTGATTGGTTTATAAAAAATGAAAGTGTTAGTTGCTCAGTTGTGTCAGACTCTTTTGCCACCCAAGGGACAGTAGTGCACCAGGCTTCTCTGTCCAAGAGGTTCTCCAGGCAAGAGTACAGGAGTGGCACTTCTCCAGGGGATCTTTTCAACCCAGAGATCGAAACTGAGTCTCCCACATTCAGGCAGATTCTTTTACCATTTGAGACACTTATGATGGCTTATACCATTATGCTTTTGCTTTGGAGTATTTGAAGATGTCACAAGAAATTATTTCACAAATTTGCAAAGACTTAAATACTGCTAGTGACTCCATTTGTAGCAACTTAAAAATGTCCAGTTTTATTATCTGTCAACCAAAAATTTTTCAAAAAAGTATAGTAATTCTGAATTACATAGGATTATTAGCTAGTGCAAAGGGCCTCTTATTGGCCTCCAAAGAGGAAAAACTCAGGGCTCTCTACTTGAGCTTCTTTGACACCACACTGGCAGTGTGATAGTAGGCCAAGGGGTATCTTATACGTTGGTGACATGAAAGTCACTCAGTCATGTCCAACTCTTTGCAATCCCATGGACTATACAGTTCATGAAATTCTCCAGGTCAGAGTACTGGAGTGGGTAACCTTTTCCTTGTCCAGGGTATCTTCCCAACCCAGGGACTGAACCCAGGTCTCCCACACTACAGGTGGATTCTTTACTAGCTGAGCCACCAGGGAAGTCCTATACTTTGGTAAAAATGGACAAAAAAGTTCCAGTCTCAGCCTTTGTCAGTAAGGATGGCAGTAAGGCCATGGTTTTTCCTCTGGTGTTTGCTAGATAAAGGTGATTATTGCCTACAATTTTTCTGTCTTTCTAGGCTTCCCTTTTTCTGGACCTTTGATTAAAAGGAATGAGATTTTCTTGGGGCTATTTTTGCTTGTGTGCATTGGTATTTCCCATCTCTTTCAGAATTTTCCACAGTTTATTGTGATCCACACAGTCAAAGCCTTTGGCATAGTCAATAAAGCAGAAATAGATGTTTTTCTGGAACTCTCTTGCTTTTTCCATGATCCAGCGGACGTTGGCAATTTGATCTCTGGTTCCTTTGCCTTTTCGAAAACCAGCTTGAACATCAGGAAGTTCACGGTTCACATATTGCTGAAGCCTGGAGAATTTTGAGCATTATTTTACTAGTGTGTGAGATGAGTGCAATTGTGCAGTAGTTTGAGCATTCTTTGGCATTGCCTTTCTTTGGGATTGGAATGAAAACTGACCTTTTCCAGTCCTGTGGGCACTGCTGAGTTTTCCAAATTTGCTGGCATATTGAGTGCAGCACTTTCACAAAATCATCTTTCAGGATTTGGAATAGCTCAACTGGAATTCCGTCACCTCCACTAGCTTTGTTCATACTGATGCTTTCTAAGGCCCACTTGACTTCACATTCCAGGATGTCTGGCTCTAGGTCAGTGATCACACCATCGTGATTATCTGGGTCATGAAGATCTTTTTTGTACAGTTTTTCTGTGTATTCTTGCCACCACTTTTTAATATCTTCTGCTTCTGTTAGGTCTATACCATTTCTGTCCTTTATTGAGCCCATCTTTGCATGAAATGTTCCTTTGGTATCTCTGATTTTCTTGAAGAGATCTCTAGTCTTTCCCATTCTGTTTTTTCCTCTATTTCTTTGCATTGATTGCTGAAGAAGGCTTTCTTATCTCTTCTTGCTATTCTTTGGAACTCTGCATTCAGATGTTTATATCTTTCCTTTTCTCCTTTGCTTTCACTTCTCTTCTTTTCACAGCTATTTGTAAGGCCTCCCCAGACAGCCATTTTGCTTTTTTGCATTTCTTTTCCATAGGGATGGTCTTGATCCCTGTCTCCTGTACAATGTCATGAACCTCATTCCATAGTTCATCAGGCACTCTATCTATCAGATCTAGGCCCTTAAATCTATTTCTCACTTCCACTGTATAATCATAAGGGATTTGATTTAGATCATACCTGAATGGTCTAGTGGTTTTCCCTACTTTTTCAATTTCAGTCTGAATTTGGCAATAAAGAGTTCATGGTCTGAGCCACAGTCAGCTCCTGGTCTTGTTTTTGCTGACTGTATAGAGCTTCTCCATCTTTGGCTGCAAAGAATATAATCGATCTGATTTTGGTGTTGACCATCTGGTGATGTCCATGTATAGAGTCTTCTCTTGTGTTGTTGGAAGAGGGTGTTTGTTATGGCCAGTGCATTTTCTTGGTAAAACTCTATTAGTCTTTACCCTGCTTCATTCCGTATTCCAAGGCCAAATTTGCCTGTTCCTCCAGGTGTTTCTTGACTTCCTACTTTTGCATTCCAGTCCCCTATAATGAAAAGGACATCTTTTTTGTGTGTTAGTTGTAAAAGGTCCTGTAGGTCTTCATAGAACCGTTCAACTTCAGCTTCTTCAGTGTTACTGGTTGGGGCATAGACTTGGCTTACTGTGATATTGAACGGTTTTCTTGAGAAATTTGTATGCAGGTCAGGAAGCAACAGTTAGAACTGGACATGGAACAACAGACTGGTTCCAAATAGGAAAAGGAGTACTTCAAGGCTGTATATTGTCACCCTGCTTATTTAACTTATATGCAGAGTACATCATGAGAAATGCTGGACTGGATGAAGCATAAGCAGGAATCAAGATTGCCAGGAGAAATATCAATAACCTCAGATATGCAGATGACACTACCCTTATGGCAGAAAGTGAAGAGGAACTAAAAAGCCTCTTGATGAAAGTGAAAGCGAAAAAGTTGGCTGAAAGCTCAACATTCAGAAAACGAAGATCATGGCATCCAGTCCCATCACTTCATGGGAAATAGATGGGGAAACAGTGGAAACCGTATCAGACTTTCTTTTTCTGGGCTCCAAAATCACTGCAGATGGTGACTGCAGCCATGAAATTAAAAGACACTTACTCCTTGGAAGGAAAGTTATGACCAACCTAGATAGCATATTCAAAAGCAGAGACATTACTTTGCCAACAAAGTTTTGTCTAGTCAAGGCTATGGTTTTTACTGTGGTCATGTATGAATGTGAGAGTTGGACTGTGAAGAATGCTGAGCACTGAAGAACTGATGCTTTTGAACTGTGGTGTTGGAGAAGACTCTTGAGAGTCCCTTGGACTGCAAGGAGATCCAACCAGTCCATTCTGAAGGAGATCAGCCCTGGGATTTCTTTGGAAGGAATGATGCTAAAGCTGAAACTCCAGTACTTTGGGCACCTCATGCGAAGAGTTGACTCATTGGAGAAGACTCTGATGCTGGGAGGGATTGGGGGCAGGAGGAGAAGGGGACGACAGAGGATGAGATGGCTGGATGGCATCACTGACTCAATGGACGTGAGCTTGAGTGAACTCCGGGAGTTGGTGATGGACAGGGAGGCCTGGCGTGCTGTGGTTCATGGGGTCACAAAGAGTCGGACACGACTGATCGACTGATCTGATCTGATCTGATTGGTGTTTCCAGTGTTTCTGGATTACTGCCTTCTCCAGAACTAAATTTGGCTTGCTTAATCAATACTAAGCATAAAGAAAATCCAGAGAATCCTCAATGTCATTACTTAAATCACAAGATCCCTAGACTGTCTGCTGTCTTCTATCTTTTTCTAGAGTCTTCCTAAGTTTGTATTATATATTATGCTGAAAGATTTTAACTGTATCTAGTGGGACGTATAAGGAAGAATATATCTAATCTAACTTTCCAAAATTGGAAATCATTTATGAGCTTTCTAACCTGATTTTTACATTGTAATGTAGGATAAGTCCCCCCTCAAAATATTTTTTCTTGTCTTATTTTTATTGCAAAAGATCTGATTTTATAGTTTTTCTCATAAAAGCAGCACATCTTATACATTTCAACCATATTGTTTCAGATGTTAGAAAACCACTATTAGGTGCCTAGAATATTGCACATACTGTGTTCATTACAGAATCCAACTGAGATTAATAAAACAATAACTTTAGATTTTTCTGATTCTAAGATTACTTATTATAAATGACAATAAGTTTATCTCCAGAAGACATTAAATGTATAATTTAAGAAGAATATAAACTAATAGAATTAGAAAGAAAGATGTAACAATAGAACTAGAAAGATTTGATTTTTCTTTAAGTGTTTGAAGAATAGAACAGTCAATTGGGTTATTGAGAAATAGATTATGTTCAAATATCTACTGATAATATGTTTATATTGTATACATAGCAATTTAACCTGTCTGATTTTTCATGAATTCCACCCCCCGCCCCGATAATTAGTTTTATGCCATCTTGCTGGGAGGTATACTTTTCTCATCCCTCCTGGGAATATCTAGAATATGATTTAAGCACTATTATGAATAATATAATACAACATTAAGATTTTTATCAACATACAGATTACATATTCATATTAAAAATTAAATGTATAGAGTACATTAAGTATTGAGGATTGCAAAGTAACATTGGTCTGCAAAGTGAGCTCACATAACTACAATCACTGACATTTATTCCTTTTTCTGGGCTGGCAGGAGAGACTCGGTGGGCACTTGATCTTTGTCAACTCTAAGCTTTATCCAAAGTGTATGTGTTTGCGACAAAACACCTCAGCTCTACCTCTGGTTGAACAACTGTTTCCCCTTCTTGATAGTTTTCACCGTTTTCATTACTTGAGCTGTGATTAAAGCAACCAACTGCAACCTTCACCTTTCTGGAAGCTGGTGACTACTTTCCAGTGGAGTCACACGCATGCTATCAGAATTTTCCAGGCCCTTGGCAGGGAAGGGCATGTGTTTAATTTTACTGAATAGTACCATTGGCTTTCTTCAGGGGTTACAAAAAGATTGCTTCTTATCCCTGAGTCTTTAGCTCAGTTGGCTTAAGGAAAAATGCATTTAAACACCAGGACTCCATATTAAATTGCATTTACAGTCAACAAGATTTTAAGTGGAGGGTTTCTTATTTCAAAAATACTTTTTAAAATTATCTTCTTGCTCTCAATAATAAATATTTATGCATAATTATTAAAAGGCATAAGTACAAGAACTAGATTTGTTGGACCTTGAAGCCTTATTGCCTCTCCATCTCCTTCACTGCTTTTTGAAAGGAGATCAAACCATGATTCTTTCAGCTCTCCAGGGATGTGTAGATGTACAGAGTTTACCTAATACAAATTGACTTTTCTCTCAAACCAGTGTCCCACTAGCATGGGAGCTGAACTGTGTTCTCTTTGCCTAAGAAGATGTGGTAAGAGTGTGGCACCAGCTCTCTGCTGAGGGATAAGAAGTCACTAAAAGTGAGTTAAATAATCTTTATGAAAGGAACTGCTTACTTAGAACAAAAATGAAGTTTGGTGCTCTGGATATACTATAAAAACACAATTTTTCTTCTTTGTGATTAATGGAAGAGAAAAAAATATCAAAAAAGAAGAAATTCACACAGGATATATTTCATTTCATTCATAAACACTCTAAGTCACAGAGTCACCTGCAAAAGAACACTGAATGTCCAAATATTATAACACATATTACTAGGAAGTACTTTGCTCTGTGAGAACATGTAATAGAATAGACAAGATTCCGTAAACTTTGCCTTAAAGAGCGACGGATTTTTATGTTTGTCTTGTTTGTTGCCAAGATGTTGAAAATGCACTTGTTGACCAATTTACTTAGTATGTTGACAAGCATTCTATGTCCAGTCATTTCTTGAAGGATTAATATAGATAAAATTATGACATTATTATAATACCTGAGGAAAAACAGCAAACTAGGTTGAAAGTGTGGGGAAAAAAAGTGTTAAACATTAGAATTATTCAAAGTCCATAATTATATTAAGTTTTTTCTTGAATTCATTTCTTCTATGTTATCTTCTTTTGTCTGCCTTTTTAAAAACAGGATTTCACACATATCTTCATAGTTTTGAGAGACAGAAAACAATCAAATCTGATTTCCCCTTTTGTTAACCAATAAGAAAGTGAACTAAGTCCTTTACTATGTTAAATATTGAAGGTAATACAAATTATAGAAAGAAGTAAAAATGGGAGAATCCTGTGAGTCTGTTTCTGCTTCTTTTAATAAATTCATTTGTATCAATTTTTGATTCCATACTTAAGATATCATATGATATTTGTCTTTCCCTGTCTGACTTACTTCACTAGTATGATAATCTCTAGTTCCATCCATGTTGCTGTAAATAGCATTATTTCATTCATTTTTATGGCTGAGTAATAAAAGAAACTTACAGTTACCAAAGCAGAAAGGTGAGTAGGGTGGGGTAAATTTGGAGTTTGGGGTTAACATATACACACTATTATATATAAAATAGATAATCAACAAAGACTTACTGTTTAGCTCAGGGAACTCAACTCAATATTCTCTAATAACCTATATGGGGAAAGAATATGGAAAAGAATAGGTATAACCGAATCACTTTGCTATACACCTGTAACACCGTAAATCAACTATGCTCCAATATAAACTAAACATTAAAAATAGAAAAAAAACTACAGTCTTACAACAAAAATAAAATGATCACTGTATTGAAAAACAAAAATGCTAG
Organism: Tragelaphus eurycerus; assembly: GCA_935064755.1. NCBI lineage: Eukaryota > Metazoa > Chordata > Mammalia > Artiodactyla > Bovidae > Tragelaphus > Tragelaphus eurycerus. Next base: position 11,607,249 of record CAKXYN010000012.1, read on the forward strand.
AATCCTGATTTCTATTAGCTTTCAAGCTTTTTAGGTTAAGAAAAACACACAAAGGTGAAAACAGACACTAGACCTTGGGGTGGGGTGCCATGTGAATTTTGAGGGATATATTGGAGTAAAACCTTTGAGTGATGTATAAACCTATGGCACGACTCTTGGGATGTTCCTTCATGGTGCTACACACTTGGTGTCTTCATAACCCCTAAATTTATCCCATCGCTTTTCTGGGATTGTCATCTGGGCTATCTCCCCTACTCAAGGACCCGATCACCTTTTGCTGAGGACCAAGAGGCACCGGGAGGAACAGCAGGAGTTCCTCAAGGTCTGGACATTTGTTTGGAAGTAGCCTATTGAAAACATGTCCTGCACCCATGGTGTGCCAGGCACTGTGCTAAACTTCTTACTTACATGTCTTCTTTAATCCCTCTACCACATTACGAGGTAGGGTGCTATTAATATTATGCCCTTTAATAGATGAGGGAACTGACTGATACTGAGAAAATTTTCAGAAATTTTCATAATTTGTCTCAGGTCAGAAGTGGGGTTTTGAGAGAGGAGAAAATAAAAAACTAAGGGGCTGATAGAATACATTCATATACTAGAGGAGTAGACGTTAAGAAAATAAAAAAAATCTAGGGGTATGCTTTGCAAATCTCTCAGTATGCAGAAACCAGGGATGTTTTAGGTTCTAATATCTGACAGAATTCATTTTATACATAGAGGTTGTTTTCTCCAGGAAATGGTAACCAATATCATTATCAGTTGAGTTCAGGCAATCAGTTATGTCCGACTCTCTGATACCCCATGGAATACAGCATGCCAGGCTTCTCTGTCCTTCACCATCTCCCAGAGCTTGCTCAAACTCATATACATCGAGTTGGCAGTCCATCCAACCATCACATCTTCTGTCATCCCCTTCTCCTCCTGCCTTCAATTGTTCCCAACATCAGGGTCTTTTCTAATGAGTAAGCTCTTCCCATCAGGTGGTCAAAGCTGAGCTTCAACATCAGTACTTCCAATGAACATTCAGGACTGATTTACTTCAGAACTGACTGGGTTGATCTTGCAGTCCAAGGGACTCTCAAGAGTCTTTGCCAACACCACAGTTCAAAAGCATTCTTTGGTGCTCAGCTTTCTTTATACTCCAACTCTCACATCCATAGGTGACTATTGGAAAAACCATAGCTTTCACTATATAGACCTTGACAGCAAGGTAATGTATGCTTTTTAATATACTGTTTAGGTTTGTCATAGTTTTTCTTCCAGGAGCAAGCATCTTTTAATTTCATGGCTGCAGTCACCATCTGCAGTGATTTTGGAGCCTAAGAAAATAAAATCTCTCACTGCTTCTACTTTTTATCCATCTATTTGCCATGAAGTAATGGGACTAGATGTCATGATCTTTGTCTTTTGAATGTTGAGTTTTAAGCCAACTTTTTCACTCTCCTCTTTCACTTTCATCAAGAGGCTCTTTAGTTCCTCTTCACTTTCTGCCATAGGATGGTGTCATCTGCATATCTGAGGTTATTGCTATTTCTCCCAGCACTCTTGATTCCACCTTTTGCTTCATCCAGGCTGGCATTTCTCATGATGTACTCTGCATATAAGTTAAATAAGCAGGGTGACAACATACAGCCTTGATGTTCTCCTTTCCCAATGTGGAACCAGTCCGCTGTTCCATGTCCAGTTCTAACTGTTACTTCTTAACCTGCATACAGGTTTCTCAGGAGTCAGGTCAGATGCTCTTAAATTGTTGCACTCAATATGCCAGCAAATTTGGAAAACTCAGCAGTAGCCACAGGACTGAAAATGTCAATTTTCATTCCAATCCCAAAGAAAGGCAATGCCGAAAAATGTTCAAACGTCCACACAATTGCAGTCATCTAACATGTTAGCAGAGTAATGCTCAAAGTTCTCCAAGCCAGGCTTCAACAGTACATGAACCATGAACTTCCAGATGTTCAAGCTGGATTTAGAAAAGGAAGAGAAACCAGAGACCAAATTGCCAACACCTGTTGGATCACAGAAAAAGCAAGAGAATTCCAGAAAAACATCTACTTCTGCTTCATTGACTATGCTAAAGCCTTTGATTGTGTGGATCACAACAAATTTTGGAAAATACTTAAAGAGATGGGAATACCAGACCACCTGACCTGACTCCTGAGAAACCTGTACGGTTTTGAACTGTGGTGTTGGAGAAGACTCTTGAGAGTCCCTTGGACTGCAAGGAGATCCAACCAGTCCATTCTGAAGGAGATAAGCCCTGGGACTTCTTTGGAAGGAATGATGCTAAAGCTGAAACTCCAGTACTTTGGCCACCTCATGCAAAGAGTTGACTCATTGGAAAAGACTCTGATGCTGGGAGGGATTGGGGGCAGGAGGAGAAGGGGACGACAGAGGATGAGATGGCTGGATGGCATCACTGACTTGATGGATGTGAGTCTCAGTGAACTCCGGGAGTTGGTGATGGACAGGGAGGCCTGGCGTGCTGTGATTCATGGGGTCACAAAGAGTCGGACACTACTGAGCGACTGATTTGATCTGATCTGATCTGTTTTGTCACTTCCACTGTATAATTGTAAGGGATTTGATTTATGTCATATCTGAATGATCTAGTGCTTTCCCCTACTTCATTCAATTTAAATTGAATTTTACAATAAGGAGTTCATTATCTGGGCCACAGTTGGCTCCCAGTCTCGTTTTTGCTGACTGTATAGAACTTCTCCATCTTCAGCTGCAACATATATAATCAATCTGATTTTAGTATTGACCATCTGGTGATGTCTATGTGTAGAATCATCTCTTGTGTTGTTGGAAAAGACTGTTTGCTGTGACTAGTACACAATATCTTTATAAGCGATTGAAAGTTTTTGGAGTATAGTTGTTTTACAATATTGTGTTACAAATAAGTTGTTTTACAATATTCTGCTATACAATGAGGTGAATCAGGTATACGTATACATATATCCCCTCCCTAGTGGACCTATCTCCCATTCAGCCCCCATTCAGCTACCTATGTAGATCATTACAGAGCACTCACCCTAGCTCCCTGTGCTATACAGCTGGTTCCCATGAGCTATTTTTCACATGATAGTGATGAATGGCAGAGAAGGCAATGGCACCCCACTCTCGCCTGGAAAATCTTATGGATGAAGGAGCCTGGTGGGCTGCAGTCCATGGGGTCGCTAAGAGTCGGACAGACTGAGCGACTTCACTTTCACTTTTCACTTTCATGCATTGGAGGAAATGGCAACCCACTCCAGTGTTTTTGCTTCGAGAATCTCAGGGACAGGGGAGCCTGGTGGGCTGCCGTCTATGGGGTCACACAAAGTCAGACACAACTGAAGCGGCTTAGCAGCAACAGCAGTGATGAATGGATAAAAAAGTGGTACATCTATGCAATGAAATACTATATGTATAATGAAATATTACTCAGCTATAAGAAGGAAAGAAATTGAGTCATTTGTAGAGCTGTGGATGAACTTAGAATCTGTCATACAGAGTGAAGTAAGTCAGAAATATAAAAGTAGATGTTGCGTATTGATGTCTACATGTGAAATCTAGAAAAATGGTACAGATCAACCTATGAGCCGAGCATAGAGACCCAGATATAGAGAACGGACATGTAGATACAGTGGGGGAGGGGAGAGTGGGATGAATTTGGAGATTAGGGTTGACATAAGTGATTGTAATTTACTTTTATAAATTGTGGGTCGCTGACCACTGATATCTATTGATACAAAGCAGAGAACAAAACCAAGAAGCCTATCTTTCTATTTGATAATTTTGTTTGCCTTTCCTTTTTACTTCGTTTTACCTAAAATTGCAATTCTTTGTTTTGGGTTGTGGCTAGCACATCAGTACAAGTCTACATTTTAGGGTTCTGGGAACATTATTTTCACTGAAACATAATATTGCAGAGTGAAATTGGTGAATTGTGTTTAAACTGCTCTAATGGGCTTGTCTGGAGAAGGCGATGGCACCCAACTCCAGTACTCTTGCCTGGAAAAATCCCATGGACAGAGAAGCCTGGTAGGCTGCAGTCCATGGGGTCACAAAGAGTCAGACATGACTGAGAGGCTTCACTTTCACTTTCGTGCTTTGGAGAAGGAAATGGCAACCCACTCCAGTGTTCTTGCCTGGAGAATCCCAGGGACGCGGGAGCCTGGTGGGCTGCCGTCTATGGGGTCGCACAGAGTTGGAAATGACTGAAGCAACTTAGCAGCAGCAGCAGCAGCAATGGGCTTGGCAATGCTTGTGATTTCTAAATTGCATTGACGTAGGATTAATATTTGGATATCTTGGTGGCTTTATTGACTGTATGGATCTCTGCAAATGCTGGCTACATAAATTATTTGGCTGTGGAGCACAGCTTTGGAAGTGCGGAAGGAGCTCCACCTGTTTCAGTGACAGACGATCCAACTGCTGCTACAGAATAAAACCCATCTGGCTGGTACAAGGTAGAATAAGAAATCAGGGAGGAAGGGTGCTTTTATGAGTTCAGATTTTCTGGGAGAAAAATTAAGGGAGAAATTTCAAACTCAGGACTTTAACTTTTCTGTGGGAAGAAGGAACTATCAGTAGAAAATTGTCTATTGTTACCTGTTAGAGAGGATTAGCACACTGCTGCTATATTTAGCATGATGGCATTTTCAAATTATGATGTTATTTCAAATGTACTGGAAAACCATGTTTTTCAGCCTAATTGGATAATGGGAAATTTCAAATTGAAATTCAGAAGAGTTTCTCATTTTATGCAGTAAGGTGAACTTTGAATAGCTATACTTCCCTGAACTATTAAAACAAACAACAACAACAAACAACAACAACAAAAAACTATTAGAGGTAAAATAAAAAGGTATAAAGTTCCCAGTTCATTGATTAAGAAAGTATTATAGTGACATGGATTGGAGAAGTTGTGGACAGGGATTCTCTGATAATCTTTGATGACCTCTCCCAAAAGGGATTCTAACATTCTTGGTTGATTATGGGATTTAGTATTAATTCTCTGGGGTTAATAAAAGGTATGGTACATTAAAAAATCACAAATATGATGTTATTTAGGGGAAGTTCAAGGTTCTCATCTGCTCCCTTCTTTTACCATCCAGCCCCAACTTCATCCTTTGGGAGGAGAGTTTTCAATCTAAACTTTTCAAATTTAAGATACTACAATGGGCTACAGTTAAAGGGAAGAAATTTCAAAAGCTTTGTGTATCTGGGTGGTGTTTTTCCTTATTATTTTTTAACTGAGGTGTAGGGATTCCCTCTTAGCTCATTTGATAGAGTCTGCCTGCAATGAAGGAGACCCAGGTTCGATCCCTCGGTTGGGAAGATTCCCTGGAGAAGGAAATGGCAGCCCACTCCAGTATTCTAGCCTGGGAAATCCCATGGACAGAGGAACCTGCCGGGCTATAGTCCATGAAGTCGCAAGAGTGGGACACAACTTATTGAATTAAACTCATACCAACCAGTGGATCAGATGGTAAAGAATCTGCCTGCAATGAGGGAGACCTGGGTTTTATCTCTGGGTTGGGAAGATCTCCTGGAGAAGGGAATGGCAACCCACAGTATTCTTGCCTGGAGAATCCCATGAACAGAGGCTACAGTCCGTGGGGTCTAAAAGAGTCAGACATGACTAAAAGGCTAACACACTGACATACAACATTATATTAGTTTTAGGTGTGCAACATAATAATTTGATATTTGTATGTGTTGTTAAATGATCACCACAATAATTCCAGTTAATATTCATCACCATACATACTTACAGAATTTTTTTCCTGTGTTAAGAACTTGTAAGATTTACTTTCAAATAAACAAGTGGGACCTAATTAAACTAAAAAGCAAAGGGAATTATAAACAAGGTGAAAAGACAAGCCTCAGAATGGGAGAAAATAATAGCAAATGAAACAACTGACAAAGGATTAATTTCCAAAATATACAAGAAGCTCATACAAGTCAAGACCAGAAAAACAAACAACCCAATCAAAAAGTGGGGAAAAGACCTTAACAGACATTTCTCCAAAGAGGACATACAGATGGCTAACAAATACATGAAAAGATGCTCAACATCACTTATTATTGAGAAATGGAGATGACAGCTGCAATGAGCTATCACCTCACACCAGTCAGAATGGCCATCATCCAAATGTCTACAAACGATAAACGCTGGAGAGGGCGTGGAGAAAAGGGAATCTTGCTGCACTCTTGGTGGCAATGTAAATTGATACAGCCACGATGGAAGACAGTATGAAGATTTCGTAAAAATTAAGAATGCAACTACCATATGACCCAGCAAACCCACTACTAGGCATATACCTGAGGAAACCTAAACTGAAAAATAAACATGTACCCCCAATGTTCATTGCAGCACTATTTATCATAGTTAAAGCATGGACGCAACCTATATGTCCATTGACAGATGAATGGATAAAGAAGCTGTGGTACATAAATATAATGGAATACAACTCAGCCATAAAAGAGTACGTTTGAGTCAGTTCTAATGAGGTAGATGAACCTAGAGCCTATTATACAGAGGAAGTAAGTCAGAAACTGAAAATATATATATATACACTAACACATATATAAGGAATCTAGAAAGATGGTACTGATGAAATTATTTGCAGGGCAGCAACGGACACAGACAGAAAACAGACTTGTGAACAGCAATGGAGACACAGACAGAAAGAACAGACTTATGGATTTGGGGGTGGGGAGGAAGGAAAGGGTGGGGTGTATGGAGAGAGTAACATGGAAACTTATATTACCATGTAAAGTAGATAACCAATGAGCATTTGCTATATGACTCAGGGAACTCAAACCAGGGCTCTGGAACAACCTAGAGGGATAGGATGGGGAGGGAGGTGGGAGGGAGGTTCAAGAGGGAGGGGATGTAGTCATGTCTATGGCTGACTTATGTTGATGTTTGGCAGAAACCAACACAATTCTGTAAAGCAATTATCCTTCAATTAAAATGTAAATAAAAAGATTCACTTTCTTAGGGACTTTCAAATGTGCAACACAGTGTTGTTAACTATGGTTGTCATGCTTTGCATTACATACCCATGCCTTATTTCATAACTGGAAGTTGGTATTTTTGAACCCCATCACCCATTTTCAAACACCATTCTGTTCTCCATATCTGTGAGGTTTTGTTTGTCTTTCTTCAAACACTCTCTTCTCCCATATAGTTAAGGGAAATCTTTCAGAAGACATCTGAAGTAAGTGTAAGGCAGGGAACCTAGGCTGGTTCCACCATAATCATTAGAGCAAATCTTTTTTTTTTTTTTTTTTTTAACTTTACAATATTGTATTGGTTTTGCCATATATCAAAATGAATCCACCATAGGTATATCTTAAAAATTTTTTTTTCATGCTCTTATCTGGGCACATGTGTGTTGGCCGTTTTTAGGACTCGAGTCTGAAATTGGGTTTGGTGTTTGGGGAGGGTGTGAGCGGAACAAATCTTTCAGCCTATTTTGCTTTGGGCCCATTTGGACTTAGCTAGCTTAGGGATCACCTTCATTGTCTCAGTCTAGCCAATTAGCAAGTTATAGAGGATTCAAGATAAAAGTCCACCCACTGTAAAAATGGTAATTTTTCTTTATCTAAGCATATTTCTCTTTCAAGAATCCTATCAAGAGGAATGGCAAATCTTGGGTTATTTTTAGGTCTTGGTTCTAATGTCATTTTAAACCCATTTTAATATACTCTACCCTGGTGTTCTTGGATTTAATTGCTGTTAATTGCTACCTTTTTATAAGTTACACACCTGAAATATTGATTTTGTTTACCCTAACTTGTTTATACTATTATCTCTATTACAGTCCAAGCCCAAGATTATTGTAATTAATCTGGTAAAATAAAACAGAGCAGATTCTCAGGACTTTCACCTCTAGATATCTAGTTTTAAAATAATCCTCTTGTTTCAGACTTGATTTGAGGATTTTTAAGCCAAGTAGTTATTTGATGGTATAAAAGAGACATGCTGTATTAAACTACCCATATGACTCCAATTGACCTTATAAAAATATAATTGCTGCAGTGTATATGCATATCAAATATCCATTACCTCTGACCCTTTCAAACATGTTTGAAAGTAGGGCCCCATGGAAAGCCAGACTTCACTTTCTTTTAGTCTCTAAATTGGATTTGGATTTTGTAGCAGGTCTGAATTTTCTCCTTTCTGCATATAGTAGAGTTTTTGCCTCCACATATATTTACAGTTACCAAGAGAGCACTCTTTTGTCCAAAGGGCGTTGACAATGCAAAACTCTTTCTAGATGACTTAATGTAGCCCATAAACATTTTGTTAAGCAACCAATATTTACAATTTCAGAAATCAATTGCTTGCTTTATGGAGAGAACATTTCATGTAGATATCATATTTTTTTCAGTGATTGCCAAAAAAATCAATTTGAACTTTAAGTTGAATTAAAGTATATATTTTATAATATCTAAAACAGACAATCACTCTATTATTCCTGATGAATTTTTTGAAATTCAGAGGGGGAAGATAATAATGCTTTTATTTCTCCAAACAACATATCAATATGCTTTTAAAAAGTACACAATAGTTTTTCAGAACCATATGTACTTTTAATGGATAAAAACATTAAATTCTAAAAGGTAAAAATATTATTTATGATTATTAAGGTTAATATGATAGACTCATTGGATTTTAGAGTTGAATCTCAGTTCTACCACATCTTAACTATGAGGAATTTGGCCAATCATTTTACCTCTTGGAATGTTATTTCCCTCGCCTTTAAAAAATGATTAATGCTATAAATCTTAACTTATAGACATGCTTGAAAAATTTTGTTGGAATACTTGGTACTGAAATAATAATAATAGTTTATTCTCTATTTTTACATAATCCTATGTAATACTATTTTATGTTTAATTTAACAATGTGAACACTTAATAACATTGTTATGTTGGAGACCAACAAAAATCTCAAGCTGTTGATATCAAAGATGTTATTTTTTTCCTTTGTGTAATCTATAGATAAGAAAACTAAGGTAGTAGGTTTAATTGTTAAGAATGTGGACCCTGAAGTTAGATTCCCTGGTTTAAATTTCAGTCACCCCTCCACTCCAACCCTAGACACACACAAGTTAGGTGACTTTGGACAAGTACTAAACTTCCATATGCTTTGATTCCTCTTTTTGTAAAATTGGGACAATGAAAGTACATGTTTGATAAAAATATTGTATATAAAACTTTTATATAGTTATTTATATTAAAATAAGTTCAGTAAAAATTATAATTACTAATCTTAGAAGATTGTCTGTAACCATACAGCTAATACATGGAAGATAATTTCTGCCCAGAATTTCTGATTTTAAGTTATTTTTTCCTCTTGACTCCATGCTGCCCTTGGAATTTTATGTAAATGGAAGAATTTCATAATCCTGATACGTAATTACACAGAACATGCAGTATTTCTATTTTCCTTACCAAAGTGGGTTGATGATAAACAAAGCAGTGCAGAGTCCAAACACGAGGCCCCAGTCTGTGTTAAGATCATAGATTCCCATAAATTTATTGCCTGCCCAAGTCACTGACATTGACTGAATATCCAAGACCTCTGTCTAAATCAATTGTTAGACTGTTGCTATGGACCCAGGATCACTGACTCTATAAATCTCCAGCTGGAATCTACTCTATTGGCATTCTAGGTCCCCAAGGGGCCCTTACCAAGTGTGAAAGCAAATGTAGGCAATAGTGAAATAAATACATTATTAATAATGCATCTATTTGGCAGGGAATGAAGTAAAGAAAGATTGTCACAAGTGATAAAGTGTTCACTTTTTCAAGTTGCATTTCTAGCTCTAATTCTAACACAAGTTTTGCCAAAGAGTCTGTAGAATGAATAGCAAGATATGAAATTTCTAAACAAAGCTAGTGAAATAGTTAAAATTGTGATTAAAGTCTCAGGTTTGTTTTCATTTGGAAAACAAACAAAATAAGCCTCCTGTTTATGAGGTTGTTACCTCATAAACAGCCTTTGTGTATGAGGTAAAATGTTTTTCCCACTTTTTGAAAATGCTTTTATCCATTCAGTATTCATTTAAAAATCACATTTTCCAAGGACACCAGAGAAAATCTCTCCTTTAAAAGGTTTTAGAACACTGCCGATTATTGCTGGGTATTTTTTTCAAATTCAATCAAGGAGCCACAAAGTAAAACCATCCAATGTCAATTCTTTGAATAATGGCAAGAAATAACTTGCCATATTGAAAAAACTTTTATTCATCACCTAATTCAGGGAAAGCAGAAAGGTATGTCCCTGAAAACTATACTGAAACAGACTAGAAAAAGAAAAAAAAAAAAATTCTCTGCCAGAGACCAGGTAGTATGTGAAGCCAACCCAGAGTGTGTTCAATGAGCTTCACTAGACATGTAAGTGACATATATACACGTGTGTGAGTGTGAATGTACACCTGTGTCTGAGTTTTTCTATGGGAGATGGAAATACCACCAAAGAAAATGTGCTTTAAAGATGGAAGTGTCTCATAATGGGAAAAATATTTCTGAGGATGATTTGGGATTGTTTTATAAATCACTGCAAAAATAAACCAGCCAAAATGCAGGTTACAATTTCATTGAGTATTTTTTCTATTTAATTATTTCCCAAATATAGTTCTCATCAAAATGGAGGAGTTAAAGAATGTATAGTTTTCTAGGGTGTGAGATTCATAGATTTGAAATAGACATTAGCAGTGTTTTCACCTCACCTTCTATAGCATCTCTGCAAGGTAGAAGCTTCTTGAAACTATGAAAATAAGAGGTACCAGCCCACTCTTGCCACTATTATTTGACATAGTTTTGGAAGTCCTAGCCATGGCAATCAGAGAAGAAAAAGAAATAAAAGGAATCCAGTTGGAAAAGAAATAAAACTCTCACTGTTTGCAGATGATGTGACATGGAATTCTCCAGGTAAGAATACTAAAATGGGTAGCCATTCCCTTCTCCAGAGGACCTTCCTGACCTAGGGATTGAACCCACATCTCTTGTGTCTCATGCATTGGCAGGCAGGTTCTTTACCACCAGTGCCACATAGGAAGTCCCCACTGTTCACAGCACCACTATTTACATAGACAAAAATACAGCCAGAACATTCTTTGACATAAATCACAGCAAGATCCTCTTTGATCCACCTCCTAGGGTAATGGAAATAAAAATAAACAAATTGGACCCAATTAAACTTAAAGACTTTTACACAGCAAAGGAAAAAATAAGATGAAAAAACAACCCTCAGAATGGGAGAAAATAGTTGCAAATGAAGCAACTGACAAAAGATCAGTCTCCAAAATATATAAGTAGCTCATACAGTTCAATATCAGAAAAACAACAAAAAAACTTCTCCAGAGAAAACATACAGATGGCTAATAAACACATAAAGATGCTTAACATTACTAATTATTAGAGAAATGCAAATCAAAACTACAATGAGGAATCATGTCAACAAATCAAAATGGTCATTATCAAAAATATACAAATAATAAATGCTGAGGAGGATGTGGAGAAAAGGGAACCCTCCTGCATTGTTGATAGGACTGTAAACTGATACAGCCATTATGGAGAATGGAATGGAGGTTCCTTTAAAAAATAGGAATGAATCTACCACATGGCCTAGCAATCTCACTACTAGGCATATACCCTGAGAAAACCACAATTCTAAAAGACATGTGTACCCCAATATTCATTGCATCACTATTTATAATAGCAAGGAAGGACATGGAAGCACCTAAATGTCCATTGAGAGATGAATGGGTAAATAAGCTGTGGTACATACATTCAATGGAATATTACTCAACCATAAAGAGAACAAATTTGTATCAGTTCTAGTGAGGTGGATGAACCTAGAGCCTGTTATACAGAGTGAAGCCAGAAAGTGAAAACAAATATTATACATTAATGCATATATAAGGAATCTACAAAAATGGTATCGATTAATCTATTTGCAGGGAAAGAATGAGATGCAGGTGTAGAGAATGGACTTATAGACACAGTGGGAGAAGGAGGAAAAGAAAGGAAAGTGAAGTCACTTTGTGACCCCATGGACTGTAGCCTGTCAGGCTCCTCTGTCCATGGGATTTTCCAGGCAAGAGTGTTAGAGTGGATTGCCATTTCCTTCTCCAGAGGATCTTCTTAACCCAGGAATCGAACCCAGGTCTCCTGCATTGTACCATCTGAGCTGGAGAGGGTGGGACTAATGGATAAAGTAGCATTGACATATATACACTATCATGTGTAAAATAAATAGCTGGTAGGAAGTTGCTATATAACACAGGGAGCCCAGTCTGGCGCTCTGTGATGACCTAGAGGGGATGGGGTGGGGGAGGGGGGAGGCTTAAGATGGAGGTGATATATGTATAATTATGGTTCATTTGCATTGTTGTACAGCAGAAACCAATACAGTATTGTAAAGCAATTTTCCTCCAATTAAAAGATAAATTTTTTGTAAAAAAAGCTACCATTTCTAAGTGGTCACTGTATTAAGTACTTCATAATTATCCCAGTTAATCTTCATAATGACCCTATGAAGAAGACATTATCATTTTTTTTTTTTTTTTTTTTAGACAACTGAGGTTTAGAACACTTACTAATTTGTTCTAGGTCAAAGAATTGATATGAACTCAGTTCCTTTTGCTTTCAAAAAATGTGCTCTTAATATCTATGCTATGTGTCTTTGAGCTTTCCAGATGAACTTTAGTTCTTAGAAAATTTTTCCTTATACTGAGTAGAAATATGCATTCCTATAAATTTCAGATTAAATATTTTTTAACTGCACATCAAATAAGGTAATAAAGCAATTAGATTTCCCTATATTCTTTTTTTTTAATGGTATACCAGACACAAATCTAAACTCTCCTTTAAAGGAAGAAAGAAATATCAGAGTCATGAGGAGATAGAGTGAACTTAATGGAATCTTTCTATCTCGTCAATCTACCATGTTATTTAGATCCTTCCAGCTCATGGGACTAAGAGATCATCTCCAAAAGACCCCTGTGAAAACAGAAGCTACTTAAGATCAGTAAAGTATTTGTATATCAACATGGATTAGTTTATCTATTAATTTTTTTCCCTATAGAGAAGAGAACAAGGAAGGGTAATATAGGATTCCTGGTGACTCAGATGGTAAAGAATCCACCTGTAATGCAGGAGATCTAGTTTCAATCCCTGGGTTGGGAAGATCCACTGGAGGAGGGCATGGATACCCAATCCAGTATTTTTGCCTGGAGAATCCCCATGGCAAAGGAGCCTGGCAGGCTGCAGTCTGTGGGGTCGCAAAGAGTCAGACCCCACAGTGACTAAGCATAGCACAACATATTCTGATGTATCAACACAGAAGTCAGTACTGAAACAGGATGCCCTCAGGTGTAGTTTAAGTATAGAGTATATAATTGCTTGATAGCACTCCCAAGCAACTTCTCATTAAAGTACTTTCCTTCCAGGATCTATGATAACATAAATTCTTCTATTACTAGATTTCTGTGGATTCGACACTCTCTTTACCAGGATTTTCTATTAAAATACAAATATCCTTAAAATTCAATGTGAATTAGTTTAACAGATTCCTTTTTCCCCCCTATCAGTAGGCACTGACATGGACTCAAAGGAACTGACTAGATCAGTGGTTCTTCAGCTTTGCTGCTGCTGCTAAGTCGCTTCAGTCATGTCCGACTCTGTGCGACCCCATAGATGGCAGCCCACCAGGCTCCCCCATCCCTGGGATTCTCCAGGCAAGAATTCTGGAGTGGGTTGCCATTTCCTTCTCCGATGCATGAAAGTGAAAAGTGAAAGTGAAGTCGTTCAGTCACGTCCAACTCTTAGTGACCCCATGGACTGCAGCCCACCAGGCTCCTCCGTCCATGGGATTTTCCAGGCAAGAGTACTGGAGTGGTGTGCCATTTGGGAGGGTGTGCCACACCCCAGTTTTCTTGGTTTAGATGAAGTCAAATAGGGTCCAAAAATGTGCATTTCTAGTAAGTTTCCAGGTGATGCTGGTAGTGCTGGTCTCAGGATACACATTGAGAACCACCGGATTAGGAAATGGTGTAGAAAGGGTAATAAGGAAGGACTAAAGGAGAGTGTTCCACAGCCTGACTTAGCACATAGATCTTTAGTGTTAGAAAACTAACAGTGCTTGTGTATAAGCCTATCTCTGATAAGAAAAATGAGTCATGCAAACTCAAAGTGATGTACACCACTGATGGATATTGGTGAGGTAGGATTTGAGTCTTCTGACTATCAATTTGGCATTTTAGTCATGAACAGAGCCTTTCAAAGTTGAAGCTCAAAAAACCTCCAAGTTGCTTGTGAAAAGTACAGATTTCTCGATCCTATTCTGGACTCAGGGCCCAGATAGTCTCCATTTTAACAAATTTTCCCAGTCACTAAGATTTGGGAAGTATGAATATAACACTCTAAAAATCAAAGCAGACATCAGGTTCTAGGGACAGCCTACATGGGAAGTGAAGACCTATGTGAGCAGGAGAGCTGTGATACTTGAGGGGAGCTGATGTAGACTGGAAGGAAATATGATGCACATTTCCTATCCAACAATTTGGTGCAAAATAGATGCCCATTGTGTAAACACCACCCTACCCCACCCCTCCTTACATAGAAGAGTCTTAGATCTATAGAGAATGTGAACACAGAACACCCATGAGTTATCCTCACTTGGCAGGAATCAACTCTACTATGATAAAGTTTCCCTTTAATGATTCATCATGACAGATAATTTCCAAACTACATGAGTATTTTGAGTGTCATCCCATAGGGACTTTGATCTTTGACTCCTACAGAGCAAATGGGGAATTCAACAGGAAAGAGACAGAGTTTAGCTTGCTTAGCTTTAGCTCTTTCACTTTCCCCAAATATACAATTGTATTCTTATTTCTAATTAAGAAAAAAATTACTTGCTAATTTGTCATCTTTCTTTATTGTTTATCTGCTGTTATGCATAGGATATTAATAATGAAAACAATTGTCTCCATCAAAGTAGCATATCATGAAATTCAGTAGCTTAATCCCATTATTTTTCTAAAACTATCATTAAAATTGACTCATTGGAAAAGACTCTGATGCTGGGAGGGATTGGGGGCAAGAGGAGAAGGGGACGACAGAGGATGAGATGGCTGGATGGCATCACTGACTCGATGGACGTGAGTCTGAGTGAACTCTGGGAGTTGGTGATGGACAGGGAGGCCTGGAGTGCTGCGATTCATGGGGTCACAAAGAGTCGGACACGACTCAGCGACTGATCTGATCATTAAAATAAATCACTTTTAAAGAAAATAAGGAAATAATGAAACTTTCATCAAATCTCTTTTTTGCTGAGTACCTTTGGTCTTTTAAAGGCATGAAAATGAAAACTATATTTTTATAAGCACTGAAAATAGACTTTAAAACACTATCATAAGTCATCTTACTATATATAGCACACATTAGATTGGAGTAGAGGTCAAATCAATTCCTATGTGAATACATATTCCATTTTAATACCACAAAAGAATGATATATCTGCAAATCATTTTCTGAGCTTTGTATTATAAGAACATAGTCCTGAAATATAAGAATTCCTTCTCCAAACTCCTCATAGATTCTTTCAATGAATAAAGCCAAAAGATCTTAGAAAGCTTTTAAGGCATCCCATGATTGGCCTCATTTTTCCCCATTTCAATTTTATCTTAGATAACCCTACTCTCCCCACCCCTCCTGCCTTTGCCCCTGCTGTTCTATGTATATAGCCTTACCATTCCTAACCACACACTTAGATTTACCTTGACCCAGATGAACTTGATATACCAGGGACTCTTAATTGCACAAGCATCTCCAAGACTAGAAATTGCTGGGAGTTGTAAATAGTTCAAGAGAGGATCTGGAAGTCAGGTTGCAATCAGCAGGGATTTCTCTGCACCATTTCTGATAAACTGCCTAATAGGGAAAAGTCATGATCTATAAGCTTCTAGTAATTTGGTAGGATTTATTTTTTTTTTCCAACTGGTCCATTTTGAAGGAGATCAGCCCTGGGATTTCTTTGGAGGGAATGATGCTGAAGCTGAAACTCCAGTATTTTGGCCACCTCATGCGAAGAGTTGACTCATTGGAGAAGACTCTGATGCTGGGAGGGATTGAGGGCAGGAGGAGAAGGGGACGACAGAGGATGAGATGGCTGGATGGCATCACTGACTCGATGGATGTGAGTCTGAGTGACCTCCGAGAGCTGGTGATGGATAGGGAGGCCTGGCGTGCTGCAGTTCATGGGGTCGCAAAGAGTCGGACACAACTGAGCGACTGATCTGATCTGATTTTTTTTTCTAATAAATACTTACTTTTGCCTCTAATTTTAATTCTCAAATGTGTGTTTTCTTAAAGATACTCATAAAGTCTGTAAGTTTCATATCCACCATACCTGCATATTGCTTTTATTTTCATGTTTCTTTGATAAAGCTGTTGTAGAAAACCCTTCCAATTTCCCACTGTATACCCCATTTTCCCATATATCTGTATATATCAAAATACTATACATCCTTTAATTTTTACTTCAAATGTTATAGTGTCATGACCTATCAAATCTCCAATCAATATGAATCTCATCTGTATAGCTATATATAAAATATCTTTTTTATCATAAATACCACTGTCTCAAATGCCATAAGTTATATATTTTTAATAAGACAAAACCATAACTTTATTGTCTTTTACTTCTTTAATACCCATGCAACAACCAATAGTAGATGGAAAATCAGGGGTGGACATAGCAAATTTATAATTAGAATAGCAGTCATCATATGTATACTATTTATGAAGCATAGATATTGTGTTGGTAACTTGATATATAGTATGCCATTTAATAATAACTCTGCATAGCAATTATTAATATCTCCATTGTACACACCAGGAAAAAGGAGGCTCATGGGTAATTATTTGCCTAGGGTCATTGTTATGAACTGAACTCTGTCACTTCTAAACCCATGTGTTGACTATATTTGGAGATAGGGCCTTTGAAGAGACAATGAACATTTAATGAGGTTGTGGGGTAGAGTCCTAACGTAACAGGACCAGTAACCTTATGAGAAGACACTGGAGATGTACATCTGCATAAAAGGCCCTGTGAAGACAGCTAGGAGATGGCCATCAGCAAGTCAAGAGGAAAGCCCTCAGGAGACTTTCCTTCGTTTCCTCAGGAAACTAAACTTGCTCAAAACACTGATCTTGCATTTCCAGCCTCTAGGACTATAAGAAATAAATTTCTGTTTTTTAAAGCCACCAAGTTTATGCTATTTTGTTATGACAACATTAGTAGACTAAAACAGTCACACAGCTAACAAACTCTGGAAATACTGAAGTTAAATTGAACTGAGGCTGATTTGGTCGTTCTGCTCCAAGGTCATGCTGAAGAAATGGTTCAACTCTCTGCACAGAGATGATTCATATACTCAATTTATAAAATATTCAAAATATCTATTATTCACAAGAACAAGAGTTCCCTTTCTTGCTAGTCAAAAGATAGCAACAGAATAAAATTCTAAATTATTTTATATTAACAAAAAGTCTTTGAAATGGGTTTGATATTTATGTATAATGGCTGAGTCTTAGAATTATTTCTTTAATGATTAAAATGACAACACAGGAGAATACAATTAAGAATCGTTGAATAGATACAGAATTGAGGAGAGAATATATGGTGGGTTTGATTTCATTTCCCTTTCTATGTAAAAGAAATCCAATATGCCATACATATTAGAAATAATAGTGAATATATTTTATAAGTAATTGAATTACCTTGAGTTCCATTTATTAGAAGAATTTGTCTTAGAAATGAATTTTTGCTATTATGGTACATTATAAGTTTTCAGAAAGCTCTAACAAGGTCAAGTTTATACTTAAAAAGCATATTATAGACACAGAGGATAGAAAGAAACTGTGGTTAAATATATTATGCAACTAGAAATCAGAAAACAAAACTATTTAAAAATTAAGACCAACAAAATTTTTTCCATATAATAATATATCAACACAAGTTTTTGTTTGTATGATCCAACTATATTGTTAAATTTATGGAAATTTGGGAATAAATAATTTTAAAATGTAATTCAATTTAGTTAAATTAAAAAAAAATTTCACCTGTTTCTCCCCTCCAACTCCACTGTTTCTGGGGCAATTGCTAATCTCTCCTTTGAATCTATGAGCATTTTTCCCTTCAGATTCCACATATAAGAAAATAATACAGCATTTATTTCCCTGTCTGATTCATTTCACTTAGTGAAATGCCCTTGAAGTTCATTCATTTTGTCTCAAATGGCAAGATTTTATTCCTTTAAATGTTTAATAACTGAATATTACATATATATTACACATATAGGAAATGTTCCACATATATGTACATGTATATATCACAATTTATTTCTTTACCTATTAATCCACTGTTTCCATATTTTGGATATTGTAAATAATGCTGCAATGAATATGAGAGCCCATATATATTTTCAAGTTAGTGTTTTCCTTCTTTTCAGATAAATGCTCAAAAGTAGAATTGCTGGATCATGTTATTGCTCTATTTTTAATTTTTCATAGAACCTCCATATTGTTTTCAATAGTACCTACATCAATTTAACATTTCTACCAACAGTGGACAAGCGTTCCCTTTTTTCCACATCTTCACCAGAACTTGTTATTTCTTGTTTTTTGGCAACAGCCTTTCTGACAAATATGAGGTGATATCACATTGTAGTTTTGATTTGCATTTCCCTGATGATTAACAATGTTGAGCATCTTTTCATGTACCTGTTAGCCATCTGTATGTCTTTCTGGAAAAAAAAATTCTTCAGATCTTCTCACCACTTTTAATTAGGTTTTTCCTTTTTTTGCTATTAAGTTGTATGAGTTAGCTATATTGGGTTGTCATTTCCTTCTCCAGGGAATCTTCTTGACCCAGTGCTCGAACTACATCTCCTGAATTGGCAAGTGGATTCTTCACCACCGCGCCACCTGGGAAGCCCTCTACATTTTTAATATTAACCCATGATTTGCAACATTTTCTCCCATGGCTTCCTTTGCTGTGCAGAAGTCCTTTAGTTTCATGTAGTTCTGTTTTGTTTTTGTTTTTTTTTGCTTTTGTTATTTTTTTTACCTTTGGCATCAGACTGAAAAAAAAAATCATTACCAAGACCTATATCAGAAACAAATAATTAGTTAAATTTCTTGAATGTAAATCTTTCTATAATATTTTTAGACTAGAATTAGACTTAAAAGCATATTTACTTTGTTTTTCTGATTTCCAGGACCTAATATCTCAACCAGATGAAACTGGTTAACTACTGGTTAACTCATACTAAGCTAGGACATCTGGATTTAACTTCTACCCAGTCTCCATGTTGTTCTGCATGACTCATCTAGCCTCTTTATGCTCCTTTTACTCACCTATAACATATAGATAAAAAGATTGGACTTGATTCTATTTCCCCCTCCAGTTTTGTAAAATTTTATGGTTATAAAGGAATTATTCAATATTTGGTTTTCCAGTTCCACACTGTCTTTTCCTTGCTGAAGTGTCCCTGAAAATCACATTTGAGATGGATGAATCATAGGATTGAAGAAGTCTAGATCTCTGTGTCTGATAGAGAAATAAAGTTTTACTGAGCTAGTTCACTGAGGTTTCAGGACATATTTGCTAACATACCAAAGCTAAGACTATTTAACAAAAAATGTATTCCACAGTACAGCCTAAGTTTCTCCCCCACCTCCTCAATTTCATATGTTGAAGCCCTCACTCTCACTGTGACTGTTTTTGAAGATGTAGCTTTTAGGACCTAATAAAGATTAAATAAGGTAACATGGGTAAGGTCCTAAGCCATTAGATTTGGTGGGTTTCTAAGCAGAGATAGAGATTCCTCTCCTTATCTCTCTCTCTCAGAGTAGATACCAAGGACAGGCTATTTGAACACAGAGCATGAGAGCAGTCATCTGTAAGTCAGGAGAAGAGCTCTCACCAGAATCCAGCAACTTTAGGCTGGCATATTGCTACACTCTTTTAAAATGGGCTTAGAGGATTCAAGCTTAATTCTGGTTCAGTCACCTGGATTTTCTATTTGGACTGACATAGTGCTTTACCATAGGATAATAACCACTTATCCAAGTACACTTCTTGTTGAGGCCCCCCTACAGTGCTTCGTGTAAGCTAAAGTAGGAAAATATGATTTCTGTAAGCTTTAGAAAAGTGTCTTTGTCCCTCTTGCACCTGATCCTCCCAGGCAATAGATGCAAGTAGGGGATGCTTGCAAGAAAGGTGAAACTATGTCCACTAGACTGGGAAATGGGACACACTTATTTTATGGCAATGGAGGGGCAACAGTACCCTGGGACCTGGGAATTGAGGAAAGAACATTAATAATTTTCATCTTTGAGAATTGAATTCTGCAGCGATTTACTCAAGCTATGCCTGACATTGCTCCCCCAAACTATTGCAAACACCTTAAATTAAACTGACTCTTGGGTCAGTCCAACTGACTAATGTTCCCTATTTGGTATAGATCACAATAAACTGTGGAAAATTCTGAAAGAGATGGGAATACCAGACCACCTGATCTGCCTCTTGAGAAATCTGTATGCAGGTCAGGAAGCAACAGTTAGAACTGGTCATGGAACAACAGACTGGTTCCAAATAGGAAAAGGAGTACGTCAAGGCTGTATATTGTCACCATGTTTATTTAACTTATATGCAGAGTACATCATGAGAAACGCTGGACTGGAAGAAACACAAGTTGGAATCAAGATTGCTGGGAGAAATATCAATAACCTCAGATATGCAGATGACACCACCCTTATGGCAGAAAGTAAAGAGGAACTAAAAAGCCTCTTGATGAAAGTGAAAGAGGAGAGTGAAAAAGTTGGCTTAAAGCTCAACATTCAGAAAACGAAGATCATGGCATCTGGTCCCATCACTACATGGGAAATAAATGGAGAAACAGTGGAGACAGTGTCAGACTTTATTTTTCTGGGCTCCAAAATCACTGCAGATGGTGACTGCAGCCATGAAATTAAAAGACGCTTACTCCTTGGAAAGAAAGTTATGACCAACCTAGATAGCATATTCAAAAGCAGAGACATTACTTTGCCAATAAAGGTTCGCCTAGTCAAGGCTATGGTCTTTCCTGTGGTCATGTATGGATGTGAGAGCTGGACTGTGAAGAAGGCTGAGCGCTGAAGAATTGATGCTTTTGAACTGTGGTGTTGGAGAAGACTCTTGAGAGTCCCTTGGACTGCAAGGAGATCCAACCAGTCGATTCTGAAGGAGATCAGCCCTGGGATTTCTTTGGAAGGACTGATGCTAAAGCTGAAACTCCAGTATCTTGGCCACCTCATGCGAAGAGTTGACTCATTGGAGAAGACTCTGATGCTGGGAGGGATTGGGGGCAGGAGGAGAAGGGGACGGCAGAGGATGAAATGGCTGGATGGCATCACTGACTTGATGGATGTGAATCTGAGTGACCCCCGGGAGTTGGTGATGGACAGGGAGGCCTGGTGTGCTGCAGTTCATGGGGTCGCAAAGAGTCGGACACGACTGAGCGACTGATCTGATCTGATCTGATGGACTATAGCCCCCCAGGCTCCTCTGTCCACAGGATTCTCCAGGCAAGAATACTGGAGTGGGTTGCCATTTCCTCCTCCAGGGGATCTTCCTAACCCATTGATCGAACCCATGTCTCCTGTGTCTCCTGCACTGGCAAGCATATTCTTTTACCACTGAACCACCTGGAATTAGGTCTGCCATTCCCTGACAAAAATTTGATTGCCGTAACTCTTAGACTTCCTGAGAAATGTATCACAAACAGCAGAGGACAGCCTCTGTATTTGCAACTCTCATGCAAAACACCTGAATACGTTCTCCATCCCACGTTTCTATAACTGTTGGTCAGTCATTCCACAGCACAGACTAACACAACCTGGTTGGTAACATGGATACCCACAAGTGGTTTATTCAACAGCAAAGGCTAGACATAATTATTTAAACTGATTGGGAACCCTAAGGCTTACCAGAGAGCCAAGAAATTACATTGGAAGCATTGTCACATGGCACCCCTTGACTGATAGAGGTCCGACTTGTGCCAAACCCTAAATGACAAACTGAACAAATATGGTCCCACTTCATCAGTCAGAATAATTAGAGTAGTTTGCAGTGTGATGTACTCATGGGAAATTTCACAGGTCAAGAGACATAGAAACAAGAGGTAGATAATTATTGGGATCATTTCTCTATGGGCCTCTTGGTTTTCTGCAGATTTTATGAGCAAAAGACTGACTAGTGTTTCTTCCAGACTATTTTTTTCACACGTGTCTGTATAACGAACAACAGTGCTGGCAGTCCTGGAAGATATGGTGTCTTCCTCTGAAGTAAAAACAAGACAAGCTTATTGTCCATTATTAAAGTTTCATGTTCACTAAAGTCAGGGTTCCTTTTCTGTCATACAATTCATTGCATGCACAGTGTCACTTGGTCCTTTTTGTGCCATCATGCAGGAATTGAGGTTTGGAAGTTTACTTCAAAAAAAAAAAAAAAAAAAGCTTATCCTTTGGTTACTGCTATTGCACTGAGTTTAATAATGCAATTAATCTGAACAGATAATTTTTCCTAATACACATGGAAAATTCCCTATAAATTTTAGAATGTCTTTTCAATGGAAAATTTACTTTTTTTATGGCTTTACTTATCTTAGCTTTAAATGTAGTACTGTTCAGGAATTGCGCATTTTATGGAAACATACTCTCCATACATCCCCCTGATCCACTGAAATCACTTATTCCAAGCAGATTTCTTTCATTACAAACATAATCAGAAAGGAATTTGAATGTTCAGATGTATTGTCTATTTTCCTGATGAATATTCTGTTTTTGCTATATGCCCTTTGTTGCTCAGTGTTCATTGGTCTTTATTTATTTATTATATGTACTTATCCTTACTTGGCAATATGTCCTTATAGCCTCTTTTTGAATCTTTTTTTTTCACCTATTTATTTTTTTTAAGAGAGATTATGTCAACTATGAATTCTTTGAGAAATAGAACCCTATTTTAAAATTCTTCACTTACTGACTTGTGTAAATCCTCTTGTGATATATATTCTTCAGTCTTTGTTTCAAACTGTCCTTTGCTGAATGCAGCTTAAAAAGGCCAAATTCATCATAGGGCCTGTCATTGAGCTGAGATGATTATTTACTGAAGACCAGTGGGGAAGTCTGAGAATGAACTAGAGGAAACTTGGAGGTTTGATTCAAGTTAGACACTATCAGGATTAGTGTCTTATTAAATCTGTTATTTCCTTCTACCTGGGATTGTATCTAGGTTTTCCTCATTCAAAATGTTCCTGAGCATAGAGATTCATACTGAGTTAAGTCAGATAGGAAAAAAACAAATACATATCACTTATATGCGGAATCTAAAAAAGGTACAAATGAACTTATCTACAAAACAGAAATAGAATTACACATGTAGAAAACAAACTTACTGTTAGCATGCGGTAACAGTAAGGAGAAGGGAGGGATAATTGGGAGATTGGGCTCAACATATACACACCATTATGCATAAAATTGATTAATAAGGACTTATTTATAGCACAGGGAATTCCACTCAGTACTCTGTAATGGACTTTATGGGAAAAGTACCTTAAAATAGATATGTATATAGGGCTTCCCTGTTAGCTCAGTTGGTAAAGAATCCACCTGCAATGCAGAAGACCTGGTTCAATTCCTCAGTCAGGAAGATTTACTGAAGAAGGGATAGGCTTCTTCATTGGAGTGGGCTTCAGTGGGCTTCTTCACTCCAGTATTCTTGGGCTTCCCTGGTGGCTCAGCTGGTAAAGAATCCACCTGCAATGCAGGAGGTCTGGTTTGATCCCTGAGTTGGGAAGATCCCTTGGAGAAGGCAAACACTACCCACTCCAGTATTCTGGTCTGGAGAATTCCATGGACTGTATAGTCCATGGGGTTACAAAGAGTTGAACATGACTGAGCAACTTTCACTCATATGTACGTGTATAACTGATTCACTTTGCTGTACAGCAGAAACTAACACAACATTGTAAATCAACTATACTTCAATAAAAATGCAGAAAAAAAAAAAAAAAAGTCTCTGTGTTTTTTAAGCCACAGCTCTAGCAGGGACTGACCTTCACTCTGCTTTCCTCCTTCATTGACTACTGGGGTCTCCTTCAGCATTATGTTCAGTACAGTTTCACCACACTGTCCATTTCCAGGTCATGGCCTGGATCTCTTGCTCCACTGGCTCTTGGAGAAACTTTAAAGTTCACCAGAGCTCTGTTGACTCTTTGTGTCCTTCCCAGCCTTACTTCAAACATTACCATATTTGCAGTGGGCTTTTATAGTTTGTTTGATAGATATAGCTACTTTCTTGTTTCACTGAAGAGTTTATCTCCTTTTTTTTTTTGGCAGTAGGCTTTATAAAAATAGAGGACTAAAAGTGTTATTACATAATCATCTTTAATCAGAGAGTTTTAGAAGGAAATTTTTATCACTTTTGGGAGGTTGAAGTCACATAGACAATCAAAGCTGAAAATCAGTATCTTCAGATAAAGCTCTACCAAGTAATATCATTAACCACTGGGAAAAAATGACAACTCTGCCAATTTTTTAAGGGTTGAGAAGACATTATTTCAGTTATAATGTTGTCCTGCCACTGTCAAACTTTCCTAAAATGGTAGAGCCAAAGAATAACCTTAAAAGAGGAGAGGTAGTAGAAATTCCCAGCATGCTACAAGTGTCTAGTAATAAAAATATGTGAATGTTTTTTCTACTATTGATTTCATCTGTTTTGTTCATTGCATAATTTATACTCTAGACCTGATTGTTTTCTTCTCTCAGAGAGTAATGTCCAGTGAGTACTAAAGGACAATTTGGACAATATTTTGTAAGTGCTGGAGGCTCACTGATATCATCTATTCCTGATTTTAGGACTTCTCATGTGTATTGTGCTCTTTATGTGTAGAATTCTGTGATCAAAAAATAAAAATGTACTAAAAGTTATTTTCATGGTACGGACACAAGGGAGAGATAATAATGCCCTGATACATCCTTGCTGTATTAAGCAGTATTTCACACAAAAAGTTATTATAGATTTCATTAATTTTTATAATTAAAAGAAAGGAAAACCAAGGTGTTAATAATGTGGAAAAACTTGGAGATAAACAAAAAATTACATAGCTTCATATGATCAATTGTATTAGCAACGAAAGCAAAACAACTATTAATTTTCTGCTGACATACCAAGCTTCTGTCAATGTGCATTGTGAGTCTGTTTACACCTTGCCAGATGGCTCCTCAGGTGGGAAACATAGGGAAAATATATTTATAAAGGAGTTTAGCTTGCAAAACAAAACAAAACAAATATATATCAAGAAATTTATGCTTTTTTGTAATGGAGTTGTCACTCTTGGCAATAAATATCAAGGGACGTTCTGGTTAGAATCAGAACTTGAAATTAAATGAGCATTGAAATCCCAGTCTATGGTTAAAAAAATTAACCCATATAAATAAAAGTCATCTCTGTAGGCTTCTGATTGATAGTTCACCTTACGACCAAGACATAAATTCCTATTCCCTACAGTAATCTTTAATTTTTAAGAATCTAGTTTTAATAATGCATACGCCTAATCCTGCCATTTCACACACAGCAACAGTGAGACCTGACAAAAATGGCAAGAGACAGCACAGAAAATAACTTTATTACCATTGTACCTGAGACTGCAAGCCAAGTGGCAAAGCAGTCCTCCTCAGGCCCCTGACTCCTGCTGCTCTCCTCTCTGGCGCCCCTTGCCAATAAATTATCTTGCTTTGTCAGCATGTGTGTTTCCTCAGACAAATTTATTTCCAAGTGTTAGGCAAGAGCCCACTCTTGGGTCCTAGAAGGGGGTTCTTCTTTCTGCAACAACTTTAGACCAGGATCATTCCAAATCAGGAGGGATTTCTACAGATGGCATTCTAGGAGACCTACCAGAATATTTTCCAATCTATCATGTTGCATCCACTCTCCTCCTACTCCTACCCCCCACCCCCTTTACTCTCTTACAGAGGAGTTGCTTAATAGAAGGAAGAGTATGAGATTCAGTAAAAAAAAAAAAAAGAAAGTTAAAGTTAGTTGCTCAGTCGTGACCGATTCTTTGCGATCCCATGTACTATAGTCTGCCAGGCTTCTCTGTCCATGGAATTCTCCAGGCAAGAGTACTGGAGTAGGTTGCCAATTCCTTCTCCAGGGAATCGTCCGGACTCAGGGATTGAACAAAGCTCAAACCTAGACTGTCACTATGATGACAAACAAATCCTTTTATCATTTTCTCTCCATTTCTCCCTTTGTGACATGGAAAAATATGTACAGCTGTGATTGCTTATAGATAATAACAGAGGTGAGGGATAGGAAAATCTTTTGTGTTACTTAGGAGAAAGAGGTTATATGAACACCTAGTACTATATAATCATGTTTACAACCAGAACAGAAGTCAGGATTGAAATCTTGGTTCAGTCCCACAGATCAGAGTACATAACAGGAGGAATGAAAACTGTTCTCTAAAAGGTGATTAAAGACTGCTCAACTGACATCAGGTATCCATGCTCAGGGTCAGAAATTTCTGAGAAGTGCAAAATTTTTTAGAGCTCATTTTCCCCCCAGTATCTCATTCAGTTTCTGTTACAAATTTGAAAAATATCATGGGTTAAGGAAAAGTACATGCTTTAGAAATATTCAGGAAACAGAAGCTATGATGTAGACAGAGACAAAAACAATGCATAGGGATAAAAATCATGTTTAGTACCATTTCTGAGGTTATTGATATTTCTCCCAGCAATTTTGATTCCAGCTTGTGCTTCATCCAGCCCAGCATTTCTCATGATGTACTCTACGTGTAAGTTAAATAAGCAGGATGACAATATACAGCCTTGACACACTCCTTTCCCAATTTGGAATCAGTCTGTTGTTCCATGTCCAGTTCTAACTATTCCTTCCTGATATGCATACAGATTTCTCAAGGGGCAGGTCAGGTGGTCTAGTATTCCCGTTTCTTTCAGAATTTTCCACAGTTTGTTGTGATCCACACAGTCAAAGGCTTTGGCATAGTCAACAAAGCAGAAGCAGATGTTTTTCTGGAACTCTCTTGTTTTTTCGATGATCCAATAGATGTTGGCAATTTGATCTCTGGTTCCTATGGCTTTTCTAAATTGAGCCTGAATATCTGGAAGTTCATGGTTCATGTACTGTTGAAGCCTGGCTTGGAGAATCTTGAGCATTAATTTACTAGAGTGTGAGATGAGTGCAATTGTGTGGTAGTTTGAGCATTCTGTGGCATTGCCTTTCTTTGGGATTGGAATGAAAACTGAACTGAACTAAACACCGTTTCTGAAATCTCAAAGCTAGGTCTAGTTATCATTTCACAACCAGTGCAAAGAGTATAAAAAGTAACTCAAAAAGTATCAATGCTTAGAAAACCTAAAGTAATGAACCAGTTCCCCCAATAAACCAAAAAAGATTTAATAGTTTAGCTACTCCAATACTTTTACAAGTGCTCCATGTAACATTAGTACACCTGTGATATTTGCTAACCTAGAAATTATATTTTTGAAACAGTCAACACAGCAATAAAAACAGCATTGTGTCAATCAGCACCATAGGGA
This sequence comes from Tragelaphus eurycerus, assembly GCA_935064755.1. Taxonomy (NCBI): domain Eukaryota; kingdom Metazoa; phylum Chordata; class Mammalia; order Artiodactyla; family Bovidae; genus Tragelaphus; species Tragelaphus eurycerus. The sequence continues at coordinate 11,634,939 of CAKXYN010000012.1, forward strand.
AAATTTATCCCTTCTAACCAAAGACAAGTTACATTACAGTGTTGATAGGGAATTCAGAGTCCACTCTCATCACCTGTACAAAAACAATTAATGCCAAAAGCCCCAGTATGTTTTACATGTTTTAAATATATAATTATCTTTTTGTACCATGTAGTTTCTATAGTATCCTGAAAGGAATATATATGTGTATTCATGCATGTGAGAGCATGCATCCACATGAATGTGTGTTTCACTCACTTCTAACTAATTATGAACACTAAAACGTACAAAAAATTGGTTCTATACTAAGCACTCAACTTATAGAAAGAGATTGGCCTTAGCCACATCATTGTTGCATTTTTTCTCATTGGAAAGTATGCCAGGCTATTCATTTGCCTCTCCAGAGTACTTCAGAAAATGAGGATAACCAATGAGGCAGTTAGGAGGACTAAGTAATTAATAAGGAATGGATCAGCCATTCCCAGAAACAACTGTGCAGGGCTGCTTCCAGTCACACCAGCAAACAGACTCATAATGCAGGTAGAGACACCTGTTCTTCCTAGCGGCATTACTTCAGATGCACCAGGGTACCTGTTAGCTGCGAGAGACACTCATATTGATGTTAATTTTAAATAAGTTGAATAAAATATCCATGAAAAGAAGCCCAGCAAGGCTACCATACAGAGCACTGCATTTTGTCACCTGCTTTCTGAGTATTCTTTGACTGTGATCCTGTCAAAACTTTCATTTGCTTCTTAGAGGAAGAAAACAATAAAGACCTTGGCTACCTCAACTCTGAAAGCAATCAAGAACTCTGATGAAAAATGGTGGCGCTCACACTCTGTTCTCACCTCATCTCAGTTCCCTTGTTCAACATGATCACCTCTCAGCATGGCAGGGTGCCCTCTACCACTGTTAAGTCTGTGTGCCTGCCTCATAATGAGGCCACACGACACCAAAACATTAATTTTGAACAGAGAAAGGTTTATTGCAAGGCCATGCAAGATGAGTGGCTCATGTCTTAAAACCACCCAACTCCCCAAAAGCTTTCAACAAAGCCCTTTTCTTGGAAAGGTGAGGGAGGGGCATGGTTAGTTGTTGCAAACTTTTTGGTGACAGAGCCTTCGTTCTTGAGGTAAGATATTGATGTTCCTGTAAATCTCTGTCAGACAAATGTTGTTCTCTGTTTTGACAAGAAAGGGAAAGATCTCGAGGCACAACTGTCACCCTCTGTGGTCCAGGTCCTAGCTGAAGAGGAGGCAGATCTCAGTTGGTAGCTCCCTCAGGCCAAGTCCCCAGACCCTGCCCAACTGTCTTCACTGAGGGACCGAGGTGCCAGGACCCAACTGGCCCTCAGGCTCCTCAGGGCACCCAAATGGCAGGCACCAGGCCCCAGAGAATGCATCCCAGACTACCGCTGCCGCCCTTAGGTCACAGAGACAGGGATGGTGGGGAGAGGTTCACTTCCACCTCAAGGCCTGGGCCAGACCATGGCGAGGGCTCTGGATCCTGTAGGACACAAGCCCCAGCCTGTTCCCGGGGTCCCTCAAGCTCAAATTGGAGACTGAAAGGAAGGTGGCTGGGATCCACCTCTTAATTCACTCTGTCTGACAACAACCACCACTCCACCAACTTTTGGCCTGCTGCTGCTAAGTCGCTTCAGTTGTGTCCGACTCTGTGTGACCCCATAGAAGGCAGCCCATCAGGCTCCCCGGTCCCTGAGATTCTCCAGGCAAGAACACTGGAGTGGGTTGCCATTTCCTTCTCCAATGCATAAAAGTGAAAAGTGAAAGTGAAGTCGCTCAGTTGGGTCCAACTCTTAGCGACCCCATGGACTGTGGCCCACCAGGCTCCTCTGTCCATGGGACTTTCAGGCAAGAGTGCTGGAGTGGGGTGCCATCGCCTTCTCTACTTTTGGCCTAACGGGCCACTAATGGTCACTCAGCAACAGGTGCTCGCTTGGGGGAGAGACCCATTCTGACACCAACCAATGGCTGAGCGAGGACAGTTAATGGGTTTGCGTAACTGTTGCCTGGTAACAGGATAAGAGTTTACTGGCTTGCAGCATTGGCCGAGCTATGGCAGAAAGTGAAGATGAACTAAAAAGCCTCTTGATGAAAGTGAAAGAGAGTGAAAAAGTTGGCTTAAAGCTCAACATTCAGAAAACTAAGATCATGGCATCTGGTCCCATCACTTCATGGGAAATAGATGGGGAAACAGTGGAAACAGCGGCAGACTTTCTTTTGGGGGCTCCAAAATCACTGCAGATGGTGAGTGCAGCCATGAAATTAAAAGATGCTTACTCCTTGCAAGGAGGGTTATGACCAACCTAGATAGCATATTCAAAAGCAGAGACATTACTTTGCCAACAAAGGTTTGCCTAGTCAAGGCTATGGTTTTTCCAGTAGTCATGTATGGATGTGAGAGTTGGACTGTGAAGAAGGCTGAGCGCCAAAGAATTGGTGCTTTTGAACTGTGGTGTTGGAGAAGACTCTTGAGAGTCCCTTGGACTGCAAGGAGATCCAACCAGTCCATTCTAAAGGATATTAGTCCTGGGTGTTCTTTGGAAGGAATGATGCTAAAGCTGAAACTCCAGTACTTTGGCCACCTCATGTGAAGAGCTGACTCATTGGGAAAGGCTCTGATGCTGGGAGGGATTGGGGGCAGGAGGAGAAGCGGACGACAGAGGATGCTGCTGCTGCTACTAAGTCGCTTCAGTCGTGTCCAGCTCTGTGCGGCCCCACAGACGGCAACCCGCCAGGCTCCGCCATCCCTGGGATTCTCCAGGCAAGAACACAGAGGATGAGATGGCTGAATGGCATCACCGACTCGATGGACATGAGTTTGAGTGAACTCTGGGAGTTGGTGATGGACAGGGAGGCCTGGCATGCTATGATTTATGGGGTCGCAAAGAGTCAGACATGACTGAGCGACTGAACTGAACTGAACTGAGGGTTATGCGCAGCCAGCTAGGCATTATTACAGCACCAGTTTGCTGCTGCCTTCCTCCTTTCTGTCTATTTCCTGGTCTAGTCTGTATGTCTCCCACTTTCCCTGACCAGCACCACTTCTCTGCATTTTTGATACAGGCTGGCAAAAAGAAAAACATTGAAGATGCCAATGAGTTGTTTTCAAACTGTAGATTTGAACCAAAGAGTGCTAAGTCCTCATAGATATATGAGTTTTGTGTTATATAGCAACAAAGGGAAAGCAAGGTTCTATTTATTGTCTGTGCTAGATTGTGAGTCATTCTAGAGACTGAGACCTATGAATTGCTTTTTAAATTGTATCTATAGTCTGGATTATAAAAAAACTTCAATCAGATGGTCCTGTGTGAATAAGAATGTTATACAGGTTTATACAAGCAGTTTATGCAAGAAAAAAGGGGGATGAGATGATGGCTAAAGCTATGGCAGGGTGTCAAATATACACAGTGCCAAATGTCTTCAGATTTATACATTCTTTCAGGCACAGACAGATGTATGTGAATTTCTTAGGGGTTTCAGAACACTTGAAGCTAAATGTTGTATAAGGAGGTTATTTCCAATGGCCAACGCATCAGCAATAACTCTCAAGAGCAAGTATTAAAGAAATACATTCTTAAAATATATGTTCTGTTCCATGCTGTTCGGATGTCACATGATCTCTTAAAGTGCTGTTTGTCCACTAGGCAGGTTTTATTACTGTTGTCATTTTAACAGCCTATTTTCCTGGGCTGGGAAGGTTATAATTGTTATTTTATGCTATATTATTTGGTTTGTTAGTGTTTGATTTTTTTTTCTGCTGCTGTTTCTTTTAAGCAATTTTGAACTAGTGCTAGTTGATTGTACTTGTGCCTGGAGGGTATTTTTACAAACAGCACAGAGAACTGAAAAATAAATGAGATTTGCATATTTGTAAGGTCTTTGAAGTGAGAGGTTGTAAAGATTATAGATATTATCTTTCTACATTTATAAGAGGTTCTACAAGTAAGAACCATTTTTCCCAATCACCAGAAATTTTTTAAAAAAATATAAAAAAACAGGGTTGTAAATAGCTGGTCTTTATGTTTAAGGGTAAAAGGCAAGAATGCCACTCATTTTAAAAGGTAGAGTCAGATTTATCTGTTTGTATTTAATAATTCATAAGATTTTTAACTCAAAAGACTGAGAGGGAAAGGGATTTTCAAAAATTTGACTTATTTATTTTCAGGAAATAATAATAATAATAAATGAAAGCTTCCCACAAATCAAATTGCTGCTAAGTTGCTTCAGTCATGTCCGACTCTATGCAACCCCATAGACAGCAGCCCACCAGGCTCCCCTGTCCCTGGGATTCTCCAGGCAAGAACACTGGAGTGTTCCTTCTCCAATGCATGAAATGCATTGAGGTACCATCTTGTGCAGGTCTGAATGGCTGCCATCAAAAAGTCTACAAACAATAAATGCTGGAGAAAGTGTGGAGAAAAGGGAACCCTCTTACACTTGTGGTGGGAATTCAAACTAGTACAGCCACTATGGAGAATAGTGAGGAGATTCCTTAAAAAACTGGAAATATAACTGCCATAAAGTGAAAGCGAAAGTCACTCAGTCATGCCCAACTCTTTGCGACCCCATGAACTATATAGTCCATGGAATTCTCCAGGCCAGAACTCTGGAGTGGATAGCCTTTCCTATCTCCAGAGGATCTCCCCAACCCAGGGATCAAACCCAGGTCTCCCACAGTGCAGGTGAATTCTTTACCAGTTGAGCCACAGGGAAGTCCAAGAATACTGGAGTGGGTAGCCTATCCCTTCTCCAGTGGATCTTCCCGACTCAGGATCAAACTGGGGTCTCCCTCACTGTAGGCGGATTCTTTACCAGCTAAGGTATCAGAAAAGTCCCTGATAGCTCTATAGTCCCTTAGAACTGCCATACAACCCAGCAATCCCACTGCTGGGCATACACTCCAAGAAAACTAGAATTGAAAAAGACACGTGTACCCCAGTGATCTTTGCAGCACTGCTTACAATAGCTAGGACATGGAAGCAACCTAGATGTCCATTGGCAGGCGAATGGATAAGAAAACATATACACAATGAAATATTACTCAGCTATAAAAAAGAACACATTTGAGTCAGTTCTAATGAGGTGAATGAAACTGGAGCCTATTATACATAGCGAAGTAAGTCAGAAAGAAAAATACGAATACAGTATATTAATGCATATATATGGAATTTAGAAAGATGGTAATGACAATCCTATATGCAAGACAGCAAAACAGTAAAGAACAGACTTTTGGACTCTGTGGGAGAAGGTGAGGGTGGGATGATTTGAGAGAATAACATTGAAACATGTATATTACAATATGTGAAATAGATTGCCAGTCCAGGTTCGATGCATGAGACAGGGTGCTCAGGGCTGAAGCACTGGGATGACCCTGAGGGATGGGATGGGGAGGGAGGTGGGAGGGATGGTACAGGATGGGGAACACATGTACACCCATGGCTGATTCATGTCAACGTATGGCAAAAACCACTACAATATTGTAAAGTAATTAGCCTCCAATTAAAACAAATAGATTAATTTTTAAAATAATAAAATAAAATATTTAAAAATATATTTATATAAATTAACACACTGAAGGTTAAAGATACAAATTCAAACATATATAACAAGCAAATCATAAAATCATGTAACATTTTGAACAAAAATATATTATCAAAATCCATAATTGAAAAATCAACATGAAAGAAAACTGTATGCAGTTTTCTGCATACAGAAATAAAACAGATTCACCTCATGAGTTTTACCATCCTTTTGCTATGCATTTGGGACATCTCTTAGATTAATACAAATGTGAGGTAATGCATGTGGTGATCACATCTGATGACAGAAACAGTTGGGAATATTGTGTGACTAGTTCAATCTGACTATGGAGGCTGGCATGAAACACCTGGTCTAGTCAGCATTTATTATTTATTTATGTGCCCATGACTTCTAACATCATATAGAGAAGTGCATCAGATATTAAATGAATTGTGTTTGCTAATCTTGTCTTGATCAACAGAATGTCTATGGGTAAGTCATTAACCATACTGGATCTATAGGTACTCTCTGATCTTTGCAGCTCCAATACTTACTTACTTCAATTTTGATAGATTGTGATAGTTACCACTGTGCATTTAAAATAACTCAGAAACTTACAGTAGAAATAATTTTTAAATTATTGAAATATACTAAAAATTAAATGTGTCCAAATTAAATCTAAATTAGTATCATGCTTTCACGTACCAATGATGAGTTCTTCTAAATTAAAAAGCAACACAAAGAGTCAGTCATATTCTACTGAACTTCAGAACAGAGGATGATGTATTAATTTTGTAAAAAGTACAAAGGTAACATGAGAAGTGGTGAGTTTTGGTTTTGGGCAAGTCACTTTAACATCTCCAAGCTTCACACCTTAAAAATGGAGATAATACACTTACCTCAGAGTACTATCCTGGGGTTTAAATGAGAAATGTACAGAATGATGATAATTAAACAACAGATATTTTTACAAATGTAAGATAATATTATGCATTCAGTTCAGTTCAGTCACTCAGTCATGTCCGACTCTTTGTGACCCCATGAATCACAGCACGCCAGGTCTCCCTGTCCATCACCAACTCCCAGAGTTCACCCAGACTCATGTCCATCGAGTCAGTGATGCCATCCAACCATCTCATCCTCTGTCGTCCCCTTCTCCTCCATCCCCCAATCCCTTCCAGCATCAGTCTTTTCCAATGAGTCAACTTTTCACATGAGGTGGCCAAAGTACTGGAGTTTCAGCTTTAGCATCATTCCTTCCAAAGAAGTCCCATGGCTGATATCCTTCAAAAGGGACTGGTTGGATCTCCTTGCAGTCCAAGGGACTCTCAAGAGTCTTCTGCAACACCACACTTCAAAAGCATCAATTCTTCAGCGCTCAGCCTTCTTCACAGTCCCACTCTCACATCCATACATGACCACAGAAAAGACCATAGCCTTGACTAGACGGACCTTTGTTGGCAAAGTAATGTCTCTGATTTTCAATATGCTGTCTAGGTTGATCATAACTTTTCTTCCAAGGAGTAAGCGTCTTTTAATTTCATGGCTGCAGTCACCATCTGCAGCGACTTTGGAGCCCCCAAAATAAAGTCTGACACTGTTTCCACATCTATTTCCCATGAAGTGATGGGACCAGATGCCATGATCTTACTTTTCTGAATGTTGAGCTTTAAGCCAACTTTTTCACTCTCCTCTTAGCTATATTATATATCAGTTTTGTACATCTTGGGGCTTCCCTTGTGGCTCAGCTGGTAAAGAATCCACCTGCAATGTGGGAGACCTGAGTTTGATTCCTGGGTTGGGAAGATCCCGTGGAGAAGGGAAAGACTACCCACTCCAGTGTTCTGGCCTGGAGAATTCCATGGACTGTATAGTCCATGGGGTCACAAAGAATCAGATATGACTGACTTTCACTCACTTTGTACATCTTTATTAGCAATAATACCTGAAGGTCTCCAGATAACTTCATCAAAACTGAAATTATGTTTTGAAATTTATAATACAAAATTTCAGATTAAAGCTGCCATCAATTCAAAACACCTAGATAGTTTGGAAGGCTCACATGGGGCAAATTCCCTATCTGAAGCTTAACAATATACTAGCTTCTAATAGTGTGGATTTGTAAATAATTTATATATTTGAGAGAGATCATTATATAAGAAATACTTCATCATCTTCCAAATTTGTCCCTATTTCATTACTTGATTTTATTACTATATTTGATTATTTGGTTTTGATTTTACATTATATATGGTACTACAACTATTTAAAATAATGCGCTGAGCTAGATGCTACAATGGCAGCAATGTAACAGAAAATAGGAAGATAAAAATACAGCATAGTCAATGGCCTCCACAGACTTTATTTTCAGGGGAAAGATAGATATTCCAAATCAAACAAATGAAGTAAATGTATTTTAGAGAAAATGTGGAGTACAGTCAGAATACAGAAATAACTGAACTCAGAATTTCAAGTCAGAAAATGTTATCTTGTCACCTCATTTAAACTTGGGGCCTGGTAGCAAGGTTCAGGACAGGCTGGTCATCTTAAACTAGGAGGTTTGAGCACAAGATGAACAGACACTATTATGCCAAGACTTGAATGGCTGTAAGATAAGGCAGAATAGGAACATTAGCTGTGGAAATTTGAATTGTTAGGATAGGAACTCCAGGTAACTAAAAGAAGGACTAATGATTAGAGACACAGTGTTCAAGTACGAAATACAGACAGGTTTGGGAAGCAAATGCATCAGTGACTAGTATGAGGTTATGGAACAAGGTGGCAGAAATTCAATAAATGGTCAAAATAAAAGTTAAAAATAAAGTCCAAGGATTTTGGGTTAAAAAATAAGAGGTTAGAATATATTAATTAATTAGTTCTTTATCCATTAAACATTTACAGATAATCCAATCAATCAGAACTTGAGGAAACATAGATAAAAATAAACAAGTCTTGCTACAGAAGAATTTCTTCTATAAATGTTTATTGAAATTTATTCCCAGGGCTGTGGTGCCCATGTGTTAGACCAAATGGTAGGCATGATATTTACCCCTTGAAGTTTATATCTTAATGGCAGCAAACAAATAAATGGAAATAAGATGGAGAAAAACATAATTCAGAAAGACACATGCACCCCAGTGTTCACTGCAGCTCTGTTTACAGTAGTCAGGACATGGAAGCAGCCTAAATGCCCATCAATGGAGGAATGAATAAAGATGTGGTACATATATACCATGGAATAGTACTCAGTCGTAAAAAGAATAAAATAATGCCCTTTGCAACAACATGGATGGGCCTAGAGATTGTTGTACTGAATGAAGTAAGAAAGACACAGAAAGACAAATATCATAAGATATCACTTAGATGTAGAATCTAAAAAAATGATACAATAAACTTTTTTTAGAAAACAGAAGTAGAGTGACAGATGTAGAAAACAAACTTATGGTTACCAAGGGATAAGGGTGGAGGATAAACAGAGATTGGGGCTGATATATATTTGTTTTTGTTTAGTCGCTAAATCATGTGACCCCAGGCTCCTTTGTCTATTGGATTTGCCAGGAAAGAATATTGGAGTGAGTTGTCATTTCCTTCTCCAGGGGATTTTCCTGACCCAGTGTAGAACCCATGTCTCTGCAGTAGAAGGTGGCTTCTTTACCACTGAGTCACCAGGGAAGCCCTTGATATATATTCACAATATATTAAATAGATAACTGAGTAGACTCTGCTGTATATCACAGGGAACTCTACTCAGTACTCTGAAACAGCCTATATGGGAAAAAAAATCTAAAAAAAAAAAAAAAAAACAAAGGGTGGATATATGTATATGTAAAACTAATTCACTTTGCTGTACATCTAAAATTAACACAACATTGTAAATCAACTATACTCCAATAAAAATTTATTTTTTAAAAAAGCATATGTGAACCACCACAAAAAGCAGAAGCATTTAGGAGATCTTAGAGAAAATAAAATGCAGGCATTTGTCACATATATGCAAACTACGAATATACCTAGAATACACTTGGTGGATGAGTTTCCCAGGTGACTCAGTGGTAAAGAACCCGCCTGCCAATGCAGGAGATGCTGTTTTGATCCCTGGGTTGGGAAGATCCCCTGGAGAAGAAAATGGCAACCCACTCCAAGTGTTGTTGCTTGGAGAATCCCATGGACAGAGGAGCCTGGTGAGCTATACACTCCAGGTAGTCACAAAGAGTTGGACACAAGTGAGCAACTAAACAACTACAGCAACACACCTGGTGGATGGTGTGAAAGTGTTAGTAGCTCAGTTGTGTTTGACTTTGTGACTCCATGGACCATAGCCTGCCAGGCTCCCCTGTCCATGGAAATCTCCAGGCAAGAATACTGGAGTGGGTTGCCATTCCTTTCTCCAGGGGATCTTCTTGACCCAGAGATCAAACCCAGATCCTATATATTTATTGACTAATGAAATAAATAGATTATTAATGAATGAAACAATATACAGACAGGTGGAACGATAATGAAAAGGGTTAAAAAGGAAGGGGTATATATACATATATTTCAACAAATATCATGAATACAATGATCAAAAATTCAAGATTTTCTGAAATAGCTTGTCCTGTAGTTCCCCAAAGATACTCCTGCTTGCCAGGCACATATTGATGATTTGCTTTAAAATTTTGATCCTTTTAAGCATACTGCTGCTGCTAAGTCACTTCAGTCGTGTCCGACTCTGTGTGACCCCATAGACAGCAGCCCACCAGGCTCCCCCGTCCCTGGGATTCTCCAGGCAAGAACACTACGGAGTGGGTTGCCATTTCCTTCGCCAATGCATGAAAGTGAAAAGTGAAAGTGAAGTCGCTCAGTCGTGTCCGACCCTTAATGACCCCATGGACTGCAGCCTACCAGGCTCCTCCGTCCATGGGATTTTCCAGGCAAGATTACTGGAGTGGGGTGCCATTGCCTTCTCCCCTTTTAAGCATAGTGAGAAGAAAAGTGAGGTTTGATGCCAAGGCAAGCCTCTGAGGCAGAACTCCTCTGAAGAAGGGCCCATTTGGTCTCAGAATACTGGTGTGAGCTTGTAGTTGGAGACACATGGAGGTCCTTGAGGGTCAGAAGGCAGGGGTCAGTGAGGTTATAGCTAAAGGATTCATTGCTGGCTTGCCAGCTACCTAACTCCTCCTTCCCCACCCCACCTCCCAGTGATTACACCTCAAATACTAGAAAGTTGTCTGGGAGTTTAAACACAGAACTACTGCAAAAATGATTTTTCAATTCTCTCTCTGCTATCCAATGCATAAAATAATGACTCAGAAAAATGAGCTTAGTACCTTCAGTAACATCCATCAAGAAGAGCCCAAGGCTTCACCCAGAATTCTTTACAATTTCTTGCACCATTTGTTCATAGTTTAATTAGATTAGCAAGCAAATTATTGTCAATTACACAGTTTCTGACAAAAGTAATCGCATACATAGACACTATGTTGAGATGAGTTGTTTCTGCAATAGATAATTGTCTTTCTCTCACAACTCACTCCTACAGTATTTCAAAATTAAAATCCCACACACTAAGCTGCACCACAGTAATGCATCAAATGTCATTTGCTGCTTCTCACATTTAATTTAATTTTTAATGTCTACAGTTGAAATTACTCTAAATTTGTAATAATATTACAGAAATTAATGTTTTTTCCTGAATCTGTGATATACGATAGTGGAGAGAGGAATTCGAAACAATATTTGATTAAAATATTAGAGATTTTGATCTTCTGAATAACCTCAAGACATAAAAAATATCCCACAGTTATAAAAAATAAAAATCTGGTATTACAATGGGAGCCTATTTTGGTTTATCTTAGTATCTCATAAACATTGGAATATTTAGCAGTTAGAAGTATGTGCATGTGTGCTAAGTCACTTTGGTCATGTTTGAATCTTTGCAAGCCTGTGGACCACTACCTGCCAGGCTTCTCTGTCCATGGGATTCTCCAGGCAAGAATACTGAAGTGGGTTGCCGTGCCCTCCTCCAGGGGATCTTCCTGACCGAGGGATCGAACCCACGTCTCTTGTGTCTCCTGCATTAGCAGGTGGGTTGTTTTTTGTTTTTTGTTTTTACCATCAGTGCCACTTGGGAAACCCTAATTAGAAGTACAGCTTAACATAAAGAGTAGCCATAACAAACTTGGGGGAAAAAAATCTATTAACAGTTGTAAGTATGCTTTTCATTTAATCTTAGACCAAGTCAGTAATTAGAATATACACAGAATTGAGAATTTATAAGTCAAGTCCCTATAATTTTCTATAGCTATACTAATTGTTAATCATTAGAACTAGCTTTAAATATTCCTGATTAATGATTATTCACTTTGATAAGCAGGCCCCTGAAAGTCAACCATCAGCAATGAATTATGATTTTCAAAGGACTTGCTTCTAAGGCTGATGCCAAATCCATCCAGTCTATAATATAACAAAGATAAAATTCTTTAATCAGTAGAAATCCATATAGTGTGTATATGTATATGTGGTGTGTGTGTGTTTCAGTTTGTATAATTTCTATTGACCTATATTGATGTTAGACAATTCTTTCTACTACTGAATTGAGTCTACTGAAGAGACTATTAGAGGCTTCATCTTTGTTAGTGTTGTTCATTTCTAACATTGCCTTTGGATTTTTTCTTAAATTTTCCACCTTTTTGTTGAAATTAGCCATTTAATCGTGTATGCTCTTTACCTTTTCCCATGGAAACTGTTAACCTATTAAACACAGTTATTTTAAGTTTACTGTCATATCATTCCAACTATTATATCATGATTGTGTTATCTCTTGGAAGGTATAACTTTAGCTTGTGTTTTCATATGCTTTCTAGTTTTTCATTGTTATTGAAAGCTGGACTTCTTGTATAGTATAATAAAGACTGAAGTAAGTAGCTTTATACCTGGAAATGGGCATACTTTTCTTTAATCAAGGCCTGTAGTGAGCAGATTTGATTGACTCTAATTAAAAGTTGGGCTGGGTGTGTTTTTTGTTGTTACTATAGTTACCTTAGTGCACTGGAGGCTTCAAATTCCTCTAAATAATTACTTTGCATTTAGAGTAAAGGCTAGGTTTTCATAGGTTTTTAAATTTTTTTGGTCCTCAGTGCCTGCTGCTCTGTTAGTTTTAGGCCTTGGCACTGCATCTCAGAAGTGGTCTGTCTCTAGCAGGATTACTTATTAAATTTAAAGCTTTATAATTTAGAACAGTTTGAAGTTCACAGAAAAACTGAGAATATAGAGATTTCCCATATGCATGCATAGTCTCCCCCATTATCAACATCATTTACCAGAATGGTATGTTTGTTACCAAGGATAAATCTACATTGACATATCGTAATCACTCAAAGTCCAGAGTTCACCTTAGATATCACTCAATAATATGCATTCTACGGAAAAGAATATAATGACATTTATCCATTATTATCATGCAGAGTATTTTTATTGTCTAAAAATTCTCTGTACTCTGCCTGTTCATTCTTCTTGCCACCCTTGAGATATTGTTTTTATTCTACGCCTGTTGGCCTGCTAGGGGCTGGGGTAGGAGTATTCTATGTTTGAATAAAGCCTCAGTCTTTATTTCTGCTGGCCTTCCACCAGCCAAAGGGGTTTTTGGCGTTTCTTGTTTGTTTCCCTCTCTCTCTTGTTTTACCTCACCTGCAAGGAATCTCCACCAATGACCTAAGGGCAGCATTTGTTGCCCTCCCAGCAGATTAAGCTTTTGTTCAGTAAGGAGGTGGAATGAGTATCTCAGCATTGCCCCCCAGCTAAGCCCCACTGGCAGCTGCTATTCCCCACCCCTCCTGTTTTGTACCAAGAGGGAGTCTAAGAATTATCCTTTTTCAGGTGTGAGCACCAGTGAAGTTTGTGAGAGAAAAACCTGGAAAAAAGATGAGGATACCACTTATATCTATAATCCCAAGATGTTCACCTCTCTCACAGCATACTGTGCAGTGAGCCATGTACTCTAGCTGAATTCCTATTATGGAGTATCCATGTCTTATCAAAACTAGTGCTCCAATCTTTTCTTTCCTTGCTTCTCCTTAGATTTTGGGCCAGTTTGTTGCTGTGCAAGGTCAGCACTCCAATAGACCCAAAGATTATTATGCATTTTGTATTTGTTTGTTTTTTTCTTCACCCTAAGATTAGGAATATCACTCTTTGCAGCTCCCTACATCTCTCAATAAAAACAAAAGGTGGGCTGAACCCCAGAAGCAAGGTAGCGGGCTCTGGTGCTGGTATGAAAGGGGAATGCAGTGCAAGCATCAGGTAGTGGAAGAAGAAACAATGTTTCACTTCTTCAGAAAGCCTATGGAATCTAAAAAACCGTCAGTACCAGAAACAGAAGCAGATGGATTTGTCCTTTTAGAGATCAAGCCCTGAGCCTTTGGAGTGGGATCACTGACTTCAAGACCCTAGACTACCAGAGAACTAACCCTCAGATCAGATCAGATCAGTCGCTCAGTTGTGTCTGACTCTTTGCGACCCCATGAATCGCAGCACGCCAGGCCTCCCTGTCCATCACCAACTCCCGAAGTTCACCAAGACTCAGTCCATCGAGTCAGTGATGCCATCCAGCCATCTCATCCTCTGTCGTCCCCTTCTCCTCTTGCCCCCAATCCCTCCCAGATCAGAATCTTTTCCAATGAGTCAACTCGTCGCATGAGGTGGCCAAAGTACTAGAGTTTCAGCTTTAGCATCATTCCTTCCAAAGAAATCCCAGGGCTGATCTCCTTCAGAATGGACTGGTTGGATCTCCTTGCAGTCTAAAGGACTCTCAAGAGTCTTCTCTAACACCATAGTTCAAAAGCATCAGTTCTTCAGCTCTCAGCCTTCTTCACAGTCCAACTCTCACATCCATACATGACCACAGGAAAAACCATAGCCTTGACTAGATGAACCTTTGTTGTCAAAGTGTATCAAATAGTGAGAACTCACACAGAGGAAACCACTTGAATACAAGACCTGGCATCACCCAACCACCCATAGCACCCTGTGCAGGATGCCTCATCTAAACAACAAACAAAACAAAAATACAAACCCAGTCATCAGCATAGAGGATTACCACCTCATTGAGCCTTGCCTATCAGAGGAAAAACAAAAACAAACAAACAAAAACTCAGCACAAATCTCACCCTATATAAAGCTTACACAAACCACTGGACCAACTTTAGGAGGGCAGAAACCAAAAGGAAGAAAGAATTCAACCTTGAAGCCTGGGAAAAGGAGACTCAAACACAATAAGTTAAAAAAAATAATAATAATGAAAAGGTAGAGAAATACCACACAAATGAAACAACAAACTAGAAACACAGAACTCTCAAATAAATGAAGGGGAAACAGGCAAACTACCTGCAAAATAATTCAGAATAATGATAGTAAAGATGATCAAAAATCTTGAAAACAGAATGAAGAAAATGCAAGAATCAATTAACAAAGACATAGAAAAATAAATAATAAACATACAGAGATAAACAACACAATTACTGAAATTAAAAATACTTTATAAGGAATCAATAGCATCATATTTGAAGCAGAAGAATGAAGCAGTGAGTTGGAAGATAAAATGGTGGAAATAACTTCTGAAAAGCAGAATAAAGAAAGAAAAAAAAAAGAACTGAGAATAGTCTCAGAGACCTCTGGGACAATACCAAACTCACAAACATTTGAACTATAGGGGTCCCAGAAGAAGAAGAGAAAAAGAAAGGGTATGAGAAATATTTTGAAAAGATCATAGTTGAAAATTTACCCAACATGGAAAAGGAAATAGTCAATCAAATCCAAGAGGCACAGAGTCCCATACAAGATAAACCCAAGGAGAAACATGCCAAAACACATACTAATCAAACTATAAAGACTAAACACAAAGGAAGAATCTAAAAAGCAGCAAGGGAAAAGCAACTAATAATATACAAGGGAAACCCCATATGCTTAACAGCTGATCTTTCAGCAGAAACTCTGCAGGCCAGAAGGCAATGGCAGGATATATTTAAAATACTGAAGGGGAAAAATCTACAATTGAGATTATTATACCTGGCAAGAATGTCATTCAAAATTGATGGAGAAATAAGAAGCTTTTCAGACAAGCAAAAGTTAAGAGAATTCAGTACCACCAAACCAGCTTTACAGCAAATGTTAAAGGGACTTATATAGTCAAAAAATACAAGAGATTAAAAAGATCTACAAAATCAACCCCAAACAATTTAGAAAATGGTAATAGGAACATATATATCAATAATTACTTTAAATGTAGACAGATTAAATGTTCCAAGCAAAACATAGACTGACTGAATGGATACAAAAACAAGACCCATATATATGCTGTCTACAAGAAACCCACTTCAGACCTCAAGACACATAGACTAAAAGTGAGAGGATGGAAAGACATATTCCATGCAAATGGGAAGCAAAAGAAAGCTGGAGAAGCAATCCTCATATCAGACGAATAGACCTTAAAATAAAGAAGATTACAAGAGATAAGGAAGGACACTACATAATGATCAAGGGATCAGTCTAAGAGGAAGACATAACAATTGTAAACATCTATACACCCAATATAGGAGCACCTCAATAATAAGACAAACACTAACAGGCATAAAAGGACAAATTGACAGTAACACAATAATAGTAGGAGACTTTAACACCTCACTCACACCAATGGACAGATCATCAAAACAGAAAATTAAACAGGAAACATAAGTCTTAAATGATACATTAGATGAGATGGATCTCACTGATATCTTCAGAACATTCCATCCAAACACAGAAGAATACACCTTCTCAAGTGCATGTGGAACATTCTCCAGGATAGACCACATTTAGGGTCACAAACCAAACTTCAGTAAATTTAAGAAAATTGAAAGCATATCAAGCATCTTCTCTGACCATACTGCTATGAGACTAGATATCAATTATGAGGAAAAAAACTACAAAAAAGCACAAACACATGGAGATTAAATAATACCTTTCTAAATTACCAATAGGTTACTGAAAAAAGCAAAGGGGAAATAAAAAAAAATTTCTAGAAACAAATGACAATGAAAACACAACAACTCAAAACCTATGGGATGCAACAAAAGCAGTTCTAAGAGGGAAGTTTATAGCAATACAATCCTACCTCAAGAAACAAGAAAAACATTGAATAGACAACCTACCTTTACACATAAAACAACTGGAAAAAGAAGAGCAAATAAACCCCAAAATTAGTAGAAAGAAAGAAATGATTTAAAAGCAGAGCAGAAATAATTGGAAAAGAAAGGAAAGAAAAGATAGTAAAGATTAATAAAACTAAAAGCTGATTCTTTGAGAAGATAAACAAAATTGACAAACTTTTAGCCAGACACATCAAGAAAAAAAGAGAGAAGAATCAAATCAACAAAATTAGAAATAAAAAAGAGAGGTTACAGCAGACAATGCAGAAATACGAAGGATTATAAGAAACTATTATGAACAACTATATGGCAATAAAATGGAAAACCTGAAAGAAATGGACAGATTCTTAGAAAAGTTCAGTCTTGAACCAGGAAGAAATAGAAATTATGAACAACCCAATTACGAGCATTGAAATTGAAACTGTGATTTAAAAAAATCTCTGAAAAAACAAAAGCCCAGGACCAGATGGCTTCACAGGAGAATTCTATCAAACATTTAGAGAAGAGTTAATGCCTATCCTTCTATATCTTTCAAAAAATTGCAGAGAAAGGAACACTTCCAAACTCATTCTATGAGGCGACCATCACCCTGATACCAAAACCAGACAAAGAAAACACATACAAAAAGAAAACTGCAGGCCAATATCACTGATGAACATAGATGCAAAAATCCTCAACAAAATGTTAGCAAACAGAATTCAACAACACATCAAAAAGCTCATACACCGTGATCAATTTGGATTCATTCCAGGGATGCAAGGATTCTTCAATATATGCAAATCAATCAGTGTGATATACCATATCAACAAATTAAAAGATTAAAACCATATAATAATCTCAATAGATGCAGAAAAAGCCTTTGAAGAAATTCAACCCCCATTTATGATTAAAACTCTTCAAAAACTGGGCATAGAAGGAACCTACATCAACATAGTAAAGGCCATATATGATAAGCCTACAGCAAACATTATTCTCAATGGTAAAAAAAAAATGGAAGCATTCCCCTTAAGATCAGGAGCAAGACAATGGTGTCCACTTTCACTACTATTATTCAACACAGTTTTGGAAGTCCTAGCTACATCAATCACAGAAGAAAAGGAAATAAAAGGAATCCAGATTGGAAAAGAAGAAGTAAAGTTCTCACTGTTTGCAGATGACATAATACTGTACATAGAAAATCGTAAAGAAATAAAAAAAAATCATGAAAATTACTAGAGCTAATCAGTGAATTTAGCAGAGTTGCAGGATACAAAATCAATACTCAGGGAAATCACTTGCATTTACTTTCGCATGGAGGGATGGCCCCCCCCTCGGGGGGGGGGGGGGGGGGGGGGGATACATTCTAACAATCAGAAAGAGAAATTAAGGAATCAATCCCATTCACCATTGCAACAAAAATAATTAAATATCAAGGAATACACTTACCAGGAGACAAAACAACTGTACACAGAAGATTATAAAATACTGATGAAAGAAATCAAAGATGACATAAACATATGGAGATATATTCCGTGTTCCTGGTTAGGAAGAATCAATCAATATTGCAAAAATGACTATATTATCAAAAGCAATCTAAAGATTCAATACAATCCTTATCAAACTACCAATGGCATTTTTCACTGAACTAGAACAACAAATTTCACAATTCATATGAAAACACAAAAGACACCAAATAGGCAAAGCAGTCTTGAAAAAGAAGATTGGAGCTGAAGGAATCAACTTTCTTGACCTCTAATTATACTACGAAGCTACAGTCATCAAGACAGTATGGTACTGGCACAAAAACAGAAATATAGACCAATGGAACAAGATATGGAGAAGGCAATGGCACCCCACTCCAGTACTCTTGCCTGGAAAATCCCATGGATAGAGAAGCTTGGTGGGCTGCAGTCCATGGGGTCGCTAAGAGACGGACACGACTGAGCGACTTCCCTTTCAATTTTCACTTTTCACTTTCATGTATTGGAGAAGGAAATGGCAACCCACTCCAGTGTTCTTGCCTGGAGAATCCCAGGGATGGAGGAGCCTGGTGGGCTGCCGTCTATGGGGTTGCACAGAGTCGGACGCGACTGAGGCGACTTAGCAGCAGCAGTAGCAGGAACAAGATAGAAAGCTCAGAAATAAACCCATGCACTTATGTGTATCTTATTTTAGACAAAGGAGGCAAGAATATACAGTGGGGCAAAGACAGCCTCTTCAATAAATGGTGCTGGGAAAATTGGACATTTACATATAAAAGATTGAAATTAGAGCACTTCCTAACACCATACACAAAGATAAATTCAAAATGGATTAAAGACCTACATGTAAGACTAGAAACTAAAACTCTTAGAGTAAAACATAGGCAGAGCACTCAATGACATAAATCAAAGCAAGATCCTGTATAACCCACCTCTTAGAGTAATGAAAAATAAACAAGTGGGACAGATTATACTTAAAAGCTTTTGCACAGCAAAGAAAAGTATAAGCATGGTGAAAAGGCAACCCTCAGAATGGGAGAAAATAATAGCAAATGAAACAGCTGACACAGGATTAATTTCTAAAACATACAAGCAGCTCATATAACACAATACCAAAAAAACAAACAACCCAATCAAAGAGTGGGAAAAAGACCTAAACAGACATTTCTTCAAAGAAGACATACAGATGGCTAACAAGCACATGAAAAGATGCTCAACATCGCTCATTATTAAAGAAACACAAATCAAAACTACAATGAGATATCACCTCACACCCGTCAGAATGGCCATCACCAAAAAGTCTATAAGCAATAAATGCTGGAGAGGGTGTGGAGAAAAGGGAATGCTCTTGCACCGTTGGTGGGAATGTAAATTGATACAGCCACTATGGAAGAGGGTATGGAGATTCCTTAAAAATAACTAGGAATAAAGCCACCATATGACCCAGCAATCCTACTCCTAGGCATATACCCTGAGGAAACCAAGACTGAAAGAGACACATGTATCCCATTGTTCATTGTAGCACTATTTACAGTAGCTAGAACATGTCAAGCCAGTAGCTCCCAGTATTTGAAATAATTTGGAAAATAAAACTATAGTGCTTAGGATAGGGAAGAATTTGCTTAATAAATATGATTTTTTTTAAAATTTTTTAAGAAGGCAACTATACCTCTTTGAATTTTTGAAAATTTTTGTTACCTTTTTCTTTTTTCTTTTTGACAATTGCTTCTATTGACTTGCTATAAATAGACAAATAATATATTGTAGTTGGGAGTTTCAAAAGTAGAGAATAGAAAGGTAAAATATAACAATAACTTTGAAACAATCATTACTGAGCAAAATTTTATCTTCTTTTACCTTACATTCCAAAATTCTTATATTTTATAGATATTTATGCTGCTGCTGCTAAGTCACTTCAGTTGTGTATGACTCTGTGTGACCCCATAGATGGCAGCCCACCAGGCTCCCCCATCCCTGGGATTCTCCAGGCAAGAACACTGAAGAGGGTTGCCATTTCCTTCTCCAATGCATGAAAGTGAAAAGTGAACATGAAGTAGCTAGTCATGTCCGACCCTCAGTGACCCCATGGACTGCAGCCTATCAGTCTCCTCTGTCCATGGGATTTTCCAGGTAAGAGTACTGGAGTGGGGTGCCATTGCCTTCTCCACATAAATATTTATACAC
This sequence comes from Tragelaphus eurycerus, assembly GCA_935064755.1. Lineage (NCBI taxonomy): Eukaryota > Metazoa > Chordata > Mammalia > Artiodactyla > Bovidae > Tragelaphus > Tragelaphus eurycerus. The sequence continues at coordinate 11,655,270 of CAKXYN010000012.1, forward strand.
AGACACAAATGCATATCAACAGGGAAAGATACTACACACAGTGTTGTCATTAGCCTGAGAAAAATATTTGCTGTTCAGTTGCTAAATCTTATCTGATTCTTTGTGACCCCCTAGATAAGTGTGATAAGCCTCTTGGTAAATTTGAAAGAGGAGAGTGGAAAAAACCTGGCTTAAAATTCAGAATTCAAAAAAACTAAGCATGGCATCCAGTCCCATCACACTTCTGGCAAATAAATGGGGGAAAAAGTGGAAACTGTGGCAGATTTTATTTTCTTGGACTCCAAAATCATTGCTGATGGTGACTGTAGCCATGAAATCAAAAGACACTTGCTGCTTGGAAGAAAAGTGAAAGTGAAAGTGAAGTCGCTCAGTCGTGTCCGACTCTTTGCGACCCCATGGACTGTAGCCTACTAGGACCATGACAAACTCAGACAGTATATTAAAAAGCAGAGACATCATTTTGCCAACAAAGGTCTGGACTGCAGCACATCAGAAAAATATGGTGAACTAATAAATGTTATTTCTATCTACTACTTTGGAAAAGGCAATGGCAACCCACTCCAGTACTCTTGCCTGCAAAATCCCATGGACAGAGGAGCCTGGTAGGCTTTAGTCCATGGGATCGTGAAGAGTTGGACACGACTGAGCGACTTCACTTTTACTTTTCACTTTCATGCATTGGAGAAGGAAATGGCAACCCACTCCAGTGTTCTTGCCTGGAGAGCCTCAGGGATGGGGGAGCCTGGTGGGCTGCCGTCTATGGGGTCGCACAGAGTCGGACACGACTGAAGTGACTTAGCAGCAGCTATCTACTACTAATTTAATAAAGCTTTCTCCCCAGATAAGCAGAAATTACTTTAGGATTTCCTAATTTGTTTTTAAGTAGCTGTTAAAAGAAGTAATAATAGCTCTTATCATCTGTGGGAACCCCTGGAGAAATTGTACAGGTAGCTTGCCCCAGGCCAAAGTTAATTAGTGAGTCACGGGAGAGTCCAATTTCCAGTCTGGTGGATTGGTCTCTTCATTTTCCTCTCAGCAAAGAAATCCTTATTTAAGATTCTTGAAATTTTAAATTAATTTTCAAATATTAAAATGGCTCAGTGATAAAGAACCTGCCTGCCAAAGCAGGAGACACAAGGGATGTGGGTTCAATCCCTGGCTGGGATAAGAAGCCCTGGAGGAGAAAATGGCGACCCACTCCAGTGTTCTTTGCAAGAAAATCCCGTGGACAGAGGAGCCTGGCAGGCTAGAGTCCATGGGGTCATAGAGTCAGACATGACTGAGCAACTGAGCACACATGCACACATTAATGTGAGTATCCCACCATCTTTCTCTGTATTGTCCCTTTGGTTTTTATTGGTCCAAAATACTGTTCTCCAAACATGTGACTTAAATAGAAACCAAAGCTGAATGGTTAGGATCCGTAATTGTAGCAAAGTTGCTTTGGCAGTGCCAGAGGCTAGTTCATCCTAACCTGGTGAATGGCTTTGATTCTGGCGATGCAGCAAAGCCTCCTATAGAACAATGCTTTTCAGGCTTCAGGTTAAATAGGCAGAGTGACAATATAAAGCCTTGACAACTCCTTTCTCAATTTTGATCCAGTTCATTGTTCTATGTCTGGTTCTATCCATTGATTCTTAACTTGCATATAGGTTTCTCAGAAGATAGTAATGTGGTCTGATATTCTCAGTTCTTTAAGAACGTTCCACAGTGTGTTGTGATCCACACAGCAAAAGGCTTTAAAGTAGCCAATGAAGCAGTAGATGTTTTTTCTGGAATTCCCTTGCTTTCTCTATGATCCAGTGGATGTTGGAAATTTGATCTCTGGTTATCACTGTGCTTATTTAACATACATGCAGAGTACATCATGAGAAATGGGTTGGATAAATCACATGCTGGAATCAAGACTGACGGGAGAAATAACAATCTCAAATATGCAGATCCATTCTAATGGAGGAAAATGAAGAGGAACTAAAGAGCCTCTTGATAAGTGTGAAAGAGAAGAGTGAAAAAATCTGGCTTAAAACTAAGCATTCAAAAAACTAAGAGCATGGCATCCAGTTCCATCACTTCATGGCAAATAGATGGGGGAAAAGTGGAAACTGTGGCAGATTTTATTTTCTCCAAATAAAATTTGACTCCAAAATCATTGCTGATGGTGACTATAGCCATGAAATTAAAAGATGCTTGCTCCCTGGAAGAAAAGCTATGACAAACCTAGACAGCATATTGAAAAGCAGAGACATCACTTTGCCAACAAAGGTCTGTATAGTCAAAGCTATGGTTTTTATCAGTAGTCATGTAGGGATATGAGAGCTGGACTGTAAAGAAGGCTGAGTGGCAAAGAATTTATGTTTTTGGACTGTGGTGTTGGAGAAGACTTTTGAGAGTCCATTGGACAGCAAGGAGATCAAACCAGTCAATCCTAAAGGAAATCAGTCCTGAATATTCACTGGAAGGACTGATGCTGAAGTTGAAGCTCCAGTACTTTGGTCACATGATGGAAAGAGCCAACTCATTGGAAAAAACCCTGATGCTGGGGAAAATTGAGGGCAGGAGAAGGGGTAACAGAGGATGAGATGGTTGGATGGCATCACCAACTCAATGGACATGAGTATGAGCAACTCTGGGAGATAGTGAAGAACAGTGAAGCCAGGCATGCTGCAGTCCACTGGGTAGCAAGGAGTCAGACAGGACTTAGCAACTGAACAACAGACTTCATATGGATATCAACAACCAAATTTTTTTCAAATCATGAACTTTAGTGGATGTGGCAAAACCTAAGATCCTACAGTTCTCAGAAGCTCTACTGGTCTGGAGGTCATGTATTGAAAGCATTTTTTTAAAACAATAGAACTCATATTTAGAAATTTTTATACCTAACTGGAATTCCTCGGGAGTCCAATTGGTTAGGACTCAGAGCTTTCAGTGTCATGGCCCGAGTTCAATCCCTGGTCGAGGTTATCCTGCAAACTGAAAAGCATGACCAAAAAAATAAATTAATATACAATAAATACAAATCAGTGTCTTTTTACCAAAGGCCTAAGAGTTTGGGCTAGTATCAGTGTTTTCTAAAAGGTCCAAATGTGGTTCTAATGCACACTTAGGGGTAAGAATCATTTCTGTGCGTATGTTTTTCAAAGTGTTGGCAAAAGTATATAGCTCAATTTTTATATTAAACTGCATGGTATACATTTTATTTATTCAGCAAATTCTCTGTAAAATTATTGGATAAAACAAGTCCTTTTTGAAATATGATGAACTATGATATGATAATATTTTAAATTCACATGCTTATATAGCATTTTTAAGTAGGACATAATTTTTAGAATTTCTTTCATTGAAGTGAAAGTCATTTTGAATGTCTCTTTTTTTTTGTTTGTTAAGGGGAAGAAATTGGTCTTTGAGATGAGACAGTGAAGTTTAAAGTTCTGATAATTTAGAAATCTTTAGAGGTGACCTAATTAAGTTTTAAACCATTATCACAAAACCTCCTACTTCACAAAATTTTTACAGGTTTGAAGATAGTCTCCTTGTAGGATACCATCAGAAAGAGATTCTTTTGCTATTAAAAGTTCTATCTATTTTTACCTACTAACTATGAGAACCTTAATGTTTCTCTCAGCTTAACCAAACTTTAGACAGGCTTCTTTTTTTTTTTTTTGCCTCTATGCCACTGATCTACCTCTTCTCAGAGCGTTTATTTTAGAAAACATGTAACTGCAAATTCTGTCTCTACTCTTGAAATATAAATCATTCTAAAATCTTTTTGCCAGTTTTACTACCCAGGACTGTCTTTCTCAAGTCCCTGGAGGCCATCCTTTTGAAATGTCATCATTAAGCTTCCTTCTTTCAGTTTCTGGAAGGTCAGGAGCTTAACATATGTGGGCACCTTGCCTCATGTTGCAACACTACCTCTAATTATACAGATATGAGAGTGTTTACCGTTTCTTTGGAGGAAGCCCGATTAGCAAACATTGATGGCCTATGATTCCCCCCACCCTGTGTCCTAGAATCAATCCCACCCTTATTTCAGAGGAGCTGAATTCAGACTGAGTTCTGGCTCTGCCAGCCTATTGCAGTTGTCTTGAATAAAATCTTCCTTGACTGCTCAACTTTGTCCAGTGTAATTTTCCTTGTGATACCAATCTTAACATTAAAGTTTCAGACTGACTTTAAGAAATGATCTGTTTTCCAGCTTTTCTAACAGAGAAATTATTTGTTCCCTAATCTCTTAGCAACCATTCTACCTAATACCCAAGAGAATCTTTTCTTGTTTAATTGAATTGTTAAGTCTTACCAAACTGCATGTTTATAGCACCTATGCATTGAAGCTGATCAGAGGACTCTAGATAAGCTGGGTGAGTATACACTATAGCACTTATTTAAATTGGGCTTTGAACTGTGAAAAGGAAAGTGGTTTTTTCAGACCTTGTGATGAGCTTTACAATCATGAGTTCCCTTCTGGGATACAGTTAATCATAATCCTTTGTGTCAGATTTTCAGATGGGTTTGAATATTTTGTACTCATAAAGGTCCTCCTTGGTGTTTTTATCTTCCCAGCTGACATGAGGGAATAAACAAACAACAATTGGCTAAGATAGGTTAACCACATTTATTTTTGTCAGCCAGTGCTTTTCCTTTGTTAATATTTATTTTGGACTATTATACTATAAGCCCATGTGAGAAAGGACCACATCTAATCTGTTTATCATTGTAAACAATGTCTAATACAGTGCTAATTGTACACAGACAAAACAGAGTTATAGTGGCAACATGCAAAAATCAAAATTAGAAGTACTCAGACAAAAAGCACTGTGTATTTAGCATATGTGAACTGTTTGAGAAGGATTTATGGGAGTTTAGTTCCCCAAAGATAGCTAGAATGTTTGCTGCTTTACATTTAGAGACCAAATTCCTCAAGCCTTATAGGTTATAGGATTTCTAATTCTATCCTAATAGTAATCACCAATTTTTTATAATTCTGTAAAGATGCAAGTAAAATAAAAGGTCTGTAGAATAAATTCTGTCTGCAGGATTTATATGATCACTGAATAGAGAATTATGATTTCTATTTGTTTCACTTTGTTGACTCTGTTAGAATGTTCTAATTGTTTTAGAGTGTATTCTATCCAATGGAATCCCTTGTTCTCCTCCAAATTCCACTATTGACACAATAAATTAGTACAGTAATAATCACATAGCATTTATTGAAGGAGACTATATTTTAGCCATTATATTAGACACTTAATATTTGTCAATTAATTCAATCTTTGCAACAATCCTCTGAAGTAAATACTATATTTAAGACTATTTATGAGAAAACTGGGTTCAGTAATATTAAATACCATTTCAAACAGCATCCAAATAGCAGAGCCAAAATTCACAATTCTAGTCCAGGTTTATCTAACTCTAAAATTTATTCTTTTTATCCTTTAATATATCATGATTTAAGATATAATTTTTATCTTGTGAGAAAATGATTAAGTAATATTTATAACCTTAGACAAAAATCAAAGTTCTATAAAACGGACTAACTGAGAATAATACAGGCACAGTCATTTTTATTGTTCATACCTGTAAATGATGCTTTCCTAGATCTTTAAAAATATCTCCCCAAGATTATCCCCCCAAATTTCAACAATACAGCTCTTGCTGGGAGGTATTTGTATCTTATTCAGTACTATGATTATTTGTTGTAAAATAAAAAGCCAGGCTCTTTACTTATTATTTATCCTTCTTTATCTAATTTCTGTTCAGGAAACATTTAACAAAACACTACATTCAAATTATTTGACACAGTTCAGAATTCCATTAAGCATTCAGAGCTTTCAAAAGGAAAGTAAAAGTTATTTCATAACGATTTAACTATCAATTTTCTTAGATTCATTTAGCACCAGAAAAACATTTCGATTAATTTGTTGATCTTGATTTTTCTCTGCATTGTCGCACATTGGAAAAATGTCTTTTACTTCTAGATTCTTTAACACGCACACTTAGAATCTGTCATTTTGGTGCGCCAGGAGGTTGTATTATGCCAATATGTTTATGGGTTACATAAAAAATATACAGGTATCAGAAATCAAACCTTTGAGAACCTCATTAAAATTGGCCTCCAAAGTCTGGGTTTCACTAGTGTCACCTATTTTCCCATCCTCTAGCATTCTCCCTCAATCATCCTCTGTACTTCTAACACAGCAGTCAGCTTTGAGTGTTCCCTTTTTAACTGCTACAGTGCACCACATCCCTGGCTGTACAACAAAATCATCTGGGGAATGATTAAGATATACTGATGCCTGGCCTCCACCCCTTGAAGGTTGATGACCCAAGGCATTTAACAACTTTCCAGATAGATCTAAAGTGTAACCAGGATTGAGAACCTCTGGACTTCAACCTGAGCAGGTCTTTTATTTGATTAACTTATGGTGCTTACCCAGACACTTCCTTTGGAGGAAACCTTGTGTTGCCTAAAGAAATATGTTTTAGAACCACTGGAGAGTTGAATATGCCTTCCTTATGACACCATGGAAAGAACTGATCTAAGATACTTTGAGAACATGGTACTAAATTCTATGTACATCCCACCTTTAAGGATCTCTGAGAAAAGAGGACATGTCTTATTCACTCTCAATCCCAATTTTGTCTTTGTAAAATGGGAATTCTTTTTAAAAGATGTTGTGATGATTAAAGAAAACAATCCCATATAAAGTATCCAAAGCTTTGCGGAGATCAATAAGTATGTATTTAAAGGTAGAGAATGAATATTTAACCTAGGTGTAAATAAAGATTATGATTCACTCTATTGATACAAATAACACACGCTTGTCATAAACAATATTTCTATTTACTTTCTTTCTGTAGTTCAGGATACTAAACTAGAAAAGCTCTTTCTGTGTATATTCTCCATTGGAAAAAAGTACATAGCTTCAACAGGCTTCCTAGGTGGTGCAGTGGTAAAGAATCTACCTGCCAATGCAGGAGGTACAAGACTTGCAGGTTCAATCCCTGAGTTGGGAAGACCCTCTGAGTAGGAAATGGCAACCCACTCCACTATTCTTGCTTGGAAAAGTTTCATGAACAGAGGAACCTGGTGAGCAGACATAACTGAGTGACTGAGCACACACATAGAGCTCCAACATAGCCAATGTGCCAATCATTACAGCTGCCCTCCAGTCCTCCACCCCCAACAAATAGATGCCATCTTCATCCTCCTGGATGTGAGAGTTGGACTGTGAAGAGAGCTGAGTGCTGAAGAATTGATGCTTTTGAACTGTGGTGTTGGAGAAGACTCTTGAGAATCCCTTGGACTGCAAGGAGATCCAACCAGTCCATTCTAAAGGAGATCAGCCCTGGGTGTTCTTTGGAAGGAATGATGCTAAAGCTGAAACTCCAGTACTTTGGCCACCTCATGAGAAGAGTTGACTCATTGGAGAAGACTCTGATGCTTGGAGGGATTAGGAGCAGGAGGAGAAGGGGATGACAGAGGATGAGATGGCTGGATGGCATCACCAACTCTATGGGCATAAGTTCGAGTGAACTCTGGGAGTTGGTAATGGACAGGGAGGCCTGGCGTGCTGTGATTCATGGGGTCGCAAAGAGTCGGACACAACTGAGTCACTGAACTGAACTGAACTGAACTCATCCTCCTTAGATTCTAACATCTTGTTCCAGGCAATCCACCCCTCTTCATTGTGCTCTGGTCTGACAGCATGAGTGACATCTTCTTATACAGATGCCCTACAATGTTTAGACAAAGGAAAAAGAAAGAGGTTCAGTTTCTTTTTAAATATTATTTGCTAGTAAGTTTATGTCACAAGTGAAATTATATTTATCTATTTACTTATTCTTGGAAAATTATATTTACTGGAAAATATATTTTTTAAAAAACTTATACAAAGCTAAGATCAAGTGTATATCTTTTCAGTCTGGTGTAGAGAATGTAAAGATAAAATTCGAACAGCTTGTAAAAATAACAACAAGTAATAAATGTTGAACATGATAGAACACCACCATTTTGAACAACCAGCAATTCAGTAATTGATTCATTTTTATTTTGTCCAAATTGTATACCTAAAGGAATGTTCATCTAAATTATATCACTTCCTGAGATTTAAGTAGCTGGTAATATAACCAGTAATGCTGAAGAAGCTGAAGTTGAATGGTTCTATCAAGATCTACAAGACCTTCTAGAACTAACATCCAAAAAACATGTCCGTTTCATTATAGGGGGCTGGAACATAAAAGCAGGAAGTCAAGAAATACTTGGAGTAGATGACAAATTTGGCCTTGGAGTACAGAATGAAGCAGGGCAAATGCTAATAGAGTTTTGCCAAGAGAACACAATGTCATAGCAAACACTCTCTTCCAACAACGCAAGAGAAGACTCTACACATGGATATCACCAGATGGTCAATATAAAAATCATATTGATTATATTCTTTGAAGCCAAAGATGGAGAAGCTCTATACAATCAGCAAAAATAAGACCAGGAGCTGACTATGGTTCACATCATGAACTCCTTATTGCCAAATTCAGACTTAAATTGAATAAAGTAGGGAAAACCCCTAGACCATTCAGGTATGACCTAGATCAAATCCCTTATGATTACACAGTGAAAGTGGAAAATAGATTTAAGGAATTTGATCTGATAGAGTTCCTGAATAATTATGGATGGAGGTTGGTGACATTGTACAGGAGACAGGGATCAAAATAATGCCCAAGAAAAAGAAATGCAAAAAGGCAAACTGGCTGGCTGAAGAGGCCTTACAAATAGCTGTGAAAAGAAGAGAAGTGAAAGGCAAAGGAGAAAAGGATAGATGTAAGCATCTGAATGCAGAGTTCCAAAGAATAGCAGGGAGAGATAAGAAAGACTTCCTCAGTGATCAGTGCAAAGAAATAAGGAAAACAATAGAATGGGAAAGACTAGGGATCTCTTCAAGAAAATTAGAGATACCAAGGGAACATTTTATGCAAAGATGGGCTCAATAAAGGACAGAAAAGTATGGACTTAACAGAAGCAGAAGATACCAACAAGAGGTGGCAAGAATACACAGAAGAACTATACAAAAAAAGATCTTCATGACTCAGATGATCACAATGCTGTGATCACTCACCTAGAACCAGACATCCTGGAATGTGAAGTCAAGTGGACCTTAGGAAGCATCACTATGAACAAAGCTAGTGGAGGTGATGGAATTCAGTTGAGCTATTTCAAATCCTAAAAGATGATGCTGTGGAAGTGCTACACTCAATATGCCAGCAAATTTGGAAAACTCAACAGTGGCCACAGGACTGGAAAATGTCAGCTTTCATTCTAATCCCAAAGAAAGGCAATGCCAAAGAATGCTGAAACTACCGCACAATTGCACTTGTCTCATACACTAGCAAAATAACGCTCAAAATTCTCCAAGCTAGACTTCAACAGTATGTGAACCATGAACTTCCAGATGTTCAAGCTGGATTTAGAAAAGGCAGAGGAAACAGAGATCAAATTGTCAACATTTGTTGGATCATCAAAAAAGGAAGAGAGTTCCAGAAAAATATCTACTTCTGTTTATGAACTAGGCCAAAGCCTTTGCCTGTGTGGATTACAAAAAACTGTGGAAATTCTTCAAGAGATAAGAATACCAGACCACTTGACCTGCCTCCTGAGAAATCTGTATGCAGGTCAAGATGTAACAGTTAGAACCACACATGGAAAAACAGACTGGTTCCAAATCTGGAAAGGAGTACGTCAAGGCTGCATATTGTCACCCTGCTTATTTAACTTATATGCAGAGTACATCATGAGAAATGCTGGGCTGTATGAAGCACAGCTGGAATCAAGATTGCCAGGAGAAATATCAATAACCTCAGATATGCAGATGACCACTCTTATGGCAGAAAGTGAAGAAGAACTAAAGAGCCTCTTGATGAAAGTGAAAGAGGAGAGTGAAAAATTTGGCTTAAAACTCAACATTCAAAAGCTAAGATCATGGCATCTGGTCCCATCACTTCATGGCATATAGTTGGGGAAATGATGGAAACAGGGACAGACTATTTTTCTGGGCTCCCAAATCACTGCAGATGTTGACTGCAGCCACGAAATTAAAAGACGCTTACTCCTTGGAAGGAAAGTTATGATCAACCTAGACAACGTATTAAAAATCAGAGTCATTACTCTGCCAACAAAGGTCCATCTAGTCAAAGCTATGGTTTTCCCAGTATTCATCATATATAGATCTGAGAGTTGGACTCTAAAGAAAGCTGAACGCTGATGAATTGATGCTTTTGAACTGTTGTGTTGGAGGATTCTTGAGAGTCCCTTGGACTGCAAGGAGATCCAACAAGTCCATCCTAAAGGAAATCAATCATGAATATTAATTGGAAGGACTGAAATTCCAATTCTTTGGCCACCTAATGTGAAGAATTGACCCATTGGAAAAGACCCTGATGCTGGGAATGATTGAGGGTGGGAGGAGAGGGAGCAACAGAAGATGAGATGCTTGGATGGCATCACCAACTCGATGGACATAAGTTTGAGTAAGTTCTGGGAGTTGTTGATGGACAGGGAAGCCTAGTATGCTGCAGTTTGTGCAGTCGCAAAGAATCGGACATGACTGAGCCACTGAACTGAACTGAATTTCAAAATATGAAATTAAGTATTTTGGCTCAAGGCAGCATCCAAATACTAAATCAAATCAGACTCCAAATGACTGAGGAAATTTTATCTTCAAAGCTCAAACTTTATGTAAAATTTTAGAGAGTATAATGTGTCTGGGATTGAGATAAAATTCTAAATAATTTGATTTACAAAAAGCTTTCCATGATACTATGCCCATTAGAGAAAGACATGAATCAGGCCCTCAACTGACAAGAATGTAAAATGGCATCAACATGAAAGTCCAACTCTACAGTTGTAAAAGTAGAGCTTCACCAGGTAATTCACACATCACATTTCTCAACTTATAGTCACTTGTTTGCCCTGAGCACACACCAAAGTAAAACTACTTTAAAGCATTAAATCAACATATCTGATCTTCCCAATTTCCTTCTTCCCCACCATCATCTCTAATGGACATGGCTCTATTCTGCCTTTTATATACAGGCACTAGTCTCAAGGCTTTTCCATTCCTTAATTCTGAATTTCCTTCACTTCAATTATTACACCAAGATAATTAGCATTGCCCCAGCCTTTAAACTTATTTGCCAAAGTTCAAGATAGTACTCAGCAAAAAAGCCTGATGCTACCGGGAATCATCTCTTAAAATTCAATAATGGTTGTAAATGAAAATTTCTCCCCTGTCACACATGTGCCATGAATGACTGGGTATAATGTTACATGCCTATGCTACTAGCTACTCAAGAGGCAGAAACTGCAAGATTGCTGAGCTCCAGGGTTTTGGCCTGCAATGTGCTCATACTAAATTTAGCAACATTATGCCATGGAGACATAAAGAGATTTTTCATCTAGCAGGGGAAAAAAATGCTCATAAAGATACTTTAGCTCAACCATGGCAACCTGAATGCACAATATTTTTAAATTCACTTGTTTAAAAATAATATTTCGTTCTCAATCTACATGCTAAATGACTTTTTCATTTTATATTGTTTATTTTGGGAATTTATATGCTACCAATATACTAATAAAATAGAATGTTAAATTTGAATTGCATATATTTTAGTTTATATTATAATTGATGTTTTATAACTTGTTTATAATTTTCTGTATTTGATTTATACTATATTTTAAATTTATGCATCTGTGCATCATAGATTATAAATCATGTATATTTATATTTTGTATTTGCTTTATAATACATACAAGTCTTTAAATTGTTTATATATTTAGTTTCAACTGCTTTTTATTAGTACATATTGGGTAATTTTTAATCAAATACTAGTATTAATATTGGTATTTTTATATTATGAAAATAAATACACATACACATATCCTTGTCATTCTGTGCCCATATTATAATTCACCAGAGGAATAAATACTCCAAGAAGGAAACAGAGCAAAACTTATGTGCTAGTTAAAACACAAATGCTTAGGATGAGTATTTAAAAAATGAGTTTTTCAGTCTGATTTTTTTTTCCTGATGTCAGATGCCTCTTTAAGTTTATATGTAGAAAAATCCAAGATATCTGCAACTACCTAATAATTCCTACAAACTACAAACAATAGTCAATGCCAGGTTTTATCCATCTTTTTTTTCATATAGTAAAAGAATATAGAAAAGATCACAGTTCAAATTGACCTTGTATATGTTGTCAACAGAAAAAGAAATCTTTAAGGAAAAGATTTGGATAATGATAGATATATCAAGTTACGACACTCAAATCTGTCAGAATAATTTAATTCATTTAGCAGAACCAATAAAGCAGGAAGATTTCTTAAAAAGAAAGATTGACTTATATACAAGAAAGATAATACAATAAAACAGGGGAGTCCTTAAATTAATTGAGCTTAGGTTCATTGACGTTTCTATTTTACTTTAATAATGACCACAGAGTACATGGATATCATTATAGCATTACTTATTAATGCTATATTGTCAATATTAATAATGAACACCCTTATTTTACAAGGTATGGTTCAAAATGTAAAAGATAACATAGGATTCTTAAAAAATAAACATATTAAAGATGACAAATTGAGAGGGTGATCTTTGTCATTTATCACTTCATATAAGAGTGTATATTTCCAACATCTAAATTAAGTTGACAAACATAATAGTTCAGGAAATAGCTGCATAGTTAATTGAATGACTAATGATATATAAAATACCAATAATAAACAATGATATTAATGTCTGACATTCACTGAGTGCTTTGTATGTGTCAGCACAGCACTATGCATTTCCCATAATACCGTTGTTATAATCCTAAGGTACTATTATTATCCTGGAATGTGAAGTCAAGTGAGCCTTAAGAAGCATCCCTACAAACAAAGCTAGTGGAGGTGATGGAATTCCAGGGGAGCTATTCCAAATCCTGAAAGATGATGCTGTGAAAGTGCTGCACTCAATATGCCAGCAAATTTGGAAAACTCAGCAGTGGCCACAAGATTGGAAAAGGTCAGTTTTCATCCCAATCCCAAAGAAAGGCAATGCCAAAGAATGCTCAAACTACCGCACAATTGCACTCATCTCACACGCCAGTAAAGTAATGCTCAAAATTCTCCAAGCCAGGCTTCAGCAATATGTGAACCATGAACTTCCTGATGTTCAAGCTGGTTTTAGAAAAGGCAGAGGAAACCGAGATCAAATTGCCAACATCTGCTGGGTCATGGAAAAAGCAAGAGAGTTCCAGAAAAACATCTATTTCTGTTTTATTGACTATGCCAAAGCCTTTGACTGTGTGGATCACAATAAACTGTGGAAAATTCTGAAAGAGATGGGCATACCAGACCGCCTGACTTGCATCTTGAGAAACCTGTATGCAGGTCAGGAAGCAACAGTTAGAACTGGACATGGAAGAACAAACTGGTTCCAAATAGGAAAAGGAGTACCTCAAGGGTATATATTGTCACCCTGCTTATTTAACTTATACGCAGACTACATCATGAAAAATGCTGGGCTGGAGGAAGCATAAGCTGGAATCAAGATTTCTGGGAGAAATCTCAATAACCTCAGATATGCAGATGACACCACCCTTATGGCAGAAAGTGAAAAGGAACTAAAGAGCCTCTTGATGAAGGTGAAAGTGGAGAGTGAAAAAGTTGGCTTAAAGCTCAACATTCAGAAAACGAAGATCACAACATCCAGTCCCATCACTTCATGGCAAATAGATGGAGAAACAGTGGAAACAGTGGCTGATTTTATTTTTCTGGGCTCCAAAATCACTGCAGATGGTGACTGCAGCCATGAAATTAAAAGACACTTACTCCTTGGAAGGAAAGTTATGACCAACCTAGATAGCATATTCAAAAGCAGAGGCATTACTTTGGCAACAAAGGTCCGTCTAGTCAAGGCTATGGTTTTTCCTGTGGTCATGTATGGATGTGAGAGTTGGAATGTGAAGAAGGCTGAGCACCGAGGAATTGATGCTTTTAAACTGTGGTGTTGGAGAAGACTCTTGATAGTCCCTTGGACTGCAAGGAGATCCAACCAGTCCATCCTAAGGGAGATCAGTCCTGGGTGTTCATTTGAAGGACTAATGTTAAAGCTGAAACTTCAATACTTTGGCCACCTGATGTGAAGAACTGACTCATTTGAAAAGACCCTGATGCTGGGAAAGATTCAGGGCAGGAGGAGAAGGGGACGACAGAGGATGAGATGGTTGGATGGCATCACCAACTCGATGGACATGGGTTTGGGTGGACTCTGGGAATTGGTGATGTAGATGGCTGCCTGGCATGCTGTAGTTCATGGGATCGCAAAGAGTTGGACACAACTGAGCGACTGAACTGAACTATTTTTATCACTATATTATAGATTAAGTAACTAAGACACAGTATTAAACATTGTCCGTTGATTTAATAGCTTACTGTAACTGTGTGTAACTGAGTTAAAATAATTTGGCCACATTTTTTCAATGATGCCTCATTAAAAAACAAAAACACAGACCTCAAGAGACTATTCACGAAGTTTTGGATACAAAATATATATGAGATGTGACTTGTCACCAAATAAGAAAGAAAATAAAAAAAGAGAAATAACGAATACTCACTTTGGTAAGACATGGTGCCTCTACTGATCAAGATTCAAAGTCACCCTGTCTCTTCTACTTTTTATTGCTATCTCAGCATCTTTCTCTTGACATGGATTTGCACACAAGGTTAAAGGTCAAGCACCTGGAGATTACTGCTAAAATCTTTATTAGTCTATGACTGGAGTTGTGATCCTCAGTATAAGGTCACTGAATATACATATTTGGAGGGGAATGAGAATAGACAGAGGAGTATTCTTTACATTATAGATTTTTGTTTTGAGGCATTTAAAATTTTTCAAAGAATTTACTCCCATTCCCTGTTTGTGTAGCAGCTGCTCTGATAGTGCTGATTTCTGGACAGGAGATTGTGAGGTTTAAGTATGGCAGGGAGAATTTCATGGAAGGGAATGATTGTTCCATAAATAGATTTCATTTGACTATGGTGAGCCATGTGCAAGTCCCCACAGAAAGAAAAGAGAACTCTTATACAGAGAAAAGGAAAGTTGGGAGGGCTTTAGTAAACAGAGTCCTTGGATTATTATTGGCTGAGTCCTTCCCAGGAAAGAGGAGGGAGTCCTTCTTTCTGACCAGCTCTGAAATCTTTGAAGAGTGTGAGAGCTCCCTCTTCTGGTTTCCCAAATCTCTTGATAGAGGTTTCTGTTTATTAATTTTTTAGTTTGTGATCAGATCAGATCAGTCACTCAGTCGTGTCTGACTCTTTGAGACCCCATGAATCACAGCACGCCAGGCCTCCCTGTCCATCACCAGCTCCCGGAGGTCACTCAGACTCACATCCATCGAGTTGGTGATGCCATCCAGCCATCTCATCCTCTGTCGTCCCCTTCTCCTCTTGCCCTCAATCCCTCCCAACATCAGAGTCTTCTCCAATGAGTCAACTCTTCGCATGAGGTGGCCAAAATACTGGAGTTTCAGCTTTAGCATCATTCCTTCCAAGGAAATTCCAGATCTGATCTCCTTCAGAATGGATGATTGGATCTCCTTGCAGTCCAAGGGACTCTCAAGAGTCTTCTCCAACACCACAGTTCAAAAGCATCAATTCTTTGGCACTCAGCCTTCTTCACAGTCCAGCTCTCACATCCATACATGACCACAGGAAAAACCATAGCCTTGACTAGGCAAAGCTTTGTTGGCAAAGTAATGTCTCTGCTTTTGAATATGCTATCTAGGTTGGTCATAACTTTCCTTCCAAGGAGTAAGTGTCTTTTAATTTCATGGCTGCAGTCACCATCTGCAGTGATTTTGGAGCCCAGAAAAATAAAGTCTGACACTGTTTCCATTGTTTCCCCATCTATTTGCCATGAAGTGATGGGACCAGATGTCATGATCTTCGTTTTCTGAATGTTGAGCTTTAAGCCAACTTTTTCACTCTCCACTTTCACTTTCATCAAGCGGCTCTTCAGTCCCTCTTCACTTTCTGCTATATGGGTGGTGTCATCTGCATATAGTTTGTGATGTAAAAATAAAAAGAGAATTTCCAAGCTGGTTATGCTATTACTGCTCAGTATGAAATACTTGAGAGGGTAAATCTCCCACTAGCTAAAGCAAAGCAACACGCAGAGAACAGTACTCTTACCAGAGAATGCCCAGTATCAGAAGGACAAATTATTAACATATATATTGACACCAGGCCTGGAATGTTTTTGGGGTTGCCCATCCAATTATTTCCTGAAGTAGGAAATGGAAACCCACTCCAGTATTCTTGCCTGGAAAATTCTATGGGAAGAGGAGCATGGAGGGCTATAGTCTATGGGGTTAAAAAGAGTTGGACATGACTGAGCAACTGAGCAAGTTATTTAATAAATTCCCCATATAGAGAGCATATTATAAAGCAGAAAGTCAGACCCGACTGAGCACTCATGCACCCATTAAAAAGAAGATACCACTTGGCTGACAATGGTTCCTATAGTCAAAGCAATAGTTTTCCAGTAGTCATGTATGGATGTTCGTTGGACCATTAAAAAAGGCTGATTCATGTTGAGGTTTGACAGCAATTGTCTTTCAATTTAAAAATTAATTTAAAAAAAAAAGCTGAATGATGAAGAAGTGATGCTTTCAAACTGTGGTGTTGGAGAACACTCTTGAGAATCCCTTGGACAGCAAGGAGATCAAACCAGTCAATTCTAAAGGAAATCACCTCTGGATATTCATTGTAAGGACTGTTTCTGAAGCAGAAGCTCTAATACTCTGGCCACCTGGTGTGAAGAATTGACTCATTGGAAAAGTCTCTCATTCAGGGAAAGATCAAAAGCAAAATGAGAAGAGGACTGCAAAGGATGAGATGGTTAAATTGCATCACCAACTCAATGAACATGAAATTGAACAAACTCTGGAAAGTAATGAAGGACAGAGAAGCCTGGTGTGCTACAGTCCATGAGATCACAAAGAGTTTAACATGGTTTAACAATTGAATAATAACAATTATATAATACTGATTATGCATATTAATATATATATATATAATTTACTTTCAATGAAAGTCTTTTATTCAACTACATAAATGTTCTTATAACATCATTCAAAATTTTTTTGCACATGTATTAGCATTTCTCTGGGATAGGTAGAAAGAGAAATAAAGATATTCCTATGTCTATATATTTACACAAGTACACCAGAAAAGACATTTGTGAAAATATATATCATTGATGCATAGATTGCTCAGAAGTGCTTTAATATCCAGACAGTTGAGAATTTTCCTATTTCTTTTGTCATTTAAATCTAGCTTAGTTCTACTGTGTTGAGATAGCATTCTCTGAATCATTTCAATCCTTTGATATTTATTGAGGGCTGTCTTTATTGACTAGCATAGGATAATTTAGGTTAATAGTCCACGTGTACTTGAACTTGTATTTGGTGACAAATTTCCATTATGTAAAGTTTGTTAATTTTTTTTTTTTCAGATCTTTTATATTTTTACTGAATTTTGTTTCCTTCTTCTATTGGCTAATGAGATAGATATGTTAAGGTCTCCATATAACAATTTACTTCAGGTCAGATCAGTTGCTCAGTTGTGTCCAACTCTTTGTGACCCCATGGACTGCAGCACACCAGGCTTCCCTGTCCTTCACTATCTCCCAGAGTTGTTTAAAGTCATGTCCATAGAGTCAGTGATGCCATCCAATCATGTCATCCTTTGTCATATCCTTCTCCTTCTGCCTTCAGTCTTTCCCGGCAACAGGGTCCTTTCCAATGTGTCAACGCTTCCCACCAGGTAGCCAAAGTATGGGAGCTTTGGCTTCAGCATCAGTCCTTCCAATGAATATTCAGGATTAATTTCCTTTAGGATTGACTAGTTTGGTCTCCTTGCAGTCCAAGGGACTCTCAAGAGTTTTCTCCAACACAACAATTCAAAAGCATCAATTCTTCAGCACTGATTTTTAATATGCTGTCTAGGTTGGTCATAGCTTTTTTTCCAAGGAGCAAGCATCTTTTACTTTCATGGCTGCAGTCACTATCTGCAGTGATTTTGGAGCCCACGAAAATAGTCTGTCACTGTTTCCATCATTTTCCCAACTATATGCCATGAAGTGATGAGACTGGGTGCCATGATCTTCATTTTTTGAATGTTGAGTTTTAAGCCAGGTTTTCCACTCTCCTCTTTCACATTTATCAAGAGTGTCTTTAGGTCCTCTTCACTGTCTGCTGTAAGGGTGGTGGCATCTGCAAATCTGAGGTTATTGATATTTCTCTCTGCAATCTGAATCCACCTTGTGCTTCATCCAGCTCAACATTTCTCATGATGTACTCTGCATATGAGTTAAATAAGCAGGGTGACAATATACAGTCTTGACCTACTCCTTTCCCAATTTGGAACCAGTCTGTGGTTCCATGTGCAGTTCCAACTGTTGCTTCTTGACCTGCACAAAGATTTCTCAAGAAGCAGGTCAGATGATCTTGTATTCCCATGTCTTTAAGAATTTTCCACAGTTTGTTGTGATCTACACAGTTAAAGGATTTAGCATAGTCAATGAAGCAGAAGTAGATGTTTTTATGCAATTCTCTTGCTTTTTCTATGATCCAATGGATGTTGGCAATTTGATCTCTGATTCCTCTGCCTTTTCTAAATCCAGCTTGAACATCTGGAAGTTCTCAGTTCATGTATTGTTGAAGTCTAGCTTTGAGAATTTTGATCATTACTTTGCTAGCATATGAGATGCATGCAATTGTGAGGTAGTTTGAACATTTAAAGCCTAGTGTGATATTAAAATAGCTACATTAACTTTATTTAGTTAAGGTACACGTACTGTATGCATAGTACATCTTCTTGTATCCTTCTTTCTGTTTTCAAGCTTTATATATTCTTGTATAAAATGTGTGCTTCTAGTATAAAATATATAACTGGCTTATTTGGTTGCATAACTTGTCAATATTAGTATTTTGTTTATACTTAATCCTTTACATGTCATATTATTATTCATATGCTTTGTTTTATCTCACCATGTTACTTTTTGTTTCTATTTGATCAATCTGTTTAAAGCTAGTCTTTTTAATTTCTTGCATTTTTGTATACATATTTCTATTAGCTTGTTGTGTCAAACAAAAAAAAATGCAGAAGGTCGTAAGTAAAACTTTATTTGAAGTACTAAAAATTTCAATTCGGGAAACAGATTTGGATAAAAATGAGAGTATTCTGGGGAAGAGAAATAGTCAGGGACTTACAATAGGCAAAATCCACTAGGGTGTACTCTGACCCAGAAAGAAAATTTTTGTCCTTAAAGTATGGCTGTCATGGGTTGTTTTATGGTGTGTGCTTGCTCAGTCACTCAGTTTAGTCCAACTCTTTGCAATCCCATAGATTGTAGCCTGCCAGGCTTCCCAGTCCATGGAATTCTCCAGGCAAGAATACTGAAGTGGGTTGCCATTTTCAACTCCAGGGTATCTTCCTGACCCAGGAATCAGACCCATATCTCTGAGTCTCCTGCACTGTCAGGCAGATTCTTTGCCACTGCAACTTCTGGGAAACTCACAAATTTGCATTATTGCCCTCTCTCAGCACCAAGCTTCAGCTGAGGTGTCTCTTTTCAATTCATCGTACTCAAGAATTTTGCTGAGTGTAACATCTGGTAGCAACAAAATTGTTTTCCTTCATCTATTTATAATGTGTCTTTCCATCCTCATCTTACTAGACATGATTTCTCTCACATCCCCATGTGTTTCATCAGGATTCCTGAAATAAATTTGCATTTGACACTTCTTAAGTCAGTGCCCCAAGAGCATAGGAGGACCAACACTTGCTGTGTTTTCTTTTCTCGGCTTTCAAATACCCCAGTCTTGCATGTCTGCCATATCTTTTTCTGTATAAATATCTTGAACATAAGCTCAAATAATAGCATCATTCCCAGAATATCTATGACGCTTTGAAACAGATCCAATAATTTGGAGTCATCCAAATCACTCTCTGAGATTACATGTCTTCAGATTTCACTGGACACAAAGCATAACTTCCAAACTAATAACAGCTAATCACCACTATACTGAAAACTCATCCTGAGAAATTAAAACTGGTACATAGAAGTATACTGGTAGGTATAAGTTTCCTTTTCATGTCAGTCTATATGCTATGCTATGCTATGCTAAGTCACTTCAGTTGTGTCCGACTCTGTGTGACCCCATAGACGGCAGCCCACCAGGCTCCCCCGTCCCTGGGATTCTCCAGGCAAGAACACTGGAGTGGGTTGCCATTTCCTCCTCCAATGCATGAAAGTGAAAAGAGAAAGTGAAGTCGCTCAGTCATGTCTGACTCTTAGCGACCCCATGGACCGCAGTCTACCAGGCTCCTCCGTCCGTGGGATTTTCCAGGCAAGAGTACTGGAGTGGGGTGCCACTGCCCTCTCCGTCAGTCTATAATGTCCTTCAATATTTTATTTTCCCCACTTTATCTGATCAGACATTCATCTAAAGAAATCTCTTTCTCCAATTTAATCAATTTACATTATTTTCATTCTTCCACTGCTCCTGTTTCAGTGGTAACCATTCCAGTTTCTTCTTGATTTCATGGATAAGCTTGATTCTAGAACACAGACCATTACATGTATAAGCCTTGTTAATTGTTTCTTTTACCTTTGGGTTTGTGATAATTTGTGTCAGTAAGTTATGTACTTTCATCACTATAAGAAGCCCCATTCTTCCTTTTCAATTGTTTCTTAATAAAATATACCTTTTATGAGCAATGTTATGGGTTGAATTTCTGAAATGCTCAGAGCTTTTATAACTTAACAAATCCAAAATGTCTGATGTCTTTTAGTGGCAAATGACACTAGAGATTATGAACAAAATATAGGAATCAGACCCTAAACACAGGTTAGGAAAAAAAAAAAAAAAAAACAGAATAGGGAAAGGACTTAGGACAGCTAATCTATAGTGCATGCTGACATCTAACACTGATAAGTCCCTTTCAGACTTGATTAAGTCACACAGTGAAACAGAAAATAATTTTTATTGGAGATTCCTTTGGCTCAAATCAAGTTTTTACTAAGCCTAAGTGATGACCTTTCCTTTACACTGGTAATGCTCATTACAGCTCTTTTCACTTGGGAAAAGCTGTGCTCCAATGACAAGCTTTAGCAACCTATGACCTAAAGCCTGGGTGTAGCTAAACAGCCTGCATATTGATGAGGCTGTTGCTTTTGCTGAGGGCTTTGTTGTTGTTTTGTTGTAAGTCTTCTCTGATGCTTTTGGCACTGCATGGACTATAGCCCACCAGGCTTCTCTGTCCATGTAATTTCTCAGACAAGAATACTGGAGTGGGTTGCCATGCCCTCCTCCAGGGAATCTCTCCAATCCAGGAATCAAACTTGCATTTCCTGCATTGGCAGGCACATTCTTTACCACTAACCCACCAGGGAAGCCCATTGTTGATGGCTTCAGGTATATAAATCCAGGTGGGGGAAAACTGCTAGACACATACTGAAGAGTCTCACCAGGATGGAAATTCCATATGTCCTTCCTTTACAAAGGTATCATCAAAGCCTAAAGTTTCCTGCCTTGCCAGAAGCTTCAATATGCATATATTTTTATGAACTTCCAATTTTACTAATTGACCATATCCCAAGAGTTCAACTGATACACAAGATTTTGGAGTTTAAAGTGTTAGGGAACCATTAACCAAAACCACTTGCCTTGGCCAGGTACAATGATAATTGCTTGCATGAGTCACCTCACAATCAGATCAGATCAGATGAGATCAGTCATGCAGTCGTGTCCAGCTCTTTGCAACCCCATGAATCGCAGCACGCCAGGCCTCACTGTCCATCACCAACTCCCGGAGGTCACTCAGACTCACATCCATCGAGTCAGTGATGCCATCCAGCAATCTCATCCACTGTCATCCCCTTCTCCTCTTGCCCCCAATCCCTCCCAGCATCAGAGTCTTCTCCAATGAGTCAACTCTTCGCATGAGGTGGCCAAAGTATTGGAGTTTCAGCTTTAGCATCATTCCTTCCAAAGAAATCCCAGGGCTGATCTCCTTCAGAATGGACTGGTTGGATCTCCTTGCAGTCCAAGGGACTCTCAAGAGTCTTCTCCAACACCACAGTTCAAAAGCATCAATTCTTCGGTGCTCAGTCTTGTTCACAGTCCAGCTCTCACATCCATACATGACCACAGGAAAGACCATAGCCTTGACTAGGTGAACCTTTGTTGGCAAAGTAATGTCTCTACTTTTGAATATGTGATCTAGGATGGTCATAACTTTCCTTCCAAGGAGTAAGCGTCTTTTAATTTCATGGCTGCAGTCACCATCTGCAGTGATTTTGGAGCCCAGAAAAATAAAGTCTGACACTGTTTCCACTGTTTCCCCATCTATTTCCCATGAAGTGATGGGACCGGATGCCATGATCTTTGTTTTCTGAATGTTGAGCTTTAAGCCAACTTTTTCACTCTCCTCTTTCACTTTCATCAAGAGGCTTTTTAGTTCCTCTTCACTTTCTGCCAAAAGGGGGTGTCATCTGCATATCTGAGGTTATTGATATTTCTCCCGGCGATCTTGATTCCAACTTTTGTTTCTTCCAGTCCAGCGTTTCTCATGATGTACTCTGCATATAAGTTAAATAAGCAGGTTGATAATATACAGCCTTGACGTACTCCTTTTCCTATTTAGAACCAGTCTGTTGTTCCATGTCCAGTTCTAACTGTTGCTTCCTGACCTGCATACAAATTTCTCAAGAGGCAGATCAGGTGGTCTGGTATTCCCATCTCTTTCAGAATTTTACAATAGCAGGTGTCAATAAGGAAGGTGATGCTGCTGCAGAAAATACAGAGAGAATTCCCAGGGGGCTGAAAGGAGGAGGGTGGACTAAATGTGTCTTTCCAACCTCCCAGAAACCCTGAACCTGGAATCCATATTGGCTGAGAGATGCAGGCACCACCAAGAAGAATCTTGAATCAGACACCATGTGGGCCAAACAAGATGATTGGCCAGAAATAACCTGGAAATTAACCACATTACCATAAAACCTGAGGTGGCAAGCCACATGGCAAAGTGGTTCTTCTGGGTCCCCTTAGCCCTTCTTAATGAAGTATTTTGCTTTGGCTGTATTTGTGTCTCCTTGGGCAATTCATTTCTGAGTGTTAGACAAGAATTCACTCTCAGATCCTGGAAGAGGTCCCCCTTCCTGCAACAAAAGTGAACAATACAAATCAGTTCTATTCCATATATGACTTCTGAACAAACTGATACATCAAATAAATGACTGGAGAAGTGGGAGATAAAAATATCACCTTTATCTTATTGAAAAAATTTGGTTCAAAAAAAATACAGCTTATAACCACAGGTAAAAGAGCCCCTAATCCTGATATTCAAGCTGGTTTTAGAAAAGGCAGAGGAACCAGAGATGAAATTGCCAACATCCGCTGGATCATGGAAAAAGCAAGAGAATTCCAGAAAAACATCTATTTCTGCTTTATTGACTATGCCAAAGCCATTGACTGTGTAGATCACCATAAACTGTGGAAAATTCTGAAACAGATGGGAATACCAGACCACCTGATCTGCCTCTTGAGAAATTTGTATGCAGGTCAGGAAGCAACAGTTAGAACTGGTCATGGAACAACAGACTGATTCCAAACAGGAAAAGGAGTTTGTCAAGGCTGTATATTGTCACCCTGTTTATTTAACTTATATGCAGAGTACATCATGAGAAACACTGGACTGGAAGAAACACAAATTGGAATCAAGATTGCTGGGAGAAATATCAATAACCTCAGATATGCAGATGACACCACCCTTTTGGCAGAAAGTGAAGAGGGACTAAAAAGCCTCTTGATGAAAGTGAAAGTGGAGAGTGAAAAGTTGGCTTAAAGCTCAACATTCAGAAAACAAAGATCATGGCATCCGGTCCCATCACTTCATGAGAAATAGATGGGGAAACAGTGGAAACAGTGTCAGACTTTGTTTTTCTGGGCTCCAAAATCACTGCAGATGGTGACTACAGCCATGAAATTAAAAGATGCTTACTCCTTGGAAGGAAAGTTATGACCAACCTAGATCACCTATTCAAAAGCAGAGACATTACTTTGCCAACAAAGGTTCGCCTAGTCAAGGCTATGGTTTTTTCTGTGGTCATGTATGGATGTGAGAGCTGGACTGGGAAGAAGGCTGAGCACTGAAGAATCGATGCTTTTGAACTGTGGTGTTGGAGAAGACTCTTGAGAGTCCCTTGGACTGCAAGGAGATTCAATCAGTCCATTCTGAAGGAGATCAGCCCTGGGATTTCTTTGGAAGGAATGATGCTAAAGCTGAAACTCCAGTATTTTGGCCACCTCATGCGAAGAGTTGACTCATTGGAGAAGACTCTGATGCTGGGAGGGATTGGGGGGCAAGAGGAGAAGGGGATGACAGAGGATGAGATGGCTGGATGGCATCACTGACTCGATGGATGTGAGTCTGAGTGACCTCTGGGAGTTGGTGATGGACAGTGAGGCCTGGCGTGCTGCGATTCATGGGGTCGCAAAGAGCTGGACACGACTGCGTGACTGATCTGATCTGATCTGATCTGAATCCTGACTCCCAAAGTTAAATGTTTATCTGCCAGCCACAGAAGGTTATTCGAAACAAAGTCATCTCTTTCAAGAAGAGATTCCTTTTACAATCACAGCACGGAGCAGTAGAACACACTTTCAGAGCTGTGTTTGGCTCATTAAAAAGGAAGGAGTTAGGTATGAGGATTACATATCCAGGTCCTTATCATACTTTATCATCCGCCATAACCTTCAGTGACCCAGGGTGAAAATTCCAGAAGACCTAAGGTTTGATGTTAAATCCATCCATACACATGGTAAAGCAGCTACACTCTACCACACAGGCTGCAGCAAACTACCAAGCTCGAATTGGAACAACAGTCTCAGTGCTTAAAACCACATGTTCTAGTTTTCATTTGCATGGAACATGTGGTTTTAAGCACTGGGAACATTGTTCTATCATAAATCATATAGTTGATTCAGTTCATTGTACAGCAATAACTAACACATTGCAAAGCAATTATATTCGAAAAGAAAACAAAACCAAACACACACATGTTCTGACCACTGAAACCTCATCTCTACATGTTATCTTTCCACTATCACCATTATTGCTAACAAAGCTGGTTTTGAAGATTAGGCTGAGGAGAGAACCAATATCATGTTTACTATTATAAAATCCAGAATAAGCTCAGTGTATCCACTCAGACTGGCCTTGCCAAATCCAGAGGACAAACCTGTCCTGTGACCCACACTACCTCTAGGAGTGGGGCACATGCTTTCCTGGCAAGCCAGATCCCCAGAGGAATCGGGAGGAACTGAGTTGAGAAGGTTCCCTTTATTCTGTCCAGATTTATTGATCAAATTATCCCCACTTGCCTAGAGAAAGGGAAAAACTAAAATTGTTTAGAAAAATCTCTTCATGAAAGTCAGAATTAGGCAAGATACATTTACTAGTCACAAGACTCCATTTTGTTCAAATTCATTAGTATAAACTGTTTCATACTTTTGTCTTAGGTAAGTTTCTGGAAGCAAAAGCATTTTATTCAGTGATGAAGTGCAACATAGTGGTTAAGCAAAAGGGCCCCAGGACACACTGCCCCAAGTTAATTACCGACTTGTGTGGCCTTGGTCTGATCTGTGTCCTTGGGCAACAGTAAACTGAGACTAGTAATAGTCTCTACTCTGTTAGGTGAGTGCAAATTAAATTAGTTAATACATGTAAAATACAAATAGCTTTTGTTATCTGTGCACTTTCTCTTAGCTTATTTATTTCTGTTGTTTTTGCTCAATTTGACAAAAGTTTATCTGATCAGTTTTTCAAAAACCTTAGCTATTTTCAAATTTTTATTCTCTTTTGCCTCATCATGGCATGCTGTGCCTGCTCAGGAGTTCAGTTGTGTCCAACTCTTTGTAACCCCATGATCTGTAACCCTCCAGGCTCCTCCGCTCATGAGATTTTCCAGGCAAGAATACTGAAGTGGGTTGCCATTTCTTCCTTCAGGGTAACTTCCTGACCTAATGATCCAACCCACATCTCCTGCATTGCAGGCAGATTCTTACTTCTGTTTTTATATGACTTTTCTTAAATTTATATATTGAATAACTGTTACCAATAATTTTCAATCTTTCAAAAATTTTCATTTCAAATACCTGCATTTAAGTTTGTAAATTTTCCTCTAAACTTCTATTTAGATTCATCCTAATGTTTTAATATCTCATATTTTCATTGCTATTTGAAGTATGTCTTAATTATTTTCTTAGGCTCCAAAATCACTACAGATGTTGACTGTAGCCATGAAATTAAAATATGCTTGCTCCTTGGAAGAAAACCTATGACAAACCTAGACAGCATATTAAAAAGTAGAGACATCACTTTACCAAAAAAGATCCGTATAGTCAAAGCTATGGTTTTTATCAGTAGTCATGTATGGATGTGAGAGTTGGACCATAAAGAAGGTTGAGCACTGAAGAATTGAGGCATTCAAATTGTGGTTCTGGAGAAGACTTTTGAGAGTCCGTTAGACAGCAAGGAAATCAAACCAGTCAATCCTAAAGGAAATTAATCCTGAATACTCATTGGAAGGACTGATGCAGAAGCTGAAGCTCCAATACTTTGGCTACCTGATGTGAAGAGCCGACTCATTGGAAAAGACCCTAATGCTGGGAAAGATAGAGGGCAGGAGGAGAAGGGGGCAACAGAAGAAGAGATAGTTGAATGGCATCATCTATCAACGGACATGAGTTTGAGCAAACTCCGAGAGACAATGAAGGACAGGAAAGCCTGGCGTCCTGCAGCCCATAGGGTCACAAAGAGGTCATGTCTGAACAAGTGAACAACAACAATTTGGCTCGTTTTTTTGATTCCTGAATTTCTTATAAAAGTTATTTTTCATTTTAAATATGTGGAATTACTTTACTCTTTGGTTTCTCACTCTAAAGAATCATTTCCAATTTTACTCTTAAGATCAGAGATGGAGGTATCATTCACATTGTATTCTAGGTATGTATTCTGTAAAATCAAATATCCATTTCCAAAAGAATGTAATTTTTGTCATAGTTATTTTTATTTATTAATAAAGTAATCTCCAATAAAGAGATTTATGAATATATCTATAAACATGTATGTACAATTTGCAGTCTTACAGTCTCAAATGTGAGCATATCTAACCTATGCTGCTTACACTGCATATTTTTTACTCAAAATAATTAGATCTGAAGACAAAGCCACATGGTTTAAAAATATAAAACAGAAAAAAAAATATAAAACAGCTTGTGAGCATATTTTAAAAGTAGCTACTAGAATGAATTTTCTATCATTTGTTTCAGAGTGAAGACAAAATAAAACATTTGCTAACCACAGATAGAAAAAGAGCTAAAAATAGGGCTATCTGAAATTGTTACTAGTATATTTCTTTTTATTTCCTCAAATCATCATATTGAAGTACTTAAGAAAAATAGATCTTTAATAAATATTGAGTGTAAAGATATTTAAAAATTTTTCTATTATTAATATTTACAACCAATGAGGATATGAAAAACTGAACTTAAGTTTATGTTCTTATGAGTAAAATAAATACAAAATAAAAATGGAAAATTTAGGATTTTCATGTTGGTCATACTATCCTCATAGAAGTCTATAATCTTTAGAACTTTACTTTCCTTTTTATAAAATTGGATTAAACTCAGTTTAATTGAGGTAGATGTAGGAATAAATGTACATAGATTGATAAATCCCTAGTGATGAATACAGCTAATATGTAAATCTAATGAGTTTTAATACTTTATGTTTTTAATTCGTTTCTTTCCCAAGAAAATATATCATAAAATTATAATGAAAAATATATATTTCTCCAGAAATCTTTACATCACTTCAAGCATATTTTTGAAAGGGATTCCTTCAGGTTATCCTGAAGAAGAGAATGGCTACACACTCCAGTCTTGCCTGGAGAAGTCCATGGATGGAGGAGCTGATGGGCTATAGTCCAAAGGGTAGCAAAGAGTCAGACATGACTGAGCAACTAATACTCTTCAGGTTATATGTTCATGAGAAATCCTGATTAAGGGATAAATACTTTTTCACAATATGATATTGATGTGTTAATTTAGCAGAAAAACAAAACAAATTAAATATGTAAAATGCACATAGAAACTCAAATTTCATTTGAGCTCAATCTGCAAAACCCATTCATATAATCTATCAGTTTGGGGATTTTTATTTCATTTTAAAGTGGTATATGAGACCTGACAGAGCATTTACTTCTGCACACCTTGGTTTCCTTAGCACCCTATTACGTGTGTTGAGTTTTGCTAATGTCTCTGTTGTCCATTCCAGTAGGGCCTCTGTTGAACTCTTTTCTATCATATTTGCCCATTGTAATTCCCAACTCCCCTTAGATTCACAGCTTGTAAATTGTTTACCTCTTAACTACCAGAAATCACCTGAACCACCATTTGTTCCCAAGCCCCCTCTGATATTATAAAAGGTAGCTACAATTCCTTGCAGTTGTAACCTTTTCTAAACTATCCTTGTTGATGTTTTTGTTTGGGGTAAGAAATAATTTGTGACCCCATTCTGTATTCCATCTTAAAATGATCCATCTGTACTTGTTTTTTTGTAACATTGTTACCATTTGTCTAAAGATAAATGAGTGTCTCCAGCTTCCCAGGTGGCTCAGTGGTAAAGAACCTGGCTACCAATGAAGGAGCCACAGGTTCAATCCCTGGGTTGGGAAGATCCCCTGGAAAAGGAAATGGCAACCTGCTCCAGTATTCTTGCCTAGAGAATTCCATGGACAGAGGAGCCTGGTAGGCTATTGTTCATGGGATCACAAGAGAGTCAACATAACTTAGCGACTAAACCACCACCAGTATTCTTGCCTGGAGAATCCCATGGACAGAGGAGCCTGGCGGGTTACAGACCATGGAGTCACAAAAGAGTTAGACATGACTTAGCAACTAAACAACAACAAATGAGTATCTTTCCTTCTTGCATACATAACCCACCTGGTGCTTATACTGTGGTGCTCAAAGGGCAATGGTTGAGGACCAAGGCACTGTTCCACTTTGCAGGAAGCAAAGTTATGACCAACCTAGATAGCATATTCAAAGCAGAGGCATTACTTTGCCAACAAAGGTTCACCTAGTCAAGTCTTTCCTGTGGTCATGTATGGATGTGAGAGCTGGACTGTGAAGAAGGCTGAGTGCTGAAGAATTGATGCTTTTGAACTGTGGTGTTGGAGAAGACTCTTGAGAGTCCCTTGGACTGCAAGGAGATCCAACCAGTCCATTCTGAAGGAGATCAGCCCTGGGATTTCTTTGGAAGGAATGATGCTAAAGCTGAAACTCCAGTATTTTGGCCACCTCATGCGAAGAGTTGACTCATTGGAGAAGACTCTGATGCTGGGAGGGATTGGGGGCAGGAGGAGAAGGGGAAGACAGAGGATGAGATGGCTGGATGGCATCACTGACTCGATGGATGTGAGTCTGAGTGACCTCCAGGAGTTGGTGATGGACAGGGAGGCCTGGCGTGCTGTGGTTCATGGGGTCGCAAAGAGTAGGACATGACTGAGCAACTGATCTGATCTGATATTCTCACTACAACTTTATATTACAATATATTACAAAGATGGTTTCTTTTTCAATAGAGTTTTTCATTACAATCCATATATTTAAGAGACTGAGAAACTCAAATTAACTCTTATTTTTGCAGTTTAAGGAAAAAGATAGTGTAAGAACACCATAAATATCTCATAGCATGGAAATGATTTTATTGATCTTTAGGAAATAACCAGAATTTACACCTACAAGATTTTCTTGAAATCACATTCACTTTGAGGTTTTATATAAATGACATATTTTCCTTTTAGAGAGAACAACCTAACCAACACTAAATATCTTCTAAGTTTGCAATGACATGTTACCATGGACTTAATGCAAAGCAAATAAACTTATAACAAATTTGTTAACCTTTATATTTTTATCCAGACACATAATGTTCTGCAAGATAACCTTTCAGATGAGTATGTAATTTAATGATAGAAAATAGTTCTAAAGTCTCTTTGCTTCCCAAAGCACGCTTTAAAAAGAATGATTCAGAAACAAAAAGATAAACTAAATTAAAATTAGGTGATAGATGCATTAAGAAAATAATTTTATTGAAATAGTTACTATGACTCATATTCTGTGAAGGAGTTGAATGGATTGGAAACTCAAATTGCCTGCAAACAGCTATTGATGCTATATGTTGGTAAAGGTCTCATCTGGTAAAACTTCACATGTGTAAAAAGATAAAGCTGTGTTCTGAAAAGAGATGAAGTGAAGGGCAATTAATACTCATTCTTTTGTTGTAGAGTTTGAGAGAAATCTAGAAATAATTGAGCATGTGGCACTAAAGTTCTCAACTGTTTTTTAGTCAATGAAAAAAGTGTCAAGAACAGTTTGGCTAGAGATCCAGTCAGGATGTTTTAATATGTTTATTAAGAGAATATGTAATTAGATTCCAAGACACGTAGATATATTTCACATGTTAAAGAAGCTAGTATTGAAGGCATTACTACTGTTGGGACTCAGGGATCTCTGGAGACAGGAAAAGTCATTTTAAATGTCACAGGGCTAGTCACAGTGGCAAGATACTGGAGAAGAGGAAAAAAATAAAAAACAACAACAACTCTGTCAATTTAAAGATTTTCCCTCACCTTTTCAATCTCAGTTCTTCCTGTTAGATATCAAAAGAAGAAATTCAGAAAAACATTGAGCCAATAAGAATTGGCTCTGGATTCTGATTTTTGGGAAAACACTTGATAACAATGAGCATGAGTGGTTTCTGCATGGGCAGTGGTACCCATGGTGATAGAGCAAAAAGTCTTTGGAGCCAGACTCCATAGGCTTCAGCACTCTCTATATGTGGCCCAGAAGGGACCATGCAGTATTACAAATAGCGGAAAACCTGTTTTTTTATGTGAGATGAATATGCCTCAATTATCAAGCTGAAACAAGAATGAAATGAGAGAACTGATAACAAATTTCCTAGTGTATAGTAAGTACTCAAGAATGAAATGAGAGAACTGATAACGAATTTCCTAGTGTATAGTAAGTACTCAAGAAATATTAGCAGTTTCAATGTTGAAATTTATCATTTCAACAGATGCAAGACAGTCTGTCAGGCTGGATATTTTTCCAGTTCCATTTATGTCTTTATTGACAGGTTTATTGTAGAGTTCAAACAAATATATATATATATACACACACATATACATACACACACACACATATATATACACCATGCAATTTGGCAACCATGGTTATGTCAACATACCTATATTCAGCATACTAAATTGGTGCAAATTATGAGGCATCATATGATCAAGAGAAGTTAAAATCAGTAAATACAGTCATCTGAATGTTCTGTTTATGTTGATTTTGCCCTGGTTTTGGCAAATTCATTATATCTGAACCTAAACCTGTTGAAATATGAGATTATGGTTTATCTTCCATATTATTGGCAGTGTTTTAAGTTAGTTTTTCTTCAATTTGTTTCCTCTTTAAGAATCTTTTTATCAAATATTAACTCTCCAAGTGTTCTCTGATGTCAGCACCTGATTTGGGGTAAAAGTGATATATTTGCCCATTAGATCTAGATCAACAAATGCAATATACCTAAAATATTATTATTTTATATAGAAAGTGGACATTCAATAGATAGAAATATAATGTGAAGATATCTTCACAATGTATCATACTTTTTGTCAACTTATAGACCTTTCTATAATAACTTAGTCCACACCATTGCATCATTAAGCACAGTATTCCACATATAAATCAAGCATGATTTCTTGACAGAAAGATATTTGAGTTCTCAGGGTTCAATTTTAGATAAATAAGTTACAGGAGACTATGTAAGTGGTTGCCAAGGGGTAAGGGGGAGAAGGATGATTAGAGTTTGGGATTAGCTGCTGCTGCGGACACGACTGAAGTGACTTAGCATAGCATAGCTGCTAAGTCACTTCAGTCGTGTCCGACTCTGTGTGACCCCATAGATGGCAGCCCACCAGGCTCCCCCGTCCCTTGGATTCTCCAGGCAAGAATACTGGAGTGGGTTGCCATTTCCTTCTCCAATGCATGAAAGTGAAAAGTGAAAGTGAAGCCGCTCAGTCATCTCTGACTCTTAGCGACCCCATGGACTGCAGCCCACCAGGCTCCTCTATCCATGGATTTTCCAGGCAAGAGTACTGGAGTGGGGTGCCATACAAGCTATTATTCATAGGATGGATAGAAAACGAGGTCCTATTGTATAAAACACGGAATGATATTGAGTATCTTGTTATTAACCATAATGGAAAAGAAGATGAAAATGTATATAACAAAAAAAGCCCTAGAAGATTAGAATAAAACTACAAGGACCTCAGAAGAATGCTGTTTAATCTATTTTTATCTAAAATAAACTACAGACATTAAATGGCAACCCACTCCAGTGTTCTTGCCTGGAGAATCCCAGGGACAGGGGAGCCTGGTGGGCTGCCGTCTATGGGGCACACAGAGTCAGACCTGACTGAAGCGACTTAGCAGCAGCACAGACATTAATAATACTTTTAACTTAGTATTATTAAAATTAATCATATTTTAGGAGCATTTGGCAATATGTTTACATTTTGTCAACATACGTTAAAATGCACTTAACAACAGTGAAACTAGGAAATCATTGTTTCAAGATGACTTAGTCACCACATTTTTCTTAATTATTTTATGTCTCATTTTTCTCTTCATGGTTCTGGAGCATCTAAAAGCAGATTCTGCTGCTTCCTTTGTATTTTAGTGCCTCTTCTCCTCACAAAATGCTTGACTTGTACTTCAAATTGACATTCTTATCACCAATGCTCTACGTGAGCTATTAAAGATGATGTTTCTGACAGTTAATGATGGCTTTATGGGCTAAAACTAAGCAATTCCTGAATCTTACTCTACCAATACCTTTAACCATCACTCTACCTCCCTTCTGGGCTCCCCAGCTGGCACTGGTGGTAAGGAACCCGCCTGCCAATGCAGGAGACAAAAGAGACACAGGTTCAATTCCTGGGTAAGGAAGATTCCCTGAAGGAGGGCATGGCAACCCACTCCAGTATTCCTGCCTGGAGAATCCTATGGACAGAGGAGCCTAGCGGGCTACAGTCCATAGGGTCACAAGAGTCAGACACAACTGAAGCAATTTAGCACGCATGCACTACCTCCCTTCAGCCCCACCATCCGTGCAAGAATCTAAAGTAGCTATTTACAAAAATGAGTTGCTGAACAGGAATCAAAGTACCACTTTCAATAGCTACTAAAGTTTTGGAAACTTCAGTGTATACTTCTAGGTTGGGGGTGTAGGTGGCTCTTGGGTAAGGATCAAGTAAGACTTTCTATTTACTCATTTACTCAAATTTAATTCTTGGACCCATCACACTCTGGCTTACTTGTGGAGAGAAAGAGAAATATAAACAACTAATATGCATAGAGATTTCTTGAGAAACTGCCTCCTTGGAAAAGGGTGGGCTAGAAGTGAAATAAGAGAAGAGAGTTACAATTCATTTTCTAGCTGATGGCAGACCTTATCTATCTCTGCTCACTGAGTGGATGAAGAATGAGCAATGTGGACAACACTAGAACACTGCCCTTTGAGCATGGGCATCCCACCACTTACCTTCACAGCTCCATCAGTATTTGATTTTCTGCTCAATCAAATTGGAAATGTGTTTTCTCTTGAAAGTGATTTAAGAAGGAAACACCAAACTTCCTGGAGGCAAGAAGGGTGATAAAGACTATTTCTTTGTAAATTGTATTAGGACTATTGTTACTCTTTATGAATTAAGGGCAATGTCTTCCTTACTTCCATATATTTTTTAATTATTTGAAAGAAGTATTTTTTTAAAGAAATTAAATAACTAATTATATTTTTTAAAGGTCATATACTGCAACCCAAACTGTTAATGTGTTTGGTGTTTTTCAAATAGATAACTGGGCCTGGTCTGGCCCAATGAGTTCTGGAACTTCTTAATCATCCTAGAGGGCAAAATGACATCAGGAAGATACAAGCCTTTGCTGTACAGGAATTTTGCAGCAGACTCAGGTGTTTCCTGTTATATAATAACTCATCAAAATGGAACAGTAAAATAGGGTTAAAGTTTTATATATATATATATATATGTATATACACACACGCATATACACAAACACACACACAAGCACGTGCATGCTCGGTAGTGTCCAACTCTTTGAGATCTCATGGACTGTGGCTTCTCTGTCCATGAGATTTTGCAAGCAAGGATACTGGAATGGGTTGCTATGTTCTCCTGCAGGGGATCTTCCTGACCCTGGGATTGAACATGTGTCCTGAATCTTCTGCATTGACAGGCTCATTCTTTACTGTTGAGTCACCTGGGAAGCCTATGTGTGTATATATGAGTTATATTAATTTAGATTCAAACATAATATATTATTAACATTCAAATATTTCCAATTTCAGAATCATCATATTCCTGACAAAAAGTTCAGATTTGAAAGTATATCCCAGTATGTCCCAGTTGGGGAAGGTGCTGAGAAAGATCCATATCTGGGGATCCTGCATGGCTATTTGGTTAAAACCCCATTCATTTCATGAGTTCTTACATATACAGTTGACTCCAAGTGTTATTCTACCACTTGACTCATCAGTGCATCATAAGCAAAAACTAAAAGCATCCATAAAGTGGATGAAGGACTCAGAGACCTGAAAATAGAGCCTTGAAGACTGATTAAAAGGAGTAGATGAAAATTACTTTCTGCTAAACAAAGTATTAAAGAAAGAAAGCAACAATAACCATGAAGGGGGCACAGAGTCAGTCCTTGGTTGGGGAACTAAGATCCAACTTGGGGCATGGCCAAAAAAACCTTAAATTAAAAATAATAAAAATTAAAATTTAAAAATTGAGGTCATTCATGAATTCCATAAATATATAGGCCATATTTCTAACTATAATGATTGACATATTCATAGTATATAGTATTTCTTCCCATTAAAATTTTTAACATGACTTTAAGTATGTAACCAATCATACTTAAAGAAGAAGTTTAGGTAAGTTATACTTCACATGTGAGAACTTCAAGATTAGAAAAAATATTGATATTATAAAAAACATTTGGTTTAATCATTAAAATTAGATTTAGTCATAAGTACTGTTGAAAGTGATAAGTACTGTTGAAAGTGATGGATATTTACAGCATTTACTCTGACAATTGCTTGATATATACTAGTGACTGTTCATGTATTGCTATATGTATACATACTGTTTAGAATAAAATCTTTCCTTGGAGAAAGCACAATCAAACATACAACAAACTTAGGTTAATAAATTTATGGGGGAAAGTTATGCAATAAATGTAAAGATAGATCTTATAAACAAAATCTTGCAGATTAGATTCCCTCAACTGAGACCAAATTCTTCATAGTCATTTATATTTGAAACTTGAATGCTGATAAAATGCCTAAAGTTCATACTGTTAGAGAGGACCATACATTATTATTAAGAGCAAGACTGATCTGCAATTACATTACTATATTAAATTTAGTATATGACTACAAATCTTTTTTTCTCCTCCACTTTTAATATGCTTCATGAAGAATAAGCAAAATAAAATGCATTAATAGAGGAGGTAAAATAATCTTGTTCTCTCAACACTAGTCTTTTAAAATTATTTGAGAAATGACTTGAGTCACTCTTGACTAAATTTCTAGTATTAAAAATCATAACCTTCCTGAAATTTAAAACATAGATTAAAAATTCTTTATAGGAATTAAAGACTACTTTGATGATTTTCCCCCAAACTCTCCATGTTATAATTCTTGCTATTTAACATACAACACCTATGGGATATTTAATAGTTTATTGTCTGGATAGTTCCCTAATGCATAGCTGAGTGTCTTTTTATTTCCTTCTTTAGGCTTTTGTGTTCTTTATTCAGAACTATCATTAATGAAGACAAATCTTTTTAAAAACTCTTCACTTACTTTAAGAATCCATGATAAAATACACATAAAGTCTATTGTTCAAGTGTCCACACAATAACTTTGGTTGGTGTAACATGTGTTATAGAACCTATGCTCTGATACTCAATGAAATTCTGTTTAGTTCTGGTCACCAGCCCACTCTCTGCCCTGTGATGGGTACATAAAGAAAGTCTGAAAGATGCTCAATATCACTTATTATCAGAGAAATGCAAATAAAAACCACTATGAGGTACCATTTCACGTCAGTCAGAATGGCTGCAATCCAAAAGTCCACAAGCAATAAATGCTGGAGAGGGTGCGGAGAAAAGGGAACCCTCTTACACTGTTGGTGGGAATGCAAACTAGTACATCCACTATGGAGAATAGTATGGAGATTCCTCAAAAAACTGGGAATAGAACTGCCTTATGATCCAGCAATCCCACTGCTGGGCATACACACTGAGAAAACCAGAACTGAAAGAGACACGTGTACCCCAATGTTCATAGCAGCACTGTTTACAATAGCCAGGACGTGGAAGCAACCTAGATGTCCATCCACAGATGAATGGATAAGAAAGCAGTGGTACATATACACAATGGAGTATTACTCAGCCATTAAAAAGAATACATTTGAATCAGTTCTAAGGAGGTGGATGGAACTGGAGCCTATTATACAGAGTGAAGTAAGCCAGAAAGATAAACACAAATACAGTATGCTGCTGCTGCTGCTGAGTCGCTTCAGTCGTGTCCGACTCTGTGCGATCCCATAGACGGCAGCCCACCAGGCTCCTCTGTCCCTGGGATTCTCCAGGCAAGAATACTGGAGTGGGTTGCCATTTCCTTCTCCAATGCATGAAACAGTATACTAACGCATATATATGGAATTTAGAAAGATGGTAAAAATAACCCTGTTTACGAGACAGCAAAAGAAACACTGATGTATAGAACAGACTTTTGGACTCTGGGACCAGGAGAGGGCGGGATGATTTGGGGGAATAGCATTGAAATATGTATAATATCATATCTGAAACGAGTCGCCAGTCCAGGTACGATGCCCGATAACAGATGCCTGGGGCTGGCGCACTGGGAAGATGCGGAGGGATGGTATGGGGAGGGGGGAGGGAGGAGGGTTCAGGATGGGGAGCACGTGTATACTGGTGGCGGATCCATCTCGATGTATGGTAAAAGCAATACAATATTGTAAAGTTAAGCAAAATAAAAAAATAAATAAATAAAAAAAAGAAAGTCTGTCAGTGCTCCATTTCTCAGGATTAGAATTATTAAGTAATGAGCATTGAGGAAATCAGAGCCCTCTGGCTATCATTCCAGTACTTGGAGAAAAGAATAAATTATATATATATATATGTATATATATATATGTGTGTGTGTGTGTGTGTATATACATGTATATATATATGTGTGTGTGTATATATATGCATATAGGCTATGCATATGGTGGAAAAATTCTGTAGAATATTATGTGTTAATATCTAACAAAATTGCATGACCGTTTTCACTTTGATCCAGAAATCTTACTTCTAAGGCTCTACTTTGCATATATGCATCTGCAAATACAAAATAATACTAATGTAATTTCAAAAAATAATGCAATAAGCAGGACTGTTTACTATACTATTCTTTGAAATAGCAAATTTTGGATAAAAACTAAATGTATATTCATAAAAGATAGATTAAATAATTTATGCAACAGCCATACAATGAAATGCTATTCAGTTGATATAATAAAAAGACAATTAACTTTGAAATTATATGTAGAATTTTACAGCTATGTCAAGAGTTTATATAGTATGATATCCTTTGTGTAATATAGAGGAAATTATATATGTATTTCTTCTTATATGCACATATATGTTAGACATGACTTGGTGACTGAACAACAACAAATCATAATATGTAATATATGACACATAGAAAGAAATGATAAACAGTGACTAAAACAAACAATTTGATGATAGGCATAAAGAAGATGGAAAAGATAAAGAGATGGAGATACGAGTTCACACATAAATGACAACTAATAAATGTAGAAGGAATGATAGAAAAGTAAGCATTTACAACCTCTAAGGTAAAAGTTGAGTCAGGCAAGCATTATTAATAGATGCTGAAACCGTTGTATGAAGAATTGTCAGAAAACAGGATATTTCTATCTCTTAAAGTTAAAACACAAGAGATTTCTTATTAATTACTAACAAAAATAAATGGTTAGTTACAACTGAAAGATTTGGTGACCAAACTTTGTATTATCAATGATGAGACAACTTGATACAATGTTCTTATTCTTGTGAAACAGTAAGAAATATATAATAACACCTCTGTACTGTTTTTGCCAGAATTATTAACTTTAATCATTCATGTGGAAACAATTATAAAAAACAAGAATATGATGCATTCTAACAGACCAAAGCCCTGGAATTATCAAAAAATTCAATATTATGAGAAATTTAGAAGATAGAGGGACAATTCAACATTGGAAAAAACTAGAGGTTAAAAACATAAATTTACCAACTGCAATTGGTCCTAAAGTTTTACCAAAAAAATTCTAAAAGACATTTCAAGAACAATTAAGACATACAAATATGTGAAAATATAAAGTAAACATTATTCATCTAGTGGTTAATCTATGTATACAAAGAAGATTTTTCTAACATTATTCTAATATACATATATAGAGAGATATAGATATATAGATATATTCTTCTCCATCTTCTATCACCCACCCACGCCCCCCATTCCACCACTTGCTGAAATCCCTATCAGATCAGATCAGATCAGTTGCTCAGTCGTGTCTGACTCTTTGCGACCCCATGAACCGCAGCACGCCAGGCCTCCCTGTCCAACACCAACTCCCGGAGGTCACTCAGACTCACATCCATCGAGTCAGTGATGCCATCCAGCCATCTCATCCTCTGTCGTCTCCTTCTCCTCCTGCCCCCAATCCCTCCCAGCATCAGAGCCTTCTCCAATGAGTCAACTCTTCACATGAGGTGGCCAAAATACTGGAGTTTCAGCTTTAGCATCATTCCTTCCAAAGAAATCCCAGGGTTGATCTCCTTCAGAATGGACTGGTTGGATCTCCTTGCAGTCCAAGGGACTCTCAAGAGTCTTCTCCAACACCACAGTTCAAAAGCATCAGTTCTTCAGCGCTCAGCCTTAGGACATCATTGCAAAGTTGACATTTAAATTAAGAGACATTACTAAAATTAAACATACAATTTATGAAACATTTTTTTAGTGGTTTTACTCAAATATAGATGTTAGCAGAAAGTCTGTCTGCAAAACTCTCATCTCCAAATGCCTCACCATCCCTCAGTGCTCAGTGCTCAGGAGCACTGCAGCATTCAGGGATTGGAGTTGTAAGGGAAGCAAAAACAAATCACGTGCCCAAATGTAAAAGAGGACTGACATAGTAACACCTAGGCTACCGAAACTGAAAAAAAGAGAATGCTCCCCACGCATATTAGAATTTTTTTAACTTAAAATCTGAGAATGAGAGCTGAGCAGGCAAAGCCAACAGCTGTCAACTCCAAGTGCCATGGCAATTTCTCACCCCAGAACTGCACACCTCATTTTCTTTACATTTTGTGACGTCAAATAAGCTACATGAACAATTTTTGGAGATTTAAATTCTCTCTTCTAATCAGTATACACCAATATACTTTTATTTTTATAGAATGAACTATCTTTGATTACAATTTTCTTGATTTCACATTCATCTTTATTGAGTGCACACATGTGATACTTGTTCATTTTAAATTATAAATCTTTTCTGTATTAATTTATTTCTCATTATTTTCCTGCTATTCAATTTCTAGTCATATTTCTACAAAGTTAAATTAATATTAAGGGTGAGATAGTAACCTCCAAAGCAAAGAGATTTTGATTCAAGGATGATTCATTTTTAATAAAGAACAAAGTTGTCACAGTAATACATTAATTTTCTGGAGCGTAAGGTGCCTTTTACTCTAGCAGCAACATATATCCATCACTTTTACCCTTCATTAGTGAGATAAAATAGTTCTTGATGGGCATGAAAGAGCACCATGTTAATAAATTATCATATTTCTGTTCACAGAAAATGAACAAAAAATATAAAAATCATCTTGTAAATATAAGTTTTAAACTTGATTTATTAGGGTTCAAAAAATTCATGTCCTTAATTCATTATGTTTTTCAGTGATTCATATATACTATTGATCCATTGATCCTTCTGAATTTTTTCTTTTATAGAATTATATCAAGAAACTTTTTCTTCATAACAAGGCAATCCTAAAATCTCAAATCTCACTATATAGTTCTCACTCATCTAAGACACACAGATGCATACACACACATTATACAAACCTTATGATTTTTGGCTTCATTTGACTGGGCTTTTTCTGCCTTTGGTGGGCTGTCACTGGGTCTTACTGTGTTTAGCTTTGCTCCATGTGAGCAAGACCCCAGGCTGAAAAATCAAACACTACTACAACTTACTTTTGTAATGGCAGAAGGTAGAAGTTCAAGGTGACTGACAGAAAGTTGCATACTTCTAGCAGCTTCTGATAAGATGAAATGTCTGTTACATCGTTTCACATTCCCTTGGCCAAGACAAGTCACATGTTAAAGCCCAACATTGTTGGGGCATAAAATTATACTTCTCCCATGAGTGGAGGCAGGTGTTGGTAGGTGGATAGCGAGTATGTGGAGACTAATAGTATCTACCACACCCCACTCCAGTACTCCTGCCTGGAAAATCCCAAGGATGGAGAAGCCTGGTTGGCGGCAGTCCATGGGGTCGTTAAGAGTCGGACACAACTAAATGACTTCACTTTCACTTTTCACTTTCATGCATTGGAGAAGGAAATGGCAACCCACTCCAGTGTTCTTACATGGAGAGTCTCAGGGACGGGGAAGCCTGGCGGGCTGCCATCTCTGGGGTCGCACAGAATCGGACATGACTGAAGCGACTTAGCAGCAGCAGCAGTATCTACCACAGAAGGTAGCCAAGACGCTAATTTATTTTACTGTCTTTGCAACCCTATGGACTGTAGCCCACCAGGCTCCTCTGTCTATGAGATTTTCCAGCAAGAATACTGGAGTGAGTTGCCATTTACTTCTATAGGTGAATATGCTTGTTAGTAGATAGGAAACTATTCACCCACCTACTAATTTATATACACATTGTCTGAATGTCATTCAGATTTACCTTCATCTATTTGTGAATGCTATGAGGTGTATAAACGAGTATTCCAAAAACGGATATCTTGAGAGACTTAAAAAATGACAGCAGCAGAAACTCGGCACATTTATATACCATAGGAGTAATGAACAAATCTATTTATTTGTAAACATTTCACCTTCAAGTGCCTGCCCTTCAGCCACACAGACATGATTTGAAGACTTTTAAACACCCAGGAATTTAATCACAAATATCTTCCAGCAGCTGGCCAGTAATAGCATTTCTTATTGTC
This sequence comes from Tragelaphus eurycerus, assembly GCA_935064755.1. Lineage (NCBI taxonomy): Eukaryota > Metazoa > Chordata > Mammalia > Artiodactyla > Bovidae > Tragelaphus > Tragelaphus eurycerus. The sequence continues at coordinate 11,696,850 of CAKXYN010000012.1, forward strand.
TCTCTTTTTTCTTTTTCTTCTCTCAAAAATATACCAAGTATAAGAAAAACCACCAGAAGTCACAAATTGCAACCTTAATAAACACGGCGCAGACTCAGAAACAGATGGAGGTGTGTGAGGCTTTGTGCATTCCATGATGCTACTTTTCTCTGGTGTGATTCACAAGAGGTGATGATCCTGGAGCCCAAATGCTGGCTCTGCAGTACCACCCAGAGCTTCACCCTCTCTGTGTCCTATACCCTATTCAATGAGTCTGAAAACATTTAGACCTTGCTGGGCATGTTTCTTTATTTTTGTTTTTTTTATGATTAGTTAGTAGTGAAATGAAATGGGGCCTGAAGATAGTAAATCAAATTTAACAAAGAACCAGATACAATTTTTCCCCCTAAGACAAGGCTAGCATTTTGTATAAGTATAATCACAGGAGAGCACCACCTGGGAAGCTCATGTTAAACGCAAGTCGAGGCAAATTCGAAGATTGAACTGACTTTAATGATAATGGCATACTAAGATGCAAACCTAAAAGAAAGATCTTGAGAGCAAGAATTTTAGCTACATCTAGTCCATGAAAGATCTATTCTACCACATGAAGTAGGTGTTTTGGAGTCAGATGATTTACATTTAAGAATGAAGAAAAACAGTAAGAGAAAATTAAATAGTGCTAGATTAGAGATTCCAAGTAGTCAACCAATATTATAATCATAGAAATCAAGGAAAGATGTTATTGACCAGGGATGAGACATTATATTGAATTTTCAATATTACAACCTGTTTCACGCATCCACCTTTATAAACTGCTAGGTAGATAGATACCTAGGGGAGTTTAAGGATGAACACAAGTCACGATCCAGTAGATTTTCTTCCCTACATAACATATAGAATGTGGCATACACTTGGGGGAGAATTAGGTTTGTTAAGGAAATTAGTCATTCTTTGCTACATGCACATACTTTTCAAAAGTGGATAATGGGAAAGTGAATTAGAGATAAGGATAGAAAAACTGTTTGCAATCTGAAAAGTAAGTAGGATAAATATAAGTTTATTATTAAGGGCAAGGATTTTATATTTCTCGTGGGTCTTATGACTCCATTGCTAAACCTTGCAAGCATGCATGTGTGTGCAGTCATGTCTAATTCTCTGTGACCCTATGGACTGTAGCCCATCAGACTGCTCTGTCCATGGGATTTCTCAAGGCAAGAATTGGATGCCATGCCCTTCTTCAGGGGATCTTCCTGACCTAGGGATCAAACCCAAGTCTCCTGCATTGCAGGTGAATTCTTCACCACTGAGACACCATGGATTCCTGCTAAACTTTATTAGGTAACTAACAAGTATTCATTGAATAAGGTGAAATATAAAACCGAAGGAATTAGAGTAAAATTTTTATTGCCCAATACTCCAAGGGGTAATGGGCATGATTTGGCAGAATCATGGAAGAGAAATCCATATGTGAGAGATTTTTAGAAAATAGAAGGCAAATTATCCATAGCATTTAAATTTTCAGTGTCTGAAAAATAAAGGCTAAATCCCCAACTTTAAGTTCAAGATCATAGGCAAAGAGAAGTTCCATAAGTTTATTTAAGTGACTTATGAAGTATAAATACCACCTAAGGAAAAGCATCTTTGAGCAATATGTAGCTTGAGTTGTAAAAGAATGATTGAAGGTAGAAAAATGACTTGAAGACTCATAAGTATTCCAGCATTAGTTGAAGAAGGACAGTGTAGATCATGGGAAGGGAATGCAATGATCAGACGTACTCTTGAGAAAAAAACAATAGAGAGTACTAGAGATCCCAAGCAGCCAACCTACATTACAATTGGAGTAAACAAGGAAAGATGTTTTATTGGCTGAGGAGATGGTTAGGAGACAATAGCATGGTGAATTTTTAATATTATAACTTCTTTTGAGCAAAGAGATTTAACAAATGCTATCATTTTGCTATGGACTTCCCTGGTGGCTCAGATGGTAAGGAATCTGCCTGCAATGTAGGAGACCTGGGTTCAATCCCTGGGTCAGGAAGATCCCCCTGGAAAAGGGAATACTCACTCCAGTATTCTTGCCTGGTGAAATCCACAGACATAGGAACCTGGCAGGCTACAGTTTGGGGGGGGTCACAAAGAGTCGGACATGACTGAGCAACTAATACACGCACATAGTTTTGCTATATTTGTTTAAAAGAAATAAAATAATACAGATGCCTTTGAAATTCCTTCATTTCTTTTCCCCATGATCAAACACAGGCATTAAATTTGATTCATGTTTACAGCTTATGCTTTTTTTTACCTTTATTAAATCTGTGTGATTTCATAAAGTATTGATTATGGTATTTAAAATTTATCTTTTATTTTGCAGCTTGCTTTATTAAACTCATCATTTATGGTTATCCATGTAAATATTTGTGATATAGGCATATGTTGGTTATATTGAGGGTTTAGTTCTAGACCACCACAATAAAGTGAATCACACAAAGTCTTAATTTCCCAGTGCTCATTAAAAAATATGCTTGCACTATATTGTGGTTGTTCAGTCACTAAATCATGTCTGACTCTTTGTGACCTCATGCACTGCAGCACAGGCTCATTTGTCCTCTACTATCTCCCAGAGTGTGCTCAAATTCATGTCCGCTGAGACAGTGATGGTATCTAACCCTTTCATCCTGTGCCACTCCCTTTTCTGTCTTAAACTTTCCCCAGCATCAGGATCTTTTCCAATGAGTTGGCTCTTCCAATAAGGTGGCCAAAGTACTGGCACTTCAGCTTCAGCAACAGTCCTTCTAATGAACATTCAGGGTTGATTTCCTTTAGGATTGACTGGTTTGATCCCCTTACAGTCCAAGGGACTCTCAAGAGGCTTGTACAGCACCACAATTTGAAAGTATGCTCTTCAGCACTCAGCCTTCTTTATGGTCAAACTCTCAAATCCAAACAAGACTATTGGAAAAACTATAGCTTTGATTATACAGACTTTTGTCAGCAAAGTAATCTCTCTGCTTTTTCATATGCTATCTAGGTTTGTTATAGCTTTCCTTCCAAGGAATAAGCTTCTTTTAATTTCATGGCTGCAGTCACTGTCCACAGTGGTTTTGGAGTCCAAGAAAAGAAAATCTGTCACTGCTTCCACTTTTTCCCCTTCTATTTGCCATGAAATGATGGGACTGGATGCCATGATCTTCATTTTTTGAATGCTGAGTTTTAAGTCAGCTTTTTCACTCTCTTCTTTCACCCCCATCAAGAGGCTCTTAAGTTCCTCTTTACTTTCTGCCATTAGAGAAGTTTCATCTGTATATCTGAGCTTGTTGATATTTCTTCTGGCAGTCTTGATCCCAGCTTGTGAGTCATCCAGCCTGATATACTCTGCATGTAAGTTAAATAAGCAGGGTGACAATATAGACAATATAGTCTTGCCACACTCCTTTCCCAATTTGGAACCAGTTGGTTTTTCCAAGTCTATTTCTAACTGTTGTTTCTTAACCCACATACAAGTATCTCAGGAGATAGGTGAGGTGGTGTGGTCCTCTAGTCTCTGAGAATTTTCCACAGGTTTTTGTAATCCATGCAGTCAAAGGCTTTAAAGTAGTCAGTGAAGCAGAAGTAGATGTTTTCCTGGAACTCCTTTGCTTTCTCCATGATCCAACGAATGTTGGCAATTTAATTGCTGATTCTTCTGCCTCTTTGTAACCCAGGTTGTGCATCTGAAAGTTCTCAGTTCATGTGCTGCTGAAGCCTAGCTTAAAAGGATTTTGAGCATAACTTTGTTAGCATGTGAAATGAGCACAATTGTACAGTAGTTTGAACATTCTTTGGCATTGCCCCTCTTTGGAATTGTAATGTAAACTGACCTTTTCCAGTCCTGTGGCCACTGCTGAGTTTTCCAAATTTGGTGAGATGTTGAGTACAACACTTTCACAGCATTATCTTTTGAGATTTCAAATAGCTCAGCAGGAATTTCGTCACCTCCACTAGCTTTGTTTATAGTAGTGCTTCCTAAGGCCCACTTGACTTCACACTCCAGGATGTCTGGCTCTAGGTGAGTGACCACATTATCATGATTATCCAAATCTTATCCTTTAAAAGGTCTTATTAAGACCATTTTTGTATGGTTCTTCTGTGTATTTTTGCCACCTCCAGACCATTAAAACTTTCTTCCTATCAGCAATTAGACTGTTCTGCCTTCTTATCATTTGTATGCTCTCTGGAATATCATTTTTAATTTCCTTCAAGAACTTTTCCTTTGCATCCACAGTGTGGCTGTTTAGGGCAAGAAGCCTAGCTTTCTGCCCATCTTCACCTTTCACATGCCTTCCTCACTAAACTTAATCATTTCCAGCTTTTTATTTAAAGTGAGAGATGTGGGGCTCTTCCTTTCATTTGAACACTTAGAGACCATTGTAGGATTATTAATGGCCATAATTTCAATACTGTTGTGTCTTGGTGAATAGGGAAGCCAAAGGAGAGAGACAGAGAAACAGAGTTATAGCTGGTTGGTGGAGCAGTTAGAATGCAGACAACATTTATCAATTAAGTTAATCATCTTATATGGGGTTGATGTGTGGTGCCCCAAAACACAAGAGTAACATCAAAGATTACTGATCATAAATCATCATAACAGATATAATAATAATTTAAAAGTTTAAAATACTGTAAGAATTATCAAAATGTGACAGACACAGAGTGAGAAAATGCTGTTGGAAAAATGATACTGATAGACTTGCTTGGTTCAGGGTTGCCACAAAACTTCAATTTGCAAAAAAATGCAACATCTGAGAAGTACAATAAAGGTATGCCTGCACATCTCATTCACTCTGATTCATTCACTATTATTGACTTATTTGACTTTGTTTATGGCATCGTGGGTTTTCAATTGTAATGTCTAATCTGTTCTTATAGAGTTTGTAGTTCATACTTGGCTTGAAGTAATAGTGCTTCTGGTTATTATTTGTTTATTGTGCTTGTTGTTTTAAACTTACTTCTAAAATGTGGGACTTAAACAGAAATTTATTTATAGTATGGTACGTAAGTTGTTGCTGTTTGGTTGCTCAGTCATGTTTGATTCTGTGACCCCATGGACTACAGTACACCAGGCTTCGCTGTCCTTCACTATCTCCCAGAGCTTGATCAAATTCGTGTCCATTGAGTCAGTGATGCCATCCAGCCATCTCATCCTCTGTCATCCCCTTCTCCTCCTGCCTTCAATCTTTCCCAGCATCAGGGTCTTTTCCAATGAATCAGCTCTTCACATCAGATGGCCAAAGTATTAGAGCTTCAGCTTCAGCGTCAGTCCTCCCAGTGAATATTCAGGACTGATTTCCTTTAGGATGGATTGGATTGATCTCCTTGCTGTCCAAGGGACTCACAAGAGTCTTCTCCAACACCATACTCCAAAAGCATCAATTCTTTGGTGCTCAGCCATCTTTATGATCCAACTCTCACATCCATACATAACTATGGAAAAACCATAGCTTAGACTATATGGACCTTTGTTGGCAAAGTAATGTCTCTGCTTTTTAATATGTGGTCTAGGTTGTCATAGCTTTCCATCCAAGGAGCAAGTGTCTTTTAATTTCATGGGTGAAGTAACCATCTGCTGTGATTTTGGAGCCCAAGAAAATAAAGTCTGTCACTGTTTCCATTGTTTCCCCATCCATTTGCCATGAAGTGATGGGCTGGATGCCATGATCTTCATCTTTTCAATGCTGAGTTTTAAGCCAGCTTTTTCACTCTCCTCTTTCACTTTCATCAAGAGGCTCTTTAATTTTTCCTTGCTTTCTGCCACAAGAGTGGTGTCATCTGCAAATCTGAGGTTATTGATGTTTCTCCCAGGAATCTTGATTCCAGTTTGTGCTTCATCCAGACCAGCATTTTGCATGATGTACTCTACATATAAGTTAAATAAGCAGGGTGACAATATACAGCATTGACATATTCTTTTCACAATTTGGAACCAGCCTGTTGTTCTATATCCAGTTCTAAATGCTGCTTCTTGACCTCCATACAGGTTTCTCAGAAGGCAGGTAAGGTGGTCTGATATTCCCAACTCTTTAAGAATTTTCCATAGTTTGTTGTGATCTACACAGTTAAAGACTTTAGTGTAGTCAATAAAGCAGTAGTAGAGGTTTGTATGTAAGTTAGGGACATAATTTTCTTCTTTTCAATATGGATAATCAACTATCCATTTATTAAATAGTCAATATTTTATATACTTACTTCTAATGTCATCTCTATTATACAGAAAGTTATCTTATATCTGCAAGTTAATTTTTTTTCTAATATATTTGCCATCCTTGCTCTAACACCACAATTATTTTGATTTTTATAACATGATTAGCAGTGGTGATATTACCACTTGTTAACATCTGCCAAAAGCTTGCTGGGAATTTAATTGGATTTTGTTGAAATTGTGAACTGATTTTTGGGAGATGTGACATATTTATGGTACCCTCTTCCCATTTATGAAAAATATATCTCACAGTTTATTTAGTTCTAACTCCATAATCATCACAAACTTTTTACAAAAAAATGTTCCTTTTATACTTTGCTATATTTATATATAGATTATAACTATAGCCGCTATTTTTAACTGGATCTCTTTAAAATTTCAATTTCTATTTGGTTTTCACTGGTGAACAGAAACACCATTGATTTGTTTTACTTTTTTTCTTATACGCATTATATCATAGAACTCCCTGAGGGGTTCTAATAGTTTGCACCTGTTGTTTTAAGGTCTATGTAGACAATCCAATCATTATGAAAATGTGCAAACTTTTTAAGAATTATTACTTAGATATCTTATTTATTAATTGCATTGGCTACAATTGCATTGTCCACTATATTTAGTCACCATCCCTGTATGGCTATTTAAATTTAGTCAGTTAAGTTTAAATAAAATTAAGTACTTAGTTGCTCAATTGCTATAGCAACATTTCCAGTATTTCATAGCCATATGTGGTTATTGGCTACCATGTCATACAACACAGAAATAGAACATAACCATAATCACAGGAAGTTTATTGGGCAGTCCCAGGCTAGAATCTTCAATGTAAAAAGGAATAGCACATATAAGATTTCTCACTATATTAATTTCATAATGCTGTATAACTCACAAACTTTGTGACTTTAAATAGCACAAATTTATTATCTCATAGTTTCTGGATGTCAGATATCTGAGCAGAGAGCACAGTGTGACAGAATCCTCTGATCAGGGTCTTACTAGGTTAATATCACATGAATGCACTTCTCACCAAGAGATGGACATCTTCCAAGCTGACTGGTTCTGGCAACATTAATTCCTTTGTGGTTGTAGGCATGAAGGTCCCCAATTGCCTACCAGCTATGCCCATGACTCCTTTCAGTTCCCAGAAGTCACCTGTAGCTTCTTGCCATGTGGCCCTTATAGGAAGTTTACAACATAGATGTCTGATACAGTAGTATTTTATAGTAAGAGTTAAATACAATGTGCTTACACATTCTCCCCTATGGGTTTTTCCCATTTGGAACTATTATAAATACATCTGTAGACATTCTTATATGACTTTATTGAACATATATTTTTATTCATCTTCGATAAATATGTAGAGATGGAATATCTGGGTCATAAGAGTATAGATGTTTAATTTCTTTAAGCTTATCAACTGCCATTTTTTCAAGCTAATAGTACCATTTTACATTCTCATCAGGATTTGTATAAAGAAATTTTCCTTTTCAAATCCTTTAAGATTGCTCCACTATTTTTATCTTTTACTTCATATATTACTTTTATTTTTCTTCTTGTACTTTAGAACTTTAATTTTTATCTCATCTTGAGTGACAATTAGCTCTCCTCATCAAGCATTTTTGTAGCCCCTATCTAGCCTCCTGGAGACCTCTCCTTAGTAACGGTTTTTATTATGACTCTCAGTCCTTGAGACTGAAATTTTAATCCAGTATATTTACCATTTTGGCTAAGGTCTATTTGAACAGCTCTCTTTACTTTCTTCAGCTTCTTCAGGTAGAAGTTCAAACCTTAGACCTGGGCAACAATTTCAACTCTTTTCAGCATCCTTTCCCAGGAGAGCTAGAAGAATGGAAACCACTGATTCTACCTTCAGTCTGGCTCTGGTCCCCTGACATGTGTGCCCTATTTTCCATTTAATTATCCAGAAGGAAAAAAAAAAATTCCAGACCACCTTTTCATGGATCCATTTGCAAAAGCCTGGCAAGCATACAGAGTTAACCATTGGCTACTGTTCTTTTTATGTTAACTGTGTCTCATGTTAATGCATTGCCCTTGGAGATGTATGGCTTGCTCTTATACACAACTCTGCCTTTTAAATGCATTTTAACATATATTTCTATAATTGCTATTTCTTTGGAGTTGCAGGTGGTTGATTAATGTTTGAACTCCCAGAATCATCTTGACTGGAATGTCTTCGAAGTTTTTAACTTTAGCTATTGAAATTAATATAATTATGTTCATGATGATTGAAAATGTATATTAGGAAATAAATAACCTACCAAAAACTTCTCATACACATTTATTTAAGTTTACCTGGAAAATTTATTTCCTTATCTTTGTTCTTATGACTCTCTGCATCATTTATACAGAATCATAAATGGAGAACATTGATAAGATAGTTTGTTTTGATTTATTTTTATTAGCCAATTTATTGGAATGAGGCCCAGGTGTAAAACATGTTTTCAATTATTATTTTCCTATAGCAGTGATGTAATTGCACTTATCCTTTTATATTCACTTTCCAAAGACCCCTTATAGTTAATAATAAATATTTTCCCAACACCTAGCTATGATCATGATATATAGCTTATATGGAGGTTAAGCCAATGATTTTGATAAAGCATCTATGTATTAATCATCTTGTCACAGAGAACTATGATTAATAGATTACAGTAAATGGTTCACCCTGAAGGTTTCTTAAAATGATGCAGTTATATGAGGTAACAACTGAAATGAGAACTTAAAAGTCCAAAGAGTAAATTGCTTTACATTTGCTACACAAATATTTCAATAAAATCTGCTTAACTTTTATTGATTTCTTGCAACACTGATATCATGGAAAGCCCTTCTAGTGGTAGCATCCATCTCAAGAAGGTGAAGGTCAACAAGATTTATTTCAATTGACTGAAGTTTTATAGAGAACTAGAATTCATTACCTATATCTATTACTACTAGAGACTTCATAACATAAAAATTTAATGGAATACTTTTGAGAAAAAAAAAAGTCTAGGTACACAAACAAAGATAATGCAAGGGGGAAAAAAGACTGTCAAAATCAAGAAAGATTTCTAGCCCTATTGGAAAGTTGAAATGCTGGCTAAACCACTTAAGAATTTCATGAGTCTTCTTGAAAATATTTGGAGATCAAAATCAGAAATGTGCACTAGGGTCATAGTACAGTTTAGCAGGAAAGAATATGGTAGTAATAAGTGGATATAACACTCTACCATTGAAATAATAGAAATTATGTAAGACTTGGAAAACATTAAAAGCAATAAGTAAATGAAAAATTTCTAGTGATGAATACATGTCAGAAATATAAATCCTCACTAGACACATGTGAGCATAAGCTTTAGGTATAACAGCTGCAGTTTTGGCTCACGAGTATATTGCTGGCGATTTTCCACATGATGCAAATGTGCAAATTACAGATAATCTACTGAAAGGTACATTTATAGCTAGCTGAAACAGAGATGAAATAAGGATGTTGGGAATTTAGAGAAAGCAAGGGTAATCCTCTGCTGATAGGTAGTACTCATGAGATAGTGTGCAGCCTGTGTTCCTGGTCAATGCAATATTGGTCTGCATCAGAGACACAAAGTTTAAAGTAAGAAGGAATTAAGAAGATGATTTTAGAAGGGAGTACGAAATAAGGCTTCAAAATAATAGATGCCCTGGGGACAAAGTTTTAATTTCTTTGGACGATAGGTATGTTTCAAATACCACTTAATGAAAGATTAATATGCATTAGCAGCCTTTGTCTTCTCAAATGGGAGGCAGAGTAGCGACTCCACAAAGTGGTCCATGTCCTAATCTCCAAAATCTCAGAATACCTTACTTTGTGGGGCAGATGGACTTTTCAGATGAGATTAAGTTAAACATCTTCAAATGTGAAAAATTTCCTGGATGTATCCGGATAGGCCCATAAGATCCTCATAAGAGCGGGGAAGGAGGGTCAGACTCAGAAAAGAATGATAGAAAAGCAGATGTTAAAGGAATGCAGTTGAGTCAAGCACTGCAGTGGCCTCTTAAAGCTGGAAAAGGCAAGAGCAAGTTCTCTCCTAGAATGTTCCAAAACAATACTCTTGCTGACTCATAGAATATGACCTCCAGAAGGATAAGAGAAAAGTCTATGTTGTCTTAAGACATGAAAATTTTGGTCAATTGTTACAACTCCAATAGGAAACTAGCACAACTCTGTAGTCATACTTTCCCCCAGTCGATTTGATCTCACAGATCATATATTCTACAAACCTAGGACAAATTGACCAGTATTGTGATGAGGATGAAAGAAATATTATGTCTATCTACTTTCCTTTCTTCATATTCTGATTTTACCTTTACCAGAGTCTAGGAACATCATCTTTCCTGTGATAACTTCTCTGAGATCTAAGATTAACTTTTCCTAATTTTACTGTATGCAGAACCAGGTTTATGATAGTATTATATGCTCTATCAGATCAGATCAGATCAGATCAGTCGCTCAGTCATGTCCGACTCTTTGTGACCCCATGAATCGCAGCACGCCAGGCCTCCCTGTCCATCACCAACTCCAGGAGGTCATTCAGACTCACATCCATCGAGTCAGTGATGCCATCCAGCCATCTCATCCTCTGTCGTCCCCTTCTCCTCCTGCCCCCAATCCCTCCCAGCATCAGAGTCTTCTCCAATGAGTCAACTCTTCACATGAGGTGGCCAAAATACTGGAGTTTCAGCTTTAGCATCATTTCTTCCAAAGAAATCCCAGGGCTGATCTCCTTCAGAATGGACTGGTTGGATCTCCTTGCAGTCCAAGGCACTCTCAAGAGTCTTCTCCAACACCACAGTTCAAAAGCATCAATTCTTCAGCACTCAGCCTTCTTCACAGTCCAGCTCTCACATCCATACATGACCACAGGAAAGACCATAGCCTTGACTAGGCGAACCTTTGTTGGCAAAGTAATGTCTCTGCTTTTGAATATGCTATCTAGGTTGGTCATAACTTTCCTTCCAAGGAGTAAGCGTCTTTTAATTTCATGGCTGCAGTCACCATCTGCAGTGATTTTGGAGCCCAGAAAAAGAAAGTCTGACACTGCTTCCACTTTTTCCCCATCTATTTCCCATGAAGTGATGGGACCAGATGCCATGATCTTTGTTTTCTGAATGTTGAGCTTTAAGCCAACCTTTTCACTCTCCACTTTCACTTTCATCAAGAGGCTTTTGAGTTCCTCTTCACTTTCTGCCATAAGGGTGGTGTCATCTGCATATCTGAGGTTATTGATATTTCTCCCAGCAATCTCCAGAGGATCTCATCCTCTGGAGAGATTGATTGCTATCTACCCTTGCTCTACACAGAGAATCTGAAAAGACCCCTATCCAAGACTAAATGTTGGTTAGGAAAAAACTGGTCTCTTACCATCCATTAGGTTTTAATAATGTTATACTTTCAATATCTTAAACACTAACAATAATAAAAGGATTATACTTTTCGATTTTAATTTCTTCCTGGATATTTGACTATGAAAAGGACATTGTAATTTTTAACTTCAGATCATTTTATGAAATATTGGTTCAATATCAAGGTAATGGATGTTATCAAAATATCTCTACAAAATGTCTGGAGAACTATTCTGGACTAGGTATTTGCCTGATCTGTTTGACATAGAAAAATATTATGGACTGGGTAGAATAGACAATAGAAATTTATCTTTTAACAGTTTGGAGGCTGGAATTCTAAGATAAGAGAGCCAGCATGGCCAGGCTCTAGAAAGACCTCTCTTCCTGGTTTAGAGATAACCATGTTTTCATCATGTGCTCACATGGCACAGAAAGCACATGACAAAATCTCTGGTGTCTCCTCTTACAAGGGAACTGATCCCACACCATGACAACCCCACTCTCATGACCTCATCTAAGTACTTCCCAAAAGCCCTACCTCCAGATACCATCACTACAAGGGGTAAAGCTTCAACACATAAATCTGCAGGGGAAACACATATTCAGTCCAGAGTGAACCACATGCTGCTGCTAAGTCTCTTCAATCGTGTCTGACTCTGTGCAACCCCATAGGCTCCCCCGTCCCTGGGATTCTCCAGGCAATAACACTGGAGTGGGTTGCCATTTCCTTCTTCAATGCATGAAAGTGAAAAGTGAAAGTGAAGCTGCTCAGTCTTGCTGACTCTTAGCGACCCCATGGATTACAGCCTACCAGGCTCCTCTGTCCATGGGATTTTCCAGGCAAGAGTACTGGAGTGGGATGCCATTGCCTTCTCCCAGCAAACCACATAGCTGGACACTATTTGAACTAGAAATTAGAATAAGGAATTTTCAACTTGAGGTAAGATGAGAACTTATATTTACTTTCCTTAATACATTTTCCTTAATATCAAAGCCTTTTGTGTAAAAATACCAACTATTCAATAGTGGCTTCTAGAAAATGCACAAGGGATCAATGAGTGATATTTAGTGTGAGGGCTACTGAAAGTGGGAGCAGGATGTCCATTTATAAGAGCAAACAGCTTGGAAGGACTATTAAAGAAGTCCTTATTTTTCATGTTTCCCTATGTGAATTTTCTCTCCACTCCCAAAAGGAAAATACAGGATTTTTTGTCTTTTTTTTTTTTTTTTTTTTTAAGTCTAGACTAGGATGGGGAATACATATATACCTGTGGCCCATTCATTTTGATACATGGCAAAACCAATACAATATTGTAAAGTTAAATAAAATTAAATTAAATTAAAAAGAAGAAAAACAGCAGTCACATTTTAAATATCATTGTTTCTAAAAATAAAAAAAATAAAGTCTAGACTATTCTTACCCAAATCTACTGCTCAAAGAGTAATAGGTGAGGTTGGGAGAACAAACTGAGTTCTTACTCATGAATCATACATGAGACCTCTCTTAATGCAATTTACCCTCAGAAATTAGGCTTTTTCTGGTTTGCTAAGTCACTTCAGTCGTGTCCAACTCTGTGTGACCCCATAGACAGCAGCCCACCAGGCTTCAGCGTCCCTGGGATTCTCCAGGTGAGAACACTGGAGTGGGTTGCCATTTCCTTTTCCAATGCATGAAAGTGAAAATTGAAAGGGAAGTCACTCAGTCGTGTCCGACTCTTAGCGACCCCATGGACTGCAGCCCACCAGGCTCCTCCATCCGTGGGATTTTCCAAGCAAGAGTACTGGAGTGGGGTACCATCGCCTTCTCCGATTTTCTGCTTATGTATGTACATTTATTAAGGTACTCTTGGAGGCATATTATTTGAGCACTTGAAGAATTATGAAAGCCTACTTTTGGCTGTGGCTCTGAGCCATATTTTCCAATTCAGCTTTATCAACAATAAAATTCATATTTCAGTATCTTAATGCGTTAGTCCATTCAGGCTGATACAACAAAAATACCAAGACTGGGCAGTTTAAACAACAAACATTTGTTTCTCACCATTCTGGAGGCTGGGAAGTCCAAGGGCAAAGTGCAGGCTGATTTGGTGTCTGGTGCCAGTTGCTTTCTGGTTCATAGATTATCATCTTCTTGTTATATCTTCACATGATGATAGGAGTGAGAGAACCCTCTGAGGTCTCTTTTATAAGGACATTAATCCCTTTCCTGGAGGTTCCAAACTCATGACCTAACTATCTCCCAAAGACCCCAACTCCTTATACTATCACAGTGGGGACTGGGATTTCCACATGCGAATTTGGAAGGGATACATTCAATTTATAACAATTAGTTTCTTTTACAGTTTTTTCAATTTCCTAGAAATCATACTGGAGAGAAAAGAATGAATAGTTATCATTCCTAAAGCTCAGTTGCTAAACTTTATAAATCAAGAGGTTCTTCTATAAAGAGAAGAATGTTTTATAATTACATACACACACAAAAGGCACCAGCCTAATTTTTGCTGAACTTTCTGACAGTGCCTGTTGTTCCTTACAAGACTAACAATGCTTCATATTTGTTCATCTTTTCCAAGTTTTTAGGTTGATCATACATCTTTTCTTCCCTGATCTTTGTAGACCTTGTAATCTAAGCAGGCAGGTATTTTTGCCTCATTTTATACACGAGGTAATGCAAATTTGGAGACTCAAAAAGTGGCATCATAAGAACTAGAAAATGATTGAGATGGAAAATGGAACCCACACTTGTAACTCTGAGTTCACTGCCCATCAACTCATTAACTAATTAATAAACTAGTTCAGTAAAATCAATTGATTGTCAGACACTGTGCAGAGTCCTACAGATACACTGATGAGCTACATAGACATGATGACTACTCTTACAGACAGTTTACAGTCTAGAAGATAAAACAGAGCACAACATTTTAAAGTTATTAAAGTTAAAAATGTACAATCATAGGAGAAAGTCAGGATGTTAGGGATCACAGTAGAGAACACATAAGCCAGTCTATACCTTTGACACTTCTCTAAGTGTCAAATTAAATAGAATTTTAATGCCAACAATGTATCCAAAGGTCATCACTGTTAGACATAAAGGATCAGAGTAGCTACTATATATTTCTGTCTAACAAAAACAATTATAAGGACCCTCCAGTCATTCTTCATTATTTAACCTATTCATAACCATTTGATACAAAGTATACAAACATGAATATGACATGGCTTCCATCCTCAAAGCACTCACAACCTTGTGGGAGAGACATATATGTCAATGTGATTGCTGGGAGAAATATCAATAACCTCAGATATGCAGATGACACCACCCTTATGGCAGAAAGTGAAGAGGAACTCAAAAGCCTCTTGATGAAAGTGAAAGTGGAGAGTGAAAAGGTTGGCTTAAGGCTCAACATTCAGAAAACGAAGATCATGGCATCTGGTCCCATCACTTCATGGGAAATAGATGGGGAAACAGTGGAAACAGTGTCAGACTTTATCTTTCTGGGCTCCAAAATCACTGCAGATGATGACTGCAGCCATGAAATTAAAAGACGCTTACTCCTTGGAAGGAAAGTTATGACCAACCTAGATCACATATTCAAAAGCAGAGACATAACTTTGCCAAGAAAGGTTCACCTAGTCAAGGCTATGGTTTTTCCTGTGGTCATGTATGGATGTGAGAGCTGGACTGTGAAGAAGGCTGAGCACTGAAGAATTGATGCTTTTGAACTGTGGTGTTGGAGAAGACTCTTGAGAGTGCCTTGGACTGCAAGGAGATCCAACCAGTCCATTCTGAAGGAGATCATCCCTGGGATTTCTTTGGAAGGAATGATGCTAAAGCTGAAACTCCAGTACTTTGGCCACCTCATGCGAAGAGTTGACTCATTGGAGAAGACTCTGATGCTGGGAGGGATTGGGGGCAGGAGGAGAAGGGGACGACAGAGGATGAGATGGCTGGATGGCATCACTGACTCGATGGATGTGAGTCTGAGTGACCTCCGGGAGCTGGTGATGGACAGGGAGGCCTGGCGTGCTGCAGTTCATGGGGTTGCAAAGAGATGGACATGACTGAGTGACTGATCTGACCTGATAATTGCTGCAAAATAGGGCACGTTTTTGATGAATGTGTGTCAACTGCAAGTATCCAGAGGTATCACTAAGATAGTAAACGTTGAGTTAGTTCTTGAAAGATACATAAAAATTGGTCAAGTAAAAAAAGATGATGATATACACAAAAAGAGACAGAATGTGAAAAGACAATCTATTGTTAGAGTCATGATATATGTAGAAGATGGAAAATGTTTAATTTGCTTTCACTGCTGGATACTTCAAAGGAATATATAAAGAGATCCAGAGTTCTATGGGGAGTTATGCTGAGGTGAGATTGCAAAGACAAAATGATTATAACCTTAACAAGGAGGCAATGGAGCCATTAAAGATCTTTAAATATAGGATTATTATGAAGATATTTTAAGATTCTGCATTGTAGATGGGCTGTAGTAGAAAGACCCATGCAGGGAGACTAATTAGGAAGCTGTGGCAATAGTCCAGTCAAGAGACAAACGAAGTCAGCGAGTGCAGATAATAGATGCAGAATTTACAACACTTTCTAAAAATTTTTTTCAGTGCTTTAGTGTTTGCAATGAACAAAAGTCATAATGATTAATGCTTAGTTACTACAAACATTTTAGGTAGAATAGATATCCAGGTATCGAATTGTGGCTAAAGTAAAAATTGAACTAAGTGTGGCCATTGAGTATTTGGTGATACCAATAATAGATTTTTCCAGAGAGTTAATAGTATCACTTCAAAACTCCTAGAATAGAACTTGGTTGAACTGAAGTTGAACTTTAAGATTTGAAGGATAAGAAGATCAATGGGTTTCAACATTGGAATCATATCTTATTGCAAGACTCTAATTATAGTCTGAGTATAGGAGTTTTGGAAGCAAGCATCTAAACAATATAACCAGAATTGAAAGAGACACATGCACCCCAGTGTTCATCACAGCACTGTTTATAATAGCCAGAACATGGAAGCAACCTATATGTCCATCAGCAGATGAATGGATAAGAAAGCTGTGGTGCATATACACAATGGAGTATTACTCAGCCATTAAAAAGAATACATTTTAATCAGTTCTAATGAGGTGGATGAAATTGAAGCTGATTATACAGAGTGAAGTAAGCCAGAAAGAAAAATACCAATAGAGTATGCTGCTGCTGCTGCTAAGTCGCTTCAGTCGTGTCCGACTCTGTGCGACCCCATAGACGGCAGCCCACCAGGCTCCCCCGTCCCTGGGATTCTCCAGGCAAGAACACTGGAGTGGGTTGCCATTTCCTTCTCCAATGCATGAAAGTGAAGAGTGAAAGTGAAGTCGCTCAGTCGGGTCCGACTCTTAGCGACCCCATGGACAGCAGCCCACCAGGGACCTCTGTCCATGGGATTTTCCAGGCAAGAGTACTGGGGTGGGGTGCCATTGCCTTCCCCGCCAATACAGTATACTAACACATATATATGGAATTTAGAAAGATGGTGACGATGACCTTGTATGTGAGACAGCGAAAGAGACACAGATGTATAAAACAGTCTTTTGGACTCTGTGGGAGAGGGAGGGGGGATGATTTGGGAGAATGGCATTGAAACATGTATAATATCATATAAGAAACAAATTGCCAGTCCAGGTTCGATGCAGGATACAGGAAGCTTGGGGCTGGTGCACTGGGATGACCCAGAGGGATGGTACAGGGAGGGAGGTGGGAGGGGGGTTCAGGATGGGGAACATGTGTACACCCATGGTGGATTCATGTTGATGTATGGCAAAACCAATACAATATTGTAAAGTAATTAGCCTCTAATTAAAATAAATAAATAAATAAACAATATAAACAAAATAACTAGTCTTTGGTTAATCTTACTTTCGGGTAACTAGTGTTCTAACTTTAAATTTAAATATTTTATTTTACAAAGATGAGTACATTCTTTGTTTTTACTAGATAGGATATAAATTTTACACAACTTATGTGTGTAAAGAATACAGATTACTGCATTTCTTTTATACTTTATTTTTTAAGTTAATCAAATAAGTTGCTATTTTTAGGAAAAATACTTGTATTATGTAGCCAAAATCAGAAATAACAATTTAAGCATAGAATTGGTGATCCTCACTGTTTAATTTAATGTATTCTAAAGAGTCATCATACATGTATTAAACATAAATGTAATGAACTTCTGTAAATTATTTAAAAATAAAATAAAATTGGATGTTAAAGTCACATAAATAATTCTTAAATAATACAAAATATTGTGACAATGAATGAATATATAAAGCCACTTCATGCTTAAATAAAAATTTTAAGCTAAAAAGAGCATTTTCATTTGAGTATCTTTGTAAAGTGCAAAAATACTGTCAAATAAATGTAGAGAAATGAGCAAATAGATGACAATAGCTTTTAGAAATAAATTTTCCACTTTTTCAAAATAAAATTGCTAAAACAGTTGTAAAATCCTAGTTGTAGATTTTTGACAACATACTCCCATGAGAGTTTCCATCTATTTCTAAAGAGTTTAGTTTTTAAAGTAACTCATGTTAGCTTTGCAGGAGATGTTAGTTGAATCACACATAAATCATCATCAGAAGTACCTATTCTATTTTAAGCTCAGATTAGGTTCAAAAGGAGTGCATGAAAGGGCAGGGCTAAAAATTCACAAGAGAGAAAATCTGCTAAGAATGCAGCTTCTGCAATCAGAAAGACTCAGGTACCAGGCTTGTTCTAGCACTTTCTGGCTCCATGGCCTTGAGAATTTAACATTTTGTGCCTAATCTTCTATTTGTAGAATTAGCCTACTAATAGTAATCATAGGGATGTCAAGTAAACTAATGATATAAAAGAAATACATATATTAGCATGTACCTAGAGCATTACAGGTATCCACTAATAGCAGTCAGCAATTTTTTTTATTCTTTTTTAAATGACAAAGAAAGTGGAAGGAAAAGACAAAGGAAGAAAGGATAATAAAAATAGCAGTGAAAAAAAGATAGATTACTCATAAAAGAGTCAATTATTTTGATAACAGACTTGTCAAAAGCAACAACGAAAGGAAGAAAATGGTAAAATATATTTGAGCTACTGTGAGAAAATAACTGTCTACCTAAAATTATGTACTCAATAAAAATATTTTCAAGGACAAGGATGAAATAAACAATTTTTACATGAATAAATCTTGAGTGTTTTTGCCACGGACTTTTCAATAACAGAAATTCTAAAGATTATGTTTAGGGAGAATGAAAATGACCCCAGAGAGAAGAATAAGGTGGTTAAACATGAAAACCAAACCAAAACTGTCAGTCAGTTACGTATATACTTTGAAAAAGTCTATACGTGATGACGATTAATTTATAGGGTCAAAATATCAGAAAAAAAAAGGTTTGATGACAAAATAATGTAAATCCAGTTGCCCAGTGTCTACCTGCCTGTCAATGTATCCTTCATTAGATTTCTTCCTATCTCTGTCTTACTTTTGTACTCCCTTACATTTGCTACTATCACCTACTAAATAAAATACTTTTATTCAAAATTCAGCATCATTAAAAAATTAGGATAAGTCAAATCAAAACCACAGTGAAATACTAGTGGACATAGTTTTAAAGGCAAATAATTAGTGTTGACAATGATAAACAACATGTGGAATATCTATCCAAAGGAATATTCTGCCCCAAAAAAGAATGATATACTGATATACAGAATTATATGGTTGGACCTTGAAAACATTACAGTAAATCTCAGAAACAAATTACAAAAAAAAAAAAAACCACACAGATATTTTATGACTGTATTTATATGAAATATCCAGAATAGCAAGCTCTTTAGAGACAGAATATAGATTAGTGGTTGCTCAGGGCTGGGAAAGGGTGAGGAACTTTGGAGCTTTTGCGAATGAGTATATTTCTTTTAGAGTGATCAAAATGATCTAAAATTGACTATAATGATGAGTGTATAACTGAATAAAATCATGATCATCGAATTGTACATTTTTATAGATGAATTATATCATACACGAATTATATGCATATATTACATTCTCAATAAAGCATACATATATTGATATATTAAATTAGTTGTTTCACAAAAATGAAAAAAACTGCCAAGGTACTTAAAGAATGTTGTTTAATCATAAAAAAAAAAAAAAAAAACAGAAGATAACAATGACATAATATTTAGCAGGAACTAGATAGGCAAAACTTAAGAAGTCTGATAACACTAAGTGTTATTGAAAATGGGGATAAAATAGAAAGACTATTGCCAGGAGCTGGGAGAAGGGGTGAATGGAGAAACTGTATGGATACAGAGTTCCAGTTAGGAAATATGAAAAAGTTGAGATGGATGGTGGTTGTGACACAACGTGAAAGTACTTAATGTTAGAGAAATGTACACTTAGAAGTGGTTAAAATGGTAAATTTTGCTATGTATATAATAGGTTCTTTAAAGGCAGAAAGAAAGAGCAGGAAGGTAGGAAGGAAAACAAACTGGAAATCAATGGAAATATTTATACACTGGTGTCTGAAGTGTGTATCAGAAAAGAAGTTAAAAAGTAGAGAACCAGATTCGGAATCTGACATGTGATGCAGATGCTTCCCCTCCTATTGGTTATCTTCTCACCTCAGCACATCTGTGATGCCCTCGCTGGCTTGTTGAGCACAAGAGTGAATGCTTCCCTGCCTGGAGCTCCTGAGGAAAGTTTTCTCTCATTCCTATTCAAGGAAGAATCACTGAATTGGAACCAGAGAACCAAAAACTTCTCTCCCTCTGACTTCGTTCTGTGTTCTTTGTTGTCCCCAAGCAAGCATGCTTTCTTGCCTCTACTTTCTCTCCTCATTAATTAAATTGATTCAGTTCAGTTCAGCCACTCAGTCAGGTCTGACTCTTTGCGACCCCAAGAACTGCAGCACGCCAGGCCTCCCTGTTTATTACCAACTCCCGGAGTTCACTCAAGCTCACATCCATCAAGTCAGTGATGCCATCCAGCCATCTCATCCTCTATTGTCCCCTTCTCCTCCTGCCCCCAGTCCCTCCCAGCATCAGAGTCTTTTCCAATGAGTCAACTCTTCGCATGAAGTGGCCAAAGTATTGGAGTTTCAGCTTTAGGATCAGTCCTTCCAATGAACACCCAGGACTGATCTCCTTTAGGATGGACTGGTTGGATCTCCCTGCAGTCCAAGGGACGCTCAAGAGTCTGTTCCAACACTACAGTTCAAAAGCATCAATTCTTAGGCACTCAGCTTTCTTCACAGTCCAACTCTCACATCCATACATGACCACTGGAAAAACCATAGCCTTGACTAGATGGACCTTTGTTGGCAAAGTAATGTCTCTGCTTTTGAATATGCTATCTAGGTTGGTCATAACCCTCCTTCCAAGGAATAAGCATCTTTTAATTTCATGGCTGCAATCACCATCTGCAGTGATTTTGGAGCCCCCCAAAATAAAGTCAGCCACTATTTCTACTGTTTCCCCATCTATTTCCCATGAAGTGATGGGACCAGATACCATGATCTTAGTTTTCTGAATGTTGAGCTTTAAGCCCACTTTTTCACTCTTCACTTTCACTTTCATCAAGAGGCTTTTTAGTTCCTCTTCACTTTCTGTCATAAGAGTAGTGTCATCTGCATATCTGAGGTTATTGATATTTCTCCGGGCAATCTTGATTCCAGCTTGTATGGAACGTTAATGAGGGGAGTCTACACTTCAGGTACGCAATGCTAATATCCCCACTTTCCACCTACAAGTATCCCTCACTTTGGCTTGAATTGTGTGGTATCAGAGTTGAATAATACTCTCTCTAATTCTTAGGTTTCTGAGTTGCATCTAGAACTAAAAAAAAAAAAAAAGAATGAGCTTTGATATTGAATAAATCAAGGAGAGTAGCATCAGTCTTTCCCTTCCTATTACAAGGGGACTGAAAAAATTAGCCATAAAATTATTTCTGGTTCATCAAGAAAAATATAGAGCAACAAACAAAATTCTATTTTGATTCTCAAGTTTGGAGTGAAAAAGAGAAATTTGGAGAAAGTATTGTGTTTTTGTTCCTATGAATTGTCATTATTGGCACATTAATTAAGTTATAAGAAATAAAAAATATTTAGTTTTTTAAGGTTGCTTGGAATCAATACATTTGGATTCAAATAAGAGATTTAAAGAAAAAACTAGCCATTAAAAATCTACTATCTGTCAGATGCATTTCTCATTAATGTCAATAAATCCTTTTTCAAGAGTTTTATCATATTTCCCACAGAGGATGCCTGTAGGGTAGTAAAAAATACAAATGAAATAAAAGACCTTGAAAAATAGCCAAATGAATAAATTAAAAAAATTTAAAAATAAACAGTATCAGTGTTTGAGTTCTAGCTAAAATTCTATCATTATCTAATAATGGGATCTTGGAAAATCTGGTAATGCTATGTAGGTTGCAAAGTGATCTGTTCAGTTCAGTTCAGTCACTAAGTCAAGTCTGACTCTGCAGCCCCATGGACTGCAGCACTCCAGGCCTCTCTGTCCAGCACCAACTTCCAGAGAGTTCACTCAAACTCATGTCCATTGAGTCGGTGAAGCAAACCAAGCACCTCATCCTCTGTCATCCCCTTCTTCTCTTGCCTTCAATCTTTCCCAGCACCAGGGTCTTTTCCAATGAGTCAGTTCTTCATATGAGGTGGCCAAAGTATTGGAGTTTCACCTCCAGGATCCTTCCAATGAATATTCAGGAATGATTTCCTTTAGGATAGACTGGTTGGATCTCCTTGCTGTCCAGAGGACTCTCAAGAGTCTTCTCCAACACCACAGTTCAAAAGCATCAATTCTTTGGCGCTCAGTTTTCTTCACAGTCCAACTCTCACATTCATACATGACCACTGGAAAAAACCATAGCTTTGACTAGATGGACCTTTGTTGGCAAAGTAATGTCTCTGCTTTTTAATATGCTGTCTAGGTTAATCATAACTTTTCTTCCAAGGAGCAAGTGTCTTTTAATTTCATGGCTACAGTCACTATCTGCAGTGATTTGAAGCCGAAAAAAATAAAGTCAGCCACTGTTTCTACTGTTTCCCCATCTATTTGCCATGAAGTGATGGGACCAGATACCATGATCTTAGTTTTCTGAATGTTGAGCTTTAAGCCAGTTTTTTCATTCTCCTCTTTGACTTTCATCAAGAGGCTCTTTAGTTCTTTGCTTTCTGCCATAAGGGTGGTGTCATCTGCATATCTGAGGTTATTGATATTTCTCCTGGTAATCTTGATCCCTGTTTGTGTTTCATCCAGCCCAGCGTTTCTCATGATGTACTCTGCATATAAGTTAAATAAGCAGGGTGACAATATACAGCCTTGTTGTACTCCTTTCCTTATTTGGAACCAGTCTGTTTTTCCATGTCCTGTTCTAACTGTTGCTTCCTGACCTGCATAGACTGTTATACTGCACACACTGCATACAGTGTTATACTGGAAGATATCTAAGATATTCCAGTTTTAATTTCAGAGTCTTTACGGTTTTGTCAGGTATTTAAATTGATGCTTTCCACAATGTTAAAGTCTACACCTTAAGAAATAACTGCATGACTGCCATATGTTTTCAATCTATTATTTGAGGTTGTGTAGACAAAACTTGAATCATCAAGCATACTTAGATTATCCCCACTTCTTAAGCAATAAAAGATGCTGCTTTGCATAGAATCTATTATTTCTATATTTCAAAATATGTTTATGTTTGGCTTCCTGCTAAGACAACATATTCAGTATGAATATCTTACTTAGCTTTTTATTCTCTTCCTTCCAAATATTTCTTGTCTAATCACTTGTCATAATGAAGGACCAATCAATAAAAGAATGTTTAGAAGAATGTTAAGACTCTTGATGAAAGATAAAGAGGAGAGTGAAAAGTTGGCTTAAAACTCAATATTCAGAAAACTAAGATCATGGCATCTGGTCCCATCACTTCATGGCAAATAGGTGGGAAAACAATAGAAACAAAAACAGACTTTATTTTGGGGGGCTCCAAAATCACTATAGATGATAACTGTAGCCATGAAATTAAAAGATGCTTGCTCCTTGGAAGAAAAGTTATGATCAACGTAGACAGTATATTAAAAAGCAGAGATATTACTTTGCCATCAAAGGTCCATCTAGTCAAAGCTATGGTTTTTCCAGTAGTCATGTATGGATGAGAGAGTTGGTCTATAAAGAAAGCTGAGCACAGAAGAATTGATGCTTTTGAACTGTGGTGTTGCAGAAGACTCTTGAGAGTCCCTTGGACACCAAGGAGATCCAACCAGTCCATCCTAAAGGAAATCATTCCTGAATATTCATTGGAAGGACTGATTATGAAGGTGAAATTCTAATACTTTGGCCACCTGATGCAAAGAACTGATTCATTTGAAAAGACCCTGATTCTGGGAAAGATTGAAAGCAGTAGGAGAAGGGGACAACAGAGGATGCGATGGTTGGATGGCATCACCAACTCAATGCACAGTAGTTTGAGTAAGGTCTGAAAGTTGGTGATGGACAGGAAAGCCTGGTATGCTGCAGTCCATGGGGTCACAAAAATTTGGACACAACTGAGTGACTGAATTAAACTGAAGACTGCCTTATGGTTCATCTGTAAAAGAAACTTTAGGAAAGAGGTATATTTAGATTTTTTCCACTACATTTATCTCTTGCTGGAGACTAGAAACAGAATTCACTGAGTTCAGTAATCTTCAATAAAATATATAGTCCATAGAGTTAAGTCTAAAGACATCCTCCAGGACTGTAATGAAATTCTCTGTATGTTGGAGTCTCTGCTATCTAGCACCAGGTGAAAAATATGACAGATTTTCTATATATGTGTGTTAAACTGAATTTAACTGAAGGAGGCAATGATATGAATAATAGTAACAAAAACAGCTTCAAATCAATTAGGCCAGACACATTTTGAGTACTTTGCAAAAGTTACCCCATAAAAGTTACCAACTTTACATAGATGTTTTAAATAATCATTCTGAAGCTGCATTTGTTCAAGAGGAAAGAATACCACCCTATATTTCATTAATGTCTTAGAGCCAAGTTGCATATCTCAGGCTTGATAAACCAGTTTCCCCTCAGATTCAAGGTTTGGTCCCATGTTTATTCAATTTCATAATTTGCCTGTAACTCATGCAAATGTTTTCTCTCGGAGAAGGCAATGGCACCCCACTCCAGTACTCTTGCCTGGAAAATACCATGGATGGAGGAGCCTGGTAGGCTGCAGTCCATGGGGTTGCTGAGAGTCAAACATGACTGAGTGACTTCACTTTCACTTTTCACTTTTCATGCATTGGAGAAGGAAATGACAACCCACTCCAGTGTTCTTGCCTGGAGAATCCCAGGGATGGGGGAGCCTGGTAGGCTGCCTCCATGGGGTCACACAGAGTCAGACACGACTGAAGTGACTTAGCAGCAGCAGCAGCAGCAATGTTTTCTCTAAGCACTTTGAACTTCATTAGAGGGTAGGAAAATAAAACTTGTAGGTTAATAGAAATGAACATGGGCTATGTATTGTAAGAATTATTTGTAAAGTTGTAGAATTCTCAATTTGTAAGAACTTGACTGCCTTCTTTGAGTGTTCATTGATTACAATTTTTAAAAAAGAATCAAAGAATAGATAGTGAAAAATGAGTATGGTTCATTCAGTCCCAGCAGCATTTTTAAACACTGGCTAAATATACAGTCATGACAGGCCAACAGATTTAAGTTTAAAAAATAGATATTATGAAAATGAATTACTGAATATATCAAAGTTTTATCAAGTTATTACTGAGCTCCAAATACATTGTCCTTTGGCCTAAAATGTATAGAATCATTCATAGAATATATGCTTCAGTTGAATTGACAACTGAATATTATTCAGGAATGTTCTATACAAAGGGCATCATGTTTATATTCCTGAGGATCTACAACAAATATTTATGGAGCAGCTTCTATGTGCTGAGCATTGTTTTAAGGTAAAGCCCTGGACTTAAGGCTTCAACTATACTTGAGAGCCACACCCTAGTAAACTATTCAAACAGATATAAACCCTCCCAAAGTAAATAAAATGTGTATAATTAAAATCAAAGTAACATAAACAGATAAATAAGATATATTCATGTAAACAAATAAACCAAGGGTATTTACCTGGCAGCCAAGTGATTAAAGCTTCACCTTCCAACGCAGGGAGTATGGGTTCGACCCTTGGTCAGGAGCTAAGATTCCACATGCCTCGTGGCCAAAAAACCAAAACATATGACTGAAGCAATACTGTAGCAAAGTCGGTAAAGATTTTAAAAACGGTCCACGTTAAAAAATTATTTTAAAAAATAAACCAAGTCTATGGGAAAAACAATTGATGATTTTGAAAGCGATTACAAAGATCTTCTCTGAAGAGGAGTCAGTCACGTGAAGATGGGGTGCAAAAGGATTCTAGGCAGAGAGAAAATCAATTGCCAAACCTCAAGTGCAGGTTTGACTGATCTTGTTTGCAATACAGAGAGACCAGTGTTCCTGAAATTTACCACAAAGAAGGGAGGCTGGAGATGAAGCCAGTGAAGGAGGCTGAGATCCATCAGGTCCTGTCTTCCAGGCAAAGGGGAGGAAAATGGATTTTACTTGACTTGAATTACAAAGAGAAACTACTGAAGTGGGGGAGGGGTGAGGAGCTTCCAATAGCCCAGGTCCACCTGGAGGGTCAACTAGTGCTAATGACCTCCTCCAACAGTTTAATTGTTATTCTGTTTCTAAAACTGAGGCAAGTACTAGCAACTCCTGCATTACAGAAATCTGTGAAGACAAAGTGTTATTCACTCAGTTGTGTCTGATTCTGCAACACCATGGACTGTACCCGGCCAGGGTCCACTGTCCATGGAATTCTCTAGGCAAGAATGCTGGAGTGGGTAGCCATTCCCTTCTCCAGGGGATCTTTCTGACCTAGGGATCAAACCCTTGTCTCTTGCATAGCAGCAGGCAGATTTTTTTTTATCATCTGAGCCACCAGGAAGCCCAATTACTGTGTAACAGGCATTTAATCAAGTGCTTTGAATGAATTACCTCATTTAATTTTCACAATAATTCTGGGTTATGTATTAATATATTTTTTTTGTTTGGAAAATAGATCAAACATCTTGACCCAAGACATACAGTTTGTACATGCCAGAGCCCGAATTCAAACCAGAATTCAAACCTGGTTCAAACTTAACCAGACAGTCATGCTGTTTCCGTGATCATGAAAAGGGAAGCAAAGTGCTAGTAAAATGGAAGGAAAAAAAATAGTCACCAGTAATCCAGAGTAACTTCACTGCATCTAAAGCATTGACAGGAACTGATTCAAAATTAGCCACACTTCTAAGATGATAGTAGTTTCTCAAATAAAATTTAATGTAACCTACTTTTGTGCTTGATAATACCAAGTTTCTTTTCTCAGTTAGGTCTAAAGACCTAAAAAGATCCTTAGTCCTATAAATACCTATAGTACTTTGGGTAATATTTATATAAATGTATCCATACAGTCTCAAAGTTTAAAAATTAATCAGCTGGATTTTTTTCACAGAAATACAGAATAATTTATTACTTTTGTCTACTTATCACTTTTCGTCTAATCATCTATTCTGTGCTACTGGTTTGACAAAACTGGTCTTTTTATTTTGGCATAAGGTAAACAAGTATTACTCAATAAATTATAGGAAATTGGAGACTCCAAGGCATATTTCAGAAACAACAAGTTCTTTTCACTCATTTATAACCAGTGGGACATACCCAGCAAGTGACAGGCCATTACCTACAAGTAGATTAATCACATTAAATATGCTTCTATGTACCATTAGAAATATTGCCTGAATAAATCACTTTATGTTAGAAAATGGGTGAACTGAAACAGTTAACATCTCTAAAATTTTCAGGGTTAGCCCTTAGTTTCCATATTTCTTGTAGTGATGGTTGAATTCAAATAGACCACAGTTATGAAATAACACTAAAGAAAATTCACCGCTAGCACCAGGACTAATACAGTGTTCACAAATATGGTGAATACTAAATATAGGTATGGTGTGACTGCTAGAACCAGAGTTCACAAACATGTACAAAAGTCACAGACTCTCCCTTAAGGAGCTGTCATGAAGTATCAGCTCTTCACCTCTGAAGAAGCCATAGAACCTTGACCATAGATGAAAAATCAGTGATCAGAGTCAACATCATTAATATTGGGTACAAACCAATGATACGTGCTTCTTATAGCACTGCACTGAGGATAGAGCATAAGGTCAGTGGCATTCTTTCCAAAAATTCATAACCTGAACCAAAGAGGAAACTATTAGACAAACCCAAAATGAAAGAGAAGCTACAAAAATTACTGGCCTATACTCTTCTAAAATATCAAGATCAATAAACACTAAGAAAAGTCAAAGAATTTTTCCTCATTAAATGAAATTAAAGAAATACGATTATGGAGTGCAATGAGTATTCCAGTTTGAGTCCTGGACCAAGAAAAAAATGGCTATACAGGGCATTAAGTGAGAAATTGATGAAATTTGAATAGAGATGTGGATTAAATATGAAATCATGTAAGATAAAAGATGACGTAAGAACAGGTTTCTGTTCTATAAAATTTAACTTCTCCTATAGATTCATGGGGTCGCAAAGAGACAGACACAACTGAGCGACTAAACTGAACTGAACTGCACTGAGAGAAGTATGACCTGCCTCTTGAGAAACCGATATGAAGGTCAGGAAGCAACAGTGAGAACTGGACATGGACCAACAGATTGGTTCCAAATAGGAAAAGGAGTACGTCAAGGCTGTATATTGTCACCCTGCTTATTTAACTTATATGCAGAGTACATCATGAGAAACGCTGGGCTGGAAGAAGCACAAGCTGGAATCAAGATTGCTGGGAGAAATCTCAATAACCTCAGATATGCAGATGACACCACCCTTATGGCAGAAAGTGAAGAGGAACTAAAAAGCCTCTTGATGAAAGTGTAAGAGGAGGGTGGAAAAAGTTGGCTTAAAGCCAAACATTCAGAAAACGAAGATCATGGCAGCCTGTCCAATCACCTCATGGCAAATAGATGGGGAAATAGTCTAAACAGTGTCAGATTTTATTTTGGGGGGCTTCCAAAATCACTGCAGATGGTGACTGCAGTCATGAAATTAAAAGACGCTTACTCCTTGGAAGGAGAGTTACGACCAACCTAGATAGCATATTGAAATGGAGAGACATTACTTTGCCAACAAAGGTCCGTCTAGTAAAGGCTATGGTTTTTCCAGTAGTCACGTATGGATGTGAGAGTTGGACTGTGAAGAAAGCTGAGCACCAAACTATTGATGCTTTTGAACTGGTGTTCAACTGGTGGTGTTGGAGAAGGCTCTTGAGAGTCCCTTGGACTGCAAGGAGATCCAACCAGTCCATCCTAAAGGAGATCAGTCCTGGGTGTTCATTGGAAGGACTGATGCTAAAGCTGAAACTCCAGTACTTTGGCCACCTCATGCAAAGTGTTGACTCACTGGAAAAGACCCTGATGCTGGGAGGGATTAGGGGTAGGAGGAGAAGGGGACGACAGAGGATGAGATGGCTGGATGGCATCACTGACTAGATGGACATGAGTTTGGGTAAACTCCCGGAGTTGGTGATGGACAGGGAGGCCTGGCGTGCTGTGATTCATGGGGTCACAAAGAGTCGGACACGACTGAGCGACTGAACTGAACTGATAAAAGTACTTAAGGTCAAAGGAGCCTTGTGTTTCTTACTGGCTCTGGAATGTTTTAAAAAATACATTTACATTTTAATTTACATGAATATATATTATTTTAGCTTTACACAAATGGCATTAAGTACACTGTTCCACAACGGGGTGTTTTCAACTAATAATGTGTGTTAAAAGTCTTTCCATGTTGGGATACATATACTTATTTTATTCCTTTTAATTGTGTCATTATATTTTATAGGCACTGATGACTATTTAAGTAGTTTTGAATTTTAAATATTTTGAACAATGTATTATTAATCTTTATTATGCCTGTATTTTATAACTCTGTCCCAATGTTTCTAGAGAATAGTTACTAGAATTATTAGATCAAATGATACAAGAAATTTAAATCCTGGTAGATGGTACCAAGTCACTTACCAAAAATCTGAATAATTTACCATATTCTTTAACAATGAATGAGACTCCTATTTGCCTTTACCCTCCTCACCACTGAACATTAACTATTTACATTTCATCCAACTTATGTATATTATTATTGTTTTAATTTGACTTTTGCAGATTACTGATGAAGTTGAAAATTTTTCAATTCATGCACTGGTTATTAGTACTTATTTTCCATAAAGTCTATATTTTTCACTTGCCCATTTATTTTCTCTTTTGACATTTTATTGTTGAATCATAAAGCCTCCTGTATATTATGGTAGATAATTCATTCTTCATTTAAACAAACAAACATAAAATGCTTTTTCCACCCTGTGCTTGTCCTGTACCTTTGTTTATGATGTCTATATGAATTTTAAGCTTTGTGTAGTGAATTTTTTCAATCTTTTATTTACCTGTTCTTAATTTTACATCGTGTTTAATGTTTTTCCTATCCCTAAATTCTAAAAGTATCCTTCTACATGTTCTTCTATTACTTAAAAAATATATATATCCTAATCAACTAGTAATTTTATATACTATGAAGTAGCTATTGAAATAAATTTTGTTTCCAAACAAATATCCATTCCTATTGAGAAGAGAAGCGAAAAGCAAAGGAGAAAAGAAAAGATATAAGCATCTGAGTGCAGAGTTCCAAAGAATAGCAAGAAGAGATAAGAAAGCCTTCTTCAGTGATCAATGCAAAGAAATAGAGGAAAACAACAGAAGGGGAAAGACTAGGGATCTCTTCAAGAAAATCAGAGATATCAAAGGAAAATTTCATGCAAAGATGGGCTCGATAAAGGACAGAAATGGTATGGACCTAACAGTAGCAGAAGATATTAAGAAGAGGTGGCAAGAATACACAGAAGAACTGTACAAAAAAGATCTTCACGACCCAGATAATAACGATGGTGTGATCACTGACCTACAGCCAGACAATCTGGAATCTGAAGTCAAGTGGGCCTTAGAAAGCATCACTACGAACAAAGCTAGTGGAGGTGATGGAATTCCAGTTGAGCTATTCCAGATCCTGAAAGATGATGCTGTGAAAGTGCTGCACTCAGTATGCCAGTAAATTTGGAAAACTGAGCAGTGGCCACAGGACTGGAAAAGGTCAGTTTTCATTCCAATCCCAAAGAAAGGCAATGCCAAAGAATGCTCAAACTACCACACAATTGCACTCATCTCACACATTAGTAAAGTAATGCTCAAAATTCTCCAAGCCAGGCTTCAGCAATATGTGAACCGTGAACTTCCTGATGTTCAAGCTGGTTTTAGAAAAGGCAGAGGAACCAGAGATCAAATTGCCAACATCCGCTGGATCATGGAAAAAGCAAGAGAGTTCCAGAAAAACATCTATTATTTCTGCTTTATTGACTATGCCAAAGCCTTTAACTGTGTGCATCACAAGAAACTGTGGAAAATTCTGAAAGAGATGGGATATCAGACCACCTGATCTGCCTCTTGAGAAATCGGTATGCAGGTCAGGAAGCAGCAGTTAGAACTGAACATGGAACAGCAGACTGGTTCAAATAAGAAAAGGAGTATGTCAAGGCTGCATATTGTCACCATGTTTATTTAACTTATATGTAGAGTACATCATGAGAAACGCTGGACTGGAAGAAACACAAGTTGGAATCAAGATTGCTGGGAGAAATATCAATAACCTCAGATATGTAGATGACACCACCCTTATGGCAGAAGGTGGAGAGGAACTAAAAAGCCTCTTGATGAAAGTGAAAGAGGAGAGTGAAAAAGTTGGCTTAAAGCTCAACATTCAGAAAATGAAGATCACAGCATCCGGTCCCATCACTACATGGGAAATAGATGGGTAAACAGTGAAAACAGTGTCAGACTTTATTTTTCTGGGGTCCCAAATCACTGCAGATGGTGACTGCAGCCATGAAATTAAAAGACGCTTACTCCTTGGAAGGAAAGTTATGACCAACCTAGATAGCATATTCAAAAGCAGAGACATTACTTTGCCAATAAAGGTTTGCCTCGTCAAGGCTATGGTTTTTCCTGTGGTCATGTATGGATGTAAGAGCTGGACTGTGAAGAAGGCTGAGCACCGAAGAATTGATGCTTTTGAACTGTGGTGTTGGAGAAGACTCTTGAGAGTCTCTTGGATTGCAAGGAGATCCAATCAGTCCATTCTGAAGGAGATCAGATCCGATCAGATCAGTCGCTGAGTCGTGTCCGACTCTTTGCGACCCCATGAACCGCAGCACGCCAGGCCTCCCTGTCCATCACCAGCTCCTGGAGGTCACTCAGACTCACATCCATCAAGTCAGTGATGCCATCCAGCCATCTCATCCTCTGTCGTCCCCTTCTCCGCCTGCCCTCAATCCCTCCCAGCATCAGAGTCTTCTCCAATGAGTCAACTCTTTGCATGAGGTGGCCAAAATACTGGAGTTTCAGCTTTAGCATCATTCCTTCCAAAGAAATCCCAGGATTGATCTCCTTCAGAATGGACTGGATGGATCTTCTTGCAGTCCAAGGGACTCTCAAGAGTCTTCTCCAACACCACAGCTGAAAAGCATCAATTCTTCGGTGCTCAGCCTTCTTCACAGTCCAGCTCTCGCATCCATACATGACCACAGGAAAGACCATAGCCTTGACTAGGCAAACCTTTGCTGGTAAAGTAATGTCTCTGCTTTTGAATATGCTATCTAGGTTGGTCATAACTTTCCTTCCAAGGAGTAAGCGTCTTTTAATTTCATGGCTGCAGTCACCATCTGCAGTGATTTGGGAGCCCATAAAAATAAAGTCTGACACTGTTTCCACTGTTTCTCCATCTATTTCCCATGTAGTGATGGGACCAGATGCCATGATCTTCGTTTTCTGAATGTTGAGCTTTAAGCCAACCTTTTCACTCTCCACTTTCACTCTCATCAAGAGGCTTTTTAGCCCCTTTTCACTTTCTGCCATAAGAGTCGTGTCATCTGCATATCTGAGGTTGTTGATATTTCTCCCAGCAATCTTGATTCCAACTTGTGTTTCTTCCAGTCCAGCATTTCTCATGATGTACTCTGCATACAAGTTAAATAAACATGGTGACAATATGCAGCCTTGACGTACTCCTTTTCCTATTTGGAACCAGTCTGTTGTTCCATGACCAGTTCTAACTGTTGCTTCCTGACCTGCATACAGATTTCTCAAGAGGCAGATCAGGTGGTCTGGTATTCCCATCTCTTTCAGAATTTTCCATAGTTTATTGTGATCTAAAGGCAGAGGAACCAGAGATCAAATTGCCAACATCCGCTGGATCATGGAAAAAGCAAGAGAGTTCCATCATACTCCTTTTCCTATTTGAACCAGTCTGTTGTTCCATGTTCAGTTCTAACTGTTGCTTCCTGACCTGCATACAGATTTCTCAAGAGGCAGATCAGGTGGTCTGGTATTCCCATCTCTTTCAGAATTTTCCACAGTTTCTTGTGATGCACACAGTTAAAGCCTTTGGCATAGCCAATAGAAAAAGAAACATCTATTTCTGCTTTATTGACTATGCCAAAGCCTTTGACTGTGTAGATCACAATAAACTATGGAAAATTCTGAAAGAGATGGGAATACCAGACCACCTGAAGGAGATCAGCCCTGGGATTTCTTTGGAAGGACTGATGTTGAAGCTGAAACTCCAGTACTTCGGCCACCTCATGCGAAGAGTTGACTCATTGGAGAAGACTCTGATGCTGGGAGGGATTAGGGGCAGGAGGAGAAGGGGATGACAGAGGATGAGATGGCTGGATGGTATCACTGACTCGATGGATGTGAGTCTGAGTGCCCTCCGGGAGCTGGTGATGGACAGGGAGGCCTGGCGTGCTGCGGTTCATGGGGTCGCAAAGAGTCGGACACGACTAAGCGACTGATGTGATCTGATTTAATTTAATGGTTAATTTTACCTTCCTTACTAACTTGATGTTTAATTTTTTTCATATTTTAAATTACTACCTAGGTATTATCTGTTTCTTTTCTCCTTATTCAATATCATGTATGTATTTCTGAAACAATACCATGCTATTTTACCTCTGCAACATATTAAAGTTTATGTCAGAACAATGTCCCACTTCCACTCCCTCAATTAAACATGTGATGCAATAATTAAGAACACAGATTGCAGAGCCAGTCCTGATCATAGCACTTTCTGACCACTGAGGCGTCAGTTGAACTTTCTGTATCTCCTATTCCTTATGTCTAAAATTTGCAAAATAATAGGATTACTACCATCATTATAGGATTGCTAGCAGTATAGCATTATTATTCACTGTGATAAATAAATTAGTTGATACAGGTAAAATTATTAGATCAGTATTTATTTTATAATAAATATTTTATGAATGCTTCCTATTACTATTGCCCCTTTCATTTTATTTTAGAAAAATATGATCATTCTTTTGCAATTTTTGCTCCTTATAAATTTCTGTAATTTCAGTAAATATTACCATTTATTTATACTTTGTTTAACAGGGCAGTGCACACAAGTTTAATCAGATCTGAAATACTTTTTGTGTAGTTTGGTATTACTGAATAATGTAGCCCTGCCTTCATAAGAATGTTTATAAATAGAGTCCAATATATCACTCCCTTCACTCTGGACTTTCTATGGTGACAGCTGCCCACTCCAACCACTGACAAACAGCTCCCAGAACTCTGAGAAGAACAGTTAGAAAATCTCCTCACTGGAAGAATTTTGTTTTTACTACATAATCTCTTAACACATGTATGTTTGTCTCAGTGCGCTGTGACTGAGTTACTGTATTTTATCATCTGTGAGGAGGTTGCTATTTGGTGTACTTCATAAGAAGAGCATCCCTAGACAATATTCCAGAATTGGCAATTTCAAAAGAGAAAGTCATAAATGACCACCATTCCCATCTGTTTCAAGGCTGTATTTTACTAAAAAAGCATAATAGATTAATGTGCACCATATGAAAGAATTTTTGTTTAACCAAATTCAGTAAAGCCTGTTTTTAAGGGTTCTCACTAAAACATATGGTTAGGTGAGATGATATAATTATATCCATATTGCTATGGTAAATATGATAACTGCATTAGTCTTTTGTATAAAACACACTACTGGATTTTGTGGTCCAATCATGCTGTTACTGACTGTCTTCTTGAAGTAATATAAATAGTTCCCTGCTGCTGCTGCTGCTGCTAAGTCGCTTCAGTTGTGTCCAACTCTGTGCAACCCCATAGACGACAGCCCACCAGGCTTCCCCGTCCCTCGGATTCTCCTGGCAAGAAAACTGGAGTGGGTTGACATTTCCTTCTTCAATGCATGAAAGTGAAAAGTGAAAGTGAAGTCGCTCAGTCGTGTTCGACTCCTAGCAACCCCATAGACTACAGCCTACCAGGCTCCTCCAACCATGGGATTTTCCAGGCAAGAGTACTGGAGTGGGGCGCCAATTGCCTTCTCTGAAATAGCTCCCTAAACTGCAAGTAATCTAATCAATCTTGTATTTTTTTATATTTATGACATCATTTCTATAGAACTAAAAATTCAGTTCTCTAGTTACTGTCATAAACATACTGTACTAAGTACAAGGAGTGATAATAGGCTGTATTTGTTCTATTGTTTTACTTTGTTCAACCAAGTGACAGCATGAACTTGCATCTAAAACACAAGTTATTGTACATTGCAGGCCCAAACATAGGCTGGTTCTGGAGTATAAGCTAATAGTGTAGACATGGGATAACAGTGAACGGCTTTCTGGGCTCCAGTGAATAAGGCAACTTTGCAGTTCATCTGAGAGAAGCACAGTCCAGCATCATCACAGCAATGTATCCATCTGTGAGTGTTATTAGCTCTGAATGAGAGTATTGCAAAGACTGTGTCTAGTTGACCAGTTATTGAATGTTGCACACTGCTTTGCCTGTATGATAATAAAAGGGACCACAGACAGGACTATTGTTTTAGGAGGGTACCAATAGGGGGTATCCTGATGCATTGTGTCATCCAAGTATACAACATCACAGAAAAAATGGATGACTTTCAACAGAGGGCTATTATGTTGAGCCATGCTAGGTACTTTGAGACACTTGTGAAGAAAAGAAGAATACATTTCAATTATTCACCAGAGATAGTCTCCTAGATGCTTTGCAATTATTGGATCAGTCATTATAAATGTGACTCACATAGAATGCATTGTGCAATGCAGAGATTAAATCAATGGTTTTTAGTTGAACAATAAACAGTAACTACAAAAATTGAACTTGGAATCTAGAATTCATCGAAATCTTTGAGCAATTTCTCTTCTCTAACCTCAGAAACACACCTGCAATATATATCCCCCACATGACATACAAGATAAATGAGTCTTAGAATTGAATAGATTTGGGCAATATCACAACTAACAATCTTGGAGCAAAATTCAAATTGGTTTGTCTAATTCCAAAACCTTTAACCTAACTTGAAATTCAGTTCAGTTCAGTTGCTCAGTCGTGTCTGACTCTTTGCGACCCCATGAATTGCAGCACGCCTGGCCTCCCTGTCCATGAGCAACTCCCGGAGTTCACTCAAACTCATGTCCATTGAGTCGGTGATGCCATCCAGCCATCTCATCCTCTATCGTCCCCTTCTCCTCCTGAAATTATGCTTGTCTTATTGTAAGTTCAATTTTCCCTTCAACAAATTCCTCCTTGTTTGTTTGTTTTGAAAATTTATCAAGATATATATAGCAAACTTCAGATGTAAACCTCTGAATAATAAATGTTCTTGTTTAAGTCACACAATCTATGGTATTTTTTATTGCAGCCTGAAATAAGACACACAGATACACATTTCTATATATGTATGGCAATTTTCAAAGAATAATAATATCACATGCCTCTTGAGAAACCTGTATTCAGGTCAGGAAGCAACTGTTAGAACTGAACATGGAATAACAGACTAGTTCCAAATAGGAAAAGGAGTATATCAAGGCTGTGTATTGTCACCCTGCTTATTTAACTTATATGCAGAGTACATCATGAGAAATGCTGGGCTGGAGGAAGCACAAGCTGGAATCAAGATTGCCAGGAGAAATATCAATAACCTCAGATATGCAGATGACACCACCATTATGGCAGAAAGTGAAGAAGAACTAAAGAGCCTTTTGATGAAAGTGAAAGAGGAGGGTGGAAAAAGTTTGCTTAAAGCTCAACATTCAGAAAACGAAGATCATGGCATCCAATCCCATCACTTCATGGCAAATAGATGGAGAAACAGTGGAAACAGTGGCTGACTTTATTTTGGGGGGCTCCAAAATCACTGTAGATGGTGATTGCAGCCATAAAATTAAAAGACACTTGCTCCTTGGAAGAAACGTTATGACCAACCTAGATATTGGTTGGTCATATCATATTAAAAAGTAGAGACATTACTTTGCCAACAAAGGTCTGTCTAGTCAAGGCTATGGTTTTTCCAGTACTCATGTATGGATGTGAGAGTTGGACTATTAAGAAAGCTGAGCACCAAAGAATTGATGTTTTTGAACTGTTCTGGTGGAGAAGACTCTTGAGAGTCCCTTGGACAGCAAGGAAATCCAACCAGTCCATCCTAAAGGATATCAGTCCTGGGTGTTCATTGGAAGGAATGATGTTGAAGCTGAAAGTCCAATACTTTGGCCACCTGATGCGAAGAGCTGACTCATTGGAAAAGCCCCTGGTGCTGGGAAAGATTGAGGACAGGAGGAGAAGGGGACAACAGAGGATGAGATGGCTGGATGGCATCACCGACTCAATGGACATGAGTTTGGGTGAATTCCGGGAGTTGATGATGGACAAGGAGGCCTGGCATGCTGTCGCAAAGTCAGACACGACTGAGCAACTGAACTGAACTGAACTGAACTGAATAATATCACAGCACTAACCATGTCCAAGGCAAACCATTCAACATCACAGTAATCTAAGTCTATGCCCCAATCACTAATGGTGAAAAATATGAAGTTGACTAGTTCTATCAAAACCTACAAAAACTTTCAGAATTAACACTAGGAAAAGATGCCCTTTTCATTACAGGGAATTGAAAACAAAAGTAGGAAGTCAAGAAAAACCTGGAAAACTGGCAAGTTTGTCTTTGGAGTACAAAATGAAGCAGGGCAAAGGCTAACAAAGTTTTGCCAAGATAACATACTGTTCATAGCAAACACCCTTTTCCAACAAGACAAGAGATGACTCTATACATGGATATCACCTGATGGTCAACACTGAAATCAGATTTATAATATTATTTGCAGCCAAAGATGGAGAAGCTCTATATAGTCAGCAAAAACAAGACTGGGAGCTGACTGCAGTTCAAATCATGAGTTCCTCATTACAAAATGCAGGCTTAAATTGAAGAAAGTAGAGAAAACCACTAGACCATTCAGGTATGACCTGAATTAAATCTCTTATGAATATACAGTGAAGGTGACCAATAGATTCTAGAGACTTGATATGATAGAGTGCCTGAGGAACTATGGACAGAGGTTCATAAGACTGTATAGGAGGCGGTGACCAAAACTATCCCAAAGAAAAAGAAATGCAAGGAGGCAAAGTGGTTATCTGAGGAGGGCTTACAAATAGCTGGTAAAAGAAGAAAAGCAAAATGTAAAGGAGAAATGGAAAGATATACCCAAACTGAAGGTGTACTGGGTAGCACTAGCAGTAAAGAACTCACCTGCCAATACAGGAGATTTAAGAGACATAGGTTCAATTCTTTCAGTGGGGAAAATTCCCTGGAGGAGAGCAGAGCAACCTGCACCAGTATTGTTGCTTGGGGAATCCCGTGGATAGCGAAGTCTGGCTGGCTACAGTCCATAGAGCTGTAAAGAGTCAGACATGACAGAAGTGATTTAGCACGCAGCACACACATATCCAGCTGAATGCAGAGTTCCAGAGAATACCAAGAAGAGATAAGAAAGCCTCCTTATGTAAACAACACAAAGAAATAAAGGGAAATCAGTAGATGAGAAAGACTAAAGATCTCTTCAAGAAAACTGGAGATACCAAGGGTATGTTTCATGCAAAGATGGGCACAATAAAGAATAGAAATGATATGGACCTAACAGAAGCAGAAGAGATTAAGAATAGGTGGCAAGAATACATAGAAGAACTATATAAAAAAGGTCTTAATGACCCAGATAACTACAATGGTGTGGTCACTCACCTAGAGCAGACATCCTGGAGTGTGAAGTCAAGTGGGCCTTAGGAAGCATTACTACAAACAAAGCTAGTGGAAGTGATGTAATTCTAAGTGAGATATTTAAAATCTTAAAAGCTATTTTTTTAAGAGAAGTTATTTTAAAACAGCTGTGTAAAATCCTTAAAGGATTTATTTTTGTATACAGTGTTAGAAAATGTTCTAGTTTCATTCTTTTACATGTAACAGTCTAGTTTTCCCAGCACCACTTGTTGAAGAGGGTGTCTTTTCCTCCATCTTATATTCCTGCCTCTTTTGTCAAAGATAAGGTGCCTATAGTGCTTGGATTTACCTCTGCAGTTTCTATTTTGTTCTAATGGTCTATACTTCTATTTTTTGTGCCAATACAATACTGTCTTAATGGCTGTAGCTTTGTAGTATAGCCTGAAGTAGGGAGGTTGATTCCTTCAGCTCCATTCTTCTTTTTCAAGATTGCTTTGGCTATTCAGGGCCAGAAACTATACATCTCTTAGAAGGAAATATAGGCAGTGTACTCTTTGTCATGAACAGCAAGATCCTGTCTGACTCACCTCCTGGAGTAATGGAAATAAAAACAAAAGTAAAAACAAAGGGACTTAATTAAACTTAAAAGCTTTTGCAAAGAAAATAAACAGTAAATAAGATTAAAAGACAACCTTCAGAATGGGAGAAAATAATTACAAATGAAACAACTGATGAAGGATTAATCTCCAAAATATATAAGCAACTCACGCAACTCAATAGCAGACAAACACCTGCCCCCCCAAAAAAGTGGCAGGAGATCAGAAGACCTAAACAGACATTTCTCCAAAGAAGACATACAAATTGCCAACAATACATCAAAAAATGCTCAACATTGCTTATTATTAGAGAAATGCAAATCAAAACTATAATGAGGTATATAGTTTTGGATCAGTCAAATGGCCATCATCAAAAAATCTACAAAAAATAAGTGCTGGAAAGGATGTGAAGAGGGAACCCTCTTGCACTGGTGGTGAGAATCTAAATTGATACAGCTACTACGGAGAATAGTATGGAGATTTCTTTAAAAACTAGGAATAAAACTACCTTATGACAATCTCACAACTGGGCATATACCCTAAAAGACATAATTGAAAGTGACACATGTACCCCAATGTTCGTTGCAGTACTTTTTGCTATAGCTAGGACGTGGAAGCACCATAGATGTCCATTGACAGATGAATGGATACAGAAATTGTGGTACATATATACAATGGAATGTTACCCAGCTATAAAAAAAAGAACACATTTGATTCAGTACTAATGAGGTGGATGAACCTAGAGCCTATTTTGTACAGAGAAAAATGCCAGAAAGAGAAAGACAAATATTGTATATTAACACAGGCATATGAAATCTAGAAAGATGGTACTGATGAACCTATCTGCAGGGCAGCAATGGAGATACAGACACAGAGAAGAGACCTGTGGACACATTAGGGGAAGGAGAGGGTGGGATGAATTGAGAGAATAGCATAGAAACACATATATTACCATATGTAAATAGATAATAAGTGGACTTTGCTGTGTGACACATGGAGCTCAACTCAGTGCTCTGTGACAACCTGGAAGGGTGGGATATGGAAGAATACAGGACAGGGGTTCAGGAGAGGGGGCGTACCTGTGGCTGACCCAACACAATATTTCAAAGCAATTATCCTCAAAAAAAAAAAGAAAAGAAAAAAATATATACTAAAAGGTCTTAGCACGTGGTTCAGTGGTAAAGAATCTACCTGCCAAGCAGAGGACACAGGTTTATTCCCCGGGTTTGGCAGATCCCCTGGAGAAGGAAATCAAAACCCACTCCAGTATTCTTGCCTGGGAAATCACATGGACAGAGGAGCCTGGTGGGCTATGGTCCATGGGGTCGCAAAGAGTAGGAGGCAACTTAGCAACTGAACAACAACAACTTGATATGCCCACAAGTTTGGAAAACTTAGCAGTGGTCACAGGACTAGAAAAGGTCAGTTTTAATTTTAGTCCCAAAGAAAGACAATTCCAATGAATGTTCAAACTACCATACAATTGTGCCCATTTCACATGCTAACAATGTGAAATTCCCAATGCTCAAAATCCTTCAAGCTAGGTTTCAACAGTACATGAACCAAGAACTTCCATATAGAAAACTGGATTTAGAAAAGGCAGGAACCAGAGATCAACTTGCCAACATCCATTGGATCATAGAAAAGGCAAGGGAATTCCAAAAAAAGAATCTACTTCTGCTTCATTGACTATCTAAAGTCTTTGATGGTGTAGATCACAACAAACTATGGAAAATTCTCAAAGAGATGTGAATACCAGACTCCCTTACCTGTCTCCTGGAAACCTGTTTGCAGGCCAATACACAACAGCTTGAACTGGACATGGAACAACTCAGCCAGTTCAAAATTGGGGAAGGAGTATGACAAGACTCTATATTGTCACCCTACTTATTTGACTTATATGCAGAGTATATCATGTGGAAAGCCAGGCTGGATGAATCACAAGCTGGAATCAAGATTTCTGGGAGAAATACCAACAACTTCAGATTTACAGTCAATACCTTCCTAATTACAGAAAGCTAAGGGGAACTAATCATAAGGGATTTGATTTAGGTCATACCTGAATGGTCTAGTGGTTTTCCCTACTTTCTTCAATTTCAGTCTGAATTTGGCAATAAGCGGTTCATGGTCTGAGCCACAGTCAGCTCCTGGTCTTGTTTTTGCTGATTGTATAGAGCTTCTCCATCTTTGGCTACAAAGAATATAATCGATCTGATTTTGGTGTTGACCATCTGGTGATGTCCATGTATAGAGTCTTCTCTTGTGTTGTTGGAAGAGGGTATTTGCTATGACCAGTGCATTTTCTTGGCAAAACTCTATTAGTCTTTGTCCTGCTTCATTCCGTATGCCAAGGCCAAATTTGCCTGCTACTCCAGGTGTTTCTTGACTTCCTACTTTTGCATTCCAGTCCCCTATAATGAAAAGGACATCTTTTTTGAGTGTTAGTTCTAAAAGGTCTTGTAGGTCTTCATAGAACCGTTCAACTTCAGCTTCTTCAGCATTACTGGTTGGGGCTTACTCCTGCATATTCAAAAGCAGAGACATCACTTTGCCAACAAAGATTCGCCTAGTCAAAGCTATGGTCTTTCCTGTGGTCATGTATGGATGTGAGCTGTACTGGGAAGAAGGCTGAGCGCCGAAGAATTGATGCTTTTGAACTGTGGTGTTGGAGAAGACTCTTGAGAGTGCCTTGGACTGCAAGGAGATCCAACCAGTCCATTCTGAAGGAGATCAGCCCTGGGATTTCTTTGGAAGGAATGATGCTAAAGCTGAAACTCCAGTATTTTGGCCACTTCATGCGAAGAGTTGACTCATTGGAGAAGACTCATGCTGGGAGGGATTGGGGGCAGGAGGAGAAGGGGACGACAGAGGATGAGATGGCTGGATGGCATCACTGACTCTCTGGACATGAGTCTGAGTGACCTCCGGGAGTTGGTGATGGACAGGGAGGCCTGGCGTGCTGCAGTTCATGGGGTCGCAAAGAGTCGGACACGACTGAGCGACTGATCTGATCTGATCTGAAGGGGAACTAAAGAGTCTCTTGATGAGGGTGAAAGAGGAGAGTGATGCTGCTGCTGCTGCTAAGTCGCATCAGTCGTGTCCAACTCCGGGCGACCCCAGAGATGGCAGCCCACCAGGCTCTGCCATCCCTGGGATTCTCCAAGCAAGAACACTGGAGTGGGTTGCCATTTCCTTCTCCAAGGCATGAAAGTGAAAAGTGAAAATGAAGTCGTTCAGTCGTGTACGACTCTTAGCGACCCCATACTGCAGCCTACCAGGCTCCTCCATCCATGGGATTTTCCAGGCAAGAGTACTGGAGTGGGGTGCCATTGCCTTCTCCGGAGGAGAGTGATAAAGCTGGCTTAAAATTCAAATTTCAAATAAACTAAGATCATGGCATCCTATCCCATCACTTCATGGAAAATAGATGGGGAAAAAGGGGAAACTGTGGCAGATTTTATTTTCTTGGGCTCCAAAATCACTGCAGGTGGTGCTGCAGCCACAAAATTAAAACACACTTGCTCCTTGGAAGAAATCCTCTCCATGGGGATTCTCCAGACAAGAATACTAGATTGGGGTTGCCATGTGACTGCAGCCATGAAATTAAAAGACGCTTGCTCCTTGGAAGGAAAGTTATGACCAACCAACCTAGATAGCATATTCAAAAGCAGAGACATTACTTTGCCAACAAAGGTTCGTCTAGTGAAGGCTATGGTTTTTCCTTTGGTCATGTATGGATGTGAGAGCTGGACTGTGAAGAAGGCTGAGCGCCGAAGAATTGATGCTTTTGAACTGTGGTGTTGGAAAAGACTCTTGAAAGTGCCTTGGACTGCAAGGAGATCCAACCAGTCCATTCTGAAGGAGATCAGCCCTGGGATTTCTTTGGAAGGAATGATGCTAAAGCTGAAACTCCAGTACTTTGGCCACCTCATGCGAAGAGTTGACTCATTGGAAAAGACTTTGATGCTGGGAGGGATTGGGGGCAGGAGGAGAAGGGGACGACAGAGGATGAGATGGAGGATGGCATCACTGACTCAAGGGATGTGAGTCTCAGTGACCTCCGGGAGTTGGTGATGGACAGGGAGGCCTGGCATGTCGCGATTCATGGGGTCGCAAAGAGTCGGACACGACTGAGCGACTGATCTGATCTGATGCCCTCCTTCAGGGGATCTCCACAATCCAGGGATTGAACCCAGGTCTCCTGCATTGCAGGTGGATTCTTTACTATCTGAGCACCATGGAAGCCTGTGACAAACCTAGATAGCATATTAAAGAGAAGACGCATCACTTTGCTGACAAAGGTCTGTGTCAAAGCTCTGGTTTTTCTATGGATATGAGAGTTGGACCATAAAGAAGGCACTGAAGAACAGATGCCTTCAAATCATGGTGCTAGAGAAGACTCTTGAGAGTCCCTTCAACAGCAAGGAGATCAAACCAGTCAATCATAATGGAAATCAACCACTGGAAGGATTGATGCTGAAGTTGAAGCTCCAATACTTTGACCACTGATGTGAAGAGCCGACTCATTGGTAAATATCCTGATGCTGCGAAAGACTGAGGGCAGGAGGAGAAGGAGGCAAAAGAGGATGATATGGTTGGATGGCATCACCGACTCAATGGATATGAGTTTGAGCAAACTTCAGGAGATAGTGAAGTACAGGGAAGCCTGGCTTGCTGCTGTTCATGAGGTAGCAAAGAGTTAGATGTGATACAGTGACAAAACAACAACTAACCATCAAGATTAAAAGATTGAACATTATTGGTCCCTTAGAAGTTGTATGTGTCTGCCAAATCACATCACTTTCACCCTCTAGAATGACTTCTGTGTTCATCATTCTCTTTTCTACACAGATTTACCATATGGGTATGAAGGTTCAGTTTTGAAAATATGGGTAGCAATCACACACCTAGTAATATAAGGAAAAGAGACACTGTCAGTATTAGAAAAAGGCTTTCAGGAGAAGCTCCACTGATAGGATTTTGGAGTCCCTGAGAGCATATGAGAGCCCCTCCTTGGGAAGTCAGTGGGTAAGGCCACTAACACCAGCCTGTACTACCTGATTTGATCAGAACTTTGGCCC
Source organism: Tragelaphus eurycerus (assembly GCA_935064755.1). Lineage (NCBI taxonomy): Eukaryota > Metazoa > Chordata > Mammalia > Artiodactyla > Bovidae > Tragelaphus > Tragelaphus eurycerus. Next base: position 11,741,377 of record CAKXYN010000012.1, read on the forward strand.
ACAACCAGAAATGCTTAAATACTATCCAAAAACTTTAAAACAAAGGTAGACTTCTATTTATAATTGTATTCTCTAGCAATCATTAATTGATGTTATATCATTAAAATTTAATAGAACAATAGAAAATTTTTCCAAAGTTCTGCAAACGTTATATGCCTTAGGATCCCAGAACAATTTTTCCTGACATCTCTTCTTTTCTGATTAATATTGTTTTTGTGCATCATTACTCTTCTAGAGCCTGAATGAATATGAAATTTATTACTCAGTTTAACTATATTGCTTTTAAGTCAAAAAAATCTCAAAATAAAGGGAAAAATTATACTTACTTGCTAATCAGTCTACATGTCAGAATATAAAGATATGCTGATTTAAAATATTTTTGACCCATGATAAAATTTTTGGTAATACTCTAAGTAAAATAAGAATTTCAGGTTTTAAAGAGCTTCAAACCAGAAGATTATTAAATTTTTAAAAATTCAGACTTTAAAAAATTATAAAATAGAATGATAGTTTAGATGTGGAGAAATCAGGCATCCTCATAAGCTGATATTTGGAATTAGAGCCTCCCTAGAGTAAATTAAGGAGAAGGCAATGGCAGCCCACTCTAGTACTCTTGCCTGGAAAATCCCATGGATGGAGGAGCCTGGTAGGCTCCAGTCCATGGGGTCGCTAAGAGTCAGACATGACTGAGCGACTTCACTTTCACTTTTCACTTTCATGCGTTGGAGAAGGAAATGGCAACCCACTCCAGTGTTCTTGCCTGGAGAATCCCAGAGACAGGGAAGCCTGGAGGGCTTCCATATATGGGGTCACACAGAGTCGGACACGACTGAAGCAACTTAGCAGCAGCAGCAGCAGAGTAAATTAAGGGAGAAGGCAATGGCACCCCACTCCAGTACTCTTGCCTGGAAAATCCCATGGATGGAGGAGCCTGGTGGGCTACAGTCCATGGGGTCGCTAGATTTGGACACAACTGAGCTACTTCACTTTCACTTTTCACTTTCATGCATGCTGCTGCTGCTGCTAAGTTGCTTCAGTCGTGTCCAACTCTGTGCGACCCCATAGACGGCAGCCCACCAGGCTCCCCCGTCCCTAGGATTCTCCAGGCAAGAACACTGGAGTGGGTTGCCATTTCCTTCTCCAGTGCATAAAAGTGAGAAGTGAAAGTGAAGTCGCTCAGTCTTGTCAGACTCTTAGCGACCCCATGGACTGTGGCCCACCAGGGTCCTCCGTCCATGGGATTTTCCAGGCAAGAGTACTGGGGTGGGGTGCCAGAAGGCAATTGCAACCCACTCCAGTGTTCTTGTCTGGAGAATCCCAGGGATGGGGGAGCCTGGTGGGCTGCCGTCTATGGGGTCGCAGAGTCAGACACAACTGAAGCGACTTAGCAGCAGCAACAGAGCAAATTAAATTATAGTAATTCTTGAAGTGGGATGAATGCCATGACTCATTGACATAATAGTATGATTTTTATTTATTATTGAGCACTATATACAAAATGGTCATATGGTCTAGTTTTTAAAATATTTGAGTGTGTGCACGCTAAGTCATTTCAGCCATGTCCAACTCTTTGTGACCCTGTGGACTATAGCCTGCCAGGCTCCTCTTTCTGTGGGTTTCTCCTGGCAAAAATACTAGAGTGGGTTGCCATTTCATTCTCCAGGGGGATCTTCCCAGGGATTGAACCCACATCTCTTACAGCTCCTGCATTGACAGGCAGATTCTTTACCACTAGCGCCACCTGTGAATTGTGTATATATATGTGTGTGTATGTATATATGCAAGTTTGTCTGTACATGAACAGAAATAACATAGCTATCTGATCATTCTGAACAATGGAATCAATGGTAATTTTAGTTTCTCCTCTTTATTAATCTGCACTTGAAGTAATTTTGTTATAACAAATGTTATTTTTACATAAAACTATCAGTCTCATTATATGGCAGTTAAATAGCATCATTATTACAGATATGATTGCCTTTCTGAAAAGCATACAAAAATAAACTGAAAAACTCTTGCAACTTATAACAGAATTCAGTATATAGCTAGCTATAAATAAAATATATCTTTTAAGATAGCCAGTAAAAAACAAACATAATATCAAAATCTGGTAGTCCACTGCTCTCAGTGAATCTGTGAACTCTCTGATATGTCAAAATAGATCAATTTGTACTTAAAATAACAAGATTTGACTCCATTGTTGACAACTAAAATTTTTATCTAAATCTAAAATTACTGACAAATTTTACAGGGCAATATCAGATAAATAGATAAACAGAACTTCTGTACACATATCAACATTGGGTATGCCCTGCATCATGACTTTTGGGGTGATTTTCACATCACTGATTGTTTTCATTTTTATTATACTAGTAACATGCATTTCTTGAAAAGAAACTATGCAGTATAAAAACAGAAGTTATTCGTCTACCCTGAGATTTTCTTAACTATGACTATCAGTTCAGTTCAGTTCAGTACAGTCGCTCAGTCATGTCCGACTCTTTGCGACCCCATGAATCGCAGCACGCCAGGCCTCCCTGTCCATCACCAACTCCCAGAATTCACTCAGACTCACGTCCATCGAGTCAGTGATGCCATCCAGCCATCTCATCCTTTGCTGTCCCCTTCTCCTCCTGCCCCCAATCCCTCCCAGCATCAGAGTCTTTTCCAATGAGTTAACTCTTCACATGAGGTAGCCAAAGTACTGGAGTTTCCGCTTTAGCATCATTCCTTCCAAAGAAATCCCAGGGCTGATCTCCTTCAGAATGGACTGGTTGGATCTCCTTGTAGTCCAAGGGACTCTCAAGAGTCTTCTCCAACACCACAGTTCAAAAGCATCAATTCTTTGGTGCCCAGCTTTCTTTACTGTCCAATTCTCACATCCACACATGACCACAAGAAAAACCATAGCCTTCACTAGATGGACCTTTGTTGGCAAAGTAATGTCTCTGCTTTTGAATATGCTATCTAGGTTGGTCATAACTTTCCTTCCAAGGAGTAAGCAGCTTTTAATTTCATGGGTGCAGTCACCATCCGCAGTGATTTTGGAGCCCAAAAAAACAAAGTCTGACACTGTTTCCACTGTTTCTCCATCTATTTCCCATGAAGTGATGGGACCAGATGCCATGATCTTCGTTTTCTGAATGTTGAGCTTTAAGCCAGCTTTTTCACTCTCCACTTTCACAATTACTATAATTAGATAGTAAATATACCATAAATAACATGATCTCTGTGGGAGATAGCTAGTTGTCCACCACAAAAGCAAACACATAAGAAAATAATCCATATCTATTGCACATCTTCTTAGGGACACAGCTAGACTGCAATTCTCAGCCTCCCTTGCAGTTGGGTGTGGACACAGGATCATTTTAATGAATAGATGATAAAGAAAAGTGATGTGTACCGCTTCCAAGACTGGCCCATAAACACATTCCAGGAACAAATCTCTCCACCCTTCACTTCTGGCTGATGGTCATGTCCCTGTTTACCTTGGAATCCACATATTAAAAATGATATAGTAGCCATCAGTCTACCCTGCAGGTCAGCATAGAGAACAGCCTTCAATATGAATAATAGCCCAGGATCATTAGATAAGAAAGAAATAAACTTTTTTTAAGGCCCTATAATTTTGGTGCTTATTCAGCCAGCCTACTGATCATTACTGCGGTCTCTGTCTCTCCCCTCATCTACCTTTCCCTCTTGCCTTTACCCTCATCTACTTTACCTTTCCCTTTTCATCCTTTCACATTAGGATTACTTGTAGTGTTACTCTCTGACTTTTTCACTTTTCCAAAAAATGATCTGCCTTTAGTGTCTGGAGACTTACAAAAAGTCTCATCGGTAATGTTGCTAAGAGAATTTACCCAAAATTTAGAGATATGTTGCCATTTCCCCCAAAGCTGATGAATAATTTTTTATATTCTTATTTTTATGTGGACATTGATACTGGTTGATGAAAGAAGACTAAATGTCTGTCCTTCTATTGACATATTGCACTAAAACTTTGATTTGGAATGTTTTTTTCTTCTTTTTATTATTATTCTTTAATTTTTCTGTAATAAACATGAATTACTTACGCAATTTTTTAATTAGGAAGGGAGGAAAGTTTTGTTAAAGTAGATATTTATCCCGCTGTTCATGCACAGTATTGAATTCAATTAAACTCAAGTTCAGGTACAGACAAAAATTTCTGGCATTCTCAGTCTGGCTTTCATTTCTCATCAAAATCTTCTGCATGGGCCTGTCACAGTCATAAACATTGCCCAGACAGTGTGCATCCACTGATCGAGACAGTGTGCATCCACTGATCGAGACAGTGTGCTCTGTCTAGTTTTCATCTTTAATTCTCTAACTTTGACCAGAATTAGAAACTGAAAAGCCATGCCCTCCTTCAAAATCTCTCATATGGAACTGTTCAAATAATATTCTTGCCCATGGAAACCAAACTCCCAACTCTGATTTTCCAAAGTCCCTAGATTAGATTGTTCAACATCTATCTCTACTGTTGCCTGCTCTAAGTAGTTTCCATGATTCCCCAAATAGATGTACTTAATGTCTCCATTTATACAATTTTACTTAACACTCGAATATGGTGTTTTCCAGACCAGGCCTTTTAATCAAAGGAATCCTATCCTCTCTGTGCTCCTCAAACTGTGAGCTCCTCGAGATTAGAGACTGTCTCATTTGTCTTTTTATCCTCTATACCTCCTAGCGCTATTCAGTTCAGTCGCTCAGTTGTGTCCAGCTATTTGTGAACACATGGACCACAGCACATCAGGCCTCCCTGTCTATCACAAGCTACTGGAGTTTACTCAAATTCATCTCCATTGAGTCGGTGATGCCATCCAACCATCTCATCCTGTGTTGTCCCCTTCTCCTCCTGCCTTCCATCTTACCCAGCATCAAGGTCTTTTCCAATGAGTCAGCTCTTCACATCAGGTGGCCAAAGTATTGGAGCTTCAGCTTCAACATCAGTCCTTCCAATGAACACTCAGGACTGATCTCCTTTTGGATGGACTGGTTGGATCTCCTTGCAGTCCAAGGGACTCTCAAGAGTCTTCTCCAATACCACAGTTCAAAAGCATCAATTCTTCGGTGCTCAGCTTTCTTTTTAGTCCAACTATCACATCCATACATGACTATTGGTAAAACTACAGCCTTGATGAGATGGAGCTGGGTTGTGAAGATTTTTGTACAGTTCTTCTGTGTATTCTTGCCACCTTTCCTTAATATCTATCTTAATATCTTCTGCTTCTGTTAGGTCCATACCATTTCTGTCCTTTATTGAGCCCAAAGGAGGTTTGATCATTGCAATTAATTTCCTTGAATTAAATTGAGCAAATATCCAACATTAATCAATATTTTGGCTTCTTAACCACCCCTGAAATCCTGTCTTTATGACATATCAGGTGATAGTATTACCACCTTTCAAGGAAAAGATTCAGTGAGAATGGGCAAGAAGTACAGAAGTCCTTGATAGAATAAATGGAAGAAACTCATTTCTGAAATCACTAATAGGAATATCTTTAGGAAAAAAATCTTGAACAGTAGTTTTGGTGGCATATAATCTGGAATTTTTAGATTCAGCTATACATCAATTAGGGCTTCCAGGTGGCTCAGTGGTAAAGAATCTGCCTGCCAAGCAGGAGATGTAGGGTCAACCACTGGGTTGGGGCCATCTCCTGGAGAAGGAAATAGCAATCCACTTCAGTATTCTTGCCTGGAGAATCCCATGGAAGGAGGAGCCTGGCAGGCTACAGCCATGGGTTCAAAAGACCTGGACATGACTGAGAGACTAACACTTTTATTTTTACAGAGGTAAAGAACCCACCTGCCAGTGCAGGAGACATAGGAGGTGCTGGGTGGATCCCTGGGTCAGAATATTCCCTGGAGAAAAGCATGGCCACACACTCCAGTATTCCCATGGACAGAGGAGCCTGGCGGGCTACAATCCATGGGGTCTTCACAAAGGTCGGACATGACTTAGTGAATGAACAACAACAGCACATCAATTTGCGAGACCGATAAGGAGCCAAAAAGTAGTTTTTCAGACATTATGTCATTGGGAAATATATTCCAAGCTTCAAACACCTGGCTGAAAAAGTTTTTTTTTTTTTTTTTTTAATAAATTACTTCCTTAGTAACAAATTATGATAGTAAAAAACATCTGGCACTGTCAATAGCACAATCTATGATCAGTCCTAAGAAGTGAATCCTCTGCAGTTCTCTCAATTTACTTGATACACTGAGCTATATACAATGATAGATCTTTCTGAAATGCTATGATCCATCCTGAGTAGAAGGCTTTGTAGTGTTGTCAGACATAAGAGTGATGTGTATTCCACCAATATTTGTCATATCATAGAAAGCTTAAACTTTGGGAGGAAGTATATATAACTGTTCTTGTTCTAGTTAGTTTCACTGAGTTACTGTGTTTTGTTTTATATTTCAAGAGCACCGATAACTAAAAAGTCAGCACATCATTAAAATAGTAGTGAAAATCCAGTGGTAGTTAATAATCTGGACTTTGTTGGTTTATAATTTCCACCATAGGGTTTTTTTTTAAGTAGAGCAAAGGGTTTACAATGTATTTTTATTATTTATCACTAACTTTCACTCCAACAGAAGGTATTTCTATATTTCAGAAATTTAGAAGGATTTTTTGTTTTCAAAAATTGCAATTAAATGTATCACATATATACAGGGGAAAAATATTTATCTAGGAAAAGAAATGAAGTTCTGATATATGCTACAAGTTGAATGAAATTTGAAAACATTATGCTGAATGAAATAAACCAGGCAAAAGACAAACATTGCGTGATTCCACTTACATGAAACATCTAGAAGAGGCAATTTAATACAAGCACAAAGAAGATTAGAGGAGACCGAGAGCTTGGGATTGAAGGGGAAGGGAGTTAGTTACTGTTTAATGGTTACAGAATTTCTATCTGCGTTGACAAAAAAGATTGGAAATAAATAGTGGTGATGGTTGGACAACTATTTCTTTAGTTTTTTCCCCTCATTGATCCCAAAGCTTCATTTAATATAGTCAAATCTTTAAGTTTTCTTTTAAGAGATTCTAATAACGAGAATTTAACAAGTGGAACCACCACTTGGTTTGACATCACTGAAACTTTCCCAATTAAAAAAAAAAAAAAATTGGTTTCAGTCACTATATTTAATTCCCCTGGAAGAAAGTGAAAAGTGAAGTCACTCAGTCGTGTCCGACTCTTTGCGACCCCATGGACTGTAGCCAACCAGGCTTCTCCATCCATGGGATTTTCCAGACAAGAGTACTGGAATGGGTTGCCATTTCCTTCTCCAGGGGATCTTCCTGACCCAGGGATCAAACCCCAGTCTCCCGCATTGCAGGCAGAGGCTTTACCCTCTAAGCCACCAGGGAAGTCTTTAATTCCTCTATTCTACCAGAAAAAAACCTACAAATTCATTTAAAAGCTTCTGCAATTCTGCATGATGGACAGATTATTTCACTTCATACATCAACTCCTTTATTACTTGAAGAATAAAAAATGAAATAATATTTCATTCTTTGGATATAAATTGTGTGTTTATTTCAGTGAGATAAGTGATGTGACTCAGCAGATGTCTGGTACAATCTCTCTTTAATCTTTTTTTTTTCCCTTTGTTTGTCACAGGCCTGGCTCTGTTGTGGAAGAATTGTATTTGCCCATGTTTTACTGTCAATTCCAACTAAGTAGAGAGTTCATGCACTTTTAGTACCTTCATCTATTCTTTTGACTTTCCCCCCTTAATGTTAGCATTTCTCACATCCACCTGTACCAATAGCACTCCTTTGAAGAGTTAGGTAGAAAAGGGGAGGAAAACTTGAAAGATATAAAGCAACACAAAAATTGACAAAAATACTTGATTTTAGAAGGGGTGGGACATTTTTTTATCTCTATAAGAATCGTTTTAAATTTATAAAAAATCAAGAAGATAGTGCATATTTCCAATATATAACTCAGTTTTTCCTATTATTAACACATTTCATTAGTATAGTATATTTATCATTAAAGAATCAATATTGATATTCCACTATTAACTAAAGTCTTGCTTATTTACATTTAAAATTTTTACTTAATATCCCTTTTCTGTTTCAGGATCATATCCATGATACCACATTACATTTGGTTGTCCTATTCCTTAGGTTCTTTTGGGCTATAACACTTTATCAGACTTTTCCTGTTTTTAGTGATGCTGACTATTTTGAGGAGTACTGGTAATTTGTAAGATGGCTCTCTTACATTTTATGTTTTTCTTATGATTAGATTTGAGTTACAGGTTTAGGGTAGGAAGGCTACAGATATAGAGTGCCATTTTCATCACATCAGATCAAGAGTACTAGCAATCCACATGATTTATCATTGTTGATGTTGACCTTGATCACTTGCTGAGGTAGTGATTGTCAAATTTCTCCACTATAAAGTTGCTGTATTTTTCCCCTTTTCACTCTATACTCTTTGGAAGACAATAAAAATCACAAACTGCACTTAAGAGATGAGGAGTTATGTTTTCTCTGCTTGAGAGTAGAGTATAAACATAAATTATTTGGAATTCTCCTAGATGGGAGATTTGTTTCTTCTTCTCATATATTAAGTTACCCAAATATTTATTTATATCAGTATATATTCATAGAAATTTATTTTATATTTTATTGCTCAAATCATTCCAGAATCAGCCATTGGAAGCTTTTTTGGTTCAGTTCAGTTCAGTTCATTCGCTCAGTTGTGTCTGACTCTTTGCAACCCCATGGACTGCAGCATGCCAGGCCTCCCCGTCCAGCACCAATTCCCAGAGTTTACCCAAACTCACGTCCATTCAGTCGGTGATGCCATTCAACCATCTCATCCTCTGTCATCCCCTTCTCCTCCGGCCTTCAATCTTTCCCAGCATCAGGGGCTTTTCAAATGAGTCAGTTCTTCGAATCAAAGTGGTGGCCACATTTGGCCAAAGTTTGGAGTTTCAACTTCAGCATCAGTCCTTACAATGAACACTCAGGACTGATCTACTTTAGAAGCTCTTTTGGTTAGCTTCTGTGTATTTTTGTTTTTTGTTTTTATCACATTCTAACTTTCTGGTACCTCAAGATACTATAAGCTCATCTTGCATGTTTCCTGCCCCAGTCCTAGAAACTGATATTTCCCTGGGAAGCCCTGGTTCCTGTCATTGGAAAAGGTATTAAGAAATCAAGATCTGGGCACTAGGTTACTTGTTACTACAGGAGGGTCATTTCTTTTGGACTCTTTCAGCTGGTAGAGCAAAGAAATACACATGGTGCACACTAACATGTGTGTGTAAACCATAGCAGATCTCCTTTATTTGTGTATTTTCCTATTTGCTAAAATTTATTTTTAATCCCAAATTCAATACTCATTGCACTTTCGCAGTCATTTATAGACATCACAGGACAGTAAAAAGCTTGAGTCACATGCATATCCCAGCTGAGTTCAAACAAGGACACTCTGCCCCCTTGTTTCAGCTCTCACAGTGTAAGAAAAAGTCCTTCTTATGGTCTGTTTATGCAATGTTTTCACATTTTTATTCTTTACCTAGAGATTGTACTGTTTAATCTGATCCTCAAGTGTCACGCTAAAGTGATTTCTAGTGTTCTTAAATCCAAGAAGTTTGTCATGTCCCTTATGATGAAAACACTATTGTTAGATAAGCTTCATTCAGGCATGAATTATACTGTTGTTGGCTGTGAGTTCAACACTAAAGAATCAACAATATATATTAAATAAGATGTCTTTAAACAGAATCACACACAAAACAGGTTATATATTGATTACTTGACAAAAATGTTGTGACCAGAGGCTTATAGAAATCTCACCCTATGTTTCCTTTAAGGGGGATGGTTCAGAATTTGTTAATTAAATGTTCAGAGTAACTTTATAGAACATAACTGTCATGTCAAACAAGAATCAACTTTACCTAAAATATTTTTATGTCACCATGTGTATCTATATTAAACTAAACATAAGTCTTACTGATGGCTTCAAATCTAAACCATCACTGCATGGATCATTCTAGCCTCCTCCCTTCAATTACTTTAAACTCCAATTCCAAAATAAGCAATTACTCTCCCCCATTCATTTGCTTAATTGTTCTGTTTCATTATACATGTATGACCATATTAGGATTGTTAATTCATACCTCTAGAGGAAATAACTTTAACAGCTTTATCAGTACAAGTCTTTCTTTTACCTTCAGTCTTATAGACACAGTTCATTTCCAAAATTGTCTCAGATAGAATCTTTTCACAACAGCTCCTTCAGGGATGCTATTTCATGCATTTGTAATACAGTTAGAATCTTCTGTCACAGTCTGAATTCTGTCCTCAGAACCCTGACCTCCTAAATAATATTTTTTGATTAAGTTTTCTTCTTTGGCTGTAAAGTTCTACATGCTTAACACATGCATAATGTTGTGTATCTAACATTATAGTATCATACAGAATAGTTTCACCATCTTCAAATTTTCCTGTACTTTGATTATTCAGTCCTTTTCTACTCCCAAGCCCCAGCAACTACTAATATTTTTATTGTCTCTATAGTTTGTCTTTTTCAGAATGTCATATAATTGTAATCATTGTTCTTCAGTCTGAGCCAAATGATTTAAGTTTCTTCTATGTCTTTACACGATAACTCATATATTTTTATCATTCAATACTAATGCATCATATAAATGTGCTGCGGTCTGTTTATCCACTCACAGGATTTTTACATAAATGTAACATTTTAATCATTGGGAAAATAGATTTTTAATCATTGGGAAAATACTTATAGGTAAGCTGATTATATGGTAAGACTATGCTTCTTCTTTTATTTATTAATTTTTCTTTCTCCACTAGCCAACTAAAATATGGCATGGTGGGATATCTGTCTCAGGTAAATTCTCTTTCATGGGAATTAAGACTTAATTGGCTTTACTGACTATGTCTAAGGTTAAAGAACTTTTGAAAAAAATTTAAATTAGAGATATTTGGTAAAATATGATTGACAAAGTTCATCCTTCTTCTATTTTTTCCCATGAAAAGGCTACCAAAATGAATACAAAGAGAAAAGAATATCTACCAGGCAACTAGGAAAATGATACAATTAAAACAAATAGTTTCTCTGAAAGTTGTTTGCTACACAAAATATGGTTTGGACCAAACTAATAAAGTATATCAAGAGATGATACATATTTATCAAGGTCTTTAACAAGTACAGATTTACGGCTTGATTCAAATAGAAGACACCTGGGAGACTCAAATAAAGATATATTTTTGGAATAAGTTAGAATGTTAAGAGAAGTGGAAGAGCAAAGGGAAAAACAAAAAAGTTCCTTAGTGGGCCATTTTCACTATACAGAGGAAAGCATGTTTAAATGAATATATCTAAAAAGGAAACAAAAAAGTGAAAATGATGAGAAAGAGATAGTAGATATGGGAAAATCAATAGGAGATGTAAAATATGGAGAAGAAAGAGGGTAAATGGAGAAGAAAACAGTAAATAGAGCAGAAAAAAATTGCAGTGCTGGTGGTAATGCAAATTGATACAACCACTATGGAGAATAGCATGGAGATGCCTTAGAAAACTAAAAATAGAACTATCATATGATTTAGCAATCCCACTACTGGGCATATACCCTGAGAAAACCATACTTCAAAAAGACATATGTGCCCCCATATTCACTGCAGCACTATTTACAATAGCCATGACCTAATGAATGGAAAAAAACTAAGATGAATGAATAAAGATGTGGTACAATGGAATAATACTCAGCCATAAAAAGGAACAAAACTGGGTCATTTGTAGTGATGTGGATGAACCTGGAGTCTGTCATAGAGTGAAGTAAGTCAGAAAGAGAAAAACAAGTATCACATATTAATGCATATGTATGGAATATAGAAAGATCACACAGATGATCCTGTCTGTAAGGCAGAAATGGAGACATAGACATAGAAAATGGACATATCGACACAGGTGGGGAAGGGGATGGTGAGACAAATACAGAGTATAGGATTGACATATATATACTACCATGTGTAAATAGCTAGCTAGTGGCAAGCTACTGTATAACACAGGGAGCTTAGCTTGGTGCTCTGTGATGACCTAGTAGGGTGGGATGGAGGTGGGTGCAAGGGAGGTTCAAGAAGGAGGGAGGCTATGTATACAAATGGCTGATTCACTTCAATGTACAGCAGAAACTAACACAACATTGTATAGCAATTATACTCCAATATAAAACAATTTAAAGATGCAAACAAAGTAAACAAGAGCTGAGTTTATTAGGAAAAAAATAGTGTTGTTCCAAAAAAAAAAAAAAAAGTCATGATGAAGTTATTGAGTATCAAACAAAGGTATTAGACAGAAAACTAATGCATTCACATATATGAATTAAAAATCAGCTTGTAAAAGTGATTTTAAAAAGAATATCAATACTGAAATATAACACTGATGTGAATCTACTGGAAAATATATATATATGTATATACATGTATATATATCATATTGAAATTAAACCAACCAAGACATAAATCTACAATTTTTATTTTAATCACTTCAGGAAAAAAAGATATTAATAGGTATTAATAATGCCAGGATAAAAATAACTAAGAAAATTCTGGTATTTAGATGATAGAAGTTGAGAGTATATGTATGCTGCTGCTGCTGCCAAGTTGTTTCAGTCATGTCCGACTCTGTGTGACCCCATATATGGCAGCCCACCAGGCTCCCCTGTCCTTGGGAGTCTCTAGGCAAGAACACTGGAGTGGGTTACCTTTTCCTTCTCCAATGCATGAAAGTGAAAAGTGAAAGTGAAGTCGTTCAGTCGTGTCCGACTCTTAGTGACCCCATGAACTGCAGCCTACCAGGCTTCTCCGTCCATGGGATTTGCCAGGCAAGAGTACTGGAGTGGGGTGCCATTGCCTTCTCCATGTATATGTATACATGTGCTAATATGTGCATATATAAGAATATGGAATGAATAGATATCATCTTAAGTAGGTAAATAAATTAAAAGAGAAAAACCTCCCTTTCACTCTACTGGAAAGGACTACAAAGGTATCAGTCACCCACAGAGCAACCAGATTTATCTTTGCTGTGTAAACAACAGTTTTGAACAATCAGTATTCCAGTCTTTGGGTGAAACCTTCCCCTGAAGATCTGACAGCTAATCTATAAACTTTTCTATCCCTCACCAAACATCTGCAAGGCCCTTCTCATCCAGTCCTATAAAAAGTTAGAATATGGTGGTGACAGAGTCCCATTCCTACAGTAGCATTCTTTGCAATTTCCTATTGCAGTTTCACTGTGTATGTCTCTCCAAGGAAAAATAAGAATGTAAAGGGACAACATGCTTCATCTTATTGTTCCTCTAATTATAAATTTCCCCAATAAAGTTTGTTTCTGTGTCTGTACCAGGTGCCACTGTGACATTTGCCTTTGCCTGCCACTCTGCAAGACCATACCACTCTACAGGACAAATTCATGCTGCTTTCCTCTTTAAAATATTTATATCCCTTTTAAGCACCAAAGTTCTATTTGGCACATAACAATTAATTAGGTCATAAATTCACTAGTTACATTTTAGTGTTCTTAATAAGATTTCGGAGAAACCAAATTCTCATCAGCAATACATCCACAAATCATATTTTAGAATGTTACTTCTGAAGGTAATAATTTCAGTATTTTATTGATTCTAATTACATGCAATTTGAAGGGCACACTTCTCTATTCTGGGGGTGCATCAATGCAGCCCTCAATATCACATATATGATGTGGGAAAGTGATCCAGCATTGCAAGTCATCTGTAATTATAAGATTCATAAACTTAAGAAAAAGTAGAAACATATAAACTACAAAGATAATTATTATTTAAATGATAGTAGAAATATAATAAGTTGTCTAAATTTTAAATTATATTTCTTGCAATATATAATAATTATGTACTAGGTAGTATATAGTCTGTGCTGCTTTGGAGCAATACAGTTCTTCAAGCAAAAGTGGAAGCATATTATTCTCTCTCGTGTAACAGCCTCAGATGGAGGGGCAATCAGAGGAGTTCTCTGTGAAGTCATACAAGGATGCAGATGCCATCCTGCTGCTTTGTCCTGTCTTCAGTTAGTATTTATCTATATGATTACAGTGAATTCACACCATAATTTCTATGTTTCAATTTGAGCCAAGAGTAGAAAAAAGAAATGAATGGTAAGCAGCTTCTTTCTGGAGTTGTGATTGCTTGTAGGGTTGCACACATAACCCACCTTCACATTCCATGAGCCAGAATGTAGTCATGCATCTAGACCTGTCTCCAAGGGAAGCTGGGAAATATAGTCTGTAGCTGGATAGATATAGCTGAACTTGAACTTGGAGGTTTCTGTTACTGCAAGAAAAAAAAGAACATGTACTAGTAACAATTAATTTGTGTGTGTGTGCTGCAGATTGCTACTCAACTTTCTGTGCAAGGAGAAGCAGTATAAAGGTCTTTTGTACAGATGTCTTCTGTAAATTTTTAGAGAGGTCACTGACAAACAGCCAGAATGCAGGATATTAAATGTTTCACCATGTTTTCCTTGTCTAATTCCAAAAATTTTCTGTAAGATCTGTTTTCTTATTTTAAGTTTCTCTTCCTAGTCCTTAGGGACACTCAGCCAAAAAGCAGAAAGGGTTTACTCCTCAGTCCAAATTGATCTCAAAGGAATGAAACTGCGAGTGTTTAGATATCCCAACACCTAAGCACTCCATGACTACCCTTATCAGAGGTATTCCTAAGTGTATGTAGTAAGTTCCTATGACCCAATGACACAAAATTTGCATTCATTCATTTACTACTATAAATAGCAAACCCCATCACTTCTTACTTTCTACTGCTACAGTCCTACAGCAAGCTATGACCTTCTAAACACCAGGGCTGCTGCAACTGGTCCCCGCACTTCTATCTCTCCTTCTAAGAGGAATTTTCCATGTAGTACCTCCGAGTGATTATGAATCAGATAACATCACCATTCTACTGATATTCTCCATAGAAATACCCATCACAATTAAATAAATCCCATATTTTTTATCATGACCCTCCAGGTTTTAACCCAAGCTTACCTCTTCAACCCCATCTTCTATCTCTCTGCTGAGCAATCAGATCACCTATATTAATCTTCAATTGCATAAAGGATGACATAGAACATATTATTTTCTCTTCTTATGATCAAGGACCTCATTTCTGTACTTTCATCACTGAAGATGGTAGTAACCTCAACTTTAAGCTCTGTAATACAACAGTCTCCAAACTTTTTGGCACCAGGAACCACTTTAGTGGAATACAGTTTTTCCACAGACCTGTGTAGTAGGATGGTTTCAAGAGTCTCATTAGGAGCTCACAACCTAGATTGCTTGCATGTGAAGTTTACAGTAGAGTTTGTGCTCCTATGAGAATCTAATGCCACTACTGATCTGACAGGAGGTGAAGCTCAGATGGAAATGCAAGTGACCTGGAGTGGGTGTAAATACAGATGAAGCTTTGCTTGCTGTCAGCCATTCACCTCTTGCTGTGCCACAGACTGCTACCAGTCCATGATCTGGTGGTTGGTGCCCCAGCTATAATAGACCTTTTCTCTAAGATCTGTTTTCTTATTTTAAGCTTGCATGTGAAGTTCACTGTAGGGTTTGTGCTCCCATTTTTAACCACTGGAGCATTCTCTAGCTACCCTCTGAAAAGATATGGAGTAGGGACAACAGCCTGGGTTTGAACATTCTTGATGAAAGTGAAAGAAGAGAGTAAAAAATTTGGATTAAAACTCAGCATTCAGAAAACTAAGATCATGGCATCAGGCCCCATCTCTTCATGGCAAATAGATGGGGAAATAATAGAAACAGAGAGAGACTTATTTGGGGGCCCAAAACCGCAGCTTCACAGCTACCCTCTGAAAAGATATGGAGTAGGGACAACAGCCTGGGTTTGAACATTCTTGATGAAAGTGAAAGAAGAGAGTAAAAAATTTGGATTAAAACTCAGCATTCAGAAAACTAAGATCATGGCATCAGGCCCCATCTCTTCATGGCAAATAGATGGGGAAATAATAGAAACAGAGAGAGACTTTATTTTTGGGGGCTCCAAAATCAACTGCAGCCATGAAATTAAAAGATGCTTGCCCCTTGGAAGAAAAGTTATGACCAACCTAGACAGAATATTAAAAAGCAGAGACATTACTTTGCTAACAAAGGTCCATCTAGTCAAAGCTATGATTTTTCCAGTAGTCATGTATGGATGTGAGAGTTGGACTATAAAGAAAGTTGAGCACCAAACAATTGATGCTTCTGAACTGTGGTGGTGGAGAAGCCTCTTGAGAATCCCTTGGATTGCAAGAAGATCAAACCAGTCCATCCTAAAGGAAATCATTCCTGAATATTCATTGGAAGGACTGACGCTGAAGCTGAAGCTCCAATACTTTGGCCACCTGATTTGAACTGACTCATTGGAAAAGACCTTGATGTTGGGAAAGATTGAAGGTGGGAAGAGAAGGGGATGACAGAGGATGAGATGGTTGGGTGGCATCACCGACTTGATGGACATAAGTTTGAGTAAGCTCTGGGAATGGACAGAGAAGCCTGACATGCTGCAGTCCATGGGGTCACAAAGAGTCGTACATGACTGAGTGACTGTACTGAAGGGTCATGTCTAGGGCCTTCGAGAAAATCATGTCACAGATAGTTACTTTGTTTTCTGATTTGCTCCTTTCACTTATCTTCATAACCAGACTCCACTGGAATTTAACTTCTTGCTTTGTGATGTGCCAAGAGGATGTGGAAGGGAAGCACAGAAAATCGTGGGCTAGTATACTGAACCCAGGGCTTCCCTGGTGGCTCAGAAGGTAAACAATCTGCCTACAATGCAGGAGACCCAGATTCAATCCCTGGGTTGGGAAGATGCCCTGGAAAAGAAATGGCTACCCACTCCACTATTCTTGCCTGGAGAATTCCATGGACAGAGGAGTCTGGTGGGCTAAGATCCATGGGGTCACAAAAGTCAAACATGACTGAGCACCTAACACACACACAACACACACATAATGAACTCAATCTCTTAGGTCTCCAAAGGCAGAGCAAAATCTCAGTATGGAGACTGGAGGAGGATCTGCTGTATATAAATCCTTCACTACTAATAGAATAGATCAGATCAGATCAGATCAGATCAGTCACTCAGTCGTGTCCGACTCTTTGCGACCCCATGAATTGCAGTACGCCAGGCCTCCCTGTCCATCACCAACTCCCGGAGGTCACTCAGACTCATGTCCAGAGAGTCAGTGATGCCATCCAGCCATCTCATCCTCTGTCGTCCCCTTCTCCTCTTGCCCCCCTTCTCCTCCTGCCCCCAATCCCTCCCAGCATCAGAGTCTTCTCCAATGAGTCAACTCTTCGCATGAGGTGGCCAAAGTACTGGAGTTTCAGCTTTAGCATCATTCCTTCCAAAGAAATCCCAGGGCTGATCTCCTTCAGAATGGACTGGTTGGATCTCCTTGCAGTCCAAGGGACTCACAAGAGTCTTCTCCAACACCACAGTTCAAAAGCATCAATTCTTCGGCACTCAGCCTTCTTCACAGTCCAACTCTCACATCCATACATGACCACAGGAAAAACCATAGCCTTGACTAGGAGAACCTTTGTTGGCAAAGTAATGTCTCTGCTTTTGAATATGTGATCTAGGTTGGTCATAACTTTCCTTCCAAGGAGTAAGCGTCTTTTAATTTCATGGCTGCAGTCACCATCTGCAGTGATTTTGGAGCCCAGAAAAGTAAAGTCTGACACTGTTTCCACTGTTTCCCCATCTATTTCCCATGTAGTGATGGGACCAGATACCATGATCATAGTTTTCTGAATGTTGAGCTTTAAGCCAACGTTGTCACCCTCCACTTTCACTTTCATCAAGAGGCTTTTTAGTTCTTCTTCACTTTCTGCCATAAAGACGGTGTCATCTGCATATCTGAGGTTATTGATATTTCTCCCAGCAATCTTGATTCCAGCTTGTGTTTCTTCCAGTCCAATACTAGTAGATAATATACTCCTAGATACTACTAGATAATATAATAGATAATAATTTCTCCAGAATATTTTGTATTTTGTGTCACATTGTTCTATTATTCTTATAAGTGATTTGAGCCCCACCTACCATGATTTCTTCAAAAGTTTTCATATCAGTGATATTTCTGGATTTTTGCTCACTCTTGATTTGGGTCACACAAGGTCCTAGAAAATGGAGAAGAGCTCCTATCTCATCTGGTAGTGTCAAGAAAGAGGTCACTCCTCACTTCAGTCTTTGACATACCTTGCCTCCACAGTGAATTTTGCTTGTACAATCCCAAAGGATAAGACTTGCAACTACAAAGACTCATATTTTATCCCAGTGATTTCCTCTTCCTGAGGAGGCAATACATAATGGCTAATAACATAGAACTTAGAATCAAGCCGCCTAGCACATCAAGTAATTTATTGGCTATGTGATCTAAAACATGGTATTTAAGCTTTCTTTCTCTCAGTTTCCTTATCTATGAACTGAGGATAATAAGAGGACCTATCTCAAGGTTTTTAAGAAGGTCAATGGAATTAAATTAATTTAATTAATTTATGGAATTAAATCCTGAAGACCTTCTCAGAATTTTACACAGTTTAAGTCCTTAGTAAATATGTTTGTTATTGTTGCTGTGACAGATGTATTCTGAAACCCAGAGCAGAGAATAACCTTTATCGTGCCTCCTCCCACAACCCCAGGGCAGAAGAGGTTCATTAATTCCCTGGTTAAGTAGAAGGAAATGTGGAAAGTGGGCTAATGAATCTAAAGATAGAAAAAAAATAATGAAATTAAATTAGCACTGTTATTCTTCAGCCTTTTTCCTATTAATAGATAACTTCCCTAAACCAATCAACCAATCTTCCTCTCCCCTTCAATATTCCCTTCCAAGCCCCACTCCCAACTTTGTCCTCATTGTCTAAGGTCTTTTAACCCCTTTCTCAGGTCAGACATACTACTTCAACTTACCTACCTCAAGGAGAGCAGGTCCTAGTCTTTTCTTATGTCTTATAAACTGTAATCTCTGCTGCTTTGAACCATGTCCATATGCCATCTGCTCTGTCTCTGGAGCCTGCAGTGGGGAGATATTAGGTTGATTCCCATAAGATAGGAAACAGAAGGACTGAGGACCACAACTCTAGTCCCTCTTCAGCCACTGTGAAGTGCTGCAGCCAAATTATCTTACTGCAAATATGATTCAACTGTATGAGAGCCAGATTATTTCTTGAAAATTAGACAATCTAGTCTACACGTGGTATATTATTTATTCACTCATTAGGTAGTATAATGAAGGGCTATTCGAATTGATTAAACAACTTACATGTTCACCTGGACAAAATGCACCATGTTCATATAATTATTTTATAATCTGGTCATTTTTAACAATAGTTACATTTTTATGCCAGCACACTCTGGAAATGGCAATTTCATAGTACTTTTATGTATAGGCACATGTTATACATTCATAGTCTCCAATTTTCTCTCTAGAGGGTTTGGCCTGAAGGGCAAGGATGGCAGAGTAGAAGGATTACAAAAGGCACATGAAAGCAAGAAATACAGAGAGATCCATATTTTAAATACCAACTTACCTTTTATATGACCTTAAGCATGATTTAATCTCTCTAAGCCTCAGTTTTTCTGGTCCTAAATATTCATTATTTTAAATTAGATCCAAATAGAAAATATACCTAGGAATAAGTTAGACTTTAAAATATCTATTTTCATCTTGGTAATCTAGATCAGAAAACACTGATTAAATTCTAAAGTCAAAATTAATTAATTTATTACTCTCAACTAAACAAAGCAGTTGGAAGAGTTTTAGTAATTTCCATACAGGACAAGAGAAGCAGGAAGTCCTCAGAAGACAGTATCCTCACATGAATTCCCCTAGTTTCATTGCTTAGAAATATGATTTCTCTTCCCATAAGGAAAAGTGAGTGAAAGGGCAGAATGGAAGTGAGACCAGCAACTTTCCCTTCAGTACTGTTTTCTCCTGGAAAGAGTAGCTACTCAGTCGTAAAGAAAATTGTCAAATGAAAGACAAGAACTACTCTCCAATGTCAGCTTCACTGGACACGTGTAAGGACTAAAGAAGGCTTCCCAGAAGGTGCAACGGTAAAGAATCTTCCTATCAGTGCAGGAGACACAAGAAACAGGTCCTATCCCTGGGTGGGGAGGATCCCCTGGAGAGGAAATGACAACCCACTCAGTAATCTTGCCTGGGAAATCCCATGGACAGAAGAACCTGGCAGGTTATAGTCTGCTAAGTCACTTCAGTCGTGTCTGACTCTGTGCGACCCCAGAGACGGCAGCCCACCAGGCTCCCCCGTCTATGGGGTCACAAAGAGTTGTACGCGACTGAGTACAATACTAAGGACTAAAGAAGACAGCAGTAAATGTTTAGGAGAGCACTGGTCATACAGAGGACGCTCAGTATATTATGAATTTTTATCACTGTTGTGTTGTTGTTACCATAAAGTTTAACAAATCTGAAGTGAAGATGGCCAAGAACTTGTCTTAACATACAATGGACTGGTTGTTTCTCTAGTATAGTAAATCCAATTTTATCAATCTACCCAAACCAAGTTATAGTCCCTTCACTCACCCTCATAATTAGCTTCACGTAAGCCTTAAATTTCACGGTTAAACAGTCAATTTCTGACCTTCTAAGAAGGGAACATAATTCACTCTTCCAGTGTCCTTCCTCTTTTCCCAAACCCTACAGATTCCAGTTACTTAAAAATTCTACTAAATACAGTTTAAGCTGAGTTTAGTTTTCATTTAAAATAAGAGACCTAAAACAAATATTCATAATTTAGGAGGGACCTTGAAGGTAATTTACTTATATTATATATTCTTCAATTTGTATATAATTTTCTCTTACAGTTAATATATTTCTGACTCTAGAAAAAGATATTAATTAAAAACTTTCTTCTGTCAATATCTCATTCTAACTTGTTAGAACCACAAATCACAAAACTTTTCAAATTAGTTAGCATGAGGTCATCATCACCTCCACCAGTTAACCCAACCTTCACTCCCCCAAATATCATGCTTATAAATGACAATGCTTTTCTACAGTATTACAGCCACTGATGTAGAAAAAGTAGATTATTCATAGGAAAAATTATATTGAAGTTTAAGCATGAGTTTCATAGCTGTAAGACAGTCTTTAAACTGTAAATTTCTTAATTTTTAGCAAAGAATTATTAAATTACTTTTATCAAGTATATATGCATTTATTAATTCTACAAATATTCCTAGAGTAGTATCTCTGCTATTTATTAGAGATAGAGCATTAAAAATATGCTTAACAATAGGTTTTTCCTCTGAAGTCCTCACAGTCTCATAAGAGAGATAACAACTTATTTTATACTACAAAGAAGGCAGTGATTCATAGCAAGATAGAGTTGTGAAAAAAGTAATATGGAAAGAGCAAAGAGCTATTAGTTCTACTTTTGGCTCTTGGGTGATATTTACAAAGACACCATCTGAATTGGTCATTTCAATTGCAGCTCTTCAGTGTTTACTTTTTATTTCAGTAGATATTTTTAAAAAACTTTGTCCTACTTAACTTTTCTGTGTTTCCATATTTACCCTTATGGCTATGTATTCACTTGGAGGATTTTACAAGAAAACAAGAAATATGGTCTCAGGACTCACAATTGTGTTTCTTGGAAACCTGAAATTTTATGAAGCTGTTTCAAGAATTCTACAACTGTTTGACTCAAATAGAAACTATACTAAGAAACAACTTAGTATAGTTTCTATTTGAGTCAAACAGTGAAAAGGCTGGCTTAGAGCTCTACATTCAGAAAACTAAGATCATGGCATCTGGTCCCATCACTACATGGGAAATAGATGGAGAAACAGTGGAAACAGTGTCAGACTTTGTTTTTCTGGGCTCCAAAATCACTGCGGATGGTGACTGCAGCCATGAAATTAAAAGATGCTTACTCCTTGGAAGGAAAGTTATGACCAACCTAGATAGCATATTCAAAAGCAGAGACATTACTTTGCCAACAAAGGTTCGCCTAGTCAAGGCTATGGTCTTTCCTGTGGTCATGTATGGATGTGAGAGCTGGACTGTGAAGAAGGCTGAGTGCCGAAGAATTGATGCTTTTGAACTGTGGTGTTGGAGAAGACTCTTGTGAGTCCCTTGGACTGCAAGGAGATCCAACCAGTCCATTGTGAAGATCAGCCCTGGGATTTCTTTGGAAGGAATGATGCTAAAGCTGAAACTCCAGTACTTTGGCCACCTCATGTGAAGAGTTGACTCATTGGAGAAGACTCTGATGCTGGGAGGGATTGAGGGCAGGAGGAGAAGGGGACGACAGAGGATGAGATGGCTGGATGGCATCACTGACTCGATGGATGTGAGTCTGAGTGACCTCCGGGAGTTGGTGATGGACAGGGAGGCCTGGCGTGCTGCAGTTCATGGGGTCGCAAAGAGTCGGACATGACTGAGCGACTGATCTGATCTGATCTGATCTGAAGAAGCAACTTAATTAAATTTATTATGTACTGTGAGCATATTAACTTTTCAGGCAGGTTATAATACATTTAAAAAAATACTGAAATAGAGGTTCTCTTGCCAGCTCTGTGCATATATTTGAACATAAATGTCTCTTGCCATTGGTTAGAAAATTGCATCACTGCTCATTTTTTAATTAATGACTGTTTTCAAGACTGAATAAATAAGTGCACTATTAGAATATATATACCTCACTTTTTCTAAAATACCAGACAAGCTTCAGACAATGTTCTTAAGATACAGGTGTATACATATATAGGTATATATACGTGTGTATGTAGAGATATTTGTCAGGTATTGGTTAGAATATAGAAATAGTTTTCTTAGTAGAAACATGTAATTTATAAATAAATTTGACTGTAAGATAGTTATATTGATAAGGATCAGCATAAAACAATCTGAAACACACCAGCCTCAACTGATTTTCAAATAATACCAACACACTCACTGCAGTCGTTAGTATTTATTAGAACCATTCATCAAACAATAGAAAAAGTAATGAAAACATAGTCAGAAACTGTGAAAATTAACTTTTTCAGAAATTTAGAAATTTACCAAAGGCTTACAACAATGTGAAGAGCAGCTATTAAAGAATAAAAATGGTTGAACCACCATAAGAGTTTTGTCACATTTTAACTTCTGTTTCAAATTTCCTCTCTCTAGCTTTGCAGTGGCCAGGAAACCAAATTTTGTAACCTTTCTAACTGTGAAAATCAGCAGCCTAGCAGCAACTAGTGATGGTAAATTGTGTAGGAATCCCATGACCACAGAAATTTTAGTGAGTTGATCTGCCTGGCAGTTAAAATCACAAGGGTTTTCTTTATTTACCCTGACTCAGTGCTCACACTAATACAGTGGAAAGACTCTTCTCCCCCGGGTATTTGTTGAAAACAATCAGTGGTAACTATTCCACATTACATTTGCCTGAAGCAGTGAGACAATATAGTGCAAGCAAGAATCTGTACAAAAAATTAAAGAGATTTGGTAAATGACACGTCCATAGGGATATTTGAACAGCTTCAATATATTCCTGGTAATTAAAAAGGATCTGCTACTGCTAATTCACTTCAGTCATGTCTGACTCTGTGCGACCCCACAGACAGCAGCCCACCAGGCTCCCCTGTCTCTGGGATTCTCCAGGCAAGAACACTGGAGTGGGTTGCCATATCCTTCTCCACTGCATGAAAGTGAAAAGTGAAAGTGAAGTCGCTCAGTCATGTCCGACTCCTGGACTGCATGGACTGCAGCCTACCAGGCTCCTCTGTGCTTGGGATTCTCCAAGCTAGAGCACTGAAGTGGGTTGCCACTGCCTTCTCCAAGAAGGATCTAAATAAGCATAAATTAATATATATTAAATAGTCTCATAAAACATAATGCTGAAAGACAGACAAAAAGAAAATTTACATGAATAAGAAAATATTAAGGAAAATACAGATATAAGCAAGGGAAAATTGTACACAGATTTTCTGATGGTTGAGATGAATTCATGACATTGTACACAGATTTTCTGATGGTTGAGATGAATTCATGACATTGGTGTTCAATGCCATTCAAATCTAAGAGCTAAAACAACACAATTTCCTCCCTTTTAACTTTTAAGTGAAAAGTGAACCACATTGGTGTTCAATGCCATTCAAATCTAAGAGCTAAAAAACCACAATTTCCTCCCTTTTAACTTTTAAGTGAAAAGTGAAATTGAAGTCGCTCAGTAGGGTCTGACTCTTAGCGACCCCATGGACAGCGGCCCACCAGGGACCTCTGTCCATGGGATTTTCCCACCCCAGTACTCTTGCCAGTCAGTTGTATACATCAATTAATTAATTAATTAAGGCACAGCTATTTTCCAGCAGATTACATCACAGCCATCAGACAACAGCCTATGAAAGGAGGTCATATTCTCAACAAAAGAAAAATTTATTCTTATGGAAATGATAACATCATAATCTGAAAACATTTTAAATGCTCATATATATTGTCTACACAGAGATAAAGTATGCAATCATATCTATAAAGCAAGAATAGTAAATGATGTAGCAAGAAAAGTGACTATGAATCAAGAAGAAATTTTGCAAAAGAACCAGAAATTCTGCAAAGAACCCCATCAAGACCTTGTTAAAGGAAAATATAATTTTTAAAATAAACAACAATAATAAAACATTTTGATAGGATAAGTAGAAGGCCAGACTTACTTACATGTAAAATTGGTAAACTAGAAAATTAAGAAATAATTTCAAATGACAGCAAGGATAAAAAGAGATAAGTTTGAAAGACATCTGAGAGGAAATAGAAGCTGATTCAAATGTCTCAACATTTGTTTTTGGAGGTCTCTATACCCCACACTTTCGATTCAAAGAATTCCAAAAAGAGTTTTGCCTTTTTCTCTTGATTGGGGTTTATTATTGGAGAAGGAAATGACACCCCACTCCAATATTCTTGCCTGGAAAATCCCATGGACAGAGCAGCCTGGCAGTCTTTAGTCCATGGGGTCGCAGAGTTGGACACGACTGAGTGACTTCACTTTTCACTTTCAGGGTTTATTATAGCACAAGGTTACACAGCAGAAGTAATATGAAAAATGTATGCAAGGGATGGAGTCCAGAAATCATGAGTAATCTACTGAGTCTTTCTATGCATCAGCATAGAATGTGTTTTGTCTCTAGTGGTGAACCACAGTAACCTGTGGTTACTGCTCAAGTAAAACATCCACTCAAGCTTTCAATGTCTGATGCTTTAAGGGGGCTGTCACATAAGCATATCCTGTTAAGTAACCAATCAGGATAATTGAAACCCAGCACCCAAAAAAAATGACAGCAGGTGCACATCGTCAATCTCAATTTTTGTGCAAGGCAATCCTGACAAGGCAGAATAAGCAACACAGTCCACTCTTCTAGGTGTGTAAAAAAAATATCATTAACTTGAAAAGCTTTCTAACAGCCACATTCAAAGACATTTTTGGGTCAATCATGGAACCAGGCTTACATGGAAGTATACAAAAATGGAGCGATCAGACAGGCTATATTAATTCTCTATTCATATTTGTCTAAGGCAATTCATAGAAGAAAATAAAAAACAGACAGGAAGGTGTTTTAAAAAAATTATTGGTAACAATTTCCTAGAACTAAAGATTTAATTATTTTCACATGGAAAAGCCTGTGTGTATGTGTTAGGTGCTCAGTTGTGTTCAACCCTTTGCAACCCCATGGACTGTAGCCTACCAGGCTTCTCTGCCTATGGAATTCTCCAGGCAAGAATACTGGATTGGGTAGCCATTCCCTTCTCCAGGGGATTTTCCTGACCCAGGGATTAAACTCAGGTATCCTGCATTGCAGGCAGATTCTTTACCATCTGAACGACCAGGGAAGCCCTGGAAAAAGCCTGCTGCTGCTGCTGCTGCTAAGTCGCTTCAGTCATGTCTGACTCTGTGTGACCCCATAGACAGCAGCCCACCAGGCTCCCCCGTCCCTGGGATTCTCCAGGCAAGAACACTGGAGTGGGTTGTCATTTCCTTCTCCAATGCATGAAAGTGAAAAGTGAAAAGGAAGTCCCTCAGTCGTGTCCGACTCTTAGCGACCCCATGGACTGCAGCCCACCAGGCTCCTCCATCCATGGGATTTTCCAGGCAAGAGTATTGGAGTGGGGTTCCATTGCCTTCTCTGTGGAAAAAGCCTACCAAATGTCAAATAGTATGAAACATTCAAGTGACACTTCTGAGAAGAATAGAAATAGGTCAATATCCCCACAAGTGAACAATGAGAAAAGAGTAGCTACTTAAAGAGAAATAAAAATTAGACTAACACTAGCAATATTGGAAAGAACCTATCAATAGAGTACAAATTTTCTTAGAGTCTCTTGTTGAGATTTGTTCCATTACATGAACAGGCTACAGCAGAAAAACAAAGACACTTTGGCCACATTTGCATTATGAGTTGCAGCCTCAACTCATCCTTCAGACGTTTATTAACCAAGAGGAACTGAAAAATGAGGTGTATAGGTGTACACACACACACACACACACACACACACAATAAGATATACTAGTCTAAAATTAGCAAAACCAAAGCTAGTAACAGCCTTAATATTTAAAAAAAATAGAATTCATGGGGTGGAAAAGCTATGAAAAGACAGGGAAGAACCTTAAATACATATTACTAAGTAAAAGGAGTCCATTTGAAAAGGTTACATATACTGTGTGACATTCTGGAAAAGGCAAAAGAAATGAAAAAAGTCAGTAGTTCCCAGGGGTTAGGGAATAAGGAGGGAGAAATAGGTGGAACAAAAGATTTTAGGGGAGTGAAACTATTCTGTATGATTTTCCACTGGTGGACATATGTCGTTACAAAGTTGTTAGACCCACAGAATGTGCAACACCAAGATTGAATCCTCATGTAAACTGTAGCCTTGGGGTAACTCTGCTTTAGTATAAGTTCATCATTTAGAAAAAATGTACCACTCTGGTGCAGAATGTAAATAGTGAGAGAGGGTATATGTAAGATGGGAATACAGGTATAACTGAACTCTCTACCTTCTGCTCAATATTGCTGTGAACCAAAAACTTTTCAAAAAAATTAAGTCTATTAAAAAAGAGAGAATGTATTTAAACAGTAGTAATATAATTCAAAATTATTTTTAAATGGATAGTTTTCAGTACACTCGGAGTTTGCAAATTGATTTTAATGCTTAGCAGTATTTTAATAATAATACAAAAAGAACACAGGACCTAAAAATTAATAATGAAAACCCTGAGGAGAAGGGACAAAAGATGAGAATGCAAACATTAATAAATCAACACAAGTTTGTTATTCAAGAAAATGAAAACAAGATTTATATTATTATCATAAGCATAATCATTTTTAAATATCTTTTGAAAGCTGACAAACACAACAGATAACATTTATGAAAAGCTGACTATATTTCAGGCACTCTTGCTAAAGATTTTGTGTGCAATAACTGTAAATCATTGTAAAAATTCCTATAAAGTGGGTACTGATATTTTCATTTTATAGATGAGGGAAGTGATAAAGTATTTTAATACATTTTCTAGTATAGAAATGTTGTTTCCCTTAAATTTTTGAGAAAAAAATCACACTTGGTGATGACATCTTATTCTTTTAATACTCTTTTAATCAATTAATGTGTTAGGGTTTATTTGTTAATATTTTAGCTAGAATTTTCCATTGATGCTCCTAAGTAAGTTAGGGCTAGAAAGAGCATACAATATTTAATCTTTAGTATCTTTGTTTATTGTCTGTACATGTGGACTCTCACATATTAAAAGTATTAAGGCTTCTACTAATAGTGTACTTCATGCTTTCTTGTACGTGTATAATTTCTGATATGTTAGGTTGGCCAAAAAGTTCGTTCAGGCTTTAAATCAGAATGAACTTTTTGGCCAACTCAGTAGTTATGTTGGTATTATACTGTTTGGTACATAAATATTCCTGACAGGCTCCTCTGTCCATGGAATTCTCCAGGCAAGAATACGGGAGTGGATGGCCATTCCCTTCTCAAAACATATGTATTCATAATTCTTTTGTATGCATATGAAAGTACCTATTACTATAACCATAAATTTTCCTTCTTCATTTTGTTTAATGGGTTTCTGGTTTGTATGACACCTAACCTCCAGTCAAGAGTACGTATTTGCCTGTTATGTTTGCCTATCCTTTTATTTTTCTAATATTCTGAGTTATCTTGTAGGTATAACATTTTATTTTGTTTCATTATCCAATCTAAAATGTCTACCTTCTTATAAAGGATGAGATAATCCTATTCACATTTAATAATATAAAGGATATGCTTTAGTTCTGCTATATTATTTTATGTTAGGTTTTTGTTTTTTAACTTCATAAAACTCCTTCACTCAGTGATCTGTTTTTTAAAATTTATTTCTATATATGTGTATTCTCAGTGTTTACGGTCTATTCTTTGATGCTTTTATTTCTTTGTTACTTATGTAGAAACAACTGCATTTTCCATTATTACAGTGTATCTATTAGTTTGCTAAAACAAGTAATGATAAAAATTAGTATTTAATATTATCTTGATTACAGTTTATTCTTGTATTATTAAATATGTTATACCACTTATTTGTCCCTTTGAATGATTTTCTTTGACTCCCAGCATTAGACAATCAATGCCTTTATATCTTTTTCTTTTTGCCCTTCTTATCCAAATTCTGTTTAGAGATATATTATTATATTGTCTTCATCTATGAGATTTAAATTCTATCATTTTGCTGTAATTCTTACATTCTTGTATTTCAGGTCAATAATTAAATACATTCAATGCTCACAACTAGTCCTTGATCTAAGATTATCACTTCTATTTATCACTTAGAAGCTAAAATTCATGCTCTATACTGAAGATAGGTTCATGAGAATAACATTCCTTTAGTTTTTGGATGCTCAAACTTTGTTTACAACTATGATATTTGAAAGTGAAAGTGAAGTCACTCAGTCTTATCCAACTCTTTGTGACCCTGTGGGTGCAGCCTACCAGGCTCCTCCATCCATGGGATTCTCCAGGCAAGAATACTGGAGTGGATTGCCATTTCCTTCTCCAGGGATCTTCCTGACCAAGGGATCAAACCTGGGTCTCCCTTATTGAAGGTAGATGCTTTGGCCTCTGAGCCACCAGGGAAGATATGATATTTGAAGGACTGGCTAAATAGGAAAAGCCTTAACTCTTATGCTGGCATTTTGTGGACTTTGGTATCTTGTTATAGTGAAGAATCTTGAAGCCAATCTCAATATTTTCCTTTGTAAGTTAGTGATTGCTTTTTCCACCTCTTTCAACCCCAAAGATTCTTTATTATATTTACATTCTTGTTATTGTATTATGATATATCTTGGTGGTGACAATTTCTTTTAGTGATCACTGTATCCTTTAAAAATGAAATTTCAAGTCTTTAACTTCACAAATTTTTGTTCTTTAATAATATTGAAGATTTATTATTTTTCATAATTTGTATTTTCTTTTTTTTGCCTGTCTTCTCCATCTTTCATATTCTCTCTAATCCTGTTCATCTCTTTCTTTATTTCGAGTTCCTTTTACTAGTCTTTCTTATTTTTTGTGCTCTTTCCCTTATGATGTTTATCTCAGTGTATGTTCTTTTATATTAATTCTTAATTTGTGATGTTATAATTTTAGTTTTACTTTTTAAGTTTCACCAGCTTTTGGTCATCATCTTCTATTGCAGCTTCAACCTCACCCAGTGAAATTCTTGCCTAAAGCCTTGTAGTTTTCATTCACAGAAGCAATCTCTTCATTGTGTCCTTATGAAAATTCATGGCAGAATGTTAGAACAAGTTTTTCAACTTCTCCATGGCAACATTGTTATGGTGTGTGTTCTTCAACAATTGGTCATTTTGGTGCTCCTCTATATGTTTCTCCTATATTATTCTTGTGTTGATACTGTTCCCATTCTTTTTTATAATCATTCATAATTAACCAAGTTAAATTTTTCTCCTCTAGTTTCCTGGGAAAAGGAGAGGGGAAAATAGCCATCTAGAATTTGCAAAGTGTCTATATTCCTTACCCTTAATTTTGTTAATGTCTATAAGTTAATTAAAAAATATTTTTTCCTTTGGGTTTAAAACTTATCATAGTCATCATAACACCTTTCTTAGTGATAAAACACTTTTATTGGATCACTAGACTAAGCTTCACAAAGGCACAGTTACTAAGTTTCTCCACTGTGCTATCTGTGAAGCCAAACATGTTGCCTGCCCACAAGGGGTGCTTATTAAATATGTGTTCAATAAACAGATACATTACATTTCTTTGCTAACCAATCTTTGACACCAGTGCAGTATTTATTAAATGATAGAATCTTCGCTCTTTCTGATTTCAGAAAATTTTAATGTATTTGTTTTCAACTAAGTAAATACAAAGAGTCATTGTTTAAAATGAAGCTTTGTATTTTAATTATTTACTTGGCTTCCCAGGTTGTAATGCAACATGTAAGTAAATGAAACAATGTCATAGCACAATGCAACACTAATAAAAATGTAGAAGGGGAAAGAAACACAAAAGGTAGGAATGCTATGGTAGAGATGACAAGACAGTTTACATCCAGCCTAAGTATCTAAATTTAAATTCAAGTCCTCCAGCAGAAGAACTGCAATCTCATTCTATCTTTTATCATCCTAGTCTTGTTGCTGGTGGACCAAGAGGATGGGGAGTAAGGAGTTATAAGCTTATCTTGCTGTGCTTTATAAGTTATCCCTTTTCTTTGTTTGGCTTTAAGGCATTTTAGTTTGCATTTTTTTCTTTACCTTTTACAACTACAAAATGAGATTATGCAGATATTGCTCTTATAGTTTCATAATCAAATATAGAAGGAATAGGAATATCCTAAAACAGGGGAAAGAAAAAGGGAGATTTAATTCTTGGTAACCACTCTTTGCCCAAAAAGCTACTCCTATTTGAAAAAAAAAAAAAAATGAAAATTTCTGTAATATAGACACAACTGAGAAGACTTAAAGAGTCAAATGAGCTGTAAGTCTTCACCAACCATTTCCTTCCTGTGGTCTTCTTTGAAAGAATAGCATATGGTGAATTTACATGGTGTAACAGTGAACATCTGGAGACAGTAACAGGTTTTTTAAAGATGAGGTGTGTTAGGAGAGTTTGATATCTCTTGTTCCCTGAGGAGGTGCTTCTCTCATTCAGATTATCAGATGTGAAACCAAATATTTTCATTAACAGATAAACTCTGCAGGACAGATTCTAGAAAGTTGAGAATACCATCTAGTACTACTTTATCACCAACATTTTTTTCTTCTCACAGGAATGTATATGGGAAACAGCAGCAGCAAAGGCTCTTCATCAGTATTTGAGTATGCCTTACTGCATTAAAAATGTTTCTCCATACTGCGTTTACAATTGACTGTGCACCTATTTTAACCTGAGTACATGTTATATTAGACATTTTTAGGTTAAATAAAATACCTGTTTCACTTATTTCAACAGAAAAGGTTAAGTAACTAAAATCCTAATAATTTGAATAACATATAAACAAAAATCAGAAACTTTTCACAGGGAATAATGTGGCTACTTTATATGTTAGATTATTTGAGCAGAGTTTTAGGAGACCTTTTTTTCTAATCATATCTTTTATGCATATAATCCACCTGCTTCCTGCCTATCCTCAACTACCAGGTGAAGATTATGAAACTAAACAGTTCACGGAAATCAGTCAATACCGTCCATTTACCAAAGTGTGGATTCACCCTCTCGATCTTGAGCATACAGGCGCTACAGTATCTGTTTTCATACGAGTCTTTGCAGTTTGCGAATAAACAGGACTGTTTAACAGTCTAAAAAAGCAAAGCAAATCCTAACAGGAAAGTAAGCCATTTCTAGAAGAATGTGAATAAAAACAAAAAGCTTTGCAATTGATAAAAAAAAAGAAAAAGAAATATTTCGCTTAAACTGGCTAAGTCGTGTCCTGATTTTTTAGGATATCAAGAAAAGAGAGGATGAGTGCCAAGACAGAGGGCAATAGACGGCCCCTGTGCCCTTCATACTGAAACCTTCCTAGATTACTGAGAATGGTCCTAAGAAATCGGGTCAGAGGATTACTAATATATTTACATATATATATTACCTCATTAGCTGGTCAACCTAGGAGGCAAACACTGCCACCCGTGCCCAAGCAACTGCTCCAAGGAGCTTACGGCGGTTGCCTGCATCAAGTTCCCCGCCGGCGGCTCCTTCTGGCCGGACACCCTTTGCCAAAGAGCGCCCGGGGAAGCAGACAGCAATAGGGGAGTACACAGATGTCATGGATGCACAGGCATGATTGTAATCTGACCAGAAAGGAGAGCGAGGCAAAGCGACCGCCGGCGGATCCGAGTCGGGGAGCCGCCGCAATTGGGCTGCTGGCTGTGCGTGCGCGCACAGGTGCCTCGGGCCGGCGGCGCCGAGAGCTAGCGCAGCCGCCTCTCGGCCTCAGCACTCTCAACAGCGCGCGGAAGACCCGGCTGCGGCCGAGCCTGGCCACCCCCAGCCCAAGCCGCGGGAGGAAGAGCCCGAGGAAAGGGCGCGAAGCGGGAAGGAGGGGGAGGGGAGGAGAGGGGGGGGGGGGGGGTGCGGGGGAGAGACCCTACTCCTCCTCACCGAGATCTCCTCCCCGAGCCCTTCTGGTGGGAACCTTGGCGGGGCTCGCGCGCCCCTCCCTCCCTCCTCCCCACTCTGGGAGTCCTACTCCCCTCTCGCCTTGCTCCCCCCCACCTCCCTTCTCTTCCCTCCCTCCCTGCCGCGTGCCTCCTCCCCTCCCCCTCGTCTCCCTCCCTCGCAGCGGCGGCAGCAGTAGCCGCTTCAGCCGAGCCGGAGATGGGCAGAGAGCGCGCGCGGCACAGCAGCTCCGGATACGCCGCCCTCCCCGCCCGCAGCTCCCCGCGCCCCCGCCGCCGCTGTCGCCGCCTCGGCTTCCCCCGGCTCCAGTCTCGCTCCTAGGACAGCGCCGCTGCCACCGCTCGGCCCTGCCCGCCGCCTGCGCCGCGCAGCCCTCACGCGCGCCTGGATGGCGCTTTCCACCCCGGACCGGTGAGTAGCCTGGAAAGCGCAGAGGGTCGGGCGGCCAGGCAGCCAGCCGAGAGATCCTCTGGCATTAGGGGTTACCCCGCAAACCACCTGCTGTGATTCCTCAACCTCCAGGCGGGGGTCTCCGGAGAGCTCTGCTCCTTGATCCCTGGGGGGCTTTTTGATTTCAACTCTACCTGCTGGGAACCCTCTCCCTCTCGAGGACAGCTGGGGCAACTCGCTGTCCCCGCTTCACCTTCCATCCCCAGAGCTCCCACTTTCGCAGCAGCCATGAATGGCCCTGACCCTCCGGTCACCCCATCAGGGTCCTCTCAGCCCCCACCGTCCCCGCGTCGCCCCCTTTTGATTTCCCGGTGCTGGCAGCCCGCAGACGTCCCCACCTGCCACCCTGCTCCTGGTTTCGCACTGACAAAGCCTTCCTGACAAAGTACGCCCCTGACCCATCTTCCCTCCTTTTCGAAAGCCGGGCTCCAGAGTCCTACAGTCCCGCTGTATTTCTTCGCAGAGCGAAGGGTTCTGCCGATGAATTCTGACCTTATTCCCTCGAAACGGTGGTACCTCTCCAGCTTTTTCTGTCACCTCAAAAAACTGATACGGACAGTTTTCTGGCATCTGTGCAGATCCTGGCATCTGTACAGTTACTTTGTGTGTTTGTTAGCACCGGGGCTATTTAGGGGATGATCAAACATGAAAAAAGAAAGACAAAAACCAAACCTTTTGGGACTAAACTTTTTGCTATTGTTGCTTTAAAGAGCACAACTATTTACGTCACTCAGATTCCTTGTATTCATTTAGAGGCATTTTAGTTGGGGACGGGGACCGCCCCTATTTTACTCGTTTCCCTGGAATCGGTCTTAATTTCAGGTTGAGAACCGTGCACCTGACTGAGTGATGAATCCGCTTTGCAACATTGGCAGAAAAAGCCCAGCAACTCTTGAGAATAAGAAGCTTTTTCTTGAAAGAGGGGAGAATAGCATCAAAATCACCCTTTAAAGTCTTCTTTGAGTTTGCAATGAGCCAAAACCCTTATTTTTCTTTGGGTTTAGTGGCTGAGAGAGGGATATAAGAAGATCAGAAAACGTTGTATTAAAAAGCCTCTGCACTATCTGGGTGCTTCAGGTGTTGAGTAGTATCTTAGTGTCCAGACAATCTCTTTAGAAGTTTTCTTAGGGCATCAGCCCTTTCTTCCAAAACCATGTTTAACGTTTTAGTGTTTCTAGTTGGTTTGAGGGGAAAAAAAAGGAAGTTATGTTCAGTGAAGGATATGTTCAATGAAGGTGATGATGCTGAAAAAAAAAAGGGGGGGGAGTTGTGTTCAATGAAGGAATAATATGAGTAAGGTGATGAGGCAATGAATGATGCAGAGAGCCGATTTAAAATGTGTGCTCCTGATTCCTTGTGTATTGCAATCGTAAAAACAAAACCACCACCACACAATTTTTGATTGAATTTTCAAAATAATGAAATGTATAAATTTCAGCATATTTTACTCTCTAGAACCCTTGGTCATAGGGCTTGAGTTCGAAGCAATGCAGATAAGAGTATGCAGAAATAGATGTTAGAAACTTTAAATGGTGTCCCATTTGAGTATGTAGTGTGTGAATATAAATTTCCTGGTGATAACTGTTTTTTATTCTTTTAAATAATTTTGAGAAAATAAGAATCTAGTTGGCATTCTTGTTCTTGCAGTCGAGGGAGAGAGAATGCTACCTCATCTTAAACAAGCAGATCTCTGCTTACACAAGAAATGGGGAAAGGTGAGCAATTATGTGAAGAATTTATTGAGTGAAGATTGTCTTAAAATCTTGCCTTCCACAATGTAGAGATTTTTTAAGAAATTTAACTCAGACTGTATTTGAGCCTTTAGTTCTCTTTTCTTGTGTAGAGATAGGTAGAGATGCATTGAGCAAGTCACTGGCAAGGGATGGTTTTCAGTGTGTTTTTGAGCTGCATCTAAAGGCAGGAGTGGCTATGAATAGCTGCTTTATTGTTTTTTAAATTCAGAACTTTTAGTTGGTTAAATTTAGTGCTTGACTATGAAGAATATTCAAACTATTTAAACTTGTAATCACTGCGAATATGCACACATGGTCATATCAGGTGGATAGAGAGTAGGTAGGTTATGAGCTGAATCAAAAGATCATTTTTCCCCTCTAAATACCTTTACCTTTTGGATAACAGTGTATTCTTACTAATACAATGTCTCCAACAGTTATGAAGCTCTATTGGAAAAGATAAATTTCCATTGAACAAAAGGAAAAAAGCAATTACAGTGCTGACTTTATCGATTATTGCCCCAAATTGTGTTAATAAGTTCACAGCAGTATGTGTTAATGTTATTCTATTTAGCATCAACTTCCAAACAATGTCAGAAGTGCACACCTTTTGTAAGGATATATGCTTGCACAATGTGCAGTATTAAAATAGCCTTAGAATTGTCTGTAAGAATGCAGATAATCAGTCTGTCATAAATAGTGGCAAAATTTCTGTTAATAGCTCTTAGCTGAAACTTAGGTAGATCTACCTAAATTTAGTGTCACTGTCATTATTAAGGTTCTGCAAAACAAATATAGCACATGCAGAGACAAGGCATACCAATATTTGAATGGCATATCTTTGCATTTGTTTAAGTTGAATCTTACAATTCTTGGAATTATATGCCACCCAGAGAATGGGCTTGGTTGAAATGAAATGTTTACAGTGGTAAACAGAAATCAAAAATTGGTAAAGAGAAATTTAAAATTGTGAAAGTGATATAGATTATTTCACCAATAGACTGCTGTTAGTTGAATGTTCCATGTAAAATTGTGTTTTGGCTTCTGTGTGGTGATGAGAGGGCCTGGGAAGGAAAAGCAGGTAAGAAAGGAGAGATATAACAGGTACATACCTATGGATACTTGATTAAATTCTTTACTCAAGTAAAGCTAACTAAATACAAGCTGTATTATTTTGGTATGTGGGACAACAGCTATTTTCGAACTTGCATTTTAAAAAATGTCTCCTTAATTACAGCAATAAAAGTATAATTTTTTAAATGAAGTGCCTCCTCGATTTTATTTAGTGAGACTTGAGGATTATAGGCAAGCTATTTTATGTGAATAATTGACCTAAATGAAATTCTAACCAACTTTAAAAGCAAAACCTTGAAAGAAATACATACTCACACACACCTAAAGTTACAATATTAGATAAAGAGCCAACCAGGTGATTTAGTGTCTTATGAAGGCAAGACGACTTGGTCAAGGGATAACTACACAAAATATTTTCATAGCTTAATATATATTTTTCATATTTCCTACTTATATTTGTAGATATATTATTCATATATATGGATATTTGCATTTTATTTACAAATTCATGAGAGTGTATATTACAAAATGCTGCAAATTTTATGAATTCTAAATCCTGAAATTGTTCTTGCAAGTATCAAATGATTACGTAAATGTTTACAAATGACTTTGTTTTCCATCTTTATTCTATAGCTCAAGAAATATTTAACAAAAAGCATTCTCAAAGAGCAAAGAAGAAAATGAATATTTCAAAACAAGCGTGGTGATTCAACCAAAGTTTTACAACAGTGCTGTCAAAGTGATATTCTCATAAGGTCAACTCTAGTGTACAATTAAAATTCCTATAGGAAAGAAACATTTAGATTCTCTAATTTTACATGTGATTGTGAAATTCACTCTTCATTTAGATGCAGATAGAATTCTTGACACTCTTACTAGAAAGAATCACAGAACTTAGGTGTCAATTAGAGGGTGTAGAAGGCATTCCATTCTCATCATTTTACTAATAATTTACCCAAGGTTCTTAAGTAGTTAATAGAAACAGAGTTAGGATCCATGTCTCCTGACTTCATCCTGTTTATCTTTTTATAAAATAAACATTAGTTTTCCCCCTTATTTTATTTTCAGTTCAGTCGCTCAGTTGTGTTTGACTCTTTGCAACCCCATGGACTGCTGCACGCCAGGCCTCCCTGTCCATCATCAACTCCTGGAGCTTACTCAAATTCATGTTCATTGGGTCGGTGATGCCATCCAATCATCTCATCCTTTGTCATCCATTCCCTTCTCCTCCTGCCTTCACTCTTTCCCAGCATCAGGGTCTTTTCAGATGAGTCAGTCCTTCGCATCAGGTGGCCAGAGTATTGGAGTTTCAACTTCAGCATCAGTCCTTCCAATGAATATTAAGGACTGATTTCAAATCAGTTTAAAATAAAAGAAAACCGAAAATGAAATGAAATAAGTCTGTGCTTCTTTAGTAAATATCTAGGTCTCAAAGCATCGTAGTTGAAAGAAAGGTTTTCTGCCTTCTCTATCCTATCATCAGGTTAGAACTTGGGAAATATTTTAAATATTTAAACATTTTAATTGTCATTGGTCTACCTGAAAAGCTTTTAAATTTTTTATTTAATCTTTAGTAATTTAATGTTTTGTTTAACTTACTTTTAATTGCCATCATAAATTCTAATAGATATAATAAGGTATACATTTCTTTCATGGTAATCGTATGTCAGTGGACACTTCCATTTTATTTTTTTTTTATGGAGGGTTCATTATAGTTTCATCTCTATGAATGTTTGATATTTGCCACCATAGATAAGGTTAGTATATCATGTGTTTTGGGGTTTTTTTATTTTTGTCACCATAGTTTATGAATTAGCTCAAGAGGTCAGGGAAAATAAATTTGTTGCACTAAGTTTCAAGTTCACAGTTGAAAGTCCTGGCACTTTTAGCCTTTTCTTTACTGATGATCAGAGAAATCAGTGAAAATGAATGACTGAATGGGGAATTGTCATCATTACTAGCTAAAAAATAAATGTTCAAATATATCCTTGGTGATGGTGACTCATCGGTGTCATCTGTTAGGAAGAGTAACATGGTAATATAGATTGATAACTCAATGATGTTGTCTGTAATAACACTGATTTATCTAAGAGTGCCTGGGTTGATGAAAGTTAGGGGAATCTGCCAGCTCAGACCACTGGGTGATGGGTTCAAAAACTGTGGAGGAAGTCTTGTCTTGGGAACTGGCCTTTTTTAAACCATTTAAGATGCGAATTTGACTGAAAGGAGAACTACATCTCTTAAGACTCCCTTGACACAGTTTTTCTGGAGTGTAATTCAGCCTCCACTTATTGAGGGTCCAGTGTATGGCAAGAAGTGAAGTGATGACTGCAGACATAAGGACAAAGTTGATATAGGTTCTGACCTCAGGCAGCTTACAATATAACTGAAAAGACAGATAAGAACAAACATGTTGCTGAACACAGGTGTCCAGAGAGAAATTAAAAAGATTACAGCTTAATCATAATATGCCTTGCCAAAATGTATGGACATGTGACTTGGCTAAGTTTGGCACAAAAATAACCTATGTCCTTAAAAAAACATGTTTCCATTGCTTCCCATATTACTTCCAACTCTAACACAAATGTTTTGACCATGCAGCTATTTATAAATGTGCATTGACATAAATGTTGTCGTTGTTGTTCAGTCACTACGTTGTGTCCAACTCTTTTTGACCCCCTGGACTGCAGCATATCAGGCTCCCCTGCCCTTCACTATCTCCTGGAGTTTGCTCATGTCCTTTTGAGTCAATGAAGCTATCTAACCATCTTATCCTCTGCTACTCTTGTCTCCTTTTGCCTTCAGTCTTTCCCAGCATCAGGGTCTTTTCCAGTGAGTTGGCTCTTTGTATCAAGTGGCCAACGTATTAACAAAAATAGTCACAAGCTAATGAACCTAATAGTCAGTTCACTCCTTGTAGTTCCTAGGGTAATTTTTTCTCATGGATATGTAACGAATTATCCACTTTAATATAAGTTTGAAATAACAAGTTTGTCTTTCAAAAAGCCTAAATCTTCAAGGAACACTCAAAAGTGACAGAACGTACAGAAAAAAAGAAGAAATGTAGACAGTGGACAATATATATAATATCTATTCAATAATTAAAAGTTTATAAACTATTTTAACAACATACTTAAATTTAAAAAGATAATTTAAATATTTGTACCCTACTTACTCTGTTGGTGAACATTTATTAAATATGAGTGCATGATGTACAGGGGTATAGAACTGTTAGTGTTAACGATGGCTTCACTGCGTTGACATGTAGGAGACAACTGGGCTATTTCAGTAACCAATTTCTCCTGATTTTCAAGACCCATGAAGGGTCTGAGATTTTACCCTCTAAGTTAAGCATGAATAATTGATTGTAGTCCTTGCTTTGGAGTGGCTGCACAAGGGCAGTTAATCTAACTTGCTCCATTTGTCCACATCAGCAGGCTGATGCCATTTGTCTGCCCCACTGAATGGCTAAGCAATAGTTACAGAAATGGGAGCAGGAAAGACATCCAGAGGTGTTGACAGGTATTTCACAAGGGAAATGCAGGGCTAGGGCCGTCTCCTGCTAGTTCCAATATATTTCTTGCCAAGATTAAGGGGACTGTAGATCAAATCATGGTAAAAGCTGTCTGGCTGAGGATGGCAGATTCAGCAGAGAGTTAAATTTAGGACCCTTGCAACAGTTTGGGAGAGCCATTTTTTTCATGTAAAACTAAGATGACACTGGAGCGATGCAAGCTGAAAGCTTGAATATACATACCACTTCCATTTATGGATGGGTGGGTATGAGAGGTCTGTAGGACTCTTTCTCACATTGAGCCATTGAGTCTGAGTTGACACACCCCAAAATGAAGACAGCAGGCTGGACAGCCAGCAGACCTCCATGGATTACGAGTTCAGTTTTGACAACAGACTCAAGAGCATGCTAATATCTGCTTCCAAAAAAAAATGTACCCAGTAGTGGTGAGTCCTGCAAATTACGGAAGTGACTAGTCCAAAACCCTGAAGAGAACCTGCAGTGAAGGCTGCCACTGTTTTCCAGAGGCTCTGGTCAACAAAATTATTGGTCACAGAGACTTGTATCTCATAGGTTTATTCATGATGTTGGGCCCCGAATACAGATAGCATGCCACATCTTACAGGAAAACTTCCAACATGGAGTATTCACTTGGACCTCATTCAAAGGGTACTAGTGTTTATATTGGCCAATATAGAGGTCCAAATAGATAATCTAGGTGATGTACATACTGTTATCAGTCCTCGATATTCCAGTAAGATGCTAGACATCTTTTTTGTTGGTTGAAGTTGAATAGACAGCAGTTCTGGTTTGTGTGTGTGGTGTGTGTGTGTGTGTGTGTTTCTTTTTTTTTTTTTTTTTTGACTGCTATAGAGACTGATTATTGTGAATCTGCCAGTGTATTCCCATGAGACTTTATTTAACAAGCAAACCCCCGAGTTTTGTGAGGGCTTATCAGATACCCCATCTGGTTGGAATGTTTGACACTACAGTCAAGGCATTACTAACAGAAGCCTCTGACTTTGTCATCAACAGCGTATCATTAAAGCTTTGTTAAAGCTTTGTACTATAGAGGAAATCATACTACCCATCTGTGGATGGCAAATGGCTGAAGAATTTATCTACCTCTGAAATAACTGTAGTAATTTAAGGGGTTATTGCAAATGTATATTCCTTGGATGGAGAAGCCTGGCAGACTTCAGTTGCTCAGTCGTGTCCCATTCTTTGTGACCCCATGAACCGCAGCACACCAGGCCTCCCTGTCCATCACCAACTCCCGGAGTCCACCCAAACCCATATCCATTGAGTCGATAATGCCATCCAACCATCTCATCATCTGTCGTCCCTTTCTCCTCCTGCCCTTAATCTTTCCCAGCATTAGGGTCTTTTCCAATGAGTCAGTTCTTCACATCAGGTGGCCAAAGTATTGGAGTTTCAGCCTCAACATCAGTCCTACCAATGAACACCCAGGACTGATATCCTTTAGGATGGGCTGGTTGGATTTCCTTATAGTCCAAGGGACTCTCAAGAGTCTTCTCCAACACGCATCCATTCTTCAGTGCTCAGCCTTCTTTATAGTTCAACTCTCACATCCATACATGACCACTGGAAAAACCATAGCCTTGACTAGACGGACCTTTGTTGGCAAAGTAATGTCTCTGCTTTTTAATATGCTATCTAGGTTGCTCATAACTTTCCTTCCAAGGAGTAAGCGTCTTTTAATTTCATGGCTGCAGTCACCATCTGCAGTGATTTTGCAGCCCAGAAAAATAAAGTCAGCCACTGTGTCCACTGTTTCCCCATCTATCTGTCATGAAATGATGGGACTGGATGCCATGATCTTAGTTTTCTGAATGTGGAGCTTTAAGCCAACTTTTTCACTCTTCTCTTTCACTTTCATCAAGAGGCTCCTTAGTTCTTCCATGAACTACAGTTCAAGGGCTCACAAAGAGTTGGACACAAGTGAAAACTGAACATGCATGCACACTCTCACTTTATATTGGTGGCTGTGACACATGAATGTGAATGGTCTTTGTCCCCA
Organism: Tragelaphus eurycerus; assembly: GCA_935064755.1. Taxonomy (NCBI): domain Eukaryota; kingdom Metazoa; phylum Chordata; class Mammalia; order Artiodactyla; family Bovidae; genus Tragelaphus; species Tragelaphus eurycerus. Next base: position 11,782,926 of record CAKXYN010000012.1, read on the forward strand.
GAAGTCACTGACACAGTCCATGATATTATAGCAAGTGTTTCCTCGGTGCAGTGGGTTCAGTTACATGAGCAGTTAGGTAATAATCCATTCTGAGTTTTCAGTTCTAGTCTTCTTCCGCTTGCCATCCAGCGATGTTGTATTATGATTCTGTATTTCTTCTCACTTGTGTTGTCTTAAAGGCTATACGCAGAGCTGTGATTCCCTTTTCTCCTCAAGGGATTTTATACTGTTTCTGGGAAGAAACAGGCAGAAGATTGGAAAGTGATTTACATGTTCCATTAGCACTTCTCTACATGTGGCCTGTCCTAGTTGTGATAATCCTTTCAGGCACTTAATGGATGATAAAATATGAGCGTATAACACATTAATTCCTGCTATACCATCAGATACAGAAACAACAAAATGGTACATTTAATTGGCCCAAAGATCTTACTCCACAAGACTGAGTTATCTTGTCTTTCTCACTGTGAATCTTAAACCCCACTTACTGAATCTGAGTGTTCTGTAGATCCAGGTGGGAGCACAACGTGGGCATCCATGTCCAACATGCCCATAAAAGTTTGATTCCTTCTTCCTGAAATACTCCAGCGTACTCAGGTGGATGCATGTCCTTTGAACCATGTTGGAAAAAGGGATGCCTTAGTCTCTGCTCATAATTTTCTTTAAATTGTAAGCCAGGGGAGAGGAAGAGAGAGGAATCAAGGATTAGGAAAAGAGGCTTTATTTATACTTTCAAATAACGTAGCAGTGGCTCATGAAATAACCAAATGAACTTTGAACAAATTTTGGCCCATCCAGTAGTCTATATTGAGGAGCAAGGTCATCATGGCTAACACCATCTGTTTCAACCCTTGGGATTCCTGGACTCAGAAAACATAGCCACACTGCTTTTTTTTTGCTAGGGCCTTGGGTTTGCAACTTCTGGCTGACTCAGTCTGGCTACACAGTGATGACCATCTTTAAGGAATACACCTTAGTTTCAAGACATTAGCTGCCCCATTGTCTAGATGATGTCCTTGATGATGTCAACCATCAGGGCTGGGAGAGTTTTCCAATACAGTGGTGAGATCTTAAGAATTTATCTCGATTTCTTTGGGTGTTTTTCTCATTCTTTGGTGGGTCAAGATCATCAGAATTCTAAATTCAGGACAGTTAAGAGCTCACGTGGGGCTTCCCTGGTAACTCAGCTGGTAAAGATTCCACTTGCAATGTGGGAGACCTAGGTTTGATCCCTGAGTTTGGAAGATCCCCTGGAGGAGGGTATGGCAACCCATTCCAGTTTTCTTTCCTAGAGAATCCCCATGGACAGAGGAGCCTCGCAAGTTAAGTCCATGGGGTCACAAAGAGTTGGTTACAACTGAGTAACTAAGTACAGCATAGCAAAAGCTTACATATGAGGCAAAGCCTCATCTGTGGTTCTCCATAGGAGTTTTCTATCTCAGAAAACTCTTCCCAAGAGAGCTAAAGCTCCTTTAGAGCTGACAGAACCCACTGTAAAAAGCTGAGAGATTTTACTGTCTCTTCCAAGTGGATCTAAGTTTGGCATGATAGAACAAAGGAGAGGTTTGGTGATAAGACAGCCTACTACTTGTCATTATTCTTTAAAAGGAAATGTGCCCTGTGCTGCCTTCTTTCCCATGTGAACCAGTCAAAGTTCTAATGATTTACCTGATTTCTAGTAATGGAGTTCTCCCTTTCACACTCCATTATATGTGTTGTTGTTGTTCAGTTGCTCAGTCATGTTTGATTCTCTGCGACCCCAGCGACTGTAGCATGCCAGGCCTCCCTGTCCTTCACCATCTCCCAGAACTTGCTCAAACTCATGTCCATTGAGTTTGAGCCATTTGGTGCCATTCAAACATTGTCCTCTGTCATTCCCTTCTCCTTCTGCTTCAGTATTTCCCAGGATCAGGGTCTTTTCTAATGAGTCAGCTCTTCATATTAGGTGGCCAAAGTATTGGAGCTTAAGCTTCAGCATCACTCTTTCCAATGAATAGTCAGGACTGATTTCCTTTAGGATTGACTGGTTTCATATCCTTGAAGTCCAAGTGACTCTCAAAAGTCTTCTCCAACACCACAGTTCAAAAGCTTCAATTCTTCAGCACTCAGCTTTCTTTATAGTCCAACTCTCACATCCATACATGACTACTGGAAAAACCATAGCTTTGATTAGATGTACCTTTGTTGGCAAAGTAATGTCTCTGCTTTTTAAAATGCTATCTAGATGGGTCATAACTTTCCTTCCAAGAAGCAAACATCTTTTAATTTCATGGCTGCAGTCACCATCTGCAGTGATTTCGGAACCCAAGAAAATAAAGTCTGTCACTGTTTCCATTGCTTCCCGTTTATTTGCCATGAAGTGATCAATGCAAAGAAATAGAGGAAAACAACAGAGTGGGAAAGACTAGAAATCTATTCAAGATAATCAGAGATACCAAAGGAATATTTCATGCAAATATGGGCATGATAAAGGACAGAAATGGTATGGACCTAACAGAAGCAGAAGGTATTAAGAAGAGATGGCAAGAATACACAGAAGAACTGTACAAAAAAGAGCTTCACAACCCAGATAATCATGATGGTGTGATCACTGACCCAGAGCCAGACATCCTGAAATGTAAAGTCAAGTGGGCCTTAGAAAGCATCACTATGAACAAAGTTAGTGCAAGTGATAGAATTTCATTTGAGCTATTCCAAATCCTGAAAGATTATGCTGTGAAAGTGCTGCACTCAATATGCCAGCAAATTTGGAAAACTCAGCAGTGGCCACAGGACTGGAAAAGGTTAGTTTTCATTCCAATCCCAAAGAAAAGCAATGCCAAAGAATGCTCAAACTATTGCACAATTACACTCATCTCAAACTCTAATAAAGTAATGCTCAAAATTTTCCAAGCCAGGCTTCAGCAATATGTGAACTGTGAACTTCCTGATGTTCAAGCTGGTTTTAGAAAAGGCAGAGGAACCAGAGATCAAATTGCCAACATCCACTGGATCGTGGAAAAAGCAAGAGAGTTCCAGAAAAGCATCTATCTGCTTTATTGACTATGCCAAAGCCTTTGACTATGTGGATCACAATAAACTGTGGAAAATTCTGAAAGAGATGGGAATACCAGACCATCTGACCTGCCTCTTGAGAAATGTGTATGCCGGTCAGGAAGCAACAGTTAGAACTGGACATGGAACAACAGACTGGTTCAAATAGGAAAAGGAGTACGTCAAGGCTGTATATTGTCACCCTCTTTATTTAACTTACATGCAGAGTACATCATGAGAAACGCTGGACTGGAAGAAACACAAGTTGGAATCAAGATTGCCGGGAGAAATATCAATAACCTCAGATATGCAGATGACACCACCCTTATGGCAGAAAGTGAAGAGGAACTAAAAAGCCTCTTGATGAAAGTGAAAGTGGAGAGTGAAAAGGTTGGCTTAAAGCTCAACATTCAGAAAACGAAGATCATGGCATCCGGTCACATCACTTCATGGGAAATAGATGGGGAAACAGTGGAAACGTTGTTAGACTTTATTTTTCTGGGCTCCAAAATCACTGCAGATGGTGATGCTTACTCCTTGGAAGGAAAGTTATGCCCAACCTAGATAGCATATTCAAAAGCAGAGACATTACTTTGCCAACAAAGGTTCGTCTAGTCAAGGCTACGGTTTTTCCTGTGGTCATGTATGGATGTGAGAGTTGGACTGTGAGGAAGACTGAGTGCTGAAGAATTTATGCTTTTGAACTGTGGTGTTGGAGAAGACTCTTGAGAGTCCCTTGGACTGCAAGGAGATCCAACCAGTCCACTCTGAAGGAGATCAGCCCTGGGATTTCTTTGGAAGGAATGATGCTAAAGCTGAAATTCCAGTATTTTGGCCACCTCATGCGAAGAGTTGATTCATTGGAGAAGACTCTGATGTTGGGAGGGATTGAGGGCAAGAGGAGAAGGGGACGACAGAGGATGAGATGGCTGGATGGCATCACTGACTTGATGGACGTGAATCTCAGTGAACTCCGGGAGTTGGTGATGGACAGGGAGGCCTGGCATGCTGCAATTCATGGGGTTGCAGAGTCAGACATCACTGAGCGACTGATCTGATCTGATCTGATGGGTCTAGATCCCATGATCTTCGTTTCTTAAATTTTTGAGTTTTAAGTGAGCTTTTTTCACTCTCTTTAACTTTCATCGAGAGACTCTTTAGTTCTTCTTCACTTTCTGCCATAAGTATAGTGTCATCTGCATATATGAGCTTGTTGATATTTTTCCCAGCACCTTTATTCCAGCTTGTGCTTCATCCAGCCTTGCATTTTGCGTGATGTACTCTGCTTATAAGTTAAATAAGCAGGGTTACAATATATAGCTTTGAGGTACTCCTTTCCCAATTTGGAATCAGTCGGTTGATCCATGTCCAGTTCCAACAGTTTCTTCTTGACCTTCATACAGGTTTCTCAGGAGGCAGGTAAGGTGGTGTGGTATTCCCATCTCTTGAAGAATTTTTGACAGTTTGTTGTGATCCACACAGTCAAAGGCTTTAGTGTGGTCAATAATGCAGAATTAGATGTTTTTTCTGGAATTCTCTTGCTTTTTCTATGATCCAGCAGATGTTGACAATTTGATCTCTGGTTCCTCAGGCTTTTCTATATCCAGCTTGAACATCTGAAAGTTTTCGGTTCACATGCTATTGAAGCCTTGCTTGGAGAATTTTGAGTGTTACTTTGTTAGCATGTGAAATGTGTGCAGTTATGTGGTAGGTTGAATGTTCTTTGGCATTGCCCTTCTTTGGGATTGGATGCACACATTGTGTGCATCGCTCTAACTGTTGTCTGAAGTGGACAGAAACTGTCTGCTTACCCAGGACAAGTCTTAGTAAAAAGTTGTAACTAGTGCTACAGAACAGAATCTTGACGTGTGATTGGCAAGATAGACCTTCCACCTGGAGGGAAATTCACAACAGAGAAGCATTTTGATATCTGTATTTACATATTTCCTGTTAATTAGGCTGGGGTGACCTCCTCAATTCCTCTGAATTAATGGGCAAAAAACTGGAGGACCATTTATTGTCCACTTGACCGTGTCATTTACTAATGATTCCCAGAGACTTTTTTTGAATCACATTAATGGACCTGTGAGGTCTTCATTATTCCTTTTCCAGAAGGAAATCCATGTCTCTATAAGCATCCCATCTGTATTACCAATGTTAAAAAAAAAAAAAAAAAAAAAAGCTGAAAAATCTAAGATGTTTCCTTTCTTGCATGCTGACATATAAAAGCCTGCCATAGATTCACAGATGCTTTTTGGAGACACTAGATTCCTGGATCAGTGAGGAAGGACAGTTTATTTTTCACATTGCAATAGTAGGTGTATCAGCTCTTTTATACTGATTCCCTAAGTGAACTGAAGCCCCAATTTCCAGAAGGCAACACAAATCAGACCATATGATACCTAACCATTACAAGAAAGTAATCCTGAACTTCAGGAATGTATAACTTTTATAATTCATGTCAAGTATGCCTCTCTTTCCTCAAGAAGGAGATGCTATGCTATTTCTAATGCTGTTTGCTTTACAAACATCTTTTAAAAATAGTTCACAGCAAAATCAGCCACGGCTTGTTTCATAAGATGTGCAGAAATGTAAGAAACTCATGGGAAATTTTTTCCCAACAGTGACAAAAGATTTCAACAAACGCTTGTTTTGGTAGCCTCCTTATCTATGGTATGCTATATGCTCATTTTTGTGATTTCCGATTAATGGAACACTTTAAACATATGAGACCTGAGGTTGATTAATCTCTCACTAAGAAACCAAGAAGGAAGCTTTTAAAGGAAATATATTTAAGTACAACATTAGATTCTTAGTTACTCCTGACTTTATAGGTTATAGTGTGAAGCAGATTAAGGAATTGAGAATTTTTATGTCAGGAAATTAGAAATTTGAGCCTAAACCACAGAATATAGGGCATCCTGGGTAGCTCAGCTGATAAAGAATCCGCCAGCAATGCAGGAGATACCTGTTCGATTCTTGGGCTGGGAAGTTCCCCTGGAGAAGAGATAGGCTACCCACTCCAGTATTGGGCTTCCCTGGTGGCTCAGATGGTAAAGAATCTGCCTGCAATGCAGGAGACCTGGGTTCAATCCCTGGGTCAGGAAGATCCCCTGGAAAAGACAATGGCTACTCACTCCAGTATCTTGCCTGGAGAATCCCATGGACAGAGGAGCCTGGTAGGCTGCAGTCCATGGGGTCGCAAAGAGTTGGACATGACAGAGCAACTAAACCACAGCACGTAGCACAGAATATAAGAAAGGTCTATTTTCCATAATTATAATAGATTTTAAATAAAAATGGGATAACCTATGTTTCTGTACTACTTTATAGTTTTAAAGATAAACTTATCCAAATAACCAAAAGAAAAAAGGTCCATTGTTATTTTATTTTGCTTAGTTGTAGACTGTTGGTTCAAGACTGAGCATAGCTGTCATTTTTTATAATAGGCATCTCTTATACCTCAGTCCTTGTCCTGTATCTGTATTTGTATAATGTTCAGGTTTATCTGTACCATATTGTGACCTTACAACATCACACTGACCAGATACATTTACATGTGTTTCCCCGATTGGCTTACTCTGAAAATGTTTGCTTTCCAATCTTCATACCCCTTGTGTCTAGCTCCCCAACTAATACTTGGTGGGTAATCAATATTTATAGAAGTAAACTAAAATAAAAATGTCCTTCACTGAACTTGCTATGAGATATTTTAGAAAATCACTTTTCCACAAAGAATAACTGAATGGAAGATGTGTAAAATATTTGAACTGGAATATTATTTAAGAATCCTTAGTCACCACTGGTTTGAACATTCTTTGGCATTGCCCTTCTTGGGGGTTGGAATGAAAACTGACCTTTTCCAGTCCTGTGGCCACTGCTGAGTTTTCCAAATTTGCTGACATATTGAGTGCAGCACTTTAAGAGCATTATCTTTTAAGATTTGAAATAGCTCAGCTAGAATTAAATCACCTCCACTAGCTTTGCTCATAGTAATGTTTCCTAAGGCCTACTTGACTTCACATTCCAGGATGTCTGGAACTAGGTGAGTGGCCACACTATCATGGTTATCCAGGTCATTAAGACCTTTTTTGTATAGTTCTGTGTATTCTTGCCACCTCTTCTTAATATCTCCTGCCTCTGTTAGGACCTTACCATTTCTGTTTTCTTGATTGTGCCCCTCCTTGCATGAAGTGTTCCCTTGATATCTCCAATTTTCCTGAAGAGATCTCTAGCCTTTCCTCTTCTGTTTTTGTCTATTTACTCGCATTGTTGACTTAAGGAATTCTTCTTATCTCTCCTTGGTATTCTCTGAAACTCTGTATTGAGTATATCTTTCCCTTTCTCCCTTGTCTTTTGCTTCTCTTCTTTCCTCAGCTATTTGTAAATCCTCCTTACACAACCACTTTGCCTTCTTGAAATTCCTTTTCTTTGGTATAGTTTTGGTCAGTGCCTCCATCCATAATTCTTCAGGCTCTGTCTACTAGTCAGATTCCTTGAATCTATTCATCACCTCCACTGTATAATCATAATTTAGGTCCTACTTGAATGGCCTAGGTTTTCCCTACTTTCTTCCATTTAAGCCTGAATTTAGCAATAAGAAGCTTCATGTTCTGAGCCATAGCCAGCTCCAGGTCTTGTTTTTTTCTGACTGTAGAACTTCTCCATCTTTGGCTGCAAAGAACATAATCTGATTTTGGTACTGACAATCTCGTGATGTCTATCTATAGAGCTGTCTATTGGGTTGCTGGAAAAGGATGTTTGCTATGACCAGTGTGTTCTCTTGACAATATTCTGTTAGCCTTTACTCTACTTCATTTTGTACTCCCAGGCCAAACTTGCATGTTACTCCAGGTATCTTGTGACTTCCTGTTTCTGTATTCCAATCCCCTGTGATGAAAGGGACATTTTTTGCTGTTAATTCTAGAAGGTGTTTGTAGGTCTTCATAGAACCGGACAACTTCAGCTTCTTTGGCAGCAGTGGTTGGGGCATAGACTTGGGTTACTGTGATGTTGAATGGTTTGCCTTGAACTGAGATCATCCTTGGTTTTGAGCTTGTTCCCAAGTGTCTGCATTTCAAACTCTTTTGTTGGCTATGGGGGCTGCTCCATTATTTCTAGGGGATTCTTGCCATAGATATAATGGTCATCTGAATTAAATTCACCCATTTGCATCCATTTTAGTTCACTGTTCCCTAAGATGTTAATTTCTATTGCTTTCTCATGTTCTAAAAACAAGAAAAACTTAAATAAAAAGCCTTTATCTAGGGTTTACTCTTTTTTTTTTTTTTCTATGCTGTGAACTTGAAGGATCACATGAAATGCTGGCCTCTGTGGCTCATGTTCTGTTTATGCTAGTTGTTCATGAGCTGGCTGCATCTTCAATTCAAGGCAGTGTTTTTCTGCTTTTGTTCCAGAAACACATTGGAAATATAAGAATTCTAAATTCTTAAATTTTTACTAACTGAATTTTTGTAGTTTTACTCATAGTAGATAGGTTTTTGGTAATTGTTTTGCCCTGGTTGCCTTGTTACTTTAATAACAACCTTAACAAGTGAATACTTTAAAGTTGATAAAATAAATGTATTATTTAGAATAATAAAAAGTTGGAGTAAATCAGATACAAGAGAGATTGGATTATATAGGAAACATAGACGGTCAAGAATTGATTCTTTGGAACATGACAGTGGCAGCTTTGTGCAAAGAAAGGAAAAGATGAAGCTTTTGGACAGTTGTTGTTGTTCAGTCGCTGAGGCATGTCTGACTCTTTGGGACCCCATGAACTGCAGCATGCCAGGCTTCTCTGTCCATCACTATCTCCCTGAGTTTGCTCAAACTCATGTCCATTGAGTCAGTGATGCCATGTAACCAGCGCATTCTCTGTTGCCCCCTTCTCCTCTTGCCCTCCATTTTTCCCAGCATCAGGGTCTTTTCCAGTGAGTTGGCTCTTTGCATCAGGTGGCCAATGTATTGGAGCTCCAGCTGCAGCATCAGTCTTTCCAGTGAATATTCAGGATTGATTTCCTTTAGGATTGACTGGACCATTGTATCTACTACTGTGGGCAAGAATCCCTTAGAGGAAATGGAGTAACCCTCATAGTCAACAAAAGACTCTGCAATGCAGTACATGGATGCAATCTCAAAAATGTCAGAATGATCTCTGTTCATTTCTAAGGCAAACCGTTCAATATCACAGTAATCCAAGTCTATGCCCCAACCGCTAATGCTGAAGAAGCTGAAGTGGAATGGTTCTATAAAGACCTAAAAGACCTTCTAGAACTAACACCCAAAAAAGATGTCCTTTTCATCATAGGGAACTGGAATGCAAAAAGTAGGAAGTCAAGAGATAGCTGAAGTAACAGACAAATTTCGCCTTGGAATACAAAATGAAGCCAAAGCAAAGGCTAACAGAGTTTTGCCAAGGAAATGCCTGGTCATAGCAAACACCCTCTTCCAGCAACACAAGAGACGACTCTACACATGGGCATCACCAGATGGTCAATACTGAAATCAGATTGATTATATTCTTTGCAGCCAAAGATGGAGAAGCTGTATACAGTCAGCAAAAACAAGACTGAGGGCTGACTCTGGCTCAGATCATGAACTCCTTATTGCCAAATCCAGAAATAATTGAAGAAAGTAGGGAAAACCACTAGACCATTCAGGTATGACCTAAATCAGATCCCTTACGGCTATACAGTGGAAGTGACAAATAGATTCAAGGGATTAGATCTGATAGAGTGCCTGAAGAACTGTGGACCAAGGCTTGAGACATTGTACAGAAGGCAGTGATCAAGACCATCCCCAAGAAAAAGAAATGCAAAAAGGCAAAATAGTTTTCTGAGGAGGACTTACAAATAGCCAAGAAAAGAAGAGAAGCTAAAGGCAAAGGAGAAGAGGAAAGATATACCCATTTGAATGCAGAGTTCCAAAGGATAGCAAAGAGAGATAAAAAAAGACTTCCTCACTGATCAATGCAAAGAAATAGAGGAAAGCAATAGAATGGGAAAGTCTAGAGATCTCTTCAAGAAAATTAGAGATACCAAGGGAACATTTCATGCAAAGATGGGCACAGTAAAGGACAGAAATGGTATAGACCTAACAGGAGCAGAAGATATTAAGAAGAGGTGGCAAGAATGCACAGAAGAACTATACAAAAAAGATTTTCATGACCCAGATAACCATGATATTGTGATCAATCACCTAGAGCCAGACATCCTGGAATGTGGAGTCAAGTGGGCCTTAGGAAGCATCACTATGAACAGAGTTAGTGGAGGTGATGAAATTCCAGTTGAGCTATTTCAGATCATAAAAGATGATGCTGTTAAAGTGCTGCACTCAATGTGCTGGCAAATTTGGAAAACTCAGCAGTGGCCACAGGGCTGGAAAAGGTCAGTTTTCATTCCAATCCCAAAGAAAGGCAATGCCAAACAATATTCAAACTATCTTACAGTTGCACTCACATCACACACTAGCAAGTAAAGCTCAAAATTCTCCAAGCTAGGCTTCAACAGTACAAGAACCATGTACAACTTCCAGATGTTCAAGCTGGATTTAAAAAAGGCAAAAGAACTGAGATCAAATTGCCTACCTCCATAGAAGCACATCTACTTATGCTTTATGATTACCCCAAAGCCTTTGACTGTGTAGACCACTAAAAACTGTGGAAAATTCTTCAAGATACGGGAAAAGCAGAACACTTTACCTGCCTCCTGAGAAATATGTATGTAGATCAAGAAGCAACAGTTAGAACCAGACATGGAACAGCAGACTGGTTCCAAATTGGGAAAGGAGTACGTCAAACTGTCTGTTGTCACCCTGCTTATTTAACTTATATGCAGAGTGCATCATGCAAAATCCCAAGCTGGATGAAGCACAAGCAGGAATCAAGATTGCCAGGAGAAATATCAATAACCTCAGATATGCAGATGATACTATCCTTATGGCAGAAAGTGAAGAGGAACTAGAGTCTCTTAAAAGTGAAAGAGGAGAGTTAAAAACTTCACTTAAATCTCAAACATTCAAAAAACGAAGATCATGGCATCTGGTCCCATCACTTCATGACAAATAGATGGGAAACAGTGGAAACAGTGACAAACTTTAATTCTGGGGGCTCCAAAATCACTGCAGATGTTGACTGCAGCCGTGATATTAAAAGATGCTTGCTCCTTAGAATAAAAGCTATGACTAACCTAGATAGCATATTAAAAAGCAGAGACGTTACTTTGCCAACAAAGGTCCGTCTCGTCATGGCTGTTTTTTCCAGTAATCATGTATGTATGTGAGAATTGGCCTGTAAAGAAAGCTGAGTGCTGAAGAATTGACGCTTTTGAATTTTGGTGTTGGAGAAGACTCTTGAGAGTTCCTTGGACTGCAAGGATTTTAAGCCAATTAATCTTAAAGGAAATCAGTCCTGGATATGCATGAGAAGTACTGATGCTGAAGCTCCAATACTTTGGCCACATGATACGAAGAATTGACTCATTGGAAAAGACCCTGATGCTGGGAAATATTGAAGGCAGGAGCAGAAGGGGACACCAGAAGATGAGATGGTTGGATGGTATCACCGACCCAATGGACATGAATTTGGGCAAGCTCTGGGAGTTGGTGATGGACAGTGAAACCTGGCATGCTGTAGTCCATGGGTCACAAAGAGTTGGACATGACTGAGTGACTGTACTGAGCTGAACTGAGGATTGTCTGGTTTTATCTCCTTGCTGTCCAAAGGAGTAGCACCAGTTTGAAAGCATAAATTTTTTGTCACTCAGCCCTCTTTATGGTCCAGTTCTCTTCTGTATGGACAATCAGATCAGATCAGTCGCTCAGTCATGGCCGACTCTTTGCGACCCCATGAACCACAGCACGCCAGGCCTCCCTGTCCATCACCAGCTCCCGGAGGTCACTCAGACTCACATCCATCGAGTCAGTGATGCCATCCAGCCATCTCATCCTCTGTCGTCCCCTTCTCCTCCTGCCCTCAATCCCTCCCAGCATCAGAGTCTTCTCCAATGAGTCAACTCTTCGCATGAGGTGGCCAAAATACTGGAATTTCAGCTTGAGCATCATTCCTTCCAAAGAAATCCCAGGGCTGATCTCCTTCAGAATGGACTGGTTGGATCTCGTTGCAGTCCAAGGGACTCTCAAGAGTCTTCTCCAACACCACAGTTCAAAAGCATCAATTCTTCGGCGCTCAGCCTTCTTCACAGTCCAGATCTCACATCCATACATGACCACAGGAAAGACCATAGCCTTGACTAGGTGAACCTTTGTTGGTAAAGTAATGTCTCTGCTTTTGAATATGCTATCTAGGTTGGTCATAACTTTCCTTCCAAGGAGTAGGAAAACATAAAAATAATGTAAAGAGAAGAGGGGACAAAGCAGCAAGTTATCAATTGATAAAGGAAGATTTACCCAAGTTATAATAAGGTTGCATAAAAACACTGTGTTAAATAGAAGAAAAGTACAAATCTATAAGCAGATAATTCTGGGTTCATATATCATCTGACTATTTCAGTTCAGTTCAGTCATTCAGTTATTTCTGACGCGTTGTAACCCCATGGACTGCAGCACACCAGGCTTCTGACTATTTAATAGCTGAGAAACCAAAGTCAAATTTCTTAGTGTCTCTAAGATGTCTTTTGGAAATTTCAATGTTAAAAATAAATGCAGGCCACACTCACCCTCTGTGATGGCCCACTCTCTGTGGAGTGTGCTTATATTTGAATCTGAATAAATCCACTTCTTACCTGTTGCTGCTAAGTCACTTCAGTCATGTCCGACTCTGTGTGACCACATAGACGGCAGCCACCAGGCTCCCCCATCCCTGGGATTCTCCAGGCAAGAACACTGGAGTGGGTTGCCGTTTCCTTCTCCAATGCATGAAAGTGAAAAGTGAAAGTGAAGTCGCTCAGTCGTGTCTGACTCTTAGCGACCCCATGGACTGCAGCCCACCAGGCTCCTCCATCCATGGGATTTTCCAGGCAAAGAACTGGAGTAGGGTGCCATTGCCTTCTCCAACTTCTTACCTAGCCATAAATAAACAAATGAAATGGGAAAACTTTATGGCATATTTTACACATAAAAGTAGGCAGTAAAATTTACCCATGTTACCTCCATCAAGATCAGTCTGTTCTTAACCAGGTATGAAAAATGGGAGTCACTTTCTGATTATCTCCCTGTCTGTGTGGTCTCACAATGTTTTCAGGTTCCCGATTTAAGCCAGGCCCTAACTGTAGGCAGAGGCTGTGTAACCTGAGATAGCAGCATCCTACTGAGAAAATGTGCTTTTATTTCTAATGGCAACCTGAGGAGTTGATGAACAGTATGTATTATTATAGCATTTGTAAGAAAACTTCAGGCTAGATTTGCATCCTGTTCAACTAGGCAGGACAAAATTGTGATTCCCTGAAAAGTTTCTGTGCTGCTAACCAGGGAAAGAATCCAACCTATTAAGAACAATTACATGTGGTTTTCAGCTCTGTACAACAGAAGTTGAAATTCTGTGTAATTAATTATACTTTATGCAGATAAAAAGAAAAGAAGTTTAAAAGCAAACCATTTTGCTGGTAAAGGTATGAAAAATATTGAAAGCCCATTTAGTATCAGTAGTTTCATAAACATTGCTAAGCTTTGTTCTAAAATTTTAAATATATTGGGTTGAATTTTATGGAACAAAAAGTAATTGTAATATTTTTTAGCTTACATGACCTTCCTTTCAAGACTCACTGAAAACTTCTTGATCATTTATTAAAACTGCTGAACAGTTAGTGAACTTCTGTTCAATAAGGACATTTTTCTGGCTGTTAGACAGAGCTGCCTCTAAAATGGGGTATAGAACTCCATAGGCAAGATAAAAATTGATTATAAAAGGAAATGACTCTTCATTTAATTGAAATAGCAGGGTGCGGAAAAGACCCAGGTTCGATCCCTGGGTCGGGAAGATCCTGTGAAGAAAGGAATGGCTATCCACTCCAGTATTTTTGCCTTAAGAATTCCATGGACAGAGGAGCCTGGCAGGGTACAGTTTATGGGGTCACAAAGAGACACAACTGAGCGACTGACACTTTCACTTCAGAAAACATACAAGTCATAATTAATTACCAAGCTTGGAAGGTGTCTGAATTTTTGGAAAACTGTCCAAAGTCAGTTTCTCTTTATCCCAAAATTATTCTCCTGAAACACACAAAAAAATTATTGACAGATACCAGATATAAATAGCCCAGAATGTATTTGAAAGTTCATTTTTTTCAAACCAATTATATACATGAGCTATGTACTTTCTTAAATTTGCCTGTCTTCTGATAAATCAAAATACAAGCATATGTATATACACACTCAATACACACACATATATATAGATATTATGTACATATAAATATACACTACCAAATACATAAACATGTATACTCTCATGCAAATGCAATACATACATGTACACTTGAAAATATACTTACACATACACACATCAGTAAGTGAACTGAAAGTCACTCAGTCATGTCCAACTCTTTGCTACCCCATGGATGGACTATAGCCCTCCAGGCTCCTCTATCCATGGAATTCTCCAGGCAAGAATACTGGAGTGGGTTGCCATTTCCTTCTCCACACATCAGTAACGTGAATGTGAACGTGAAGTCGCTCAGTCGTGTCTGACTCTTTGCAACCCCATGGACTGTAGCCTACCAGGCTCCTCTGTCCATGGGATTTTCCAGGCAATAGTACTGGAGTGGATTGCCATTTCCTTCTCAAAGGGATCTTCCCAACCCAGGGATTGAACCTGGTCTCCCGCATCGTAGACAGATGCTTTACCGTCTGAGCCACCAGGGAATCAGTAAACATATACACAAATACACAGATACACACACATATGTGTGCCTGACATTTAAATATTTGAAATTCAAAAAATGTCAATTCTTAAATTTGCTATAAAGACGAAGACTCAACTTGAAAGGCGAAACCATAGGACAAACAAAAAGACGTGAAAGGTAAACCCTTTACAAACCTAAATGAACAAGATAAATCTAACTTCTGTTTGTAGTATTTTTTTCAGTATTCCAGTTTCCATCTGGATCTTACTTTATCCTTGTGGAGTCTTTCTTTCCTTTTACTCCTTCGAGCACATCAGTCCTAAGAATGAAGCAGGCCCAGGAGCAGAGGCAGTCTCTGCCTCTACTTTGGAAGGGGTAGAAATATATCATCATTATAACTGTTAAAAGTGGTAGAGAAGTACACCATCATTATGACTGTTTTTAAAAGATAATTGTATGTGACATTATGATTAGGTTCTGTAAAACCCTACTACTCACTTAGACAATCCCTGCTTTTCCTAGGAAATCATATCCAATGTGGAATCAAATCTACAAAGCAAAAAAGGTAAAAAAATAATAATATCTAAACAGACTGTGAAATACAATTCATGTAGAACAGTGGATGTTCTTACATGATTTGCTTGAATTATTGTCTTTATTCAACAAACATCTTTAAACTAGTATGTGAAAGTTTCAGTGCAAGATAAATGCTTTAGATTAGCAAATGAATAAACTTGCATGAATCAATTTAAGAGGCAAAAGAACAGAATGGTTCTTATCAGACTTACTACTCCGAAGGGCAATTTAATTCTGTGGTTAGGAAGCCACCACCTACATCCTTTTACCTTTGCCTCCCTGGACTCAAACCTTGCCCTTGTATTGAACTCAGCATGCTTGTTTAATAAGTGCAAAGAAAGTTATAAAAACTCTTAACGAGAGGTGAAGTAAGAGAAGTTAGCATTATTTTTCCTGCCTTTTCAACCTTTAAGTTTTTAAGAAAGATCTGTTTTGACAGCATCTGCCCTTTTCTTCCAAAGTAGGGACATGAGATAGATGGTTTAGAAATTAGAACGTACTGGTGGCTTAGATAAGAGGAGACAAGCAAGACATAAATAAAAAGGCATAGGCAAATGAGCTATAGTTTTCTAAAAGCTCTGATCAGAGAGGGATGAGTAACCACCAACTGAGTTAACTCATATGAAGTCATAGAGTTACTAAAGATATCGTTAATTGGAAATAAAATGATACAATCAACTTCTCTAATATGTTATACCCTTGAGACTTGAGGGGGAGGGTGGAGGAAGAGAGTTTAATTGGAGGAGGGGGATTTAATTATAAAGCCCTCAGTTCAGTTCAGTTCAGTCACTCAGTTGTGTCCGACTCTTTGTGACCCCATGAATCAAAGCATGGCAGGCGTCCCTGTCCATCACCAACTCCCGTAATTCACTCAAACTCACGTCCGTTGAGTCGGTGATGCCATCTAGCCATCTCATCCTCTGTCATCCCCTTCTCCTCCTGCCCCCAATCCCTCCCAACATCAGGGTCTTTTCCAATGAGTCAACTCTTCACATGAGGTGGCCAAAGTATTGGAGTTTCAGCTTCAACATCAGTCCTTCCAGTGAACATCCAGGACTGATCTCCTTTAGGATGGACTGGTTGGATCTCCTTGCAGTCTAAGGTACTCTCAAGAGTCTTCTCCAACAGCACAGTTCAAAAGCATCAGTTCTTCAACATTCATCTTTCTTCACAGTCCAACTCTCACATCCATACATGACCACTGGGAGAACCATAGCCTTCACTAGATGAACCTTTGTTGGCAAAGTAATGTCTGCTTTTGAATATGCCATCTAGGTTGGTCATAACTTTCCTTCCAAGGAGTAAGTGTCTTTTAATTTCATGGCTGCAATCACCATCTGCAGTGATTTTGGAGCCCCCCAAAATAAAGTCTGACACTGTTTCCACTGTTTTCCCGTCTATTTGCCATGAAGTGATGGGCCCGGATGCCCTGATCTTAGTTTTCTGAATGTTGAGCTTTAAGCCAACTTTTTCACTCTCCTCTTTCACTTTCATCAAGAGACTCTTTAGTTCCTCACCAGTGCGAGTTCTCTTGGTAAAACTCTATTAGCATTTGCCCTGCTTCATTCCGTACTCCAAGACCAAATCTGCCTGTTATTCCAGGTGTTAATTGACTTCCTACTTTTGCATTCCAGTCTCCTATAATGAAAGGGACATCTTTTTTGGGTGTTAGTTCTAAAAGGTCTTACAGGTCTTCATAGAACCATTCAACTTCAGCTTTTTCAGTGTTACTAGTTGCGGCATAGACTTGGATTACCGTGATATTGAATGGTTTGCCTTGGAAACGAACAGAGATCATTTTGTCATTTTTGATATTGCATCCAAGTGCTGCATTTTGGACTCTTTTGTTGACCATGATGGCTACTCCATTTCTTCTAAGGGATTCCTGCCCGCAGTAGTAGATATAATGATCATCTGAGTTAAATTCACCCATTCCAATCCATTTTAGTTTGCTGATTCCTAGAATGTCGATGTTCACTCTTGCAATCGCCTATTAGACCATGTCCAATTTGCCTTGATTCATGGACCTGACATTCCAGGATCCTATGCAGTATTGCTCTTTACAGCATCGGACCTTGCTTCTATCACCAGTCACATCCACAACTGGGTATATTTTTTGCTTTGGCTCCATCCCTTCATTCTTTCTGGAGTTATTTCTCCACTGATCTCCAGTAGCATATTGGGCACCTACCGACCCAGGGAATTCTCCTTTCATTGACCTATCATTTTGCCTTTTCATATTGTTCATGGGGTTCTCAAGGCAAGAATGGTTTGCGATTCCCTTCTCCAGTGGACCACACTCTGTCAGACCTCTCCACCATGACCTACCTGTCTTGGGTGGCCCCATAGCACATGGCTTAGTTTCACTGAGTTAGACAAGGCTGTGGTCCATGTGATCCAATTGGCTAGTTTTCTGTGATTATGGTTTCAGTGTGTCTGCCCTCTGATGCCCTCTTGCAGCACCTACCATCTTATTTGGGTTTCTCTTCCTTTGAACGTGGGGTATCTCTTCATGGGTGCTCATGAAGCCCTATTGAGTGACTATTATTTGTATGACAAAAGATGCATGAACACTTTAAAAACACTTTGTTTCCTCCTTTGTGTCTTTTATTTTTTTGTCTCTGTAAATATCACTCTGCAATTTATGCATGAGATCCCTACTGTGTTCATTTCATCTCTATTTCCTTTGCCTCCCATAGCCTATTTCCTCTTTACCTTCTCCTCTTTTCCCTTAGTCCCTATGTCTCCCATGCTTCTAAAAGATGTAGTTTCTTCCATTTTACAAAGTCATTTTGGAAATATAGGAGCTCCCAGTTTTGCAGGCCACTGTGGCATCTACCCAGGGGCACTTTAAAAGTTACTTTAATTTTAGGCAGATATAGCATAAAAATACAAGTTTAACATCTTTAAATGAATACCTATGACTTTAAATTTCTTTTATATGTTTGAATAAAAATGTTTATACTTCAGAGTAAAGATCTTGTATAAATACTAAATAGCTTTATATAAAAAACTAACTTTCATATCTTGAATATGTCCTATTTGAACTAGTATTTGCCATAATTTGGAGAGGTTCAGAGTAGATTTCCATGCTGCATGAGTAACAAATTATGAAGACTAGATGCATCTCTAAGATTTGTTACTATAATTAAATAAAACCTACAGCAG
Source organism: Tragelaphus eurycerus (assembly GCA_935064755.1). Classification (NCBI taxonomy): domain Eukaryota; kingdom Metazoa; phylum Chordata; class Mammalia; order Artiodactyla; family Bovidae; genus Tragelaphus; species Tragelaphus eurycerus. Next base: position 11,801,507 of record CAKXYN010000012.1, read on the forward strand.
TGCTAATCTAAAACATTGAAACTGTCTATGGATTGCATAATATTATAATTCTGCATAATTATTAGGCATAAATGTTAAGTCATTCACATAAATGTCATTAAGAATTATTTTATAGAGTCAAACTGACTTTTTGGTTTTTTTCTCCCTATTTTGCCAAGTGGGGCTGTTAGTGGTAATAGCTTCCCCAAATACCATATGTATTTTATCATGATTATCATTAACACAAACATCATAACATAAATAAATGCTTATTCCATGAATAAAAACAAAATCAAAAATCTTAAGTTTCTATCATTGGTAGTCTTTTCAGTGAATCCATGGATCTGAATCCATGATTAAAAATTCTTGCTGTGGTTTGTCTGTATTTTGAGACATCATGAAGGAGAAGAGAAAGGAAAGCACCTCTAATCCATTCTAATTATCATCGTTATCTTTCTTTCTGCTTTTACATGAAATTTATTTAAACCAGGCTTGATAGCTGTGCTTCTCAAACTTTAATGTCCATTGTCATTGTTGTTCAGTCACTAAGCTATATCCAACTCTTTGTGGCCCCATGGACTGCAGCACACCAGGCTTCCCTGTCCTCTAGTATCTCCGGGAGTTTGCTCAAGTTCATATCCATTGAGTCAGTGATACTGTTCAACCATCTCATTGTCTGCCACCCTCTTCTCCTTTGGCATTCAGTCTTTCCCAGCATCAAGGTCTTTTCCAGTGAGTCGGCTCTTCACATCAGGTTGCTGAAATATTAGAGCTTCAGCATCAGTCCTTCCAATGGATATTCAGGGTTGATTTCCTTTAGGATTGACTGGTTTGATCTCCTTGTAGTCCAAGTGACTCTCAAGAGTCTTCTCCAGCATCACAATTCAAAAGCATAAATTATTCAGTGCTCAGCTTTCTTTATGGTTCAACATCCACATCTGTACATGCTACTGAAAAAACCATAGCTTTGACTGTATATGGATCTTTGTTGGCCAAGTGATGTCTCTGTTTTTTTTTTTTTTTTTTATGCTGTCTAGGTTCTTCATAGCTTTTCTTCCAAGGAGGAAGCATCTTTTAATTTCATGGCTGCAGTAACCGTTCACAGTGATTTTGCAGCCCAAGAAATCAGTCTCTCACTGTTTCCATTTTTTCCCCATCTATTTTTGATAAAGTGATGCGACCAGATGCCATGATCTTAGTTTTTTGAATGTTGAGTTTTAAACCAGCTTTTTCACTCTCCTCTTTCACCTTCATCAAGAGGCTCTGTAGTTCCTCTTCACTTTCTGTCATAATGGTGGTATCATCTGCATATCAGAGGTTATTGATATTTCTCCCAGAAATCTTGATTCTAGCTTGTGCTTCTTCCAGCCCAGCATTTCTCATGAGGTACTTTACATATAAGTTACATAAGCAGGGTCACAATATACAGCCTTGATGTACTCCTTTCCCAATTTGGAACCAGTCTGTTATTCCATGCCTGGTCCTAACTATTGCTCTTTGATCTGCATACAGGTTTCTCAGGAAGCAGGTAAGGTGGTCTGGCATTCCCATTTCTTTAAGATATTTCCACAGTGTGTTGTGATCCACACAGTCAAAAGTGTTAATGTAATCAATGAAGCAGAAGTAGATGTTTTTCTGGAATTCCCTTGCTTTTTCTATGATCCAGTAGATGTAGGCAATTTGATCTCTGGTTCTTCTGCCTTTTCTAAATCCATCTTGTACACCTGGAAGTTCTCAGTTCATGTACCGTTGAAGACTAGCTTGAAGGATTTTGAGCATTCCCTTGCTAGCATGTGAACTGAGCGTAATTGTACGATAGTTTGAACATTCTTTGCCAGTGCCCTTCTTTGCGATTGGAAAGAAAACTAGGATTTCTAGGGAGCTTCTAGCTGAACTGCTACTCTGTGAATTACACTTTGATAGCTCCATGGGACTCTAAAGGCAGAGACCATTTACTTCAACAGTTCATAAGCAGGAGCCTTTGAAACTCTCACTTCATACATGTGTTTTAAAATTCCATGATTCTCAAGAAATTAAATTGAAAATTTTACATATATATGGATATGACCATTTTTTTCTTTTCTGGAGAATGATTTCATAGTTATCAGATTCTGCAAGAGGGCTGTGACCTAATTAAAATAAGTAGCTACTGATTTAACCCATTGCATTTTCAGATGAGAAAGGCCTCAGTTCAGTTCAGTTCAGTCACTTAGTTGTGCCTGACTCTATGCAACCCCATGAACTGCAGCATGCCATGTTCTGGCCCAAACAATTAATTACAAATCTAGGACTTGCTAGGTCTCTGGTGCCTTTTCCAGGGGCTTTCAGTGGTACTACATTGTCTTTCAAGTGATGATTAGAGAGGATGAAGGTTTAATAATTCAGTAAAGGAAAGAAATTCTTTGGCATTGCCTTTCTTTGGGATTGGGATGAAAACTGACCTTTTCCAATCTTGTGGCCACTGCTGAGTTTTCCAAATTTGCTGGCATATTGAGTGTAGCACTTTCACAGCCTCATCTTTCAGGACCTGGAATAGCTCCACTGGAATTCCATCACCTCCACTAGCTTTGTTCATAGTGATGCTTTCTAAGGCCCATTTGACTTCACATTCCAAGATGTCTGGCTCTAGGTCAGTGATCACAACATCATGATTATCTGGGTCTTGAAACTCTTTTTTGTACAGTTCTTCTGTGTATTCCTGCCACCTCTTCTTAATATCTTCTGCTTCTGTTAGGTCCATACCATCTCTGTCCTTTATCGTGCCCATCTTTGCATGAAATGTTCCTTTGGTATCTCTGATTTTTCTTGAAGAGATCCCTAGTCTTTCCCATTCTGTTGTTTTCCTCTATTTCCTTGCATTGATCACTGAAGAAGGCTTTCTTATCTCTTCTTGCTATTCTTTGGAACTCTGCATTTAGATGTTTATATCTTTCCTTTTCTCCTTTGCTTTTCGCTTCTCTTCTTTTCACAGCTATTTGTAAGGCCTCCCCAGACAGCCATTTTGCTTTTTTGCATTTCTTTTCCATGGGGATGGTCTTGATCCCTGTCTCCTGTACAATGTCACGAACCTCATTCCATAGTTCATCAGGCACTCTATCTATCAGATCTAGGCCCTTAAATCTATTTCTCACTTCCACTGTATAATCATAAGGGATTTGATTTAGGTCACACCTGAATGGTCTAGTAGTTTTCCCTACTTTCTTCAATTTCAGTCTGAATTTGGCAATAAGGAGTTCATGGTCTGAGCCACAGTCAGCTCCTGGTCTTGTTTTTGCTGATTGTATAGAGCTTCTCCATCTTTGGCTGCAAAGAATGTAATCGATCTGATTTCGGTGTTGACCATCTGGTGATGTCCATGTATAGAGTCTTCTCTTGTGTTGTTGGAAGAGGGTATTTTCTATGACCAGTGCATTTTCTTGGCAAAACTCTGTTAGTCTTTGCCCTGCTTCATTCCGTGTTCCAAGGCCAAATTTGCCTGTTACTCCAGGTGTTTCTTGACTTCCTACTTTTGCATTCCAGTCCCCTATAATGAAAAGGACATCTTTTTTGGGTGTTAGTTCTAAAAGGTCTTGTAGGTCTTCATAGAACCATTCAACTTCAGCTTCTTCGGCATTACTGGTTGGGGCATAGATTTGGATTACTCTGACATTGAATGGTTTGCCTTGGAAACGAACAGAGATCATTCTGTCGTTTTTGAGATTGCATCCAAGTACTGCATTTCGGACTCTTTTTGTTGACCATGATGGCTCAAACTACCGAACAGTTGCACTCATCTCACACGCTAGTAAAGTAATGCTCAAAATTCTCCAAGCCAGGCTTCAGCAATATGTGAACCGTGAACTTCCTGATGTTCAAGCTGGTTTTAGAAAAGGCAGAGGAACCAGAGATCAAATTGCCAACGTCCGCTGGATCATGGAAAAAGCAAGAGAGTTCCAGAAAAACATCTATTTCTGCTTTATTGACTATGCCAAAGCCTTTGACTGTGTCGATCACAATAAACTGTGGAAAATTCTGAAAGAGATGGGAATACCAGACCACCTGATCTGCCTCTTGAGAAATCTGTATGCAGGTCAGGAAGCAACAGTTAGAACTGGTCATGGAACAACAGACTGGTTCCAAATAGGAAAAGAAGTACGTCAAGGCTACATATTGTCACCATGTTTATTTAACTTATATGCAGAGTACATCATGAGAAATGCTGGACTGGAAGAAACACAAGTTGGAATCAAGATTGCTGGGAGAAATATCAATAACCTCAGATATGCAGATGACACCACCATTATGGCAGAAAGTGAAGAGGGGCTAAAAAGCCTCTTGATGAAAGTGAAAGTGGAGAGTGAAAAGGTTGGCTTAAAGCTCAACATTCAGAAAACGAAGATCATGGCATCTGGTCCCATCACTACATGGGAAATAGATGGGGAAACAGTGGAAACAGTGTCAGACTTTGTTTTTCTGGGCTCCAAAATCACTGCAGATGGTGACTGCAGTCATGAAATTTAAAGACGCTTACTCCTTGGAAGGAAAGTTATGACCAACCTAGATAGCATATTCAAAAGCAGAGACATTACTTTACCAACAAAGGTTCGCCTAGTCAAGGCTATGGTCTTTCCTGTGGTCATGTATGGATGTGAGAGCTGGACTGTGAAGAAGGCTGAGCGCCGAAGAATTGATGCTTTTGAACTGTGGTGTTGGAGAAGACTCTTGAGAGTCCCTTGGACTGCAAGGACATCCAACCAGTCCATTCTGAAGGAGATCAATCCTGGAATTTCTTTGGAAGGAATGATGCTAAAGCTGAAACTCCAGTATTTTGGCCACCTCATGCGAAGAGTTGACTCATTGAAGACTCTGATGCTGGGAGGGATTGAGGGCAGGAGGAGAAGGGGACGACAGAGGATGAGATGGCTGGATGGCATCACTGACTCGATGGGTATGAGTCTGGGTGATCTCCGGGAGCTTGTGATGGACAGGGAGGCCTGGCGTGCTGCGGTTCATGGGGTCGCAAAGAGTCGGACACGACTGAGCGACTGATCTGATCTGATCTGAAAGGAAAGAAATATTGAAGGACCAAATAGGTGACTATGAACACATTTATGCAAATAAGGTAGGTGTTTTTTGTTTTTTCTTCTAGGCAAAAGCATACCTGGCCTTCACCTAGACTGGAGGAGAAACTGGTGGTATCAATGAGATTTAATGGCTTCCATATGTAAGAAAGTGGGGAACAGCAAACGGAAAAAGGAGAATAAAGGCAACAAAGGCAGAATTTAAAGATTAACACCTCAATTTATCTTTATCTCTATCTGGATGAAGCTATGCAACTGCTCAGTCAGTTAACCTCTAGCGTGAAAATAATCAGTTGTTAATTCTTAAGAAAGAAAATAAGTGTTTGAATTTTCAGAGAAATACACTCATAATCTATATGTTTTCATTAGCCATTTATGCCTAATTACGAAGAATGGCAGAATTACAAGTGCTTAGAAGAATGACTCCAGTGATGGGTGAGCTGACTTGAACAGTAGTTTAATAGTGAATTTATAGTATCAGTGAAACCTGCATATCAACACTGGCCAAGACTTTAAGCTGGGCTATGATTTTAAAGGTATTAACATTTCCAGATAAGATAGCTAATTAGAGCCTAAAATGGATACCTGAAGCATACTTGTGAGACCACCTCATCTTACGTGGGTGGTGCATTAAACAGAGAACAGTGCTTCCATGCCTGCCCAAAGGTCAGTGAACTAGTAAGCAAGATGTTTAAGATGACAATGGACACCTTAGGATAAAAGTAATGCAAAATTTATAATCATAAGAGTTTTAAGAAGGTATGATTTTCTATTTAATTATCAATTATGGAGTCAAATCAGAAGAGGAATAAAAATTTTCAGAGGAAAGGTGCAAAAAGATTGCAAATATTCATTAGAGAGGGTCCCCTGTCCTATTTGGATCTGATGAACTCACTGCTAACTTGAAATCTAAGACAGGACTAATAGAAAACTAAGGACATCTCAGGCTTCTGTCAGCAGAATGTCTGGCTAATAAGGCAAACCACAAACCACCTTTTCATTCTCCCTCTTTGCCATTATCCATCTAAACTATAAAGTTAATTTGGAAAAGAAAACGTGTTGGAGACTATGAGGAAAATATTAGGTAACTCTCTTTAAAGCTGTCATGGTTAAACGCTATTTAAAGAATTCAGAAGAGGTTTGGCATTTCTAGAAAAGCGCTTCTCTTCCAGAATAGTAGCTGGAGAAAAATATGTCCAAGATGTTCTCCATCAGCTGCCAGGAATCTATTTAAATTGCAAATCTCACTAGGTCCAGTCTGCTCTTCAGCATCCATCAATGGCTTATAATTGACCTCAAAATAGTGTTTGTACAGCTTGAAGTGGCCTTGAAACATTTCCTGATCTGTTTCTAGTTTATGTCCCAAATCTCATTTCCCACTGGTCCTCAGTTCATATTTTAAGCTTCAGTAATACTGACTTGAAAGACTTTCCTTGCACTCATCTATATGAAAATGTGGCTTATGCTCTCTTTGTACATTGAGCTTCCTTCTTGGACTGGTTGATTAACTCAAAACTAACCTGTTAACTCTTCCAGGAAAACTTCCACAAATGAACAGCCTGGGATAATTAACCCTCACTCCCGGTTTTCAATATCTCTACCTTAGCAGTTAATACTTTATTCTAAAATTATGTTAGTGTGCCTGTCTTTCCCTCTACCTTGTGTGATAAGACAAGAACCGTGTTTTTCATCTTTGTATCTCTATCACTAAGATCAGTGATGGGCACATAGTAGGTCCTCAGGAAAAAAAAATTTTTTTTTAGCTTTATTGAAGTATAACTAGCAAATAAAATTTTAAGATATTTAAAGTATACATTAGGGTGACTTGATATACCTGTACATCATGAAAGGTCACCTCACATATTTATCTGTTCTTTCTTTTTTGTTTTTGGTGAGAACATTTAAATTCTACTCTTTTAAGAAGTTTCAGTTGTATAATTCAGTGTTATCACCTGTAGTCACCATGTTGTATATCAGGTTATAAGACTTTATTCCTCTTAGAGCTGAAAGTTTGAACCTTTTATCAACCTCTCCTTATATTTCCCACCCACCTAGTCCCTGGAAACCATTTTTCTACTCCCTGCTTCTATGAATTTTAATTTTAATACATATTTTTAAGATGTTATGTATTATAAATCAAACCATGCAGTATTTGTCTTTCTCTGTTGGCCTATATCACTTAATATAATGCCCTCAAGTTTCATCCATGTTGCTGTAAATGGAAGGAATGAGAGCTCGTTTCCTTCTTCATGGCTGAAAGATGTTCCAGAGAGAGAGTGCGTGTGCATGTTTATGTATCATATCTTCTTTATCTGTGCACCCATCTGTGGACACTTAGGTTGTTTCTCTATCTTGGTTATTGTAAATAATGCTGCTGTGAACATATATGTGCAGAAATCTCTTTGATATCCTGTTTTCATTTCTTTTAGACATACACCAAAAGTGATTTGCTGGATAAAAAAGTAGTTCTTTCTTAATTTTTTGAGGGCTCTCCATGCTATTTGCCATCATGGCTGTAACAATGTACATTCCCACTGATAGTGCACAAAGATCCCCTTTTTTCCACATCCTTATCCAAACTTGCCATCTCTTGTCTTTGTGATAGCCATTTTAACAAGTATGAGGTGATATCTCACTGTGGTTTTGATTTGCGTTTCCCTGTTGATTAGTGATGCCAAACCCATTTTCATGACCATTTACATTTCTTCTTTAGAAAAATGTCTGTTTAGATCCTCTGACTTTTTAAAAATTAGATTAATGTTTTAGGGATTTGTTTTTGTTTTCAGTATTGAGTTGTATGTTTCTTATCTATTTTAGATATTAACCCTTTATCAGATATGTGATTTGCAAACATCTTTTCCCATTCCATAGATTGTCTTTTCATTTTATGAATGGTTTCCTTTGTTGTGAAGAAACTTTATAGTTTGAAATATTCCTCTTGTCATTTTGCTTTTGATGCCTTTTATTTTTTAGTCAAATTTAACTAACCATCACCAAGACCAATATCATGGAGCTAAAATGCTATTTTAATGGAACTGAGAACCACCATATTATATATGCCATTGACTGAAACCAAGGTGAGGGAGTTCAACTAGTGCCAATTATGTGGATTGCAGGCACGAAACATGGAGGAACTTTTCAGCTCTCAGAGTTTGTGGTGGTGACCCACTCCTTTGTCAGCAATAATCATATCCATACTTACCGCCTGCTCTCTGCTAGCTTCCCAGCAATTCATGAGCATGCCTCCAAAACCCTTTAATCATTAGGCCAATAACTTTGTCCTTAGTTTATACCGTGCACCCTTTTCCTCATTTACTTTCATTCCATTTCTTGAACTTGACAATTTTGTTTTCCCAGCAGGGCCTGTGCATGCAGTCTCTCTGTCTGGGTTCCTCTTCATGCATCCAGGTCTCAATTCAAGCAATGCCTCCTCCTAACAGAAGTGGTCTTACTCACTCTATCAGAAGGAGCCAAACTCCCTTTTTCAATCATAATATCCTGTTCTGTCATGTTCTTATTATTTGTACCATTTGAAAATTTCTCTTGTTTTATTGTCTGTCTTCACTGCTAGATGTAAACTAGATGTAAGAGAACGGAGATCTTGTTCTTTCTCTATCACTTAATCCAGTCCAAGCATTAGCAAGTGATCAATAAGTATGTGTAGACCTAATGGAATAAATGATATATTTTATTTACATATTTGGATTCTTATAAAAATTATATTTAAAAGGGGTTTTGGATTAAAAATGTATGAAAAGATCATCCCTCTTGGACTTTTGAATTCAAAGTATTTCTCTGTCTCTTCCTTCTTGCTTGCTTTCCTACTTTCTTTTCTTTTAAGTTTCAAATATTTATTAGATTTATGTTACATGCCAAGTGCCAGTAACTAATACATCATTCTGTGTACTAAGATATTTAAAATTTCTAACTTGTTTGGAATATTATATGTTATCTTGTTAGGCAGCAAGTATAAATGATTTGTCCTTGTTATTCAAGTTCATAACATAGTGGCTCTACATACTTGTTTAAATGGTCCATGTATCTAAGGTTCATTTAGGAGAACAAAACACGTACTATTTGAGATTCTGAAAAATTCCAACCAAGAAAAACAACAATAAATTCATTTATTTATCCATCAACTCACTAGTGCAGTCATGTGGTCTAAATGGAACATTGCCTAGCAGCTGGTATTCCAAAAGTGAAAAGGCACAGCAGTGCAGAACCATGCATGTTCCTGGAACTACAGATATTCAGTGTTCTTGGATTATAAAAAAAAAAAAAAAAGGTGGAAGTATTAATAGAAATGGAAAGGAAGTGCTGGGAGGTAAGGTGGTACAGATAAGAATCAGATCACAAAGTACATTTAATGACAGGTAATTGAGCTGAAATTTTACTCTGTAAGTGATGACTCTGATTATGTAAGCTACTGGAAAACCCAATAGAGGGTTAGAGAGAGTAAACCCAGATACAGTACTTCAGCTGAAAGAAATGAGGTGAGAATGGTGCAAAGTGTGTAGAGGAGTGTCTGTGCTGTGCTATGCTTAGTCTCTCAGTTGTGTCTGACTTCTGCCAGGCTCCTCTGTCCATGGGGATTTTCCAGGTCAGAATACTGGAGTGGGTTGCCATGCCCTCCAGGGGATCTTCCCAACCCAGGGATCCAACCCACGTCTCCTGCCTTGCAGGCAGATTCTTTACTGTCTGAGCCACCAGGGAAACCCATGAAGACTGGAGTGGGTAGCCTATCCCTTCTCCAGGGGATCTTCCCAACTTATTTTGAAAGGGGTATCAATGGAAATTGAATGATGCAATGTGGGGTTGAAGGTCAAGAAGCAATCTGTGATTATTCCCTGGTTTTAGGCCTGGTGGTAACATTTAAAAAGATACTGGAAGGGAGTCAAGTTTGTTAGGGTTGATATTACAGCACATTCTCTGCACTTGAACTTTATCATTTTTGTTTGTTTTGAATCTATAGAAGGTATAGTAAGAGGGTGATATAGAAGAAACTGATCCACCAGAATTTTAAGATTTTGAACCAAAGTATTTTTTTCTTTGCCTGCTACTCACTGCCCACTCCTTCCCATCTGTGGCCCAGTTCCTTAGTCTTCCTGCTTCTTTCCTGTACTTGGCAGGTGTGCATCCTAATGTCTGCCTATGCTCCTCTCCATTTTTCACTTCCCTGGCCAATCTTGTAAAGCACAACTTTGTAAACATTCTGTCTGTACCAGTGTCTTCCTCATTTAGTAGACTGCCAACTTCTTAAGAGCAGGTTTTATGTGTACCATGAAGCACCTACCAAGTATTTAACAAAACTAATATTTGATATACTAAATTCTTATTCTTAGTTCTTCCTTATTGTGCTTTACAAAATATACTATTTATAATCTATATGTAAATTGCATAAACCTTGTATAAGTGATTCACAACTAAATATAATCTTGTTGCTAGTCCTTGAGTATAAACAGACATCTATCCATATCAAGATAAATCATTTTCCATACGGTTTTACTTCTTAAAGCATGTTTCTGCATAGTAAAAGAATATCAATCCTACATAGGCATTGGCAGTGTAGGGTGGGAGAAACAGATTGGGCTCAGTGACTAACCTGGCCCTGGTATGGACTTGAGAGGTGCATCTTTTAACTGTCCTGTATGTATTAAAACATTTCTAAGGATATCTCTAGCTCCAGAGTTCTCTGATGTATGTTTTTTTGAGACTGTATTTAGGATGTAAGCAATCTATTAGTTTATTTGTAGTCATCCCTTCTACCTCTTATTAATCCTGATGAGTCTCCTCTTGTCATGGCCTAACCCTGTGGTAGAAAAATATCATCCCCTGATATTATGCTTCTATGGACATAAAAGAACGGCAATTATTATATGGAGAATTTAGGAGAAAACAGCTTACTAGAAGTGTCCAAGAGGTTAAAGCAAATTTTTTTTTCTCACTAAAATTGACCTTTACTTCATTCTTTGCTCATAGAGATGACTACACCATTGTATTTCATACTTTCATATCCTACTCAAAATTAAAATAGCATCCATAAGAATACATATACTAAGTTATCTAGAAACTTTCTACAGGATGCCGAATATTTGCTTAATTTTTTAATATTATTCTTTTTTTAATTGGATTTTTTAAGCATCTGAAGTATTTTTCTCTGTTTCTAAAATAAAATTACAATTGTTTCCTAGTTCTGTCGCTCAGTCATGTCTGACTTTTTGCAACCCCATGGACTGCAGCACACCAGGCTTCCCTGTCCTTCACCAACTCCCAGAGCTTGCTCAAACTCATGTCCAGTGAGTCAGTGATACCACTTAAGTCCATTGAGTCAGTGATGCCACTATTTCCTGGTGACACTGCAATAATTTTGACAATAACTGGCTCTGATTTTACACTGAATTATTCTTTAGATTTCAATTGCCATAACATGTCTCAAACAGTTGGGAAAACAAACAAAATATCTTTACCACTGTTTTGGTTGATGTTATAAAGAGAAGAAAATAATTATGAAAATAGCAACATCTTATATTTTATAGTTTCACAGAGCCATTAAGATTCCAATATATAGATATATGCATATATATGTGTGTATGCTATGCTATGCTAAGTCACTTCAGTCGTGTCCGACTCTGTGTGACCCCATAGATGACAGCCCACAAGGCTCCCCCGTCCCTGGGATTCTCCAGGCAAGAACACTGGAGTGGGTTGCCATTTCCTTCTCCAGTGCATGAAAGTGAAAAGAGAAAGTGAAGTTGCTCAGTCATGTCCAACTCTTAGCGACCCCATGGACTGCAGCCTACCAGGCTCCTCCATCCATGGGATTTTCCAGGCAAGAGTACTGGAGTGGGGTGCTATTGCCTTCTCTGAAAAACTAGCTAGTATATGGCAAATATCCTTTTCACACATTATCTGTGTGTATATGTGTGTATATATAAATATATTTGTATGGGTGTATATATGTGTATGTACATACACATTCATACACATTTTTTTTTTGTTTAACAAAGAAATAGAAGTGTACACAGCAAGTGGTTTGTAGGAAGTTGTATAGTTAGAACATTTTCATTTCCTTTCACATTTTTGCTATTAATGCAATATTTCTTTTGGACATTATCATCAAATTGCATATGTGCCACTTTTCAAGACTTAACTCCAGACTGGAGAGTGACTTACAACTCTCATGCTTACCTCCACATGTCCCCAGGTTCAATCTGGTTGGATAAGAATTGAAATTGGATGCCAGGTTGTGTTCACAGAACCCACAGTCTCCCACAGCCTCTGATACGTGGCTAAAGCGAGAGTGGTTATAGTGGCACCATCACAACTAACAATTTTAGACCTGGAAGCAAGGAGTAGAAATCCTGCCCTTGAATATAAATATGGTATTCCCAGATAGGTGTTAGAAATGATGCCTGCATCTGGTAGCTTCTTATTTTAATGAACAGGTGCTAAAAATTAATTTTTAAGATTGTTTCTTTGAAATATTAAATCCTTTAATACTTTCTATTTTATTTTGAGAAATGTAAAACACGTAGAAAATTTGAAAGAATTTTATATATGCCTTAGATTCCAGGGCATAGATTCTACAATTAGCATTATATTATGTTTATTTTGTGCTTGGGTATCTATTTATTCCTGTATCAATTCATCATCTTTTTTTGGATACATAGTAAATTAGAAACATCAATATACTTTATCTGTACATTTCAACATATATATCTTAACTAGAGTTCAGGGTATGTTGATAATTCTTTTTTTTCCCTTTTATTTAATGTGGATTTGAGAGATAGATATTTTAGAGATTAATCAAATCTGAAAAATAATGAGACCTTAAACCTTACTTTGACAATAAGAACAATACTGAGCTCTTAATTTGTGTAATAGACCCTGTTTAAAGATTTGTATGTATTAACTCACTGAATTCTCACAACATCTCAGGGAGGTAGGTCCTATTATTATTCTCATTTTGCACAAAAAGGAATTAGAGCCTAAAATGGGTATTAATAAAGGCTTCATTTATTAAGGTCTCTGTGCAAATAAGATACACACTCAGCATTTTAGTTGCCTCTATAACAGTGGTTATACAATATCAGTCTACCATTTTGGTCCTTAACTAAATTTTCATGGCTGTGGCAAAGTAAAATACATTTAAAAAGTAATGAGTTTTTATAAACTTTATTTGGGTCAATTCATAGGATTCTCATTTATTCTATAAGATTATACCTCATAATTGTTTGATGTCAGATGAAATTGCTCTTATTAAATTATAATAACAATAGATGGCAGGTATATTTTATATGGTTGATTGTTTTTATTTAGTTGTTCTATTGCTCTTACTGGAAAGAAAACATCACTATTATTTTATTTGAAGATCTTTTGGTTCATAAAATCTCCAAATCTCATAATCCTCAGTGTTTAGCACTACATTAAGAAATCTTATAAATATAAATTTTAGATTTAAGAAAATTAACAAAATTATGATTATTAGTTATTCAGAAACAAGGTTACTATGAATGATTAATCTTGCTTGAATAGCATAGTGTTCTTTTGAATGATTGGAAAAAATGATCCCACCGTACCTTTTTATAATCTCCCAGGGCTCAAGTCAAATGGTCTGTAAGGTTTCTGTTCTGACGCTTGATTCTTTTATATACAAGGGACTATTTTTTGAAGAGTGTAAGATAGAGAAGCTGCACATACATTTTTGAATGACAAAGAGGATAGGGATGTCAGTATCATTTAAAAAATAATTTAAAAACCTAACACTTTGTTGTTATCTGTAAATTTGATCAAGAGTTGCTAGCCTCTACAGGTTCAGGCTTCAGTCACTTTGGGGTAATCTTGTTGTCTTTGACTCCATTTGATTCTGTGTGCTTTTTTTTTTTAATTTTATTTTATTTAACTTTACAATATTGTATTGGTTTTGCCATATATCAAAATGAATCTGCCACAGTCTGTCTGCTTTTAATGTGACTTTGACTCTGACTTGTACCTTTCAAAAGTAATATTTGATGAAAAAAAAATAATTTATATGACTATTTGGGTAAGTAGATATGGGAAAGAGGGAGGAACAAAGTACCAAAGACATTAGAACTTACATAATAATTTTTGTACCTGTCCCACATTCAAAAGAAAATTAATGCACATATATATAAATGAAAGCCTTTCTTCTTGGCGATTTTTCCATTATCTATAATAACAATCTTAAAATGTCAATTCAACCTGTTTATATTAACATTAATGACAGCTGTTATGTATCATCTTATATGTTCTACCTGTCATATGAGTATTTTAAAAGGCCAGGGACCAATCTCATTTGATAAATGCAGGCACAGTATAGGAAGTCAATCTAGATTGGGTACAGGAAAGGGGTACCATGGGCCAGGTTTGTTGGAGTGGGGAATGTTGGATTCAGTGAGTTAGGCATGGGGTACATGGATCTTTCAGCAGGATGAGATGGACCAGGTTGTTCCATCAACCATCATTATCGGGGGCAAACAAAGAGATAAAAACAAGAAAGCAAAGGCAAATCATGCTGGAACAAAGTGGCTGGTGGAAATATCAGCAGCCAACAACTGTCAGGCTGGAAGAAAGAAAAGTGGCTATTGTAGAAATGCAAGAGCAAAAATCAAGAAGAATAAGTTGAAGCACATGGGGCCAAGAGTGCCAGACAGACCTTGACCTGGCTCTCAGATGCTGTTCCAGATGTCTTTTATTTTAGGTTGTTTTGTTTGCAACCTACTGCTGGTTTCTAATATCATCATCTGATATATTCTCTTTTTGATTCCTAGATAGTTCTTCAATTACATTTTTCATTTTTGAGCATGAGTTTAAACTAGACACTATACTCAATACTGTGAGCAAGCATGTATGCTCAGGTGTTTCTGACTTTTATCGGCCTCATGGACTGTAGTTTGTCAGACTCCTCTGTTCATGGGATTTCCCAGGCAAGAACAGTAGAAAGGGTTGCCATTTCCTTCTCCAGAGGAATCTTATTGACCCAGGGATCAAACACACGTCTCTTGCATCTCCTGCATTGGCAGGCAGATTTTTTAGCATTAGTGCCCCCTGGGACGCCCATGTTACTTTAAAAAAAAAAAAAAAAAAAAAACAAGGAATGAGAAGTAAGTAATAACCATCCAAGACAGCAAATTACTATTTGGAATTTGACTAGTGAGGCATGAGACAGAGAAGATTCAGGGAGTGCCCAGGGATCCTGCAAATGATTGTGTAGTTCCTGTGGGGTAGAGGGTTAACAAAAAGAAAGGATAGGAAGGAGAAAAAAACCTACTTCCAAGTTTTTTACCTGGGCAGAGGGTGAAATGATAGTTCTAGTCATGAATATGGGGGCTAGAAGAAAAGACAATAAATGGTGAGTTTATTTTGTTTACTTACTTAAGGTCACTGTGATACTGTGCTGAATCCAGATTTTTAAAAAAGTGTATGTTCCCATGGAACTGAAGCTCAGGGAAAAAAATATGCACTGGAGAGTCTGATGAGCACATATTCACTCATTAAGCAATATTTCTAAAAACCTCCTGTGTATCTGGTTTGCTGCAAAATCTGATGTGAGCAAAGTACATTGGAGCTAATCCAAAGTCTAGTTTTTGGGTGAGTGTCATACAGATTCAGTGAAGCCAGATAGTGAAGACCAGGGACCTTCTTTAAGTCAGATTTCCTGCAACTAGGTCCCCACTTCAGCATATTATTTAATCTTATTGTCCAGTTTCCTATCCTCTAAAATAGACACAGGGACTTCTCTAGTGGTCCAGTGACTAAGACTCCCCGCTCCCAATGTAGGAGTTCAATCACTGGTCAAGGAACTAGATCCCACATGCTGCCTCTAAGACCCAGTGCAGTCAAATGAATACATATAAAAAAAAAAAAAAAAAAAAACTAGACATAATGATAAAAGTATTTTTATTTGTAGTTTTGCAATGAGTTAACATATGTAAAGTTTCTAGAAAAGTGTCTGACACATGGTAGCTTTTTCATGAATAGTTTGGAAAGGCAAGAAGGCAACGGTGGCAAGGGTATTATTGAAGTAAGAGTTCAATTGGTTTATGCCAGAAAGTAACAATTAAGAAGTAGAGGGGGACATACAGAGTCTCAGGGAATAGTTTCTTCTCCACAAGACATGGCCTCCTCTTCATTATCCTCTGGAATCTCTAGTTCCTAAGTTGCTGTCCTGTGGCATCTCAGAATTACACAGAATCAAATCAGATCAGATCAGTCGCTCAGTTGTGTCCGACTCTTTACGACCCCATGAATCACAGCACGCCAGGCCTCCCTGTCCATCACCAACTCCTGGACTTCACTCAGACTCACGTCCATTGAGTCAGTGATGCCATCCAGCCATCTCATCCTCTGTCGTTCCCTTCTCCTCCTGCCCCCAATCCCTCTCAGCATCAGAGTCTTCTCCAATGAGTCAACTCTTGGCATGAGGTGGCAAAAGTACTGGAGTTTCAGCTTTAGCATCATTCCTTCCAAAGAAATCCCAGGGCTGATCTCCTTCAGAATGGACTGGTTGGATCTCCTTGCAGTCCAAGGGACTCTCAAGAGTCTTCTCCAACACCACAGTTCAAAAGCATCAATTCTTCGGCGCTCAGCCTTCTTCACAGTCCAGCTCTCACATCCATACATGACCACAGGAAAGACCATAGCCTTGACTAGGCGAACCTTTGTTGGCAAAGTGATGTCTCTGCTTTTGAATATGCTATCTAGGTTGGTCATAACTTTCCTTCCAAGGAGTAAGCATCTTTTAATTTCATGGCTGCAGTCACCATCTGCAGTGATTTTGGAGCCCAGAAAAATAAAGTCTGACACTGTTTCCACTGTTTCCCCATCTATTTCCCATGTAGTGATGGGACCAGATGCCATGATCTTCGTTTTCTGAATGTTGAGCTTTAAGCCAACCTTTTCACTCTTCACTTTCACCTCATCAAGAGGCTTTTTAGCCCCTCTTCACTTTCTGCCATAAGGGTGGTGTCATCCGCATATCTGAGGTTATTGATATTTCTCCCAGCAATCTTGATTCCAACTTGTGTTTCTTCCAGTCCAGCATTTCTCATGATGTGCTCTGCATATAGGTTAAATAAACATGGGTCCATTTAAATTGTTTCCATTGTCTGGGAACAATATAAATAGTCTTCCCTGTCTTGTATTTTGGAACAGTGGGATAAGTGAGGTAAGCAAATTTTGTGACCTTGTTAATATTCCCCAACCAGTATTGATTCACAGAGTCTATCATGACCAATTATTTAATGCATGGGCAGTGGTTAGGAGTTGGGATTCTGGAAGAACTGGGTTGGTATTTGGTCCAAACTAAGATGTTCTCTTTTTACCAAACCAACTGTTTCCAACCATCTTGTTTTGCTTTTTTTATTTCTTTTTTTTTTTTTTTCTTTGAAGCCAGTTACTGGACTTCTCTAGTCAATTTTTTAAAGTTATTTGGGGAAATAATCCTTTGGCCCATGACACAGATTTGGCTGCTGCTCGTTCCTTTAAGGGCAGCATTTCTTGAAGAAATGAGAGCAATGTGATTTCCCTTAGCTTCTAAAGAGTCAAGTTTAGAATGCCCCATAATCTTAATAATAGCTGACATGACAGATAACAGTATTGTATCCAATAATTCCTAAACATCAGAGAAATTTTAAATTTTATTTTGCCTGGGTGTAAGGAAACCATATTGCTTCTACCACATGCCCATGAGCTACTCTGAAAGCGTATCTATTGTCAGTACAAATATTGTCAAGTTTGCCCTTGGCTAAAGTAGAAGCCTGTGTAAAAGCATTTAATGAAACCCTTTGAGGTGAAATAGCCATAGGTAAAGGTGCTGCTCCAATAACATCAAAAGGAGTTGTAATAGCATATCCAGCATAATATTTGCCATTGTCACATTTTAAATATGAACCATCAGTGAACCATGGAAAGTCAGTGTTACCCATAAATGAATTTCCTGCTAATCATTATGAGGAGTCAGGGGATGATCTGTCAGCATTAAGCAGTTATAAAGGACTTTCTTGGTGATGGAAGGGAGAAGAGTAGCCAGATTAAGTTTATACAATGTAAAAGCGTTATGTAATAAATGATTAACAGAAAGGCTTCATAGGAGGTGATCTAGCTACTAAGAAATGTTGAGTGTGATGAGAATTTGGGAAGGCTTCTACTGTACGAAATAAGGGCAGTGGCAGTAATGACTCTAAAGCAAGGGCTGTATCTCCATTCCATGGGGACCAAAGGCTAGTTATAATACCCTCTGAGCTGTTGTTGTTGTTTTGTTTTGTGGTGAGTATCCCAAGGTCATTCCTTTCTTTTTCTTATATATATAAAAAAAGAAAAGGGGAATCTGATAATTAGGATGGCTAAAGACTGGAGGGGTCATCAAACTTTTCTTTAAGGCTTTAAAGACTAAGTCATTTAATTTTTATAATAAAGAACTGAGTCAAGATTGTTATTCTTTTGTAAAACATACATAAGAGAACCTTGGAATTTGATAGCTGATTCGATAGCCTGAGAAAGCCTCACAGTTGGCACTTAGTTTTGGATTTGAGGAAACTTAGCACACCATGAAGTCTATCTGGATGTAGGTGTAGCCCCTGTTCTGATATCAGATGCCCTAAATATCAAACCTGGGTTTTGGCACACCTGTGATTTTTCTCTTGGTGACCTTATGTCCCTTTCAGTATAAAATCATTAGCAAGTGGATACTTTCTTCCTGTTAGGAAGCTTGAGAAGCATAGCAAACAGATCATCCCCATACTGCTGCAAAGTAGAGCCCCTAGGGAACTTTAATATCAATCAGATCAGCTTTCTGTATCTGTGAGAAACAAGTGAAAGTGAAGTCTCTCAGTCGTGTCTGACTCTTTGCGACCCCATGGACGGTAGCCTACCAGGCTTCTCTGTCCATGGGATTTTCCAGGCAATGGTACTGGAGTGGGTTGCCATTTCCTTCTCCAGGGAATCTTCCCGACCCAGGAATCAAACCCGGGTCTCCCGCATTGTAGATAGACACTTTACCGTCTGAGCCAAATAAGAACTCTCTTAAAATTGGGAGGCATTCTTGTCCAAGTAAGCTGTTTTTTCTACACAAGTGAAGGCAGAAAGGTATTGGCTACCTTCATCAAGTGAAATACAAAAGAATGCACTGCATGAATCGATTGCATAAAGAATTTGCTTCCAGAGGGAATGGATTTTTGCAGCCTATGAGAGTTAGGAACAGCAAGGTTTTGAGAGATTACAGTGTTGCTTATTGCTTAGAAAGTGAAAGTGAGTCGCTCAGTCGTGTCCGACTCTTTGAGACCCCATGGACTGTAGCCTACCAGGCTCCTCCATCCATTGCATTCTCCAGGCAAGAGTACTGGAGTGGATTGCCATTTCCTTCGCCAAAGGATCTTCCCGACCCAGGGATCGAACCCGGGTCTCCCACATTTCAGGCAGACACTTTAACCTTAGTCCTGGACAAATCTCTACCCTTGGCCATTAGATTGTCTTACCAATCAATGGGAGTGTTACAAGGACTAGTACAAGGGATAATGAGACCTTGAGCCTTATAATTTGCCATTATGGGCTTTTTTCCTTGAAGGGGCTTCTCTTGTAGGGTGTTGATTAGTTCTGGGGACAGGTTTTGAGGGATTTATTGGACTCTTGATAGGGAGGTTTGCTGTGAATTTTGCCACTGTTAGTTGGAGATTCTGCCCTTAAAGAGGATGGTAAGAGGAGGGTAGTTGATTTGATGTGGACACGTGATCAGGGTTTCCAGAATCAACTCTACTATCATCAGAGATGGAGTAAATAAAAGAGGTCAAAGAGTTATTTAATTTCCCTAATTGGTTACTTTGACAGCTGATATGAAATTCTAGAATTATTTTCTCCTTTTGGGAGAAAAGAAAAATCAGCATGTTTCTTTAAGAATTCTGAGCATAATAAATGAATAGAGGTGAAGAAATTAAGGAGACTGGGTGTATGTATCTCAAAAGACCTAAAACAGAGTAGGTTCAGAGGCGGGAACATCTTGAGGTTAATCAGAGATCTCCATTATTTGAAATATTTTAGTACTCTGAAGTAGGGGTTTCTTTATAGTAGGGAGATTGAGCACCAAGAGT
Organism: Tragelaphus eurycerus; assembly: GCA_935064755.1. Taxonomy (NCBI): domain Eukaryota; kingdom Metazoa; phylum Chordata; class Mammalia; order Artiodactyla; family Bovidae; genus Tragelaphus; species Tragelaphus eurycerus. The sequence goes on from CAKXYN010000012.1 coordinate 11,821,650, forward strand.
GTGGCTCTCTCATCAAGCAGGACTGGAAGAGCCAATCTGGAGAAATGTTTTTCCAAGTCAATTTAGAGGAAAGTTTGGGAAGAGCCCCCTGTATTTCCTTGGAACCTCTTGGAAGGCTGAAGGAACCTAAAATGCTTAAATTTGTAATAATTTCTTTTCCAACATCCTGGCTCTCTGCAGTAATACCAGAAATAAGGAGAAATGGAAAGTTCAAAGTATAGTGGCTTTTCATTGGCCGAGTTATGACAGCCTCTCATTGGCTGATCTTTTGCCAAGATAAAACCTCTCTTCTTGTTGGGCTTTGCTGTTGTCATAGGGTATGAGAGCTCCCCGTTCTGGCGGTCTATTTAAATTGATGTTTCTATTTGTTATTAATAATTTTTACAAGCCCATGAAGCTGTCTTAGCGTTTAACACAAGATAAAATTATATATATCTATCATCTGAGCCATCAGGGAAGCCCATATAAATATATATACATACATCCCATCACTACATGGGAAATAGATGGGGAAACAGTGGAAACAGTGTCAGACTTTATTTTTCTGGGCTCCAAAATCACTGCAGATGGTGACTGCAGCCATGAAATTAAAAGATGCTTACTCCTTGGAAGGAAAGTTATGACCAACCTAGATAGCATATTCAAAAGCAGAGACATCACTTTGCCAACAAAGGTTCGCCTAGTCAAGGCTATGGTCTTTCCTGTGGTCATGTATGGATGTGAGAGCTGGACTGTGAAGAAGGCTGAGCGCCGAAGAATTGATGCTTTTGAACTGTGGTGTTGGAGAAGACTCTTGAGAGTCCCTTGGACTGTAAGAAGATCCAACCAGTCCATTCTGAAGGAGATCAATCCTGGAATTTCTTTGGAAGGAATGATGCTAAAGCTGAAACTCCAGTATTTTGGCCACCTCATGCGAAGAGTTGACTCATTGGAGAAGACTCTGATGCTGGGAGGGATTGAGGGCAGGAGGAGAAGGGGACGACAGAGGATGAGATGGCTGGATGGCATCACTGACTCGATGGATGTGAGTCTCAGTGACCTCTGGGAGCTGGTGATGGACAGGGAGGCCTGGCGTGCTGCGGTTCATGGGATCGCGAAGAGTCGGACACGACTGAGCGACTGATCTGATCTGATACATGTATATATAGGTATATTTTAACAGAAACAATGCCCTGTTTACCATCATTTCCCTCCATTACAAATGCAGTCCATGTTCACTTTGTGATTTAGTGTTCCATTCATGGGTAAGATCAGATCAGATCAGTCGCTCAGTCGTGTTCGACTCTTCGCGACCCCATGAACCACAGCACGCCAGGCCTCCTCTGTCCATCACCAGCTCCCGGAGGTCACCCAGACTCACACCCATCAAGTCAGTGATACCATCCAGCCATCTTATCCTCTGTCGTCCCCTTCTCCTCCTGCCCTCAATCCCTCCCAGCATCAGAGTCTTCTCCAATGAGTCAACTCTTTGCATGAGGTGGCCAAAATACTGGAGTTTCAGCTTTAGCATCATTCCTTCTAAAGAAATTCCAGGATTGATCTCCTTCAGAATGGACTGGTTGGATCTTCTTGCAGTCCAAGGGACTCTCAAGAGTCTTCTCCAACACCGTAAGTGCACATTTAATTATTTAATTCAGTGCCCTTCGTCCTCTCTTAATAGGAAGAGATTTTTTTTTTTCCTTCCAAATGATCAGAAACTAATATTTTTGTGAAATAGAAAAACACATTTGAATATCTTAGTCATGTCAAATTGTTATAAAAGTATCTAAACACTTATTCTCTCTTTCTCAACTTATCTCAGTGGTGTTGGAACACATAGGTTGCATTCTGTACCACACTTTGAGTAGCACTGATCTAGGAATATCCCACAGTTTTATTTTAATTGTGAAGATGATTATTTTATGTCAGTCCAAAGTACGGAACTGAGTAGAATACTTCAGCTTTTTAATTCACTTATGAATAATATAGGAAAATATAGCTGGCATGTCTCTTTTGCATTTATATCCTATGAAATTGTATTAAACAATTTTAAAATTGTTTTCTGCTTGTTATACTTTCATTACATATTGTCCTTAATAATAAAATAATTTGTGTCCCATTTAATGCTTTTTGTCTTAGAAACTCTCTTGCCTGGGTCTGAAACAACAATCAACATCTGCTTTAAACTTCTCAAATACTTGCACAGCCTTGCTGCCCCTTGGATGGGGTGTGGGCTAAGTCAGTCATACCTGACTCTGCGACACTATGGACTATAACCAGCCAGGTTCCTCTGTCCATGGGATTATCCAGATAAGAATACTGGAGTGGGTTGCCATTTGAATGGGGTAGTAAAGAATAAGTAGAATTTGGTTAATCTCTATATCAAAGTCCTATATATGAGATCTAGAAATGGTTTTTCTTCTGCCACTTTTATTAAAATAGCAGATGGAGAATAAGCTCTATAAACATGCATAACAGCTTTTAATTTGCTTTTATTAATTGTTCATGTGAACTTAGATTGAACTTCCCTTGATCAAAAAACATGCAAGGAGTTTTAAAACCTTCTCTTTTTCATGACCATCACTGATTGAATTCTCAAGATAGTACTAGCTGAGAAGAAAAGGCACCTTTGATGCAAGCAAATATAACTAATGTCTAAAAACTTAACACTATTAGTCAATCATCTAATATAATAATTATATCACATAGTTGCAGTATACCTACTTCTTGATTATGTATGGTGTTATTAATAAAAGAGAACTTTAATAGATGCAAACAGATGCATTTCATTTTTTTTACTATCAATCTCTTTTTAAATGTTTAACAAATTTGAAAAATGGTAAGTTATTTTAGTTTCTATCTCTTCTTTCCTTGTATGTCTAATATCAGAAAGTGTTAAAAAGCAATAAACTAGACCATTCTGAAAGGTGAAAAGAAAGCCATCAACCCCCACACTCCACACATTTCCTGAATAATAAAGAAATAGAAAGAAAAATAAAATTCAATTGCTAAAGCACTCCTATAGCCACTCACTTCTAAGAAACTCTACATTATCAGAGTAACAATGGACACATTTTACAGCATTGATTTTATAAACTCACACATGAAAAGTTCAAAATTATTCTCTCTCAACACCTAAAGCTTGGTTAAAACCTCCTACTTCCATATGCTAAACTGGGGAATTCTTTGGTACAGAAAATTAAACACAGGATAAAAAGCAATATGTCCATGGAAAGCTGCTTTTGGAGAATACTAAACATGAGACATCAAAAGAGGCAACAGCGCTCTGGATAAATCAGAGGTGTTAAGCAATTTAAGGAAGCCTCCTTGAAAAACCTGGGCTCCCTTACATTTTATGATGTCTGTAAGAAAGCTATAATTAGAGTGTATGTCTTGGATTTTAGGAAAGGTAGAGAAAACAAAAACAACTACAAATACATATAATTAAGCATAAGAAAAAAATATGGAAAATATCTAAAGTTTTTCCTTCTTTAGTTTATACGTACGTAGTTCAGATGACCTTATAATAGGTAATCAGAATGTTTCCTTGTTTTCAAGAATAAAACTGACCTAAAAAGTTTGCTTCTGTTCATTCATGTTCATGAAGTGGTATGTTTGTGCACTATAAGTCTGTTCAGGATACAGCCAAGAAACTAGATGTGTTTATGTTCTAATAGAAAACACCCTGAAATTTCTTAGAGTTGACTTTGCCGCTTACTAATAGTGGGATCCTGGAGAACAACACTAGAAGGAATCTAAGGTCCTTACTTTTTAGCTGACTTTCTGTTTCTTCTCTAAAACATTGTCTCTCTTCAGCCACTCCTGTTCTACTCTTATCTCACAGCTGCTGCCACCTTCCTCCCTTGCAATTTTTTGAATTTTTTGAAGTATCGTTGATTTACAATATCATGGTAGTTTCAGGCATACAGAAAAGTGACTCAGTCATATGTGTTTTTTTCTTTTTCAATATTTTTTCCATTACAGGTTATTATAAGATGTTGAATAAAGTTCCCTGTGCTATAGAGTAGGTCCTGTTGTTTAGCTATTTTATTTATAGTAGTGTGTGTGTATTAATCTCATACTCCTAATTTACCCCTCCCATTTTGGTAACTATAAATTTGTTTTCTATGTCTGTGAGTCCATTTTTGTTTTGTAAATAAATTCATTTGTATTATTTTTAGACTCCACATATAATAGATATCATATAATATTTGTCTTTCTCTGACTTATTTCATTACGTATTATAATCTCTAGGTTCATTATGTTATGGAAAATGGCAATATTTCATTCTTTCTATATTCTGTTTGTGTGTGTACACACCACATCTTTATCCATTCATCTGTTTATTGACATTTAGGTGCTTCCATGCCTTGGCTATTGTGAATAGTGCTGTTGTGAACATTGGGGTCCATGTATCTTTTCAATTTAGAGTTTTCATCTTTTCTGGATATATGTCCAGGAGTAGGATTGTTGGATGATATATTAGCTCTATTTTTAGAGCTATTTTCACGTGAGTGCTCAGTCCTGTCCAACTCTTTGTGACCCTAGGAACTGTAGCCCATCAGACTGCTTTGTCCATGGGGATTCTCTAGGCAAGAATACTTGAGCCAGTTGCCATGCCCTCCTCCAGAGGATCTTCCCCACCCAGGGATTGAACTGAACCAGTGTTTCCTGTGTCTCCTGCATTAGCAGGCAGATTCTTTACCAATGAGCCACCTGAGGAGCCCAATTAGTTTTTCAAGGAACCTCCAGACTATTTTCCATAGTGGCTGCACCAATCTCCTGCATTTTTTTTTTAATCTTCCTTCCTTTTTACATCCAAGGTCTCTGTAGCTACCACTGAAACTTCACCTGTGCACCAGGGAGGGATTAGATGGGAAGGGGAAGGAAAGAGAGGAATAGGTAAGACAGCCCAGAGAGTGAAAGCACCCCACCTTGTCTGCCTCTCTGAGCCCTGCCCACAATTTTTTTTAACCAATAGAATTAAGAGTAGGATAAAGAAATTAAAATATTTTCTCATCTAAACACAAACCAGCAGTCATGATGGCTTAATCTAGTGAGGAAGATAAAGCGAAACATTTTTTATTTCTTTCTAATTGGTTCGTGTACTTCACAGAATGAGAGGGACCAATAAATCGCAGGAGGTCTTAACACAGATGATAGTCACGGGGTTCATATTTCTTTCAGAGGCCTTTGGAAGTCATGAGACCTAAATGACATTACATAAAACTAAACTTTGAAGTAACTGTTAAAGCTATTTATACACACTAGACAATTTTCTCAAGATTTATTCTTTCTGTCTCTCAGATTCTCACTAGAGTTCCATCATCAAGTTTTAATTCACACATGGGGGGGATAAGTCTCCAACCACTCTAAACAATTTTTAAAATCTGTAAATTAAAGACATTTGAAAGGAGTACACAAGATCTCATCCGGACTGTCGCTTGATCTTGTTTGATGTTTGTCAGTGTTCCTTTTATATTGAGTCAATGGCAGAAGGGCTGTAACTGATCCCATCATTTCAGCTCTGGAAACGTGAGGCACTTTGCCTTGGGTTCAGTTCTATTCTGTTGCGCAACTACCATTTGTCAGTAGGTAAAAACTTTTCCCATTCCCCAGAAGGCTGTACCTTCTGTGAATAGTTGCTTTAGACAAGCAGTCATTGTTTAGATGGTTTGATTCCTCACTGAGCAAAAGCTACTGGCATTATAAAGATGCCAGTTTAAATTTTTTTTAAGCTTGAATTTTTAAAAGCTAGAAAGGAACCCTCACTGTTGAGGCGGTCATGAAAGAAAACCTCTTTTCACAACCCCTAGAACAAGTGGATGAAGAGAGTAAGAGTAAAAGTGCAAAGACTGGGAAACTGGCTTTTTTCCAAGAAACAGAAAAAGCCACAGTTAGAAAAAGTAATTGAACACTTTGGAGATCTCTTTGAAGACCTAATGCAGTGGAACTTTTTTAAATGAATAAAAGCTAAATGCATAATAATTCCATGTAAGAAAATATAAATGAATGTTTGAAGTACTAAGTAATGAATTTATAAATGTTTAATGTAGTGAGACCAAGAAGTAGCCCCCTTTGTTAATGTGTGTTTTAACATTAGTAATGTTGTTACTTGGAGGAGACCAATGCAAAACCTGGCAAAGTTTTACTGCTTGATATTTTGTGTGTTGAATGCTTTGTCTGGCTCATGGTAATGATATTTTCTGTATTGATCATCCTCACTCAGTGGAATTTTGTGCTCTTAGAAACTGAATTTTGAAATCCCCCCAAAAGATAACTAGACTAACTACGAAAATTCTCGGGACTGCTGCTGCTGCTGCTGCTAAGTCGCTTCAGTTGTGTCTGACTCTGTGCGACCCCATAGATGGCAGCCCACCAGGCTCCCCTGTCCCTGAGATTCTCCAGGCAAGACTACTGGAGTGGGGTGCCATTTAATGACACCTTAAACAGTCATATACATCAGAATATATATAAACTGTATAAGCAGTTGCATTCATACAGAAAATATAAAAATAGATTTTAGCCCTGTTAATAGAACACACTGCATGATTTTAACACCTTATAGCATGTGGTATTTTATGGAAATCATTGGTATTTGTTGATATAAAAACAAATGTGCGTAGAGGATAGTGGAGGCTGAGATCTAAAATGGAAAATGCCTCGAATGTTTCTCATGTTGAAAGAAAATGTGTTTTCTGCTAAAAGTAATAGATGTTACCTATTTAGTAGATGATATCAGGTGCTGGCAATCGTGCCAAAATATCCTCAGGGTTCCTTGTGCCAACTTTCTTTAGACTCATTTCTCCATTGTGATTTGAAGCAACTCTATCTGCAGGAAGTCAGAGAACAGGGTTAGGCCCACCATCAGCAGACATGGACACTGGCAGGCATGCATATCAGCAGGTTAATAATGCTTCTTTGGAGCAATGATTTCACTCCAGACCTTGGAGATAATACAGAGGAATAATAGCTGCCTAACACACAGGGGATGGGCTTCTCTGGTGACTCAGTGGTAAAGACTCTACCTGCCAACGCAGGAAACTTGGGTTTGGTCCCTGGGTGGAAAGATCCCTTGGAGAAGGAAATGGTAATCCACTTTAGTATTCTTGCCTGGGAAATCCTATGAACAGAGGAGCCTGGCAGGCTAAAGGCCATGGGATTGAAAAGAGTCGGACACGACTTAGCAGCACAACAACAAAGCATACAGGGATCTAGAAAGAAGGGGGAACTCTGATATAGTGCATGTGACAGGATCCTGAATCAAAAAAATAACCTTTAGATTAGAAGGAATTTAAAAAAATCAACGGTTCATCTTTACCTCATTCATCGTGTTGAAGCCCAGTTCTGACTGGTGTTACCTTGGAAGACCACTACTTTCTAGTTCTTGTTTTGACTAGTTTCTGGAATGATTTCTTAGCCTGTCCTACAGTGTCGCCTCTGAGTGAAAAAAAAAAAAAAAAAATCTTTTTTTTTTTCCCCTGAAGTGTGAAAATAAAGCAAGGAGACTGACTTTGTGAGTCATATCCGATCTCTAAAAGCAGTTCCCTAAATGGAGTTGCCAAAATATTCCACAGCATGGCAGCATGGTTGGAATAGGCTTATTGAGGTGAATATTGCAAATGGTATCTTTATATTTTTGTATCTCTGGAATCACATCCTGAACTTTAATACTAAACTTTAGTAATTTTAAGAATAAAAGAAACACATGAAAACACACTGCTTATTGTTTGCATTGAGCAATAGCATTATTTCTTTATTAGATCTAATTTTGTGAAAGCAGAATCTGACAAAATTTCATCTTGCTCTCATTCAGTTATCTACACACAAAAAGTGATCCTGATTTGAATTAAAACTTTCTATTTGTCAAATTGAACAAATACAAACTCAACTATGGGGGGAGGCTTCCCTTGGAAATAAACTCTTTAATTCAGTAACTGTCTGATCCTAGAATATTCCACAGAATATGAATACCTAGTTAAATTCATTTCAAGTACAAAGTAATATTGGAGCAATAACATTTACATACTAATTTAGATTTAATGACACAACATAAAACACAGAACCATTGAATACACAAAGGTTATTTTGAATTGTTTAGGGCTTCTAACATCATTAACATATTAATAGAATATTTAAAATAAGTAAACCCTTATCATTTTATTTTTATTTAAGGTTATTTGGAGCTTGCAGTACACTTGCCATCTGCAGAGACATTACTAGCTGGACATCCACATCACAGAACTCAATTGATTAAAAAGACCTTTTATAACATTGAGACAAGGTGTTTGAAGACAGTAAATGTGTTGTCATTTTGTTTTGTTTCGCTTTGTTTTGACAAAAGTATTACAAAAGGCCACAAACATGAGTGAGTTTGTACACATGATGCATTTTATGTTTAATGATCATTAAATTTGAAATTCACTAGTAATCACACGGGTTTTTTTAATCATAGAATTACAGGAATAGCAAAGTATGTGTATTTTTCTTTAATTTTATAATTTACCTATTATAGTATGTGAATATTAATATACTGGTGTCATTGAAGCAAATTCTGCAAAAGATTTTATTGAGGTATAGTTGATTTACAATGTTGCATTAATTTCTGCTGCACAGTTATGGCTTCCCAGATGGCTTAGCAGTAAAGAATCTGCCTGCAATGCAAAAGACACTAAAGTCTTGGGGTTTGATCCCTGGGTGAAGAAGACTTTCTGGAGGAGGAAATGGCAAGCCAATCCAGTATTCTTGCCTGGATAGAATCCCATGGACAGAGGATCCTGGTGGGCAACAGTCTAAGAAAGTAATTCTTCCTCTTATTTAAACTCACTGGAAAAGACTCAAAAAGAGACAATGAGATGATTTGAATGTTTGAACCAGCAAACTCGTGGCTACATTCTCAGGGGTACCACCTATGTGGATCCATTTATAACTTATACTGGCTCAATTGCTGCCAAATGCAGAGGATATTGGGACTCAAAATCCAGCAATATTGGGACTCAAAATCCAGAAATATTGGCATCTCACATTTTGCTTAGCTCAGGTTAACCACTAATGGAGAAGTTGCTTATCCATACCAACTGTCTATGCTAGGAAACTCATCCTTCATCTCACTGTTAACATGATTATCACAGTATTTACCTACAGTCACATAGTTCTCTGAGAAACAAGTTATCTGTGAATGGACTGCTGCATTCGGGCCTGTCTGATGGGGATGTGTGCTGATTGGAGGTCACAGGGAGCATAGTACAGGATCATGTGGAAAGTGATGTTGTGATCATACCATTTAGGCAATACATGAATAGGATGTGATTAACAGATAAGTGCATGGTAAGGACAGTAATGAAAAAATGAGGGCTGATGGCATTGTTACAACCAGTTGCTCTTAACAGAGTCTACTCATTACCTATGATAGAAGTTGACACTGACCTCAACTTTAAGTCCTCTTTCTTTGGTGACAACAGCAGACATTAATCTAAATTAGAACTATAAAAGTAGTTCTAATATACAGTTGTTCCTCATTATATTCAGGGAATTGGGACCAGAACTCCTGGAGGGTACCAGAATTCATTGATGTTCAAGTCCTTTATACAAGGACCCTATCCCCATATCCCCAGGTTCTGCATCTGCAGAATTTGGTCGATGGTTGATTGAATCCAAAGATGCAGAACCGATGAATAGGGAGGGCCAACTGTATAACAGTATCTGGGTCTTGAATCAATTTGATATTTTTATCTATGATGCTCTTGGCTTGTTTGAGACCATGGTCCTACCAAACCATTCTTCATATTTAGCTTTCACCTGTGTGCGCATGTGCTCACATGCATACACACACACACACACCCCACTCCCTCCCCTCCAAGCTTCAGTCTCCATTAGATATTTCTGAAGCTGAATGGTTAGGAAATCCCATTACTGATAAATGTATGGTGTCAGCCAAAGCACTGAAGGAAGATGATCTTATATTTTTGAAGAGACATGATATAGAACACTATTTGTTAAAATATGTTATTAGACTGGTTACATCAGAATCCTCTAGATATCAGAATCTCCTAGACTGTGAAAATGTAGATTCCTTGGCCTCCCCCGAATTTGTAGTAGAGATCAATAAATCTGTATTTTTAGCAAGCAGTCTTGTGACTTCTAAGAACAATGGTAAGTAGAAAGAACACTGAATTAAATATTTCTGGAAGAGTCGTTTGTTTTACATGAAATGAAGGCTTTTCCTTTCTTTTAAAGTAGACCTGACATGTTATAAAAATGTTCTGGGCTTTAGTTTTCTCTTCTATAAAACAGAACAATTAAATCAGATGGTCATGGAAGCTAGTGCAGGTCTTATCAGTATAATTGATTGTCCAGTTGTTCAGTTTAAATGTTTTAAAAGGAACTATCCAAACAAACAATACCCTCTAAGAGGATTTGCCCTGCAATTCTGCTGTTTCTAGTATGCTCTAGTAAGCCTTCTATAGCTGCAAGATCAGTAACACTTAGGAAAGAAAAAAATATATATATATATATTTAATTTAGGGAGGGGAATGCTGATGGTTACAAATTCCTGGCAACTTGCTCAGTCTTCTAAGGAACTGGCTGGCAATGTGGCTATCCATCCAATACAATGGGGTGTGATCAGTATGGTAATGAGCTAAATACTGTTGTGTCTCCTTGAGCTGCCAGTCTATGAACTTTCTGAGGAATTTGTATGGAGTTTAAAGAAGTTTGAATTTTTAAAAGTGTCAGCATTGCTTTGCTTTCTGTAAAATTTTCCCTGTAGAGGTTATGTGCATAAAAAGCCACAAAGCTGCTTCTAAGCCTATTATTTTTTAATTTTAGTGTGGATGTGTCTGGTGATAGAAGCAAAGTCCGATGCTGTAAAGAGCAATACTGCATAGGAACCTGGAATTTCAGGTCCATGAATCAAGGCAAATTGGAAGTGGTCAAACAAGAGATGGCAAGAGTGAATGTTGACATTCTAGGAATTAGCAAACTAAAATGGACTGGAATGGGTGAATTTAACTCAGATGACCATTATATCTACTACTGTGGGGAGGAATCCCTCAGAAGAAATGGAGTGGCCATCATGGTCAACAAAAGAGTCCGAAATGCAGTACTTGGATGCAATCTCAAAAACGATAGAATGATCTCTGTTCGTTTACAAGGCAAACCATTCAATGTCACAGTAATCCAAGTCTATGCCCCAACCACTAACGCCGAAGAAGCTGAAGTTGAAAGGTTCTATGAAGACCTACAAGACCTTTTAGAACTAACACCCAAAAAAGATGTCCTTTTCATTACAGGGGACTGGAATACAAAAGTAGGAAGTCAAGAAACACCTGGAGTAACAGGCAAATTTGGCCTTGGAATACGGAATGAAGCAGGGCAAAGACTAACAGAGTTTTGCCAAGAAAATGCACTGGTCATAGCAAATACCCTCTTCCAACAACACAAGAGAAGACTTTATACATGGACATCACCAGATGGTCAACACCGAAATCAGATCGATTATATTCTTTGCAGCCAAAGATGGAGAAGCTCTATACAATCAGCAAAAACAAGACCAGGAGCTGACTGTGGCTCAGACCATGAACTCCTTATTGGCAAATTCAGACTGAAATTGAAGAAAGTAGGGAAAACCACTAGACCATTCAGGTATGACCTAAATTGAATCCCTTATGATTATACAGTGGAAGTGAGAAATAGATTTAAGGGCCTAGATCTGATAGATAGAGTGCCTGATGAACTATAGAATGAGGTTCGTGACATTGTACAGGAGACAGGGATCAAGACCATCCCCATGGAAAAGAAATGCAAAAAAGCAAAATGGCTGTCTGGGGAGGCCTTACAAATAGCTGTGAAAAGAAGAGAAGCGAAAAGCAAAGGAGAAAAGGAAAGATATAAACATCTGAATGCAGAGTTCCAAAGAATAGCAAGAAGAGATAAGAAAGCCTTCTTCAGTGATCAATGCAAAGAAATAGAGGAAAACAACAGATTGGGAAATACTAGGGATCTCTTCAAGAAAATCAGAGATACCAAAGGAACATTTCATGCAAAGATGGACACAATAAAGGACAGAAATGGTGTGGACCTAACAGAAGCAGAAGATATTAAGAAGAGGTGGCAAGAATACACAGAAGAACTGTACAAAAAAGAGCTTCAAGACCCAGATAATCATGATGATGTGATCACTGACCTAGAGCCAGACATCTTGGAATGTGAAGTCAAATGGGCCTTAGAAAGCATCACTACGAACAAAGCTAGTGGAGGTGATGGAATTCCAGTGGAGCTATTCCAAGTCCTGAAAGATGATGCTGTGAAAGTGCTGCACTCAATATGCCAGCAAATTTGGAAAACTCAGCAGTGGCCACAAGATTGGAAAAGATCAGTTTTCATCCCAATCCCAAAGAAAGGCAATGCCAAGGAGTGCTCAAACTACCGCACAATTGCACTCATCTCACACGCTAGTAAAGTAATGCTCAAAATTCTCCAAGCCAGGCTTCAGCAATATGTGAACCGTGAAGTTCCTGATGTTCAAGCTGGTTTTAGAAAAGGCAGAGGAACCAGAGATCAAATTGCCAACATCCGCTGGATCATGGAAAAAGCAAGAGAGTTCCAGAAAAACATCTATTTCTGCTTTATTGACTATACCAAAGCCTTTGACTGTGTGGATCACAATAAACTGTGGAAAATTCTGAAAGAGATGGGAATACCAGACCACCTGATCTGCCTCTTAAGAAATATGTATGCAGGTCAGGAGGCAACAGTTAGAACTGGTCATGGAACAACAGACTGGTTCCAAATAGGAAAAGGAGTACGTCAAGGCTGCATATTGTCACCATGTTTATTTAACTTATATGCAGAGTACATCATGAGAAATGCTGGACTGGAAGAAACAGAAGTTGGAATCAAGATTGCCGGGAGAAATATCAATAACCTCAGATATGCAGATGACACCACTCTTATGGCAGAAAGTGAAGAGGGGCTAAAAAGCCTCTTGATGAAAGTGAAAGTGGAGAGTGAAAAGGTTGGCTTAAAGCTCAACATTCAGAAAACGAAGATCATGGCATCTGGTCCCATCACTGCATGGGAAATAGATGGGGAAACAGTGGAAACAGTGTCAGACTTTGTTTTTCTGGGCTCCAAAATCACTGCAGATGGTGACTGCAGCCATGAAATTAAAAGACGCTTTCTCCTTGGAAGGAAAGTTATGACCAACCTAGATAGCATATTCAAAAGCAGAGACATTACTTTACCAACAAAGGTTCGCCTAGTCAAGGCTATGGTCTTTCCTGTGGTCATGTATGGATGTGAGAGCTGGACTGTGAAGAAGGCTGAGCGCCGAAGAGTTGATGCTTTTGAACTGTGGTGTTGGAGAAGACTCTTGAGAGTCCCTTGGACTGCAGGAAGATCCAACCAGTCCATTCTGAAGGAGATCAATCCTGGAATTTCTTTGGAAGGAATGATGCTAAAGCTGAAACTCCAGTATTTTGGCCACCTCATGCGAAGAGTTGACTCATTGGAGAAGACTCTGATGCTGGGAGGGATTGAGGGCAGGAGGAGAAGGGGACGACAGAGGATGAGATGGCTGGATGGCATCACTGACTCGATGGATGCGAGTCTGAGTGACCTCCGGGAGCTTGTGATGGACAGGGAGGCCTGGCGTGCAGCGGTTCATGGGGTCGCAAAGAGTCGGACACGACTGAGCGACTGATCTGATCTGATCTGATAAGTCATATGCTTAAAATACTTCATTTGAAATTTTTGGCCTATGTGTCATAAAGTACAAAACTGAGAGAAAGTTTTCAGTAAGAAGACTTAACAATTATGAGCTGCAAGATAACCAAAAGAAATAGATTGTTGTCACAAGATAATGGCCACTGACTATGAGATAAGTGTCAAGGCAAAGTCATGGCAAAGTCTGGCCATTTAGCAAATGTAAACATTAAAGAAAAGTAGGATACATTTATCAAGCAACTGTTCTAGTCCAAAAATTTTATTTTTCTCTTCCTAGATCTATGATTTAGATGCTGTCATCTCACCTGCCAGATATTTGAGCAGCCAAATGACTTGGGTCACTGTTGCATCCTTTAGAGTTATATAACCTTGATTTTTTTTTTTTTTTTTGAGTGATATTTGGTTTAGTCCAAAATATGTCTTACAGAAAGAAAATAATTGAGAAAGTTAATTGACTTGACTTACTTTTAGTTTCTTTTTTCTTTGAGTTTAGAATTTTATATACTTTCATTAATTTTCTAAAGGTACTTTAGTAAGGTTCACATTAAAATGAATATTCAATAGATCAGTAGGCTAGAAATTCAGGCTTTCCTGTGGCTCAGCAGTTAAAGAATCAGCCTGTGATGCAGAAGAAGCTGGAGTTGCTGGTTCAATCCCTGAGTCAGGAAGATCCCTTGGAGGAAGAAATGGCAACCCACTCCAGTATTCTTGTCTGGTAAATCCCTTGGACAGAGGGGCCTGGCAGACTACAGTCCATTGATAGGGCTGCAAAGAGTCAGACACAACTGACAAAACACACACAAGCTAGAAATTCAAATAAAAAACTAGAACTAAGGAGAATAATACTCAAAATTATTTTAATATTTATGAGACATTTCTAACAAGTAGACACTAATTGCTTCTTTACCTCTTACTCCCCAACATGTTTGATCTGTTGAAACACAGGTCTAATATTATCTTCTGATACTGACTGTTGTCATCCATAGGCTTTAAATCCATAGCTGCTCCTAAATTACTATTAAAAGAGGCCACTATTCTCCTAATTTAACATATTCTTCTATGTTGCAATCATGACGGTGAATTTAGAATCCACTGCTGCTAAGTCACTTCAGTCCTGTCTGACTCTGTGCAACCCCATAGACGGCAGCCCACCAGGCTCCCCCGTCCCTGGGATTCTCCAGGCAAGAACACTGAAGTGGGTTACCATTTCCTTCTCCAATGCATGAAAGTGAAAAGTGAAAGTGAAGTCGCCCAGTCGTATCCGACTCTTAGCAACCCCATGGACTGTGGCCCACCAGGCTCCTCCGTCCATGGGATTTTCCAGGCAAGAGTGCTGGAGTGGGGTGCCATTGCCTTCTCCATTAGAATCCATTAAACTTCTTAAAACAGTGGGACTCCCATATACAAGCATCCATAAATGGAGAGCAAGCCCCGGTAATTAGTAAGCTGAGAAAGTATGGAGAAATCATTGTATAGCTGATACAAGTATATATACTGTGTCTTCAGAAATACTTGAGAATAACTTTACTTGGAGTATATACATTGTAAATATTTTCTTCATTCTACTCCCTAAATTTTCAAGGAGCTGAATATGGTGTACCTCTTCTAGAATTTTGCCTAATACCTGAATCTCACATACTCAGATTCTCTGAGTTGTGAGAGGTTGAACCAAATTAATTTATATCATGAACCATAAAAAAAAATGGTTGCCTAAAACTTTTCATTCCGTCATTGCTTTCTTAATTCATTCATGTATTCAACCAAAGCTTATTCAATAGCTGCCATGTGTAGGGTATTGTATTTTGTTAAAAATCAAAAATATATATGTAAATGAAGATACAATCCTAGCCCAATGCATATGTGTGTGTATATATATATATACTCATTACATTGTGTATACACACATATGTGCACACAACCTATACATACACACATACAACTTAATGAATATGTACATATACATATAGACAGACATATATATATTTAGATAAGGAAGGACAAGTAGTTAAGTACAACTGTGTGTGTGCTCAGTCAGTCGCTCAATCATATCCAACTATGAGCAACCCCATGGACTGTAGCCTTCCAGGCTTTTCTGTCCATGGGTTTTTTTCAGGTTAGAATTCTGGAGTGAGTTGGCATTTCCTGCTCCAGGGGATCTTCCTGCCCCAGGGATCAAACCCACATCTCCTGCATTGGCAGGCAGATTCTTTACCACTGAGCAACCAGGTGAGCCCCTCAGTACAACTCGGAGCATATATTAGGGGTAAGATTGAGAAGCAAGCATGAAATGTCTGGAAACATAAGACGAGTTTAGAATATAAAACATCTTGTGTACTTTGCTGAGGAGTTTAAATTTCATCCTGTACAGAACAGAAATCATGGAAAGATTTTAAACATAAGAATGATTGAGTCATGCCTGACTATATTAAAGGCATTATTGAAGACAATCAAATAGCTGAGATGATCTTTGCCATACTGAGTTGGTGGTTGCTTAAAATAACAAAGAGACCAAAGAGGTGATGAGAAGGATGCTACCTAAAGATATGTGAGAGACCAAAATGATAGGCTTGGTAAATTATTTAGGAATATAAGAAGAAGCAATGACTCAGGGATGCCTCTGATATTTTTAGCTCGGATGTGGCTGTAAAAAAGAAGAAATTCTCAACAATAGAGTTTATAGTGAAATGA
Source organism: Tragelaphus eurycerus (assembly GCA_935064755.1). Lineage (NCBI taxonomy): Eukaryota > Metazoa > Chordata > Mammalia > Artiodactyla > Bovidae > Tragelaphus > Tragelaphus eurycerus. Next base: position 11,838,042 of record CAKXYN010000012.1, read on the forward strand.
GACTCTATAAGTGATTTGACCACTTTTCATATCAGTGGGCAAATGTTCAAACTCTTTGTGCCTTAATTTTCTTATAAATTACTATAATAACTGTTTCTACCTCATAGGATTTTGGGGAGATTTCCTGAATTAATATATGCAATGCTCTTTAAGTAGTTCCTGGAATATAGTAAGTGTTGAAAAAAATGTATCTTCTTACTATTATATCACTGTCATCATAGAGCATCATTATTTTTTAATGAGGCCATGAAGCCATTACCCAAAATAATAATAATAAAAAATTCCAACAGGGAAGATTATTTTAAGGAAGAACATAAAGAATTCCGTTTGGACCGATCAAACATTTTGTCAGACATCTAGGTAGAAGTGACAAGTACATAATTAGCAATGTAGTTCTAGAAATAGATGATAGCTAACTCAATATTCAGAAAACGAAGATCATGGCATCTGGTCCCATCACTTCATGGGAAATAGATGGGGAAACAGTGGAAAAAGTGTCAGACTTTATTTTTTGAGGATCCAAAATCACTGCAGATGGTGACTGCAGCCAGGAAATTAAAAGACACTTACTCCTTGGAAGAAAAGTTATGACCAACCGAGATAGCATATTCAAAAGCAGAGATATTACTTTGCCAACAAAGATCCGTCTAGTCAAGGCTGTGACTTTTCCAGTGGTCATGTATGGATGTGAGAATTGGACTGTGAAGAAAGCTGAGCGCCGAAGAATTGATGCTTTTGAACTGTGGTGTTGGAGAAGACACTTGAGAATCCCTTGGACTGCAAGGAGATCCAACCAGTCCATTCTGAAGGCGATCAGCCCTGGGATTTCTTTGGAAGAAATGATGCTAAAGCTGAAACTCCAATATTTTGGCCACCTCATGCAAAGAGTTTACTTATTGGAAAAGACTGATGCTGGGAGGGATTGGGGGCAGGAGGAGAAGGGGGCGACAGAGAATGAGATGGCTGGATGGCATCACTGACTCGATGGACGTGAGTCTGAGTGAACTCCGGGAGTTGGTGATGGACAGGGAGGCCTGGCGTGCTGCAATTCATGGGGTCGCAAAGAGTCAGACACAACTGAGCAACTGAACTGAACTGAACATATAAATTTGGGAGTCTGTCATGTACAGGTCACATTTGAGTCTGTGAAAGAGTTTGGATTGCTCAAGAGGATAACACCAAAAAAGTTGGGGGGCGGGGAGGACAGAGGGATGATATGAATCAAAGAATCCCTCATGGAAATACCAATATTTAATGTATGAGTAGAAAAAGGGCCATTATAGTAATCTGAAGATCACTCAAGAGATCTAATGGAAGAATGTGGAAAGATAGGTGAGATAACCAATGATATAGATCCCAGTAATGAAGAAGATGAAGAAAACTGCACTGTCAAGTTCTAAAAATATGACATAGCCTAAAAAGTGCTCTAAGGAATTCAACAAGTGATTACTATGAATTAAGTAATTAACTAATTTGATAATTGGAAAACCACTGGTGACATAGCAAGCTATTTTCATCCTATCCTATCACATTGATTAGCACCTGAATATATTAAAAATAAATATTAGACTAAAAAAGTAGTTTAAGTGATGTTAGCTTATATGAAGTTCAGATTTCAGAAGACTAAGTTATTAATGGAGAAATGAAGGAAACTATGCCTTGGTAAAATTATTATTGTAAACATATTATTCTATTAAAGTGAATTATGTTCCATCTAAGTTTGCTGCCATGCTATTATTTGCACCATAAGAGCAGATGAGCAAGTGAATTTTGGCCATGGACTAAGGACAGAAAACAATAGTAAATGGAAAGCATAAGAAAATTCAATTCAGTTTAGTTCAGTTGCTCAGTCATGTCTGATTCTTTGCGACCCCATGAATCTCAGCACACCAGGGCTCCCTGTCCATCACCAACTCCCAGAGTTTACCCAAATTCATGTCCATCGAGTCGGTGATGCCATCCAGCCATCTCATCCTCTGTCGTCCCCTTCTCTTCCTGCCTCCAATCTCTCCTAGCATCAGGGTCTTTTCCAGAGAGTCAACTCTTTGCATGAGGTGGCCAAAATATTGGAGTTTCAGCTTTAGCATCATTCTTTCCAAAGAAATCCCAGGATTGATCTCCTTTAGGATGGACTGGTTGGATCTCCTTGCAGTCCAAAGGACTCACAAGAGTCTTCTCCAACACTACAGTTCAAAAACATCAATTCTTCGGTGCTCAGCTTTCTTCACAGTCCAACTCTCACATCCATACATGACCACAGGAAAAACCATAGCCTTGCCTAGACAGACCTTTGTTGGCAAAGTAATGTCTCTGCTTTTGAATATACTGTCTAGGTTGGTCATAACTTTCCTTCCAAGGAGTGTCTTTTAATTTCCTGGCTGCAGTCACCATCTGCAGTGATTTTGGAGCTCCCCAAAATAAAGTCTGACACTGTTTCCACTGTTTCCCCATCTATTGCCCATGAAGTGATGGGACCAGATGCCATGATCTTAGTTTTCTGAATGTTGAGCTTTAAGCCAACTTTTTCACTCTCCTTTTTCACTTTCATCAAGAGGCTTTTTAGTTCCTCTTCACTTTCTGCCACAAGGGTGGTGTCATCTGCATATCTGAGGTTATTGATATTTCTCCCAGCAATCTTGATTCTAGCTTGTGCTTCTTCTAGCCCAGCGTTTCTCATGATGTAGTCTGCATAAAAGTTAAATAAGCAGGTTGACAATATACAGCCTTGACGTACTCCTTTTCCTATCTGGAACGAGTCTGTTGTTCCATGTCCAGTTCTAACTGTTGCTTCCTGACCTGCATATAGGTTTCTCAAGAGAAAATTAACTGGAGACAAAAAGATGTAAAGTTTTTAATTAAATATATTGCCCAGATACAAGCAAGCCAAAATCATAAGATTTCCTTTTACAAGTCATAACCAGTTAGAAGTTATAGTAGAAAAATTACTTTATAGGAACAAATGTGAAATAGCACTGAGAATCAGCTTAACAAGAAATGAATAAGACTTATAATATTTTGTTTAACTTAATGGAATGAGTAAATAAATATTTGAATGGGAAGACTGGAAAAAATTTACTTCCAGATTTTTTTATATATTTAATTTAATTTCAAACAAATCCCAATAGGATACCTTTAGGAGAAGGCAATGACACCCCACTCCAGTACTCTGGCCTGGAAAATCCCATGGACAGAGGAGCCTGGTAGGCTACAGTCCATGGGGTCGCTAAGAGTCAGACACAACTGAGCGAGTTCACTTTCACTTTTCACTTTCATGCATTGGAGAAGGAAATGGCCATCCACTCCAGTGTTCTTGCCTTGAGAATCTCAGGGATGGGGAAGCCTGGTTGTCGGACACGACTGAAGTGATTTAGTAATAGCAGCAGCAGCAGCAGGAAATTTAAAAATCAATCTTAAAATTCACATAAGCAAACAACTTTGGTTAGATAATTTGGAGAAAGATGAGTACATGGCAAACAGAACAAATTACTAAAGCATATTTTTTTAAACAAAATAATTAAAACTTAGAAATCAATGAAAGAGAAAAAACTCAGCATAGTTCATGAATAAATTATAAAGTATTCATTAATTTAGAAGCATAATCACTAATGAAATAAAGAATATTTCACTTTATTAATAATAAAAGTTGTACAAAAAATGCACAATAAGAAATATCATTTTGCATTTTCAATTACCTTATATATGAGAGGCACTTATCCTATATGACAAAAATAATATGCTTTAAATGTCTATATTATTTGTCCTAGTATATGTATTTCAATGCTGCTAAATTTTAAAGATTGAAATGTAAAAAGGACATTTATTTAAATATACTTATTAAAACATTAATATAATAGCCTAATATTGAGAGTAACCTAAGTGTCCTACAAAACAAGAAATGTTAATTATGGCCATTCAAGTTCTGTAATATTACACAGGCATTAAAATTATAATTACATAGGAAATCATTTTTATAAAAGTTTGAGTTAAAAGCTAGATGCAGACATATATATGCAATTTCATTTAAACCAGGATATTTGTAATATCTCTTAGGTATTTTTTAAACCATTTTTTTCTTGGGATCTGAATTATATATTGCTTTGGTAAGAATACTGTAAATAGAAAAAGTAAAGTGAAAAGTATAATGAAAGACTTATCTGATAGCTGTTCATCTGCTCACTTAAATTCAGTGCATATATTTAATATTACCACCATGTTAAAATAAATATAAGCACCTTTCAAAATTAATTGATCAAAAGTGGCATTAAAACAATGTTGGTTGATTAAAGTAGTAATGTATATAGGAAAACATTCTTTGAAAGTTAGCTTTGCATTTACAAATCAATTAAAAGCAAATAAGAAATTTGAAAGGTAGTGGAAGAGTTTCCAGAATCAGAGCAAGTGTTAAAATTCTGACAACTGATGTGTCTATAGCAGAAACTGACCTCAGGTTGGGGATTGTTAATGAAGGACAGGTACTGGAATAGTGTCCTTAAGTAAATATGTATGTTGACCTATCTCTGGGTGCAAGTTATCTAAGAAGGGATTTTTTTTCTACTTGTTGGCAAGCAATAACATCTTCCTAGAGGTGTGTATCGGAGAAGGCAATGGTACCCCACTCCAGTACTCTTGCCTGGAAAATCCCATGGATGGAGGAGCCTGGTAGGCGCCAGTCCATGGGGTCACTAAGAGTTGGGCACGACTGAGTGACTTCACTTTCCCTTCTCACTTTCATGCATTGGAGAAGGAAATGGCAACCCACTCCAGTGTTCTTGCCTGGAGAATCCCAGGAACAGAGGAGCCTCGTGGGCTGCTGTCTCTGGGGTCGCACAGAGTCAGACACGACTGAAGCAGAGCAGTAGCAGCAGAGGTGTGTATCATGGGAGGATGAGGATGAAAAACATAATGTGAACTAAAGGATTTAAAACAATTTTCACAATTTATCCAAATATCTTGATCATTAGTTTTCTGCTACTTTTCTTCACTCAGGTAAACCATCACATAGGAAATAATTCTGGAAGTAAGAAATGGTTTTGTTTGTGGCAAATCAATTACATAGAAGATGAATTTTAATAGTCATTTTAGTGAAGAATATAAAGAACACTGGCCTGCAATTCCTGACACCTGGAAACTGTACTTGTTTAATCATTTACTACATAAACAAACTTGAACAAGACTTACAGTTCTAAACTTCCATTTCCTCAACTGTAAAATAAAGGATTTGTTTTAAAATTATCACTAATGTCCCTTCTGTTCTTGTTTCTATGACCATAATTACAATAACAACCACTCCACAATTTTAGCAGTATTAGTTAATTGCATTTATTGTTGCTATTTAGCCAAGTGTGGCACAAAATACTTTCTATGCATTATTGTATTTAACTGTTTTAATGACTTTATAAATTTGGTTCTATTATTAGCTCTATTTTTAATGAGATAATTGGAGCTTAAAGAGGTTAATTAACTTCCTTAAGGTCACCTAGCTACAATTGGCAAAGTAAAGATTCGGACATAGTTGACAGCAAATCTCAAACTGAGAACCATTTCTATCTCTACCAATATCTCATTTCAAAAAAGAGTACTTTGACAACTTGTTGGAAGTATGTAAGATGTTCATTAAATTTACTAGATAATGTGGGAAGTTGTGCTTTTGTTTAATAAACTGAAAGACAGCAATTTTCTTTTTCCTTGTATCCAGTAGAATGGGATCTGTAAAAAAATAATAGCATGATGTTGGAAATTAGTAGTGCATAATAGTTGACATACACAATTTTCTGTGAATTTGGCACATACTTCAACATGGTACTAACATAGTTACTTTTCTAATGTCTTTGCTACACTTTTTTCATAAAAGGACCATATATTTTTCTATCTGAATAATGAAATTCATTATCCAGTTTATTAGCAAAATACAGGATTTTCTGAAGCTACCATTTTGTACTGAATTTCAGTTATTCAGTATAAACATATTTTGTTGTGAGAAATGTATAAATGTAGCTAAGTAAAGTTTATGATTGTGCTGACTATAAATACAATTGGATACTTAAAGTATTTTGAGCAGGTCATGATTATACACCACACACAAGCCTTATGTGGCAGGCGCATTGAAGTCAACCTATGCAGGCAATAGAATTACAAAGAGGAACCAGAGACTCTTCCTGCAGTTGGGAGCCTTTCAGTCTAATTGGACAGATACTTGTGAACAATCAGTCACGACAGAAGACAAATGCTATAACTTGTAACATAAGCAACAGGGAACAGCACATTGTTTCTACCCGAACATGGCTGCTGCTGCTGCTGCTAAGTCACTTCAGTTGTGTCCGACTCTGCACCACCCCATAGACAGAAGCTCACCAGGCTCCCCCGTCCCTGGGATTCTCCAGACAAGAACGCTGGAGTGGGTTGCCATTTCCTTCTCCAATGCATGAAAGTGAAAAGTGAAAGTGAAGTCGCTCAGTCATGTCCGACTCTTGGCGACCCCATGGACTGGAGCCTACCAGGCTCCTCCATCCATGGGATTTTCCAGGCAAAAGTACTGGGGTGGGGTGCCATTGCCTTCCATGGCAGGGGATGGAAATCAGATGTCTCACAGGAGATGAAATTTGTATTCTCCTTGAAGAAGCATTGAAAACAGGGAGGAGGGTATTACTGATAAACATGCAAGTCAAGTAAGGACCTAAATGTCTATGAGAGTATAGTAGTCAAAAGAAAATAGGAAACCTAGGACTGGACATTGAGTGATATCCTTGATATCTCTTTCCAGTGCAACTTCCCTTTAGCTGTATAACCCCATATGACACTGGCACAACTTTTGTTCTGTATAGTGAGGGACTGAGACTGATTCATAATTCCTAACCTGAATCCCCAATATAATAACAGAGTTCTTCATAAATTAAAAATCCATGTGATTTTATTTATTTATTTATTGCTGTTGGTAACAGCCACATTTTCTTTCTTTTTTTTTTTTTTTTTGAATTTTAACTTTTATTTATTTATTTTTAAATATAAATTTATTTATTTTAATTGGAGGTTAATTACTTTACAGTATTGTATTGGTTTTGCCATACATCAACATGAATCTGCCACAGGTATACACGTGTTCCCCATCCTGGAACCCCCTCCCTCGTCTCTCCCCATACCATCCCTCTGGGTCGTCTCTGTTTTCCAGTGTTCAAAATAACAGTATACATTTTAGCTTGTTCACTCATTTTAAATCCTTCAAAATCTCTAGGATCTACAATTAAGATAATAAAAGTATTGTTACTGGTGAAAACATTGCAAACCATTAGCCCAGATGGTTACTAGAGACCCTGCCAGTTCTGAAGACTTATTCTAACAGCTCATTGAATACTTGCAATAATTGATTTTTCTACATAAAATTGATACTGCACCAAACAATATTCATACTGTCCCCAGCCCTCAGAATGTGGCTGCTGGGTAGCACTGCTGCTGCTGCTGCCTGAGCAGCTGCACATGGCCTCTTGGCCGGGGGGCCCGGGACCCCCCCCATTAGCACTGCAGTTTACATAAAACATGATGGTATCTATTTTCTTTGTTTTGTTAAAATACAAAATGCAGAATTTAAAAATAAAGTTATTTCTTCAAAGGAAGTTAAATAGTATAATTAAAGAATTAGGAACATGAATTTCCTGAAGAAGCCTAGTTTATTGATACCTAATTAGGAGTCAGATTTTCATTTAATTATAAGATTCTTGGAAGAAAATAAAATAGGCCTTCTGGCATGTCACTTTTTAAAAGGATAGGATCATATAATTGCTCTCACCTTGTACTTCACAAAGATTTTCTCAAGAACATTTTGAAAACAATCTCTTTGCTCTTTCAAACTTTGGAGGTCAAAAGCAAGATCATGTAAAAATAATGTCATCAACTGACATAGCCATATTATTTAGAAGGAAGTGATTTTTACCACTAAAACTTTGTTCTTATAAAAAATCAAACATTGAAATTGTAGTACACCAACAGATTGATGAGATTTTAGTTTTAGACATTGCACTTAAATACATATTTTCATATAATGTAAATTTTAACTTTTAGACTTTGCATACATAAATAAATATGTATTTCTGCCTTTTTAAGAAGACCCAGTTACTAACAGAAAGCTACTGCATCACGTAAATCAGAAACACATCAAGAACTTGGTTGGGTTGAGAGCCAAGTTTGAAACTAATGATGGTAAAAATTGTAAACAGTAGGGAAACAATGAAGATTTTATGTTGTTCTCTTTGGATGCACAGTTATAAAGTTATTGACCAGAAATTGTTTTCAAAAAAACTTGAGAAAGTTTGGAATCCCAAAATTTTAACTTTTTACCATTTCATATTTAGGATCTGGAGGAAAATGACAAATCCTGTGCTCTAGAAATGAATCCCACTTTTCTGACAAATAAACATTAGTTTTCTTTCTTGCAGAAGCTGATTTGCCAAATATAAAAACTCAAGTCACAAATAATTTTCATTTTCTTAACATTTAGTAATTTATTTCATTATATTTTGCAAGGAAAATTAATGTATTAAATATTTTATACACTAGGATATTCTTGTAATATGAATGTGTAAGTGAGTCTAATGGAAATTAAAACACATTTTAAACCTTTAAACTTTTCAAACTGCTTATCTCATTCAGTCTGTTGCTTCTTCAGTTGAATATTAATATCAGTTGCTTCCTTGAATTTCATTTCAACTTAAGTGCACTGACTGACTTGACAGAAGTTCAATAAAAGAGCTCTATAGGATTCTAAAGTTTAATATGCATATTATGTTCATTAAAGAAATGACATTTCTCCATTTACATGTTTTGTAATAGGTATTAACAAATATTTATAGCTCCAATCTATTGTTAGAGCAGCCTTTGTCTTCTACCTCTTGAAACATACCACAAAAGGATACTTACACAAGCTATGCTATTCACACTGTTTCACTGGCCTATTATTTACTATAAATAATGAAATGACTGTGAGGGTCTGAGGTGAGCTGTGACTCAAGGCAGTCAGTTTCTTGGTGGGTAATACTTCCACAGGATTCAAAATAGCCCAGATTTTCAGCAGCTTTCGTTAGGAGCAGATACAAATAAACAATGCCTGCATTTACTACATCAGTTTTAAAAACTAATATTGAGATTTCAGAAAGTATGGGAAGACTGACTTTGCGGGGGAGGCTCCAAAGGAGGATTTGTTAATTAGTCACTAAAATATCTTTACAAAATGTCAAGAATGCTATATTCACTTCATAAACAATCTTACTGGTAATCTGAAAATTACCTGAGGGCTTTCAAGTGCCTGCTGAATTAACTTATCCTAACTTGTGAATATAAATTACAGTCTTTCTTTCCTTTTTTAGTTTTTTTTTTTAATTTATGTATTTTTAACTGGAGGATAATTACAGTATTGTACTGGTTTCTGCCATGTATCATCATGAATCAGCCATACGTGTACATGCATCCTCTCCATCTTGAATCTCCCACCCCGCTAGGCTGCCACAGAGCACCAAGTAGAGCTCCATGAATCATACATCAAATTCCCACTGGCTATCTGTTCTGCATATGGCAATGTATATGTTTTCGTGCTACTCTCTCAATCCGTCCCACCCACTCCTTCCCCTGATGTGTCCACAAGTCAGTTCTATATGTCTGCATTTCTACACATAGGTGAATCACTACCATTTTTCTAGATTCCATATAGGTGTTAATAATTTAATAGCTATTGCATTGAATCCGTAGATTACTTTGGGTAGTGTAGTCATTTTGACAATATTAATTCATCCAATCCAAGAAGATGGTATGTTGGTATGGTGTGTCTTTCCATCTGTTTGTGTTGTTTTGATTTCTATCATCAGTGTCTTATATTTTTCTCCATACAAGTCTTTTGTTTCTTTAGGTAGGTTTATTCCTAGGTATTTTATTCTTCTGTTTCAATTATTAATAAGATCAATTCCTTAATTTTTCTTTATGATTTTTCATTGTTAGTGTATAGTAGTGCAAAGGATTTCTGTATATTGATTTTTGTATACTTTGACTTTACTAAATTCACTGATTAACTCTGGTAATTTTCTGATAATATCTTTAGTATTTTCTATGTATAGTATCATGTCATTTGCAAAGAGTGAGAGCTTTACTTCTTTTCTAATCTCAAATCCTTTTATTTTTTTTTTCCTTCTCTGAATGATATGATTAGGACTTTCAAAACTATGTTGAATAATAGTGGCAAGAGCGGGCACCCTTGTCTTTTTCCTGATCTTAGAGGAAATGCTTTCAGTTTTTCACCATTGAGAATAATGTTTGGTCTCAGTTCGGTTTATCATATATGGCATTTATTATATTGAAGTAGGTTCCTTATATGCTGATTTTCTGGAGAATTTTAACATTTACGAGTGCTGAATTTTGTCAAATGCTTTTTCTACATCTGTTGAGATTATCATATGATTTTTATCTTTTAATTTGTTACTATTGGTGTATCATATTGATTGACTTGCATACATTGAGGAATTCTTTCATCCCTTGGATAAACCCAACTTGAATATGGTGTTCGTTCAGTTCAGTCACTCAGTCGTGTCCAACTCTTTGCGACCCCATGAATTGCAGCACTCCAGGCCTCCCTGTCCATTACCAACTCCCGGAGTTTACTCAGACTCACGTCCATCGAGTCAGTGATGCCATCCAACCATCTCATCCTCTGTTGTCCCCTTCTCCTCCTGCCCCCAATCCCTCCCAGCATCAGGGTCTTTTCCAATGAGTCAACTCTTCGCATGAGGTGGCCAAAGTACTGGAGTTTCAGCTTCAGCATCATTCCTTCCAAAGAACACCCAGGACTGATCTCCTTTAGAATGGACTGGCTGGATCTCCTTGCAGTCCAAGGGACTCTCAAGAGTCTTCTCCAACACCACAGTTCAAAAGCATTAATTCTTCAGCGCTCAGCCGTCTTCACAGTCCAACTCTCACATCCATACATGCCACAGTATTTCTCTGTCTTTTCATTTTATCTAACTTACTGAGTTTGAGTTCTCCTTTTCCCAGGCTATAGAGTCATAGTTCCTCTTATTTTTGGTCTCTGCCCTTGGTGGGTGAGGTTAGTTCTGTGGTTTGTATAGGCTTCACATTGAGAAGGACTTGTGCCTGCATTCTGGAGAGAGGAGGTATTTTCCTCCCTCTCACAGGCAGGGCTGTGTGAGGTGGTGTTTTGGGACGTCTTTGAGAAGACTGCTGGTGATTGGGTTTATGCTCTTGTCTTGCATGTTGTTTAGGTGACGCATCTTGTGCCAGGCCCTGCCAGCAGTTGAGTAGTGCTGGGTCTTGGATATAGGTGGAGGCCTTCATGGAAATTCTCACTAATTAATACCCCCGCAGGTGAGGAGTTCTCTGAAAGTCTAGTGTCCTGAACTTAGCATTCCCACCCCACAGGCTCAGGCCCAATCCATGGTTGGGGAACCAGGATCCCACAAGCTGTTCACTATGGCAGTATTGGGTATTTAAATGAACACACAAAAAACAAACAAAAACTTAGGGGAAAAAATGATCCCCAGACAAATGATAAATGCAAAATCAGACAAATAGTAACAAAAAGGAACATACACACACACACACATGTTATAAGCATACAAACAAAACTAATACACTCCAAAGAAAACAAAGTGTAAGAGAGTGACCTGGTGAGTAAAGGAAATAAAAATGATATAAACTAATTAAAAACAACACTAACCAAAGCACACAACAGAAAACAAGGACCAAAGCAGAGAGCTAACTGAGGAATAAATGAAAGAAAACAAAATAAACTAACAAGCATAGTGAAAAGCAGAAAGAAAAAATAGAAAAGCAAAATTAAATAGAAGTATATAAAAAAGATTTATATATATTAAAAAATAACTACACCAAGAAAAGAGCAATAAATAAAAACAAAAACAAACCCCCACAGAACAGTGAAGAGCCATTTGTAGAAGTAGAAGTATATAAAACAAATAAAAAGTGTAGTTAAAATTTTGTTTTTAAAGTTCTCAAAAGCTTAAATAGATATAATAACAACAACCATAACAATAGAGAAAAAATCCAAAATCAACTACGGAATGAATCAAAATATAAGAAGAAGAATAATGTTTTTCTCAGGTCTTAGCTGTCAGTGTCCTTTCCCCTGCCGTGAGTTACAGCCCACTTCTGCCTTGCTAGGAGGCCCTATAATATTGGTGTGGGGGTGAGGGGCTGGTCTCTGGATCTACTGTGGGGACAGCTCAGACTCTAATCTGGCCTTAATCCTGCATATTCTTGCCTCTAATGTCTACAGCTGCTAGAACTGGAGTGCTTTATTTTGTGGGAACATTCATTGTCCTTTTATATATTCCATAGACCCAGAGTCTACCTAGTTGACTGTGTGGATTTAATATGCATCTTGTATAACTGGTGGAAGGATTTTCAATCCCCTTCCTTAGCCACTCCACCCATGAAGCTCAATTGTGGTTTTATCCCCACCTCTGCTTGTGGACCATCCACGTGAGTTTGCTCCTGAGGCTATGCTGGAGGACTTGGGTTTGCCCCAGTGAGGACTGAGTGTGGAGCTGGTGCAATTGCTTGAATCATGGGGACCCTGGGAGTTCCTGGTATTCAGGGAAGCCAGTGACCATGGGTGCAGAAGGTACTGTACTATTAAGATCTTTTCCTAGCCTCTGGAAGCTGGCATTCAAAGGACCTCCCTGGCTGGTCCTTCTGTATTTCTTGGAGCATCAGGCACTCAAGAGCCATCTCTCTGGGATCTTTCTCGATTAATCGGCTCCCAGCACTCATATATGGGGAGAGAAAGGCAACAGTGATGGCCCCACTGCCTGCACATGACTCAGCAGTAGCACCCTGCCTTCATGGCTGCGTACCTTTCCCTCAAAGGCATTTCCCTGCCACAGTCTCCTTTCTCCCATCCCCTTGTGCCATCTCCCTGCAATCAGCAGGAGTCCTTGTCCTGGGATTGCTGTCTAAGCCCTATGCTCCAGCTCCCAGCCACTATCCATTCCCATGGACTTGAGTCCTTTTCTGGGGTATGATCAATAGTTTTTAATAGTATTATGATTATGGCATAGAAACATTCCTGATGTAATTCTCTACTATCCTTCTATAATTTTTAGCATTATTAAAGATAATAATTTCTTTTTTACTTACATGCTTGGTGTTTAATGTAATTCTTCCTAACATTTCCAGTTTATATAATCTATCAAAATCCTTTAAATTTTAAGCTGATAAAGTTATAAATTTTAAATATAAAGATTACCGTATGATCTATCAGCTTCTTTTCTCCCTCTTGCAAACTTTCCTGCTGGAGCATGCTACCTTTTCTTTTTCCTCACACTCTACTAATGTGATCGGTTGTAGAATTTCCTATTGACAATCACTTTCCCTTAGGTTTTAGTTTCTATTGATATCTAATTTTACTACTGAGAATTCAAAAGCTGTTCCTTTTTTCTGGCCCTTTTTTTTAATGTGATCTGGCCCCACACCATTTTAGAATCTTGATTATTTACTCTTTATTTCTGGAGTTCTGAAATTTCAAGAAGAAACACATTGGTATGTATTTCTTTATATAATTGTCAGGTATTCAATGAGCATTTGCAGTCCTGTACTTAGTTTCTTGTTTTCTCTGTTCTTCTATTTTCTTGTTGTTTTTAAAAATGATTTTAAATTGATTTCCTTCTTATCTTATTCTAGAATGCTATTGAATTAGACATTGGACCTTCAGCATTGACTCTAGTCAAAAACTCGTTGTTTTATTTTTTGCATTCCAAGTATTTTTGTTTTTATTCTTTATTCTGGAAAATTCCCTTGACTTTGTTTTCCAAACTTTCCATTGGAGTTTTAATTTTGGTAATATTTCCAAGAGGCTTTCCTTGTTATTTGACTATTCCAGCTTCATTGCCTTCTGTTTTTGTTCCATATATAGCACACCTCCTTTTATAACTCTCAGATAGTCACTGTACTTTTTCTCTCATGATCTGTTTTCCAGTGGGCTTGCTTCAGTATGTTTTATATTAGAGGCTAATCAAGTGTTGTGCATGCTCAATTGCTCAGTCCTGTCTGATTCTTGGTGACCCGGTGGACTGTAGCCTGCCAAGCTTCTCTATGCGTGGATTTTCCAAGCAAGAATACTAGAGTGGGTTGCTATTTCCTACTCCAGGGCATCTTCCCTACCCAGGGATCAAACCCATGTCTCCTGAGTTAGCAGGCAGATTCTCTGACACTGAACCACCTGAGAAGCCCTTAATCAAGTGTCCCACAGTCCTTAATTATGCATTCATATTTGAGGGTAAAGTCAACCAAAGGTAATTGAAGCTCTTCGTGTATAATAGAATTTGTTTGATGTGCTTCATTAACAGTGACCAATCAGTAAGTTGGTCTTTTCATTAGGAGACAGCAATGTTTAGAGTCCTCTTCCCCTGACTCAGCCATTCAGTTTCAGAAAAGAAGACTCCTCAATCTCCGTCACTCCAGTGGCTGGAAGTCTAAGATCAAAGGGGCCCGAGATTATGTTTTCATACCCTCACTGCATCCTTGTGTTTAGGTGTGATCCTCACCTCATTTCTTCACTGTTCTTAGTGTCCCCGTGTTTAGAACAACTGTGGTTTATTTTTTTTTTCTTGAAAATATATGTGTGGTTTGTTTTCCATGCTGGTAGTCACCTTGTTTTTAAAGGTGGGAAAGGAAGACCAGGGAATATCAGATTCCATATACATCCTCTTAAGCCATCCTCCATTTTCAGTAATTTCTAATTTCCATGATACCTGGTATTTTCAGATGCTGAGCTTTTCAGGATGCCATGGCTATAGTGACCAGCTTCTTATTCTCCCTCTATTGGGGTATTTAGTGGAAGCTTCCTTCATGAAGTTTAGTTCAGTTACTATTCTTACATTTGCCTTATATTTCCTCCTGAGATTAGTCCCCCTGAATATCAGCTGCTGCTATTTCTCTGTTTCTCCTTCTCTTTTGAGTGTTTAAAAGCTTTTCATTCCTCTGCAGTCATTTTTTCCTGGTTATTAATGTGGTTTAATCTCTTTCCTTGTATTTATGTCCATTCATGTTCCCTGTTCTCTGAAATTCTTATTTGGCCATTTACATATTTTTTATTGATTGTCTTATATTTATTGATTTGTAGAAATTTTATATTTCCAACATTATAACTTTGATATAATTTTGTAAATGTTTTATTTCAATTTGGGTCTTATTCTTCTACTCATTTTATAGTATCTTCTGATAATAAAAATACATTTTTAAATTGAGACAAATTTATGAATATTTTTGAGTTTGGACTTTTTGAATCTTCTTTAAGATAATGTTTCCAAACATTGAATCACAAGGATATTTTCCTATATTTTCCTCTAAAGCTTTTAAAGTTTTGCTTTTACATTTAAATATTTAACATTTCTTAAAACAAGTTTTATGGATGCCACCTATAGGGATTTAATTTCACTTGTCATTTTGAACAAATATCTAAGTCTCAGCACAATCCTTGAAGTAGTCTATTACTTTTCCAGTAACTAGTAATGTAACAGATCAAGTCTCCATATATGTTTGGGTCTACTTTTATATTTCAATGTTTTTATGTGTGGGTATCTTTTTAGAGCGTTTTCTTCCACTGTCTGTTTCCTATCCCAAATACCATGATATCATAAATAGCTAAAGCTGTATAATAATACATCTTGATGTTTTATATAGCAAGTTTTTTTCACCTCGGCTATTATTCCTTTATTCTTCTGTATAAATTTTAAGTATTTTTCAGTATTCTTTAAAAAAAACCTTAAAGTTTTAAAATTTCATTGAGTCTATAAGCTAGTTTTGGGAAAATTGCAAACTTTACCATACTCAGCCTTTCCATCAGAAACATGGTATACCTCTCCACTTGTTTATATTTTTTTACGTCTTTTAATAAAGCTTTATAATTTTCCCCAAAGGGTTTTTATATATTTTATTTACCTACTTGTCTCTTTCCTTATTTATAGGTATCTTATGTGTTTTTTGGCATTAGAAGGTGTTACCCCAACCCCAGGTTACCAAGATGTACTAGAAATAAGGATTTTTTTGAAAATTTCATTACTGAAATATTGCAATAGCCTCCTAAATGGTTCTCTGCTTCCACTTTTGTCTATGTATAGTCAATTCTCGTCACTTAACACATAATGAAACTTTTCTATTGTTTGGTGTGCTTGTTACCTGTCTTTTCTCACCAGAACTCAGCTGTCTGAAAGCAGAAACTTGGTCTTTCCTTGTCAACAGTGTATCACCAGTGTCTAAAATATAGTGGTCATTTTAAAAAATTGCTGAGTAGGTGAGTCACAGATATTAGTATTTTAGAGTGCATAAGTCCACACAACATTTTGACTTCTCAAAAATAAATAGATTGTCTTGGTTATTAATTAACCAGCATGGGCTGAAATTGTGGAATTGCAAACCAAAGGATAGTATTTGTGGGTAGTGAAAGGTTGTTGTTGAATCACGCGAAGACACCGGGATTCTTGGCCCCCGGAGGAGAAGAATTCAATCCGGGGCCAGAGACAAGGCTTGATTGCTCAGAGCTTTTGTGTAACAAAGTTTTATTAAAGTATAAAAGATGCTGCCTGATAACTCTGAACAAATTTTGGCCTGGTTTTATTGATCACTTTGAGTGTTAAATTGGATTCGTAAAAACATTTCTTTGGTAATTCAGCTGAATCTTTAGTTTCCAGATTATTAACAGAGACTCTTAGATCAGTTTATTTAAATGAACTGCCCATTTAGGGGAATCTGAATTAGCTACCCACCCTATTTTCCCTTAATTTTAGTTTTGGTCTTAAACTAATTATGAGTTGATATTTTGTAAAATCACTCTAATCTTATGAAGTCTTTGTAATACGTATCTTCAAGAGCTATGAAGTCTTTGTAATACATATCTTCAAGAGTGCATTAATTTTGTTTCTAGTCTGTGGAGACTGATGAGATTATGAAAATAAATCAGGCTGTTATATAAATACATCTGGATGAAAAAAAATCAAGGATACATCTAAGCATTAGACTGAAACTTTTTTCATTTCAGTGTGTTGTTAGTAAAGTAGGAAGTGAGTCTAGAAAGTATATATTTAATTAGCATAACTTGGACAGCACAAGATCAATGCTTTTAACTTGTTTGCAGGAGTTTAAAAAGCTGGTTTCTGTTGCCAATAGTTGGTTGGAAGGGAAAATGGAGATACCACAAATAAAATTTTTGGGATGTGCAAAAAAAAAAAAAAAAGTATAAAAGAGATAGAGAAAGCTTCTAACATAGGCATCAGAAGGGGGCAGAAAGAGTACCTACTTGCTAGTGTTAACAATGAAGTTATATATTCTCCAGTGAATCCAAAGAATGTCTGGAGGTTGTAAAGACCTCATCAGACCTACTCCCATAATTTACATTTTAACAGAATTAGCCAGAAGGTTTAATCCAAAAACTGTCCTCAGGCAGGATACATCTTTGTAAAGACCAGGTCTACTCCCATAATTTACATTTTAAGATATCAAGATATCATTGGGAAGGCAATGGCACCCCACCCCAGTACTTTTGCCTGGAAAATCCCATGGACAGAGGAGCCTGGTAGGCTCCAGTCCATGGGGTCGCTAAGAGTCAGACAGGACTCAGCGACTTCACTTTCACTTTTCACTTTCATGCATCGGAGAAGGAAATGGCAACCCACTCCAGTGTTCTTGCCTGGAGAATCCCAGGGATGGGGGAGCCTGGTGAGCTTCCGTCTATGGGGTCGCACAGAGTCGGACATGACTGAAGCGACTTAACAGTAAGATATCAGAAGGTTTAATCCAGAGACTGTCCTTAATCCAGAGACTGTCCTCAGGCAGGATACATTATTGTTATATAATCCTAAGGAATGTAGAGAAAGAAAAAAAAAAAAGTTTGTCCTTTCTTCCTCCTTGAAAATTCCAGACCCCTCTCTCCTTGGGGACCCCTAGACTCCTTATCAACCTGCCTAGGAAATGACTCTCAATAGCAGGTAATATAAAAGGGAATGGTGACCATTTGACTATTCTTTTCTATTCTCTGGATACGTTCATTTGCAATTTATCTTTGAACACAGGGTATAGACTAATATGGTTGATCACACATCACCTAGTTCCACCTGTCATCCAGTGTTCCAAACCCTCTATTGTATCTTTGTTGAGCAGCCACAAGACTTCCAATTGAACACCTTCAGTAACAGGTAGCACACTCTCTCCCCAGGTTGCCCTTCCATTTTCAAGTAGCTTTTATCTTAGGGTTCTTCATACCTAAGTTTTGCTTCTCTTGGGTCACCATCATGGTTCCAAGCTCTGACTACTAGATCCTCAAAAAAAAAAAAAAAAAAAAATTGTCTCTTTTAATTAGATAGCACTTCAAATATTTTAAATAGCCTATGGACTTCCTTGGTAGCTCAGTGGTAAAGAATCCTCCTGCCAGTGCAGGATATATGGAATCAGTCCCTGGGTCAGGAAGATCCCTTGGAGAAGGAAATTGCAACCATTCCAGCATTCCTGCCTGGAAAATCCCGCGGACAGAGGAGCCTGGTGGGCTACAGTCCATGGAGTCACAAAAGAATGAGATAGAACTTAGCGACTAAACAACAGCAACTAGTTATACTAATTTTTCTCTTATAATCCTTAATATCATTACTTTCACATGTGCATCTTTTCAGCAACTACTTGAGTGTCCACCACATGCTAAGCAGAGCAGAGATGAGCAATAGTAATTTAAGAAAATATTACTTCTCACATGTCATTATATGACAACCCCCAAAACTAAAATTAACCTTTCAGGAAATACTTCTCAATTGAATAGATATTTAAATAGATACTTAGAGCTTCTACTTAATTCTAGTTACTAAGATGAAATGGTTTTCATAAAAAAGTATCAGATCAGATCAGTCGCTCAGTCGTGTCCGACTCTTTGCGACCCCATGAATCGCAGCATGACAGGCCTCTCTGTCCATCACCAACTTCCGGAGTTCACTCAAACTCATGTTCATTGAGGCAGTGATGCCATCCAGCCATCTCATCCTCTGTCGTCCCCTTCTCCTCTTGCTCCCAATCCCTCCCAGCATCAGAGTCTTCTCCAATGAGTCAACTCTTCGCATGAGGTGGCCAAAGTACTGGAGTTTCAGCTTAACATCATTCCTTCCAAATAAATCCCGGGGCTGATCTCCTTCAGAATGGACAGCTTGGATCTCCTTGCAGTCCAAAGGACTCTCAAGAGTCTTCTCCAACACCACAGTTCAAAAGCATCAATTCTTTGGCACTCAGCCTTCTTCACAGTCCAACTCTCACATCCATACATGACCACAGGAAAAACCATAGCTAGATACTTCCCTCTTGGCTTTTTTTGGGGGCCCGGTGCCCTGGTGGCCGGACCCCTTTTCGGGGGGGGCGGCCTTAACTAGATGAACCTTTGTTGGCAAAGTGATGTCTCTGCTTTTGAATATGCTATCTAGGTTGGTCATAACTTTCCTTCCAAGAAGTAAGCGTCTTTTAATTTCATGGCTGCAGTCACCATCTGCAGTGATTTTGGAGCCCAGAAAAGTAAAGTCTGACACTGTTTCCACTGTTTCCCCATCTATTTCCCATGAAGTGATGGGACCAGATGCTATGATCTTCGTTTTCTGAATGTTGAGCTTTAAGCCAACCTTTTAACTCTCCACTTTCACCTTCATCAAGAGGTTTTTTAGTTCCTCTCCACTTTCTGCCATAAGGGTGGTGTCATCTGCATATCTGAGGTTATTGATATTTCTCCCAGCAAACTTGATTCCAGCTTATGTTTCTTCCAGTCCAGCGTTTCTCATGATGTACACTGCATAGAAGTTAAATAAACAGGGTGACAATATACAGCCTTGACGTACTCCTTTTCCTATTTGGAACCAGTCTGTTGTTCCATGACCAGTTCTAACTGTTGCTTCCTGACCTGCATACAGATTTCTCAAGAGGCATATCAGGTGGTCTAGTATTCCCATCTCTTTCAGAATTTTCCACAGTTGATTGTGATCTACACAGTCAAAGGCTTTGGCATAGTCAATAAAGCAGAAATAGATGTTTTTCTGGAACTCTCTTGCTTTTTCCATGATCCAGCAGATGTTGGCAATTTGATCTCTTGTTCCTTTGCCTTTTCTAAAACCAGCTTGAACATCAGGAAGTTCACGGTTCACATATTGCTGAAGCCTGGCTTGGAGATAGCGTGTGAGATGAGTGCAGTTGTGTGGTAGAGGAAGTATAGAAGAACCTTAAAATTTTTTTACAAAGAGACTAAAGTGTTTAATCACACCAAAAATCAGAATATATAGATCACATCTTTCCATTTCCTGTCAAAATTCAATATAATTTTGAGTTGCTTCTCCAAAAAGTTCTGTCAAAAAAAAATCTTAGGTTTCCAAGAAAGACCATCTGGTATTTCATAAGTGTTATGTATTCTTTTTAAAGGTATAGACTTAACCTTCTGATTAAGAAGTTTAGTTCTTTGAATAAAAAACTAAACTCAAGGGCTTCCCTGGTGGTCCAGTGGTTGAGACTCTGCACTTTTAATGCAAGGATCATGGATTGATCCCTGATTGGATGCCACACAGTGCAGCCAAAATATTTTTTAATTAATAGAACTAAAATAAAAAATTATGCCAAATTTCAGTCAATTTTGACCACAATCATCCTTGTCAACTGAAAATACTTATCTAAATTTTCATAGTTCATCACTAAACTTCTCAAAACTTGACCCTAGCTGATTTTAAAATTGAATATTTATCAGAGTGCAAAGTTAATTTGATCACATATCCATTTGGGACTGCCTGCTCTTATGCTCAGCTGTTAGCCAATTAGACTTAACATATGCAAACACATGTCCCATTGTAATTGGAAAGAATTGGCTAGCAGTATGAGAATCTTAAAACTTATATTCAGTTCAGTTCAGTTCAATTGCTCAGTCATGTCCGACTCTTTGTGACCCCATGGACTGCAGCACGCCAGACCTCCCTGTCCATCACCAACTCCCAGAGTTTACCCAAACTTATACTCATATACCCAGTGGGAAATTATATTTTATCCTGTATACCACAGACTACTTTGAATCCCCAGATACTGAGCCTTGTATTACTCATACTCATCAGGTACTGTTGTCCCCTGTCTCTCCAGTGGGATTTCTCCCCTGATCATTGATGTCCATTTGTTTCCTCCCACATCCCATACACATTCTGCCCAATGTTTGATATATGTATGTAAATATATGTAAGTGTGTGTATATATATATGGGAATATATATATATATATAGGGATATATATAAAATCCCTAGTTATATGTGTATCCTTGTGAAATTTACAGTTTGGGTGTGTGCATAGTTTTTAATTTACATAGAGAATATTATGATGCATAGTGTGATATCTTGTTCAGTTTCTTGTTTACTAAACAAGATCTATCCCCATAGCTAAATGTATGTAAAGATTTCCCTGGTTCAGTTCTTTGGAAGGACTCACCAGACTCCACAGAGCTTGTACCTAAATATAAAATATACCAGCACAATCAAAGAGAGTGCAAGAGAGAATTAGAGGTCCAAGAGATATCCTATTTTCAAAGAGCAGGAAACTCAAGAGACACAGATTTGATTCCTGAGTTGGGAAGACCCCCTAGAGTAGAAAATGGCAACCTGCTCCAATAGTCTTGCCTGGGAAATCATACAGACAGAGTTGCCTGGCAGGCTACAGTCCATGGGGTCACAAAGTCAGACACAACTGAGTGAGTGACTGAGCATACATATTATTAAGTAAATACAAAGAAAAATTTCCCAGAGAAGCCATATTATATCCCTTTGGCAACATCAACCAGCCAGACTTATCAGACCCCAGATGACTAGTTGCAACTATTTTCTTTAAAAGGATTTACTTATTTATTTGGCTGTATTGAATCTTTGTTGCAGCAGACAGGATCTTCATTGCATCACGTGGAATCTTTCATTGCAGCACACAGATTCTCCAGTTGTGGCACATGGGCTTAGTTGCTCAGTGACATGTGGGATTTTCATTCCCCAACCAAGAACTGAACCCATGTACCCTGCATTGCAGTGTGGATTCTTAACCAGTGGACCACCAGGAATGCAATGATTCTTAAGAAAGGGGCCCTGTGAGCCCCCAACAGATCATAAATTCTGTCTCTTTTCCTGACCAAGTATAAAAGCCAAACCACCAGGTGGCCCTGAAATAAAGATAGAATTCCGCAATACAACTATTAATCAACTCTACCTCCACAATATATATTTCATTTATTTTTTCCAATTGCTTGATATTAAGAGTATTATCTATTTCTGCTTTATTGACTATGCCAAAGCCTTTGACTGTGTAGATCACAATAAACTGTGGAAAATTCTGAAAGAGATGGGAATACCAGACCACCTGATATGCCTCTTGAGAAATCTGTATGCAGGTCAGGAAGCAACAGTTAGAACTGGACATGGAACAACAGACTGGTTCCAAATAGGAAAAGGAGTTCGTCAAGGCTGTATATTGTCACCCTGTTTATTTAACTTATATGCAGAGTACATCATGAGAAATGCTGGACTGGAAGAAACACAAGTTGGAATTAAGATTGCTAGGAGAAATATCAATAACCTCAGATATGCAGATGACACCACCCTTATGGCAGAAAGTCAAGAGGAACTAAAAAGCCTCTTGATGAAAGTGAAAGAGGAGAGTGAAAAAGTTGGCTTAAAGCTCAACATTCAGAAAACGAAGATCATGGTATCTGGTCCCATCACTACATGGGAAATAGATGGGGAAACAGTGGAAACAGTGTCAGACTGTATTTTTCTGGGCTCCAAAATCACTGCAGATGGTGACTGCAGCCATGAAATTAAAAGACACTTACTCCTTGGAAGGAAAGTTATGATCAACCTAGATAGCATATTCAAAAGCAGAGACATCACTTTACCAACAAAGGTTCGCCTAGTCAAGGCTATGGTCTTTCCTGTGGTCATGTATGGATGTGAGACCTGGACTGTGAAGAAGGCTGAGCGCCGAAGAATTGATGCTTTTGAACTGTGGTGTTGGAGAAGACTCTTGAGAGTCCCTTGGACTGCAAGGAGATCCAACCAGTCCATTCAGAAGGAGATCAGCCCTGGAATTTCTTTGGAAGGAATGATGCTAAAGCTGAAACTCCAGTATTTTGGCCACCTCATAGGAAGAGTTGACTCATTGGAGAAGACTCTGATGCTGGGAGGGATTGGGGGCAGGAGGAGAAGGGGACGACAGAGGATGAGATGGCTGGATGGCATCACTGACTCGATGGACGTGAGTCTGAGTGACCTCCGGGAGCTGGTGATGGACAGGGAGGCCTGGCGTGCTGCGGTTCATGGGGTCGCAAAGAGTCGGACACGACTGAGCGACTGATCTGATCTGATCTAATCTGATGGTTTTCATCTTTAAGTATTTTTTAATCATTCCCTTGGAGATGGAGATCCAGGTTGCCTCCAGTTTCCAGCTACCAAAGCAACGTGGTGATGTACACATATTCCATAGACCTGTGTGGATTTCCCTGGGAATCTCAGGTGTAGAATTGCTGGGTCATTAGTAGGGCAATCATTTAACTTATCATCCACACCTAATGTTAAGACTGGAAGAGGGCATTATTAATAATACTGTTGAAACAACAGCGTGAACAAGAACTTGGCAAACAAGAGTATATAGTCTTCTGAATCATAGGTGTATGCATGCACTTATTACACAAATCTATTTTCCAGATAGCAACAAGATACATGTCTTCATCTTCCTTGTCAACACAGTATTTTCAAATTTCTAATCTTGCAATTTGAGACCTTCGGTGTTCTTTTCATCTGTATTTATCTGCACTTATGTATTAGCTATAGTCTTCTCTTTTATTTTCAAATTCACAGATTTTTCTCACTTTTAATACACATTGGATATCAGATTTAGAGTTGTATATTATTTTCCCTCAATTAGTCACTTACCCATTACCTTTGTCTTTGAACAGAAGTCCTTAATTTAAATGTAATGAATCAATTCGTTTTTTAGCTTTTAGTTGTACTGCATGTAATTTGTTTAAGAAGTATAACTCTATCCAAAGATATTCTTCTATATTTTATTCCATTGGCTATATGGTTTTGCCTTTCATAACTAAAATGTTAATTTATAATTAACATAAACTAATGGCCTAATTTTAGTTTTTCACTATATGGAAAGCTCAATTTTGATACAGAAGTTTTGACTTTGTTTCTAACCCTTATTCTCAATGAAGCAATCTTTATCTACCAAATACCCTTATATTTTCTCAGATAGTTAATAGCTTTCTCCACTTGGTCTCTGTTTTTAGCCTCTACACTAAAAGAAACTCTCCACACTCAGGTATTTAAAGGAACATGTTGGCAGCAGGACCCTGCTGTCACAGAGTATAGGTTTCCTGCAGTTCAGGAGTTGCAGCCTGCCAATTTTTGTTTAGCACCTGTGCCTCCAGTATAACTTGAAGAGGGACACATGCCATCTTAACACATGGGTATCAGAAAGGAGCCAAACAATTATTCATTTGGGTGAAGACCAATTCTCAGCTTTTTTCTTTCTGTAATACCCATTTTTTTTTTAAACCTAGCTCTTATTTTTAAATGGGAAAAAGTGTTATACACACAAATCCAGAAATTGAAGTTGAAGATTTGCCTTCTTTCAGATTATTTGGATAGTTTTTGTCATCTATCTTATCTTGGCTTATAAGACAAAATTCTCTGTTATTGCTT
This sequence comes from Tragelaphus eurycerus, assembly GCA_935064755.1. Taxonomy (NCBI): domain Eukaryota; kingdom Metazoa; phylum Chordata; class Mammalia; order Artiodactyla; family Bovidae; genus Tragelaphus; species Tragelaphus eurycerus. The sequence continues at coordinate 11,862,782 of CAKXYN010000012.1, forward strand.
TAGTATTTTTAGAATACACTCTTAACTTCTCATTGTCTAAATTCAAGTAATGTTATAACACTTTACTTATAGTGGGAGACATTGTAATAGTTGACTTCTGTTCCCCCAACCCCAAACTTTATGCTGTTGTTGTTAAGCATTTCACTTCTCCATATCCTATAAACCTTACAATCTGTTGTTTTTATTTTTGCTTTAAATAGTAAATTTTATTTTATAGAGACTAAAAATAATAGAAAATTATTCTTGATATACCAGCATGTACCTAGGTATAAATTCAGATTTTCATCTGAGATCATGTTCTTTCTGCTGTAGGACTTCGTTTAATATAACTTGTGTAAAAACATGCTTATTCTGAAGATTTTAGCTTGTATATGTCTGAGAGAGTTTTTATTTTATCTTTATATTTATTTGAAAGACATTTTCCTTGGGTATAGAATTCTGATTTTAATATGTTAATGATGTTTTCTTACTGTTTTTTTTGGCTTCGACTGCTTCTGATAATAAATCTGTGCTGTGCTTAGTCACTCAGTCATGTCCAACTCTTTGATACCCCATGAACTGTAGCTGGCCAGGCTCCTCTGTCCATAGGGATTCTCCAGGCAAGATTACTAGAGTGGGTCGCCATGCTCTTCTTCAGGGGGGATCTTCCCAACCCAGGGATCGAACTGAGGTCTCCCACAATTGCAAGTGGGTTATTTACCATCTGAACCACCAGGGAAGTGATAAGAAATCTGTATTCTAGTCTAATCTTTACTGTCAGTAAATCATATTCCTTTTTTCTTTGACTACTTTTAAGATATTCTCACTTTGTTTTTAAGCAATTTCATCCTGATATCCCTTGATGTAGTTTGCTTCAATTTTCTTGTGCTTATAGCACAAGACTACTTGGTTCTGTATATTTACAGCTTTCATCAAATTTAAAAGTTCACAAGCATATTTTTCCAAATACTTTTTCTATCTACCTCTCCTTTTAGGATTCCTATTACTTGTAAGTTAGGTGGCTTGAAATTTTCCGAGAGCTATCTGATGTCCTACCTTTTTCTTTTCTCTTTGTGCTCCATATTGGATAGTTTCTATTGCTTTATCTTCAGTTTCACTAATTTGTATTCTGCAGTATCTAATCTGTAGCTAATTCCATTTAGTGCATTTTTATCTCAGAAGTTGTAATTTTATATCTAAAATTGAAATATGAGTCTTTAAAAAATATCTTCCATATTTCTATCATGATCCATTCTTCCTCTCCTTTCCTAAACATATGGAACAGCTTATTTTCTTGCTTCCTTGAATGCTTGGTTATTTTCTGCTGGTTACCATGTATTAGAATTTTTACTTTGTTGAGTCTAATGTTTTTGTATATCTATGAATGTTTTTGACTCAATATGATGCAATATTACAGTTAACTCTGTAGTCTGTCATAAATGTTTATCCTCAGTTTAACCATGAGAAATCCAAATAAAGAATTTGAGATATTTTGTGAAATAAGTTACAATATTATCTTTAAAAAATTCAATTTTGTGAAAATCAATATATAAAGAACCCCAAAAGTCAGTGCTGTTCTTTTGTAGAAAGAAGACTGAGTCATTACAGCTAATAGCAATGCATGAATATTGATTGTGTCTGAAAAGTAACCAGTTTCAAAAACATTTAGTACACAATCGAAAAATATTATATTTGAGACCCATATTATATGAAATGCCATTCTTTTCTCTTCTTAAGGTATGATAATGCCATTGTGGTCATGCAGGAAAATGCTACCTTTCTTAAGATATTTATTCTGAAATATTTAGCTAAGAAGTGTGATATCTGAAATATATTTTCATATAGTCAAGCAGAGAGAAAGACAGTGAGAGTAAGAAAGAATGAAAGGGAACAAGTGAAAGAGAGAAGACAAATGTGACAAAATCCTAACTATCAATAAAACTAGATAAAGAGAATGGAGATGTTCTTTTTAATAATGCCTCTGTCTATCAATTTGAGAATTTTTCAAATAAAAAGTTGACAAGTAGGGACAAAACCAGGACCAAATGGTTTTAGAACAATATTTCATTGAATCTTTAATAATTTTGGGGTGAGAAATTATTTTGAGAAATAAAAATATCCATACTAATTTCATAATGTGAGTATAACCTTGAAACTAAATCAGATCATAATAGTTTGAAAAGTGCAAATTTTAGTATACTTCTATAAACATGAAAACAGAAATAAAATGTGATAAAATAGCAAATTATAACTGGCAGATTAATAACAATATGTTATGTTCAAGTAGGATTTATCCTAAAAATACAATAATATGTTAATAGGTTAAAGAAAAATCATGCAATCATCAAATAGATCCCAAAATAATCTACAACATAGGACTAAACAGCTGATGAAATGAATAAACTGTATCTGCATGCATCTTCATAAAAATGTCTTTGAAAACATGATGCTCAATGTACCAGTAGATTGCATTTGATGCCACAAGTATAAAATTTAAAAAATGAATAAAAATAGTATATAAAGTTTGTGGCTACATATATTCAAGGTAGTGCTTCCTAGTTTGCTCAGTGGGTAAAGAATCGACCTGCAATACAGGAGATGCAGGAGTCACAGGTTAGATCCCTGGATCGAGGATATCTCCTGGAGGAGAGTATGGCAATCCACTCCAGTGTTCTTGCCTGGAGAATCCCATGGACAAAGGAGCCTAGTGGGCTACAGTCCATAGGGTTGCAAAGAGTCAGAGTCAAGACTGAAGCAACTGAACATGCACACACAAACATATTCAAAGTAAAAGAACAAAAACTTGAATGTTTAGAGTAAATCTTTTTATGATATTCAAATGGCTTGTACTCCTAAGATGAATACCAAAATCTTTACTACAGATTCTAAGACTTTCAGTTCAGTTCAGTTCAGTTCAGTCGCTCAGTCATGTCTGACTCTTTGCGACCCCTTGAATCGCAGCACGCCAGGCTTCCCTGTCCATCACCAACTCCCGGAGTTCACTCAGACTCACGTCCATCGAGTCAGAGATGCCATCCAGCCATCTCATCCTCTGTCGTCCCCTTCTCCTCCTGCCCCCAATCCCTCCCAGCATCAGAGTCTTTTCCAATGAGTCAACTCTTCGCATGAGGTGGCCAAAGTACTGGAGTTTCAGCTTGAGCATCATTCCTTCCAAAGAAATCCCAGGGCTGATCTCCTTCAGAATGGACTGATTGGATCTCCTTGCAGTCCAAGGGACTCTCAAGAGTCTTCTCCAACACCACAGTTCAAAAGCATCAATTCTTCGGTGCTCAGCCTTCTTCACAGTCCAACTCTCACATCCATACATGACCACAGGAAAAACCATAGCCTTGACTAGACGAACCTTTGTTGGCAAAGTGATGGCTCTGCTTTTGAATATGCTATCTAGGTTGGTCATAACTTTCCTTCCAAGGAGTAAGCGTCTTTTAATTTCATGGCTGCAGTCACCATCTGCAGTGATTTTGGAGCCCCCAAAAATAAAGTCTGACACTGTTACCACTGTTTCCCCATCTATTTCCCATGAAGTGATGGGACCAGATACCATGATCTTCGTTTTCTGAATGTTGAGCTTTAAGCCAACTTTTTCACTCTCCTCTTTCACTTTCATCAAGAGGCTTTTGAGTTCCTCTTCACTTTCTGCCATAAGGGTGGTGTCATCTGCATATCTGAGGTTATTGATATTTCTCCCAGCAATCTTGATTCCAGCTTGTGCTTCTTCCAGCCCAGCGATTCTCATAATGTACTCTGCATAGAAGTTAAATAAGCAGGGTGACAATATACAGCCTTGACGTATTCCTTTTCCTATTTGGAACCAGTCTGTTGTTCCATGTCCAGTTCTAACAGCTGCTTCCTGACCTGCATACAGATTTCTCAAGAGGCAGGTCAGGTGGTCTGGTATTCCCATCTCTTTCAGAATTTTCCACAGTTTATTGTGATCCACACAGTCAAAGGCTTTGGCATAGTCAATAAAGCAGAAGTAGATGCTTTTCTAGAACTCTCTTGCTTTTTCCATGATCCAGCAGATGTTGGCAATTTGATCTCTGGTTCTTCTGCCTTTTCTAAAACCAGCTTGAACATCAGGAAGTTCACAGTTCACATACTGCTGAAGCCTGGCTTGGAGAATTTTGAGCATTACTTTACTAGCTTGTGAGATGACTAAGACTTTACATGGTCTGATATCAGCCAACATTTCTAGAATTGTCAGATATTACGCTCTCCCATCTCTGTGTGTTCCAACCTTGCCTGATTTCATTCACATACTTGAATGTATCATACTACAGCTCACTGAGGGGGCTTTGCTTATATCATTTCCTCTGTATGAAACTGTCTAGCCTTATTGCTTCTGCATAATTTCTATTTCAACTCTCATTTCATTTCTCACTTATTCAGGAGACACAAGGTCATATTCCCCCATTTTATTCTTGTAATGTTCCATAACATTCCTTCCCTCTGGGGTTCTATATCGGTTATTATTTCTCATTTATTGATGAGGTTGGATGATTAGTATCTGTCTTCCCATTAGGTTTGTACTCTACCACCACCCTCACTAAAATTAGAGACCACATCTGCTTGCTAACCAGTGTATCTGCAGCACCTAGAACAGTTCTTACACATTAAAGGTGCTTTCCAAATATTTATTAAGTTAGTGAATGAAATGGCAAAGTTCATTTCTTTCGTAGGATTCATTTATTTTAATTGTAATCCCTTTGAAATGATTTTCTTTTTTTCATATTTTCTCAGTGGTTTTATTTTTTTTTTTTTTTTAATTTAATTTAATTTAATTTTTTTAACTTTACAATATTGTATTGGTTTTGCCATATATGGATGATTTTGGAGAATGGCATTGAAACATGTATAATATCATATATGAAACGAGTCACCAGTCCAGGTTCGATGCACGATACTGGATGCTTGGGGCTGGTGCACTGGGACGACCCAGAAGGATGGTATAGGGAGGGAGCAGGGAGGAGGGTTCAGGATGGGGAACACATGTATACCTGTGGTGGATTCATTTTGAAATGATTTTCTTTCTGTGGATTATTCCATGTTCTCATTTATCTTTCCCAGGATATGGTCTGAGTGTCTCTCCCTGGATGAGATGGAATAGATACTATGATTAATAACACCATCTAGAACCATGGAGATTGAATGGAACATTTCCTAGACAAATGGAAAGGATGTGATAATCTTGCCTATATCTCTATAGATATATAGATATTTATGTGAAATTGCATAATGGAGTTAATAAATTAAGCTGTATTAGGAATTAGGATATATAACAGAAAAGATATTCTGCAACAAAAATTAGAATTGAAGTATGTTTTTCTTCATGTCTACAGTATGAATATATAATCATCACTCTTAAAGAAAGAATAAAAATGTCTTCAAAAAGTTAAGTGAATAAGATGATCCACAAAAGATTAATTTTTAAAGTATGATTTTAGCAGCTATTTAATGGATGGAGACTAAAAAGAAAATGGCAGCTCTTTTCAGCATTTTCATCTTTCCAATCTAACAACTATTTATTGAGCATATGTATGTATAAAACATGGAAATTGTGTGAAGTGTGTGATAAATAAGTAAGGAACTCTGTCATCAGAGAGCTTTCCATGTGGAGAAAGGAGATTTGCTGACATAGCTACAGTGCAAGCAGAGGCCAAGAACTTTTTAAAGGCAGGGATTTTGTACATCTTAATCTGTATAATAGTCCTTCAGAGGAAGATACACATTAGCATTCCAGTATGTGCAAGTGAATAAATTAAGGAAAAGAGGAGTTGAGAAATTTCCCTGTGGTTGCACAAGGATAGGGCCAGAATGAAAATCCATATTTGTATGACTCCTAAGCCCTGGTTTGGTGCACCGCAGGCCAAGTATATAAAAGTTTGGGTGAACCTAGTCAACCTGGAAAAGTATACATCCTTCTCCTCTAAGTCGGTATTTGCTCAAATGTGATGGTGTGCTGGGAAAGGTCAGCATAAAGTCAAACTAGCTTGGGACATTATGCGTGTCATATACTTAAAGAACTTTGAGAAAATTTTTAGCAAAGAAACAGGTTTTTCATTGCTTAAGGCAGCACTTCCTGAAAGGTACTTACACAGGGAATTTTTCAAATGTATCATATCTTGGGAAACTGTTCCAGGCAAGAAGGAGAAATAGAGTCTTCTCTTTTTGGTGGTGTTTCTTTTTCTAATGTAGAACTAGGTTTTGGAAAGACACTTTTATAGAGCTCCATGCCCTTTCTCACCCCCTACTTCTGCTCTTTGCCTGAAACAACCATGCCCTTTTTGTGATACATGATGCATTCTCATTTATACAGTAGTTCAAATGTCACATCATCTGTGAAGTCTTCTGTTAACCCACATACATACACATGTACATGCACACATAGCATAAGCACTAAAAGTTTTAAAGTAATAGAATACTATTAAAGACTTCTAACTTTCGTGAGCATTTACTATGTTAAGACTTGGCTCAGCACATCACAAATTTAATGTAATGCTCACAATTATTGCTCATTGCCCCTTTCATTTCCCTGTATCTCACATATCATTTCTCTGATCCCCTGGTCTTCCATACGTCACTGACAACTCCTTCATGATCTACTTTGCTGGTTCTTTTAATTTCTATAGAGTCTAAATGCTGGTCTACCCTAGCCTTTTGGAGTCACACCAGTGGTAATTTCATCACATTTCATATTGAGTATCATGTCTAAGAGCACGGACATTTTGGCTACATGATCTGACTTTGAATTGCAGCTCGACTACTTTCTTAGATGTACAACCTTGAGCCAATATTCTATCCTTTCTCACCTCAGGTAGTTCATCTGTAAAAACTGGGATCTCAACAATGACTATGCCATAGAATTGTTGGAGCATTAAATGAATTAATATCTGCAAAAGTGCTTAGAATAATTCCTGCCACTATATGTGTTTATTGTTATTATTAGCTGTACTCTAGTGACTCATCAACTGTGTCTAGTGTGCAATTCTGCTATGAATCTGTTACTCGTGTGATCCAACTACCTACACAGTGTCTGCAATTGGAAGTCTAATATACACCTCAAGTTCATTATGTATAAAATAGGAAATTTTGTCACCCTTAAGCCAGGGTGAACTTAGTAAATGGCAACTACATCCCGTGGCACGACTAAAAGACTTGTAGGCCTCTTTGACTTTTCTCTTTCTCTTAAATCATCCATCCAACCATCAAATCTAGATTTCTCTGCCTTCAAGTTATCTAGACTCTTAGCACTTCTTATTCTTACATCTTACCCATCCTAACCCTCATCCATTCTTCCAGGATCTCTCACCTGAAGCTAAGTACTGCTACTGCTAAGTCGCCTCAGTCGTGTCCGACTGTGTGCGATCCCATAGACAGCAGCCTACCAGGCTCCGTCCCCGGGATTCTCCAGGCAAGAATACTGGAGTGGGTTGCCATTTCCTTCTCCAATGCATGAAAGTGAAAAGTAAAAGTGAAGTCGCTCAGTCGTGTCCGACTCCTAGTGACCCCATGGACTGGAGCCTACCAGGCTACTCCATCCATGGGATCTTCCAGGCAAGAGTACTGGGGTGGGGTGCCATTGCCCTCCCCGGAAGCTAAATACTAGCTTCCTAATTTATCTCTCAGTTTCTGCCTTTGCTTTCTTGTGGGCCATATTTAAAATAGAAGCTTGTTGTTGTTGTTCAGCTGTTATGTTGTGTCTGACTCTTAACGGCCCCATGGACTACTGAATGCCAGGCTTCCCTATCTTCACTATCTCCCAGAGTTTGTTCAAACTCATGTCCATTGAGTTTGTGATGCCATCCAACCATCTCATCCTCTGCCATCCCCTTCTCCTCCTGCCCTTAATCTTTCCCAGAATCAGGGTCTTTTCCAGTGGTTATTTTATTTTAAAATATATCAATCAGATTATATCACTCCTTTGATCATAAACTTTGGTGACTTCCTACCTTATTGATTAAAAACTGGAGTCTTTGCAAAGTCTTATAACAATTTTCCTAATCTGCTGTACCCGTGGTCTGAATCTCTCTAATCTAATGTACAATCTTCACTTCTCCTGCCCCTACCCAGGTCCTCCAGCAACTCAGGAGTGTTCTTCTTTCAGGTTGTTTACACTTGCTATTCCTTCTACATGGAATATTCTTTTCTCAGGCATCTACATGGCTCTCCCCATCACCCCTTCAGTTATTTTCTCAAAGTCCACCTTCCCACAGCATTTTTTGACTACCTTATTGAACATTGCAACTCCACTCTACCTCAGATGTCTTCATTTTTCTCTGTAGAATTTATGACAATCTGGCATACCATAGCTTTTTTTCCTTTATTTATTGTTCAACTTCCCCCTCTAGTTTATATACTCAGTGAAGAGTTGAGTTTTTATTTCATTTGTTCACTGCATATCCTCAGTATATAGCAGAGTATATGGCACATAATTGGCATTTGAGAAATAGTTATAGAATAAGTGACTCCCCCACACATAATGGATGAAGAAAGCATAACTCATACAAATAAGTAATTTGCTCAGAGCATCCAAAATTTGCCTAAGGCATCCAAGGTCGAACTACAGAATTAGAAGATGCAGGTCAGCATCTAGGGTGCACATGCTTAACTAATATGTAATTTACATAGAATATTTTTTGAGTGGCTGTACATACTCCTTTTCCTCACTAGAAGTTGGCTTCTTTGAGATAAGCAACAGTTCTAGTCATCTTTATGGCCAAGTACCTAATACAGTATTGTAATCATAGAAATAGCAGTGTGTTGGAACAGATTTCCCCAGCTTGAGAGTCCCCATTCTATGCCTCTCTTCTAACTCTGCTTTCAGTCATGTGCATTGTTTTGCTGTTTTGCTGCTCAGTCGGATCTGACTCTTTGCAACCCCATGGACTACAGCCTGCCAGGCATCTCTCTCATTGGGATTTATTTTCTAAACAAGAATACTAGAGTGGGTTGCCATTTCCTTCTCTGGGGGATCTTCCTGACCCAGGGATCAAACCTGTGTCTCATGCATTGACAGGCAGATTCTTTACTACTGAGCCACCAGGGAAACATAGCTTAGAATTGGTTTTGTAGAGATATTTACACCATTGTAGAGGTTGTAGAGGTATTTACACTCCAACTCAAGGCTTTTTCTCCAGAGAGCTGGTTGTTAAATATGTATCTTAATAAATGCGTCAGAGATCAGATCAGTCGCTCAGTCGTGTCCGACTCTTTGCGACCCCAGGAATCGCAGCACGCCAGGCCTCCCTGTCCATCACCAACTCCAGGAGGTCACACAGTTACATAAAAGATACTTTAAAAAAATTTTGGGACATGAATGAATATATTGGTGAATGAAATGTATAGGGTAGAGGTTATATGCCAAGACATTTCCAGAGAATGTGAAAAGAAGGTAGAGAGGTTGGTGAACAATAGCTTTCAATGAACATAACAAAACAAACACATTAAAAAATAAAGTCTTTGCTCTAGAACAAAGTTAAACTTACTACTTTATGAGAGAATTTTATGTAAAGAATCCTTTAAAGGGAATATCCAGAAATTGCCCAAAATAAAAATTTCCAATGAGAGGGAAGCCAAGGAAATCAGGCAGAGTTCTGCTTCTTTTCAGGATAAAAAATTTAGATTCATGTTTCTTTCCAAAAATAGTAGCCCACACAATGTATTCTCATTTTGCATTTTATTATGCCTGTGAATATATCTGACTTTTCCATTAGACAAGTGCTTCCTAAACATTATTAAACCATCATTTCATTTAAGAGAACCACCTCCATATAAAAATCCAAAGATGTATAAAATTGTGCATACAATTTCCAGAGGAGCATGCCTTCTAAGTACCCTCCATAAGCCTCCAGTTGAAGAACAGGAATACTGTGCTAGAATGAGAGAACCCCAGGGGTTGACTCTGTCTGATTCATTTCCTATTTCCAGTAAGTGTCTGGCACACTGACACTTTAAAAAAGAAAACAAAGGGGAGAAATGAAGCCTTATAGATTGAGTAAATGGGTGTAATGAACAATTAGTCAATTTAGATGCCAATTACTGCCCCATAGATCCTTTTTCAAACATTTCCCATTTTGTAAACTATCTAAAGTATGATTTCCAAAGCCTGCAATTTTCAAATCATCCTCCTCTTATGACTTCTCCACTTTTCACCATTCATAATACCAAATGCAGTGTTCTTGCTTGGTAATAGAGAGGATCAAGCTGTTTGCCTTTTTACCCTGAAATGCATAGTTTTTCCAGTTCAAGATTCCATTAACTTTCTAGGCAACTTTATTATCACCCATGATCCACAGTGTGTTTTCATTTAGCTAAAACACGGCATCTCTTTTATCTGAAAGACTATTAAGCTGGGAATTCCATTCCACTGTTCCTCGGTAGAAATTTAAACCTAACTCTACATTTTTACTATTTAATTCCATTCTCAGTTTCAACCCACTTTCTACTTTCTTTGTAAATTACACAGCATACTAGCTTGAGCTCTCCATTTAGAGTCATCCCTAAATGTATTGCTTCCCTTGTAGCTCAGTTGGTAAAGAATCTGCCAGCAGTGCAGGAGACCTGGGTTTGATCCCTGGTTGGGAAGATCCCCTGGAGAAGGAAATGGCAACCCACTCCAATATCATTGCTTGGAAAATCTCATGGACAGAGGACCCTGGTGAGCTGCAGTCCATGGGATCACAAAGAGTTGGGCAATACTGAGGGGCTAACACTTACTAAATGTATTGAATCTGCCTTAAATAATATCATGGAATCAAATACTTGATTAAAAATGAAACAAAGGAAGGTCTGATAAAGTAATCCAGAGGTCTCCTGCAGTTAGATATTGATCCATTAATTAATTAATAATGCTGAAGAAGTTGAAATGAATGGTTCTATGAAGACCTGTGAGACCTTCTAGAACAAACACCCAAAAAAGATGTCCTTTTCATCATAGGGAACTCGAATGCAAAAATAGAAAATCAAGAAATACCTGGAGTAGTGGGCAAATTTGGCCTTGGAGTACAGAATGAAACAGGGCAAAGGATAATAGAGTTTTGTCAAGAGAACGCACTGGTCATAGCAAACACCCTCTTCCAACAACACAAGAGAAGACTCTACACATGGACATCACCAGATGGTCAATACTGAAATCAGATTGGTTATATTCTTTGCAGCCAAAGATGGAGAAGCTCTATACAATGAGCAAAAACAAGACCAGGAGCTGACTGTGGCTCAGACCATGAACTCCTTATTGCCAAATTCAGACTTAAATTGAAGAAAGTAGGTAAAACCACTAGACCATTCAGGTAATCCAAATTGAATGCCTTATGATTATACAGTGAAAGTGAGAAATAGATATAAGGGACTAGATCTGATAGAGTGCCTGATGAACTATGGATGGAGGTTCGTGACATTGCACAGGACACAGGGATCAAGACCATCCCCAAGTAAATGAAATACAAAAAAGGAAAAGGCTGTATGAGGATGTCTTACAAATAGTTGTGAAAAGAAGAGAAGTGAAAAGCAAAGGAGAAGAGGAAACCTATTTGAATGCAAAGTTCCAAAGAATAGCAAGGAGAGAGAAGAAAGCCTTCCTCAGAGATCAATGCAAAGAAATAGAGGAAAACAATAGAATGGGAAAGACTAGAGATCTCTTCTCTCCAGTACTCTTGCCTGGAAAATCCCATGGGCGGAGGAGCCTGGTAGGCTGCAGTCCATGGGGTCACCAAGAGTTGGACACGACTAGGCGACTTCACTTTCACTTTTTACTTTCATGCATTGAAGAAGGAAATGGCAACCCACTCCAGTGTTCTTGCCTGGAGAATCCCAGGGATGGGGAAGCCTGGTAGGCTACCATCTATGGGGTCACACAGAGTCAGACACGACTGAAGTGACTTAGCATAGCATAGCATAGAGATCTCTTCAAGAAAACTAGAGATACTAAGGGAATATTTCATTTAAAGATGGGCTCAATAAGGACAGAAATGTTATGGACCTAACAGAAGCAGAAGATATTAAGAAGAGGTGGCAAGAATACACAGAAGAACTGTACAAAAAAGATCTTCACAACCCAGATAATCACAATGGTGTGATCACTCACCTAGAGCCAAACATCCTGGAATGTGAAGTCAAGTGGGCCTTAGAAAGCATCACTACGAACAAAGCTAGGGGAGGTGATGGAATTCCAGTGGAGCTATCTCAAATCCTAAAAGATGATGCTGTGAAAGTGTTACACTCAGTATGCTAGCAAATTTGGAAAACTCAGCAGTGGCCACAGGACTGGAAAAGGTCAGTTTTCATTCCAATTTCAAAGGCAATGCCTAAGAATGCTCAAACTACTGCATAATTGCACTCATCTCACATGCTAGTAAAGTAACGCTCAAAATTCTTCAAGCCAGACTTCACCAATACGTGAAGCATGAATTTCCAGATGTTCAAGATGGTTTTAGAAAAGGCAGAGGAACCAGAGATCAACTTGTCAACATCTGCTGGATCATTGAAAAAGCAAGACAGTTATAGAAAAACAACAACAACAACATGTATTTCTGCTTTATTGACTATGCCAAAGCCTTTGACTGTGTGGATCACAATAAACTTTGGAAAATTCTGAAAGAGATGGGAATACCAGACTGCCTGACCTGCCTCTTGAGAAACCTATATGCAGTTCAGGAAGCAACAGTTAGAGCTGGACATGGAACAACAAATTGGTTCCAAATAGGGAAAGGAGTACATCAAGGCTGTATATTGTCACCCTGTTTATTTAACTTATATGCGGGATACATCATGAGAAACGCTGGGCTGGATGAAACACAAGCTGGAATCAAGATTGCTGGGAGAAATATCAATAACCTCAGATATGCAGATGACACCACCCTTATGGCAGAAAGCGAAGAGGAACTAAAAAGCCTCTTGATGAAAGTGAAAGAGGAGAGTGAAAAAGTTGGCTTAAAGCTCAATGTTTAAAAAACCAAGATCATGGCATCTGGTCTGATCACTTCAATGCAAATAGATGTGTAATCAGTGGCTGACTTTATTTTTCTGGGCTCCAAAATCACTGCAGATGATGACTGAAGCCATGAAATTAAAAGACACTTACTCTTTGGAAGGAAAGTTATGACCAACCTGGACAGCATATTAAAAAGCAGAGATATTACTTTACCAATAATGGTCCATCTCATCAAGGTTATGGTTTTTCCACTAGTCATGTATGGATGTGAAAGTTGGACTATAAAAAATGCTGAGTGCTGAAGAATTGATGCTTTTGAACTGTGGTGGTGGAGAAAACTCTTGAGAGTCCCTTGGACTGCAAGGAGATCCAACCAGTCCATCCTAAAGGAGATCAGTCCCGAGTGTTCATTGGAAGGACTAATGCTGAAGCTGAAACTCCAATACTTTGGCCACCTGATGCAAAGAGCTGACTCATTTGAAAAGACCTTGATGCTGGGAAAGATTGAAATCAGGAGGAAAAGGGAAAAACAGAGGATGAGATGGTTTGATAGCATCACCGAGTCAATGGAGATGAGTTGAGTAGACTCTGGGAGTTGGTGATGGACAGAAAGGCCTGACCTGCTGTTGTCCATGGGATCGGGAAGAGTCGGACACGACTGAGCAACTGAAATGAACTAAACTGATGCAAAGCACTGACTCCCTTGGAAAAGACCCTGATGCTGAGAAAGATTGAAGGTGCGAGGAGAAGGGGACGACAGAAGATGACACAGTTGCATAGCATCACTGACTCAATGGACATGAGTTTGACTGAACTCCGGCAGTTGGTAATGGACAGGGAGGCCTAGCATGCTGCAGTCCATGGGCTCGCCAAGTTTCAGACACGACTGAATAACTGAACTGAACTGAACTGAACTTATTCATTAGGAAAGGTTTATCACCTAAAGATTCAACAAACTGTCTGGTAATATTATCCACATATATTCATCTTGACCACAACAGTATCTTAGGAATTATTTCCAATGCTTTGTTGAAAGCCAGATGATTCAGATGAGGCAGCGTGTCCTCTGTGAAACTTTTCCCTGAGATTCAGATGTATAAACCTTTTTGTTCCCATGAAGCTGTGTGAATCCTTGTCATAGTCCTTACCACAACATACTAAAGTTCCTTTTTTATCTATCTCCCTAAATATTGTGAGGTCTTCAGGGAATAAGTCCATGTTTTCTTTATCTTCATATTCCCAGGATCTTGTACACAATTGTTATTCAATAAATATTTGTCACACTGATGAGAAATAATGGATTCTCATATGCTACTGTAATATGTAGAGACCTATATAACATGTGCAGTTTTCTTTGGACTTATTCTGGGATTTAAATCACTAAAAATAACTCACAGCATTTGTGGTAATAAACAAACCAGTTCATCTCTTTGTGTGCCTCATTTAAAACATTATAACTATTTTAAATTCATGCACATATGGAATGTGTGACTTGGTTTTATTACAAAAAGATAATTTCATCCTTTCAAGCTAAAATTATCCATGCTATCATTGTTATTCTCCTTTTTGTTCTTTTATACTATACCTTTTGTATTTTTTTAAGTGTCAGAAACAGTGTCTTATTAACACTCTTCAGAGAACAGTTGCCAATGTTTCCATTCATAGACCTCCTAATGTCCTGGAGTGCCTCCTTCAACATCATATGAAAATGATAAAATGCAGCAAAATCATAATATACTGAATATTTATGCAATCTGGTATAGTGTATACAATTTACACTGAATTCTGTTCCTTGCCTAATACTAATAAACTTTTTCATGTATTTGGAGAATAAAATGCCATTATCTTATGTGGCCTTTTGATGGCCAGAAATATATCCATTTTTTTCATCAAAGCCAAGTTGTAAGGAGATACTGATGAAATATCCAGTGTTCCTGCACACAGCTTGAGTAATTAATATCTATTATAGACTGAAAAACTGAATAGAAGAAGAGCAAAGTGACCTTGTACCTGATGTGCTATCTTTATTAATTGAACTGTAAGCTAGCCCTTGAGATTTTTATGCAGTCTGCAATAGAAAGGTCAATGAAATACCAATAAATCTTCTTATATTTGTAGTCCATTCTTCAAATGCAGAAGTTGGGAGAATGTTGATTCCGTGGCTTTGTAACCCAATATTAAAGGGGTAAAAGTGATTTTCTTTTAACCATCTTATATTTACATAAAAAGGAACATTTCCAAGGAAAATCAGAGGAATGTTTTAGTAGCATTGGGTACATTAGAGGTTGAGCATATTTTATGTTTTTTTAACATGTTCATGTCTGGAAAGAAGTTACTAGTTCGAATTGGAAACTAATACATATAAATATTGAACAAAAACTATGTTTAAGGTACTTTTATAGGTTCCAAGAATACATAATAAATAATTTAGTCAATTACCTAAAAAATTAAGATTCTAATGGGAAAGTAGCATATTGAGAACTCACTTATAGGGTAAACTAAGGGAAATACTTTTGTATCAATATGAAATAATACTGTGGTAGCACAGAGGATTCAACAATACTTCCTTTCTTTCTCTCTGCTCTCAATTTTCATTTCCCAAGTGAACAGAATTCTTAATCCTTCTTGTTATTCATGGAGTCATCACTACAGCATTGTCCCGACTACCTGCCATAGCCAAATATGAATTAAATCCATGAGGAATATGTTAGTTCCATAAGGCTGCCATGACAAGTTACTGCAAACTTGGTGGCTTAAAACAAATGTATTCTTTCAAAATTCTGGAAGTTAGAAGTCCAAAATCAAAGTGTTACCAGCTTCTCTCCAAAATCTCCAGGAAGAATCAATCCTTGCTTTTTCTAGCTTCCAGTTGTTGTTGTTCAGATGCCAAGTCATGTCCAACTCTTTGCAACCCCGTGGACTGTAGAATGCCAGGCTTCCCTGTCTCTCACCATCTCCCAGAGTTTGCCCAAGTTCATGTGAATTGAATCAGTAATACCATCCAACCATCTCATCCTCTGTCACCCTCTTCTTCTGACTTCAATCTTTCCCAGCACCAGAGTCAGCTGTTTGCATCAAGTGGGCAAAGTATTGAAGCTTCAGCTTTAGCAAGCATCAGTCTTCCAAAGAATATTCAGGGTTGATTTCCTTTAGGATTGACTAGATTGATCTCCTTGCTATCCAGGGGACTCTCTTAAGGGTCTTCCCCAGCACCACATTCAAAAGCATCAATCCTTCAGTGCTCTGCCTTCTTTACTGCCCAGCTCTCACATCCATACATGAGTGCTAGAAAGACCATAACCTTGACTATACTGACCTTTGTCCGCAAATTGATGTCTTTGCTTTTTAACATGCTATCTAGGTTTGTCATAGCTATCCTGCCAAGAAGCAATTGTCATCTAATTCCATGGCTGGAATCACCATCTGCAGTGATTTTAGAGCCCAGGAAGAGGAAATCTGTCACTGCTTCCACTTTTCCCCTTCTATTTGTCATGAAGTGTTGGAACTGGATGCCATGATCTTAGTTTTTTTTTAATATTGAGTTTTAAGCTGGCTTCTGATGCTTCCCACCAAACCTGATGTTTGTTGGTTTGTGGCCACCTAACTCTAATCTCTGTCTCTGGCTTCACGTGACCTTCTTTCTTAAGTGTCTCTGAGTCTCCAATTTTTTTTTTTTTTCTCCTCATAAGAAGACTAACTGGATTTAGGGTTCATCCTAATCCAAGATGACTTCATCTTAATTTCATCACATCTGCAAAGACTGTATTTCCAAATAAGATCCCATTCACAGTTACTGTTCAGGGGGGTCTCAAGACAATAATACTAAAGTGGTTTGCCATTCTTTTCTCCAGTGGACCACGTTTTGTCAGAACTCTCCACCATGATGTGTCCATCTTGGGTGGCCCTATATGGCATGGCTGATAGTTTCATTGAGTTAGACAAGGCTGTGATCCATGTGACCAGTTTGGTTAGTTTTCTGTAATTATGGTTTTCATTCTGCCTGCCCTTTGATGGATAAGGATAAGAGGCTTCTGGAGGCTTTCTGATGGGAGGGACTGGCTGTGAGGGAGTCTGGGCTTTGCTCTGATGGGCAGGACCATTCTCAATAAATCTTTAATCCAACTTTCCATGATGGGTAGGGCTGTGTTCCCTCCTTGTAGTTTGGCCTGGGGCCAGATTATGGTAGAGGTAATGGCTGTAATGGTTAATTCCTTCAAAAGGACTTATGCCAGCACACTGTAACTCCCAAGACTGTTGCAATCCCAAAGAAAGGCAATGCTAAAGAATGCTCCAACTACCGCACAATTGTACTCATCTCATACGCTTGCAAAGTAATGGTCAAAGTTCTCCAAGCTAGGCTTCAACAGTACGTGAACTGAGAAATTCCAGATATTCAAGCTGGAGTTAGAAAAGGCAGGGGAACCAGAGATCAAATTGCCAGCATCTGTTGGATCATAGAAAAAGCAAGAGAATTCCAGAAAATCGTCCACTTTTGCTTCATTGACTACACTAAAGCCTTTGACTGCATGGATCACAACAAACTGTGGAAACTTGTTAAAGACATGAGAATACCAGACCACCTTACCTGACACCTTAGTAATCTGTATGCAGGTCAAGAAGCAACAGTTAGAACTGGACATGTAACAAGAGACTGGTTCCAAATTGGGAAAGGTGTACGTCAAGGCTGTATGTTGTCATCCTGCTTATTTAACTTATATGCAGAGTACATCATGTGAAATGCTGGGATGGATGAAGCACAAGCTGGAATCAAGATTGCTGGGAGAGATATCAGTAACCCCATATATGCAGATGACACTATCCTTGTGCCAGAAAGTGAAGAGGAACTAAAGAGCCTCTTGATGAAAGTGAAAGCGAGTAAAAACCTTGCTTAACATTCAAAAAATGCAGATCATGAGATTGAGTCCCATCACTTCATGGTAAATACATGGGGAAACAATGGAAACAGTGAGAGACTTTATTTCCTTGGGCTCCAAAATCACTGCAGGTGGTGATTGCAGCCATGAAATTAAAAGATGCTTGCTCCTTGGAAGAAAAGTTATGGCCAACCTATACAGCATATTAAAAAGCAGAGACATTACTTTGCTGACAAAGGTCCATATAGTCAAAGCTATGGTTTTCCAGTAGTCATGTATGGATGTGAGTGTTGGACCTTAAAGAAAGCTGAGCGCAGAAGAATTAATGCTTTTAAACTGGTGTTGGGAAAGACTCTTGAGAGTCCCTTGGACAGCAAGGAGATCAAACCAGTCCGACCTATAGGAAATCATTCCTGAATATTCATTGGAAAGACTGTTCCTGAAGCTGAAGCTCCAGTATTTTGGCCACCTTATGTGAAGAACTGGAAAAGACCCTGATGGAAAAGACCCTGATGCTGGGAAGTATTGAAGGCAGGAGGAGAAGGGGATGACAGAGGATGAGATGGTTGGATAGCTTCACTGACTCGATGGACATGAGTTTGAGCAAGCTGCAGCAGTTGGTGATGGACAGGGAAGCCTGGTGTGCTGCAGTTTCATGGGGTCACAGAGTCATACACAAGTGAACGACTGAACTGAACTGAACAGTTACTGGGATTTAAGACCAACAAATCTGTGAATAACACAGTTCAGTCCACCATAGGAGTGGGGAAGTGGGTGTGGGTGGCTAATCTTAGCCATGTGACTAGGTGTTTAGAAAGACTACCAGATCCATCGATTAAATCACTTGGTATCAAAGTCAGAATAACTTTGGGGTTCATTTTTATTTTACTAAGGACTTTGTAATACAAATGTTTCAATAATGAATAGACTGGGAACAATGAGAGCATTCCTGGGTAACTGCTTTCTGTTCAGACCTTCCAGCTCTATCCTCAGCAAAGCTAATGCCAAATGTTCAACTACCTACCCACTCACCAGAGTGGATCAGCTACAAAATGAAGAGGAGATATATAAAAATTTAGATTTTTGTAGCTTATTTCATTTACCTTTAGAATGTTCTCCTCTTATGATAACAATTTGAATATTGTCTTTGTATCAAATTATATGACTAATGGCTTTATACTTCATTTGAAATTTCTGATGTGAATGTGTATTTAGATAGTCCCCATATAAGGTCCATATATAAAAGATATGTATAAAAAGACATGACAGACATTCATGCAAAAATGTTGGCAACAGAAAGCTACACAAACAGAAATGGTTTCAGCATGCATGGATTTGTTTCCTTTCAAAATGCTTCCTAAGTGTGAACAAAGTAAAAGTCTTTACAAAGTTTAAATCAGGTAATCTGGGGTCTTCTTCCTTGCTTAGTAAAGTCAATTGTTCTTTCATAATCATGGTGCACTCATCCCGGATGGGCTAAGGACAGAGGAAGGTGGTACCTTTATTTAGGCCATTAAAATCCTAAAATTCAGGTTTTAAATGATTCAAAAGGTGATGAATGTATTTTGAAGCAAAATGCTTCTCCTTGGAAAACTCAGCAGTGGCCACAAGATTGGAAAAGGTCAGTTTTCATCCCAATCCCAAAGAAAGGCAATGCCAAAGAGTGCTCAAACTACCACACAATTGCACTCATCTCACACGCTAGTAAAGTAATGCTCAAAATTCTCCAAGCCAGGCTTCAGCAATATGTGAACAGTGAAATTCCTGATGTTCAAGCTGGTTTTAGAAAAGGCAAAGGAACCAGAGATCAAATTTCCAACATCCGCTGGATCATTGAAAAAGCAAGAGAGTTCCAGAAAAACATCTATTTCTGCTTTATTGACTATGCTAAAGCCTTTGACTGTGTAGATCACAATAAACTATGGAAAATTCTGAAAGAGATGGGAATACCAGACCACCTGATCTGCCTCTTGAGAAATCTGTATGCAGGTCAGGAAGCAACAGTTAGAACTGGTCATGGAACAACAGACTGGTTCCAAATAGGAAAAGGAGTACGTCAAGGCTGTATATTGTCACCCTGTTTATTTAACTTATATGCAGAGTACATCATGAGAAATGCTGGACTGGAAGAAACACAAGTTGGAATCAAGATTGCCGGGAGAAATATCAATAACCTCAGATATGCAGATGACACCACCCTTATGGCAGAAAGTGAAGAGGAACTCAAAAGCCTCTTGATGAAAGTGAAAGAGGAGAGTGAAAAGTTGGCTTAAAGCTCAACATTCAGAAAACGAAGATCATGGCATCTGGTCCCATCACTTCATGGGAAATAGATGGAGAAACAGTGGACACAGTGTCAGACTTTATTTTTTGGGCTCCAAAATCACTGCAGATGGTGACTGCAGCCATGAAATTAAAAGACTCTTACTCCTTGGAAGGAAAGTTATGACCAACCTAGATAGCATATTCAAAAGCAGAGACATCATTTTGCCAACAAAGGTTCGCTTAGTCAAGGCTATGGTCTTCCCTGTGGTCATGTATGGATGTGAGTGCTGGACTGTGAAGAAGGCTGAGCGCCGAAGAATTGATGCTTTTGAACTGTGGTGTTGGAGAAGACTCCTGAGAGTCCCTTGGACTGCAAGGAGATCCAACCAGTCCATCCTGAAGGAGATCAGCCCTGGGATTTCTTTGGAAGGAATGATGCTAAAGCTGAAACTCCAGTATTTTGGCCACCTCATGCGAAGAGTTGACTCACTGGAGAAGACTCTGATGCTGGGAGGGATTGGGGGCAGGAGGAGAAGGGGACGACAGAGGATGAGATGGCTGGATGGCATCACTGACTCGATGGATGTGAGTCTGAGTGACCTCCGAGAGCTGGTGATGGACAGGGAGGCCTGGCGTGCTGCAGTTCATGGGGTCGCAGAGTCGGACACGACTGAGCGACTGATCTGATCTGATCTGTACATGATGAGCTGGAGTACAGTTTTGTGTAAAATCACCCTACATTCTGAAAAATATATTTCACTTTTTTAATAATTTGGTTTATTCCTATATTGCATGCTATCAGTATACAGCTCAAATCATTATACTTCATGCAGTAATTACAGTCCAAATTGGAATAACTTCTTTTTCTTTCCAAAAACATTATTTGATAAAGAGAATTTAATAAGAAATTCTGATTTTTAAAACCCTTTCATCAATTTAAACTTTAGAAAAAAAAACACATTTTTCTAAATTAAGTAACCATGGTATGAAAATATCTATCTATATTTTGTTAGGTTTAACTTTTCTTTTTTGTTGGTTATAGAAAAACATATTGTGTTTAAAATTATTATTTTGATTATTAATTTCCCAAGAGACTTTAGTCTGAATTAAAATGCTACAACTTAAGTCTTATTAAAATTTATAGCAAAACATTCATTTTTCATGCAATTAATTTGCACTCAAGAAAAACATTTAATAGTTATTTAAATAATCATGAGTTTCTATTGTCCCTTTTATTCAAATGTTTGAACACTCTGGAACTGACCCCAAACATCTGCCACAAATTCTACTGGAAAGTAGGGGGCTTGTTATATATCGAAATTCTGAACCCTACCTTGCACCCACTTATCAACATCTCTGGAAATATAGTTCATGAATATGCTTCTCATAAGCCATCTAGATGATTCTTAAGCTTATTAATATTTGAGAATCCAGGATTAAAAGGGACAGATTAGTTGATTTTAACCTTGTCAACACTGGTGATCTCTGGGCTCTGCAGTACATGGGGTGAGCATATTCAGTGACTGTCAGCTTCTTCCAGAGGAAGTTACCCAAGGGGTAGAAGAAGAGAGAAAGCCTAGCCACCACCCACTGCTCCCAGAGTTCTCAGGTCCTGGCCAAAGATAGCAGGCATCATCTCTTTCCTCCTCTCTCCTCCATATTGTCCTCCTTCCCTCCCTGTCCTGCTTCCTTCTTAATGTCTTATTCAGTATTGTTAGAAAAAAGATGTGTTGTAGGGGTAAAGGAATTTCCAGAAGATAACAACAAAATCCTTCCTTATCACATCTACCTGGCTCAATCGCTTTGAACACTCTCAAAACAGGTTCTTACAAAGGAAAGTGTCCATTTTTTGTATTATTGTCATGGACAAAAAAAGAAAAGAAATAATGTCATCAACCATCTGTCCCTGGCCTTTCTCCCATCTTTGGTCCCAGTGAGACATCACTCTCCCTCTGGATAAGTGTGACTGAAGATGGATATAAATATCATGCAGTCTTTGTCATGATTTTACTTCCTATTTCCCATTTTCAGATCCCTCTTCCAGTCAAGGTTTTAACAAGTAATATCAGAAATCAAAACACCATATGAACAAGCAAGGACATCTGAATCTGTACTTGCTTCTTGGGAGCAATCACTGGAACTCAGCCTGATGCTCATCATGTCCATCCAGAAGTCCCTGGGCTAATGGCTGACTTGCCTCTCCCAAGACTGTCACATCACGAGTCAGGGCTTATCATTCTTTGTATTAATTACCCTAGACCCTTCCCAGACCTAGAGAAATGGGGAGATAGAGTGCTTAAACTTTTTGATTCAATTTAAAGATAGGAAAAAATGAAACCATTTTAGACCCAGTCTCAGCGAAATTAAAAAAAAAAAAAAAAAGACTTTGTTCTAACCAGAAAGTAGCAAGCTATGGTCATGAGCTGAATCTGACCTGCTGCTAGTTTTTGCAAATGAGGGTTTAACGGGCATATAGCCACAGCCATGAGTTTATATATATATATTTTTCTGCTTTCACACTGTAATAACAGAATTGAGGAGCTGTGACTGGAACTATATAAATAGATGAGTATCTGTGGAACATCCTAGACTTTAGCCTTTGGCCTGCAGTACCTAAAATAGTTATTATATGGCTCTTATTGGCTCAGAGGGTAAAGCGTCTGCCTGCAATGCAGGAGACCTGGGTTCTATCCCTGGGTCAGGAAGATCCCCTGGAGAAGGAAATGGCAACCCACTCCAGTAGTCTTGCTTGGAAAATCACATGGACAGAGAAGCCTGGTAGACAACAGTCTATGGGATCGTAAAGAGTTGGACACTACTGCATGACTTCACTTTGACTTTCTTTAGTGCACAGTTTACTACTCCACAGTCTAAAGCAAAATGTCCATTATTTATTTTCTCCAGCTTCTGAAGGCAAAACATTATATTTTAAAAAATCCCCATAGAAATAGAAAATAGGAACAATAGGAATAGATCAATTATTAGTACGGGGATAGAGTCAATAATCAAAAATCTCCCAATGAAGAAATATCCAAGACCAAATAGGCTTCACTAATTTTGCCAGTAATTTAAAGAATCAGATCAGTCATGCAGTCGTGTCCGACTCTTTGCGACCCCATGAAACGCAACACGCCAGGCCTCCCTGTCGAACACCAACTCCCGGAGGTCACTCAGACTCACGTCCATCGAGTCAGTGATGCCATCTAGCCATCTCATCCACTTTGTCCCCTTCTCTTCCTGCCCCCAATCCCTCCCAGCATCAGAGTCTTTTCCAGTGAGTCAACTCTTCGCATGAGGTGGCCAAAGTACTGGAGTTTCAGTTTTACCATCATTCCTTCCAAAGAAATCCCAGGGCTGATCTCCTTCAGAATGACTGATTGGATCTGCTTACAGTCCAAGGGACTCTCAAGAGTCTTCTCCAATACCACAGTTCAAAAGCATCAATTCTTCGGCGCTCAGCCTTCTTCATAGTCCAACTCTCACATCCATACATGACCACAGGAGAAACCATAGCCTTGACTAGACAAACCTTTGTTGGCAAAGTAATGTCTCTGCTTTTGAATATGCTATCTAGGTTGGTCATAACTTTCCTTCCAAGGAGTAAGCGTCTTTTAATTTCATGGCTGCAGTCACCATCTGCAGTGATTTTGGAGCCCAGAAAAACAAAGTCTGACACTGTTTCCACTGTTTCCCCATCTATTTCCCATGCAGTGATGGGACCAGATGCCATGATCTTCGTTTTCTGAATGTTGAGCTTTAAGCCAACTTTTCACTCTCCTCTTTCACTTTCATCAAGAGGCTTTTGAGTTCCTCTTCACTTTCTGCCATAAGGGTGGTGTCATCTGCATATCTGAGGTTATTGATATTTCTCCTGGCAATCTTGATTCCAACTTGTGTTTCCTCCAGTCCAGCATTTCTCATGATGTACTCTGCATATAAGTTAAATAAACAGGGTGACAATATACAGCCTTGACGTACTCCTTTTCCTATTTGGAACCAGTCCGTTGTTCCATGTCCACTTCTAACTGTTGCTTCCTGACCTGCAGACAGATTTCTCAAGAGGCACGTCAGGTGGTCTGGTATTCCCATCTCTTTCAGAATTTTCCACAGTTTATTGTGATCCACACAGTCAAAGGCTTTGGCATAGTCAATAAAACAGAAATAGATGTTTTTCTGGAACTCTCTTGCTTTTCCAATGATCCAGCGGATGTTGGCAATTTGATCTCTGGTTCCTCTGCCTTTTCTAAAACCAGGTTGAACATCAGGAAGTTCACAGTTCACGTATTGCTGAAGCCTGGCTTGGAGAATTTTTAGCATTACTTTACTAGTGTGTGAGATGAGTGCAATTGTGCAGTAGTTTGAGCATTCTTTGATATTGCCTTTCTTTGGGATTGGAAGGAAAACTGACCTTTTCCAGTCCTGTGACCACTGTTGAGTTTTCCAAATAACATCAGTTATTCTCAAAGATCAAATAGAAGGGAACACTCTCAGAGTCATTTTAGGAGGCCAACATTATTCTAATACTAAAACCAAGAAATGATACTACTAGAAAAGAAAACTATAGGCCTATATCTCTGATGAATATAGATGTTAAAATTCTCAATAAGATACTCACAAACGAAATTGAGCAGTACATTAAAAGGATTATTCAAAAAAAATAAAAGGATTATTCAGTATGATCAAGTGGGATTCACCTCTGGGGTACAAGAATTGTTTAACATACACAGATTAATCACTATAATACACTGCATTAACAGAATGTAAGAAAAGGATCATGATCATCTCAGTAGACACACACACAAAAAGCAATTGACAAAAGTCAACAGCCTACATGAAAAAAACTTTTAACAAAAGAAGCATAGATGGAACATATCCTAACATAATAAAAGCCATGTATGACAAGCCCACAGCAGATATCATGCCCAGTGGTAAAATGTTGACAGATCCTCCTCTACTATCAAAACAAAAGTGCCACTCTTCACCACTTCTATTAATCACAGAACTGAAGTCCTAAATAGAGCAATCATGTGAGAAAAAGATATAAAAGACATCAGAATGGAAAAGAAAGAGCTAAAATTGTCTATATTTACACACAACATGATTTTATATACATAAAACTCTAAAGATAACACCAAAACAGTGTTAGATCTAATCAATGAATTCTATAAAGTTGCAGGGTACAAAATTAACAGACTAAAATCAGTAGCATTTCTTGCACTAATACCAAATTTTCTGAAAAGATTAAGGAAATTGATTCCATTTACAGTAGCATAAAAATCAATAAAATATTTATAAATAAATTTAAACAAGAGGTGAACAGTCTACGCTATGAAAATTACAAGTTGTTAATGAAAAAATTCAAAGGAGACACAATTAAATGGAAATATATCCTGTGTTCAAGGATTCAAGGAATTAATACTGTTAAAATGACAACATGACCAAAAGCTATCTATATGTTCCATGTAGTCTCTATCAAGATTTAAATGACATTTTTTACAGAAGTAGAAAAAAAAAAAAAAACTTCTAAAATTATGTGAAACCACAAAGAACCCCAAATAGCAAATCCTAAGAAGAACAAAGCAGGAGGCATCACACTTCTGGATTTCAAACTATACCATAAAGCTATAGTAATCAAAATAGAATGCACTGCTATAAAAATAGACACATCGATCAGTGGAACAGAATTGAGATCTCAGAAATAAACCAAAGCATATACTTATGGTCAGCTAATACTTGACAAGGTATCCAAGAATACTCAATAGAGAAAAGAAAGTCTCTTCCATTATTGGTGCTGGGATGATTAGACAGTCACATGCGAAATCATTGAAACTGGATCCCTTTAATACACCATTCAAAAATATTAACTCAAAATGGACTAAATGAAAAACAACAACTTGAAAAGACATCTGCACCTCCATATTTATAGCAACAGTTCTTATAAAATTGAAGACATGGAAACAACATAAGTGTCCACTGATGAATGAATGAATAAATAAGTCATGGTGTATATAGATATAGATATACAGATAAAGATATATAATGAAATATTATTAAACCATTTAAAAAATCAAGAAATCTTACCATTTTCAGCAATATGAATGGACCTTGAAAGCATTATGCTAAGTGAAATATGCCAGACAAAGCCAAATACTGTGTGATCACACTTATATGTGGAATCTAAGAAAAAAAAAAAAAAGCAGAAAACATAACCTAGTCATAAGGTATAAGCTTCCAGTTATAAGGTAAATATTACTAGAGTTGTAATGTACAACAATGATGATGATGACTATTGTTTATGATAATAGGAAAGCTGTTAAGAGAGTATATCAAAACAGTTCTCATCACAAGGGGGAAATGTTTTCTTGTTTCTTTTCTTTTTATTATGTCTATATGAGATAATGGGTGTTAGCTAAACCTATTGAGATAATCATTTCACAATATATGTAAATTAAACCATCATGATATATACCTCAAACTTATACAGTAAGGCAGGTCAGTTATTTCTCAATAAAACTAGAGGGAAAAAAAGAGATTTTTCATACACATGTTAAAAAATACTATTTTTTTCTCACTAACCAGCATAAGATAACCATAAATATGTGGGAATAACTGCTCCATTCCCAATAACCAGAACAGCACCTGTCATAGTAGATATTCAATAAAAGTTTGGTTAAATAAAGAAATCTTTTAAAAATGTGTGTACATGATGTATTATGTTTATGACATATCTCTATTGTGGAATAAAAAAATTTCCCCAAATCTTTGAGTAAAATGGATGCTCTAGAAAGTATGCACAATGAGGTTTCGGTGCTGCTCCAAACCCCAGGTGGGACAAGCTCAGTGATTTGCCCTGAAGGTTTCTGCCAGGTTTTAAGAGAACAAAGGAACTCTCCCTCCTCAAACAGTGCATGTTGAAAGATATTTCTATGGATAAAATATAGATATAACTCAGGACAAATCAGTTTCAAACATGTAGTATAGCAATTGCTATCCTGTATTACAAGCATAAGAATATTTTAATTCCTTGAGATCCTAATATTTGTTAATGGTCCTATGTGGTACTAATTCCCTGTCTCCTACAGCACTTCAGCAAGTAGAAGAGTCTGCATTTGTCAGAGCCATGAATCTCTCATAATCAGTTCTGGTCCCATTCACTGCAGTTCATAAGAATCTGTGTCATATTCCTATAAGGAATAAGAGTCAGACAGGTCATTCAAGCCAGCAACAGAAGAGAGAAGGGAAGAAGAGAAAAGTGCAACATGTGAATGAACTTATACAATGAAAATAACCAAGGAGCTCCATAGATCAGATCAGATTAGATCAGTCGCTCAGTCGTGTCCGACTCTTTGCGACCCCATGAATCACAGCACGCCAGGCCTCCCTGTCCATCACCAACTTCTGGAGATCACTGACTCACATCCATTGAGTCAGTGATGCCATCCAACCATCTCATCCTCTGTCGTCCCCTTCTCCTCTTGCCCTCAATCCTTCCCAGCATCAGAGTCTTCTCCAATGAGTCAACACTTTGCATGAGGTGGCCAAAGTACTGGAGTTTCAGCTTTAGCATCATTCCTTCCAAAGAAATCCCAGGGCTGATCTCCTTCAGAATGGACTGGTTGAATCTCCTTGCAGTCCAAGGGACTCTCAAGAATCTTCTCCAATACCACAGTTCAAAAGCATTAATGCTTCCAAGCTCAGCCTTCTTCAAAGGGCTGATCTCCTTAAAAATGGACTGATTGGACCTCCTTGCAGTCCAAGGGACTCTCAAGAGTCTTCTCCAAAACCACAGTTCAAAAGCATCTATTCTTTGGCACTCAGCCTTCTTCACAGTCCAACTCTCACATCCATACATGACCACAGGAAAAACCATAGCCTTGACTTGACGAACCTTTGTTGGCAAAGTAATGTCTCTGCTTTTGAATATGCTATCTAGGTTGGTCATAACTTTCCTTCCAAGGAGTAAGCGTCTTTTAATTTCATGGCTGCAGTCACCATCTATAGCGATTTTGGAGCCCAGAAAAATAAAGTCTGACACTGTTTCCACTGTTTCCCCATCTATTTCCCGTGAAGTGATGGGACCAGATGCCATGATCTTTGTTTTCTGAATGTTAAGCTTTAAGACAACTTTTTCACTCTGCACTTTCACTTTCATCAAGAGGCTTTTTAGTTCCTCTTCACTTTCTGCCATAAGGGTGATGTCATCTGCATATCTGAGGTTATTGATATTTCTCCCAGCAATCTTGATTGCAGCTTGTGTTTCCTCCAGTGCAGCATTTCTCATGATGTTCTCTGCATATAAGTTAAATAAACAGGGTGACAATATACAGCCTTGACGTACTTCTTTCCCGATTTGGAACCAGTCCGTTGTTCCATGTCCAGTTCTAACTGTTGCTTCCTGACCTGCATACAGATTTCTCAAGAGGCAGGTCAGGTGGTCTGGTATTCCCATCTCTTTCAGAATTTCTCACAGTTTATTGTGATCCACACAGTCAAAGGCTTTGGCATAGTCAATAAAGCAGAAATAGATGTTTTTCTGGAACTCTCTTGCTTTTTCAATGATCCAGCGGATGTTGGCAATTTGATCTCTGGTTCCTCTGCCTTTTCTAAGACCAGCTTGAACATCAGGAAGTTCACAGTTCACATATTGCTGAAGCCTGGCTTGGAGAATTTTCAGCATTACTTTACTAGCGTGTGAAATGAGTGCAATTGTGTGGTAGTTTGAGCATTCTTTGGCATTGCCTTACTTTGGGATTAAAATGAGAACTGACCTTTTCCAGTCCTGTGGCCACTGCTCAGTTTTCCAAATTTGCTGGCATATTGAGTGCAGCACTTTCACAACATCATCTTTCAGGATTTGGAATAGCTCAACTGGAATTCTATCACCTGCACTAGCTTTGTTCGTAGTGATGCTTTCTAAGGCCCTCTTGACTTCACATTCCAGGATGTCTGGCTCTAGGTCAGTGATCACACCATCGTGATTATCTGGGTCATGAAGATCTTTTTTGTACAGTTCTTCTGTGTATTCTTGCCACCTCTTCTTAATATCTTCTGCTTTTGTTAGGTCCATACCATTTCTGTCCTTTATCGAGGACAGAATCCTTTATCCTTTATATCCTTCCATCTTTGCATGAAATTTTCCTTTGATATCTCTGATTTTCTTAAAGAGATCCCTAGTCTTTCCCCTTCTGTTGTTTTCCTCTATTTCTTTGAGTTGATTGCTGAGGAAGGCTTGCTTATCTCTCTTTGCTATTCTTTGGAACTCTGCATTCAGATGTTTATATCTTTCCTTTTCTCCTTTGCTTTTCGCTTCTCTTCTTTTCACAGCTATTTGTAAGGCCTCCCCAGACAGCCATTTTGCCTTTTTGCATTTCTTTTCCATGGAGATGGTCTTGGTCCCTGTCTCCTATACAATGTCACGAACCTCATTCCATAGTTCATCAGGCACTCTATCAGATCTAGGCCCTTAAATCTATTTCTCACTTCCACTGTATAATCATAAGGGATTTGATTTAGATCATACCTGAATGGTCTAGTGGTTTTCCCTACTTTCTTCAATTTAAGTCTGAGTTTGGCAATAAGGAGTTCATGGTCTGAGCCACAGTCAGCTCCTGGTCTTGTTTCTGCTGACTGAATAGAGCTTTTCCATCTTTGGCTACAAAGAATATAATCGATCTGATTTTGGTGTTGACCATCTGGTGATGTCCAAGCATAGAGTCTTGTGTTGTTGGAAGAGAGTATTTGTTATGACCAGTGCATTTTCTTGGCAAAACTGTTAGTCTTTGCCCTGCTTCATTCCGTATTCCAAGCCCAAATCTGCCTATTAGTCCAGGGGTTTCTTGACTTTCTACTTTTGCATCCAGTCCCCTATAATGAAAAGGACATCTTTTTTGGGTGTTAGTTCTAAAAGATCTTGTAGGTCTTCATAGAACCGTTCAACTTCAGCTTCTTCAGCATTACTGGTTGGGGCATAGACTTGGATTACTGTGACATTGAATGGTTTGCCTTGGAAACGAACAGAGATCATTCTGTCATTTTTGAGATTGCATCCAAGTACTGCGTTTCAGACTCTTTTGTTGACCATGATGGCCACTCCATTTCTTCTGAGGGATTCCTGCCCGCAGTAGTAGATATAATGGTCATCTGAGTTAAATTCACCCATTCCAGTCCATTTCATTTCGCTGATTCCTAGAATGTCAACATTCACTCTGGCCATCTCTTGTTTCACCACTTTCAATTTGCCTTGATTCATGGACCTGACATTCCAGGTTCCTATGCAATATTGCTCTTTACAGCATTGGACCTTGCTTCTATCACCAGTCACATCCACAGCTGAGTATTCTTTTTGCTTTGGCTCCATCCCTTCTTTCTTTTTTTTTTTTTTCTTTTATATGGCACTGGAAAAAGAAAATTTATCTAAACTCCTTAAGGGCAGTGTTGTATTGTTATTCTTATATGTTTGTGCTTAGTTGCTCAGTCATGTCCAACTCTTTGCAACCCCACGGACTGCAGCCTGCCAGGCTCCTCCTTCTTTCTTTCTGGAGTTATTTCTCCACTGATCTCCAATAGCATTGGGCACCTACTGACCTGGGGAGTTTCTCTTTCAGCATCCTATCATTTTGCCTTTTCATGGGGTTCTCAAGGCAATAATATTGAAGTGGTTTGCCATTCCCTTCTCCAGTGGACCACATCCTGTCAGATCTCTCCACCATGACCCACCCATCTTGGGTTGCCCCACGGGCATGCCTTAGTTTCATTGAGCTAGACAAGGCTGCGGTCCTAGTGTGATTAGATTGACTAGTTTTTTGTGAGTATGGTTTCAGTGTGTTTGCCCTCTGATACCCTCTTGCAACACCTACTGTCTTACTTGGGTTTCTCTTACCTTGGGCGTGTGGTATCTCTTCACGGCTGCTCCAGCAAAGCACAGCCATTCCTCCTAAGGAGCTCCATAGAAGCAAGCACAAATAACACTATTCCTTTAGCCACTTTTCCCTTCCAGCTTCTGCAGAGGTGTCGACAACATGGCCTTAAACTATTTAACCAAGAATTTCCCCACAGTAAAATTCTCAAGGAACATTTATTGGTTCCCTTCCTCTCCCCTTGCCTCTTTACCTGGCCTTGTGCTTTTAGTTTCAGGATTCTTATTTCCATTTCTACTTAATATAAAAAACAAGCCAGCATCTTGTACTATGTGAAAATATTACTCCTTTTTTGCGTATATTATGCAAAAAAAAAAAAAAAAGACCAAAAGAAAAACCCTTACAGCTCACCATCCCATGTTGATCACATAAGACAGATCTATGTGACCAATAGCAGAGCTGAAATCAGTCTCCATGTGTTCTTGTCCAGTGGCACCATCTGGAAGTTGGGTGACTTTGGGCAAATTGCTTAACATCCCTATGCTTCATATTCTTCTCTAAAACTGCGATAACATTTTCCGAGTTGTCGATAAGATTGAATGAGAACCTGTATATAAAATCCTTAAAACTGTTCCTATATAGAGTAAGCACTCTTTTATTCCTAGGAGGTATTATTCTTAGTGTTAATGAGGTTCCAGCTCTCAGCCTGACCAAAGGGTCTCCAATGGCCAGCCTCTGCTCACCTCTGCTGTTTCTTGCCTGTTCTTCATCACACTGCCTATCTCCCAGATTACTTTTTAGTCCCAAACTATGAACTTTATTATCTCTGTCCTCTTTATCTTTGCTCATACTGCACTGCCTAGTTATCATTCAACATTCACTTTACAAAGCCTATTTTCTATTAAGCTTCAGCCAAGTGAAATTGAATGTTGCAACATTTGTGCCCCTAGCCAGACATTTTGTGCAACTTTCTTCATTTCTCTTTCCTTTATTCCTCCTCTTGACTAAGAACCCTTCAAAGGCAGGAGAGTGTTTTAGTCAGCCTTTTAGCCATAGTACCTAGCAGCTATTATATAGCATGCATTTAGAAAAATGTGTGTTGAATTAAAACAGACTTCAAGACCCAGCCTAGTAGTTCTGAAGTCATAAAATTCTGTTGAAAGTACAACCACAGGAATTGGCTCAACAACCTCTTCTTGCAGCATATTTCATTTATTACTATGAACTGCATATAGTAATTGTCTTTATTTGTTCAAAATTCACTGCCCTTTGATCACATCTAGAGAATTTAATTAAAGAACTTACTTTATTAATAGAATTCAATTTTGAACATAACAGAGATGTTTCTAACATCACTCAGAATACTTTAAAAAATGTTTTCTTTATAAGAAAAGTAGTGCTCCTCTTGGCTGTTTTCCTATTCTTTCATTTATAAAAATCATATGGTGTTTTACTTAATAATTTATAGTATCTTAATCAATTGGTTCAACAATAATTTCTTTTTCCCATTTGGTGAATTTTACCCTAATTAACTGGAGTTCCCTACATAAAAATCTAAGTAATTTGTATTTTTCTATTCATCCTTTGTTAAAGAAAAAAAAAAAGTGCTCTACAATAATGGCTCAAAAATGCACTTAAGTTTGTGAAACAGTGAAATTAATGAATAGGATTTTATACTTTATTAAAATATATTCAATATACAAACATTTCTCTTCATTATCACTGTCCCCAAATTTACCACCATCATATCTCAACTACTGCAATACTCTTTGAAGGCTATTGCTTCTGGACTTGTCTTTCTATTAGTTACAGAATATTCCAAATGATCTTTTAAAATCTTAATCAGATCATGATAATCCCCTGGTCAAACCTCTCCTAACTCCATTGTATCATAAAGTCTGAACCCCTTAGAGTGGCCTATGAGGCCCAGTATCACTCGGCCACTATCTGCGTATCAACCTCCAACTCTGCCCCTCCTCCCCTCCCCCTGGGCCCTGGGTCCCTACGCTACAGGCACACCATTGTTGCTTTCTCCCTGCCTCCTCGAATATGCTATGCTTGTTTCTGTCCTGGCCCTTTGCACCTAGTGTCCCCTCTCCTTATCTTCAGTTCAAACATGACCTCCTCCAGGAGGCTCCCTTTCCCTGACTGCCTCCACTCAGTGTGACACCCAGTCCTCCTGCTGTGGCCACTCTCTGCTAACACTTCTCATAGTCAGTTTTTCTCAGCTCTGTGTCTGTCCAGTGGCCTTGCAAATTCATTCTGCCCTGGATCTTGGCTTCCAGGCCCATCAGGGTCTCTGCAGTTACATATATTGCTACTTCCCTCTTCTGCCATCTACTTAAAGCTGAAAACCTTACGAACCCCTGTGACTGGCTCGTTTTGCTCCCAGTAGGCTCAATTTTTCTCAATTCATTATCCATGCCACACAGTAACCTAGGGAGATGGAATTGTGATTTGGGCCTCTTCATGCCATTGGTCTCTCATGATATTACTAGGTCTCAGTCAGGTGTTGGCTTTGGATTTTACAGCATAACAATCTCTTCTCAAACCCATAAGCAGAAGCCCTTCAAATTCTCTCAACCAGAAGTTTCTAATGCTTATTCCCTTGGAGGTTTGAGCTCAAAAAGCTGGGAGGAGGATTTCCCTGGTGATCCAGTGGTTTGATCTCTGCTTCAGGAAGATTCCACAT
The DNA here is from genome assembly GCA_935064755.1 of Tragelaphus eurycerus. Classification (NCBI taxonomy): domain Eukaryota; kingdom Metazoa; phylum Chordata; class Mammalia; order Artiodactyla; family Bovidae; genus Tragelaphus; species Tragelaphus eurycerus. Next base: position 11,896,397 of record CAKXYN010000012.1, read on the forward strand.
GCCACAGGGCATCTAAGCCCGTATGCCACAACTATTGAGCCCATGCATTGCAACAAGAGAAGTGACCACAATGAGAAGCCCATGCACCACAACTTGAGACTAGGCCCCACTTCCTGCAACTAGAGAAAGCTCGAGTGCATCAGTGAAGACCCAGCACAACCAATAAACAAATAGCAAACTTGCAAGAGGAAACAAGAGCTGCAGCAGCCACTTTCCCCTTCCTTTTACTGGGGCCTTCTTCATTCCCCCTCTTCTGGCATTTCTTGTAAGAATAGGTTAAGAAGGCTTTCTTCCTTTCTACAGAAATGAAGTGATATTTCTACAGGATTTAAACTCCTTTATATAAAGTTTTATTTCTTGCAAACCTAGTAAAACAAACATCAAGATGAAGAGCAAATATCTGTGAGTCACCTTACTGTTTCATCCTCACTGAGTCTCTGGATCTTGGCAAAATATCCAAACAATAGACTACTCCACCACACCTTGCCTCTATGTGTAAGGGGAAATAAAAGAAATTTAGAAATTCTTCTCAAGACTGCCTGACTTTAAGCCATACATCAAAATAGTGTTATAAATGACAGAAGTTAAGTGTCTGTCCCCACCTCTACTCCATGTCAAGCAGATGCCTTGACTGCCCTAGGAAGAAAAATAAGTCTCTAGGTCTGCAGAAAAGAAAATCTATTGTAATTGTTTGACTGGGTTAGACATAAAGGTAGGAAATTTAAAAGAATAATGGTTTCCTCACATGTAATGCAAAAAGGAGAATAGAGATAATAACTTTATTCAGATAAAACTTTATCAACAAAAATTAATAACCAAATAAGAGTAACTCCATACCTTGAGTGTTATTTGTTCAGCATACTGTATCGTTATTCAGGTTTGAAATACACACATGAACTTGTTGGCTGTCATTATTTGCTGTCATTCTAGATAGGATTCTAAATGTTTGATTTTTCTGACTTTTCAGCCATGCTCACTCCAAAAGCATCAAATAATATGTTGAGTGGTTAAAAACACAGCAGAAATGGAATTTCATGCTGAGACAAAAAACATTTAAAAAAAATTCGCAGATGCTCAAGTATGAATCTGAAACCATTGACAAAGGTGTAAACCCCGCTTCTCTATTTTTCTTAATTTATTAGATATAATGGTCCTTTATGTCTTAATTTATAACCAATACATTACATATGTTATATGCAATCACTGTATTTGTAGTGTTCCTCATTTAACAACTCTAAACACAAGATATAGAATTTCAACAGAGAAACTTAATCTGTCTTAAAATATATCTCAATTTTTATTTCAGATTGGAGACTCAACTGGTATTGAACATAGATATCTAGGCAGAATTATCTTACAGTATTAGGGGAGCCATATGCAAGGGAAGACACAAGAGTAGATACTTTGAAGTTAGGGCTGAATTTGACTCCCAGCTACAATACCTTTCAGCTTCTTAATATGTACAAGTTGTTTGAATTATCTGAATCCTGTAAGATGAGGATAGTAAAACCCATCTTACCCTATTATTAAATGATAATTTGACAATTACTACTAAGTCACTTCAGTCGTGTCTGACTCTGTACGACCCCATAGACGACAGCCCACCAGGCTCCCCTGTCCCTGGGATTCTCCAGACAAAAACACTGGAGTGGGTTGCTATTTCCTTCTCCAATGCATGAAAGTGAAAAGTGAAAATGAAGTCGCTCAGTCACAATTACACAAACCTAAAAGAACATTCAACACGTATAACAAAATATAGATGAGTTTTCATCTACTTTCTCAGAACTTTGAAAAGATAACAATTAGGTAAGATTTGATGTTAAAGGCAAGCAGAAATGCCACATCCACTCTCCACATTTTGCTTATCTTTAAATGTGTTTGCATCCACTATTGAAATGTAAATAAAGAAAAAAATGTACTTAAATAAGGCAAAACATTCAAATAATAAGACTGTTAGGGTACTCTTTCTATCCCCTTCTCATGCCTTTGTCAGAAGCTTTCTCTATCTCCTTAATACTTTAATAAAACTTTATTACACAAAAGCTCTGAGCGATCAAGCCTCATCTCGGGCCCTGGATTGAATTCTTCCCCTCTGGAGGCCAAAAATCCCGGCATCTTTTTGTGATTCAGCAACAACCTTTCTAAGGCCTCCACAGACAGCTGTTTTGCTTTTTTGCATTTCTTTTCCATGGAGATGGTCTTGATTCCTGTCTCCTGTACAATGTCACGAACCTCATTTCATAGTTCTTCAGGCACTCTATCTATCAGATCTAGGCCCTTAAATCTATTTCTCACTTCCGCTGTATAATCATAAGGGATTTGATTTAGGTCATACCTGAATGGTCTAGTGGTTTTCCCTACTTTCTTCAATTTAAGTCTGAATTTGGCAATAAGGAACTCATATTCTGAGCAATAGTCAGCTCCTAGTCTTGTTTTTGGTGACTGTATAGAGCTTCAGCAATATGTGAGCCATGAACTTCCTGATGATCAAGCTGGTTTTAGAAAAGGCAGAGGAACCAGAGATCAAATTGCCAACATCTGCTAGATCATGGAAAAAGCAAGAGAGTTCCAGAAAAATATCTATTTTTGCTTTATTGACTATGCCAAAACCTTTGACTGCATGAATCACAAGAAACTGTGGGAAACTCTGAAAGAGATGGGAATACCAGACCACCTGACCTGCCTCTTGAGAAATCTGCCTGCAGGTCAGGAAGCAACTGTTAGAACTGGACGTGGAACAACAGACTGGTTCCAAATAGGAAAAGGAGTACGTCAAGGCTGTGTATTGTCACCCTGCTTATTTAACTTATATGCAGAGTACATTAGGAGAAATGCTGGACTGGAAGAAGCACAAGCGGGAATCAAGATTGCTTGGAGAAATATCAATAACCTCAGATATGCAGATGACACCACCCTTATGGCAGAAAGTGAAGAGGAACTCAAAAGCCTCTTGATGAAAGTGAAAGTGGAGAGTGAAAAAGTTGGCTTAAAGCTCAACATTCAGAAAACGAAGATCATGGCATCTGGTCCCATCACTACATGGGAAATAGATGGGGAAACAGTGGAAACAGTGTCAGACTTTATTTTTCTGGGCTCCAAAATCACTGCAGATGGTGACTGCAGCCATGAAATTAAAAGACGCTTACTCCTTGGAAGGAAAGTTATGACCAACCTAGATAGCATATTCAAAAGCAGAGACATCACTTTGCCAACAAAGGTTCGTCTAGTCAAGGCTATGGTTTTTCCTGTGGTCATGTATGGATGTGAGAGCTGGACTGTGAAGAAGGCTGAGTGTCGAAGAATAGATGCTTTTGAACTGTGGTATTGGAGAAGACTCTTGAGAGTCCCTTGGACTGCCAGGAGATCCAACCAGTCCATTCTGAAGTAGATAAGCCCTGGGATTTCTTTGGAAGGAATGATGCTAAAGCTGAAACTCCAGTACTTTGGCCACCTCGTGTGAAGAGTTGACTCATTGGAGAAGACTCTGATGCTTGGAGGGATTGGGGGCAAGAGAAGCAGGGGACGACAGAGGATGAGATGGCTGGATGGGATCACTGACTCGATGGACGTGAGTCTGGGTGAACTCTGGGAGTTGGTGATGGACAGGGAGGCCTGGCGTGCTGTGATTCATGGGATTGCAAAGAGTTGGACACGACTGAGTGACTGAACTGAACTGAATAACTTTTCATCTTGGAGGCTCCTCTGGGATTCTTCAGAACAAGTTGGGAGCTAACAATTCCAGCCTCACTCCTTTGAACTGTTTCTTGAGAAACTGGGATAGATTTGATCCCCAAGGATTAAGGGAGACAAACTTTATCTTCCTATATGATACTGCATGGCCACAGTATCCATTGGATGATAGTGAACAGTGGCCGGTTGGAGGTTCTCTTAAGTATAATACTCTTTTACAATTAGACCAGTTCTGTAGAAAGCAAGAGAAATGGGTAGAACCACCATTTCTTTCTGTGAAATATGCCAGACTTATGTCTTAAGGGTATAGATTTGGGTGTGATTCCTTCAGTTCCCTCCTGTCTTCCTACTTTGCTAGATGAGATGGAGGACAGGAGACAAAGAGATAAAGAAAAGCAGGTTTCTTCAATCTATCTGTGGGATCATATGCACAGAGCAGCCAGAGAGACTGAGGAACAACCAAACAAGCTGTTGCCTCTTCTTGAAGCACCCACCGGGAGAAATAATCAGTCTATGAGAGTTAATAAACCTTTTTCTTATCAAGAAAAACAAAGAATGAAGGAGGATCTGGGAGACTTATTTAGAGGACCCAGAAAAATATATTAGAGCTTTTAAAGGTGTTACTCTGCTTTATGACCTTACTTGGAAGGATGTGATGTATATCTTGGGAAAAACACTGACTCCTGACTCAGACTTGAGTTTTGGGAAAAGTGGTTGCTTATGGAGATGGCTTATGGAGATAGCATCACTGACTCGATGGATGTGAGTCTGAGTGACCTCCGAGAGTTGGTGATGGACAGGGAGGCCTGGTGTGCTGCAGTTCATGGGGTCACAAAGAGTCGGACACGACTGAGCGACTGATCTGATCTGATAGAGATGAATGGCTTGGTCGTGAATCAGTAGGGAAGAGGGAGGACAAGATATCTGCCCTCCCCACTGGAAATCAGGTGGTCCCAATTACAGAACCAGACTGGGACTACAGCACAGCTAAAGGAAGATGGGATCAGAGTAATTTTGTCAGATGTATTCATAGGAACCTGGAATGTCAGGTCCATGAATCAAGGCAAATTAGAAGTGGTCAAACAAGAGATGGCAAGAGTGAATGTTGACATTCTAGGAATTAGCGAACTAAAATGGACTGGAATGGGTGAATTTAACTCGGATGACCATTATATCTACTACTGTGGGCAGGAATCCCTCAGAAGAAATGGAGTGGCCATCATGGTCAACAAAAGAGTCCGAAATGCAGTACTTGGATGCAATCTCAAAAACGACAGAATGATTTCTGTTCGTTTCCAAGGCAAACCATTCAATGTCACAGTAATCCAAATCTATGCCCCAACCAGTAACGCTGAAGAAGCTGAAGTTGAAAGGTTCTATGAAGAACTACAAGACCTTTTAGAACTAACACCCAAAAAAGATGTCCTTTTCATTATAGGGGACTGGAATGCAAAAGTAGGAAGTCAAGAAACACCTGGAGTAACAGGCAAATTTGGCCTTGGAATACGGAATGAAGCAGGGCAAAGACTAAGAGAGTTTTGCCAAGAAAATGCACTGGTCATAGCAAATACCCTCTTCCAACAACACAAGAGAAGACTCTATACATGGACATCACCAGATGGTCAACACCGAAATCAGATCGATTATATTCTTTGCAGCGAAAGATGGAGAAGCTCTATACAATCAGCAAAAACAAGACCAGGAGCTGACTGTGGCTCGGACCATGAACTCCTTATTGCCAAATTCAGACTGAAATTGAAGAAAGTAGAGAAAACTACTAGACCATTCAGGTATGACCTAAATCAAATCCCTTATGATTATACAGTGGAAGTGAGAAATAGATTTAAGGGCCTAGATCTGATAGATAGAGTGCCTGATGAACTATGGAATGAGGTTTGTGACATTGTACAGGAGACAGGGATCAAGACCATCCCCATGGAAAAGAAATGCAAAAAAGCAAAATGGCTGTCTGAGGAGGCCTTACAAATAGCTGTGAAAAAAAGAGAAGTGAAAAGCAAAGGAGAAAAGGAAAGATATAAACATCTAAATGCAGAGTTCCAAAGAATAGCAAGAAGAGATAAGAAAGCCTTCTTCAGTGATCAATGCAAAGAAATAGAGGAAAACAACAGAATGGGAAAGGCTAGGGATCTCTTCAAGAAAATCAGAGATACCAAAGGAACATTTCATGCAAAGATGGGCACGATAAAGGACAGAGATGGTGTGGACCTAACAGAAGCAGAAGATATTAAGAAGAGGTGGCAAGAATACACAGAAGAACTGTACAAAAAAGAGCTTCAAGACCTAGATAATCATGATGATGTGATCACTGACCTAGAGCCAGACATCTTGGAATGTGAAGTCAAATGGGCCTTAGAAAGCATCACTACGAACAAAGCTAGTGGAGGTGATGGAATTCCAGTGGAGCTATTCCAAGTCCTGAATGATGATGCTGTGAAAGTGCTACACTCAATATGCCAGCAAATTTGGAAAACTCAGCAGTGGCCACAAGATTGGAAAAGGTCAGTTTTCATCCCAATCCCAAAGAAAGGCAATGCCAAGGAGTGCTCAAACTACCGAACAATTGCACTCATCTCACACGCTAGTAAAGTAATGCTCAAAATTGTCCAAGCCAGGCTTCAGCAATATGTGAACCGTGAACTTCCTGATGTTCAAGCTGGTTTTAGAAAAGGCAGAGGAACCAGAGATCAAATTGCCAACATCCGCTGGATCATGGAAAAAGCAAGAGAGTTCCAGAAAAACATCTATTTCTGCTTTATTGACTATGCCAAAGCCTTTGACTGTGTGGATCACAATAAACTATGGAAAATTCTGAAAGAGATGGGAATACCAGACCACCTGATCTGCCTCTTAAGAAATCTGTATGCAGGTCAGGAAGCAACAGTTAGAACTGGTCATGGAACAACAGACTGGTTCCAAATAGGAAAAGGAGTACGTCAAGGCTGCATATTGTCACCATGTTTATTTAACTTATATGCAGAGTACATCATGAGAAATGCTGGACTGGAGGAAACACAAGTTGGAATCAAGATTGCCGGGAGAAATATCAATAACCTCAGATATGCAGATGACACCACTCTTATGGCAGAAAGTGAAGAGGGGCTAAAAAGCCTCTTGATGAGAGTGAAAGTGGAGAGTGAAAAGGTTGGCTTAAAGCTCAACATTCAGAAAACGAAGATCATGGCATCTGGTCCCATCGCTGCATGGGAAATAGATGGGGAAACAGTGGAAACAGTGTCAGACTTTGTTTTTCTGGGCTCCAAAATCACTGCAGATGGTGACTGCAGCCATGAAATTAAAAGATGCTTACTCCTTGGAAGGAAAGTTATGACCAATCTAGATAGCATATTCAAAAGCAGAGACATTACTTTACCAACAAAGGTTCGCCTAGTCAAGGCTATGGTCTTTCCTGTGGTCATGTATGGATGTGAGAGCTGGACTGTGAAGAAGGCTGAGCGCCGAAGAATTGATGCTTTTGAACTGTGGTGTTGGAGAAGACTCTTGAGAGTCCCTTGGACTGCAAGAAGATCCAACCAGTCCATTCTGAAGGAGATCAATCCTGGAATTTCTTTAGAAGGAATGATGCTAAAGCTGAAACTCCAGTATTTTGGCCACCTCATGCGAAGAGTTGACTCATTGGAGAAGACTCTGATGCTGGGAGGGGTTGAGGGCAGGAGGAGAAGGGGACGACAGAGGATGAGATGGCTGGATGGCATCACTGACTCGATGGATGCAAGTCTGGGTGACCTCCGGGAGCTGGTGATGGACAGGGAGGCCTGGCGTGCTGCGGTTCATGGGGTCGCAAAGAGTCGGACACGACTGAGCGACTGATCTGATCTGATTCTTGAAGGACTCAGGCAAGCATGTGCTAAGCCTTTAAACTATGGCAAATTGGCAAACAGAACCGGAGGAGAAGGAAGCCCCTGGTAAATTCCTAGATAGACTGAGAGAAGCCCTTCGCAGATTCACCAAGATTGATCCTGAAAGTGAAGAGGGAAAAGTGATCTTAAAGGATAAGGTTTCCCACTCAGTCGGCTCCAGATACCTGCCGTAAGCTATTAAAACTGGTGTATGAACCAAATCAGTCTTTAGATAATCTGTTACAACTGGCTCAGACAGTCTATTATAGTAGAGAATATGAGGAAAAGAAAGAAAGGCAGAAAAAGACAAAGGAACAGGCAGAAGCCCTCTCAGTGGCTATGAGAACAGTTCTTAAACAGCCTGAGAAAAATGCCCAGGGGACCCAGGTTAAAAGGGATGGACTTGCTATTATTGTGGAAAGGAGGGACACCTCAAGCAGAATTGCCCTCAGGCATCTAAGCTCCATGTCTGGTCTGCAAGTGACCACACTGGAAGAGAGACTGCCCCCAAAGGTATAGGTTTCAGGGGTCAGTCTCTAAAGGTAATCAGGACTGAAGGTGCTCCTGGGGTCCCCACACAAGCTCCCATCCTAATTACACTTGAGGAGCCCCAGGTGCCAGAGTCCAGCTCCAGCAGCCAGGGAATCAGCCTGAAGGGGTGAGTGGTGTCTGCGGAGGATGATGTAGCCTCTGACTCATAGTACAGAACTACATGTTTATTTCAAGTTTCAGGTTCTCTTTTATAATTTGACAAAAGCATCAGGTCAGAGGTTTGACATTTTCAGTTTCCCCCACCCAGATTTACTGTCTCCAGAAATAATTGTTGTCCTACAGAGTTTCTGCTTTAGCGATTCTCTCAGAATTGGCTTTACTACCTATGTGATAGTACTTTGTCTTACTTTCTCTTATGTGTCCTATACTTAACTTGTGATTACATTGTAACTCACGCTACATTCCTCAGTTTATTTCTTATCTTTCTAAATCCTGTTTGCCCCTAACATCTTAAGATCACTATCTCCTAAAAAGGCTTCTAGCTATTCTTAATTATTCCTAAACCCTAAACTCAGCAAACTTCTTTTGCCATAAATATTTCCCTCACAAACAGGTCTCAGATAACAATCCTTCCCATGGCCTCAAGCTGCGGCCTAGGTGCTCATCCTGGGACATTCTTTGTAAAGATCCTTGAACAGATGTCAATGGTTATTTCATAGATTATTTTCTGGGCACAACTGTAGAAGGCTTTGTGCTTTCTCATGCTTCTCTCAAGCACCTTAACATTCTTTCCAGCCAACTCAACAGAAGAAAGGAAAGAACAAGTCAGAATCACAAGGCCTAACTCCTTCATCCCGGGGCCGTGCCTGTGGGATGAGGAGAGGGGGTTGGGGCCATGCCTCCATTTTGTCAGTAATGCTTAACATGGGTCCCAACACCCAGATATTAATAACTTTTGGGGGCCAGTCCTTCGATTTCCTTTTAGACACTGGGGAAACTTACTCCGTGCTTACTGAAGCCCCTGGCCCACTTTCTCCCCGATGTGCTTCAGTAATGAGACTGTCTGGACAAGCCAAAAGATGGGCCTGATAATCTATGTGAGCCTACTTCTGCTGACTCAGAAAATCCTGAGTCTGCCGTTTGATCCTCAAGACAATGCCTTCCTGTCCTGGGCTCACTCCTACACAGCATTTCACAATCAGTGTAACTGCTGGGTCTGTGGAGCACTCCCCTCTTTATCAATGGAAGGCTTCCTGTGGTGGACATCTCCACTTCAAGGAAAAGACTTTCTCCAAGTCTGCAAATACCTTCAACAACAATCGCATGTGATGACTCTTCTTAAACTGATGACATCTAACAACCTTAAGATGGACTGATGTAAATATGGACATAATGTGACTTTTCATTTTGATTTTAACTTGATTTAATTACTATTTTGCCTTATGTCTGTAACTGTATAATGGGGTTTTCTAACCATCTAAAAGCTTTTAAGTTACAAATGGTAACTTAAAAGCCCCTGTGAGTGTCATAGCTTCCTCCAACTATTACTTGGGGGCCCTGGATCAGAGACCCTCAACATGAGAGTTAGGAGAATATGTGGCTTCAACAATTTAGGGGCCACACACCTAAACAGCAGGAAGTTGTTACGGAATGAAAACGATGCCTCTTTCCCTTGGCAACATAATTCTCCTAAAAGAAAAGGGGGGAATGAGAGAGTCATTTCATAAGCAGGTTGATAAGAATTCTATGGGTACCCAAGGAGAGAAGAGTCTGGAATTCTCAAGGAGAAAGAAAGGACAAACTTTTTTTTTTTTTCCCTCTACATTCCTTCAGTTCAGTTTAATTCACTCGCTCAGTCGTGTCTGACTCTTTGTGACCCCATAAATCACAGCACACCAGGCCTACCTGTCCATCACCAACTCCCGGAGTTCACTCAAACTCATGTCCATCAAGTCGGTGATGCCATCCAGCCATCTCATCCTCTGTCGTCCCCTTCTCATCCTACCCCCAATCCCTCCCAGCATCAGGGTCTTCTCCAATGCATCAACTCTTCGCATGAGGTGGCCAAAATATTGGAGTTTCAGCTTCTGCATCAATCCCTCCAAAGAACACCCAGGACTGATCTCCTTTAGGATGGACTTGTTGGATCTCCTTGCTGTTCAAGGGACTCTCAAGAGTCTTCTCCAACACCACAGTTCAAAAGCATCAATTCTTTCGGCGCTCAGCCTTCTTCACAGTCCAACTCTCACATCCATACATGACCACAGGAAAAACCATAGCCTTGACTAGACAAACCTTTGTTGGCAAAGTAATGTCTCTGCTTTTCAATATGCTATCTAGGTTGATCATAACTTTCCTTCCAAGGAGTAAGCGTCTTTTAATTTCATGGCTGCAGTCACTATCTGCAGTGATTATGGAGCCCCCAAAAATAAAGTCCTACACTGTTTACACTGTTTCCCCATCTATCTGCCATTAAGTGATGGTACCAGATGCCATGATCTTCGTTTTCTGAATGTTGAGCTTTAAGCCAACTTTTTCACTCTCCTCTTTCACTTTCATCAAGAGACCTTTTAGTTCCTCTTCACTTTCTGCCATAAAGGTGGTGTCATCTGCATATCTGAGGTTATTGATATTTTCTCCCAGCAGTCTTGATTACAGCTTGTGCTTTTTCCAGCTCAGCATTTCTCCTAATGTACTCTGCATATAAGTTAAATAAGCAGGGTGACAATATACAGCCTTGACGTACAGCTTTTCCGATTTGGAACCAGTCTGTTGTTCCATGACCAGTTCTGTTGCTTCCTGACCTGCATATAGGTTTCTCAATAGTCAGGTCAGGTAGTCTGGTATTCCCATCTCTTTCAGAATTGTCCAGATTTTATTTGGTCCACACAATCAAAGGCTTTGGCATAGTCAATAAAGCAGAAATAGATGTTTTTCTGGAACTCTCTTGCTTTTTTGATGATCCAGCAGATGTTGGCAATTTGATCTCTGGTTCCTCTGTCTTTTCTAAAACCAGCTTGAACATCTAGAAGTTCATGGTTCACGTACTGCTGAAGCCTGGCTTGGAGAATTTTGAGCATTACTTTACTAGTGTGTGAGATGAGTGCAATTGTGCGGTAGTTTGTGCATTCTTTGGCATTGCCTTTCTTTGGGATTGGAATGAAAACTGATCTTTTCCAGTGCTGTGGCCACTGCTGAGTTTTCCAATTTTGCTTGGCATATTGAATGCAGCACTTTCACAGCATCATCCTTCAGGATTTGAAATAGCTCAACTGGAATTCCATCACCTCCACTAGCTTTGTTTGTATTGATGCTTCTTCCTAAGGCCCACTTGACTTCACATTCCAAGATTTCTGGCTCTAGGTGAGTGATCACACCATTGTGATTATCTGGGTCCTGAAGCTCTTTTTTGTACAGTTCTGTGTATTCTTGCCACCTCTTCTTACATTCCTTAGGATCATATAACAATGTATCCTGCCTGAGGACAGTCTCTGGATTAAACCTTCTGGCTAATCCTGTTATCTTTAAATGTAAATTATGGGAGTAGGTCTGGTGAAGTCTTTACAACCTCCAGACATTCTTTGGATTCATTGGAGAGTAAAAACATATATTTCTGCTTTATTGACTATTCCAAAGCCTTTGACTTCATGAATCACAATAAACTGTGAAAAATTCTGAAAGAGATGGGAATACCAGACCACCTGACCTGCCTCTTGAGCAATCTGTATGCAGGTCAGGAAGCAACAGTTAGAACTGGACATGGAACAACAGACTGGTTCCAGATAGGAAAAGGTGTACGTCAAGGCTGTGTATTGTCACCCTGCTTATTTAACTTATATGCAGAGTACATCATGAGAAATGCTGGACTGGAAGAAACATAAGCTGAAATCAAGATTGCTGGGAGAAATATCAATAACCTCAGATATGCAGATGACACCATCCTTATGGCAGAAAGCGAAGAGGAACTAAAAAGCCTCTTGATGAAAGTGAAAGAGGAGAGTGAAAAAGTTGGCTCAAAGCTTAACATTCAGAAAACAAAGATCATGGCATCTGGTCCCATCACTTCATGGGAAATAGATGGAGAAACAGTGCAAACAGTGTCAGACTTTATGTTTCGGGGCTCCAAAGTCACTGCAGATGGTGACTGCAGCCATGAAATTAAAAGACACTCTTTGGAAGGAAAGTTATGACCAACCTAGATAGCATATTCAAAAGCAGAGACATTACTTTGCCAACAAAGGTTCGTCTAGTCAAGGCTATGGTTTTTCTAGTGGTCATGTAGGACTGTGATGAAAGCTGAGTGCTGAAGAATTGATGCTTTTGAACTGTGGTGTTGGAGAAGACTCTTGAGAGTCCCTTGGACTGCAAGGAGATCCAACCAGTCCATTCTGAAAGAGATCAGCCCTGGGATTTCTTTGGAAGAAATGATGCTAAAGCTGAAACTTCAGTACTTTGGCCACCTCATGTGAAGAGTTGACTCATTGGAAAAGACTGATGCTGGGAGGGATTTGGGGCAGGAGGAAAAGGGGACAACAGAGGATGAGATGGCTGGATGGCATCACTGACTCGATGGACGTGAGTCTGAGTGAACTCCGGGAGTTGGTGATAGACAGGGAGGCCTGACGTGCTGCGATTCAAGGGGTCACAAATAGTCAGACACGACTGAGCGACTGAACTGAACTGAACTGAACTGATATAATTCCATTGCTAACACTAGCAACACATATTCTTTCTATCCCCTTTTGATGCCTATGTCAGAAGCTTTCTCTATCTCTTTTATACTTTAATAAAACTTTATTACACAAAAGCTGTTAAAATAATCTATTAAGCACAAGCCAAGACTTTGAGTAAATTCAGAAAGAAATCTGACTGAATTTTAAAATCTACTGACTTCAGGAAGAAAAAACTTAGGTATTTGGCATGTATTCAATAGGAATAAGAGATATGGTTGTGGTTGTGTGTGCACATGTGTGCATGTGTGTGTGTATGTGTATACTGAGTATACAGGTACCTAACCACCAATTTTTGTTGCCTGTATTAGAGGCTTCTTTGAGTATGTTCTACAGCAAAGAAAAAAATTGACAGTGTATAAATTCCCATAGCAGTTTTAGGAGGCACTATTTTTTAAAGAGAAAACTAAACCCACTTTTTATTTTACTCAAAATAATTCCATAGTTTGATGACATTTGTGCTCGCCATTGGGCAGATGAATGTCAGTGGGTAGGTTTCCCACTTTGTATTAGAGCTAATATCTTCATTCATTACTGAATAAGAAATTTAATAAGGTTTGAAAGCACTTGCTCCATTTATACCCAATCATGTATGAGGGCAAGTACCTTAGTCCATTTGGGCTGCTATAAAAGTATTAATACACAGCTTGTGTAGCTTATCAACAATAGACATTTATTTCTCACAGTTCTGAAGGCTGGCATATTGGATGTTTGGTAAGAGCTTCCTGAATCATAGGTACCAACTTTCCACTGTGTTCTCATCTGATGGAAAAGCAAGGGAGCTCTCTGGATTCTCCTTTACAAAGACATTGGTCCCATTCATAAGAGCTTCTCCCTCCTGACCTAATCACCTCTCAATACCATTAAGATTTCAACATAAGAATTTGAAGAGGAGGGATACAACATTCAGACCATAAAAGATATTTCATCCATTAAGGTGAAAATTAAAGATGTTCAGAGAAATCATCTAAAAACTTGGCCTTTGTTCTGTCAAGCATCCAGATAATAATAAACATCCAGATGATTTAGTAACATTTTGTTTTTGTTTTTTGTGCTTTAGACACAACTTAGTCTTTATGTGGTAAGCATGAAAAATAGAGACCATGAACTATATTTAGTTAACAAAATGTATTCATTTCCTTAAAGTTTTAATGATACCATTTATTCTTTTAATAATATTTCTTATTGTCCAGGCATAGCTCTTTTAATAATATTTCTTATTTGATTGTGCTTTGTTTAATTGCACTTTTGCAGATACTGAAATTTTTAGAAATTGAAGGTTTGTAGCAATACTGCATCAAACAAGTCTGTCAGTGCCATTTTTTCCCAACATTATTTGTTCTCTTCATTTGTCTGTCACATTTTAGTAATTCTCCCAATATTTCAAATTTTAACATTATTATCATACTTGTTAGGATGATCTATGATCAGTGATCTTTGAAGCTATTGTAGCAGAAAGATTGACTTGATGATCGTTAGCATTTTTTAGCATTATTTTTAAATTGAGGTATGTGCATTGCATTTTAGACATAATGCTATCACACAATAGGCTACAGTATAGGATAAACATAACTTTTACATGCAGTGGTATAGCAGAACATTAGCGTGATTCACTTTATTGCAACATCCACCTTACTGCAGTGTTCTGAGACCTAACCTGCAATTTCTCTGAGGTCTGCCTATATATTGACATGACTTAAATAATCCAATAACATTTGCCTAAAATTTTTAAAAAATCATAATATAGGAAAATGACACAATAATACATAAAAATCTATGTTTATACGGTATACTATTTCTTTTTGTTTTCTTTGGTTATTTAGCTATGTATATAGTAAACCCAGCATATTTAGCTCATTTTTTCTCTCTCTGTCTCAACAGGTTTAGAATGTAATAATTCAAGAATTTTGTCATCAAGTGAAATAGCTTAACAACTGTTTATGTGCTTCCCATGATATGTTCTCTACAGTGTAAGTATGTATTTACTTTCCCAAGCTGGCTGGATTCTGAGAGAAATGTGTTCAACTGGAACTTATTGGTAACTTAGACTGTTTAAAAGTTTACAAACTAAAATTCATCTTAAGTGAAGAATAGTTTCAGAAGTTTATATGAAGAGATGTTGGACTTAACATTATATCAAAGTTAACACTTAACATATTTATGTCATTATGAGGTAGAATAACATACCCATGATGTTTAGTTGTATTTTTATAACTATTATACTTAATATCTTTAAGATTTCTATACTGTTCTTTATTTTTTTAATAATAACTTTAAATATTATACCTGTGAAATTTTATTCTAAGATATTATAATTTCTTGAGATATCTTTTAAAAATTATAATGCATAATATTTCAAAGTCAGATCAACTTCTTTCTATATTAGTTATGTTTTTGAAAACTGGTTTCAGTTTTGGCAAGATAATACCTATACCACTAAATCATTCATATACACATGTGTGTGTTTGTGTGTGTGTGTGTATGCACGCATACACATATATGTGTGTATATATATGCACACAATTTCATTGATAAACTAAATAAAAAGAATAAAAATAATTTATACTCTAAGGAAACCTCTTACTAGTAGCTTCATAATGCTGAAAAGTAAGGAGAAAGGTGGAAGGCTGGGATTCTATTCCTTATTTGTGAGTTGAGAAGTACTAAGAGAAAGTGCTAACCCATGGCAGTGGGAAGGAGAGGAGGCAGTCCAACCTCTTTTTCCACAGAAGAAAGTAAGCCATGAACTGGAGCCCCTCAGTAATCAGAAGTGCTGCCCAATTTATGGCATGTTTAGAGCATCAGGAGATGCTGTTCCTTGACAGCACCTGACACTGTGAGACCTACAAGGCCCAAGTTAAGCCTTACTCTGCTTTCTTTTAATCCTTTCCTTGCTGGAGCCCCTGAGGTTATAAAATCTATCAAACTTACTGACTCTTGATCCTGCTTCAAGAAGGCAGGGAGCTGGAGCTGCCTGCTGGTATTTTGTGGGAGCTGGAGGTAGCAGTGGGAAGACTGTTAGCATGTCATTTCAGAACACTGAATGTTTTTTTGACACAAAATACCACTTTAATACACAATATGTGGTTCTAAAGCAGTGCTTTCTAAAGAAAATGTAATGTGAGACATATGTGATTTCATTTTTCTAGAGGTTACATTTCAAAAAGTAAAAAGAAGCTTGTAATATGGGTTTTAGTAATATATTGTATTTAACCTTATATATTCAAAATGCAGTCTTTTTAACATGTGATGAATGTAAAAAATATTAATGATCCTTTTAGCATTCTTTTTTTAATATTGTATTTCAAATCCAATGTGTGCTTATAGTACATCTCAATTTTGATACTAAATTTTTACTGGGTATACTTGATCTGTATTTTGATTTCATAAAATTTACAGTTGATAAAGATTCACAAAGCCAAGTTGTCCCATACATAGTTGAAAGTTTTTTTTTTTTCAATAACTAAATTGAACATCAGTTTTTAAACCTAAACATATATACTATTTATAATATGTATAAAATAGGCAATGGATGGGAACATACTGTATAGCACAAAGAACTCTACTTAATGCACTGTGGTGTCCTAAATGGGAGAGAAGTCCAAAAGGGAAGGGAAATGTGTATATGTACGGGTGATTCAGTTTGCTATACAGTACAAGCTAACACAACACTGTAAAGCAATTGTACTGCAATACAATTTAACTCATTTAAAAAATAAATAAAATCATCAAAATAAAAGCCATGGCTTCAGTCACACTGGTCACATTTTATGTACTTGGCAGTCCTATGTGGCTATTAGCTGCCATATTGGACAACTTTTCCAGAGAACTGATTTAATGATGTAATTCTGCTACCTAATAGATTTTGCAAGCGAACCTCAGCACATCAAAGGAGCATATAACTTCAAAAACCTTAATGCGAAGTTATCTGATCCTATACTTCTAACTTAAAATAAATGTTATAGAACCAGCTATTTATGAGAAACTATGGGTAATAAAATATACACGGTGTAAACCTTCAAATTGTAATACATTGGAATTTGTTCACTTTTTATTTGCTTCAGTGTACATACTTTTGTCACTAAAGGCATTATCTGATCACAACCCTTCTTAATTAAAATGTGAACCAAAAGCAATATATATATATATATATATATATATATACTTTTTAGAAATTGTTCTGTGAAAGACACTGTTAAAATAATGAAAGTATAAGCTTCAGACATGTAGATGACATATCTGATAAGGAAATTGTACCCAAAGTATATAAAGAATTCTTAAAAAATAATATAAAAATTTAAAAATTCACAAAAGATCTAAATTTTAAAAAGAAAATATATGAAAAAGCAATAAGTATGTGGGAAGATGTTTAACATCTTTAGTCATTAGGAAGCTACAAATTAAAACCATGATGAGCTACCACTAGAGAGCTTTTATTTTTATTTTTTTAATTTAATTTTATTTTATTTTTTAACTTTACAATGTTGTATTGGTTTTGCCATACATCAAAATGAATCCACCACAGGTATACATGTTCCTCATCCTGTGAAGCCTCCTCCCTTCTCCCTCCCCATACCATCCGTCTGGGTCGTCCCAGTGCACCAGCCCCAAGCATCCAGTATCGTGCATCAAACCTGGACTGGTGACTCGTTTCATATATGATATTATACATGTTTCAATGCCATTCTCCCAAATCATCCGACCCTCTCCCTCTCCCAGAGTCCAAAAGACTGTTCTATACATCAGTGTCTCTTTTGCTGTCTCATATACAGGGTTATTGTTACCATCTTGCTAAATTCCATATATATGCGTTAGTATACTGTATTTGTGTTTTTCTTTCTGGCTTACTTCACTCTGTATAATAGGCTCCAGTTCCATCCACCTCATTAGAACTGATTCAAATGTATTTTTTTTTAATGGCTGAGTAATACTCCATTGTGTATATGTACCACTGCTTTCTTATCCATTCATCTGCTGATGGACATCTAGGTTGCTTCCATGTCCTGGCTATTATAAACAGTGCTCCGATGAACATTGGGGTACACATGTCTCTTTCAATTCTGGTTTCCTCAGTGTATATGCCCAGCAGTGGGATTGCTGGGTCATCAGGCAGTTCTATTTCCAGTTTTTTAAGGAATCTCCATACTGTTCTCCATAGTGGCTGTACTAGTTTGCATTCCCACCAACAGTGTAAGAGGGTTCCCTTTTCTCCACACCCTTCCCAGCATTTATTGCTTGTAGACTTTTGGATCGCAGCCATTCTGACTGGCGTGAAATGGTATCTCATTGTGGTTTTGATTTGCATTTCTCTGATAATGAGTGATGTTGAGCATCTTTTCATGTGTTTGTTAGCCATCTGTATGTCTTCTTTGGAGAAATGTCTATTTAGTTCTTTGGCCCATTTTTTGATTGGGTCATTTATTTTTATGGAATTGAGCTGTAGGAGTTGTTTGTATATTTTTGAGATTAGTTGTTTGTCAGTTTCTTCATTTGTTATTATTTTCTCCCATTCTGAAGGCTGTCTTTTCACCTTGCTTATAGTTTCCTTTGTTGTGCACAAGCTTTTCAGTTTAATTAGGTCCCATTTGTTTATTTTTGATTTTATTTCCAATATTCTGGGAGGTGGGTCATAGAGGATCCTGCTGTGATGTATGTTGGAGAGTGTTTTGCCTGTGTTCTCCTCTAGGAGTTTTATAGTTTCTGGTCTTACGTTTAGATCTTTAATCCATTTTGAGTTTATTTTTGTGTATGGTGTTAGAAAGTGTTCTAGTTTCATTCTTTTACAAGTGGTTGACCAGTTTTCCCAGCACCACTTATTAAAGAGATTGTCTTTAATCCATTGTATATTCTTGCCTCCTTTGTCTTAAAAGGATACATTTTTAAAAAATCTGACAACATGAAATGCTGATGAGTATGCAGAACCACAGTGATTTTAACTTATCATTGATGGAAATTCAAAATGGTCCTGCACTTTGGAAACCTCTTTGTCATTTTGTTTTAAAATTAAACATGCACTTACCATATGATTCAGCATTCTCACTCTTCGGTATTTACCCAAGTGAATTTAAAACTTGTCAGGTTTATTGCTAGGATACTTAAAGATTTTATGGCTATGGAGAATATTTTAAAGTTATGTTTTCTAAATCAATTACAGATTAAAAAAATAATTTATTTTCTGCATGTTTATTTTTATCCAACCTCATTGAACTCCGCATTTTTTTAAATTCTCTGGAATCTTCTAAGAATACTGTCATACTCTCTAGAAAATAAAATTGTGATTTGAAAAAAAAAATAATAGTTTAACACAAAAACCTATATATAAACATTTATAACAAGTTTATCTGTAATTGCCAAAATGTCAAAATAATGAAAATATTTTTCAACTGGTGATTAAATAAACTGTAGTACACCTATAAATAGAATACTTGTTGTTCAGTCACTAAGCTGTGTCTGACTCTTTGCAACTCCATGGACTGTAGCACGCCAGGCTTCCCCGTCCTTCACTCTCTCCTAGAGTTTGCTCAAATTCATGTCCATTGAGTTGGTGATGCTATGCAACCATGTCATCCTCTGCCTACCTCTTCTACTTTTGCCTTCAATCTTTCCCAGCATCAGGGTCTTTTCCAATGAGTCAGCTCTTCACATAAGTGGTCAAGGTATTGGAGCTTTAGTTTCAGCATCAGTCCTTCCAATTAATATTCAGGACTGATTTCCTTTAGAATTGACTGGTTTGATCTCCTTGCAGTCCAAGGGAGTTTCAAGAGTCTTCTCTAGCACCATAATTCAAAGGCATCAGCCTTTGACACTCAGCCTTATTTATGGTCCAGCTCTTACATCTGTACATGTCTACTGAAAAAAAACATAGTTTTTTCTATACGAACCTTTGTTGGCAAAGTGATGAAAAGGAAAGAATGATTGATTCATGCCCTATCATGGATGAATCTTTAATGTATTTTGTAAGTGAGAGAAGGGTGACACAATGACTGAACGTTATATGATTCCATATGTATGAAATTCCAGAAAAGATAAAGACACGAAACAGATGAGTGTTTGCCATATAGAGATACAGGAGGATTGATTACTTCCTACTTTAGGAAGTGTCTTCTTATGTGTAATCTCATCTTTCTACCTCAGTGTAATTATATTTTGCCACTTTTTTCCATTTACTCCAAGTTATTAAGAACCTCTGTTCTCTATTTGCCATAAAATATTCAATCATGAGTTAAAATTTAAGAATTTTAAGAACTGTTTACATACATTCACATTTTTAACAATTCACACCATTTGAACCAAAGTTATAATTCAAAGTTTTAATTTAATTTTAAAATCATTCAAAGTTTTAATTCTTTTATGGCCGTTTGGTTCTATATTCTTGGCAATATTATCTTGCTAGTCATATAGACATTAGTTTTAATTACATAAATGGCTAGGTGTTCAGATACCAAATAAACCAGTAAGTGGCCAAAATAACTCTAATGCCATTTTAAAATTAGGATAATTAAGGACTTATGTACTTTATGTGACATAATAATAATATTATGAGGCCCAAATTTTCTTACACTTTTTTAAGAGTTTTTTAGTTTTCTTTATACACATCAGCTTTTCAGTAAGCTTGTAAAGTAGGAAATTCTGCACTCCTTCTAAATAAGGAAATCTTTCCTAAATAAGGAAAGAAAGAGTTCTCTGAGAGGATAAGTGATTTACCTAGAGGTGGACGGCTTGTAAGGATTGAGCATCTACAGTCACCCCTTCCTTAAATTAACACTTTGGCTTTTGTACCACTTTGTAAAGTCCATACTGTATGGAAATACTCTTATTGGTCAGAGTATGTTCTTGCTTTTTAAATTCCAGAGATGACTGAGCTCTTTTCTATAAGTGACATTATAATGAATTTTATTTCATTAAGAAAATATTAACCAGGTGGTACTAGTGGTAAAGAACCCACCTGCCAATGCAGGAGATGTCAGAAATGTGGATTCGATCTCTGAGACGAGAAGATTCCCTAGAGGGTATGGCAGCCCACTCCAACATTCTTGCCTGGAAAATCACATGGACAGAGGAGCCTGACAGGCTACAGTCCATAGGGTTGCAAACAGTTGGACACAACTAAAGTGACTTAGCACACACACAAAGGCAAAAATCTCAGGTGAAATATCTTTCTGTTGAACTTCAAAATCTGACCTAAGCTACTAGATTGGAAATAATTACTGCTACATTACTTATGTTATATTAGATACAGTGTGCTTTCACATCAAGGAAATCTAAGATGAAAATCAAAAAGATTCACAAAATACATAAACTGAGTAATGATTTTTTTAAATTATAAAATGATTATCTCACAAAAACATTTATCATGTCTCTTCTTAGATAACAATCATCTCTGGTACAGTTTCATTAGATTTCCACATAGTGTTTAAGAAGAAATACATTTACTTTATAAAGCAAAGTATATACCCTTAGACATTGTGATCCTTTTCTTTAGTACTTGCATCATTATCCCTGTCTGCTGCAATTTCTCTAAGTAGGAATGATCTCATCATCTATAGGCAGTTTTAAAATGAAGAAAATTTATAGCATACTCTCACGTATCAATAAATCAGACTTTCTTCCTATTGTTTTGCAATCACAATGCAGACTTATAAGGGAACTTATTTTATTAGGTAATTTGAAAATACTTTATTAGACTATTTGAAAAGCTTCTTGAATATGAGAGGATGATAAGTAATAAAGGAAGATCCACCAGTAGAAAACATGTTTTATACCTTCAAATAATAGTATAGTAGGTAGAGAAGAAAAATGCAAAACTCAATCTGGTTCATCCTATGCTTAACTCTCATTTGATATCTGTTACAATGGCAACCCACTCCAGTATTCTTGCCTGGAGAATCCCATGGATGGCGGAGCCTGGTAGGCTACAGTCGGCAGGGTCGCAAAGAGTGGAACACGACTGAGCGACTTCACTTTCACTTTCACTTTAGACCATTTTTAATTTCAAGTCTTATTTGTCTGTAAGTATAGCTACTTCTGGAGAAGGCAATGGCACCCCACTCCAGTACTCTTGCCTGGAAAAACCCATGGACAGAGGAGCCTGGTAGGCTGCAGTCCATGGGGTCACTAGGAGTCCGATACGACTGAGTGACTTCACTTTCACTTCACAATGCATAAAAATGCATTGAAAGAAGATTCCCAAATCTATCTCTCTGCCATATTTGAATGCTAACAGCTATCACTGTTTTCTTTCTTCTAATCGAAATCCCTTCAACCATGGTAAAAGCCTTATTTCATTTTTGTTGTTGTTGTTTTTAGGAGGTTATTCAGAAGGATTCCTTTTTGTAAGATCTGTCTTTTTTGTACTAAGCCTTCCTATTATACTTTCTGTTGAATAACAGATACTTAAAAATATTTGAAGCTTTGAATTTCTAAATAAAATGCCATTGAGCACATTAGTAATCAAAGCACAGTAGGATATTAATTTAAAATTTGAGACTTTAAATTAATGTCATTTAAACCCCCCAAAACAAATATAATGATTTATCCTTTCTTATGTTTGGAATGTCATAATCTGTCTCACAGTAAATCTCTATGCTGCTAAGGGGTAAAATCTGGAATATGCCCCTTTAGTTTTATGGGTGCACAATATCACATATTCATTATGCTCAGAGTTGAGATTGAAGATGGAAAATTGTCTTACATGATAAAATGAGGAGAACTTATAAGTCTTCAAGGAACAGAAAATAAGCAATGTGCTAGACAGCTAGAAGAATTTTAGGAAAGTAGTATTAATTCAACATTAACTTGTTTATACTGCTATGAAAAAATACCACTCCATCTAAAATTTCAGAACTACCTGTCAACTATATCTTGTTTGAAAGTTTAGGGGGAAATTAAGAGATGAGTGTCATATCCAGGTCAAAGCAGTCAGAGAGAAAGGAACATTTATGGTAGAATTGGAAAAGTTCCAGTGTAGAAATTCAGAACACTAAATAATCAGAAGTTTATGTAATTCCTAGAATTCTCATTTGGTACATTGAAATTTTTTATAGAGCATGGAATAATTTATTAGAAACCTCAAATGCAGAGATTGCTACTTATATCTATATTACTTTTGTTGTTGTTTGGTCACCACGTCATGTCTGACTCTTTCTGACCCCATGAACTGTAGGCCGCCAGGCTCCTTTGTCCATGGTATTTCCCAGGCAAGAATACTGGAGTGGGTTGCCATTTTCTTCTCCAGGGATCTTTCCAACCCAGGGATCAAACCTGTGTCTTCTGCATTGGCTGGCAAATTCTTTACCACTGAGTCACCAGGGAAGCCCTTAATTTTGTTATTATACAAACATTAAAGCTATATTTAAAAGCTCAAAAAGATATATTATACTCAGAATCCAACCACCCCAGAAATTCACATAGCCTTTTGTCTGTTTCATTTCTAATCCATATGTATCACAACTTTATTTAGTATAATTATCATTGTGCTTTGATTTTGTTTCAATACCAGATCATAAACAATTTTAACATAGTCATTATTTATATGTCCCAATAATGAGTATTTACTTAGCTCTTTTCTCATATATTTGGGGGTTGGTGGTGTTACTTCAAATACCTATATTTATCAAACATTTTTGTCTTCATTTTGAGTCTTTTTATCTAACAGAGGAAGTAGAATTCTGGCTTAAGAGCAAGTCTCTAAATATTCAGAGTATACTAGATATGTGGCTATGGAAATGGTTCTAAATATTCCTAGCCTTCCTTTCATCAAGTGAAAAAATGGAAATAAAAATAGGGTTTATATTGTAGAATTGTTAAAAGGATTAAATGCAAAACTGTATAAGATTATGCAGAGTGTCTATTTGGGCAAATTCCTAGAAATTAAACTATCAAAGCAAAGAATATGACTGCACATATTCTTTCCAAAATTGTTACACAAGTTGTTAACTTCCAGGGTATTCAGCTGCTAAAAAAAATGAAAATCATCTTCAATACCTTAAACAAAAAAAAACCACAAAGCTGAATTGATTGCTAACTTAAGGAAAGAAGAAGTATATTGTTGGGGTAGAGACTTTCAGAGCAAAGGCTGCTAAGGTTTGAAACTTGAAAAATTGTTACTCAGTGAAACAGAAACATATTTATGCCACCCCTTATGCTCTGCTGGGGATGGGAGATATTGAAAATTATCAATTATATGCAGTGACTTATCAGACTTTGAGGCATTTGAAAGCAAAATATTCTCTGCCCCTGCTTCCAACTAGGAGACTGAATATGGTCTCTATAAATGTGTTCATAATTTCAAGCTACACCTTGAACTCTTGTCATTTGATATTATAAACTTACTTATTTGATTTAAATAAATTCCATGGAGCAGAGACAATGCCATTTCTGCATTCTTTAATTTTCTTGTAGGGCTTATTAGAGCATTATCAGGCAGACAATGCAAAATATAAATTGATGACTAAAAGGGAAAAGAACAACCATCTATAATAATGTTAAATAATTGAGCAAGGAATTTAGATCTAAAGGTCAAGGGTTATTAACCTAAATAATAATTCATAAAACATATTTTATGAAGTTTCAGGTTATTATTTAGCCTGAGAGGTAAAAATTTCTCTTTTTATAAACTACTTTTTCTTTCAATAATTGTAAAGGACTACTTGGGACAAATTTAAATTAATATATTTTAAAAGTAACTGACTCAGCTATATAAGTATCAAAAATTTAGGGTAACAAAACAGATACTATAAACAAAACATTTTTATTTGAAAACTTGGTAGATATATTTGCAAAAATTATATTAGACAAGGGCTTAATTTTATGAAATGAATTTCCTGAAAAACAATAGACTTCTATTCTTTTATGAAAATGCCTCTCAAAAGTCAAAATGGAGGTGTCCTGGTAGATTCACTGCAAGTAATGAGCATGAATGAAACTTTCAAACACTTCTATTATTGCTAAAATTATTATTATTCAACCTGCCTTTACATACTCTTCCTTAAAGGATACAGAAACCATTCAGACAATGCACTCATTTTTTTTTATTATTATTATTATTATTATTTTAATTTTTCTTAACTTTACAATATTGTATTACTTTTACTATACATCGAGATGGATCCGCCACCAGAATACACGTGTTCCCCATCCTGAACCCTCCTCCCTCCCCCCTTCCCACACCATCCCTCCAGGTCATCCCAGTGCTCCAGTCCCAGGCATCTGTTATAGGGCATCGTACCTGGACTGACTCGTTTCAGATATGATATTATACATATTTCAATGCTATTCTCCCCAATCGTCCCACCCTCTCCCAGTCCCAGAGTCCAAAAGTCTGTTCTATACATCAGTGTCTCTTTTGCTGTCTCATAAGCGGGGTGATTGTTACCATCTTTCTAAATTCCATATATATGCGTTAGTATACTGTATTTGTGTTTTTCTTTCTGGCTTACTTCACTCTGTATAATAGGCTCCAGTTCCATCCACCTCATTAGAACTTATTCAAATGTATTCTTTTTAATGGCTGAGTAATACTCCATCGTGTATATGTACCACTGCTTGCTTATCCATTCATCTGTGGATGGACATCTAGGTTGCTTCCACGTCCTGGCTATTGTAAACAGTGCTGCTATGAACATTGGGGTACACGTGCCTCTTTCAATTCTGGTTTTCTCAGTGTGTATGCCCAGCAGTGGGATTGCTGGGTCATAAGGCAGTTCTATTCCCAGTTTTTTGAGGAATCTCCATACTGTTCTCCATAGTGGCTGTACTAGTTTGCATTCCCACCAACAGTGTAAGAGGGTTCCCTTCTCTCCGCACCCTCTCCAGCATTTATTGCTTGTGGATTTTTGGATCGCAGCCATTCTGACTGGTGTGTAATGGTACCTCATAGTGGTTTTGATTTGCATTTCTCTGATAATGAGTGATGTTGAGCATCTTTTCATGTGTTTGTTAGCCATCTGTATGTCTTCTTTGGAGAAATGTCTATTAAGTTCTTTGGCCCATTTTTTGATTGGGTCGTTTATTTTTCTGGAATTGAGCTGTAGAAGTTGCTTGTATATTTTTGAGATTAGTTGTTTGTCAGTTGCTTCATTTGCTATTATTTTCTCCCATTCTGAAGGCTGTCTTTTCAGCTTGCCTATAGTTTCCTTTGTTGTGCAGAAGCTTTTTAAGTTTGATTAGGTCCCATTTGTTCATTTTTGATTTTATTTCCGATATTCTGGGAGGTGGGTCATAGAGGATCCTGCTGTGATGTAAGTCAGAGAGTGTTTTGCCTATGTTTTCCTCTAGGAGTTTTATGGTTTCTGGTCTTACATTTAGCTCTTTAATCCATTTTGAGTTTATTTTTGTGTATGGT
This sequence comes from Tragelaphus eurycerus, assembly GCA_935064755.1. Taxonomy (NCBI): domain Eukaryota; kingdom Metazoa; phylum Chordata; class Mammalia; order Artiodactyla; family Bovidae; genus Tragelaphus; species Tragelaphus eurycerus. The sequence continues at coordinate 11,922,529 of CAKXYN010000012.1, forward strand.
GTTAGAAAGTGTTCTAGTTTCATTCTTTTACAAGTGTTCAACCAGTTTTCCCAGCACCACTTGTTAAAAAGATTGTCTTTAATCCATTGTATATTCTTGCCGCCTTTGTCAAAGATTAGGTGACAATTTGAATTGCTGTTGTTGTTGTTGTTTAGTTGTTCTGTCTTGTCTGACTCTGCGACCCTGTGAACTGTAACCCACCGGGCTCCTCTGTCCATGGGATTCTTCAGGCAAGAATACTGGATTGGGTTGCCATTTCCTCCTCTATGGGATCTTCCTGACCCAGGGATTGAACCCACATCTCTGGTGTCTCCTGAACTGCAGGCAGATTCTTTACTGCTGAGCCACCAGGAGCAAGTTTTCAAACTTAGTGTAAGGATAAAACAGGTGTTATCTTTCTGACTCGTTCTAAAGCTGTCTCTTGTGCAGTGTCAGAGGATCCCTTGGAACTATGTCTTTTTTCTCCCTTGATAATACAACGTTTACGTGTGTTACTCTCCAGCCACTTCTGGGCTCACTGATTTAGAAGTTCCTCAAAATTTAATCTTTTTTTACCCTGACTCTATTCAGGGAATCAGTACTTCAGAGTGGTTATCCTTGCTTGTAAAACTGAGTCAATAATAGTACAAACTTCACTGTGTTGATTTGAGAATTATATGAAATGACGGACATTAATACAAAGCCAAGTGCCTAACTTACATGAAAAATGAAAGTGAAAGTCGCCCAGTCATGTCCAACGCTTTGCAACCCCACGGACTATACAGTCCATGGAATTCTCCAGGTCAGAATGCTGGAGTGGGTAGCTATTCCCTTCTGCGGGGGATCTTCCCAACCCAGGAACTGATCCCAGGTTTCCCACATTGCGGGCCTTCCTTGGTGGTTCAGAAGGTTAAGCATCTGCCTACAATGTGAGAGACACAGGTTCCATCCCTGGGTCGGGAAGATCCCCTGGAGAAGGAAATGGCAACCCACTCCTATACTCTTGCCTGGAAAATCCCATGGACAGAGAAGCCTGGTAGGCTACAGTCCATGTGGCTGCAAACAGTTGGAAACAACTGAGCTACTTAACTTTCACTTTTCTCCCACATTGCAGGCAGATTTTTTACCATCTGAGCCACTAGGGAAGACCTTACATGAAATCTTCAATGAATGAGTTGCTAACATTTCTTTCCATGAGTTCCTGCTGCTGCTGCTGCTGCTAAGTCGCTTCAGTTGTGTCCGACTCTGTGTGACCCCATAGATGGCAGCCCACCAGGCTCCCCCATCCCTGGGATTCTCCAGGGAAGAATACTAGAGTGGGTTGCCATTTCCTTCTCCAATGCATGAAAGTGAAAAATGAAAGTGAAGTCCCTCAGTCATGTCCGACTCTTGGTGACCCCATGGACTGCAGCCCACCAGGCTCCTCCGTCCATGGGATTTTCCAGGCAAGAGTACTGGAGTGGGTTGCCATTGCCTTCTCCCCATGTATTCCTAGTTTCCTCCTATTCAAAATGGCACTACAAGCTCTATATTTTGCTCCTTTTCCAGTTTAAATTTTATATTGCTTCAGTTGCCAACCAACCATCTGTATGAAGCCAAATGACCAAAAAATGAAGATAACATACCATGAATGACTATTACCCAAAATTCAGCTATCCAGAATTGTACAGATAACACTGTGGCTTAAAAAATAAAAGATTCATGCACCCAATGTTCACAGTAACACTATTTACAATAGCCAAAATATGGAAGCAATCTAAGTATCCCTAAACCAATAAATGGTTTCAGGAATAATAAAAGGATTAAATTGTGCCATTTTCAACAACATGGATGAACCTATAGGGTATGGTGTTTACTGAAATCAGTCAGGCAGAGAAAGACGTGTACTCTATATTATCCCATACATGTGGAATCTAAAAAAGATAAATGAACAATAACAGAAAAAGGGTGGCTTCATTTTCAACTTGTTTTTTCCTTTCCTTCTTCCCTATTTATATTTGAAGTGGCCTTGAAGTACTCCTTTCCCAATTTGGAACCAGTTTGTTGTTCCATGTCCAATTTTAACAGTTGCTTCTTGACCTGCATACAGATTTCTCAGGAGGCAGATTAGGTGGTCTAGTATTCCCATTTCTTTAATAATTTTTCATAGTTTGTTATGATCCACAGTCAAAGGCTTTGGAGTAGTCAATAAAGCAGAAGTAGATATTTTTATGGAATTCTCTCACTTTTTCTATGATTCAACAGATGTTGACAATTTGATTTCTGGTTCCTCTGCCATTTCTAAATCCAGTTTGGATATCTGGAATTTCTTGGTTCATATAATATTGAAGTCTAGCTTGGAGAATTTTGATCATTTTGCTAGCATGTGAGAAAATTGTGTAGTAGTTTGAACATTCTTTGGTATTGCCTTTCTTTGGGATTGGCATGAAAAGTGACCTTTTCCAACACCATGGCCACTGATGAGTTTTCCAAATTTGCTGGCATATTGAGTGCAGCATTTCACAGCATCATCTTTTAGGATTAAAAATAGCTCAACTGGAATACCATTACCTCCACTAGCTTTTTTTGTAGTGATGCTTCCTAAGGCCCACTTGACTTTACATTCCAGGATGTCTGGCTCATTGTGGTTTTGACTCATTAAGATCTTTTTTGTATAGTTCTGTGTATTTTTGCCACCTCTTCTTAATATCTTCTGCTTCTATTAGTCTGTCCTATCTTGTGCCCATCTGCATGAAATATTCCCTTGGTATCTCTAATTTTCTTGAAGAGATCTCTAGTCTTTCCCATTCTATTGTTTCCTCTATTTCTTTGCATTGATCACTGAGGAAGCCTTTCTTATCTCTCTTTGCTATTTTTTGGAACTCTACATTCAGATGGATGTACTTTTCCTTTTCTGCTTTGCCTTTGGCTTCTCTTCTTTTCTCAGCTATTTGTAAGGCCTCCTCAGACAACCATTTTGCCTTTTTGCATTTGTTTTCCTTGAGGACAGTTTTGATTACCACCTCCTATACAACCTCTGTCCATAGTTCTTCAAGCACTCTATCAGATCTAACCTCTTGAATCTATTTGTCACCTCCACTTTATAATCATAAGGGATTTGATTTAGGTCATACCTGAATGGTCTAGTGGTTTTCCATCAGATCAGATCAGATCAGTCGCTCAGTCGTGTCCGACTCTTTGCGACTGCATGAACTGCAGCACGCCAGGCCTCCCTGTCCATCACCAACTCCCGGAGGTCACTGAGACTCACATCCATCGAGTCAGTGATGCCATCCAGCCATCTCATCCTCTGTCGTCCCCTTCTCCTCCTGCCCACAATCCCTCCCAGCATCAGAGTCTTCTCCAATGAGTCAACTCTTCACATGAGGTGGCCAAAATACTGGAGTTTCAGCTTTAGCATCATTCCTTCCAAAGAAATCCCAGGGCTGATCTCCTTCAGAATGGACTGGTTGGATCTCCTTGCAGTCCAAGGGACTCTCAAGAGTCTTCTCCAACACCACAGTTCAAAAGCACCAATTCTTTCATGCTCAGCCTTCTTCACAGTCCAGCTCTCACATCCATACATGACCATAGGAAAGACCATAGCCTTGACTAGGCGAACCTTTGTTGGCAAAGTGATGTCTCTGCTTTTGAATATGCTATCAAGGTTGGTCATAACTTCAATTTAAGTCTGAATTTGATAATGATGTCTGAATTTGATGGTGATCTTACACTCCCCCAAATGCACACACACACACCTTTGTTTTAGATAATTGTTGAGCTTAATTATAATTCTTTAACCAAAAGAAGAAAACAGGCATTTGCTCCAGATTCCCATCTCTGAGGGAAAAAATCAATCAACACAGCTTCGCATTCTACTGCCTCTTGACCTTCAACAGAAGTATGTGGTTGTTTTCTAACCTCAGGATGCTTCAGGGAATCCTAGTTTCCACAAATTCATTCCCTGAGTCTTCTGGGAGTCACTCCCACAAATCCCCCCAAAAAAATCAATATTGAGAAAAAATTTCCTATTACTTTTCAGATACCACAGAAACCAAAAGAAATCATTTTTTTCCTCTACCCTATAACACAGGGAAATTTTTCTCTCCAGTTCCCAAGGAAGTAACCATTTCCTTCTTGTATGGAGAGAAATTAGGAAAGGGTTGGTGATCTAAAATTTCTTAATTGCCTAAAAACATGTCACTAAATTATTTTTTACTACCACCATAGTCTTATGAAGAGGTTATCATAGTCTCCACTTCTCTTCTGAGCAAGCCTCTGAGATCCTGGAGATTTGCCTGTTTCTCAGCATGAAATGGAGCAAAGCAAATGATGCCATCTATCAATTGTGTTTCCTTCCTTCCTCCCTGCAAAATCCCCAAATTCCCTATAATTCATTGTATTTCTCCACCCTAGCATTTGCATCACTTGATATTTGAAGAAAGATGAAGGTCTTTTGTTTTATGTTATATTTTTGTCACATATTTTTCTACAAGCTTTAATAATTTGCTTGGGATGGGAATTATTTTCCTCTTCATTATACATTTTTTGTAAATATTCAACATCATTCAAGGGAATTAAGCAAAAAATAGTGTTTCAAGGTCTTACATATCTGCTTATTCTTTTCCTAACAAGCATTTGTAATCTGTTTCTGAAAATGAGCAAAATGTTAGTTCCTTTGCCTCAAATAGAATGTGTTCTCTGATTTCAGCTGCGTGTCACAGTGTATTTGTTGTGTGTATGTATACATTCCACAGCAGAACCATTGTTCATATAATAGAGGAAGATGAATTAAAATGTAGAAGACACATAATATGGGAGAATATCTTCAATATCTTCTCAAAAAAGCTGAAAATTATTCCTGGACTAGAGAATGGGGAGGGGTGACAGTTGGAGGGCTTATCACGACTTTTGCTGGTCATTTATGCTTAGTCAAACTTGTCTTGCTATCTTCTGTTTTGAGTGATTTGAACATACTATTGATGAAAGGAAATACTTTATAACATGTTTTGAGATTCTTTAATAGAATTTGTGCTAAAATGTAAGAAGCATGTATAGGACCTTAAAAGTTCTCTTAAAAATGTTGTGAAACACCACCCTGAACAAAACTCTGTTGGCAGACTCATTCCACAATGAAAAGCACATATGCAAAAAATATGTAATTCTTTTTGGTTCCGAGCATTTTTCTTTTTATTAATATTCTTGCATATTTATGAAATTAAGATACTTGCTCCTTGGAAGACAAGCTATGACAAACCTAGGCAGCATATTAAAAAGCAGAGACATTACTGACAAAGGTTTGTCTGGTCAAAGCTATGGTTTTTCCAATAGTCATGTATGGATATGAGTCATGTATGGATATGAGAGTTGGGCCATAAACAAAGCTGAGTGCCAAAGAATTGATGCTTTTGAACTGTGGTGTTGGAGAAGACTCTTGAGAGTCCCTTGGATAGCAAGGAGATACAACCAGTCAATCCTAAAGTAAATCAGTCCTAAATATTCATTGAAAGGACTGATGCTGAAGCTGAAGCCCCAATACTTTGACCATCTGATGCAAATAACTGACTCATCTGAAAAGACCCTGATGCTGAGAAAAATTGAAGGCAGGAGGAGAAGGGGACGACTGAGGATGAGATGGGTGGATGGCATCACTGACTTAATAGAAATGAGTTGAGCAAGTTCTAGAGGATGGTGATGGACAGGGAAGCCTGGCATGCTGCAGTCCATGGGATCACAAAGAGTCAGACACAACTGAGCAACTGAACTGAACTGAACTGATGGATAGTATGGACCATTTATGTTTGTGTTGGGATGTGTATATATGCATATACTGAGTACTGATATAAAATGTACATCTTATTATGGGGTCATAGTCATAAACTTTAAATGCCATTGACCCCCCTAAAACTAGCACTGAAGAAGAACTCTTAAGAAGTTTTTCCCATATACAGCAGCCAATCCTTTGCTTTAAATACTATATTTACTCTTTGACACTTTACTTAAATAACTATGAAAGTGGCTATAAGAAGAGTACTGGATAAAGTGAAACCTAGAAAAGGAAAAAAATGAAATCACTGCAAACACTTGAGTAGTTGGTTGATTTTTTTTTTAAATAATACAAATATTCCTTAAAATTCACTTAAGAAATGATTAAAGCAGATTAGTAGGGCTCAGACCTCAACTCTGAAACTTGCTGATTGAAGAAACCTGGGTAGTTATTTAACCACATGAAGCTAGACATCCTATCTATGAAATGATGATTAATCTACCCCTGTATCTTCAGGCAGTTAACAGAATTAAGTTGTATAATTCATACATAGTGCCTCACGGGTACTAACTTTTCAACAACTTTTAACTGTTCTACATCTCTACAGGAAGGAATACAAAGTATTAATTTATAGACTCACCTAAGATTCTGTTTTGTTTTACCTGATTTTGTATGCTGGTATAGTTTATATATGTTGTTAATATTATTTGCAAAATTAATAATCTCACTGGCTCAGTGGACATGAATCTGAGCAAACTCTGGGAGATAGTGAGGGACAGGGGAGTCTGGCATGCTGTAGTCAATGGGATCACAAAGAGTAGACACAACTGAGCAACAAGGGAACAAGGGACATATAATAATAACAAGGGAAAAATAAATTTTTATCTTTGATCTTTGAAGAGATATTATTTTTTGTAAGTTTTGTTCCAGTGTGGATAGTAATAGTTTCACTTAAATTTTTACTGTAAAAACTTGATAGTTGGACTAAATAGGAGTAATTTTTTATATGATTTCAGGCTAATATGTTTAAGTACTTTCTTTTTCACAACTTCTAAGTAGAGAAGGACCACAAAATATGAGATTGTCATATTTAAAAATATCAGACACATAAGTTTTGGAGAGAGTTACAAGAGAAAAATAAAGAGATGTAATGATAGAAAAATATGTTTAAAATAGAATATTATTCTGATTATAAAATTACCATATGTTCATTCTAAAAATGCAGTTAGTAGAAAAATAAAGAGAACAATGTTAATATCTTGGTCTAGATTTTAAAGGTATTTTTGTCCATAGATAGAGCTAATAGATTCTTTTGATAGGATTATAACATAGAGTTTTATACATTTCTTTTGTCTTTTTACTGTATCTTGGATGTTTTCTATATCCAATAGACTTGTATTATGATGTATTATGATTATATAGTATTCTGTTCTTTGTTGGACATAATTTTAATCAATTACTCATTCAAGAACATTGTTAACAATGCTTCTATCCTTTTACAAAGCTCTGTGTCCTTCAAATATTTTTATTCTAGTTCCCAACTGTGGGCACCAATTGCTGAATGGCAACTATGTGATAATCACAGTGTTAAGAGCATTTCATTTTAATTACAAAAGTCCTGTGAGACACGTACCAGCATTAACTCTGTTTTATCAAATAGAGTGGGCTACCCACGTGGCTGTAGTCGTAGAGAACCCACCTGCCAATGTAGGAGACATAAGATACTCAGTGTTCAATCCCCTGGGTCAGGAAGATCCCCCGGAGGAAGGCGTGGCAACGGACTCCAGTATCCTTGCCTGGAGAATTCCATGGGCTGGCTGGCTAGGGTCCATAGGGCTGCAAAGAGTGAGACACGACTGAACAGACGTATCAAGTAAAGTTACTGAAGGTTAATTCAGTTGAACAATTTTATAAAAGTCTACACAAAACTAGAATTAGAACAAGCAGAGGCTGATTAAAAAAAAAAAAAAAGTATATAACCATTACCCATACCACCTTGCTCTTATATGTACACCTTAATTTTTTATATTGTTTATTAATGTTTCCAAGGACTTTGCTGGTGGCTCAGACAGTAAAACGTCTGTCTACGATGAGGGAGACCTGGGTTCAATCCCTGGGTTGGGAAGATCCCTTGGAGAAGGAAATGGCAATCCACTCCAGTACTATTGCCTGGAAAATCCCATGGACAGAGGAGCCTGGTAGGCTACAGTCCATGAGGTCGCAAAGAGTTGGACATGACTGAGCGACTTCATGTTCACGTCACGTTCATTAATGTTTCCAGAAATTTTAATTAATTTTCAATGAATAATCTAAATTCTGTTGTATTGGACAATTGCAATTCATTTTGTCTCTAGTCTCTAGTGTGTGGTCTATTATGAAACCTCATCAATAGTCACATGACAGATTTACATTTCATGGCATTTGCAAAAAAAGACAAATCACACAATTGCTGAGGCGTTTATAAAACTAGTTGCAAAATTAAGAATTTATATGTTTCTTGGAAAGAAAGCAGGACAAATTATTGGTAAAATTTCTTTATCAAATGACTTTATTGAATATCACATATCATAAATTGCACACAGTGTTGAAGATAAACTCTCACTGTCTGAGTTTGCTAGCTGATAGTTTTCTCTGCACTTACATGAAAGCTCAGATGTGGGTAGTATAATAGATTGTTAGTAGATATATGGTTGATATGCACGAAGGGCATTTTGTTCACCAAAAGTATGCACTAGTAGAGAAGAGATATGTCTTTAGTTCCTACTTATTATTCTTTGGAAAAATATTGGAGCCTCAGACAAAATTTTACTGGGATTAGAAATAAATAAGATGAATAAGTACCAGTTATTGTGCCCCAGGGAAGGGTGCTAATATGCAAATGCAAGAGGTTGTGCATTAATGCCAATAATTAAACTGCTTTGGACCAGAGACCAGTTGACCAACCAACTTAATTAATCCTGACTATAGTTCAACATCAGTAATAATGGTAATAATGAGCATAGGGAGTATAATAAGATTAAGGGCATTATATGTATTGTCTAAAGATATGAACAGTAAATTTAAAATCCTGGTTTTCCTCCTCTGCAGTATACTATTTGTTGAAGGGAGAACTTCTTTTGAAATGAGAGCGATGGAGCAAACATTTCTTCCTATGGCTAGTATTACCATCTCTGTGGTTTCTTGCGACTTGCTCAAGCAGCACATCTTAATGAAATATTCAGTATCTAGCATAGCCAGAACCAATTACTCATTGCTAGAAAATGAGTAATCTTTTCTAAGATGAAGATAATAGGATCCTATAACAAGACCAAAAGAAAATCATGCAATAGACCTGATCATTTGTAGATCAACTTTTCCCTAAAACTTGATGCTTTCCTTTGTCTCCTATCCTCTTTATATCTTTATCATCTAAGAATTATATTGATAGTATTTTATTGGGCATATTTAAAAATGACATCCATATGCTGCATTAAATCATAAAGAAATTATTTCAGACTAAAGTACCATCAAAGAGTAATTTAGAAAGTTCATTTACTTAACCTTGACCTCCTAACAGTTGAGTGAGTTGAATCATTTAACCTTTTAGTTTTGAGCATGTTATGTTGAATTAATATTGAATGAAACACAGGAGGTTGGATCTCAGTATTCAAAACTATCTAACAGGGCCTCTGAATGCTTGCTGTAAATCTTAATAGATATAATTGAAAGTTTAGATCTAATACTAAGAAATGAAATGCTCTAGAATATATTTATCCTTGAGATAGAAATGAATGGCATCACCCTTATTGCAGTTATAATTGTATTATGTTCTATTATAGTTTACCTTTGTCTTTTAATTGTGATAAACATCTTAATGTATCTAAAATTGACAGTCTTTTTACCTGCCAAGTATTCATTAAGTGGTCTACAAATGCTGAAAGATTGATGTCATGCTTAGAAATATTTTCTTCACAGTCCTTGGATGCTATCCCAATGCTTTTTAAATTCAGAGGAGAGCAAATTTTATTCCAAAGAAGTGTAGAAAATCACTTAACTGTGGCAGAGTTGTGTAGGAGTTTGAGAACATTTGGAGGTTTTAGAATGATAGGAAAAAAAGAAATAATTATGATGGTACTCTCAAACCAAAAGCTATTCTCACATTTCACAAATAATCAATTTGGGATCAATCAATGTAAAAAATTTAATGTGACTTTTCATATGACTTATGAGTATAAAGTTTAAATATAACCTATGAACCAGATTTTATCTCTACAGAATACATACTACATACCAGAAAAATAGAATAAAGTACAGGAATGTGGAAACTTGAAACAGCATTTATAAATCTTTGACATTTACCTTTCCTTGTTTTCTGTATGCATCAAGCAAATATTTAGATTCTTGCTTATCTTAGATTGATCAGCAAATATTTATCAAGAACTTATTAATTTAAGGCACAGTCTGAGGCACTGTAGTGATAGAAACCATGAGACATGACATTTTATCCAAGTGCCAGTATTCTCATTTGCTTTTTACTTCTGTCCTCAATTCTTCCATTCATATATGTTTACATTTGGGAAAGTACTGTAATTTTAATGTATCCCATAATAGTCCATTTCCTTGATTAACAGATCATTTGTCAAGGGACATGTTTCCTTGTCAATTGTATTCCTTGATAAAAACCGATCCCACATTACTTTTCATACTCCAATATCTAATTAATGCTTGTTCATTCAAAATGTAAAGAGATTCTAATACATTCCCCAATTAAAAAGGTACTGTTAAAAAAAATAATGGGGACCTATCAAAGATACAAAGTAGCCAACCAAAAGATATCCCCATGGCCAATTTTGAGTAGCATATAACGGAGCAGTTTTATTAACAAAAGAAATACTGTAGTATCACAGTATGTTGTTGTTGTTGTTGTTCAGTCACTAAGTTGTGTCTGACTTTTTGTGACCCCGTGGACTGCACCATGCCAGGCTTCTCTGTCCTTTACTATCTCCCAGAGTTTGCTCAAATTCATGTCCATTGAGTCAGTGATGCTATCTAACCATCTCATCCTCTGCCACCCTCTTCTCCTCCTGCCCTCAATCTTTCCCAGCATCAAAGTCTTTTCCAGTGAGTTGTCTTTTCACAGCAAGTGGCCAAAGTATTGGAGCTTCAGCTTCAGCAGCCGTCTTTCCAATGGATATTCAGGATTGATTTCCTTTAGGATTAACTGGTTTGATCTCCTTGCAGTCAAAAGGACTCTCTCAGTATAACCCAGTGTATAAAATGAGTATCTTTGAGTGTATACTTATATGATTAAATGATTAAATAAGTAAACAAGGGTAAAAAGACATCTCCTGTTCAGAAGGATCCCAAATAATTTATATAGATGCTTCATTCTCAAGGAGAGACTGTATAACTCCCAACTCCATAAGTGTGAGCTGCTGTGATGACTTCCTTGCAAACATTATAGCATGGTGATGGGGAAAAGGAACTTAACTGTGTTGAAACCTGACAAGCCTACCTCCAGCTCAGTCATGTCCTACTCTCTGTGACCCTATGGACAGGAGTCCCCTACAGGTTCCTCTGTCCATGAGATTCTCCAGGCAAGAGTACTAGAGTGGGTTGTCATTCTCTTCTCAGGGGGATCTTCCCAACCCAGGGATCAAAACCAAGTCTCCTACATTGCAGGCAGATTCTTTACCATCTGAGCCTCCAGATGATAGAGGTTAACAGCCGTAGTGATAAGTAAGGTTGATAGTCTGTATCATCAGAATGATGTGATAAGAATGATACTTTGCCTCTTTGGTCATCCTCCCCCAAACCTTGTAACTTCAGTCTAACCAGGAGAGTAATATCAAATAACCCAAATTAAGGGATGTTCCACAGAATATCTGACCAGTGCTCTTCAATACTGTCAAGATAATTAAAAATAAGGAAAGTTTGAAGTTGTCGTAGTAAAGAATTGCCTAAAGGAACAGGATGATTAAATGTAATGTGGTATCCTAGATGAGATCTTGAAACAGAAAAAGAACTTTAGGTAAAAACAAAGGAAATTTGAATAAAATATAAAATTTAATGAATGACAGTGTTTCAGTATTGGTTCAATACTGGTTGACTACTGAACCATAGTAACATAAGATATTAACGATAAGGGAAACTGGATTTGGAGTATATTGGTACAGAATATCTCTATACTATCTTTGTGACATTTATATAAATGTAAAACCACCCTGAATTTAAAAGTTTATTTAAAAAGTTGTATATAATGAGCTATGTGCTCAGTCATGTCCAACTCTTTGTGGCTCCATGGACTGTAGCCTGCCAGACTCCTCTGTCCATGGGATTTCCCAGGCAAGAACATCATAGTGGGGTGCCATTTTAACCTCCAAGGGATATTCCCCACCCAGGGATTGAACCCACATCTCCTCCATTGGCAGGCAGATTCTTTACCACTAGTGCCACCTGGGAAGCCTATATAATGGGCTACTTAAAGCTGTAATCTAAGAAGATCTATGGAGCATCCCAGAGACAACAAAAAGAAGGAAAATGTGTGCTCACGATTGCTCATCTGTTGAACAACTGAACTATTCTCTCAGTTTATTCTGCTAATGGAAATTCTCCATACTTGTCTAGTCTTATTGTCTCTTTCAGTGATACACTATTAAAAGGCACAGACCTCATCAGTTTTGAATCAGTTCAGCCCTCTCTTGACTACACAATAGGGTAGCAATAGTTTTCTAACACAGAACTGGGCAATATGCTATGCTTGGGGAAAATGACTTTGCAGAGAAGGAAAGATGTATTTAAAGTCTTTACATAAAAGAGGCAGGATAATCTAAGCAAAGGTAGAGTTTCACTTTATTTTTGTTCTTTACTTTCTTTCATACACTATTATTTTCTTTCATTGCATTAGAAAAATAGAGCAGAATGTTGAAATGCAAAAAAGATAGCTTCCAAAGAAAGGTATATGAAGGAATATTCTTGGGTAACAAAGTCCAAGCACCTCCTTTTTTTTTTACACTTTGATGTTACCCGCCCCCACCCAAAAAAAAGTGGGGGGGGGGGATTGCAATGGTACTTCCTAAACAAAGAGAGAGAGAACAAAAACTTTTAGCAAGATGGTTAGCAACAGTGTTGAGGATGCAATTAACAGGCTGAAATGACATCATTGTGTAGTATCTCAGCAATCCAGAAGCCCTGGCAACCAGAGACAGGACTGAGTTGGCTTCATTAATAAGTTATGCCTTCTCGTCCTTTCTGTCTACCTCTTACATCACTTATCCTTGTAATATACAGGTATTCTTAAGTATCTTCAAATGAATTCTACTAATAAAGAAAGCCTGTCCTTTCTGTGGCACATGTTATCTCCTTTAAAATAGAATTTTCTCTTTCAGGAATATTTCATATTAGTTTAAAACATTCAGATAAAATTTCAGAGAAAAAGTATAACAAATGAAACACCATGAAAGTAGAAGACATCCTGTCACAAAAATTCTTCAACCAGTTATTGATTGCCTTCAGTGTGGAAAATGTAAATCTCAATCTCCAAGTTTAAAAAAAATTACACAGTGGCTAAAATTAGCATTATGTGCCAGACAGGACTTTATGAGTTACCTTCACCACTGAAATGGTCTCATTCTTCATGTAGTGCTCAAATATCTAAGATATACTATGTATTATACACCTAAAATCTTTACAGAAATGCAGTTATATTTGAATGATAAAATAAATATATCATATCTTATATTGACCTTAAAAATAAGGTATTAATTAAGTCAAAACTTCAATCTTTGAACAATAAAGAAGAGCTTTTCTACAATATATTTTTTGCTAAATTGAGACAAACACAGTTCTATTTTTGTTTACTTGATTAGAATTAAAGTGATTTTCAAATTACCCCAGTTATTATGTTTGTGATGGGTTACCTATAACACAATATGGAAGCAATGATTTAAAAGTTTCTTCTGAAATATGTTTTTCTTATTGATTTTTATCCTTTAACAATCTTTATCCTGATGATAAAGTCCAGACAAAATATATAGACTACTGGATCATTTTCTCAAATATTGGAAAACTGGTAGTTCTGAGAGGTTTTTACTTATGTTTCTATGGGGGGGAAAAAAAAGTGTTCTATTATCAAATAAGTTTCAGGAATGCTTCCTACCATGGTATCCTCTAAGTTTCTATTAGCTTGTAAAAAATTCTAGTTAATTATATAGAAAGAATACCTGACAAAAATATTATGAGAGCAATATGAATAAGACTGCAGGAGCAAACAGCACCCAAATTATGAAGGATCCTTTTGTGCTTCTGTGATAAGTTTAGAGTTTTTCCAAAGTTTCTTTTTAGGATGACCACTTTGGCAGCAATGTGAAGGATGGATTAGAGACCTATTTAGGGAATTTTTTCAGTAATCAAAAGAAAAAGGAAATAAACATACTAGTTATAATCATATTGCAAACATGTAAAAGATTAAAAGTATATTAGAAAGGAAATATACTTTTGAAGAACAGAATTTAAAGATTGGCTGAATGTCAGAGATTACAATTTAAGAGCGAGTCAAGTTTATGTGGTATCTCTGATCCTTTGAGCTTCCCTAGTGGCTCAGATAGTAAAGAATCTGCCTGCAATGCAGAAGACCCGGGTTTGATCCCTGGGTCTAGAAGATCCCTGGAGAAGGGAATATTTTATTATTCTTGCCTGGAGAATTCTAGGGACAGAGAAGCCTGGAGGACTACAGTCCATGGGGTGGCAAACAGTTGGGCACAACTGAGTGACTTTTGCTTTTCTGGTACTTTGGTTCTTAGTGGATATTAGAGCCACTTACTAAGATTAGGCACATAAAATGGATCATCAAAAACAGACTAAAATAGAAAATCTGTTACATGTGTGTTGAGTTTGAGTTACCTGCAGAAAATCAAGAAAAATATTCCCCATGTATAGTTGCATATAGGACCATAGGATTCCAGAAAAAGACCCAGACTACAAATGTATACCAGCAAATAGATGGTAAAGCAATTGGAATGGATGAAGTCATCAGAGACCGTAGTCAGAATGTGAACAGTACGGCACACAACAGCAACAAATGTCTTAAATAACTAAGTATACTCTTCAGGTGTAAAGACATAAGTGAGCAGAGTCATAGAACCTAAGTGTAGGGAGAGTATTGAGAAAGAGGGAGTGATTATCAATAAGACAGAAAGGTTAAGTTGGAAATATATGAAAAATGTGCACTGGATTTAGTAATTAATCACTTGTTAGTGATCATGGCCAGCACAACCAAGCAAAAGCCAGATAAATGATTAGGTGGGAGATGAGGGAGTGGAGATAGTAAATGTCAGCAATTATTTACTTGGGAAGGACAATGACAAGATAGTAAATAGCAGAGACATAGGTAGAGAATATTATTTTCTTCCTCCTTTATCTTATACTTAAAAAGGGAAAGGGCCTGTAAAGAGGGAAAACACTGAAAATATAGGCAAAGGGGTCTTTGATTAATTCAGATATATGAGAAAGCAGAAAGGGACAAGATCTAGGAGGATTTACCTTTAACAATGACTAAAGGAAAAAAGGTGATGATAAATACACATAAAGATAACTTAGGTGTTTTTTTTTTTTTTCCATTCTGCACCGTTTTAGCTTTTAAATTAATTTTTATTAGAATATGGTTTCATTACAATGTTCTGATAGCTTCTGCTCTACATAGAAGTGAATCAGTCATACATATACATATATCCCCTCTTTTTTAAGTTGTCTTTCCATTTAGGTCACCACAGAACATTGAGTAGAGTTCTCTGTGCTATACAGTAGGTTCTTGTTGTTCAATCATTCAGTCCTGTCTGACTCTTTGTGACGCCATGGACTGCACATACCAGGCTTCCCTGTCTTTGGTTCTCATTAGTTATCTATTTTATACATGGTAGTATATATTTGTCAATCCCAATCGTCCAATCCATTCCATCTCCCCTTCCTCCTATGATATTCATAAGTTGATTTTTTACATCTGTGTCTCTGTTTCTGCTTTGCAAATAAGTTCAGCATATAACTTAAGTTTAAATGCATAATATCAAACTATTTTTCATCTGTCAGATTTTATATTCTCTTTGGAGTAAAAGGCAGTTTCTTCTACTAAGAATGAAAAGTGCTGCACTCAATATGCTAGCAAATTTGGAAACCTCAGCAGTGGCCATGGGAGTGGAAAAGGTCAGTTGTCATTCCAGTCCCAAAGAAAGGAAATGCCAAAGAATACTCAAACTACCACATAATTGCACTCATCTCACATACTAGTAAAGTAATTCTCCAAGCTAGGCTTCAACAATACGTGAACCATAAACTTCAAGATGTTCAAGCTGGTTTTAGAAAAGGCAGAGGAACCAAAGATCAAATTGCCAACATCCATGGGATCATCAAAAAAGCAAGAGAGTTCCAGAAAAACATCCATTTCTGTTTTATTGACTATGCCAAAGCCTTTGACTGTGTGGATCACAATAAACTGTGGAAAACTCTGAAAGAGATGGAAATACCAGACCACCTGATCTGCCTCTTGAGAAATCTGTATGCAGGTCAGGAAGCAACAGTAGAACTGGACATGGAACAACAGACTGGTTCCAAATAGGAAAAGGAGTACATCAAGGCTGTATATTGACACCCTGCTTATTTAACTTCTATGCAGAGTACATCATGAGAAATGCTGGGCTGGATGAAGCAAAAGCTGAAATCAAGATTGCCAGAAGAAATATCAATAACCTCAGATATGCAGATGACACCACCCTTATGGCATAAAACGAAGAAGAAATAAAGAGCCTCTTGATGAAAGTGAAAGAGGAGAGTGAAAAAGTTGACTTAAAGCTCAACATTCAGAAAACAAAGATCATGGTATCTGGGCCCATCACTTCATGGGAAATAGATGGGGAAACAGTGACAGACTTTATTTTGGGGGCTCCAAAATCACTGCAGATGGTGACCGCAGCCATGAAATTAAAAGACGCTTACTCCTTGGAAGGAAAGTTATGACCAACCTAGACAGCATATTAAAAAACAGAGATGTTATTTTGCCAAAAAAGGTCTGTCTCATCAAAGCTATGGTTTTTCCAGTAGTCATGTCTGGATGTGACAGTTGGACTCTAAAGAAAGCTGAGCACCAAAAAATTAATGCTTTGAACTGTGGTGTTGGAGAAAACTCTTGAGAGTCCCTTGGACTGCAAGGAGATCCAACCAGTTCATCCTAAAGGAAATCAGTCCTGAATGTTTATTGGAAAGACTGATGTTGAATCTGAAACTTCAGTACTTTGGCCACCTGATGTGAAGAGCTGACTTATTTGAAAAGACCTTGATGCTGGGAAAGATTTAAGGTGGGAGGAGAAGGGGACAGCAGAGGATGAGATGGTTGGGTGGCATCACCAACTCAATGGACGTGAGTTTGCGTAATCTCTGGGAAGTGGTGATGGACCAGGAGGCCTGCCATGCTGCAGTCCATGGGTTTGCAAAGAGTCGGACATGACTGAGTGACTGAACTGACTGAAGAATGAAAAGTTTATATCATAGAGGCTTTAGAAAAGTTTTGAGGATTGTAAAGGAGCCACTCTGGGAAATGGATGAGTGACTAGGGGCTTTTTTGGTTTTCAAGCTATTGAGGACCCAGTTGAGTTAGGAACAATGGATCTGTATTGACCACACTACTTGGTTGCATGATTTTCTCTATACGTCAGCTGAATGCAGGAAATGAAAAACCTGTTGGATTTCTCCAGGATCACAGTACCAAGGAGCTGAGAGTTTTGATGAGATAATGTCTAAGAAAGGAAGGAATAAGTAGAAATCAGAAGGTTTACAGCTCAAGCAAATTCGATAGCACATATAGTGGAAGTGAGAAAGTGAGAAAGGTGGGAGTCTAAGAAGTTATAGGATATTTGAGTGTTAAGATTTCCAAAGTAAAGCCACAGGTCATGGTCCTTGGCCATTGAAGATGCTGGTAGAAAGAGCTTGCAGATGGATGTCATTGGAAGTGACATGGTTAAACAACAAATTGGTTATCAGGTTGAATGTATTATCTGTGTGAACACTGATATTGCCCTCAATTAGGGCAGGATTAGTTTAAAGAAAAAACCTGATGCTTATCTATTTCATGTGTAGTAGTGTATATCTGGTTAATCCTACGCTCCTAATTTGTCCCTCTCCACTCCCTTTTCCCTTTGGTAACCATATGTTTCTTTTCTATGTCTCTGTGTCTGTTTTGTCTATAGATTCATTTGTATCATTTTTAGGTTCCACATAGATGTAATATTATATGATATCTTTCTCTATCTGACTTACTGTAATATTCTCTAGGTCCATACATGTTCCTGCAGATGGTAATTTCATTCTTTTTATAGCTGAGTAATATTCCATTATATACATATATTTAAATATATATATGTTTATATATTTACCGTATCTTCTTTAACTTGTCATCTATTGATGGGCACTTGGGCTGTTGTAAGTAGTGCTGTATAGCATGGGGTGCTCTATTCAATGTATTGTAATAACCTATTTGAGGAATTATAGGTTATTACAGTTAAAGTTGAGAGTCACATGCCAAAGAATTCAGAGATCGTTGGAAAAAATAGGAAGTAGGAAAGTAGGTGGTAGAAGGAAAAAAGTAGAAAGTAATCTACCTGGATAGCCAGAGCATCAAATACGTAAGGTTTTACCCAAAGATACAGGGTAAAAATAGAGTGATGTTGAGGAGAAAGGATTCTAAGGCTGGTAGTGTGGGTAGGAGGATGAGGATCCTCAAGTACAAACCTAGAATTTAAGGCAAGAGTTCCAGAGGAACCTGAAAACTAAATTTATTTCAATAATTAAGATAGAAATGTTGAGCATAGATGGTATAGGTATTAAACTGGAGTGGGCAGAAAGGGTCTGGAGATTTAGGAAGTGTTTCCTAGAACTCAGCATACCGGACTGTTGTTGTTTGGTTGCTCAGTCATGTCCAACTCTTTGAGATCCCATGGACTGTACTCCACAAGGCTCCTCTGTCCATGGGATTTCCCAGGCAAGAAGTCTGGAGTGGGTTGTCATTTCCAGGGAACAATACTGCCCTGCTAGAAGCCAGGAAGGAATCTTATGACTGAGGTTGGTGAAAGGACATCATCTATATAATTTAAGCAGATTCCTCCCCCACCTCCCCATCTTCTCCACTTTGCTATTTGCCTCTTGGAGATAGCTAACTCTGGTTGTGCACTTGTCTCAGAAAATATTGGTGTAGCCAATGAAGAGTTGAAGTTTTCCACATAAACGGTGAAATGAACCTCATAATCAGTGTGCTCTTCCTCTCGAATCTGATTCTCCTGTTTACTACTCTGTGCTTCCATACTCTCACTTGACTATGTTTTCACAACAGAGGAACTTAGCCTGTATTGCACACACGTGTGCTCAACTATACATGCATATACATATGTCACATCTGTGACTTTTACTGTGGGCAGTAGGTTTCTAAGCCTCTTTCTTCTTTGTGATAATTTTTCCAATCAGTTGAACAAATGATGGTATTTGTTTGCAGCTTCCAGGGTTGCCTATAAAGAACACCAGTTATTCATCTAGGGAAATTGCTTGGTCAATGCTATGCCAGGCTATTATAAGGTTTTTCTGCTGAGAGGAAAAAAAGAGTGATATGCCAGATTGAAACAACTGGAAAAACAGATTGCTGAATTAGAAGTGAAGATATAATTAGATGCACCCTCCAATAATTGGTTAGAATTGGAAGCATTTAATTCTGTACATAATCAAATATTGCCTGGAAATGTTACAGCATCCTTATTTTATGCTAAATAGATTTTTATGGAAGGGCAATAAAGGAGGAAGTCTGCTTGCTAATTTGATTAAAAACACGATGGATCTCTGTTATTTCAGCTATTAAGACTCCAAATAGGAAGAGGCTGATTAGAAAAGAAGAAATTAATTTCATATTTAAGATCTATTATCAAACGTGTATTTTTAAAGTAGAATTATTCATAACAATTGAAGATGCATTTTCATAATTACTCTCAGAAAAAATAGATATATTCCTAGATTCTCTTTAAAATTAAAAAAAAAATCTAAAGAAATAATAGCACTCTGCCATCAGTATTTATAGAAAGGAGAAGGCACTTTATTAATCATATAATCCCATTTCACAGAAATACAACAGAGATTGAAAGAATTCCACTTGCTGAAGGCTGTCCCCAAACACAGAATAGTAGAATTCCATAACTTAATGGACTAAGTCCATCCTCTTTTTGTACATTCATAATTATTTATTGTGTCATAGGTGTTAGTGAACACAACTTTTTTTGCCTTATTTTTCATCCATTAAACAGAATTACAGAGCACCTACTGTGTGTCAGGAAGCATTTCAGGCACTGGGAACATAGTAGAAAATATGAAAGAAAAAAATTTCCATCAAGGATCTTGCAAACTATTTGAAAAATGTTAATGAAAAATACGTACAAAATATAGTGTGTTTTCTGTTAATAAATGTGAGGGAAAGTAAATATGTAGAAAATGTGAAGTAGGGATGGGTTTTCATTTTAAAGATCATGGTCAAAGAAGACCTCACCAAGAAGAGCTTTGAGTGAAGATTTGAATGCAGTGAGAGAGAAGGCAATGGCACCCCACTCCAGTACTCTTGCCTGGAAAATCCCATGGACGCAGGAGCCTGGTAGGCTGCAGTCCATGGGGTCGCAAAGAGTTGGACACGACTGAGCAACTTCACTTTTGCTCTTCACTTTCATGCATTGGAGAAGGAAATGGCAACCCACTCCAGCATTCCTGCCTTGAGAATCCCAGGGATGGGGGAGCCTGGTGAGTTTCCGTCTATGGGGTCGCACAGAGTCAGACACGACTAAAGCAACTTAGCAACAGCAACAGCAGCAGCAAAGGAGCTACTTACACAGCTCGCCGTGGCTGCCCGGGCCCAGAAGAGCTGAGCGTAGCTACTCCACGTTCAAGGTCAGGAGGTGCGGCCATGAGGAGATACCCCTTGTCCAAGGTAAGGAGCAGCGGCTGCGCTTTGCTGGAGCAGCTGTGAAGGGATATCCCACGTCCAAGGTAAGAGAAACCCAAGTAAGACAGTAGGTGTTGCAAGAGGGCAACAGAGGGCAGACACACTGAAACCATAATCACAGAAAACTAGACAATCTGATCTCACGGAGCACAGCCTTGTCTAACTCAACAAAACTAAGCCATGCCATATGGGGCCACCCAAGACAGGCAGGTCATGGTGGAGAGGTCTGACAGAATGTGGTCCACAGAAGAAGGAAATGGCAAACTACTTTAGTATTCTTGCCTTGAGAACCCCATGAACACTATGAAAAAGCAAAATGATAGGATACTGAAAGAGGAACTCCCCAGGTCGGTAGGTGTCCAATATGCTACTGGAGATCAGTGGAGAAATAACTCCAGAAAGAAAGAAGGGATGGAGCCAAAGCAGAAACAATACCCAGTTGTGGATTGGACTGGTGATAGAAGCAAGGTCCGATGCTGTAAAGAGCAATAT
The DNA here is from genome assembly GCA_935064755.1 of Tragelaphus eurycerus. Classification (NCBI taxonomy): domain Eukaryota; kingdom Metazoa; phylum Chordata; class Mammalia; order Artiodactyla; family Bovidae; genus Tragelaphus; species Tragelaphus eurycerus. Next base: position 11,943,738 of record CAKXYN010000012.1, read on the forward strand.
TGCATAGGAACATGGAATGTCAGGTCCATGAATCAAGGCAAATTGGAAGTGGTCAAACAGGAGATGGCAAGAGTGAACGTCGACATTCTAGGAATCAGTGAACTAAAATGGACTGGAATGGGTAAATTTAACTCAGATGACCATTATATCCACTACTGTGGGCAGGAATCCCTTAGAAGAAATGGAGTAGCCATCATGGTCAACAAAAGAGTCCAAATACAGTACTTGGATACAATTTCAAAAACGACAGAATGATCTCTGTTCGTTTCCGAGGCAAACCATCCAATATCATGGTAATCCAAATCTGTACCCCAACCAGTAACACTGAAGAAGCTGAAGTTGAACGGTTCTATGAAGACCTACAAGACCTTTTAGAACTAACATCCAAAAAAGATATCCTTTTCATTATAGGGGATTGGAATGCAAAAGTAGGAAGTCAAGAAACACCTGGAGTAACAGGCAAATTTGGCCTTGGAATACAGAATAAAGCAGGGCAAAGGCTAGAGGAGTTTGCCAAGAGAACACATTGGTCATAGCAAACACCTTCTTCCAACAGCACAAGAGAAGACTCTACACATGGACATCACCAGATGGTCAACACCGAAATCAGACTGATTATATTCTCCGCAGCTAAAATGGACAAGCTCTATATAGTCAGCAAAAACAAGACTGGGAGCTGACTGTGGCTCAGATCATGAACTCCTTATTGCCAAACTCAGACTTAAATTGAAGAAAGTAGGGAAAACCACTAGACCATTCAGGTATGACCTAAATCAAATCCCTTATGATTATACAGTGGAAGTGAGAAATAGATTTAAGGGCCTAGATCTGATAGATAGAGTGCCTGATGAACTAGGTCAGAGCTTTCCTGTACAGGAGACAGGGATCAAGACCATCCCCATGGAAAAGAAATGCAAAAAGGCAAAATGGCTGACTGGGGAGGCCTTACAAATAGCTGTGAAAAGAAGTGAAGTGAAGGGCAAGGGAGAAAAGGAAAGATATAAGCATCTAAATGCAGAATTCCAAAGAATAGCAAAGAGAGATAAGAAAGCCTTCCTCAGCGATCAATGCAAAGAAATAGAGGAAAATAACAGAATGGGAAAGACTAGATCTCTTCAAGAAAATTAGAGATACCAAGGGAATGTTTCATGCAAAGATGGGCATGATAAAGGACAGAGATGGTATGGACCTAACAGAAGCAGAAGATATTAAGAAGAGGTGGCAAGAATACACAGAAGAACTGTACAAAAAAGATCTTCATGACCCAGATAATCACGATGGTGTGATCACTAACCTAGAGCCAGACATCCTGGAATGTGAAGTCAAGTGGGCCTTAGGAAGGACCACTATGAACAAATGTGAAGGTGATGAAATCTCAGTTGAGCTATTTCAAATACTGATAGATGATGCTGTGAAAGTGCTGTACTCTATATGTCAGCAAATTTGGAAAAGTCAGCACTGGCCACAGGACTGGAAAAGGTCAGTTTTCATTCCAATCCCAAAGGAAGTCAATGCCAAAGAATGCTCAAACTACCACACAATTGCACTTATCTCACACGCTAGTAAAGTAATGCTCAAAATTCTTCAAGCCAGGCTTTAGCAATACATGAACCGTGAACTTCTAGATGTTCAAGCTGGTTTTAGAAAAGGCAGAAGAACCAGAGATCAAATTGCCAATATCCACTGGATCATCGAAAAAGCAAGAGAGTTCCAGAAAAACATCTATTTCTGCTTTATTGACTATGCCAAAGCCTTTGACTGTGTGAATCACAATAAACTGTGGAAAATTCTGAAAGAGATGGGAATACCAGACCACCTGACCTGCCTCTTGAGAAATTTGTATGCAATTCAGGAAGCAGCAGTTAGAACTGGACATGGAACAACAGACTGGTTCCAAATAGGAAAAGGAGTACGTCAAGGCTGTATATTGTCACCATGTTTATTTAACTTATATGCAGAGTACATCATGAAAAACGCTGGACTAGAAGAAGCAGAAGCTGGAATCAAGATTGCCCGGAGAAATATCAATAACCTCAGATATTCAATGACATCACCCTTATGGCAGAAAGTGAAGAGGAACTAAAGAGCCTCTTGATGAAAGTGAAAGAGGAGAGTGAAAAAGTTGGCTTAAAGCTCAACATTCAGAAGACGAAGATCGTGGCATCTGGTCCCAGCACTTCATGGGAAATAGATGGGGAAACAGTGGCAGACTTTATGTTTTGTGGCTCCAAAATCACTGCAGATGGTGATTGCAGCCATGAAATTAAAAGACGCTTACTTCTTGGAAGGAAATTTATGACCAACCTAGATAGTATATTCAAAAGCTGAGACATTACTTTGCCAACAAAGGTTCGTCAAATCAAGGCTATGGTTTTCCCAGTTGTCCTGTATAGATGTGAGAGTTGGACTGTGAAGAAAGCTGAGTGCCAAAGAATTGATGCTTTTCAACTGTGATGTTGGAGAAGACTCTTGAGAGTCCCTTGGACTGCAAGGAGATCCAGCCAGTCCATCCTAAAGAAGATCAGTCCTGGGTGTTCATTGGAAGGACTGATGCTGATGCTGAAACTCCAATGCTTTGGCCACCTTATGTGAAGAGTTGATGCATTGGAAAAGACCCTGATGCTTGTAGGGATTTGGGGTAAGAGGAGAAGGGGACAAGGATGAGATGGCTGGATGGCATCATGGACTCGATGGACATGAGTTTGAGTGAACTCCAGGAGTTGGTAAGGGATAAGGAGGCCTGGTGAGCTGCGATTGATGGGGTCTCAAAGAGTCAGACACGACTGAGCAACTGAAATGAACTGAAAGAATGTGAAGTCAAGTGGGCCTTAGAAAGCATCACTACGAACAAAGCTAGTGGAGGTGATGGAATTCCAGTGGAGCTATTTCAAATCCTGAAAGATGATGCTGTGAAAGTGCTGCACTCAATATGCCAGCAAATTTGGAAAACTCAGCAGTGGCCACAAGATTGGAAAAGGTCAGTTTTCATCCCAATCCCAATGAAAGGCAATGCCAACGAATGCTCAAACTACCACACAATTGCACTCATCTCACACGCTAGTAAAGTAATGCTCAAAATTGTCCAAGCCAGGCTTCAGCAATATGTGAACCGTGAACTTCCTGATGTTCAAGCTGGTTTTAGAAAAGGCAGAGGAACCAGAGATCAAATTGCCAACATCTGCTGGATCATGGAAAAAGCAAGAGAGTTCCAGAAAAATATCTATTTCTGCTTTATTGACTATGCCAAAGCCTTTGACTGTGTCGATCAAAATAAACTGTGGAAAATTCTGAGAGAGATGGGAATACCAGACCACCTGATCTGCCTCTTGAGAAATCAGTATGCAGGTCAGGAAGCAAGAGTTAGAACTGGACATGGAACAACAGACTGGTTCCAAATAGGAAAAGGAGTAAGTCAAGACTGTATATTGTCACCCTGTTTATTTAACTTATATGCAGAGTACATCATGTGAAACGCTGGACTGGAAGAAACACAAGTTGGAATCAAGATTGCTGGGAGAAATATCAATAACCTCAGATATGCAGATGACACCACCCTTATGGCAGAAAGTGAAGAGGAACTCAAAAGCCTCTTGATGAGAGTGAATGTGGAGAGTGAAAAGGTTGGCTTAAAGCTCAACATTCAGAAAACGAAGATCATGGCATCTGGTCCCATCACTACATGGGAAATAGATGGGGAAACAGTGGAAACAGTGTCAGAATTTATTTTTCTGGGCTCCAAAATCACCGCGGATGGTGACTGCAGCCATGAAATTAAAAGACGCTTGCTCCTTCGAAGGAAGGTTATGACCAACCTAGATAGCATATTCAAAAGCAGTGACATCACTTTGCCAACAAAGGTTCACCTAGTCAAGGCTATGGTCTTTCCTTTGGTCATGTATGGATGTGAGAACTGGACTGTGAAGAAGGCTGAGCACCGAAGAATTGATACTTTTGAAATGTGATGTTGGAGAAGACTCTTGAGAGTCCCTTGGACTGCAAGGAGATCCAACCAGTCCATTCTGAAGGAGATCAGCCCTGGGATTTCTTTGAAAGGAATGATGCTAAAGCTGAAACTCCAGTATTTTGGCCACCTCATGCAAAGAGTTGACTAATTGGAGAAGACTCTGATGCTGGGAGGGATTGAGGGCAAGAGGAGAAGGGGACGACAGAGGATGAGATGGCTGGATGGCATCACTGACTCGATGGATGTGAGTCTGAGTGACCTCCGAGAGCTGGTGATGGACAGGGAGGCCTGGCGTGCTGCAGTTCATGGGGTCGCAGAGTCGGACATGACTGAGCGACTGATCTGATCTGATCTGATCTGAACCTTTTAGCTATCAGAAGAAAGCCCTTAAGCAGATATGCAAAGGCCCTGAGGCATGATCATTCCTGGGAAGTTTGTGTTGAAAGAGCACATCAGTTAGATGGCAAGGATGTGAAGGAACATGGATGGGGGATGTGCTATTCTGTTAGACCTGCTGTTGCTACTGCTGCTAAGTCGCTTCAGTCGTGTCCGACTCTGTGCGACCCCATAGACGGAAGCTCACCAGGCTCCCCTGTCCCTGGGATTCTCCAGGCAAGAACACTGGAGTGGGTTGCCATTTCCTTCTCCAATTAGACCTGCTAGGTCACAGTAAGGATTTGATTTCTAAGCATAGTTTCTTGGGAAACTGGCTGATTCTGATCAAAAGAGAAATGATGTATTTCATATGTGAGCTTCTAAATGGAGGCACTACTGTGGACCAGACAGCTTATACATTTCTCTAAGTAGCCCAACACGGTAGCTCTTAAATAGGATTCAGAAATATATTTTAAGAAAATCATAGTTCCAAAGACAATTCTAATTTCCTTTTTGTTTGTATCCTATCACTTTGCTGGTTTGTAGACAACTCAAAAGCTTTTTTGTCTACTTTATTATTTAGTATGCAATCAACACTGGAAAGTATTTATTAATGGTGCTTAACTTTTATGCAGCAAAACTAAAATATGGCTCTAATTAAAACACAAAAATGACAAATTTGGAACCTGCAAAGGAAAACACAATGGATCCTTTCTTTATAATCCAGTTTAAATGCCTAAAGAATAGATTCATTTGATAATAGTAAAAAACTTATCTTGATGTACCATGGATATGGTAAATAGTCTTTGCTTTTACTTCTTTGAAACTACATTAAAGAGGAATAAATTGATTTTGGATCCACTTTGTTACACAAAGAAGCCAAAGGGATATCTCTAAATGTCTGTTTTATGAACCTTCTCATACATTTCCATGCAACCATAGAATAGCATTACTACTTGGTGAAAGTTTTGGGTTTTTTTTTAAAATGATAAAATGAAGTTTAAATTTACTTCATAGGATACATCCAGGAGCCAGCTAAATATGCTCATGGGTCTGCTCCAACCGTGGTGTTATTGCTCTTAATTGATAGGCCCTATTGTACAACACTAAATTTGGAACTGAAAATTCTCTTTCTTTGGATAGCTGTAATTTAATCAAGCTTTCTTGAGCTCTCTTATTATTTCATAATGAAATATAAAGTATCTTACAAGCAAATGCCTGTCTTCCAGAAATTAAATAGAGAGGAAAAAATTCACAGGCCAAAGAGTAACAATCAGTACAAACACAATTTACCTTCTCACATAGGAGATAAAGCAATGCTCCTTTTTTTTCTTTCTCAATATCAGAATAGCAATCTTTTCTCCCAAACTTGTAAAAGTACCTACTATTTTCATCTTTATGCAAAAGCAAAACAAAAGGATAAGCAACTCTAGGATACAGAAATACTAGAGATATTGATGTGTTTTCTGAGAAAAACCAAGCTACAGAAAACATATAATTATAAATCTTAAGCAGAAGACAGAAGATTTCTTACATCTGAAAACTATACAAAGATTCACAACTAGTACTATCTCCAGTGAAAATTTCTTCTCTCTCCAACCCTCCTGTATTAATTGAAATGATGAAGACACCAGGGTGTTTGTCAAACAATCATCTCATGCAAAATGCTAAAGCATCACTTGAAGGTGGCTAGTCAAGGTAGATCCAGGCTTGCATAACTAATCTGCAGGAATACTTTGAAGACATCACAGCTGCGCTAGATAAAAGATATTCTGTGGCTGAGATACACTTAATATTTTAGGGCAAAAAAAGTACATTTGATATGGTTTTACACAAAGATAAAGGTAAAAGGATCACTGAACGTGGGATAAAGAGCACTGAAGGGAAAATTAGTTTTAGAGACAACTACAAAGAGAAGCTTTCAAAAGAAACATTTATGTTGGGGGAAAAAAAAGAAAGTATTGAAGCTGAGAGGCATATGTGAAATTAATTGAAGTCTGGTCCTCCGTTAAAAACCATTTTTAACCTACCACATACCTCAGGGAGCTGATGGTAACTAGAATTCTTTCTCACTGCTTCTCCTAGTAGACTAATCAGTTACTAAGCTAGAAATATGAAAAGAGAAGTTCTAGTCACAGTCAATTACAAAATGACCTTGAGCAGTTAACCACTCTATGTCTCAGAATCCTACCTGGAGAGTGAGAAACTAGGGTTAAATAGATCAGCAAGTCCTTCCTATCTCCAAAATTATTTCAAATCTAAGGGCTCCATAGAGCTCTGGGAAGTTTGAAGAATACAGGCTAATCAACAACCTCTACCAAAACCAAATAATCAAAACTTGAGTAAACAAGCTCAGTCATGTCCAACTCTTTGTCACCCCATGGACTGTAGCCCGCTAGGCTCCTCTGTTCTTTGAGATTCTCCAGGCAAGAATACTCAGAGAAGGCAATGGCACCCCACTCCAGTACTCTTGCCTGGAAAATCCCATGGATGGAGGAGCCTGGTGGGCTGCAGTCCATGGGGTTGCAACTGAGCAACTTCACTTTCACTTTTCACTTTCATGCATTGGAGAAGGAAATGGCAACCCAGTCCAGTGTTTTTGCCTGAAGAATCCCAGGGATGGTGGAGCCTGGTGGGCTGCCATCTTTGGGGTCGCACAGGGTCCAACACAACTGAAGCAACTTAGCAGCAGCAGCGGACAAGAATGCTGGAGTGGGTTGACATGCCCTTCTCCAAGGGCTTGTCCCAACCCAGAGATAGAACCCACATCTCCTATATCTCCTTCATCACAGGTGAACTCTTTACCTGGTGAGCCACTGGGGAAACTGCTGAGAAAACAGTCATCAAAAAAGCCCCACCGTTGAAGTGGATAAGGTGTAAGTGCTCTGTAGCACATTAAAAGCAAACTCAGAATACTAGCCCTTTCAGATTTTACCATTTCGCTTTTACTAAAAATTATATCTTGCTTTTAGTAATCAGTTGAGCTAAGGAAAGGTGCTCTGAACACTCTTGGTTCCTGGCTTCTTGATGCTTTCATTGACTCTCTGAGGATGGTAAAACATAATATTTGAAAGCCCAGAGTAGCCGTGGGGAAGCTCAGGTTGTAACAGTTCTTTTTGTATTGCCTGAAATCTGGATTCCTCTGGGTATATATTTTGCAATAGAGTTGAAAAGACATTTAAATATGAAAAAATCAAATAAGTACTCCTATTGATAGCTCAAATAGTAAAGAATCTGCTTGCAATGCAGTAGACCCAGGTTCAATCCCTGTGTCAGGAAGATTCCCTGGAGGAGGGCATGGCAGCCCACTCCAGTATTCTTACCTTGAGAACTCCATGGACAGAGGAGCCTGGCAGGCTACACTCCATGGGGTCGCAAAGAATTGGACACAACTGAGCAACTAACGCATAAACATACACACATACCCAGTGGTATAAATAAATGAAAATTTAAACAAACCTAATGTCTTCATTCTAATGCAAAACATTCCACAAATTCTGACCAAATGTTCTCCAGCTGCTTTTGTGTGACTAACTTGAAACTTGGGTAGTTCAATTTTGAACCACTTGAGCAAATAGACTACTTTCATTATATAATTCCCTAACATCATCTTACACAGTCAGTACTCTAAGAATTTTTGTCAAATTGAATTTAATTATTCTACCACCACCAGAGTGCTTTTGGTTTAATGAACAACATGATTATGAATTTAGATGACATGAAAGAGTTTAAGATAGATAGAAACCAAAAAAAAAAAAAAAAACCACTCTGCTGGAAACTACATTGAAACAGTTGGGGGGTTAAAATGGAAATATTGACTTAAAATTTATCCCACCATGCCTTACAACCAAAAATAGGTAAATTTTTTAATGCCTAAAACAAATGTCTTCACTTAATAACCCTTTAAAAAGTACTCTTCTTTTACTAAGTTGATTGCCTAATTTGATTACCTAAAATCAGGTTTGCATTATCAACATCAGGCATAACTCAGTTATTCACAACCCTCAGCAAAGCCAAGAATAAACCTTATTGTAATATGGGCATTGCTAGAAAAAATACAACTGTGAGTCCCATCAAAAGCAAACCTTTCTTGGCTTGAATTTTTTATAATTATAGAGCAACGGATAATCTCTGCCCACCTGGATCTTGACTCTTTTAGGAGAGACAAGACATATCTGGTAGTAACCTCAATATAGGAAAGAAATAATGTAAGCTAGAGACTTTCAGATGAAATACCGTGAGAATGCAAAATAAGTGATCAGGGATCAAGAAGTTGTAAAAGCAAAACCAAAAACAACAATTTAACCAAGTAAAGAGTGATGCACCTAATATAATTATACATAGTTAGAGGGCATATTCATTGTTACATTGTAAAATATGCATTTCATTATGCCAGGCAAAATCTGAATTAAAGATTTTGCAGTTTTATATTAAGAAATCATTGTCTAGAAACTGGCATTTTTGATAGGCCTGGACTATCAGCCTGTGGGAATTAGAGGGTGAGGTTAGATCTAGCATTCCAAGTAGAGAGCAATGTGAGGGAAAACCAGGGATGAGGGACATGTGAGGCATGTACTGAGAGGATCACCCATATATGTCAGAGAACAGTAGGCAATAAGGCACGAAATGATGGAGCTCTTTGGATACTTGACACAGCCTGTAATCGTCAGACTTGGACAAGCATAGAGGATTGTGAGAAGGGGAATGACAGCACAAGAACTGTGCTTTGGAGATTATTCTGGCAGCCGTGTGTAGGATGAATTGAAGGAGGTGGTGCTAAAGAGCTCAGAGTTGCACCTACTCCATGAGCCACCAAAAATTGACCTGCCCTCCACGTCATAGCACACAATAGAAAGACCGCCTACCTCTTTCCAAAATACACCAAATTCATGAACAGTTAAAACCTTTCTATGCTTGAGTTATTGGAGCATGTAATTTCCTAGGGTTGGGATAAAAGGCAAGAGAAGACTCAAACAACTCTTTCTTTGTTCCTATTTTAGATTTTGAAGTTTTATAATAGCAAGTTACTTAATTCATCTTGATATTTGAGCTGTGCCACTGATAGCAGCTCTCTGATGATCCTACCTTTATGAATGAGGCTACAGAAAGGAAAAGTGTGATTTCATAATTTAGATCTGCAGATAGCACATAGAACATTAATTGATATTTTGGTTATGTGATTTTCAAAGACTTGGTAACAGCAAGAAAATGTTTTAACCTAAAAGTCATTTGAAGGCTAATATAGATGTGAAATTTGGACTCTAAAGGAAACTGAGGAGACTCCTGCTTCCTTGAGGCTTAATTGCCTTGAATAAACTAGATAGCGAGTAATACTTGGGGTAACTTCTACTTCAGATGAGCCTCATTCCATGGGTCAGGTCATAGAGTATAAATAATAGAAATTTAGAGCTTTTTTCCCCCTAGATGTATTACACTGTCTAAAGGAGATAATCTCATTTTAACAGAGAGAAAAGAAAATCCATCAAAGAGAATGGGAGAAATTATACTTTCCTTTCTTGTCTTCACTGCCTAAGGTGAAGTGAAATTGTTTGCCTGTTATCAGATCAAATGCAGACATACTTTAAGGAGACTAGTCTTCCCAAAAGATTTTATTAGGTAAAGACATCAGTCTTGCCTTCCTGTTTGCTTCAGGGCACTGTAAATGTCCTCGGAGCACATGCATATGCTAGTTCTCTTGACAAAGTTATGTAGAACAAAACTCCTCTAAATTCTCAACAGACCTGTTACACAAAGCAATGAAGAGAGTTTTGTTATATACAGATTCACTATCATCATCAATCATGAGCTTTGATTACAGCCAGGAGATTTGGGACCTAAGAAGCAATTTTTATCCTTTTTCTTTCTCCAGGAAACAACCAAAGATATAAAAGGAGTTACATAATTGAGACATAACTATGAACTTTGAAAATATTTTTGATTACCAGAGCCAGTTTCTTAAAAAAAAGGGGGGGGGGGATTGCTCAAGCTTCATAATTGGAAATAGAAAACAATGGCAGTCTTGAAAAAATACAAGCAGTGAATGAGAGAGCTGAAGTTGCTGCTAAGTTGCTTCAGTCATATCCGACTCTGCATGACCCCATAGACGGCAGCCCACCAGGCTCCCCGGTCCCTGGGATTCTCCAGGCAAGAACACTGGAGTGGGTTGCCATTTCCTTCTCCAATGCATGAAAGTGAAAAGTGAAAGTGAAGTCGCTCAGTCATGTCCGACTCTTTGTGACCCCATGGACTGCAGCCTACCAGGCTCCTCCATCCATGGGATTTTCCAGGCAAGAGTACTGGAGTGGGGTGCTATTGCCTTCTTGGCTGAAGTTGAGAAGCATTCAAAAAAGGATCAAAGTGCACTCTTATTCACAGGTCCACTTGATGCCAAAGCCTGTTAAAAATTTATTGATATATTTAATGCCGTTGAAACTGTTCCCATCTTTGCTTAGGGTGAGATCAATATAATGTTGTGAGAAACCACAGGGAAGGAGCCTACATTTTAAAGCCTGATGTCACCCAGTTTTCTCTTTGGATACTGACCCTTCACTGGATCATCCTCTTCCTCTGTCATGGTTATAACTGTTACACAGTGTATATGCTGGTGACACCAAACTCTGTACACTCAGTTCAGATCTGACCCCTGAAGTTAAGATTTGAATAGTGAGCAAAAAATTTGCCTATCAGTAAGGAAGGATATTGCAGCCATCAGTCCATTGCATTATAGCTGTCCAGAGGGTGATCCCTGAGGGAACTCTGGATGGAGACAAATGGGCTGCCACTGCCAAGCCCATCTAGCAGTCAACCACTGCAGCTACCCCTGATAGTGCACCCTAAGACTCAGGATGAGAAAACTTGGGACACTGGCCCCAGGTAGCTGAGCTCTGTATCAAAGGAATGATTTCAGTGACCCCAGACTCTTATATCTTACCATATATAGAAAAGCACTAAATTCCTTAACTTGAAATTTCTGGTTTTCCTTTATTAACAGTAATCAATCTGGTCTTTTGTCACAAAAAAAAAAAAAAAAAAAATTCCTGTATTTCCTAGTTCTCCCCCTTACCTCTTTGGAACAGTTTCTCAGGGTTATCTGAAATGCTGTGTCCCAGGCTTGAGTCCTCACATTTGTCCTCCAAATAAAACATAGCTCTCAACTCTTAGGTTGTGCCTTTTTTTTCAGTAGACAATAGTGACCTAGGTACACACACAGATGTCCTTGTCTTCCACAGTACTCTGTCTCTACTCCTGGAATTCCTCATATTAATTTCACTGGGCTATTTCACTGCCCCTCTCTCTCACTGGACCACAGGCCTGGAAGAGCTGGTTGTTCAGTTGCTCAGTAGTGTCTGACTCTTTGTGATCCCATGGACTGCAGCACACCAGGCTTCCCTGTCCTTCACTATCTTCCCGGAGTTTCCTCACACTCATGTCCATTGAATCAATGATGCCATTCAACCATCACATTCATCCTCTGTCATCTCTTTCTCCTCTTGCCCTTGTTCTTTCCTAGTATTAGGGTCTTTTGAAGTGAGTCGGCACTTTGCATAAAGTGGCCAAATTACTGGAGCTTCAGCTTCAGCATTGAAGAAGGCAATGGCACCCAACTCCAGTACTCTTGCCTGGAAAATCCCATGGACAGAGGAACCTGGTACACTACAGTCCAAGGGGTCGTGAAGAGTCGGACACAACTAAGGACTTCACTTTCACTTTTCACTTTCATGCTTTGGAGAAGGAAATGGCAACACACTCCAGTGTTCTTGCCTGGAGAATCCTAGGGACGGGGGAGCCCAGTGGGCTGCCGTCTATGGGGTCACACCAAGTTGGACACAACTGAAGTGGCTTAGGAGCAGCAACAGCTTCAGCATCAGCATCAGTTCTTCCAATGAATATTCAGGGTTGACTTCCTTTAGGATTGATTGATTTGATCTCCTTGCTGAGCAAGAGACTCTTAAGAGTCTTTTGCAGCAGCAAAGTCCAAAAGCATTGATTCTTTGGCGCTCAGCCTTCTTTATGGTGTAGCTCTCACATCCATACATAGTTACTGGAAAAACCACAGCTTTGATGATATGGACTTTTGTCAGCAAAGTGATGTCTCTGCTTTTTAATATGCTGTCCAGGTTTGTCATAGCTTTTCTTCCAAGAATCAATTATCTTTTAATTTCATGGCTACAGTCACCATCCACAGTGATTTTGGAGCTCAAGAAAATAAAGTCTGTCATTGTTCCAATTTTTTCCCCATCTATTTACCATGAAGTGATGGGACGAGATGCCATGATCTTAGTTTTGTGAATGATGAGTTTAAGCCAGCTTTTTTACTCTTCTCTTTCACTTTCATCAAGGGGCTCTTTAGTTCCTCTTCACTTTCTGACATTAGAGTAGTGTCATCTGCATAGCTGAGGTTATTGATGTTTCTCCAGTTTGTGCTTCATCCAGATCAGCATTTTGCATGATGTACTCTGCATATAGGTTAAATAAGCAGGGTGACAATATAGAGCCTTGACACACTCCTTTTCCAATTTTGAACCAGTCCTTTGTTTAGTCCAGTTCTAACTACTGGTTCTTGACCTGCCTACAGGTTTCTCAGGAGATAGGTAAAGTGGTCTGGTATTCTCATCACTTTAAGAATTTTCCAGTTTGTTGTGATCCACACAGTCAAAGGCTTTAGTGTAGTCGATGGAGCAGAAGTAGGTGTTTTTCTGAAATTCCCTTACTTTTTCTATGATCCAATGGATGTTGGCAGTTTGATGTCTGGTTCCTCTGCCTTTTCTGAATCTGGCTTATACATCTGAATGTTCTCAGTTCACAAATTGTTGAAACCTAATTGAAGCCCTGTTGGCATTGGAATGAAAACTGACCTTTCCAGTCCCGTGGCCACTGTTGAGTTTTCCAAATTTGCTGGCATATTGAGTGCAATACTTTCACAGCATCATCTTTTAGGATTTGAAATAGCCCAGCTGAAATTCCATCACCTCTACTAGCTTTGTTCGTAGTGATGCTTCCTAAGGCCCACTTGACTTCACACTCTAGGATATCTGGCTCTAGATGAGTGATAACACCATCATGGTTATCCAAGTCATTAAGACCATTTTTATACAGTACCTTTAAATGTCCTGAAGCAATCTACCCTTTTTTGAACGTGGGTCTCCCACATTGTAGATGAATTCTTTACCATCTAAGACACCAGGGAAGCCCCAATAGCTCTTTAGACACTGCTATTTAAGATGGAGGGCTGATTAGGACTTACCTCTTGGGGAAGGCAATGGCACCTCACTTGCCTGGAAAAACCCATGGATGGAGGAGCCTGGTAGGCTCCAATCCATGGGGTCGCTAAGAGTCGGACACGACTGAGCGACTTCACTTTCACTTTTCACTTTCATGCATTGGAGGAGGAAATGGCAACCCACTCCAGTATTCTTGCCTGGAGAATCCCAGGGACAGAGGAGCCTAGTGGGCTGCCGTCTATAGGATCGCACAGAGTTGGACATGACTGAAGCGACTTAGCAGCAGCAGCAGCAGCATGTGCCTATCTACTTAAGGTCACAGCACTCTGAGTCATTCTATATGGTCTTTTTAGACTGTGATTTGCTGTGTGACTCTATGAATAACATACCAATTACAAATAATTTAATATTACAACCCATTCAGTTGATAAAGTTGTAAATGGGGATTATTGCTTTTTCAGAAGAATGTTGCTAGAAATGCATTCAAAGCCATACCTGAGAAGAATAGTATAAAAGTGTTTTTATTCCCATATATATGGTTCAGTGAAAGCTGAGTTTTGCCTTACAGAGGATAGGCAAAGTGCGTCTGAATACTTTCTGGGGAAACTGTATAAATCTAGTTAGAAAGAATGCTAAATCAACACAGAACTCTATACATAATAGAGAGACCATTAGTACTTCTCATTTATAAAATAGGGTGCCTTAAAATAAACGTGTCATTTTTTTCCTATCTATTACTTGAATATCCAATGGGGGTACTCACAGAAGTATTTAGCTATATTATATATTTGAAATTTTCTAAGAAAGTAGGCCTTAAAAGGTCTCACCATACCAAAAAAATTATAATGATATGAGGTAATAGATGTGTTAACTAACCTAATTTGGTGATCTTTTTGTAATATATGGATCTTCCCTGGTGGCTCAGATGGTAAAGAATCTGCCTGCAATGCAGGAAACCCGGGTTCTATCCCTGGGTCAGGAAGATCCCTGGAGTAAGAAATGGCAACCACTCCAGTGTTCTTGCCTGTGAAATCCCATGCACAGAGGAGCCTGGCAGACTACAATCCATGGGGTCATAAAGAGTTGGGCATAACTTTATCCGTGTAAAATGCCTTTATGTCTATATGCCATGCAAGTTATTTCTTCCCAGTTTTAGAAAACTTTCTTTTACTAATAATGATTAGCAGTCTCAATCTGGAAAGAGAAAGAAAGATTGGATTCTTAATATTCCTGGAGGGAGAGTTCCTATGTTTATGTTTCATTTCTGAATTTGATTATCAAACACTATATTTCTACTTCATTAACCTTATTTCAGGACTCATTTCCAGTATGCGTAGTGGAATAAAGTGTAATAGAGGCTTTTCAATCCAGTGGTTAATCTTGTTTGTCACGGTATTTATACTTCCATATACTAATATTACACTTTGTATTACTCTGTAAATTTTACTTATAAATATTTTAAAGTAGTTTACAAACAAGCACTTTAATAATATTTATCACATTCCTTGGAGTTGGATATTGGCAAAAATAAAAGAAGTACAAGGGCATAGGGTAGTTAAATCATTTTCCCAAATGATGACCCACTGTTAATTCTGAGTTTTCAGTTCTGGTTCTCTTAATGGTTTATATAGCTATAATTATCTGCTGCTGCTGTTGCTAAGTCGCTTCAGTCGTGTCCGACTCTGTGTAACCCCATAGACGGAAACCCACCAGGCTCCCCCGTCCCTGGGATTCTCCAGGCAAGAACACTGGAGTGGGTTGCCATTTCCTTCTCCAATGCATGAAAGTGAAAAGTGAAAGTGAAGTCGCTCAGTCATGTCCAACTCTTTGTGACCCCATGGACTGCAGCCTACCAGGCTCCTCCATCCATGGGATTTTCCAGGCAAGAGTACTGGAGTGGGGTGCCATTGCTTTCTCTGATAATTATCTAGCCAAGTTTTATTTTTAAAATTACAGTTCTTCTCGGGTTACAACAGATATAAAAAAGAAAATAAACAACTTGTAGGTTTTAGTTGGAAATTATAAGGTATATTAGTAAAGATGGTTTTGATTACAAATAACAGAATGCACTTCTTCAGATCAAATC
This sequence comes from Tragelaphus eurycerus, assembly GCA_935064755.1. Taxonomy (NCBI): domain Eukaryota; kingdom Metazoa; phylum Chordata; class Mammalia; order Artiodactyla; family Bovidae; genus Tragelaphus; species Tragelaphus eurycerus. The sequence continues at coordinate 11,959,384 of CAKXYN010000012.1, forward strand.
AGTAGCTCAGTCATGTCCGACTCTTTGCGATCCCATAAACTGCAGCATGCCAGGCCTCCCTGTCCATCACCAACTCCTGAGGTCACTGAGACTCACATCCATCGAGTCAGTGATGCCATCCAGCCATCTCATCCTCTGTCGTCCCCTTCTCCTCCTGCCCACAATCCCTCCCAGCATCAGAGTCTTCTCCAATGAGTCAACTCTTCGCATGAGGTGGCCAAAATATTGGAGTCTCAGCTTTAGCATCATTCCTTCCAAAGAAATCCCAGGGCTGATCTCCTTCAGAATGGACTGGTTGGATCTCCTTGCAGTCCAAGGGACTCTCAAGAGTCTTCTCCAACACCACAGTTCAAAAGCATCAATTCTTCGGTGCTCAGCTTTCTTCACAGTCCAGCTCTCACATCCATACATGACCACAGGAAAGACCATAGCCTTGACTAGGCGAACCTTTGTTGGCAAAGTAATGTCTCTGCTTTTGAATATGCTATCTAGGTTGATCATAACTTTCCTTCCAAGGAGTAAGCGTCTTTTAATTTCATGGCTGCAGTCACCATCTGTAGTGATTTTGGAGCCCAGAAAAATAAAGTCTGACACTGTTTCCACTGTTTCCCCATCTATTTCCCATGTAGTGATGAGACCAGATGCCATGATCTTCGTTTTCTGAATGTTGAGCTTTAAGCCAACCTTTTCACTCTCCACTTTCACTTTCATCAAGAGGCTTTTGAGTTCCTCTTCACTTTCTGCCATAAGGGTGGTGTCATCTGCATATCTGAGGTTATTGATATTTCTCCCAGCAATCTTGATTCCAACTTGTGTTTCTTCCAGTCCAGCGTTTCTCATGATGTACTCTGCATATAAGTTAAATAAACAGGGTGACAATATACAGCCTTGACTTACTCCTTTTCCCATTTAGAACCAGTCTGTTGTTCCATGTCCAGTTCTAACTGTTGCTTCCTGACCTGCATACAGATTTCTCAAGAGGCAGATCAGGTGGTCTGGTATTCCCATCTCTTTCAGAATTTTCCACAGTTTATTGTGATCGACACAGTCAACGGCTTTGGCATAGTCAATAAAGCAGAAATAGATGTTTTTCTGGAACTCTCTTGCTTTTTCCATGATCCAGCGGATGTTGGCAATTTGATCTCTGGTTCCTCTGCCTTTTCTAAAACCAGCTTGAACATCAGGAAGTTCACGGTTCACATATTGCTGAAGCCTGGCTTGGAGGATTTTGAGCATTATTTTACTAGCATGTGAAATGAGTGCAATTATGCGGTAGTTTGAGTATTCTTTGGCATTGCCTTTCTTTGGGATTGGGATGAAAACTGACCTTGTCCAATCTTGTGGCCACTGCTGAGTTTTCCAAATTTGCTGGCATATTGAGTGCAGCACTTTCACAGTGCACTTCTTAAGCACTCTTAAATACACTTCTTAAGCACTCTTAAAAAGTAGAAGGATTTGTTTACATCACTTAAGGATCAAGATATGAGCTCTTTGGGTACAGTCTAAGGCTTCACAACCCCATAGACTGCCAGACTCCAATGTCCATGGAATTCTCTAGGCAAGAATTCTGGAGTGGGTAGCAATTCCCTTCTCCAAGAGAGCTTCCTGCCCCAGGGTTGGAACCCAGTTCTCCTGCATTGCAGGCAGATTCTTTACCATTGAACCACCAGGGAAGCCCTTTCCATAACAAGAATCAAGAGGTGATGTTTTTGGGTACAGTCTGATCAAGTCTAACTCAGTGTTTTGTTTTGGTTTTAATAATTCTATCAGTTCTTTTTTCTTCTACCTTAATTTTCATTCTTAGACATACTTTTCCAGTGGTTGCAAAATGGTTACTGCAGTTGTAAAGATTACTTCCACCCCACATATTATTCAGAAAGAAAGATCATCTCTTTTCCCTGTAGCCAGAAATACTGGGCTTCATCCTGCTTGGACCAAAGTAGTTCATGTGTCTATTTCTGAATGAGTCGCTGTAACTAAACAAGTCCTATGCATACAGATTGTAAAATAGGAGTTGGAATTGGATTAGACCTCATGGAAATTGTCCCATGGGGGTGGGGGTCAGTCCTCCAAAATGCTTGTCTGCAATGCAATGTGAAGTCCATGAGAGTCTCAGTACTTATCCACACTTGCTTAACATTTCTATAGGCTCATTTTTATCACAAAAAGTTCTATTATACAGAAAAACTGTCTACAATTAGCAGAGCAGAGGATCTCTCAATTCTACAGCAGTTGAGATTCACTTTCCTATCTATGTGCTGGGTCACTCAGTTATGTCTAATTCTTTGTGACCCTGTGGACTATAGCCCACAGGCTCCTCTGTCCATGGGATTCTACAGGCAAGAATACTGGAATGGGTTGCCATTTCCTACTCCAGGGGGTCTTCCAGACTCAGGGATCAAATTGACTTCTCTTGTATCTCCTACATTGACAGGTGGATTCTTTACCACTGTGCCACTTGGGAAGCCCTTCCTACATGTAGCATCTTTTTTTTTTTTTTTTAATGTTCTTAGCAAGCTTATAAAGATTTTAAAAGCTTGTTCCTAGATTTCTTTGAAATCTGGAAAGTTACGAATTGGGAGTTAGGAGAGAAAAGAAAACTTAAGTGTCAAATGATTTACTATAAAAGTTTTTTCTTGTCTTTTGAAGAAGGTGTTACTGGCTATCTTGTGTCCACCCCAGATTCATATGTTGAAGTCTCAATCCCCAGTTCCTCATAGAGAACCTTTTTAGAAATAAGGTCTTTAAAGTGATATTAAAGTGAGGTCATTAGGGTGAGGCCTTAATCCCATATGATTACTGTTCTTATAAGATGAGGAAGAGACATCAAGGGCACCCACAAAGGAACAACCATGTGAAGAAGCAACAGAGGGTGGCCATGTGCAAGCCAAGAAGAGGGGCCTTAGAAGAACCAATCCTCTTGGCACCTTGATCTTGGACTTCCAGTCTCTAGAATGGTGAGAAAATTAATTTCTGTTGGTTAAGCCACCAAGTCTCTAGCCTTTTGTTGTGGCAGCTCTAGCAAACTAATATAGGAGTGTTATTTACTTTCTGTATTTGATTGTTAAAGCAGTTAATCTCCAGCTTTGTTGCTTAACATGCCTTTGTTAGGTGCATTCTAACCATTTCTGGTCTAGGACTTTTCTCCTGAAGCTGGGTATCCTTTTTTATATAACAGGAGACTATAAAACCAAGCTGTCTCTTCCCTCTGTTTAATTTAGTGTCTTGTGGTTGCAGTGAGGGGAGCTAATTTAACAGAAGGAAGTAATTACTTTGCTGCTATTCAAGTGATACTTCTCATTCTTGGTGAGGCTGTTACATTTCTCTTCACCAATGGGATATGTAATGCTCCTAGACAGTTTTTAAGTTTTTATTCTGGTCCAGGACTTGTAATTTTCCCTCCAACCTGAAAATATTTTGGGAATCAGATCTATGAGTTATCATACCTGTAACAATGATTTCTTTCTAATTTTGTTGTTATTAGCTTATCTTTTCTCCATGGAGCCTTGGGGACATTTTTCTTGTTTATTTCTTTTTAACTACTATATCTTTTCATTTCATCTCATCATAAGCTCACTTCTTGTAAAATAGAAATGAAAGATCTCCTTTTTACTGTGCACCATGATTTGGATCTTAAATTGTGACTGCCTATATCTAAAGAACTGAACTATGTTACTATTAAATGAAATTATGGGCAAGAAATGCCAGTTTGAAATGTTCTTTTATTCCCTCAGCTCCCATTAAGTTGGATTGGTTTGTTGTTAAAGAAAAGAGACAGAAAACTTAAAGACAAAGCTCTTACCTAAAACCTTGTCCCCCAAAGAACTGATTTAACTATACTTATCCCTAGAGATAGAGGAGGAAGAGGAGAGTGAAAAAGTTGGCTTAAAGCTCAACATTCAGAAAACAAAGATCATGGCATCTGGTCCCATCACTTCATGGGAAATAGATGGGGAAACAGTGGAAACAGTATCAGACTTTATTTTGGGGGCTCCAAAATCGCTGCAGATGGTGACTGAAGCCATGAAATTAAAAGACGCTTATTCCTTGGAAGGAAAGTTATGACCAACCTAGATAGCATATTCAAAAGCAGAGACATTACTTTGCCAACAAAGGTTCGCCTAGTCAAGGCTATGGTCTTTCCTGTGGTCATGTATGGATGTGAGAGCTGGACTGTGAAGAAGGCTGAGCACAGAAGAATTGATGCTTTTGAACTGTGGTGTTGGAGAAGATTCTTGAGAGTCCCTTGGACTGCAAGGAGATCCAACCAGTCCATTCTAAAGGAGATCAGTCCTGGGTGTTCTTTGGAAGGAATGGTGCTAAAGCTGAAACTCCAGTACTTTGGCCACCTCATGTGAAGAGTTGACTCATTGGAAAAGACTCTGATGCTGGGAGGGATTGTGGGCAGGAGGAGAAGGGGAAGACAGAGGATGAGATGGATGGATGGCATCACCGACTCAATGGACGTGAGTTTGAGTGAACTCCGGGAGTTGGTGATGGACAGGGGTGCCTGGCGTGCTGCGATTCATGGGGTCACAAAGAGTCAGACACAACTGAGGGACTGAACTGAACTGATCCCTAGAGAAAGCATGACTAGCTATAAGGTTAAACAAGATCTTGTTATTGGTATTCATTCTCTGATTCTATAAAATATTATCAGTACCTTAGCCTTCATTTCCTTATGGAATTATGAAATGTATGTGCAAGTTCTGTCTGTACTAACAGTAGCCTATTACCAAAATCACTGAAAGTATCTCAGAGGAGGTCTTTGAGCTCCTCAAAACCTGTTAAGTAGGTGTTAAATAAGCAAAAATGTAAAGATGTTTGGATCTTTTATAATTTTTCTGTTATTCTAGTGAATTTCTTTTTGTGTCTTTTTTCTTGGAAGGGCTTGCCTAATAATTACTTGGGGAATGTGCTATGAATCAGGCTGGAAAAAGTCCTTTGATTTGAGTCTGTTTATGTCCATTATTTTAAAAATTCTAGTTTTTTTTTTTATAGAATTCATTTAGTTTAGAATTTATTCTAGACAAATGATGACATTTAAAAATCATTCAAGATTTTAATGTCTTAAATGAAACAAAAATAATATAGAAGGATTTAAATATTTAAACCTCATAAATGCCATTGATGACTAGATATCCAATTCAAATGATTATTTTAAAATATTATATATTTTTATATAGATATTTTCCAAAACAGAAAATGAATCCTCTTCTTAGTGAGAACTATTCAGTCTTGCAATTATAATTTCAATTAATAATACCCTATTAAGATAGACCATTTTTTGTCTTATGATAATCCAAAGATTGCTTCTTTTCAAATTATCTTCTCTCTAGAGGCAAGCTCATTAAAGAAATATAGAGATTTTCCCATAATGATATAATGCAGATGAAAGAAATATATTTATAACACATATGATTTCTATGAATATTTCTTTTTTTCTCCAAATCTGAAATTTCATTTGTATTAATAACATTATCCAATTTTTAAGTATCACTGTTAAAATAAATATTATTTAAAAAGATAATGAGACATGACCTTATTAATGATGACTTTTAAATAGTACTTCTGTAGCCTATTGTTCAGAAGAAAATACGATTAGTGTTTACCACAATTTTTGCAATACTATTTGCCTTAACTTTATATTTCAAGTATCATGTTTCTAAATAAATAAATAGGCATACTCTAGCAGATTCCATTTATAATATATATTTTCAAGACAGAGTGAAATCATAATAGCCATTAATCATCTGCATATCATAATGTACTTGCCACAGAGAAGAATTTTGTAGAGAAGAATATTGTTTACTCTGTAAGTGTGTGATACTGAACTAGTAAACACTATACAATGACAGTTAATCTTTCTATGTTTATATATAAAATATCAATCTAGTAATATTTATGACCTCACAAAAGAGGTATTAATGTCTCTCAGGTGGGAACCATTTGCAAGGCAAAGGAGATTGCTCTTGATTTCCATAACCACCACTTCTTTGACTGTGAGACCAGCTCTCAGATGAGGAGCTTGCTCTTATCTTTTGATGATCAAATATTCTGGGAAGATTTAAAGTATCTCTAATGATGTCTGCTGTTTCCATGACATTAGATTTTCTGACTCATCACCACAAGTGACACCCTCGCACATCACCCCTGACTTTATTCTACCATTAATGAATAAAACTCAAGTTCTCCCTCCTTTCTCCTTACATACACTTGAATCCTCCAAATGTTAGTATCATTTGTTAAACTTATTAAGCACTTATTCATAAATATCTGCAGCATCCTTGGCTATATACTCTGAATGGCTTGGCACATACTTGGTTTTGCATTCAACCATTCAGTTCAGTTCAGTTCAGTCACTCAGTCATGTCCGACTTTTGCGACCCCATGAACTGCAGCACTCCAGGCTTCCCTGTTCATCACCAACTCCTGGAGCTTACCCAAACTCATGCCCATCAAGTCGGTGATGCCATCCAACCATCTCGTCCTCTGTTGTCCCCTTCTCCTCCCGCCTTCAATCTTTCCCAGCATCAGGGTCTTTTCAAATGAGTCAGTTCTTCACATCAGGTAGCCAAAGTATTGGAGTTTCAGTTTCATCATCAGTCCTTCCAATGAGTATTCAGGACTGATTTCCTTTAGGATGGACTGGTTGGATCTCCTTGCTGTCCAAGGGACTCTCAAGAATCTTCTCCAACACCACAGTTCAAAAGCACTCAACCATTAAGTTGAGCCGAAAGGAAAAAAATAATAATTAAAAACAACTCTTTTCAAGAATCCCCTTCCAAAATCATAGAACGGGATAGGACATGAACAGTTAAAGTATAAGTTACTAGATGTGTTCTATAAGTCCAAATGCATTGCTAGAACTATTTGTCTGTAAGATGTTTTAAATATATATGCATGCATGTGAAGTTGCTTCAGTCGTGTCTGACTTTTTGAGATCCCATGGGCTGTAGGTCACCAGGCTCCTCTGTCCATGGGATTATCCAGGCAAGAATACTGGAGTGGGTTGCCATTTCCTCCTCCAGAGGATCTTTCAAACCCAGGGATCGAACCCAGGTCTCTTATGCCTCCTGCATTAGCAGGCAGATTGTTTGCCACTGAGCCACCAAGGAAGCCCCTTAAATATGTATAATTTGTAGAAATGCCTCCCTCAAACAGGCTTTCATATCCAGGCTAAATATGCTGACTAAATCTTTCTGACTTGTTCTTTCACTCATAAAAAGTCTTCCCATGGCATTTCAAATTACTCTGTGCTTTAAACTGTCTTCTATTGGAGCCAGAACCCAAGTCATCTCTCTGTTATCTCAATCCCTATCATAGTACTTTAATTTAGGGCTGACTAGAAGGCCAGTATCTGTTGAATGAATGACTGGATGAATCAGTCATTATAGTTTCTTAAGTGAGAGTTACATCAACAGGGTTCCAAACACATTTACTACTGGCTTTAGAAGTAATGGATAGTCTTGGTGAATTGCACTACTAACTTATGGTTTAAACATAAAGCAATAAAGTTAAGCATATATTTTTTGTTACTGCTTTAGCTACTAGTTACTGTTCTGTTTTATATTCACTGATCATTCCTTGGATATATTTTCACAAGTTTAAATTTATATAATTTTTAAAAAGACAAAATTGAATTAGGTTGAAAATTATATAAAATTAGAGAAGGGTAGAAGAATCATGGGGACACTTCTTAATTACCTAGAGATAAAAGATTTAGTTTTATCTAAGCTTCTGCACAACAAAGGAAACTATAAGCAAGGTGAAAAGACAGCCTTCAGAATGGGAGAAAATAATAGCACATGAAGCAACAGACAAACATCTAATCTCAAAAATATACAAGCAACTCCTACAGCTCAATTCCAGAAAAATAAATGACCCAATCAAAAAATGGACCAAAGAACTAAATAGACATTTCTCCAAAGAAGACATACAGATGGCTAACAAACACATGAAAAGATGCTCAACATCACTCATTATCAGAGAAATGCAAATCAAAACCACTATGAGGTACCATTTCACACCAGTCAGAATGGCTGCGATCTAAAAGTCCACAAGCAATAAATGCTGGAGAGAGTGTCGAGAAAAGGGAACCCTCTTACACTATTGGTGGGAATGCAAACTAGTACAGCCACTATGGAGAACAGTGTGGAGATTCCTTAAAAAACTGGGAATAGAACTGCCATATGATCCAGCAATCCCACTGCTGAGCATATACACTGAAGAAACCAGAATTGAAAGAGACACGTGTACCCCAATGTTCATCGCAGCACTGTTTATAATAGCCAGGACATGGAAGCAACCTAGATGTCCATCAGCAGATGAATGGATAAGAAAGCAGTGGTACATATACACAATGGAGTATTCCTCAGCTATTAAAAAGAATACATTTGAATCAGTTCTAATGAGGTGGATGAAACTGGAGCCTATTATACAGAGTAAAGTAAGCAAGAAAGAAAAACACCAATACAGTATGCTGTTGCTGTTGCTAATGCATATATATAGAATTTAGAAAGATGGTAACAATAACCCTGTATACGAGACAGCAAAAGAGGCACTGATGTATAGAACAGTCTTTCGGACTCTGGAAGAGGGAGAAGGTGGGATGATTTGGGAGAATGGCATTGAAATATGTATAATATCATATATGAAACGAGTCGCCACACCAGGTTCAATGCACGATACTAGATGCTTGGGGTTGGTGCACTGGGACGACCCAGAGAGATGGTATGGGGAGGGAGGAGGGTTCAGTATGGGGAACACATGCATACCTGTGGCAGATTCATTTTGATATATGGCAAAACCAATACAATATTGTAAAGTTAAATAAAATTAAATTAAATTTAAAAAAAAATAATTAAAAAAATAATGGCATACTGTGTTTCCAGCTTAAAAGATGGTTCAAGCTTAAAATGATGTGGGTAGTACTAATTTAGTTTGGGACATGTTGGATTAAAAATTGAGAATTCTAAAGTTTGTGTCAGTGGTGAGATTGTGTCTCTGTGAAATATTGGAAGTGGAAAGGAAATTTTGTATAAGATTATGGATTACCTAGTCCTTGAAGCAACTAATTATTTATTTAGTGAAAGATGTATAGTTATGCTGTCTGCATTTGCAGAATAAATAGCTTTAATTTCTATCACTGACTATATTTCTAGTTTAATAACAAAAGTTTTGTTTACTGATTTCAGTAATAGACTGGGTCAACCCAGTGAAATAATTGGTCATTGTAGTTGGAATAATATATATGAAAGCTTTCAAAAAGTGTTCAGTGCTATAAAATTTTAAAGCATTATTTATTAGATTGTTCGTGCTGTTGCTGTTGCTGCTGCTGCTAAGTCACTTCAGTTGTGTCTGACTCTGTGCAACTCCACAGACAGCAGCCCACTAGGCTCCTCTGTCCCTGGGATTCTCCAGGCAAGAATACTGGAGTGAGTTTCCATTTCCTTCTCCAATGCATGAAAGTGAAAAGTGAAAGTGAAGTTGCTCATATATAATGATAAAAATTTGTTCAACTTGATAATTCACTGAATTGTCACAGATTAGTTAAAAATATGGGAAAGAAAACCTAATAATGTGTATTGATGATTTTTAATAATTTCACCGTCATAGATAGATAGTTGTTTGTGGAAATGGGCTTTAATGGTATTAAATACCATGAGAAAATAAAAATGTAGATCTATCTATAAATGCATTTGTATTACAAATATTATCCCTTTCCATGTATTTGGAAAAATCCAAAATACGTATGGATTTTTCTCTAGTACTGTGAATTATTTACTTCGTGTGATGGTGATGCTCATGAGTGTGATAGGTGTGTGTGTGAGAGAGAGACAGAAAGAGAGAAGGAGAGAAGGAAGGAAGAGAGTGAAGGAAGAATAAAGGGAAAAAAAGACAGTGAAAGAAAAGAAAGAATGGAAGAAGAGGAAAGTTAAAGAAAAACAATATTAATGTTCCTAAATTATGATTGTGGAAAGGCAAACTATAAATTCCCAGATAACTTCCATCTACTTCTATAGGGTATATTGAAGGAATATACACTTAAGGGATATATTCTTTCAGTAAAGGGAAATCTGGATTAGTTTAATTTTGTGACACAGAAGAGAAACTATAATTAACACAAGAAAAATCAAGCTCAAGGAAGAGGTTTTATTCCTATCACTATATAGATATAGATAGGTTTGGATATGAATATACAGATATAGATACAGACATGGACATATTGGATTTAACTTACTTGGAAAGAAGAGTAAATAGCTTCAGTACAGGAGATGACTACTGGAATGTGAACAGGAATATTTGTGGACCATAAAAATATTTATAGGATCTAAAGACAATTTAACACACTTAGCTACACTAAGAATTCATATTTCCGTTAAATAAAAACTACAATATATAGACAAAAAAGAGTAGTCCCTATCATTTCTATATTACCGTAAATGCCAGGTATCTCTAAGAAAACACACCCACTCCTCTATGCCTTTTATTACGGAATATGAAAAAGAGGTGTTCACCATTCCAAGAATTTGGGCTGGCAGATTTTTTTTTTTTTTTAGTTTTTTACTCCAAATACAGTGTACTCTTAAACATATCAAATGAGTTTTTAATTTCAGTAAAATTTGGTCTTTTTTATGCATTTCAATTGTTGAAATTCTGCATCTTTTAATCCAGTTTGTCCATTTTTAATCATAAAAATGGTCATCTTTTGACACCCAAGAAGATCATAGGATTCTCTAAACTTTGAAAACACTTGACTTTAAAAATTGTAGCACGTACAAGCAATATTTGAATATTATAATTGCAGTGCTCTAAATTTTTATATATTATCTGCATAATATGTTACATTTCTTTTAGAGTCTCTTTTGTAATAAAATTTTATGTTCTTGTGATATCCAAAGCCAAGGAGGTCACACAGTAAGATAGTGAAATCTCACAAAGGACTAGTACTGTTTCCTCTGAGCAAGTTCACCAGTTAATGCAGTAAAAGTGTGGACATGCCAAAGTGAAATAGGAAGAGCATTCTACTGACAGAATCTTGTATTTGGAACACAAATAACTGGCAATACCACTTAGAAAACAGTGCCTTTATCATTCAAAGCACTTGCTTATATCCACTAGAGCTCAAGTAAAATAGGCCAAAAATCTAAGATAAGGAAATGTTTCCAAACAATAAATATTTTTTTAAGGAAAATAAAAATATTATCATGTTCAAGAAATCAAACAAGTCCTTCTGCTTAAACTTATGACTGGTTTGAAGATCTTTGCTCAGTAAAATGTTTAAAGATTTTTTTCCAGACTGGCTTATCTGGCATTATACTAATCTTCAGGGAAACTATTTAGTAATGAGTTCTATATAAGAAGGTCTAATATCATTCAGTAATATGATGATTTGGTGATGATTTCTTAGCAAGTACATCCAACAATCTAAAGGAAGTCTCAGTGTAAAATACAAAAGCCATCAAGACCCAGCAAAATAGGCTCAGTTAATCAGTTATTTAAATACTTGACAAAATGTGACAGTACACAAATATGAGGGACCTTTTTATCTGTTCAGCAGAAAAGAAATGTTGTAAGCCTGTGGCACCTCTGTAGAGTTGGCTGGGCTTTGCTGCATGTGTAGGCTCCCTAGTAGTAAGGGACCTTATCAAGGCTGGGATCTTGATAAATGGCAGAGTCTCTGGAGCTGTACTACAGTGGTATGTTCAGCTTGGTAATCAGTCACAAGAGCCACCTGCTAAAGGCAGTGATGTTCTCTGAGACAAATATTAGGATGTAGTTTGCTTTTTTCACCAAATATTTTCAGGACCATTTAGGGACTGCAGAACTTTAAGATTCTGCAATTCCTCTGAGGATGCTGGGGGTTTTCGGGGCACTTTGCTCTACTGTAAATGTTTTCAATTTTTCTCATACCTCCTCCCAGCTTTTCAGAGTGTATGCTGTTTATTCTTTCTTGTAGTTGTATCTGTTAGTGAGACCCAAATGCCACAGTTTGTTTAGTTTGTCCTCTTCCTTATATTTCATGGGCTCTGTTCTCTGAGTGGCTTGGCATTTCAGTGTCTACCACTCATTAAAAATATCCATTTTCTTTTTACTTGGGAAATTGTTTGCTGATATCATATTGTATTATGTAGGCCACCCACTCTTCCACATTTCTTCATTATATACATGGTCTCATAAACCTATGACTTTTTTTAATCACTCTCCCACCTCTGTGACTCTTCCTCTGACTCTGATATGTGTGATTATTCAGAAGATGCACTTAATATATCTGAGCTGTTGCCACAAATAAAATATGATTTGAGCAAGGATAATGTATATAATATTTGTGCATAAGCTACTCTAGGCACAGCCATAAGTAGTTTTGGGTAGAAAGTATTTTTCATTTCAGTTCAGTTCAGTTGCTCAGTCATGTCTAACTCTGTGACCCCATGAACCACAGCACACCAGGCCTCCTTGTCCATCACCAACTCCCAGAGTCCACCCAAACCCATGTCCATCCAACCATCTCATCCTCTGTCGACCCCTTCTCCTCCTGCCCTCAATCTTTCCCAGCATCAGGGTCTTTTCAAATGAATCAGCTCTTCGCATCAAGTGGCCAAAGTATTGGAGCTGCAGCTTCAAAATCAGTCCTACCAATGAACACCCAGGACTGATCTCCTTTAGGATGGACTGGTTGGATCTCCTTGTAGTCCAAGGGACTCTCAATAGTCTTCTCCAACACCACAGTTCAAAAGCATCAATTCTTCGGCACTCAGCCTTCTTTATAGTCCAACTCTCACATCCATACATGACCACTGGAAAAACCATAGCCTTGACTAGACAGACCTTTGTGGACAAAGTAATGTCTCTGCTTTTTAATATGCTGTCTAGGTTGGTCATAACTTTCCTTCTAAGGAGTAAACATCTTTTAATTTCATGGCTGCAATCACCATTTGCAGTGATTTTAGAGCCCAGAAAAATAGAGTCAACCACTGTTTCCCCCTCTATTTGCCATGAAATGATGAGACCAGATGCCATGATCTTACTTTTCTGAATGTTGAGCTTTAGCCAACTTTTTCACTCTTCTCTTTCACTTTCATCAAGAGGCTCTTTAGTTCTTCACTTTCTGCCATAAGGGTGTGTCTGTGTATCTGAGGTTATTGATATTTCTCCTGACAATCTTGATTCCAGCTTGTGCTTCCTCCAGCCCAGCATAAACCCACATCCAAGGTACGAGAAACCCAATTAAGACAGTAGGCACTGAGAGAAGGCATCAGAGGGCAGACAGACAGAAACCACATCACAGAAAACTAGCCAGTCTGATCACATGGACCTCAGCCTTATCTAATTCAATGAACTAAGCCATGCTGTGTGGGGCCACTTAAGACGGACAGGTCATAGTGGAGAAATCTGACAGAATGTGGTCCACTGGAGAAGGGAATGGCAAACCACTTCAGTATTCTTGCCTTGAGAACCCCATGAACAGCATGAAAGTACTTTTAGAAGCTTGCAAAGATGATTGCCCTTAGAAATAAAGATGTATTGCTTAAAACTTCCAGAAGATGCCAATACTTCCCTTGTTATTACTGTTTCTTATCTCTAAATGTTGCGTCGCGCACTAAGAGCGCGGCCGAGAGGAGCTACCCCACGACCGAGGTCTAGGAAGTCAAGAAACACCTGGAGTAACAGGCAAATTTGGCCTTGGAATACGGAATGAAGCAGGGCAAAGACTAATAGAGTTTTGCCAAGAAAATGCACTGGTCATAGCAAATACCCTCTTCCAACAACACAAGAGAAGACTCTATACATGGACATCACCAGACGGTCAACACCGAAATCAGATCGATTATATTCTTTGCAGCCAAAGATGGAGAAGCTCTATACAATCAGCAAAAACAAGACCAGGAGCTGACTGTGGCTCGGACCATGAACTCCTTATTGCCAAATTCAGACTGAAATTGAAGAAGGTAGAGAAAACTACTAGATCACTCAGGTATGACCTAAATCAAATCCCTTATGAGTATACAGTGGAAGTGAGAAATAGATTTAAGGGCCTAGATCTGATAGATAGAGTGCCTGATGAACTATAGAATGAGGTTCGTGACATTGTACAGGAGACAGGGATCAAGACCATCCCCATGGAAAAGAAATGCAAAAAAGCAAAATGGCTGTCTGGGGAGGCCTTACAAATAGCTGTGAAAAGAAGAGAAGCGAAAAGCAAAGGAGAAAAGGAAAGATATAAACATTTAAATGCAGAGTTCCAAAGAATAGCAAGAAGAGATAAGAAAGCCTTCTTCAGTGATCAATGCAAAGAAATAGAGGAAAACAACAGAATGGGAAAGACTAGGGATCTCTTCAAGAAAATCAGAGATACCAAAGGAACATTTCATGCAAAGATGGGCACAATAAAGGACAGAGATGGTGTGGACCTAACAGAAGCAGAAGATATTAAGAAGAGGTGGCAAGAATACACAGAAGAACTGTACAAAAAAGAGCTTCAAGACCCAGATAATCATGATGATGTGATCACTGACCTAGAGCCAGACATCTTGGAATGTGAAGTCAAATGGGCCTTAGAAAGCATCACTACGAACAAAGCTAGTGGAGGTGATGGAATTCCAGTGGAGCTATTCCAAGTCCTGAATGATGATGCTGTGAAAGTGCTACACTCAATATGCCAGCAAATTTGGAAAACTCAGCAGTGGCCACAAGATTGGAAAAGGTCAGTTTTCATCCCAATCCCAAAGAAAGGCAATGCCAAGGAGTGCTCAAACTACCGCACAATTGCACTCATCTCACACGCTAGTAAAGTAATGCTCAAAATTCTCCAAGCCAGGCTTCAGCAATATGTGAACCGTGAACTTCCTGATGTTCAAGCTGGTTTTAGAAAAGGCAGAGGAACCAGAGATCAAATTGCCAACATCCGCTGGATCATGGAAAAAGCAAGAGAGTTCCAGAAAAACATCTATTTCTGCTTTATTGACTATGCCAAAGCCTTTGACTGTGTGGATCACAATAAACTATGGAAAATTCTGAAAGAGATGGGAATACCAGACCACCTGATCTGCCTCTTAAGAAATCTGTATGCAGGTCAGGAAGCAAGAGTTAGAACTGGTCATGGAACAACAGACTGGTTCCAAATAGAAAAAGGAGTACGTCAAGGCTGCATATTGTCACCATGTTTATTTAACTTATATGCAGAGTACATCATGAGAAATGCTGGACTGGAAGAAACACAAGCTGGAATCAAGATTGCCGGGAGAAATATCAATAACCTCAGATATGCAGATGACACCACTCTTATGGCAGAAAGTGAAGAGGGGCTAAAAAGCCTCTTGATGAAAGTGAAAGTGGAGAGTGAAAAGGTTGGCTTAAAGCTCAACATTCAGAAAACGAAGATCATGGCATCTGGTCCCATCACTGCATGGGAAATAGATGGGGAAACAGTGGAAACAGTGTCAGACTTTGTTTTTCTGGGCTCCAAAATCACTGCAGATGGTGACTGCAGCCATGAAATTAAAAGACGCTTGCTCCTTGGAAGGAAAGTTATGACCAACCTAGATAGCATATTCAAAAGCAGAGACATTACTTTACCAACAAAGGTTCGCCTAGTCAAGGCTATGGTCTTTCCTGTGGTCATGTATGGATGTGAGAGCTGGACTGTGAAGAAGGCTGAGCGCCGAAGAATTGATGCTTTTGAACTGTGGTGTTGGAGAAGACTCTTGAGAGTCCCTTGGACTGCAAGAAGATCCAACCAGTCCATTCTGAAGGAGATCAATCCTGGAATTTCTTTGGAAGGAATGATGCTAAAGCTGAAACTCCAGTATTTTGGCCACCTCATGCGAAGAGTTGACTCATTGGAGAAGACTCTGATGCTGGGAGGGATTGAGGGCAGGAGGAGAAGGGGACAACAGAGGATGAGATGGCTGGATGGCATCACTGACTCGATGGATGCGAGTCTGAGTGACCTCCGGGAGCTTGTGATGGACAGGGAGGCCTGGCGTGCTGCGGTTCATGGGGTCGCAAAGAGTCGGACACGACTGAGCGACTGATCTGATCTGATCTGATCTCTAAATGTGATCCAATGATATTACCATTGATAGAAATTGATATTACCAATAGATAGAAATAATCATTACAATGATTCATAGTAATAGATGTCCTAGTCTAATCCTGGAGAATGTTTCAGTTTTCTCATAATCAGTGCTTCTCAAACTTTAACCTGCATTCAAATCACCTGAGTGTTTTGCTAAAGATGAAACTTCTGATTCAATACATCTGGAGACTTTGGATTTCTAACAAGCCACATAGCAAAGTGGACTTCCCCAGTGGCACAGCAGGTAAAGAATCCTTCTGCAATTCAGGGGACACAGGAGATACAGGTTTAATCCCTGGGTTGGCATGATCCCCTGGAAGAGGAAAATGGCAACCCATTCCAGTATTCTTGCCTGAAAAATGCCATGGACAGAGAAGCCTGGTGGGCTACAGTCCAAAGGGTTGCAGAGAGTCGGGCATAACTGAGCAACTCTTCCTACACCAGAGCAATGCAAGGCTGCTGATCCAAAGACCATTTTTTGAGTAGGGAGAGAGTAGAACTCTACTATACAGAACAGCCACACATGGCTATTTATGGTGCTATTCAGATCAACTACATTGTTAACTGATTTTCTGCTTGCTTAATCTATCAATTACTGAAACGAAGATATTCAAGTTCCAAGAATAAACATGTGTTGGTTTATTTCTTCCAGTTCTATCAGTTACTGCCTTATGTATTTTGATGCTTTATTGTTAGCCACATACATGTTTAGGATTGTTATGATTTCTTGGTGAATTGACTGCTTTATCATCCCAGCGCTAGTCACTCAGTCATGTCCAGCTCTTCATGACCCCATAGACTTTAGCCCACCAGGCTCCTCCATCCATGGAATTTTCAAGGCAAGAGTACTAGAGTAGGTTGCCATTTCCTTCTCCAGAGGATCTTCCCAACCCAGGGATCAAACCCAGGTCTTCTCATTGTAGGCAGCCCCTTTACCGTTTGAACTATTGCTGCTGCTGCTAAGTCGCTTCAGTCCTGTCCGACTCTGTGCAACCCCATAGACGGAAACCCACCAGGCTCCTCTGTCCCTGGGATTCTCCAGGCAAGAACACTGGAGTGGGTTGCCATTTCCTTCTCCAATGCATGAAAGTGAAAAGTGAAAGGAAGTCGCTCAGTCGTGGCCAACTCTTCGCGACCCCATGGACTGCAGCCTACCAGGCTCCTCCGTCCATGGGATTTTCCAGGCAAGAGTACTGGAGTGGGGGGCCATTGCCTTCTCTGTCTGAACTACTAGGGAAGCCCTTTATCACTTGTCATCTATGTTTAGGGAAGTCATTTATCATCACTAGGGAAGTTTATCATTATGTAACATATATCTTTATCTATAACAACATGAAGTACTGTATTTGAACTTAAGATAACTACTTCAGTGTTCTTTTAATTATTGTTAGCTTGGTATATGTTTCTCCATTCCTTTACTTTTAAGCTGAGTCTTTATATTTAAAGTAGGATTTTTGTAAGCAATATAATATAGAGTCTCATTTTTTCAACTGGTGCATTTAGAACATTCACATTTGAGGTGATAATTGATATAACTGGGTAAATATCTACTGTGTTTGCTGCAGTTTTCTATTCATGGCTTTTGCGCATTGTTTCTTTTTCCATCTCTTCTTTTTCTGCTTTTCTTGAGTTTTATTTGGACATAATTTTATTTTGTCTCTTTTCTTAGCATATCAATTTTACTTCTTTAGAAAACAATTTAGTAGTTTCTCTAGAGTTCGCACTATACATTTTAAAATAATATAAATCAATTTTCAAATAGCACTATACCAGTTCGTGTGCAGTGAAGATCACTTATAAGAGCACTACCAAGTCCTCTCTCCCATCCATCATGACACAATTGTCATTAATTTCACTTACCCACATGCTAAAATCACCCAATATATTGTTACGCTTCTTACTTTAAACAATTATGTTTTAGCTTAAGAATAATAAAAATAAAAAATTTCGCTTTACCTTCATTTATTCCTTATTCAGCACTCTTCCTGTCCTTATATAGGTATAAGTTTCCAATATAATCATTTTTTATAATCTTGAAAGCACTCTTCCCATATCTTGAAGGGCAGGTCTACTGGCAAAGAATTTCGTTAGTTTGTCTGAGAAAATTTTTATGTCTTTATCACTTTTTAAAAAATAATTTCTCTGGAATTAGAATTCTAGGATGGTGAGGGTTTTTTTTTTTTTTTTTTCAGTACTAAATATTTCACTTCTTTTGATTCATGCTTATCAGGTTTTTGGTATAAAGTGCATTCTAATTATTATCTTTGTTTTTTTATAGGTAAGCTATTTTTTAACCACTCTAGCTTCACTCAACATTTTTATCTGTCTTTGGTGTGAAGTGTCATGTCTGTCTGGCTTGGAGTTGACTGTTTGGTGATTGCTATAGCTATAGGTATTTATACTCTGCTATAGTCCCAGAGTACTTACATTCTGCAAGTGTCCTAGTTTTTCCTCCTCTTTTGTCTTTGTGCATGTTTCTCTTAGAGTTCCCTTAGAACTATTACTAGATGGATCCTGCATCCTGTAGCTCTTTCAGCTGCAATCCACTGATTTTATACCTTCAGTCCTGTTGGCATGCAGGTAAGCCGTAGTTCTAGGGATGGGATAGCCCTTCAAAAGGGCCTGAATTGGTAGGGTTTTTTGTACTCTTGCCTTGATAAGACAGTAGATACAGGAGCAAATTTGGGATAAGTCCTCAGCTGTGGAGGCATTCTGCCATGAGCTTCCAGTAGCCAGCAGGCCCAGCAACAAGGGAAGTAAGTGAATGCCAAGGTCACTAGAGGAGGATGCTGAGTGATATCCCACAGTGTTCACTACAACGACCCACCAAGTGCTGAATAAGGATATTTTAAACTGCTGTATTGTGCTAGTGAATAACTGATCTGCCAAGGGGCAATTTCGTATCATTGCCCATGGACAGACATTCTGATGAACATGTAGCAAGTATAATTATGTCCATTCAAATTTCAAATTAAGCTATGCTGATGGTTTCAGTTGCATTTTAAATTCACCCCCAGTTAAGTATAGTAAAATAATGCCATTATCATGGAGGATAGAGATCTTTGAGGATTCAATGAAACAGTCTAAATAAAATACTCAGCAGAATATAGACGTATAATAAGTACTTAATAAATGCAAGCTAAGTAAAGCTAAATAAAGAACAAAATTATAGCTCATAGACAGTCACAGGTTTTTTTCTACTATTGCTAAGTGTGTGTGTGTGTGAGAGAGTGTGTAAGAGACAGAGAAATTTGTTATTGTTTATGATTTTGTTTTGCTTTGGTTTGTTTCTTTCTATTCAAGATTAGAATTAGACTTATTTCTTGGGAAGAATTTCTATTTATTGAAGAGAAAAACAATCATTTTAAATTTAGACATCTGATTTTTCTTGTTAGAGTTTTTATATGAAGAACTATTCTAAAATGGGTAGGCATTATAAATAAAATTTTATTTCTCTCATGTTCAGATTTAATGTGTATATTTATAACATTTTTTTGTTTGTTCTTCAAAATGTTTATGATTTTGATTGATTTGAAAAAAGTTATATTAAAGTTTACATTGTGTTGAGACAGAGAAATGAATTTCTTATGGTGAAGGTTAGTGAAAGATTACTTCTTTCTGACAGCCCTATAAATATGGAATAAAGTCGTGTGAGTGATTTTTTTCATTAGCTTTGAAAAGGCTATTTGTTTCCACATGTAATTATAAAACAAGTAATTCTGACTTAATGAAAGAAAACCAACCCTGAAAACAAATAGGACTCATTTGGAGTTCCAATTAAACTAGATACTGAAAAATGTTTTCATTTTGATGTGTTTTGAAATGTCTAATGGAATTACAAAGAAAATATTTCATAGAACATATGTGCATATATCATATCCTAAGAAACAACTTCACCCTGCCATTTTAAGATTTATCTTACTTATAAGTCAGTGACATGGAATAATACAGGAAAATTGAATTTCCAAACAAATCTCATAGAGATGCTAAATTTCATGGGAATGGAGTATAAGTAGTCGGCAATGTCCTCAGTAGGTCAAACTCATGTTGTGATCCATGACAACAAAATGTTTTATTCGATAAATGCAGAAACCTAAAATTACCTTTTGCAAAAGTTTAAAATAGGTTATAAATACAATTTAATGTTAATAAATCTTAATATTTATTAAGGGATTTATATCAACCATAAACTGAAAATAGACCACATTAATATATGAGTCATGAACTACATTGTATTGAAATTAAACTCTCTTTTTTCTTAAAAACAAAGAATAGCCAATGAACTAGTTAAAAACAGTTAAACTAGAACCAAATCTCTATCTCTTTCTCTTCACACAAACACGCACTGATGAATAGGAATAAAACAAGAAAATAATATGACTGGCAGAATCATTGCCTCACAGGTTGAAGATAATGGTGCTCCTATGGTTTCTACTATAAATTAATAAAATTCATCAAGTATGTTATAATGACAAACAATCTTGGGATTAGAAGGAAGTATACTTTTCTAGGTCTCCATTCAGGCCACACATTTGAAACCCTGCAGAGTGGGGTATTAGGGGCTTGTGTTCTGAGTCAATTAGAAATTCAAAGAAAATCCCAGTTACCTATAAAACCCTCTCACTTGCTCTAAGTTACTCACTGCCTTAATTTAAGGCATAAATCAATTGTCTACTGTTTTAAGGGCAATACATGGTTAATTCCTCTTCCTTTTTTTTTTTTTTTTTTCCTCTTTCTTTTCCTATAATCCCACTGTTTTACTTCCAGTTCTCCTGAAGAGCCTGAGACAAAGACTTGATTGCCAACAATTGTGAGGAGCATCTGAGCTTAAGGAACAGGAAAGGAGATGAAAAAGGAAAAATGCAAAAGTTGATTCTAGGACATATTATCAATTTGGCCACCAAACAGGTGACTGTTATTCAGCCTATAATGCATTCACAGAAGTTTTATGAAATGTCAGAGCTGTAAAGCCTTTCAATCTGTCAGTTCCCATCACTTTTTGGGCAGGCTGACTCTTCAGATATTAAGTGTCCAGCATTTCTGAATGCTTTGCCAGATACCAAGAATATCCTGCACTCAACATGTTAAGAAGTCTCTGAGCAGTAATTGGTAGTTATGTGACCCAAGGAAAGAAACTGTTGGGTTGAATCTGCCACAGCTAATGGAGGAGTGCATGGAGATGGTTACTTCACTGTAGCAGAGGTTGAGTGCCATGTGGGGCTCAGAGCACAGTGAAGTGTGGAACTAGGGTTGTCTGTGATACACATCTTCCCCATGCAGTCTAGACTCTTTTAAGCTCGATGGCAGGGGCTCCTAAACACTTCATTATGTCAGTCTCTGTATACCACTGTGATTTTAACTCAAATGTTATTGTTGTTGATGTTTAGTTACTTAAGTTGTGTCCAAATCTCTATGATCCCCTAGACTGCAGCATGCCAGGCTCCTCTGTCCTCCACTATCTCCCAGAGTTTGCTCACGTCCCTAGTGTCACTAATGCATCTAACCATCTCATCGTCTGCTGCTCCCTTCTCCTTTTGCCATCAGTATTTCCTAGCATCAGAGCCTTTCCAAGGATGTTTCCTCACATCAGGTGTCCCAAGTTCTGGAGCTTCACCTTAAACATGAATACTTCCAATGAATACTCAAGGTTGATTGCCTTTAAGATTGACTGATTTGATCTCCTTACTATCCAAAGGGTTCTCAAGAGTCTTCTCCAGCACCACAGTTTGAAATCATCAGTTTTTTGGTTTGCTTAGCTTTCTTTATAGCCCAGTTCACATCTGTACATGACTACTGGGAAAAACCATAGCTTTGACTATACAGACATTGTCAGCAAAGTGATGTCTCTGCTTTTTAATACACTGTATAGGTTTGTATAACTTTCCTTCCAAGGAGCAAGAATCTTTTAATGCATGGCTGCAGTCACTGTCCTCAGTGACTTTGGCACCTAAGAGCATAAAATCTGTCACTGTTTCCACTTTTTCCCCTTCTATTTGCCATTAAGTGATTGGACCACATACCATGATCTTTGTTTTTAAATGTTGAGTTTCAAGCCAACTTTTTCACTCTTCTCTTTCAAGTTCATCAAGAAGCTCTTTGGTTTCTCTTCCATTTCTGCTATTAAAGTGGCATTAACTGAATGTAATTCAGATGACCATTATATCTACTATTGTGGACAAGAATCCCTTAGAAGAAATAAAGTAGCCCTCATAGTCAACAAAAGAGTCTGAAATACAGTACTTGGATGCAATCTCAAAAACAATAGAATGATCTCTATTCGTTTCCAAAGCAAACCATTAAATATCACAGCAATCCAAGTCTATGTCCCAACCAGTAATGCCAAAGAAGCTGAAGTTGAAAGGTTCTATGATGACATACAAGACCTTCTAGAACTAACACTGAAAAAAAAATGTCCTTTTCATCATGGGGGGTGAGAATGCAAAAGTAGAAAGTCAAAAGATACCTGGAGGAATAGGCGACTTTGGCCTTGGAGTACAAAATGAAGCAGGGCAAAGGCAAACATAGTTTTCCCAAGAGAATGCACTGGTCATATCAAACACACTCTCCCAACAACACAAGAGAAAACTCTACCCATGGGTATCACCAGATGGTCAATACCAAAATCAGCTTGATTATATTCTTTGCAGCCAAAGATGGAGAAGTTCTATACAGTCAGAAAAAAATAAGACCAGGAGCTGACTGTGGCTCACATCATGAACTCCTTGTTGTCAAATTCAGACTTAACTGAAGAAAGTAGGGAAAACCACTAGACCATTCAGGTATGACCTAAATCAAATCCCATATGATTATACAGTGGAAGTGAAAAATAGATTCAAGGAATTAGATCTGATAGACAAAGTGCCTGAAGAACTAGGGACAGAGGTTTGTGACATTGTACAGGAGGTAGTGAGCAAGACCATCCTTAAGAAAAAGAAATGCATAAAGTAAAATAGTTGTCTGAGGAGGCCTTACAGATAGCTGAGAAAAGAAGATAAGTTAAAGGCAAAGAAGAAAAGGAAAGATATATGCATTTGAATGCAGAGTTCCAAAGTATAGCAAGGAGAGATAAGAAAGCCTTCCTCAGTGATCAATGCAAAGAAATAGATGAAAACAAGAGAACAGGAAAGACTAGAGATCTCTTCAAGAAAATTAGAGATACCAAGGTAGCATTTCATGCAAAGATGAGCACAATAAAGGACAGAAACAGTGTGGACCTAACAAAAGCAGTAGATATTAAGAAAAGGTGGCAAGTATACACATGAGAACTGTAACAAAAAGATCTTAATGACCCAGATAACCACGATAGTGTGATCATTCAACTGGAGCCAGACATCCTGGAGTGTGAAGTCAAATGGGCCTTAGGAAGCATCACTATGAACAAAGCTCATGGAGGTGATAGAATTCCAGCTAAGCTATTTCAAATCCTATAATATGATTCTGTTAAAGTGCAGCACTTAATATCCCAGCAAGTTTGGAAAATTCAGCAGTGGTCATAGAATTGAAAAAGTTCATTTTTCATTCCAATCCCAAAGAAAGACAAATCCAAAGAATGTTCAAACTACTGTACATCTGCACTCATCTCATACACTAGCAAAGTAATGCTCAAAATTCTCCAAGTGAGACTTCAACAGTATATGAACCGACAACTTTCAGATGTTCAAGCTTGATTTAGAAAAGGCATAGGAACCAAAGATCAAACTGCCAATGTCCATTAGATCATAGAAAAAGCAAGAGAGTTCCAGAAAAACTTCTGCTTTATTGACTATGCCAAAGCCTTTGACTATGTGGATCACAACAAACATTGGAAAATTCTCAAAGAGATGGGAATACCAGACCACTGACCTGCCTCCTGAGAAATCTGTATGCAGGTCAAGAAGCAACAATTAGAACTGGACATGGAACAATGGACTGGTTGCAAATTGGGAAAGGAGTACGTCAAGGCTGTATATTGTCACCCTGCTTATTTAACTTATATGCAGAGTACGTCATGAGAAATGCCAGGTTGGATGAAACACAAACTGGAATCAAGATTGCCGGGAGAAATATCAGAACCTCAGAAATACATATGTCATCCTGTTTTTTTGTTTCTGCCTGATGGCAGAAAGTGAAGAGGGACTGAAGAGCATCTTGATGAAAGTGAAAGAGGAGAGTGAAAAAAGCTGGCTTAAAACTCAACTTTCAAAAACAAAGATCATGGCACCTGATCCCATCACTTCATGGCAAATAGATAGGGAAACAGTGTAAACAGTGACTGAATTTCTTTTTCACTTTCTTTCAGTGATTTTCGCCCCAAAATCACTGCAAATGGTGACTGAAGCCATGAAATTTAAAGACACTTGCTCCTTGAAAGGAAAGCTATGACCAACCTAGATAGCATATTAAAAAACAGAGACATTATTTTGCCAGCAAAGATCCATTTAGTCAAAGCTATTGTTTTTCCAGTAGTCATGTATGGATGTGAGAGTTGGAGTATAAAGAAAACTGAGTGCCAAAGAATTGACGCTTTTGAACTGTGGTGTTGGAAAAGACTCTTGAGAGTCCCTTGGACTGCAAAGAGATCCAACCAGTCAATCCTAAAGGAAATAAGTCCTGAATATTCATTGTAAGGACTGGTGGTATAGCTGAAGCTCCAATACTTTGGCCACCTGATGTGAAGATCTGACTCATTGGAAACGACCGTGATGCTGGGAAGGAAGGAGGAGAAGGGAACGACAGAGGATGAGATGATTGGATGGCATCAATGACTCGAAGGACATGGCTTTGAGTAAGCTCCAGGAGTTGGTGATGGACAGGGAACCTATCGTGCTGCAGTCCATTGGGTTGTAAAGAGTTGGACATGACTGTGCAACTGAACTGAACTGATCTACATATCTGAAGTTGCTGATATTTCTCCCAGAAATCTTGATTCCAACTTGTGATTCATCTAGCCTGTCATTTTGCATGATTTGTGTTTGTGCATGCTAAGTCACTTAAGTCATGTCCAACTCTGTGTGACTCTATGGACTACAGCCAGCCAGGCTCCTCTGTCAATGTGCATTCTCCAGGTAAGAACACTTGAGGGGGTTGCCATGCCCTCCTTCAGGGGATCTTACTGACCCAGGAATCAAACCTGCATCTTTTACGTCCCTTGCATTGGTAACTGGGTTCTTTAGCATTAGTGCCACTCGGGAAGCCCATGATGTTCTCTACATAAAAGTTAAATAAGCATGGTGACAATATACAGACTTGTCATACTCCTTTCCCACTTTGGAACCAGTGTTGTGTTCCAAGATAATCTCTAGTGAGGTTTCTCATTCTCAAACCTCATGTCCAGGTGAGGTTCCATGTCTAGCCCTAACTGTTGCTTCTTGACAACAGGTTTCTCAGGAGACAGGTAAGGTAGTCTGGTAGTGCCATCTCTAAGAATTTTCCACTGTTTGTTGTGATCCACACATTCAAAGGCTTTAGCATTATCAATGAGGATGAAGTAGATGTTTTCTGGAGCTCCCTTGCTCTCTCCGTAATCCAGTGAATGTTGGCAGTTTGACCTGTGGTTCCTCTGCCTCTTTGAAATCCAGCTTGTACATCTGGAAGTTCTCAGTTCACGTACTACTGAAATCTTGCTTGAAGAATTTTGAGCACAACCTTACTAGCATGTGAAAGGAGCACAATCGTACAGTGGTTTGAACATTCTTTGGCATTGGCCTTCTTTGAGACTGGAATGAAAACTGACCTTTTCTAGTCCTGTGGCCACTGCTGAGTTTTCCAAATTTTCTGGCATATTGAGAGTAGCATATTTATTTCAGATGTATGACCGTTATTTTTCTGGAATCAGATAAAAACAAAATACAGATATCTTTCACATTAAAAACTTTAAAGACCTACACACACCTTTTACAAGAGTCCATACAGCAAAATTTTGAATCCCTCTACCTTATTCAGGGGCTCCCATCAACTCAATGAATGCCTATTCTTGGTTTTTCCCCTATTTATCCCAACCTATAAATTAGACCAGAGAAGGCAATGGCACCCCACTCCAGTACTCTTGCCTGGAAAATCCCATGGACGGAGGAGCCTGGTAGGCTGCAGTCCATGGGGTCGCTAAGAGTCAAACACGACTGAGCAACTCCAGTGTTCTTACCTGGAGAATCCCAGGGACTGCAGAGCCTGATGGGCTGCCGTCTCTGGGGTCGCCAGAGTTACGACTGAAGCGACTTAGCAGCAGCATCAGCATAAATTAGACAAGTGACCTAAAGCACTATCCTGAGATCTGCTCCTGAAACACCTAGTGGGATAAATAATATTTTTAATACTTGAGACTATTTTTGTTTGACTATCATTTGATGATTCTAAAGATTAAAAAAAAAAATCTCCTCAATAATCAGTGGAAACTAACTGGAATGAAAGTTTTACATTAATGTCTTTCTTAGGGACACTGTCATTTACTACCATACAGATTTTTTATGCATTTTATTCCTGCCAAGATGCTTGTTCAAGATTGAATATGGATCTGGATACAATTTCAAATAATTATTTGGTTTCTGTACTTAGAAAATAGCACTACATCACTGAGGCATGTGCAGTTTGTTAACTATGAAATCCCTGTAATCTTTGCAGGGGTTGTAACCTTTGTAATCATCTTTCTTGAAGATTAGAACCTTTAATGTAAGTTTCTGCATAAAACTATCAGTGTTTAGGGATTGCTGCCAAAAACTGACAATAAAGGAAAGAAGATCCTATTGAAAAACACTGGAAAATCATTGAAAGTTTAAGGCTGAGAACTGACAACAGCAGTTAAGAAGCAAATTTAAGTCCTTACACAAAGGATTAAGTCTCTAGGATACACTGGTAAATATGCCCAATCTAAGTAGCTTCAACTCCTTTACTCTTATGAACTAACTTTAGTCACTGTTGTGCAAGGTACTGCACTTATTATCCCCAGAGGCATCCCTTCTTCTTTTTATAAAACTATTTTAGAGGTAGAAAATCTAATGAGTAAATCAGAATTCCAGGCTTAGATGGAAAATTCTAGTAGATCTTAAACAAGTCTCAGGATTCTTAATCTGTTTATGTCATATGTAAGGATTATCACTATGAGGACAAAATAAGTAAAGAGACACAATTCTCATTCTTGAAGAGATGATTATATACCCTGAGGACATCAGAGAGCCATGCAGAAGCAGTTATTTTTGCATTGGTTTATTTAGCATTGGTTTTCCAGTACCACTGAAAGATATTTAAAAATTTTTAAGGGAGACAAAATAGATGGTTTTATGAATTGGGAAAAGGATTTGTAGAAAATGAGAGGTTTGAATTTGGACTGATAGAGAGTCAGGAAATGTATTCTTCACAATGTTGTGAAGAATAATACAGTTCCACAAGGCACACAGCATTCTGTCCAGTTGCAATCAGATCAGATCAGAGCAGTCACTCAGTCGTGTCCGACTCTTTGCGACCCCATGAATCGCAGCACGCCAGGCCTCCCTGTCCATCACCAACTCCCGGAGTTCACTCAGACTCACGTCCATTGAGTCAGTGATGCCATCCAGCCATCTCATCCTCTCTCGTCCCCTTCTTGCCCCCAATCCCTCCCAGCATCAGAGTCTTTTCCAATGAGTCAACTCTTCGCATGAGGTGGCCAAAGTACTGGAGTTTCAGCTTTAGCATCATTCCTTCCAAAGAAATCTCAGGGCTGATCTCCCTTAGAATGGACTGGTTGGATCTCCAATAGCATTTTCTATTTCCTTTAGTTCTCTGCTGCTTTTTTTCAGATCACTGAAGAGGTGGCCCCCACTCTTTTAATATGTCTGCCCTTAAGTATCTCTATATCATTTTATTTGTGTAGGCACCAGTCACTCTCTAGTAGTATATTTTATTTTCTCCAAATAACTTGCCTTAACTGATACTGTATTGTTTACTTGTCTTTATTGTATTGTCTATCATTCCCCACTAAAGTGTTAGCAACATGAGAGAAGAGGACTTTATCTTCTTTATTTGCTGTATTAACAGCAGCTTGAATAGTGCTCAACATGACCTTGGTAACAAATCATATGTATTGAATTCATTGATGAGTCTACTACCTATAACCACATTAACTTGATGAGAGGTAGGGCTTGAGTGTGTCCTTTTCTCAAAGTCTCTGTTCACTAGAGGTTTTCTTGACTATGTTCTTGCTTCATTTAAAGTCTATTCATTAAAACAAAGCAAAAATTAATGAATATCTATGAAATAAAAATATTTTTGCATCTCTCTTACAAAGGTATGCATTTAGCAGGATAGAACACCATCTTTTGTGTTTACAATATGATCATTTAACATGTATTACAAACATTTAAAAGAAAAATCCTACAGAGTTTCTTTTTTTTTTTTTTCTACTACTATTTCATGAGATCTACTATCATTTTATAGCATTACTAAGAGTTTTAAGTCTTTAAATAAAAATGATTGCCACACTGTTGTCATTAAAATTTTTTAAATCCATTTTCATAACCAAGTAGTTAATAATTTCTGTTGATCATTGATTCTTTTTTCTAAAGAGAAATGTAGAATTTTATCCTCTGAATACAGGTAAGATTGATACAAGTATTTAATAGGACTTTTAAAATGAGGAATTTTTGGTTGAGACAGAAAATATGGAATCCAATGATCTAATAAGTCTCATTTTTTTGAAATTTATAGACTTGTACTTGTCCCATTTTTAAAATGCACAAGCACAGTAGAGATTGAATTAAAAAATATGACTGGATGGATGCAAACTTTCACCACTGTATGAAACATAGCAACTTAAAAAACAAAACACAATGTGAGAGCCATAAGATCAGTTTTATATGGGCTTTATTGAGGGATGCTGGACTGGAAGAAACACAAGCTGGAATCAAGATTGCTGGGAGAAATATCAATAATCTCAGATATGCAGATGACACCACCCTTATGGCAGAAAGTGAAGAGGAACTAAAAAGTCTCTTGATGAAAGTGAAAGTGGAGAGTGAAAAGGTTGGCTTAAAGCTCAACATTCAGAAAACGAAGATCATAGCATCTGGTCCCATCACTACATGGGAAATGGAGAAACAGTGGAAACAGTGTCAGACTTTATTGTTCTGGGCTCCAAAATCACTGCACATGGTGACTGCAGCCATGACATTAAAAGACGCTTACTCCTTGGAAGGAAAGTTATGACCAACCTAGACAGCATATTCAAAAGCAGAGACATTACTTTGCCAACAAAGATTCATCTAGTCAAGGCTATGGTCTTTCCTGTGGTCATGTATGGATGTGAGAGCTGGACTGTGAAGAAGGCTGAGCACTGAAGAATTGATGCTTTTGAACTGTAGTGTTGGAGAAGACTCTTGAGAGTCCCTTGGACTGCAAGGAGATCCAACCAGTCCATTCTGAAGGAGATCAGCCCTGGGATTTCTTTGGAAGGAATGATGCTAAAGCTGAGACTCCAGTATTTTGGCCACCTCATGTGAAGAGTTGACTCATTGGAGAAGACTCTGATGCTGGGAGGGATTGGGGGCAGGAGGAGAAGGGGACGACAGAGGATGAGATGGCTGGATGGCATCACTGACTCGATGAATGTGAGTCTGAGTGACCTCCGAGAGTTGGTGATGGACAGGGAGGCCTGGCGTCCTGCAGTTCATGGGGTTGCAAAGAGTCGGACACGAGTGAGCGACTGATCTGATCTGATCTGATCTGATAGTTTAGAAGACAGCCTAGAATTACTTGGGGGTGGAGATGGGAAGTCACTACGTATCTGGCTTTGACAGAGGAGGTATGTATAATCAAGGACACACATTGGTATAAGGTTGCTGCTAGTCACAAGATTGTTGCTGTTAGTTCCAAGAAGCAGATGTCTCCATTAATGATTTTAGTGCTTTTTGGATATGAGAAGATGCAAGAATTGGATTCATAAAACTTTTTCCTAAAAATATCTATCTGAAAGTCTGTTCTGCCAGTTTTTCCTAGAGTGCAGAGTACCTCATTCCTGATCATCACTCTGAAGTTAGGAACTGCACTGGTTAGTGACTTCATTCTTAAAGAACCAGATGGCAAGTGACATTCTTTAGTTGGTACTGCCATCTCATGGTCATAAGTTCAACCATGATTTGGGAGACATTTCATGGTCAATTTGCCCCACAATGCTAGGAATGTTCATTCCCAGTTAAGGGGAGAGTAGGTCAGATCAGATCAGAGTGATGGGCTATTACTGGACTAACCCTGTAACCCACTAACCCTATTACTGTCACATTAACTAACCCTGTTAACATGAGCCAAAGGTCTCTGGAATACCTATCTTACTAGTCTTTTATGGTCCAGGATAAGATTCCCTCTTGTTGCTTCTTCCTAACTCTAAAAAGAGTTAAACTATTACAATCATTGATCTTATATAGAGCTATGCTGCTGCTGCTAAGTCGCTTCGGTCGTGTCCGACTCTGTGCGACCCCATAGACGGCAGCCCACCAGGCTCCCCCGTCCCTGGGATTCTCCAGGCAAGAACACTGGAGTGGGTTGCCATTTCCTTCTCCAGTGCATGAAAGTGAAAAGTGAAAGTGAAGCCACCCAGTCATGTCTGACTCTTAGCGACCCCATGGACTGCAGCCTACCAGGCTCCTCCATCCATGGGATTTTCCAGGCAAAAGTACTGGGGTGGGGTGCCATTGCCTTCCCCGTATATAGAGCTATACATTTGGTCAATTGTTTCAAGCTGCCCAGTTATCATTTATCAGAGGCTCAGTTAATCATTTGGTTGTGCAAGAAACAAAAATTTTGTAAAATAGGCAGAATACAAGTATTATAGCTAGTAACATTAATAAGATTATAGCTAACATTTAAGCCACTTTCACTAGTGCAGCTCTGTATCCCCAGGTTGTCTGATTTAGTCTGTTCCATACAAGTCTTTATCTTTAAGGCAAATGATACGTTGACATTGTCCTTAAGCACCCAGCCCAATTTCCTAGTGTATTAGACTGATTATCCTCAGTATGGTTTAATTGCCCCCAACAAAGAGGGGCCCTAAACTTAAATGGCTGTAGCCTGGTGTTAGCCATATAAATTTACCCCACAACTGAGGGAGGTTATAGTCTTTGGCCAAACCTTAGCTTTGCTCTGATTGAGCTTAAGTAACCTTAAAGAAAATTCATATTTATGGCCATGGTCAGAGCAAGTATGATTGATTGGCCAAGTGAGGGAGTCCCATCTATTAATAGTAATATCAAGAATGGCCCAATAGAGCTATATCTTCTTTCTTCTAGAATAAATTCCCTAAGGAACATCCAACTAGAGCATTGGTGCAGAGAAAGCTAACCCAGAAATACTAGATATAGTTAATTGATCATAAACCCAACAACTGGATTAATTTTTTTTAATTCTCCATAAGATTGTGCTCATGATAGAAAAATATTTGATACATTTGTGAAAGCCCAAGAAATTAAGAAAACATTAGAAATAATCAGAAGGGTCAAATCCAGCATCTTGGGATAGCTGTCTACTTTTGATGTTGTGATCTTATCCTGGTGTGGTTACTTCTCTGTTTGAGTGTTGTTTTAAGGTGACTTAAAGGTCAACAGTTCTCTCTATGACCAGTCCAGTGCAGAGGTCCTTCCTAAGTGGGAAATACTAATTCAAGAGTCAATTCCCTTCAGTTTCACTATGCATGAGCTAGTTAGGAGTACCTGTCCTTCCATCTAGGTTGGAGATAGTCCTTTAAATTAACTTTTTTTCCTTTATGCATAATCTCCTTATTGCAGGTCATGGAGCATCTGACCTTCATCCAAAGATAGATTACTGAGATAAGCTTCAGGAAAAAAAAAAAAAAAAAGAGTCTTTTTAATAATTTGATTAAATTTTGCAATAATGTAGCATAATAATAGGGAACTGTCTTGGAAGTGAATGCTAGTAAATACAAATCTAGGTTAACAAAATTAGAATTCAATATCTACTGACATAAACTTTTTCTTTCTAAAATCACCCTAATTTCTACTAAACAGAGCCAAACTAAGACTAATTTGTTTGCAAAATAAGCCTAGTTTCAATAAACTTGGCCTGATTATTTACATAAGTGCAATTAATCATACTGGCTCATTTAAAATTGGCTTTGCTGAAACTTTTTATAAGGAATCTCAGATTAAATTTTTAAAAGGCCTTTCAAGGCCAGGAAAGCCATGCCAATGGTGAGTCATCAGATTCCACCTGTGATAGCTACAAATTTAGATGAATTCCTCTGTTCTCCAGATTCTCAAAGTCTCTTGAGATTCCTGCACCTGTCAGGAGGTGGCCTTCTTTATTCACTTGATAAGGCTATTGGAAACCTAAGAGTTTCAACTCTCTAGAGAGACTGGGTAGAGAGAAAAGATGTATATTTCAATTCTTCTTTCAACGGTACAATTTACATATTGCCATAAGTCATAATTAACTTTAGGAGGAGGATTTCCTTTTATCTGGAAAATATAAATTAAAAGTCAGTAATGTTTCAGACAGTAAACATAAAAATGATAATCATATTCACCAATGCACTCAGTTTTATACAAATAATCCTTTTTTTAGTTAACTGTTTAATGAAGTCAAGTTTCCCATTAGAATTCTTTTATATCTTATCCAATTCAGCAGTATGGTTTGAAAGTTATAAGAAACCTGTACTTAAAAAAAAAAAAAAAGTCCTTGCTATGAATCTTCTTGAAGAAGAAGCATGTTTGCAAAGTCATCAGAGTAAAACAATAACTGTCTATGAATGACCAAAGATTTGAAAAAGCAAAGATAAAGACCTGATTACAACGCAAATGGTGAAGAAAGTTGATTACTGTTGTGACACACATTTTATGTCGATAGCTAGATCACAACATTTTTCGAGGACATACCAAATAGTTAGAAATTTCATATAATTTCTAGAATATCTAGGTAAATAATATTTACCCATACAATATAACCTAAGAAGATTTATTACTCATTTGACAATGCTTCCCATGTGATTTAATTGATGAGCCTAATTAGCTTAATATGTCCCATTGGAACTATGTGTTAGGGGCCATTTGAAGCATACCAGTTAGCTAGAGATCAAAGGAACTTCATTACAATTTGATTTGGGGAAATTCATCAAAAAAATAAAATGATTTAAAACACTAGTCAAATAGGATCATACATCACTGTAAAATAATGCTCATTCACTTAACCAAAGCAATAATGAAAGATTTCAAAGGCAAATATAGAATGTTATAACAGATTACCAGTTAAAGGTAAAGAAAATTTTAAATCTGCTATCAAAAACAGATCAATATTTTACGAAAACTTTGTCCTCTTAATAGGGAAATGAAATTCAGGTTTGCACCACTTTGCCTTTAATATTAAAACTCATTTAAAGTTATTCTACTCTTAATCAGTTCTAACCACACATAGAATTCTGTCAGGGGTGTGTGTAATTTCCTTGGTTCTGTCTCATCACAACAAAAATTTGAAGTGACGGATGTTAAAGCCCTCTGCATGTCACAGCTCTCAGACAGTGTTACAGCTCGGTTTTATTTAGAAAAAAAAGGAAAATACATCCTCGAGGCGTGAGGGCATGCCAACCCAAAAGACGCAAAGAAAAGAGAGAGAGAAAGAGAGACAGAGCGCAATCGCACCCAGGAGAGAGACCCCCGGCCCTTTGGCTTCTCTTTTTATATGCCTTTTCCCTCCCCCTGCGCCAGCCCTATGTAAATTGGGCTAGCCAGGAGTGCTGTTTGTTCTACCTGAGGTCCTCAATCTAGTCCTTGGACCTTCCTTTATTCTGTTTTTGGAGGCTTTTTCTTTCCTTGTCTTTTCAGTTCAGTTCAGTTCAGTCGTTCAGTCGTGTTCACTTTGCGACCCCATGAACCACAGCACGCCAGGCCTCCCTGTCCATCACCAAATGTCAGAGTCTACCCAAACCCATGTCCATTGAATCAGTGATGCCATCCAACCATCTCATCCTCTGTCATCCCCTTCTCCTGCCTTCAATCTTTCCCAGCATCAGGTTCTTTTCAAATGAGTCAGCTCTTCGCATCAGGTAGCCAAAATATTGGAGTTTCAGCTTCAACATCAGTCCTTCCAATGAACACCCAGGACTGATCTCCTTTAGGATGGACTGGTTGGATCTCCTTGCAGTCCAAGGGACTCTCAAGAGTCTTCTCCAACACCACAGATCAAAAGCAACAATTCTTCAGTGCTCAGCTTTCTTTATAGTCCAACTCTCACATCCATACATGACCACTGGAAAAACCATAGCCTTGACTAGACGGATCTTTGTTGGCAAAGTAATGTCTCTGCTTTCGAATATGCTATCTAGGTTGGTCATAACTTTCCTTCCAAGGAGTAAGCGTCTTTTAATTTCATGGCTGCAATCACCATCTGCAGTGATTTTGGAGCCCCCAAAAATAAAGTCAGCCACTGTTTCCATTGTTTCCGCATCTATTTGCCATGAAGTGATGGGATCAGTTGCAATGATCTTCATTTTCTGAATGTTGAGCTTTAAGCCAAATTTTTCACTCTCCTCTTTCACTTTCATCAAGAGGCTCTTTAATTCTTCTTCACTTTCTGCCATAAGGTTGGTATCATCTGAGTATCTGAGGTAGTGATATTCTGGACTCCTTTTTCCTATTCTAACTACCTAACAATTCCATCCTAAAGGTTTTTTTTCCATCTCACAAACCTTCTACAACTTTCTATATTAATAGAAAGCTGTAATTTGTTCCTTATGTTCTATCATGGCCTTCTTATGTGATTTAGTGGTAAAGAATCTGCTTGCCAATTCAGGAAACAGGAAACATGGGTTCAATCCGTGGATTGGAAAGATCCTCTAGAGAAAGAAGTAGCAACCCACTCCAGTATTGTTGCCTGGAAAATCTCATGGACAGGCTACAGTCCATGGAGTCACAAAGAGCTGGACATGTCTGACCACAAATTCATGATCTGTCCTATTTAGAAATAGCCAGCTTTAAGGCAAATTACTTGCCTTTTCTTAACAAAAATGTTTTTTTTTTCATACCTTCTTTTACTAGAAACACACATCCTACTTCCCTTGTATACTGAAATGTCTCCCATATTATTTCTAGTAACTTTAATTATATATTTAAATTAGAATCTTCAACTCTTACAAACAATTTCTAGTGAAAACTAAAAAGTAAACAATTTTACATTAGCATTCATATATTATCAAGCTTACAAATATCAATATTTTTTTTTTCTACAGAGCCCAGGTCCCCCTTTGCTTCCTCTTCCTCCATGTCCCTCTTCTCACTTTTACCCCTGCCTGCTGCTCTTGTGCTAATGGTACCATTTAAGACCTTTTTTGATGCATTACCAATAATATAATATTAAATGTAGATGCACACAGTTGTCTGTACAGCCTATTTTTGTTTTTTGATTTATCGTCTTTTACTTTCTTAAAGAAATTTGTATTAACTCATTTTTATTTTATTAACTTTACTAACATTGATTTTATTAACTTTATTAAAATTTATTAATAAATTTTATTAATTCATTCATTTATTTGGCTACACCAGGTCTTAGTTGTGACAGGAAGGATCTTTTTTTTTGAGAGGTATTTTTTTCTTAAATTAATTTATTCTTTTTTTTTTTTTTAAGGGAAAATGGACAAAGGAAAGGATCAATGAGGGTGGGAGGGAAATGGGGAGAAAGAAGGGGAGTGATGGTGGGGAGGAGTATATGTAATTTCTTAACTAATGGCTTTCTGTTTTTAATCACAAAGAACACTTAAAAAAAATCATGTTGAATTCATCCTATATTAGGAGGTTTGATCTGGAAATGAAAAGTTCAGAAAACTAAAAGTCCAGTTTGGGTGTCCTCATCTTAGGCACATCTTGGTATTTTCTATTGGTAGGTCTATCTTTACCACAATATATTATTTAGGACAGGATCACCTTTGTCACTTCTTCTTCCCTACTACCGAAAGTGGTACCAGACCCATAAAATAGTCAATAAACATTTACAGAGTGAACAAATAAGTCTATATTTTTTTTTTAATTCTCCTGGGTGAACTGAATTTTTTGAGGCTCATAAGTGAATATGTTTTCCTCTTTACTTTGTCTATTACAGCCTGATTGTATAAGTGGGGTATTAAAGTCTCCCACTATTATTGTGTTGTTGTATATTTCTTCTATCATAGTAATTAATGTTTGTCTTAGATATATCAGTGCTCCAATGTTGGGTGCATATATATTTATAATTGTTATAACTTCTTTTTGGATTGTTCCTTTAAGTCGTTATG
This sequence comes from Tragelaphus eurycerus, assembly GCA_935064755.1. Lineage (NCBI taxonomy): Eukaryota > Metazoa > Chordata > Mammalia > Artiodactyla > Bovidae > Tragelaphus > Tragelaphus eurycerus. The sequence goes on from CAKXYN010000012.1 coordinate 11,995,680, forward strand.
TAAAACCTTGATTGTCTCCTTTTCAGGATCTTTAAAGTCAATTTTATCTGATATGAGTATTGCTACTCCTGTTTTCTTTTGGTCCATATTTGCATAGAAAATCTTTTTCCAGCCCTTCATTTTCAGTCAGTATATATATCCCCTATTTTAAGGTGGTTCTCTTGTAGACAACATATATAGGGGTCTAGTTTTTGTATCCATTTGACCCATTTTAGTCTTTTGGTTGTCTCTTGTAGACAAGGTATGTAGGGGTCTTGTTTTTGTATCAATTCGGCCAGTCTTTGTCTGTTGATTAGGGCATTCAGCCCATTAACGTGTAAAGCAATTATTGTTAAATAGGATTTACTTTATTGTTTTGGGTTCAAATTTATACACCCTTTTAGTCATTCCTATCTAGAGAATGTCCTTTAGTTTTTGTTGGAGAAATGGTTTACTGGTGCTAAATTCTCTCAACTTTTGCTTATCTGTGAAGCTTTTGATTTCTCCTTCATATTTGAATGAGATCCTTGCTGGATACAATAATCTAGGCTGTAAGTTATTTTCTTTCATCACTTTAATTTTGTCTTGCCATTCCCTCCTGGCTTGGAGAGTTTCTATTGAAAGATCAGCTGTTATCCTTATGGGAATTCCCTTGTAAGTTATTTGATGTTTTTCCCTTCCTGCTTTTAATATTTGTTCTTTATATTTAATCTTTGTTAATTTGATTAATATGTGTCTTGGGGTGTTTCGCCTTGGGTTTATCCTGTTAGGGACTCTCTGGATTTCTTGAACTTGAGTGGTTATTTCCTTCTCCATTTTAGGGAAAATAATTTTTTAAAACACATGTTTTCTTAGAAAAATATCAGTGTGACCAAGGTTTTTATTAATATTCCTAAATATCTTTCTCTGTAAAAGAAAGCTAGTGTTCAGTGAATAACATTTCAGTATCTTATTTGGGAATGACCTAGATATTTAATAAGCATCAGTCATTTAACTTAATTTGACAAAATGCTGTAGTTTCAAGTTAACAAATATTTGGAGAGAATGTTTTTAAGTAGACATTTCTAAAACATAATTATTCCAAAAAAGTTTACCTAAAAAGTATTTTCTCATTTACATATATTTATGAAAGTTTTCATTATACAAATTTATTTTTCTTGCTGACATTTGCAACAGGTATAAGATCTTATTTGACTTCCAGTAAACCTAGCTACAATAAAAATATTGTATTCATTATTGATGATTCTAAAAGCATGGTTGTTTTGATTAAGCCAACAAATTTTTACTAACTTCAATACCAAACATTAATTCAATACTGAATATTTCTCAGTTCATTTGAAACTGAAATTCATTTGGGTTAGTTTCTTTTATATTTCTGAGAGTTTATATAATTACTTAATTTTCTCTAAGACAATTAAATAACACTCATTTACAAATTCTAGTAGTAGCTGGTGGAGGTAAAGACATATCTTTACAATGCACACATAGATTCAATCAGAGATATCATAGCTTCATTTTTTAAATTTAGCAAGAGACACAGCTTTAGTTCCTGGGTTGGGAAGATCACCGGGAGGGCATGGCAACCCACGCCAGTATTCTTGCCTAGAGAATCCTATGGACTGAGGAGCCTGGCAGGCTACAGTCCTTGCGATTGCAAATAGACATGACTGAAGTGACTGAGCAATTTATAATAACAGTTGGAATAAGACAAGTTTAAAAAAAACAGGTTTCTCTCTCTCTGTTCCCCTCTCCCCCTCCCTCAGTCTCAGGAGTTGGAGATGATCTAGGTAAGATAAATGTTCCTGAAAGCCCTAGTAGAGTATTTACATCACAAAGCATGGGGAGAAAATACAAGTTTTTTTATAAAGACTTGTTCCCTCAGGATCTGAATTCCAAGAAGATGTTTTATAAAGCTGACTTTCCCTCACTGCATATGCAATAAAAGAGCCCCATTTTGGCCATTTTCAATGCAAGATTTCCTGTTAATTCTCAAGTAACTACTTGTAAGTATAAGTTTTGTAAATGCATAAACCTGACTGGAGTGTTTATTGGAGGCTGGCTTTCTGATATGCCCACATTTAGGAAAAATGTTAGGCCAGCACCTCACCTATCACCCAGTTTAGACTGTTCACTGTTTCTCAAATGAGCAATACCCTTCAACTGGAGGGTCACTCTCTAGCATTTAATCAGCCAGGGGGGGGGGGGGCGGACAGATATCTGTTATATATGGCCAAATAAAGCTCAGAATCATTAGCCAATAATCAGATCAGACAACCAGGAAAGACTCACTGAAATTCTTCTGGACTCTCCAAGGAAGTGAATGCACACAAGAAGCCTCTGCTGATACCAAGGATTAGATCTTCACAGAGTTCAGGCAAAGGAAAGAAGTCTGCTCTGGTTTCCTTTGTGGTTGCCAAAACTGTTGACTGGAGTAAAAAAGCGCACAACGTGAGAGCTGTGAGTTCAGTTTTATTGGGGGGTTACTGAGGACTATAGTCTGGGAGATAACCTCTCAGATAGTTTTGAAGAACTGTCTTTAAAAAATGCTAGGGGAGGTCAGTGTATATATGATTTTGGTGAAGGGAATATGTGCCATCAAGCATACTTGTTGGTAGAAGGTTCCTGCTAGTCACAAAATTGTTGCTGTTAGTCACAAGGAGCAGATATCTCTATTAATGATTTTAGTGCTTTTCTGGGTATGAGAAGATATAAGAAATTGGGTTCATAACATTTTCTCCTGAAACCACTGTCTAAAGGCTTATTCTGCCAGTGTTTTCCCAGAGCACAGAGTACCTAATTCCTGACCTTCACCCTGAACTCCTTTCAGGGTGTGTTAAAGGTTAAAAACTGCAGTGGCTAGTGACTTTATTCTTATAGAAGCAGATGGCAAGTGACATTCTTTAGTTGGCAAAAAAACTGATATTCATGTTCTAACAATCACAGCTTTGTACTTAAAGAGCAGCCAATCATTATGAAGATATGCTACAGAAACTTAGATTACTATTGAAGAAAGAATAGCTAAGGAGGGAGGAGGGTTCAGGATGGGGAACACATGTATACCTGTGGTGGATTCATTTTGATGTATGGCAAAACCAATACAATATTGTAAAGTTAAGTAAAATAAAATTTTAAAAAAAATATAAAAAATCAAAGATAATTGGCAAAATTAAAAAAAAAAAAAAAAGATTGGTCAGATTTTTTCCACCTACATAGAGAAATAAACAAATGGTTTCAAATTGCATCAAGAAAAATGAAAATTATACCTAAAAAATACCCTTCTCAACTGTAACAGAAGTTTCTTGAAACAGAATAATTATCTTTCATTAGTTAAGTGTAGAATTACTTGAAGTCACAGGTTAAACAAAATAGTATCTGCCAGGGTTTTTCTCCTGGCTGGAAATAGACACATGTGTGCATGCATGCAGTGGTCACTTCAGTAGTGCCCAACTCTCTGCAACCCTATGGACTCTAGTCCACCAGGCTCCTCTGTCCATGGGAATTCTCCAGGCAAGAATACTGGAGTGGGTTGCCATGCCCTCCTGCAGGGAATCTTCCTGACCCAGGGACTGAACCTGTATCTCTTATGTCTCCTGCACTGGCAGGAGGGACTTTACCCCTAGCATCACCTGGGACACCCCAGAAATAGACACAAGGGTCCTCAAATTAAAAAAGCTGACCACTGCCACAATAGCAAGTTATGCACATTATCATCTTATTTTTCTCCTTTTATCACTGAACGTTTTATGTGGAACCAGGGGGAAACGTGATAAAGTCAATACGGAAATTGTGAGTAGGTTAGAGAGGTTTCAGAAGATATAAATAAATGGGACAGATAAGAAGAATTCACAGAAAGTGATCTGTGAATAATGGTATTACTTCCATACATGCCCAGTTCTGAGCAAATTAACCTGATATCATCCCGAAAAAAAGTCTTTTGAAATGGAATACAAACTATTTCATATACATGACGTTTTTTTCTTACTTTTTTAAAGGATAAAGTTCTAAAGTTTTCATGTATCCAAAGGAATTTTGTATTCCAAAATGTTTCAGGATCTTACACAAAGCCTTGCCATGGACTTATTGTGTTGATATGTCAAGCATGACTTACCTTAAGAGTTAGAAGTTAACTAAGTCTCTGGACTTCTTCCTTGAAGTTGGGCTGAAAAAATGTCTCAACAAGATATCATGACTCTTACAGAGACTATTTAAAGCTGAAGGAGTGCCCTCTTGGCTCCCACTTCCCTGAGGCTTTAGTTTCCGAAATAAATCTTAGAGCTCCTCAAAGAGAAAATCTACGGTGCTTCTAGGCCATGGCCCCATCTCTTTCCCTGCCAGCATGCTCAGCTCTGCCTTCACTGTGTAAAGACAAGGAACTCTATTTTCTTTTTCTCCTCATCCCTCTCTCACCTTCTGTTTCAACTTAATATGTTTCCAACACTACAGTATCTGCTAAGAAATATAGTTATCTTGAAAAAGCAGAGAAAAATAATATAAATTCAGTCATCAAATATTGCACCTACTCTGTGGCTAGCAGTGATAATTATATACAGATGTCACGGGCACTTAGTTTAATGTATATTTTACTAGCAGTAAGGAGAAAGTTCACTGTTGAACTCTAGAATTCCACTCGAGCCATCAAATAGCAAGAGAAATAACTGCACATTACATTTTAAAATAAATTCTACCTGATGCTTTAGACCAGGGGTTGCAAATGTCTTCTGCCAAGGACCAGATAGTAAATAGTTCAGGCTTTGTGAACCATAGGATCCCTGCTGAAAACTGTTCAGCTCTGTCATTATAGCACAAAAGTAGCCATAGAGAGTACATAAATGGATGTGGTTGCTCTCAGCCAAACTCTATTTACAACATAGGCAATGGCGAGGTTTGGCCACCAGGCATATAGTTGGCTGCCCCTTGATTGACGCAGTTTGTTTTGATCAATTGAAATATTTTATTCTCTCATATATTCTCTCCTTTCCTCTTATTTTCTCAAAAACCTCATAGAAAAACCTCCTTGCAAGAGAAAATGGGAAAGCATCTTTCTATCTGACACCTTCCAACCTCAGGGCCATGCTTCTTGTCTACCTGCTTCTGGCTTGCTCTGAAGGTTTGACTCTGATCCCAGTGTTGACAAAAAATTAGTCAATAGTCATCTGAGAAAGAGATGGAAAATCTTAGTTGAGGATCATAACCCAGGAGGCAGTGATTCAGAAAGCTCTGAGAAACTTTCCAAAGAGGAAAGGGGAGGGCAGTATATATTAGATCTTGACAAACGTGTATGTGCAATCAAGCACACATCTTTTTAAAAATTTTTATTTTTAATTGAAGGAATTGCTTTGCTATGTTGTGTTGGTTTCTGCCATACATCAGTATGAATCAGCCATAGGTATACATATGTCCCCTCCCTCTTAAACCTCACTCCCATCTCCCACCCCATCCCACCCTTTTAGGTTGTCACAGAGCACAAGGTTGAGCTCCCTGTGTTACACAGCAACTTTCCTTTAGCTCTTTGTTTTACACATAGTAATGTATATATTTCAATGCTACTCTCTCAATTCTCCTTACCTCTCCTTGCCCTGCTGAATCCATACATCTGTTCTTTTATGTCTGAGTCTCTATTGCTGCCTTGCAAATAGATTCATCAGTACCGTTTTTCTAGATTCCATATGTATGCATTAATATGCAATAATTTATTTTTCTCTTTCTGACTTACTTCACTCTGTATAACAAGCTCTAGGTTCATTCCTCTCACTAGAACTGATTCAAATTCATTGCCTTTTATGCCTGAGTAATATTTCATTGTATATATGTACCACAACTTCTTTACCCATTCTTCTCTTGACAGACATGTAGGTTGTCTCCACGGACATCTAGGTTGCTTCCATGTCCTTGCTATTATAGTGCTGCAATGAACACTAGGGTATGTGTGTCTTTTTCAATTATGGTTTTCTCAGGGTATATGCCCAGTAGTGGGATTGCTGGGTCAAGAACACATCTTGGTAGAAATTTACCGCTATTCATGAGAACAGATATCTTTGTTCAATTGCTAAGTCATGTCCAACTCTTCGCGGCCCCATGAACTAAGCAGCATGCCAGGTTTCCCTGTCCATCACTATCTCCCAGAGTTTGCTCAAACTCATATCCATAGTGTTGATGATGCCATTCAGCCATCTCATCCTCTGTCTCCCTCTTCTCCTCCTGCCCTCAATCTTTCCCAGCATCAAAGTCTTTTCCAAGGAGTTGGCTCTTTACATCAGGTGGCCAAAGTATTGAGCTTCAGCTTCAGATATCGTAGTCAATGGTTTCATAGCTTCTTTTTTTTTTGGGAAGATGTAAGGAGCTGGGTCCTTAAAATTTTCAAGTTAAAACATCCATCTTGACATCTCCTAGACACATAGGTTCCCATTTCTATCTCCCTCTGCCCCAGAAGGTCTATTGCCCTCTTCCTCTTCTGTGGCTAGCCCACTTACCATAGCCCCTGAATGGACTCATGCCATGAGAAACTTTCCCTCTTATGCTGCTACTGCTGCTGCTGCTAAGTCACTTCAGTCATGTCCAACTCTGTGCAACCTCAGAGACGGCAGCCCACCAGGCTCCCCCGTCCCTGGGATTCTCCAGGCATGAACACTGGAGTGGGTTGCCATTTCCTTCTCCAATGCATGAAAGTGAAAGTGAAGTCGCTCAGTCGTGTCTGACTCCTAGCAACCCCATGGACTGCAGCCTACAAGGCTCCTTGGTCCATGGGATATGCCAGGCAAGAGTACTGGAGTGAGTTGCCATTGCCTTCTCCATCCCTCTTATGCACCCCTGTCCAAACACTGCACAATAAAACTCGTTGTGTGTTATTGCCACCCCCACCCCCCACCCCCCAAAAAAAAGGAGAGACAGAAATCTAACTATCTGAGGGCCAGTTCTCTAAGTTTTCATAGAAGACAAAATGCCTCATTTTGATCTTTACCCTGAATTCCTTTCAGGGTGTACTATAGGTCAGTGACTGCAGTGGCTAATGACTTGATTCTTACAGAATTGGAGGGTGGGCTAGTCTTTGTTTTAAAGTCCCTTCCATTTCAGTCTGCATTTCAATGGATGTTTGAGAGGCATTTTGTGACCAATTTGTACCACAGTACTAGAAATGCTCATTCCCAAATCAGGCGAGGATTGCCCTGTTAAGTCACTCAATGTGCTATAGTAATAGCCTTGTTGACAGTATCCAAAAAGTCTTTGAACCACCTGTCTTACTAGCCTGTGATGATCCAAGATAAGATTCCCTGGTATTGCGCCTTTGTCTCTAGAGTTATACTACTTCAATCATTGATCTTATAGGACTATATATTCTGTTATTTCTTTCAAGTCACCTAATCATCATAGAAATATCAATAACTTCAAATATGCAGATGATACCACACTTATGGCGGAAAGCAAAGAACTAAAGGGCCTCTTAATGAAACTGAAAAAGGAGAGTGAAAAAGTTGGCTTAAAACTCAACATTCAGAAAATTAAAATCATGGCATTCGGTCCTGTTACTTCATGGGAAACAGATGGGGAAACAATGGAAACAGTGACAGACTTTATTTTGGGCGGCTCCAAAATCACTGCAGATGGTGACTGCAGCCATGAAATTAAAAGACGCTTGCTCCTTGGAAGAAAAGTTATGACCAACCTAGACAGCATATTAAAAAGCAGATATATTGCTTTGCCAACAAAGGTCCATCTTGTCAAAGCTATTGTTTTTCCAGTAGTCATGTATGGATGTGAGAGGTGAACTATAAAGAAAGCTGAGTGATGAATTTATGCTTTTGGACTGTGGTGTGAAGAAGACTCTTGAGAGATCCTTGGACTGCAAGGAGATCCAACCGGTCAATCCTAAAGGAAATCAGTCCTGGGTGTTCATTGGAAGGACTGATGTTGAAGCTGAACTGATGTTTGGCCACCTGATGCAAAGAACTGACTAATTTGAAAAGACTCTGATGCTAGGAAAGATTGAAGGCAGGAGGAAAAGGGGACAACAGAGGATGAGATGGTTGGATGGCATCACCAACTTGATAGACATGAGTTTGAGTAAGCTCTGGGAGTTGGTGATGGACAGGGAAGCCTATCGTGCTGCAGTCCATGGGGTCACAAAGTTGGACAGGACTGAGTGACTGAACTGAACTGAATCATTATTAATTTTATCAGAGGTTCAGTCGCACATTTGGTAATGCAGGAAAAAATCTTGTTAAATAGGCAAAATAAAACATAGTACCATTAATAAGGTCATAAGTAAGTATTTAAGCTAATAACTTACAATTGGTGCACCCCAGTATCTTCCCAGGCCATCTGACCAGTCTGTTCTGCACCAATTGTTGTCTTTAAGGGAAATGATATATCAGCATTGCATGTAAAGTTCATCGAAGATGTTTCCATGTAAGAGGGTCAACATGACCCTTTATGGGATTGAGAAAGAAATGTTGTCTTCTAAGGAGTTACATTGTTGGCACCAGAAAAAGAAAAAAACTGGTCTTTATGGTTGGGCAGGTATTTCTGCCATTGGGCTGGTCTGGCTAATGCATAGTGCACATGTACATAGTACACTGGAGGGGAGGGAAGAGGTCCAAACAGGCAGATTAAAATTTTTAAATTTTCTCATCTTAAATTATGAATTTTTATTTCATCACCAGTAATAACATGCAGTGAAGCAGTCTGGTTGCCATGGGTTCCCTTCAACTTCTCGAGTACTGAGAACGTTCAGGGTTCTGTGGATGCCATCTAGTCTCAGACCAGACAATCAGCTCTGCTGACCAGTGGGGCCACCTCACCACATCATGACACTTACCTCCCTCAAGCTTCCCAGCCACATCTCATCCACTTATACTGGAGATGAACCAAGAGATGCTTGGGGAACCTGTCCCTCAAGATCTCAGGTATCTGACCACCCTGTTCAAGTTGACTTTGACACTTCCTGTGATTCTTAAGAGGCTTCCCCTCTTGCCTCTGATTTTAATTATCACACCTCAATTATCTGATACCACTGACTTAAGCCAAAGCCCAGAGAACTTGTTTCAATCTTAAACCTTGATATGTTAAAAACAGAATAAATACATTTGAAAAATATCCTCTCAAAATAGTAATTGAACTTGCATATGGTACTACATGTCAGAAGCTGAAAATTACATTCTCATTTCTTGTCAAATAAATCCTAACTTAGCTACCCCACTTCATCCTCAAGATAGGATAGGTAGGATAGGGCAGCTAGGATAAAGGTCATGCACGAAGAAAGCTGGAAAAGAAAAATGTGCACATAACTTTCAAACTATTACTCTGTTTTCTTTTACTTTATGTTTCTTCATAACCACCCTTCTAAGTAGATGGTGCCATGTTGGAGAGATACAGAGTAACTATGAGGGCCTAGAGGAGGAAAGTCTTTCTTATTAAGATAAAATATTTTAAAGTATATATTATCCAGGAGGATCTGTATCTTACTTTACCATTTTTTTTTTTTTTTGCTTATGAGTTCTTTAAGGCCGCTTATTATATTCTTTGTGCTTCCATTTATGACACCATATCAGATAAACACAGGAACTTAAAAATATATTTAATGAACATTTGCTATATGCAAAGCTTGGGGTCAGTTAGCTTGCTGGCTGTAAGAGAAAAGGAATTTCAGTAAAGAAAAACAAGACAGGGAAATGAAAAAGGGTTAAAAAAAAAATCAATTCTAAAGAGAACACCTGAAAAATATGTTTTCAGAAACTGAAGGTCAAAGAGGGGCAAAGCACATCAGAGAAAATGAGTTTCTTAATCTCATGAAGCCAGATTTGCCTATTGAGCATACAGCTTATGACAAAATAATTGTCCAGTAATTACTCTAAAAGATGGAACAAAATCAAATTAAAATGGAGCAAATTGCCTTTTGCATTGTGGCCAATGACAAGTAGTGACACATTCATCCTGCAAAATACCACTTTATTTTTTGTTAGAGGTGACTGACTGACTGCTCAGTGGTTAAGTGACTAGGTTAGACCATGAAAAGTCCTCTGCAACCCTGTCTTTCAGAGGAAGTGCAAAAATGTATTATTGCTACTGCTATACGTGGCAATTTTATATTCATTAATGGAAAAACATATGTCTTAAGCCCTGCACATGTATACGTAGCAAATATTACAGTTTCCGTAATTACTGGGTGCTTGCTAAGTGTCAGGGGTTATTCCAGGTAATTTACGTGTATCAATTCAGTTTACATGCACAAGTCTGACAGGTTGACATTCTTATTTTTTTAGAAGAATAACTGACACATGGAAAGGTTGATGATATTGCTATATAGCTTCACAGAGAGCAAGGGATAGATTCAAAATTGGAAATGGCCTACTGCGTGCAGAGCAGATGTTCTCAGTCACAGAATAATGTGCATGTTCCGCACAGGGGCCACAAGCCAGTGAGTTGTCTTCCTTTTTACAGTTGTTTAAAGATACAAGCTGCTACTGCTAAGTGGCTTCAGTCGTGTCCGACACTGTGCGACCCCATAGACGGCAGCCCACCAGGCTCCCCCATCCCCGGGATTATCCGGGCAAGAACACTGGAGTGGGTTGCCATTTCCTTCTCCAATGCAGGAAAGTGAAAAGTGAAAGTGAAGTCGCTCAGTCGTGTCCGACTCTTCGCGACCCCAGGGACTGCGCCCTACTAGGCTCCTCCATCCATGGGGTTTTCCAGGCAAGAGTACTGGAGTGGGGTGCCATTGCCTTCTCCAAAGATATAAGCTAGCACTTGTATAAAAGTAAGAAACAAGTTTGAGTCATGGATGAACACAAAGTGAGTGAATCATTTATTACCTTTGTATGTACTACTTTTGGACTATTACGTATTTATTTATTTAACTTTACAATATTGTATTGATTTTGCCATACATCAACATGCATCTGCTACGGGTATACATGTGTTCCCCATCCTGAACCCCCTTCCCACCTCCCTCCCCATATCATTCCTCTATTACTTTTAAAGTTAAACAGAGACAAATAGATGACATTGGCACCTACTGGCCCTCAGACTCCAAAGGGAAGTCATTCAGGATTTTGATAATGCACCTGCAGGGAATCAGTCACATTAACATATACACACAAGTAACTAAATGGTGAGTTTATTCATCCAAAAGGAGGGATATAAGTTTTTGTTTATTTCATTCATATAAGATGTATTGATTGAGCAATACAATAAAGTGCTGTGACAAACATTCATGATAAAAGAAGTGTCAACAAGTAAAAGACTTGAATGAGGTTTGCTAGGGCTGCCATAATGAAAAACCACAGACTGGGAGTGGTCTCAAACAACAGAAATGTATTTTCTCACAATTCTGGAGGCTAGCAGTTCAACATGAAGGTGTCAACAGGGTTGGTACCTGGTGAGAGTTCTCCCCTTGGGTTGCAGACAGCCACCTTCTAGCTGTGTGCTCACATGACCAGCTCTGTGCGGGTCTGCAAGGGCAGGGAAAAGACTGAGCTCTCTGTGTCTCTTTTATATAAAAAAGAACACTAATCCTTTTGGACCAAGGTCCCACTCTTGCAACCTCATTTAATTGTAATTACTTCCTTAAAGGATCCAACTCCAAGTACAACCATGCTGGGAATTAAGGCTTAAACATATAACTTTTGGGAGGACATAAACATCAGTCTATAACAGAAGGTGATGTTGCATCTGATTTCTTTAAGGATAAATAAAATTAAACACAGGGGAAATGACATAAGAACAAAATCAGAGGAGGTTATTGTTGTTGCTCTGCTGTTGTTATTTTTAAAATGTATTATACTACATGCAATGAGATGTTAATATTTTAAAATCTTGATGCCATGGAAAATTCTAGGACAATACAAATGATCAAAATTAACTCAAGTAATAGAAAAAAATTAAATTATAAATAAAAGAAATTGGAACTCATCAAATAACTAAGAAGGGGATCAGGATAAATAAATTGGTTTAAAATTCTCAAGGAAAAATAATCCTCATGCTACAAAAGTTTCTCAGTAATACAACCTAATGTCTGAAACATATTAATAACAACAGTTGGTATTTATTTCTACTTAGAATGTATTAGGAACAGTGCAATGCTTATATTATCTAATCCTCTGTGTAGATAGTCTAGCTTTAGTATCAAAACTTAATGAAGAGGGCCCCATAACAAAATAATACATACTCATTTCTGGATATGTAGACAAAAATACCTAAATAAAAATCAGTACTAATTTGTACAGAAAAATAGTGGCATGCCAATAATTTAAGGAAGATTTAAATAAGGAAATATATTAATATCATAACAAATCAAAGGCCTAATTAAATATCATATGATACTTTTAGTAGAAGAAAAAGCACTTAAAGCAAACAAATGAAAAACCAGCTTCAGTAATTGATTTAAAGGTGAACTAGAAAGTAACTTTCTTAACATGACAACAGTATCTCTATATTATAAAATGGCCAGAAGTGACACAGTCCTTACAAATAAAAATGTGCCCAAAAAGCCAACCATTATTATTACTTAATGTCATTCCAAAAATTCTAAGCCATTAACTATGTATTTTACCTATTGAAATTGTAAAGAAAATATTATTATTTACAAAGGCTAATATATCTTGATAGTTCAGTAAAATCAACAAAAAATTCTTAAAATTAATGAGTTCTGTAAACTGTTTCAATAAGATATAAAAATGTAAAGTCATTAGTTTTTTTTCTATTTCAGAAATAATCAAGTAACATGAGGGGAAAGAAAAAATATTCTACATAGCAATGACAAAGCCAGCAAGAACATGAAATGTCTCCGAAAAATAAATATTCTATACATAAGATTCCAGCAAACTTTACCCAGAATATAAACCATTTTAAAATAATGACATAGCATGTTTCATTGAGAAGAACAAATACTTTTGGTATGTCATCTTTTTCCAATAATTTAAATGGACACATTGAAATATTTCTCCAAAATACTAACAGAAATTTTTTCAAAGATGGGCTTGATGAAAATAAATCTATTATTATCTGGAAGAATAAAAAGGTTATATACAATTAAAGGAAATAGCTATGAGGAGGAAAATAATATAAACAATTTAAAGTATGCTATAATCAACAGACAGATCAGTAGAATAGAATAGATAACCTTGAAGTAAATTCAGACATACACCTGAAAATGTCTTAGTAAATAAAGCATCATAAAACAGCATGCAAAGGAAAACATCTCTATTTTAACTTAAGAGAGTTGTATAGATTATGTGACATTCTCCAGAGATTCATGCCTCATAAATCCACTTGTGTACGTTTGTTTACAGTAAGCAATTCTAAATCAAGAACAATCTTCCTGAAAATATTTTATAGTTAAATATTCTCCCTTCCAGCAAATATTAGTCTGTTGGCCCAGATGTCAAGTTGTCATGTTTTTAAGAACATTAGACCAGGTTGCCTGCCTTCCTTCCCACTCCCTAGGAGCATCTCCCTGGTAATCAGGAGGAGGAGTCACAGGTAATCAGGAGGAGGAGTCTCAGGCCAGCTGCTTTAATCCCTTCTTCCCCAACACAACTTCTATAATAAAATTTCTTTGAAAGAGAGAGAATGAAAGGAAGGTGAAAGTAGGGGAGAAGCCACCATGTTTTGGAGGAAAGCAAGACGTGTAGCATTGGTAATGATTACTATAATCCAGGAAATAAGTGATACAGACTTAAACAATGAAGTTGCAAAAAGATGGAGGAGAGTGAGATTTAATAAATGCTGCAGCATTTTAAATGAAGAAGTGTAGTAATCTTCTATATGTCAGGTTAAGGGAGTGGAAGGAATAAATCATGATTTCCAATTGGAGATATACTTAATCAGGTATATGGATGATGTGACTATTTTCAAAGATATAAAAGAGGCGTAGTTGGAGAAAAAGTCAGTTGGTAAGTCAGTTCAGTCGCTCACTAGTGTCCAACTCTTTGCAACCTCCATGGACTGTAAGCACCCCAGGCTTCCGTGTCCAACTCCCAGAGTTTGCTCGAACTCATGTCCATAGAGTCAGTGATCCCATCCAACCATCTATCCTCTGTAATCCCCTTCCCCTCCTTCCTTCAATCTTTCCCAGCATCAGGGTCTTTTCAAATGAGTTAGTTCTTTGGATCAGGTGGCTGATGTATTGGAGTTTCAGCTTCAGCATCTGTCTTTCCAATGAATATGCAGGGCTGATTTCCTTTAGGATTGACTATTTGGATCTCCTTGCAGTTCAACGGATTCTCAAAAGTCTTCTCCAACAGCACAGTTTAAACGCATCAATTTTTCAGCACTCATCTTTCTTTATAGTCCAACTCTCACATCCTTACATGACTACTGGAATAACATAGCTTTGACTAGATTGACCTTTGCTGGCAAAGTAATGTCTCTGGTTTTTAACACTGTCTAGGTTGGTCAGAGCTTTTCTTCCAAAGACCAAGTGTCTTTTAATTTCATGGCTGCAATCACCATCTTCAGTGATTTTGGAGCCCCCAAAATAAATTCTGTCACTGTTTCCACTGTTTCCCCATCTATTTTCCATGAAGTGATGGGACCAGATGCCATGATCTTAGTTTTCTGAATGTTGAGTTTTAAGCCAACTTTTTCACTCTCCTCTTTCACTTTCATCAAGAGGCTCTTTCATTATTCTTTGCTTTCTGCCATGTGGGTGGTATCATCTGCATATCTGAGGTTATTGATATTTTTCCTGGAAATCTTGATTCCAGCTTGTGCTTCATCCAGCCCAGCATTTTGCATAATGTACACTGCATATAAGATAAATAAGCAGGGTGACAATATGCTGCCTTGACATACTCCTTTCCTGATTTGGAACCAGTCTGTTGTTCCATGTCCAGTTCTAACTGTTGTTTCTTGACCTGCATACAGATTTCTCAGGGAACAGGTAACGTAGTCTGGTATTCCCATCTCTTTCAGAATTTTCCAAGTTTGTTGTGATCCACACAGTCAAAGGCTTTAGCAGAATCAATAAAACAGAAGTAGATGTCTTTCTGAGGCTGTCTTGCTTTTTTGATGATCCAGCAGATGTTGGCAATTTGATCTCTGGTACCTCTACCTTTTCTAAATCCAACTTGAACATCCAGAAGTTCATGGTTCATATACTGTTGAAACCTGACATGGAGAATTAAGCACTACTTTGCTAACATGTGAGATGAGTGCAATTGTGCAGTAGTTTGAACATTCTTTGGCATTGCCTTTCTTTAGGATTGGAATGAAAACACCTTTTCCAGTCCTGTGGCCACTGCTGAGTTTTCCAAATTTGCTGGCATATTGAGTGCAGCACTTTCACAGCATCATCTTTTAAGATTTGAAATAGCTCAACTGGAATTCCATCACCTCCACTAGCTTTGTTCATAGTGATGCTTCCTAAGGCCCACTTGACTTCACAGTCTAGGATATCTGGCTCTGAGTGAGTGATCACACCATCGTGGTTATTTGGGTCATTAAGACCTTTCTTGAATGGCTCTTCTATGTATTCTTGCCACCTCTTCTTAATATCTCCTGCTTCTGTTAGGTTCATACAATTTCTGTTCTTTATTGAACTCATCTTTGCATGAAATGGTCCCTTGGTATCTCTAATTTTCTTGAAGAGATCTCTAGACTTTCCCATTCTATTGTTATCCTCTATGGCCTGGCGTGCTGCAGTTCATGGGGTCGCAAAGGGTCGGACACGACTGAGCGACTGATCTGATCTGATCTGATTTCTTTGCACTAATCACTGAGGAAGGCTTTCTTATCTCTCCTTGCTACTTTTTGGAACTTTGCATTGAAAGGGGTATATTGTTCCTTTTGTCCTTTGCTTTTAGCTTCTTTTCTTTTCTCAGCTATTTGTAAGGTCTTCTTAGACAACAATTTTGCCTTTTTACATTTCTTTTTATTGGTGATGGTCTTGATCACTGCCTTCTGTACAGTGTCACAAACCTCTGTCCATAGTTCTTCAGGCATTCTATCTACCAGATCTAATCCCTTGAATCTATTTGTCACTTCCACTGTATAATTGTAAGGGATTTGATTTAGGTCATTCATGAATGGCCTGGTGGTTTTCCCTACTTTCTTCAATTTAAGTCTGCATTTGGCAATAGGGAGTACATGATTTGAGCCACAATCATCTCCCAGTCTTGTTTTTTCTGACTGTAGAGAGCTTCTCCATCTTCAGCTGCAAAGCATATAATCAATCTGATTTCGGTATTGACCATCTTGTGATGTCCATGTGCAGAGTTGTCTCTTGTATCTTGGAAGATGGTTTTTGATATGACCACTGCGTTCTCTTGGCAAAACTGTCAGCCTTTGTCCTGCTTCATTTTGTACTCCAAGCTAAATTTGCCTATTACT
The DNA here is from genome assembly GCA_935064755.1 of Tragelaphus eurycerus. Classification (NCBI taxonomy): domain Eukaryota; kingdom Metazoa; phylum Chordata; class Mammalia; order Artiodactyla; family Bovidae; genus Tragelaphus; species Tragelaphus eurycerus. The sequence continues at coordinate 12,011,982 of CAKXYN010000012.1, forward strand.
CCAGGTATCTCTTCACTTCCTACTTCTGCATTTCAGTTCCCAATGATGAAAAGGATATCTTTTTTGGTGTTAGTTCTAAAAGGTCTTGTAGGTCTTTATAAAACTGTTCCACTTCAGCTACTTCTCCATTACTGGTTAGAATAGACTTGGATTAGTGTGATATTGAATGGTTTGCCTTGGTAATGAACAGAGATCATTCTGTTGTTTTTGAGACTGCCTCCAAGTACTGCATTTCAGACGCTCTTGTTGACTATGAGGACTACTCCATTTCTCCTAAGGGAGTCTTGCCCACGGTAGTAGATATAATGCTCGTCTGAATTAAATTTACCTATGCCAGTCCATTTTAGTTCATTGATTCCTAAAATGTCAATGTCCTCTCTTAGCATCTCCTGTTTGGCCACTTCCAATTGACCTTGTTTAATGGACCTAACATTCCAGGTTCCTGTGCAATATTGTTCTTTATAGCCTCAGACTTTACGTCCATCACCAGTCGCATCTACAACTTGGTGGTGTTTTTACTTTGGCTCCATCTCTTCATTCTTTCTGAAGTTATTTCTCCACTGTTCTCTAGTAGCATATTGGGCACCTACCAACCTGGGGAGTTCATCTTTCAGTGTCCTATCTTTTTGCCTTTTCATACTGTTCATGAGGTTCTAAAGGCAAGAATACTGAAGTTGTTTGCCATTCCTTTCTCCAGTGGACCACGTTTTGTCAGAACTGTCCACCATGACCTGTCCGTCTTGGGTGGCCCTACCCAGCATGGTTCCTAGTTTCATTGAATTAGACAAGGCTGTGATCAATGTGATCAGTTTGATTACTTTTCTGTGATTGTGGTTTTCATTCTATCTGCCCTCTGATGGATAAGGATTAGAAGCTTCCTACCCTCTGATGAATAAGTATAAGAAGCTTCCTGATGGAAGAGACTGACTGAGGAGGAAACTGGGTCTTGTTCTGATGGGCAGGGCCATGCTCAGTAAATCTTTAATCCATTTTCTGTTAATGGGTGGGGCTGTGATCCCTCCCTGTTGTTTGACCTGAGACCAAACTATGGTGGAGATAATGAGGATAATGTTAACCTCCTTCAAAAGGTCCCTTTCATGTACTGCTGCACTCAGTGCCCCTCAAACCTTCAGCAGACCACTGCCAATCCATGCCTCCAGCAGAGACTCCTGGATACTCACAGACAAGTCTGGCTCAGTCTCCTGGGGGTCACCGCTCCTTTCTTCTGGGTCCTGGTGCACACAAAGTTTTGTTTGTGCCCTCCTAAAGAGGGTAAAAGTTCTTTAATAGAACGTAAGAGAACTGTGATTATATTTAAACACTAATGGAAAACAACAATTAGAGATATGTCCAAACTGATGCTGTAGGAAAAATCAAGCATAATAAATGGAATGAGGTCACTTTACTCATTCAGATTCCAGAATTATGAGGAGGGATAAACTGTAGATGTGAAGACAAATGTCTTTTTCACTGTTAGGAAGGAAGGACAAGTATTCTCTTTTGGTGTCCTCTATATATACTATATATCATATATATATATACTGTATATCAGCGATCAATGCAAAGAAATAGAGGAAAACAACAGAATGGGAAAGACTAGGGATCTCTTCAAGAAAATCAAAGGTACCAAAGGAACATTTCATGCAAAGATGGGCTCGATAAAGGACAGAAATGGTATGGACCTAACAAAAGCAGACGATATTAAGAAGAGGTGGCAAGAATACACAAAAGATACAAAAAAGATCTTCATGACCCAGATAACTACGATGGTGTGATCTACTCACCTAGAGCCAGACATCCTGGAATGTGAAGTCAAGTAGGCCTTAGAAAGCATCACTAAAAACAAAGCTGGTGGAGGTGATGGAATCCAGTGGAGCTATTCCAAATCCTGAAAGATGATGCTGTGAAAGTGCTGCACTCAATATACCAGCACATTTGGAAGACTCAGCAGTGGCCACAGGACTGGAAAAGGTCAGTTTTCATTCCAATCCCAAAGAAAGGCAATGCCAAAGAATGCTCAAACTGCCGCACAATTGCACTCATCTCACATGCTAGTAAAGTCATGCTCAAAATTCTCCAAGCCAGGCTTCAGCAATATGTGAACTGTGAACTTCCTGATGTTCAAGCTGGTTTTAGAAAAGGCAGAGGAACCAGAGATCAAATTGCCAAAATCCGCTGGGTCATGGAAAAAGCAAGAGAGTTCCAGAAAAACATCTATTTCTGCTTTATTGACTATGCCAAAGCCTTTGACTGTGTGGATCACAATAAACTGTGGAAAATTCTGAAAGAGTTGGGAATACCAGACCACCTGATCTGCCTCTTGAGAAATTTGTATGCAGGTCAGGAAGCAACAGTTAGAATTGGACATGGAACAACACATGGGTTCCATAGAGTTCGTCAAGGCTGTATATTGTCACCCTGTTTATTTAACTTATATGCAGAGTACATCATGAGAAATGCTGGACTGGAGGAAACACAAGTTGGAATCAAGATTGCTGGGAGAGATGTCAATAACCTCAGATATGCAGATGACACCACCCTTATGACAGAAAGTGAAGAGGAACTAAAAAGCCTCTTGATGAAAGTGAAAGTGGAGAGTGAAAAAGTTGGTTTAAAGCTCAACATTCAGAAAACGAAGATCATGGCATCCGGTCCCATCACTTCATGGGAAATAGATGGGGAAACAGTGGAAACAGTCTCAGACTTTATTTTTCTGGGACCAAAATCACTGCAGATGGTGACTGCAGCCATGAAATTAAAAGACGCTTACTCCTTGGAAGGAAAGTTATGACCAACCTAGATAGCATATTCAAAAGCAGAGACATTACTTTGCCAACAAAAGTTCGTCTAGTCAAGGCTATGGTTTTTCCTGTGGTCATGTATGGATGTGAGAGCTGGACTGTGAAGAAGGCTGAGCGCCAAAGAATTGATGCTTTTGAACTGTGGTGTTGGAGAAGACTCTTGAGAGTCCCTTGGACTGCAAGGAGATCCAACCAGTCCATTCTGAAGGAGATCAGCCCTGGGATTTCTTTGGAAGGAATGATGCTGAAGCTGAAACTCCAGTACTTTGGCCGCCTCATGCGAAGAGTTGACTCATTGGAGAAGACTCTGATGCTGGGAGGGATTGGGGGCAGGAGGAGAAGGGGACGACAGAGGATGAGATGGCTGGATGGCATCACTGACTCGATGGATGTGAGTCTGAGTGACCTCCGAGAGTTGGTGATGGACAGGGAGGCCTGGCGTGCTGTGATTCATGGGGTTGCAAAGATTCAGACACGACTGAGCGACTGATCTGATCTGATCTGATATATACTACTGTGGGCAGGAATTCCTTATAAGAAATGGAATAGCCATCGTGGTCAACAAGAGTCCAAAATGCAGTACTTGGATGCAATCTCAAAAATGACAGAATGATCTCTGTTCGTTTCCAAGGCAAACCATTCAATACTACAGTAATCCCAGTCTATCCCCCAACTAGTAATGCTGAAGAAGCTGAAGTTGAATGGTTCTATGAAGACCTACAAGACCTTTTAGAACTAACACCCAAAAAAGATGTCCTTTTCATTATAGGGGACTGGAATGCAAAAGTAGGAAGTCAAGAAACACCTGGAGTAACAGGCAAATTTGGCCTTGGAATACGGAATGAAGCAGGGCAAAGGCTAATAGAGTTTTGCCAAGAAAATGCACTGGTCATAGCACACACCTTCTTCCAACAACACAAGAGAAGACACTACACATGGACATCACTAGATGGTCAACACTGAAATCAGATTGATTATATTCTTTGCAGCCAAAATGGAGAAGCTCTATACAGTCAGCAAAAGCAAGACGGGGAGCTGACTGTGTCTCAGATCATGAACTCCTTATTGCCAAATTCAGACTTAAATTGAACAAAGTAGGGAAAACCTCTAGACCATTCAGGTATGACCTAAATCAAATCCCTTATGATTATACAGTGGAAGTGAGAAATAGATTTAAGGGCCTAGATCTGATAGATAGAGTGCCTGATGAACTATGGAATGAGGTTCGTGACATTGTACAGGAGACAGGGATCAAGACCATCCCCATGGAAACGAAATTCAAAAAAGCAAAATGGCTGTCAGGGGAGGCCTTACAAATAGCTGTGAAGAGAAGAGAAGTGAAAAGCAAAAGTGAAAACAGAAAGATATAAACATCTGAATGCAGAGTTCCAAAGAATAGCAAGAAGAGATAAGAAAGCCTTCCTCAGCGATCAATGCAAGGAAATAGAGGAAAACAACAGAATGGAAAACACTAGAGATCTCTTCAAGAAAGTTAGAGATACCAAGGGAACATTTCATGCAAAGATGGGCTTGATAAAGGACAGAAGTGGTATGGACCTAAAAGAAGCAGAAGATATAAAGAAGAGGTGGCAAGAATACACAAAAGAACCATACAAAAAAGATCTTCAAGAGCAAGATAATTATGATGGTGTGATCACTCACCCAGCGCCAGACATATGAAATATGAAGTCAAGTGGGGCTTAGAAAGCATCACTACGAACAAAGCTAGTGAAGGTGATGGAATTCCAGTTGAGGTATTTCAAATTCTGAAAGAAGATTCTGTGAAAGTGCTGCACTCAATGTGCCAGCAAATTTAGAAAACTCAGCAGTGGCCACAGGACTCGAAAAGGTCAGTTTTCATTCCAATCCCAAAAACGAAATCCAAAGAATGTTCAAAATACTGCACAATTGCACTCATCTCACACACTAGTAATGCTCAAAATTCTCCAAGCCAGGCTTCAGCAATATGTGAACCGTGAACTTCTAGGTGTTCAAGCTGGTTTTAGAAAAGGCAGAGGAACCAGAGATCAAATTGCCAACATCCACTGGATCATGGAAAAAGCAAGAGAGTTCCAGAAAAACATCTATTTCTGCTTTATTGACTATGCTAAAGCCTTTGACTGTGTGGATCACAATAAACTGTGGAAAATTCTGAAAGAGATGGGAGTACCAGACCACCTGACCTGCCTCTTGAGAAATTTGTATGCAGGTCAGGAAGCAACAGTTAGAACTGGACATGGAACAACAGACTGGTTCCAAATAGGAAAAGGAGTTCGTCAAGGCTGTATACTGTCACCCTGTTTATTTAACTTATATGCAGAGTACATCATGAGAAATGCTGGACTGGAAAAAGCACAAGCTGGAATCAAGATTGCCGGGACAAATATCAATAACCTCAGATATGCAGATGACACCACCCTTATGGCAGAAAGTGAAGAGGAACTAAAAAGCCTCTTGATGAAAGTGAAAGATGAGGGTGAAAAAGTTGGTTTAAAACTCAACATTCAGAAAATGAAGATCATGGCATCTTGTCTTGTTCCGTCACTGCATGGGAAATAAATGGATATCAGTGGAAACAATGTCAGACTTTATTTTTCTGGGCTCCAAAATCACTGCAGGTGGTGATTGCAGCCATGAAATTAAAAGACGCTTACTCCTTGGAAGGAAAGTTATGACCAACCTAGATAGCATATTCAAAAGCAGAGACATTACTTTGCCAACAAATGTCTGTCTAGTCAAGGTTATGGTTTTTCCAGTGGTCATGTATGGATGTGACAGTTGGACTGTGAAGAAAGCTGAGTGCTGAAGAATTGATACTTTTGAACTGTGGTGTTGGAGAAGACTCTTCAGAGTCCCTTGGACTGCAAGGAGATCCAACCACTCTATTGTAAAGAAGATCAGCCCTGGGTTTTAATTTGAAGGACTGATGCTAAAGCTGAAACTCCAATACTTTGGCCACCTCATGCGATGAATTGACTCATTGGAAAACATTCTGATGCTGGGAGGGATTGGGGGCAGGAGGAGAAGGTGATGACAGGATGAGATGGCTGGATGGCATTACCAATTCAATGGACATGAGTTTGAGTGAACTCGGGAATTGGTGATAGACAGGGAGACCTGGTATGCTGCAGTTCATGGTGTCTCAAAGAGTCAGACCCAACTGAGCAACTGAACTGAGCTGAACTGAACTGATTTTCTCTATCATGTTCACCAAATAATGACATTTTCTTCTTAGTATCCAACTACGTGTTAAACTAAATATTCAAAAGATTATTTATTAGGAATGATATCAAAATAAAACAGGTGACCCTTGAGGACGTTTCATTCTGGCTACAGAGAAAGAAACCATGGAGTCAGGTGAATCACCATGATATGGTCCTTCTGTTACCAAAAGGCATGTGTTCTGGCTGCTTGCTGCCCAAAGCCAATAAACAGTCCAGGTTGGTAGAAAGGAAAGTTTGCTTTATTTCAGCAAACTGGGGGAAGGGGGAAGGGCAAACACCTGTCTAAAGGCTGACCTCCCTTTGACAACCAGTGGGGCAAGAGCTTTTATAGACAGAAGGAGTGGGCTACATGCAGAAACAGCACAGTCAGCTCTGATGGTCATTTTCAAATTGGTCATCGGTGGTCTGTTTCAGGAATAGTTGATCTTCAGTTCCAGAGTCAGTGTTAGGTAGTTAGAGTGGGAAACAGGAGACTAAAATGGTGGTGGCTAAAAGACAAGGAAGGGGAAAACCCGCAAAAAATAGAACAAAGGAAGATCAAAGGAAGATCCGAAGACCGGAGTGAGGACTTCAGGTAGAACAAACAGCACCCCTGGCTGGCCCAATTTGCATAGGGCAGGCCCAGGGGGAGGGAAAAAGCATATAAAAGGAGGAGCCAAAGTGCTCTCTCTCTCCCCCGCATGCGTGCGCTCTTTCTTTTTCTCTCCCTCTCTCTCTGCCACCACCCACCCCCCATCCTCCCCACCCCCACCCCCCACCACCCCCCCACCACCTCCCACCCCCATCTCCAGTGTGCTGGCATGCTCCCCCATTCTCTTCTCTTCGCGCGTTTGGGTTGACATGCCCTCACGCCTCGAGGATGGATTCTCCTGCTAACTTCTAAATAAAATAGAACTGTAACACTGATTTGTCTAAGAGCTATAACACGGTTTGTCTAAGACCCGAGAGCTGTGATGCGCTGAGGGCTTTAATGTCTGTCACTCCAAATCTTTGTTGTGATAAGACAGAACTGAGGAGCTGACAGAACACTCGCCTAGCATCTATGGTGCTGTGACTCGAGTTTAACCTGGCTGAAACAACCTTGGTGCGGCCCCCAAAAGGAGGGGGTCATGCATAGCAGGAGCCCAACTCAGCCCATGGTTGAAGTGGAATGCGAAGAAAATTCAGAGCAAGGGAACTGACAAGAGGCCCATCGTGCTTGAGACCAGGACAGTGAAAAATGAACTCAGCAGAAAGCTCACGCGGCTCAGCCTCAGATTCCAGAAGACCTCCGGTTAAGGTCCTCACTCCTATGGCTGGAGGGACATGACTAACAAAATCTTAATTGGTTTACAATCTCTCTTTTCTTGTTTCCTTGAACCCCCCGCAAACAAGCAGGCAGCAGTGGGCACAACTGAGGGACTCTGTAGAGGCTACTTTTTAGTATGTCCCAAAGGCACTATCTGCTGTGTCCCAGTAGCTGTTACCCAAGCCAGTAGGGGTTCTTCTATCCTTACTCTTCTCTGTGCTAAGAATCAGGCCAATGAAAACTGTGAGCACAGGTCAGGAATTTAGCAGATTTTCCGGCAAGCTATGAAGGGGATTCCTTGGCACATTTTTCCCACTGCTTTTTCTTCCAGTCCTTCAGCTGTCTCCTGGGACTCAAGCCAGGCCAAAACCCAGGATGCCTGGCTTCAGGACCTAATGAAGCTCAGGCTCTGATGTCTCAGTGCAAAAATTCAAAAATTCATTGAGAGACAAAGCGATAAGTAAGAGGTGGATTTGTTAGGATTCAGAGAGAAGCCAGTCCTTTCTAAAGGAGATCAGTCCTGGATGTTCTTTGGAAGGACTGATGCTAAAGCTGAAACTTCAATACTTTGACCACCTCATGGGAAGGGTTGACTCACTGGAAAAGACTCTGATGCTGGGAGGGATTGGGGGCAGGAGGAGAAGGGGACGACAGAGGATGAGGTGCCTGGATGGCATCACTGATTTGATGGACATGATTTTGAGTGAATTCTGGGAGTTGGTGATAGACAGGGAGTCCTGGTGTGCTGCAATTCATGGGTTAACAAAGAGTCTGACATGACTGAGCTACTGAACTGAACTGAACAGAGAGAAGCCACTCTTCAGGGTGTGGGCCATTGTGGAAGGCAAGGGCTCTGGCCTTGGAATGTGGCCTGGCTAGGTTTTGCAGTGGGGTGAATTCATATGCTAATGAGTGGGAGGATCATCCCAACCATTGGGGAACCACCCATTCCTCCCTCTTTTGACAGTGCCTTAGGGCTGTCCTCTATATCACTGCAGATGGTGACTGCAGCCATGAAATTAAAAAAATAATAAATAAATAAAAGATGCTTACTCCTTGGAAGAAAAGTTATGACCAACCTAGATAGCATATTCAAAAGCAGAGACATTACTTTGCCAACAAAGGTCCGTCTAGTCAAGGCTATGGTTTTTCCAGTGGTCATGTATGGGTGTGAGTGTTGGACTGTGAAGAAAGCTGAGCGCCAAAGAATTGATGCTTTTGAACTGTGGTGCTGGAGAAGACTCTTGAGAGTCCCCTGGACTGCAAGGAGATCCAACAAGTCCATTCTGAAGGAGATCATCCCTGGGATTTCTTTGGAAGGAATGATGCTAAAGCTGAAACTCCAGTACTTTGGCCACCTCATGCGAAGAGCTGACTCATTGGAAAAGACTCTGATGCTGGGAGGGATTGGGGGCAGGAGGAGAAGGGGACGACAGAGGATGAGATGGCTGGATGGCATCATTGACTCGACCGATGTGAGTCTCAGTGAACTCCGGGAGTTGGCGATGGACAGGGAGGCCTGGCGTGCTGCAATTCATGGGGTCACAAAGAGTCGGACATGACTGAGTGACTGAACTGACTGACTGACTAGAGCTGTTCTGCCACCTCTGGGTGTGTCTTTTGGCTTACAGATTGGGGATTAAGGTTTACTTGAATTTGCCTTGTCATGTTGAACCCAATTGATTTTAATCAGTTTACATTATGCCCTTGTGCTTTGTCACTCTTTCAAAGGTTGTGCTCTGCCTCCTTCCGTCCTGTTTCATGCTCCTTTCCTCAGCCCCATCCGGTCGCACAGTGTTGCCTCTACAATGTTCTGGAGGGACAACCAGAAAATAGCTGGCCTTGGGAGGGAAAGACTGTATAATATCCAACCCCTTAATCCTACCCAGCACTAGTCATGCTGGAGATCTTGGGGACACCCAACTCCAGTCCGGGGGTCCCAGGAGGTCAACCTGCCTCGACCTGCCTAGGGATCTGGTCCTCGAAAGGTTGACACACCTCAACCTGCTCGGGGATCCGCCAGTCCAGGGGTCCCAGGAGGTCATCACACCTCGACCTGCCCAGGGATTCGATCTCTAGGAGGCTGTCACGCCTCAGTCTGCCTGGGAATCTGCACCCTGATCCGGGGACGCCTGGCTCTCAGGTTGCAACAGTACTGGGTAGGATAAGCTTCAGAAAGACTCACGCCTAAGGAAGTCCACCCATGGAAATAGAATGAGTTGTGGGACTGTGCCCAGTCTCAGCAATAACTCAGGAGCCCAGTGAGAATCCCATTGCCTTTCTGGAAAGGCTAAAAGAGGCCCTCCAAAAGTTTACCAATCTAGACTTAGACTCTTATGAGGAAAGGTGATTTTAAAAGACAAATTTCTCTCCCAATATGCATCAGGTATCAGAATTAAGTTACAACAGCTACAGCAGCAGGACTCTGCTGCCTGTTTCGATGAGATAATCCAGATAGCCACCAATACCTTTTATAACAGAGAACAGAAGAAGGAGGCCAAGGCCTGGGAGAGGGAGAGAAAAGAGACAAGGCATGCTCAGATGCTGGCTGCCCTCCAGGGAAGCCCTATGGCAAACCCCGAGTCCTTGAAGGACAAGGCACGAAGCAAATGCCTAATCTGTAGACAGACTGGGCATTGGGCCAAAGAGTGTCCAAACTGTGACAAGTCTCCTAAAACGGCCTGCTACAAATGCCATCAACTGGAACACTGGACGGCACTCTGTCCTTGGGACCCAAGACCCTCACAGTCAAGCACCAAGCCTTCCCTCAAGTTCAAGAGGACTGAAGCAGCCCACTCCAGCCAGTCCACCTGTCACAGATAACCATCACAGGGCTGGAGCCAAGGATGCAACTGAATGTGGCAGGTAGGTCTGAGAATTTCTTGGTTGACACAGGGGCTACCTACTCTGTCTTGATCTCCTACTCCGGAGGCTTCTCCTCCCAAACCTGTACCATTTTGGGTGCTACAGGAAAAGCAACTACTAAAAGATTCACCCAAGCACTTCTTTGTTGCTGGGATGGACAAATATTTTCCCACCAGTTTCTGGTGGTCCCTGAGTGTCCTACTCCCTTAATGGGAAGAGACATACTCACTAAATTGGGGACAACCCTTGTAATGGGAAGTTTTTCAGCCCCTAGAGCTCTACAGTTCCTGGTTACTACTAAAGAACCGATTACACCCTCTCCAATAGAGAGGGACCAAAAACTATGGGAAGACAAAAATTAACCCCCAGGTGTGGGACCAGGGAATTCCTGGACGAGCCCACCAAGCTGAACCAGTCATCATTGTCTTCCAAGATCCCACTCGGTTTCCTATCCAGAAACAATATCCCCTCAAAAGAGAGGCTTGGGAGGGACTACAGCCTTTAATAAATAAATTCCTTGCTTGTGGGCTATGGGTCCCCACCAATTCACCATGTAACACCCCAATCCTCTCAGTAAAGAAAAAGGACGGAACCTGGTGAATGGTTCAAGATCTCTGGATCATAAATGAAGCTGTAGTCCCCCTCCATCCCACAGTACCCAATCCCTATGTAGTCTTGGGAGAAATCCCACCCAGTGCCAAGTGATTTACAGTCTTAGATCTCAAAGATGCATTTTTTTTTTTTTTTTTTTGCATACCACTGGCTAAAGAATCCCAATATCTTTTTGCCTTTGAGTGGGAGGTCTCAGGAGAAAAACACCAACAGATGACTTGGACAGTATTACCTCAGGGGTTCAGAGATAGCCTCCACTTGTTTGGACAGGCCCTTAGCCGGGATCTCCTAGATTTGGACCTGGGACCTAATAGGAAAATATTACAATACATAGACGACCTACTAATCTGCTCTCCAGATGAAGAAAATGCCCAACAACATGCAATTCAGGTTCTAAACTTTTTGGCAGAAAGGGGATATAAAGTCTACCATGCTAAGGCACAGATGGTCGAGACAAAAGTCACTTACCTGGGAGTTCAGATTACACACGGGTCTAGGAGGCTGTCCTCTGATAAGGTACAAGGAATCTTCCAGTTGCCCTCCCTGATGACTCGAAAACAATTGCGAGCTTTAAGACTAACTGGGTATTGTTGAATCTGGATAACCAACTATGGTCTAATTGCCCAGCCCTTACATGAAAGCTTAAAGGGACTAGATGATTCAATCCCACTGATGTGGGGAACTCCTCAAAAGAAGGCAGAGGCTACACTAAAACAGGCCTTAACTTTAACTCAGACACTTGCCTTGAGGTTGCCAGACCCAGAAAAAGCATTCCAACTTTATGTCCATGAAAGAGAGGGAATAGCCTTTGTTAACTCAAAGATTAGGATCTGAGCCCCAGCCTGTAGCTTACTTATTCAAGACACTCAATCCAACTGCCCAAGGCTGCCCCCTCCCCCTGCCCCCCCCCCCCCGCACCCCACCCCCCGACCTTCGAAATCTTGCAGCTATTGCAATCACCATAGAAGATGCTTTAAAACTCTCCTTTTGGGGCAAACTAACTATTTTTACCAGCCACCAAGTAAAGCAACTCCTAAATGGGAAAGGCCATTTATGGATGTCTGATCAAAGAAACCTCAGATATCAAGTAATGCTGATGGAAAATCCAGGCCTCACTATATCCCCTTGTGAGGTTCTTAACCCAGCCACCCCTCCTGCCTATCCCTGAGGGCTCTTTCCACTTTCACTCTTGTCTAGAAACCTTAGACCACTGGACAAAACCCTGAGAGGGATTGTCAGAAGATTCTCTGACCAATCCTGAGGAAATCTGGTATACTGATGGAAGCAGCTTTGTCTTCGATGGAAAAAGAAGAGCCAAATATGCAGTAGTCTCCAATTTTGAGATCATAGAGGCTAAGCCTCTGCCACTAGCAGTCAAGGTACCAGGACATGACTCCTGAATTCACTACTCACAAGTCAAGCCATGGGAGAAAACAGAAGAGGATACTCAATACACCTGTGAGCCCCTGGGAGCTCTCAGATACCTATTCAGGACTACAAATGAGTGCCATTCTAATGAACATCCCCCAAATCTGGTTTCTGGGGATAAGATTTCTCAGAATAGCTCTAAAGAGCTAATACAGCTTGGTAGGGATTGTATTCCAAAACAGACAGGAGATGGATCTTCTGATCCCCGAACAGGGAGGGACTTGAGCCATCCTGGTGATGTGAATTTGGAATTGGCTAATGCCCCTACTAGTCCTCGTTATACCATATTGATGCTGCTTGTGATTGCTCCATGTATTATCAATTGTCTAACCTATTTTGTCTCTTCCCAGGTCAATAAGCTACAACATACAGTGCCAGTTCAACAAAGATATAAAACTACAGCCAACCATGGAAAATATCACTCACCCTTAGATGGACACCACTATAAGGACTCTGAGGTTTGAGGCTAGCAAGACGGGGAGGCCCAATACCTTTCGCCATCCCAGTTCAGCATGAAGTATCCAGAAAGACCTCGACACCCCTATTCAAAGAATTAGGCCTCCCATCTCTTGGGGGAATGTTAGGTAGTTAGAATAAGAAACAGGAGTCCAAAATGGCAGTGGCTAAAAACAAGGAAGAGAAAAGCCCGTGAAAGTAGAACAAAAGAAGGTCAAAGGAAGGTCTGAAGACTGGAGTGAGGACATCAGGTAGAACAAACAGCACTCCTGACTGGCCCAATTTGCATAGGGCAGGCCCAGGGGGAGAAAAAACATATAAAAGGAGGAGCCAAAGCTCTCTCTCTCCAGCGCAATGGCGCGCTCCTCCACTGTCTTCTCTTCGAATCTTTGGATTGGCATGCCCTCATACTTCGAGGATGGATTCTCCTACTAACTTAGAAATAAAATAGAGCTGTAACGCTGATTTGTCTAAGAACTGTAACACGGTTTGTCCAAGACCCGAGAGCTGTGACGTGCTGAGGGCTTTAATGTCCGTCGCTCCAAACCTTTGTTGTGACTCGTCAGAACTGAGGAGCATACACTTGCCTGATAGCTACAGTTTGTTTCCATTTCTTTGAGGTCAGTTCTTGGAACTGTGGCAGCTCATGTTGTGAGAAAATCTGGTCATCATGTATTTAACTTGTCCACCTTGTGAAGGTTTCAGTATCTATAAGACAGCTCACAGGATATGGCTCAGAATATTATCTATAGTCCTTGAGAAGGAACTAAAAGTCCTTGACTCTGCTTAATGAGTACATTATTATTATTATTTGGTCTCCTTTGATTGTTTTCCTTTTTTTCTGCATGTTCTCATTTCTCTGATTAAACTTAGTATTTGACTAAAGTTTTCCACAGACAAAGGGCAGGCAGAGGACATGAGAGGGAAGGACCATAAGGTCCTGCCCTGTTTCACTTCCAAGGACTGTAATACTTACATCTCCAAGATTAAAAATTTCACACTCCAGGAATTTTTCCTCCTAATTTCTCCCTTTCTATCTTCCTTCTGAGTTAAATTCACCCATTCCAGTCCATTTTAGTTCGCTAATTCCTAGAATGTCAACATTCACTCTTGCCATCTCTTGTTTGACCACTTCCAATTTGCCTTGATTCATGGACCTGACATTCCAGGTTCCTATGCAATATTGTTCTTTACAGCATCGGACTTTGCTTCTATCACCAGACACATCTACAGCTGGGTATTCTTTCTGCTTTGGTTCCATCCCTTCATTCTTTCTGGAGTTATTTCTCCACTGATCTCCAGTAGCATATTGGGCCCCTACTGACCTGGGGAGTTTCTCTTTCAGTATCCTATCATTTTGCCTTTTCATACTGTTCATGGGGTTCTCAAGGCAAGAATACTGAAGTGGTTTGCCATTCCCTTCTCCAGCAGACCACACCCTGTCAGATCTCTCCACCGTGACCCGCCCATCCTGGGTTGCCCCATGGGCATGGCTTAATCTCATTGAGTTAGACAAGGCTGTGGTCCTGGTGTGATTAGATTGACTAGTTTTCTGTGAGTATGGTTTCAGTGTATTTGCCCTCTGACGCCCTCTTGCAAGACCTACCGTCTTACTTGGGTTTCTCTTACCTTGGGCGTGGGGTATCTCTTCCCGGCTGCTCCAGCAAAGCACAGCCATTGCACCTTACCTTGGATGAGGGGTCTCTCCTCACCGCCGCCCCTCCTGACCTTGGGGGAGGGGTATCTCCTCACCACAGCCCTTCCTGACCTCGGTCGTGAGGTAGCTCCTCTCGGCTGTGCTTAGTGTGCCAGTCCTCACCGCCGACCTTCCTCGGTCGTTGGGTAGCTCCTCTCGGGCGTGCTCTCAGTGCGCCGGGCAGCCGGACTTTATTTTTCTGGGCTCCAAAATCACTGCAGATGGTGACTGCAGCCATGAAATTCAAAGACGCTTACTCCTTGGAAGGAAAGTTATGACCAACCTAGATAGCATATTCAAAAGCAGAGACATCACTTTGCCAACAAAGGTTCGCCTAGTCAAGGCTATGGTTTTTCCTGTGGTCATGTATGGATGTGAGAGCTGGACTGTGAAGAAGGCTGAGCGCCGAAGAATTGATGCTTTTGAACTGTGGTGTTGGAGAAGACTCTTGAGAGTCCCTTGGACTGCAAGGAGATCCAACCAGTCCATTCTGAAGGAGATTAGCCCTGGGATTTCTTTGGAAGGAATGATGCTAAAGCTGAGACTCCAGTATTTTGGCCACCTCATGCGAAGAGTTGACTCATTGGAGAAGACCCTGATGCTGGGAGGGATTGGGGGCAGGAGGAGAAGGGGACGACAGAGGGTGAGATGTCTGGATGGCATCACTGACTCGATGGATGTGAGTCTGAGTGACCTCCGAGAGCTGGTGATGGATAGGGAGGCCTGGCGTGCTGCAGTTCATGGGGTCGCAAAGAGTCAGACACGACTGAGCGACTGATCTGATCTGATCTGATCTTCCTTGTAATAATATTATCTTCTGTTTAATATGTTAATCAATCAGCTGATTTTCAAATTATTCAGTTGCAAATTGATTAAACTTGCAACTTCCTTTTTTCTGTAATCTCCTTGCTGCTGCTAAGTCGCTTCAGTCATGTCCGACTCTGTGCGATCCCATAGATGGCAGACCATCAGGCTCCCCTGTCCCTGGGATTCTTCAGGCAAAAACACTGAAATGGGTTGCCATTTCCTTCTCCAATGCATGAAAGTGAAAAGTGAAAGTGAAGTCGTTCAGTCGTGTCCGACTCTTAGCAACCCCATGGACTGCAGCCCACCAGGCTCCTCTGTCCATGGGATTTTCCAGGCAAGAGTACTGGAGTAGGGTGCCATTGCCTTCTCCTTAGCCATGCTTTTATCATATTGTCTCTTAAACTGTTGACTTCTTGTGGCTCATTCTTTCTATTTTAGTTCTTACTGGACAATTCTTTTATTGTAGATTTAACTTGAAGTTTCAGAAGCTCCTCATTAACTACACTGATCTGTTTTTATTTAACCCCAGTAAAGCTGGTGCTAATGAGTTCAAAAGATGATCAGCCTGCAAAATTTGATGTGGTGCAGAAACTGTTGTCATGGCAATGCCCCATCTAGTACAATGCTCCTGTCTATAGGTAGATATTCTCTCTTTCATTCTGACAGCCTCTTTCTTAGGATCTGTTAACATCCTTTGATATGCATGATGGTATTCTGTTTTTGTTTCCATTTTTGTTTTTTGTAGCTGGAAGAACAAGAATTTAATGTTGGGGATAAGAGTATAGGAAATAGCCAGGGAAGATAAAGCTGTTTATTTTCTGTGGATTCACTCACTTGCCCTGTAAACTAGAATAAAGCCTATAGTGTTAGCAGACAAAGGACCAGAAATTGAAGGAAATGTTCTGGGAGAGATGTTGTGAGTGTCACAGTGCATTCAATAATACTGGAGTCAGCGACCAAGCTTGATTCAAGTAGCTGGTTTTCCAACTGTGACATAAGCCCAGAAACTGGTACTCAGATGGTTCAAGGTCAGGGAAAATCTGCATTTGTGTGTCTAGGTCCATACATTGGGTGATTAGGAGGAGAAGTGAGGCTGCATCAAGTGGATTCTCAAACTAGTGGACCCACTTGATGAAGGACAAATGGTAGATGGGGGCTGCTACTGCCAGACCAGTTGGGGTCCATATGAAACTAGACTGTCTTTCACAGGAACAGTTGAGAGACATCTTGAAGAAGAGACATTCCTAGTAGTAAGACTGATGGAAATCAAACTATCAAATTGTGGTGATTCAAAGTATATGGGCTTATATAGTAATCTGGTGAGAGCTAGGAAATTAAGAATATAAAAATTTATAGAGAAAGAATTCTATATCAAGTTTGAAGGAATAGTTAAAATAAATACCTGTAAATCCTTTAAAAATATTAACTGAGGACATTATGTGGACAAAATTGGATAGAACTGAAAATTGTATTTAAATGATTTCTTTTCTCTACCCTTACTGTTTTTAACCAGTTTAACTCTTTGAAGTTAGTTGAATTTCAAAGCTAAGTCAACAAAGCAGCACATAAGGAATTCATCTGAAAGAGAGTGTGGCTGGCAGAAACATAATCATCAGAGAGGCCTTGGATTAGCAATAACAAATGTGTCAATATCCTTGGTATTTCTTGGATTGCTTTATAAACATCCAAATCATTAAAAAACAAAACAAAACAAAACCCTAGACTCACCCTTGCTCTGATTTACCTCTCCACACTCTCTTAGGGGCAGGGGGAGCATTACCTAAACTACTAGTACTCCAGATCTACTGTCCCCAGACATTGTTTTCTAGAATAAAAGCCAGGAGAGAGGTGTTGATGAATCTAGTTTATTCCAATGAACAATGGCTCCAGAATAATATATGTCATAAAATTTTATTCCTGTAATTCAAGACATTCTCTGCAATTATCAGCTGGAACCTCAATACTTAACATGTATTTTTAAAGCAACACACTTTGGAGTCAAGCCACTAGAGTCCACATCTTTCCTGTTTGTTTGTTTTGGCCATGCTGCACTGCATATGGGATCTTAGTTCCCCCGACCAGGGATCGAACCCATGCCCCTTGCAGTGGAAGCAAGGAGTCTTAACCACTGAACTGACAGGTATGTGTCCACATTTTTACTGACCACTTACTGTATGACATGAGACAGATAGATAGGCATGGGTTTCCTCATCTGTAAAAACGAATATAGTTGTAGAGTATATGTCATCTGAAAATTGTGGGAACTAAAGGAGTTAATATTTGTTAATTGCTTAGAACCATGATGTCACAGAGACAGTGATGCATAATTATTTGTTAAATTAACAACAAGAAGTATATTTTTCCTGAGGGCAAAATGATAAAATCTATATAAAACTTTGCGGAGAAGGCAATGGCACCCCACTCCAGTACTCTTGCCTGGAAAATCCCATGGACAGAGGAGCCTGGTAGGCTGCAGTCGATGGGGTCGCTAAGAGTTGGACATAACCGAGCGACTTCACTTTCACTTTTCACTTTCATGCATTGGAGAAGGAAATGGCAACCCACTCCAGTGTTCTTGCCTGGAGAATCTCAGGGATGGGGGAGCCTGGTGGGCTGCCGTCTGTGGCGTCGCACAGAGTCAGACATGACTGAAGTGACTTAGCAGCAGCAGCAGCATATAAAACTTTTAGCCTGGTACCCAGAACCCTGCAAATGCTCAGTAATTTTTAGTTGTGTGGTCACTCTGAAAACATTTGTAGAGAGCAAGGATATGCCAGGTCTGACTAGGCACTAGGGATTAAATAGTGAGGAAAAACACCCAATGACTACCATATAAGTTAACACTTGAGGTAGAACAGAGGGAAAATATTTATCAAATACCCATGCAAGTAAAGGTGAACTTGCTACTGTGCTAAGTGCTGTGTAAAAATGACACATGGTTGAGATACAATCTTGGGCGTGTGTGTGCTGGGCGGTGGGGGAGGTGGGGTGGGGGGAGGTGTTGGGAGATTGTCAGGGATCCTTCCACAAGCAACTGCCAGTGGAGCTGGACCTGAAAAGGGAAAAGTAAATCGAGAAAGAGATCAGGAAACTGTCCAGGGAGACAGAAGAGCTGGTGTAGTGATCCCATGCAAGAAGGCCAAGGACAGCATTGCAGACAGTGCAGAAGAGTCATGCATTAAGGGTGGAGACTGAGGCAAAGTCCCCATCATCCAAAACTGTTTACGCTCCATTAAGATTTTTTTTTTTTACTTTATCCTAAAAGCAATTGTAATTCATGCCCTTAAACGGAAGTATAACTCGTGATCTGTGGTTTGAAAAGTGTATGCCAGCATCACTTGGAGGACATTTTTAAATGGATTGCTTGACTTCACCCTACAGTTTCTGATTCCATATGTATAGATTTGGGAGAGAGAATTTGTACTTCTAACAAGATCACAGGAGATGCTAATGCTGACCCTTCTGGTCTTGGGAACATTTTTTAAGAACCACTGATCTACCGCATTGTGAATGAACTGAAAGGACCAAAAGTGAGTGCCAAGTGGACCTTTAAAAAAGCAATGACAATAGTCCATACAAGAAATGATGTGCATTTTAACCTGGGCAAATGAGAAGTCAACTAATTGAAGGAACATTAAGGAGGCAAAATTGGCAGGTCTGGCGCTGGGTTGGGTGTGGACTTAAATGAAAGGAAAACATCAAGAAAATTCCAAAGAGTTAATTGCTCTACTTTGTCATTGGAAAGGAAGGAACTCTCAGAGTCAAAACCACATAGTAATATATTGGCCCAAAATGAGAATTTTGACTTTTTATTGTTGTTGTTTTAAAGGCCTCTTGACCTTTGGTGGCTGGCTGCTATGTTCTAAAATCTGACAACAATCATAGAAAGCACTGTTGTTGCTGTTGTGTTGCTCAGCTGCGTCGAACTCTTTGCGTCCCCATAGACTGTAGCCTGCCAGGCTCTTTTGTCCATGGAATTCTCCAGGCAAGAATACTGGAGTGGGTTACCATTCCCTTCTTCATGGGATTTTCCTGACCCAGGGATCAAACTGCAAGGCCTGCATTGCAGACGAATTCTTTACTGTCTGAGCCATCAGGGAAACCCTTAGAAAGCACTGTGCTGACAGACAAATTATGAAAAGACTGCCTCAAGGGAAACCAGAAAGCGTGTTCTGAGGAAATGCCAGAAACCAGCCCCTGTCCTGTCTGGGGTGTTCTTATGTTTAGGTAGCACATGGGCCAAGTTACACTTGGGCTCGGAGTCAGATGTGATTGTTGTAGCTGCAGACAAAGCTGGTAAATAGAGTTTCTAAAGGGAATCAAGACAGTGATTAAGAACTAGTGATTACAAGTAGGGAGAAGAGAGCAGATAAAAGATCAAACTAAAAAAAAAAAGTTAATCCCTGAATTGAAAAGAAAATTTCAGAGACTGAATGTAGAAACTTCCCACGATAAAAAAGTGTACAATGCAGGAGAAGTGACAGTTGGCAGCTTGCACTCCAATGGAAACAAATGTCTGAGACAAAAATGAAAGTGGAGGTGGCGGGGGGAGGGCTGGGGGTAGGGGATAGAGAGAAGTCTTTGAGTATTTAGAGGTAAGATCAATGAAACCACTATAGAAATAGGTCAGAAAATTGTTAGTTCTGTCAGAATATATTCTAAGAAATACTCAGGAAAAGCATTGGTTACCAAAGCTGGCATATTTTGGTGGCAGCTTCTCTGGTGTTTGGAGGAAGTAAAACACAAGCATATGCCTAGAAATACCAGAGATTGTATCCAAAGGTCTTTGAAAACGGTTCACAATTTGATAGCATTCCAGAAATTAACCAGTGTCTTCTTGCCAAAGAGTAAATGGCTTTTCTCCCAAAGGCAGGAGGCATTTGGCTCAGGAGCTTAATGCAGAGAATTGTGGAAACTCAGAGCGGGAATTCCCATGAGAAAGGTTTAGTGGACTGTGAGGTGTCAAGGGAGTCTTTGATAGTAAAGCGATGAATATATAAAGTTCTACAGTATGTAGAATGTAGGCAGAATGTAATTCAATATATAGTGTAGAAAGCTTATATTTTTATTCTTGTAAAGGATTTTAGCATAAAAATTATAAGGAAGAGTAAAAGCAAAACAAAACTAAAAAAAAAACTCAATTTTTTTAGAGGGGCAATTTTAACTATGGACAGTGTAGTGTTCAGAAGACTTGTGCAGAATCCTAGATACTAATATCATGACACTAAACACCATAATGGTTATATAGGGAGCAATTGTTATCTGAGCCTGACTAAAGAGATGACTAATCATTAAGTTAGACATTATGGGTGCATGTGTGCAAAGTCACTTCAGTCCTGTCTAATTCTGCCTTCCAGGTTCCCCTATCCATGGGATTCTCCAGGCAAGAATACTTTTGGAATGGTTGCCATGCCCTCCTCCAGGATATCTTCCTGACCCAGACCAAACCAGGATATTTACTGCTGAGCCATCAGGGAAGCCCAAGTTAACATATGTCAGTCGTTTCAGTCATTCAGTCATGCCCGACTCTTTGTGATCCCATGGACTGTGGCACGAGAGGCTTCCCTGTCCATCACCAACTCCCGGAGCTTACTCAAACTCATGTCGATAGAGTCGATGATGTCATCCAACCATCTCATCCTCTGTCGCCCCCTTCTCCTCCTGCCTTCAATTGTTCCCAGCATCACGGTCTTTTCTAATGAGTGAGTTATTCACAATAGGTGGCCAAAGTATTGGAGCTTTGGCATCCAATGAATTTTCAGGACTTATTTCCACATCAACTCCCACCAAATAGCTAAGCTCCGGTTGAAGTCCCAAGCTTTATTTTAAAGGAAAAATTTTTTTTTTTTTTTTTCTTATTTTTTTTTTCATTTCTGTTCAGCCGCTCAGTCATGTCCGACTCTAGCGACCACATGGAGTGCAGCACACTAGGCATTCCTGTCCATCACCAACTCCTGGAGTTTATTCAAACTCATGTCCATTGAGTCAGTGATGCCATCCAACCATTTCATCTTCTGCTGTCCCCTTTCTCATCCTGCCTTCAATTTTTCCCAGCATCAGGGTCTTTTCAAATGAGTCAGCTCTCCGCATCAGGTGGCCAAAGTATTGAAGTTTCAGCTTCAACATCAGGGCTTCCAATGAATATTCAGGATTGATGTCTTTTAGGATGGACTGGTTGGATCTCCTTACAGTCAAAGGGGCTCTCAAGAGTCTTCCCTAACACCACAGTTCAAAGCATCAATTCTTTGGCTATCAGCTCTCTTTATACATTCATACATGACTACTGGAAAAACCATAGCCTTGACTAGACAGACCTTTGTTGTCAAAGTAATGTCTCTGCTTTTGAATATGCTATCTAGGTTGGTCATAACTTTTCTCCCAAGGAATAAACATGTTTTAATTTCATGGTTGCAGTCTCCATCTGCAGTGATTTTGGAGCCCAAAAAAATAGTCTGTCACTGTTTCCACTGTTTCCCATCTATTTGCCATGAAGTGATGGGCCCGGATGCCATGATCTTTGTTTTCTGAATGCTGAATTTCAAGCCAACTTTTTCACTCTCCTCTTTCACTTTCATCAACAGGCTCTAGTTCTTCACTTTCTGCCATAAGGGTGGTGTCATCAGCATATCTGAGGTTATTGTATTTCTCCCGGAAATCTTGATTCCAGCTTGTGTTTCCTCCAGCCCAGCATTTCTCATGATGTACTCTGCATATAAGTTAAGCAGGGTGACAGTATGCAGCCTTGACATACTCTTTTCCTATTTGGAACCAGTCTGTTGTTCCATGTCCAGTTCTAACAGTTGTTTTCTAACCTGCATACAGATTTCTCAAGAGGCAGGTCAGGTGGTCTGGTATTCCCATCTCTTTCAGAATTTTTCAGTTTATTGTGATCCACACAGTCAAGGGCTTTGGCATAATCAATAAAGCGGAAATAGATGTTCTTCTGGAACTCTCTTGCTTTTTCCATGATCTAGCTGATTTTGGCAATTTGATATCTGATCCCTCTGCCTTTTCTAAATCCAGCTTGACATCTGGAAGTTCACAGTTCATGTATTGTTGAAGCCTGGCTTGGAGAATTTGAGTATAACTTAACTAGCGTGTGAGATGAGTGCAATTGTGTGGTAGTTTGAGCATTCTTGACATTGCCTTTTTTGGGATTGAAATGAAAATTGACCGTTTCCAGACCTGTGACCATTGCTGAGTTTTCCAAATTAGCTGGCATATTGAGTGCAGCACTTTCACAGCATCATCTTTTAAGATTTGAATAGCTCAACTAGAATTCTATCACCTCCCTTAGCTTTGTTTGTAGTGATGCTTCCTAAAGCCCACTCAACTTCACATTCCAGATGTCTTGCTCTAGGTGAGTGATCACACCATTGTGGTTATCTGGGTCATGAAGATCTTTTTT
Source organism: Tragelaphus eurycerus (assembly GCA_935064755.1). Lineage (NCBI taxonomy): Eukaryota > Metazoa > Chordata > Mammalia > Artiodactyla > Bovidae > Tragelaphus > Tragelaphus eurycerus. The sequence goes on from CAKXYN010000012.1 coordinate 12,034,567, forward strand.
GTACAGTTCTTCTGTGTATTCTTGCCACATCTTCTTAATATCTTCTGCTTCTGTTAGGTCCATACCATTTCTGTCCTTTATTGAGCCCATCTTTGCATGAAATGTTCCCTTGGTATCTCTAATTTTCTTGAAGAGATCTCTAGTGTTTCCCATTCTATTGTTTTCCTCTATTTCTTTGCACTGATCACTAAGGAAAGCTTTCTTATCTCTCCTTCCTATTCTTTGGAACTCTGCATTCAAATGAGTATATCTTTCCTTTTATTCTTTGCTTTTCGCTTCTCTTCTTTTCACAGCTATTTGTAAGGCCTGCTCAGATAGCCATTTTGCTTTTTTGCATTTCTTTTTCTTGGAGATGGTCTTGCTCCCTGTCTCCTGTACAATGTCATGAACCTCTGTCCATAGTTGATCAGGCACTCTGTCTATCAGATCTAGTCCCTTAAATCTATTTCTCACTTCCACTGTAGTATAATAGTTATGGATTTGATTTAGGTCATACTTGAATGGACTAGTGGTTTCCCTACTTTCTTCAATTTAAGTCTGAATTTGGCAATAAGGAGTTCATGATCTGAGCCACAGTCAGCTTCCAGTCTTATTTTTGCTGACTATATAGAGCTTCTCCATCTTTGACTACAAATAATATAATCAATCTGATTTTTATATTGACCATCTGGTTATGTTCATGTGTAGAGTCTTCTCTTGTATTGTTGGAAGAGGGTGTTTGCTATTACCAGTGTGTTCTCTTGACAAAATTCTATTAGCTTTTGTCCTGCTTCATTCTGTACTCCAAGGCCAAAATTGACTGTTACTCTAGGTGTTTCTTGAAGTGAAGTGAAGTGAAATGAAGTCGCTCAGTCGTGTCCGACTCTTTGTGACCCCAAGGACTGTAGCCTACCAGGCTCATCCGTCCATGGGATTTTCCAAGCAAGAGTATTGGGGTGGGTTGCCATTTCCTTCTCCAGAGGATCTGCCCGACCTAGGGGTTGTACCCAGGTCTCCCTCATTGTAGGCAGATGCTTTACTGTCTGAGCCACAAGGAACTTCCTACTTTTGCATTCCTGTCGCCTATAATGAAAAGGACATCTTTTTTTTTTTTTTTTTTTGGTGTTAGTTCTAGAAGGTCTTGTAGGTCTTCACAGAATTGTTCAACTTCAGCTTCTTTAGCATTACTGGTTGGGGCATAGACTTAGATTACCGTGATATTGAATGGTTTGCCTTGAAAATGAACAGAGATCATTTTGTCGTTTTGGGGATTGCATTCAAGTACTGCATTTCAGACTCTTTTGTTTACTATGATGGCTACTCCATTTCTTCTAAGGGATTCTTGCCCACAGTAGTAGATATAATGCTCATCTGAGTTAAATTCACCCATTCCAGTCCATTTTAGTTTGCTGAATCCTACAATGTCAATGTTCACTCTTGCCATCTCCTGTCTGATGACTTGCAATTTGCCTTGATTTATGGATCTGACATTTCAGGTTCCTATGCAATGTTGCTCTTTATAGCATCAGTAAAGAGACTTGCTTCCATCACCAGTAACATCCACAACTGGGTGTTGTTTTTGCTTTGGCTCCCTCTCTTCATTCTTCTGGAGTTATTTCTCCACTGATCTCCAGTAGCATATTGGGCACCTACCATCCTAGGGAGTTCATCTTTCAGTGTGCTATCTTTTTGCCTTTTCATACTGTTCATGGGGTTCTCAAGGCAAGAATACTGAAGTAGTTTGCCGTTCCCTTCTCCAGTGGACCACATTTTATCAGAACTCTCCACCATGATCCAGATAATTGTGGATATATTTTGAAAGATGTAAGTTAGATACTTCATATACTGCAGAAAGAAAAACTGTAAAAAAGAGAATCAATTGGGGTTTTGTTTTTTTAATTTTTGGCTTGATTATGGCTTTTGTTTTTGTTGTTTGTTTTGATTTCTTTGTTTCAAGAAATATAATCAATTATAACTAATATAAACAAAAAGAAAATTATTATGTTTATGGAGTAGATCTTGGAACTGAAGGAATATCTCAAGAACCAAGCCCAGGAAGGCAGGGTCCTGAGTAGCTCCTTGGTGGCAGGTAGCAGAGTTTATATAAGTCTTCTCAGGTAACTCAGTGTGATTATCTCCAATATTTTTCTTTCTTGGCCCTTACATGCAAGTTTTAAAGTCCCAGAGAGAGAGAGAGAGAGATTGAATGATCTGGCATCCATCCTCAATAATGGTTAAGAAAAAGTCACAAAGATTGCACACAGGAGAGGAGAGGTATATCCTAATAGGCAATTGGAATGCTATTATCAGAAGAAAAGTGAGTGGTTGCCAGACAGTAAAATCCAGGAAATATCTGCCACAGAATCTAAACACAATATGCTTACAAAGCAAACTTTTGTGAAAAGGCTGATTTCATGATCCATTGAAAGACTCTGCTTGCTGTTGATGCTGCTAGTTCACTATAATTTGTTTCCTTATGTATTGTATCCAGACATTAATACTAATGAGTTATGTTTTGTACTTAGGGGAGATTGTGTGTATGTAGTTAGAAATAGGAATAATTTGCACAGAAATCAGAAAGAATCTATTATTTCAAAAGATTTCAGCTGTTATGAGAACTCTGATTCTTGACTAACAAGAAATAATAATGTAATAGCAAACACATGCTTTCTATGGTCCAGGCAGAGAAGGAAATGGCAACCCGCTCCAGTACTCTTGCCTGTACTTGCCACTCCAGTACTCTTGCCTGTACTTGCCACTCCAGTACTCTTGCTTGTCCACTCCAATACTTGTAATTGCCACTCCAATACTCTTGCTTGTCCATGGGATTGCACAGAGTCAGTCACAACTGAAGCGACTTAGCATGTATGCGTGCATTGGAGAAGGAAATGGCAACCCACTCCAGTATTCTTTCCTGGAGAATCCCAGGGACAGGGGAGCCTGGTGGGCTGCCATCTATGGGGTCGCACAGAGCTGGACACAACTGAAACAACTTAGCAGCAGTAGCAGCAGCAGCATGTATGCATGCATTGGAGAAGGAAATGGCAACGCACTCCAGTATTCTTTCCTGGAGAATCCCAGGGACAGAGGAGTCTGGTGGGCTGCCTCTATGGGGTCACACAGAGTCGGACATGACTGAAGCGACTTAGCAGCAGCAGCAGCAGCAGCAGCATGATCCAGGCACTATAGGAAGCACCTTAAAAATTTTACTTTATATAACAGGAAAGAAGTTGCAATGTGAATATATATGGCAATCCTTCTTTTTTAAACTATTTCTAATTTCAATCCACCTATCAATTTTTGGTGATTCATTTCAGGTTTTTGGGGTTGATCTGAGTTGATCTCTAGACGCCCAAGTAGACCCAAAGTTCTGTTCAAAGGGTTTGTGATTTTTATGCATTTTTACTAAAGATTTAAAAGTTTGCCTTAACAGAAGTAGTTTGATTATGAATTTGCACAACATATAGAAAAGGTACCAAATAGGGATTATCAAAGATGTTGACCCAAGGACTCATAATAGCATAAGGGAAGAACTTCTTCCAACCCCACATCCTAGCTAGTGTGAAACAGAGAGGTGGATTCAAGAGGAGGTAGTGACAGCAATATAGGAATAAAGACCAAGTGGCAAGTTACAAACCTAACTATTCTGTTCTATCTTAAACTTTTAGGCAAGTATTGTATAATACTCCATAGTATATCCCTGTTTCTTGCTTTCTTTTCTAAAATTGAAGTATAGTTGCTTTATAATGATGTGTTAGTTTCAGACAAAAAACAGTCCAAAATGTAGTACTTGGATGCAATCTCAAAAATGACAGAACGATCTCTGTTTGTTTCCAAGGCAAACCATTCAGTATCACAATAATCCAAGTCTATGCCCCAACCAGGAATGCTGAAGAAGCTGAAGTTGAACAGTTTTATTAAGACCCACAAGACCTTCTAGAACTAACACCAAAAAGAGATGTCCATTATATTATAGGGGACTGGAATCCAAAAGTAGAAAATCAAGAAGTGGAGTAATAGTCAAATTTGTCCTTTGGAGTACAGGGCAAAGGCTAATAGGGTTTTGTCAAGAGGGTTTTGTCAAGAGAATGCACTGGTCATACCAAACACACTTTTCCAACAATAAAGAGAAGACTCTACACATGGACATCACTAGATGGTCAATACTGAAATCAGATTGATTCTTTCTTTCCAGCCAAATATGGAAAAGCTCTATACAGTCAGAAAAAAACAAGACCAGGAACTGACAGTGGCTCATATCATGAACTCCTTTTTGCCAAATTCAGACTTAAATTGAAGAAAGTAGGGAAACCCAGTAGACCATTCAGGTATGACCTAAATCAAATCCCCTACGATTATACAATGGAAGTGATAAATAGTTTCAAGGGATTAGATTGGATAGACAGAGTGCCTGAAGAAATATGGACAGAAGTTCATGACATTATATGGGAGGCAGTGATAAAGACCATCCCCAAGAAAAAAAAAAATGCAAAACGGCAAAATGGTTGTCAGAGGAGGCCTTGAAAATAGCTATGAAAAGAAAGGAAGTGAAAAGCAAAGGAGAAAAGAAAAGATATACCCATTTGAATGCAGAGTTCCAAAGAAAAGGAAGGAGAGATAAGAAAGCCTTCCTTAGTGATCAGTGCAAAGAAATACAGGAAAACAATAGAATGGGAAAGACTGGAGATCTATTCAAGGAAATTAGAGATACCAAGGGAACATTTCATGCAAAGATGGGCTCAATAAAGGACAGAAATGGTATGGACCTAACAGAAGCAGAAGATAGTAAGAAGAGGTGGCAAGACTACACAGAAGAATTATCCAAAAAAGATCTTCATGACCCAGATAACCACGATGGTGTGATCACTCACCTAGAGCCAGACATTCTGAAATGTGAAGTCGAGTGGGCTTTAGGAAGCATCACTACAAACAAAGTTGGTGGAGGTGATGGAATTCCAGTTGAACTATTTCAAATCCTAAAAGATGATGTTGTGAAAGTGCTGCACTCAATATGCCAGCAAATTTGGGAAACTCAGCAGTGGCCACAGGACTGGAAAGTTCAGTTTTCATTCCAATCCCAAAGAAAGGAAATGCCAAAGAATGTTCAAACTAATGCAAAATTGCTCATCTCACATGCTAGTAAAATAATTCTCAAAATTCTCCAAGCCAGGTTCAATATTGTGTGACCCATGACCTTCCAGATGTTCAAGCTGGATTTAGAAAAGGCAGATGAACCAGAGATCAAATTGCCAACATCTGCTGGATCATTGAAAAAGCAAGAGAGTTCCAGAAAAACATCTACTTCTGCTTCAATTGACTATGCCAAAGCTTTTGACGATGTGGATCACCACAAGCTTGGAAAATTCTGAAAGAGATGGGAATACCAGACCACCTGACCTGGCTCTTCAGAAATCTGTATGCAGGTCAAGAAACAACAGTTAGAACTGGACATGGAACAATGGACTGGTTCCAAATAGGAAAAGGAGTATGTCAAGGCTTTATATTGTCACCCTGCTTATTTAACTTATATGCAGAGTACATCATAAGAAACGCTGGGCTGGATGAAGCACAAGCTGGAATCAAGATTTCCAGGAGGAATATCAATAACCTCAGATATGCAGATGACACCACACTTATGGCAGAAAGCGAAGAACTAAAGAGCCTTTTGATGAAAGTGAAAGAGGAGAGTGAAAAAGTTGGCTTAAACTCCGCTTTCAGAAAACTAAGATCATGGCATCTGCTCCCATCACTTCATGGCAAACAGATGGAGAAACAGTGGAAACAGTGGCAGACTCTATTTTTTTGGACTCCAAAATCACTTCAGATGATGACTGCAACCATGAAATTAAAAGACGTTTTCTCCTTGGAAGAAAAGCTGTGACCAACCTAGACAGTGTATTAAAAAGCAGAGACATGACTTTGCCAACAAAAGTCTGTCTAGTCAAGGCTATGGTTTTTCCAGTGGTCATATATGAATGTTAGAGTTGGACTATAAAGAAAGCTGAGCCACGAAGAATTGATGCTTTTGAACTGTGATGTTAGAGAAGACTCTTGAGATTCCCTTGGAGTGCAAGGAGATCTATCCAGGCCATCCTAAAGGAAATCAATCCTGACTATTCATTGGAAGGAGTGATGCTGAAGCTGTTACTTGGCCACCTGATGCAAAGAACTAACTCATTTGAAAAGACCCTGATGCTGAAAAAATTTGAAGGCAGGAGAAGAAGGGGGAAACAGAGGATGAGATGGTTGGATGGCATCATCAACTCAATGCCTGTGAGTCTGAGTAAACTCCAGGAGTTGGTGATGGACAGGGAGGCCTGACAGGCTATAGTCCATGGGGTTGCAAAGAGTTGGACATGACTGAACCACTGAACTGAAGTGCAGTGAATTCTTTTTCAGATTGTTTTCCATTATAAGTTATTGTTCCCTGTGCTATACAGTAGAACCTTGTTGTTCATCTATTTTATATATAGCATTGTTGGAATCAAGATTGCTGGGAGAAATATCAATAACCTCAGATATGCAGATGACACCACCTTTATGGCAGAAAGTGAAGAGGAACTAAAAAGCCTCTTGATGAAAGTGAAAGTGGAGAGTGAAAAGGTTGGCTTAAAGCTCAACATTCAGAAAACGAACATCATGGCATCTGGTCCCATCACTACATGGGAAATAGATGGAGAAACAGTGGAAACAGTGTCAGACTTTATTTTTCTGGGCTCCAAAATCACTGCAGATGGTGACTGCAGCCATGAAATTAAAAGACGCTTACTCCTTGGAAGGAAAGTTATGACCAACCTAGATAGCATATTCAAAAGCAGAGACATTACTTTGCCAACAAAGGTTCGTCTAGTTAAGGCTATGGTTTTTCCTGTGGTCATGTATGGATGTGAGAGCTGGACTGTGAAGAAGGCTGAGCGCCGAAGAATTGATGCTTTTGAACTGTGGTGTTGGAGAAGACTCTTGAGAGTCCCTTGGACTGCAAGGAGATCCAACCAGTCCATTCTGAAGGAGATCAGCCCTGGGATTTCTTTGGAAGGAATGATGCTAAAGCTGAAACTCCAGTATTTTGGCCACCTCATGCAAAGAGCTGACTCATTGGAGAAGACTCTGATGCTGAGAGGGATTGAGGGCAGGAGGAGAAGGGGACGACAGAGGATGAGATAGCTGGATGGCATCACTGACTCGATGGATGTGAGTCTGAGTGACCTCCGGGAGTTGGTGATGGACAGGGAGGCCTGGCGTGCTGCAGTTCATGGGGTCGCAAAGAGTCGGACATGACTGAGCGACTGATCTGATCTGATCTGATCTGTTAATCCAAAACTCTTAATTTATCCCTGCCTCCCTTTCACCTTGGGTAAACATAAGTTTGTTTTCTATTTCTGTGAGTCTATTTTTATTTTGTAAATAGGATATTTTGATACCATTTTTTAGATTCATAAATAGTACCATATGATATTTGTCTTTGTCTGACTTACTTCACTTAGTATGATAATTTTTAGGTCTACCCATGTTGCTACAAATGGCATTATTTCATTCTTTTTTATGGCCATGCAATATTCTATTGTATATATGTGTCACATCTTCTTTATCCATTCATCTTTCGACAGACATTTAGGTTACTTCCATGTCTCTGGTATTGTGAATAGTGCTGCTAAGAATACTGAGGTCCATGTATCTTTTCACATTAGATCTTTTCCAGGCATATTCCTGTTTGTTTCCATTTAAAGTTAAGGTTCAACACACACACATGCCAAAGAATTACCACACCTTGAAGAAGTCTCCTATTCTTAGTTTCACATTTCTGTCCCTAATACCTTGAAGTATATTTATGCTTTGAAAATCACAACCTGAACCTTTTCTTTTCCAAGTTCTTCTATCCTTTAATGCTCAGTAGATCATTCTTAAAGTATGACCAAAGGTCTCTTTATGGAGAATGCAATTATACACATGTCAATTCTTACAAGTAGTACTGAAGTTTCTGTTTTTTTAATGCTGTAGTCTTTAAACTATATTTCTTCATATTACTTTAAAGTATTAAAATGATTTAAAGACTTTAATTATACTCTTAATTGTTAAAATTATGTTTATATGTATTGCTGTCTCTGGTGAGAGCTATTGTAACAAACTGCAAGTCCTTTAAATATAGGTTATATGAGAAATTCAAGACATGTTAGGTGTCCAACTGAATTTTAGTAATGAGGAATAGGTGAAAAAGTTCTTGTCAAAGGGAAATCAATTTGGCTCCAAGAGGCAAAGTTTTCTGACAGCTTCTGTAAAAAGCAGGTGTTACTGAATAACAGCTCTGTTGTTTAGTACTTGACCCCAATACCAGTGGAAAGTTGAGAGCATAGACGATATGCAGAGAGTTAACAAGAAGAACCTCAAGAAACTCAACATGTCCGGGAATCAGGAAAATTTAGAGGCACATAATGGAAGGAATATTGTGTCTGCCTAGCAACCAGTTTTTCCCATTTGGCAAATAAAGTGTTGTGGGACTAAAATGTACTATATGCCAACTTTGGGATGCAACAAAGAGAGTCAAAACTGGAAAATTTTGCTCAATTACTGTTAAGAATACCTGTAAATCATTTCATTCTATAGAGCGATATGTGTTAAATATACCAATAAAGCAACTAAGTATAATTTCATTCATTCATACTTTGTTTATTTTTATTTATCTAGTTACCAATGCTTACACCTTGAGAATCCACCTGAGGAACTCAGCAATCCACCCATTCATTTATGCAGTATACATAGCATCTACTAAGCATTTATTAAGCACCTACTGTAACCTGGTGATGATATAGCCGTGAGAAACAAAGCTTCTCATGAAGCTTACGTTCTGGTATCATCAAGGTGACTGTATTCACTGGCTGCAGCCTAGAGAATCAATGATTATAAAAATGGAGTCATCAAGTGCCTAGATTCTGGACCCAGAGCTTGTGTTTAAAAGAATGCTCTGCCACTGTAGCATAACTTTGGAGTTTCTTAACCATTTGGGACCTCAATTTCTTCATGAATGAGATGAGAATATAATGAGTTAGTACATATACTTACACAAAGATACACACACCTGTAAATATATAAATTAATACATATATTGTTAATTTAAGTCTTCATATTATTGCATGGCACTAATGAGCACCAGATAACTGTCAGGTATTGGTCTTATTAAGGGAAACTGATCAAAATTTAACTCATGGCTAAATGGTGGTAGTGTTAGTGGCTAAATGGTGGTAGTGTTATTCACTAAATAGTGTCCAACTCTTTGAAGCCCCATGAACTGTAGCCCACCAGGCTCCTCTGTCCATGGGATTTCCCAGGCAAGAATACTAGAGTTGGTTGCCATTTCCTTCTCCAAGGCATCTTCCTGACCCAGGGACTGAACCCACGTCTCCTGCATTGGAGGGCAGATTCTTTACCACTGAACCACCAGGGAAGCCCTCACTTATATAAAGGGCAGAGATTAGAGAAATCAAGACAGTAAAATTTGAGGTGCCAATACACCTCAATGGATTACTGATGCTTGTATTACTTGTTCAAAGAGGATCTAGAAGGCAAGAAACAGCATAATTCAATGGGTAAGCTACCTATTTTTGGCCCTCAATTTCCTCATTCTGCAGAGAAGAGGGGATAAAAGATCTCATTGATAGGGGTAATGTGTTCAAAGTGCTTGGCACCAAGCCTAGTTGATAGTGAGTGTTTAGGAAACAGGTACTGTTTGCAACTTGATTTTATTGAGCAGACACTATGTTTAGTTTTTGGTGACACTGGAAAAGAAAATGCAGTTGATTTTGTGATTAAGTGTATTTTAGGATGTACCAGCTATTTATCTCAAAATGTATTTGTGATTAACTCTTCATCCCTACCTCTACCTACTCCTCTATCTTTCTTTCCCTTTCTGTTTCACAGAAAAAATTATGACCTCAGCATCCAAAGGAATTCTCCGCCCATTTTTAATTGTCTGCATTATCCTGGCCTGCTTCATGGTGTGTCTGTTCATTTACATCAAGCCCACCAACAGCTGGATCTTCAGTCCGATGGAGTCAGCCAGCTCAGTGCTGAAAATGAAAAATTTCTTCTCCACCAAAACTGGTGATTTTAATGAAACTACTATTCTGATTTGGGTGTGGCCATTTGGGCAGACCTTTGACCTTACATCTTGCCAAGCAATGTTCAACATCCAAGGATGCCATCTCACGACAGACCGTTCTCTGTACAACAAGTCTCACGCAGTTCTGATCCACCACCGAGACATCAGTTGGGATCTGACCAATTTACCTCAGCAGGCGAGGCCACCCTTCCAGAAATGGATTTGGATGAATTTGGAATCACCAACTCACACACCACAGAAGAGTGGCATTGAGCACCTGTTCAACCTGACTCTGACTTATCGCCGCGACTCAGATATCCAAGTGCCTTATGGTTTCTTAACCGTAAGCACAAACCCCTTCGTGTTTGAAGTGCCAAACAAAGAGAAGTTAGTGTGCTGGGTTGTAAGTAACTGGAACCCTGAGCATGCCAGGGTCAAGTATTACAATGAGCTAAGCAAAAGCATTGAAATCCATACCTATGGGCAAGCATTTGGAGAATACGTGACTGATAAAAATTTGATTCCTACCATATCTACTTGCAAATTTTATCTTTCCTTTGAAAACTCAATACACAAAGATTACATCACAGAAAAGCTCTACAATGCTTTTCTGGCTGGCTCTGTGCCTGTTGTTTTGGGGCCATCTAGGGAAAACTATGAGAATTATATTCCAGCAGATTCATTCATTCATGTGGAAGATTATAACTCTCCCAGTGAGCTAGCTAAGTATCTGAAGGAAGTAGACAAAAACAATAAATTATACCTTAGTTACTTTAACTGGAGGAAAGATTTCACAGTAAATCTTCCTCGATTTTGGGAATCACATGCATGCTTGGCTTGTGACCATGTGAAAAGGCATCAAGAGTATAAATCCGTTGGTAATTTAGAGAAATGGTTTTGGAATTAAAGTTTTACATCATTTGCACATTTGACAAATCATTTTGATGAGATATTATCCAGGTTTTAAGGACGAGAAGAGACATTATTCTGCTTTTGTGTCATAATTTATTTGTATCACTCTCTCGGGTGACATGTATATTTTGATGGAGATTTTTAAGAGTGCAGCATTAGCAATCACTCCACTTGGTTTTAAATTGTCTTATATAAGACTAATTATGTGACCTGAAAAATAATTTATTATTTTCTATCATTTGTAAACTTCTTTTTTTTTTCATATTTTTGTTGTTATCTCTAATGTAACTGTGATTTGATTGTTGTTCCTAAACTGATCAGTTGTTTTATCCACTTGGTAAATGAAGACACATATCTTCAAATATGAAATATTTTCATTAAACATTATCATCTCTAGTTCCCAGTTGGCATAATGAAGCAAAGGAAAATCAATTGTAATTGAATTCTAACCTCTTTGACTTTGAAGTTGAACAGTGTCTAACTTTCTCTATTTGATCTGTTTTTCACCTGTTTGTTATGTTTGTGAATGCAGAATTATTCATGTAGTGAATAAGCCAGATAGTGGAGCAGAACTGTTCTATTCAGGAAGCTATTAGGCTTCTCGTTTATTTTCATTAAGTTGACTTGCAAATGCAGTCACTTGTTCTCATGATATTAAGCTAAATAACTTAAGTATTTTTAAATATCCAATTTGGGGTGATTTTTGGTGCCTGGGAAATAATCCTAGAAACACTTAAGAAAAGCTAAGATAGTTTTCTTCCTGATCTTAACACTCATTATTATAATAAAACAAATAATCTCATCAAGTGACAAGGGAAAAGGGTAAGTGTAGATACAAGTCATGTTTATAAATGGTACATTTATGTACAGTTTTTAACATATCAATTTAAAATATTTTTTTCCAAAGGCCCAATGTCTAAAACATTTTCCTATACCTATGGACATCTAAATTGAATATTTGAGATGTTTGTCCTATTATATAAAACAGCCTAAACAAAATTAGGGCTTCCCTGGTGGCTCAGATGGTAAAGAATCTGCCTGCAATGTGGGGGACCTGGGTTTGATCCCTGGATTGGGAAGATCCCCTGGAGAATGGAAAGGCTACCCACTCCAGTATTCTGGCCTAGAGAATTCCATGGACTGTATAGTCCATGGGGACACAAAGAGTCATACACGACTGAGCAATTTGGCTAAATAAAATTTTCATCAAGGTGTTAAGTATAAAATGTTAAGCATAATAATGTGGGAGTCAGTAGGGAACACATGCTAACACAAAATGAGACTTCAGTGCATATTTGTTGAATTAATAAATGGATGACATTTACTGTCATCAGAAAAGCTTTGCTTATTCCAATAAAGTGACAGCTCTAGTCTAGAGTTGCTAACTTGAGATGATGTTTTATATCCATTTTTATAATTATCCATAAATGGCAATATGACCATCACCCTCAGGGTTTTACAGAACCTGAGTAAACTTTCATTACACTAAGTTTTTAGAGAATTCACCCCTGAATTTGCAGTTGCTGTACAGTGTTTCTCCTCCTTATGGTTAAGGGCTGGATATAAGCAGAGAACAGTAGATGTAAAAAGATGGGACTCTAAGGATTCTCAAATAAATCATTTCCTAAAAGAATCTTCAATGACTTTATTCCAGTCAGACCAAAAACCCATCAAAAGTGTTAGAATGTACTGATGACATCTATTTGAGTCTGTTTGTGAATTATTCTTATAGTCCTCTATATCAATAAAACTCAAATCCACAATTTTCTACATCAAATGGAAGCTAGACAGAGAGACAAATTTGAATTCAGAAAGCAGGAGTTTATGTCCAACAATCCAGTCTGCCTTCTGAGGAAAGGAGCTCTCAGTACCACTAGAAGGATTTGAACAGAGGAAAATTACTGCATTGGTTGAAGGACTGTTTGATCTTCAGGTTCATTGCTTTACCCATGATTGAACAGGCTCCTTGTGTCAGGCAAGGCCCTAACCAGAGAAAAGATGACAAAAGGTACCATCACTGCCTTAAAGGAACTTACCATTAAGTCAAGAGATAAGGAAAACTTCCTTTGAGTCTATGTTTAGGCACGTATTACTCTGAATTAAATTTATATGAGTCACTGCTGATTTAATGAAAATAAGATAATAAATTTCTCCAACTGATTAGCTATTTGGCCAGTTTCTGAGCCACAGATTTTGTTTATTCATTTGACCCAATGGAAGATGCCTGTCATATTATCTCTTATAACTGGATAGCATCCAGAAATGGCATGTCTGTGTAGGTGCCCTCCTAGATACAGAAAGATTTCCACCCTCATTTATTTTATCATGTTCAAATAGATCAAACATTTATGTTTACATTGTTATCTTTTTGACCTACTAAAAACTGTAGGGATCTAAAAAGAATGCATTACTAGCAAATTTAGAAATATTTACTTTCTTCAAAAGCAGAAAGGCATTCAATAAAAAGCCTTTACTGCCTTGGATGCTCATGATTGCAAAGAACCAAGAAACCTGAGGGCAGTACCCTTATTGTCAACTATGAGTTTGGTCTCTTTCTCAGTCTGAGACTATAATTACATTCTGATAATATGGCTCAAGCTAAGGCAATAATACTAAGTGACTAACTAGCACATCTGTATGTTAAAAGTCCATTCTCAAGTCTCCAAACAATAATTTGAAGTGCCAAAAATGAATGAAAACTTCAGTTCTAGGTCCATTGATCAGTGAGTTTTAGGACTGGAAGAAATTATAGCAATGTTTACAAGCAGATCCCTTCATTCTACTTATGAGGTAACTAGATTCAAAGATAATATTTATTTAAGACATATGTTCACATACCACACACACACACACACACACACACACACACACACACAAACACCCCACAGCTATATTGACATAGCCAAGATTAGAATTTCAGAGTTACTATCTCCCTCAGTTTTGTGTTCTTTTTTCATCATATTCTTACCTTATCACTGAAGTACATCTCAATTCTAAAAATGTGACTATATTATTGGTATTATTAGGAGTTGTAAATGTTATACTCTATGTGGAAGCATTTTGACTTAAAAAATATATACATATGGTCAATACAACATGAAACTTGTTAGCATTCTTTCTGACTTAAGTATCTTAGGAGTTGAGCAGAAGGAAGTAGGCTTTCACTACATTTTAAGTGAAATGCAACCTTCAAGATGGTGACTATTTCTTTGCTACTTCTTTAATAAATCCTGTGGATTACAATTCTTTTTAAGGATATCTCATGGTGAAAGATAAAGATTTGGCAAAACTGCTGGTTATAAAAACAAACTTGCCAGGAGGCAAACTGTAAATATAAAAAAAAAAAAAAATAGTCCACTCAAAATGTTTTATTTAAAAATATAAAAATATTTTACTTTCAATTATCTAAATATTTAAATATTATTCACTATAGGCCTTACTAATAAAGAAATATAAATATTAATTATTATAGGCCGTATTAATAAAAACATGTACTTAATTCTCCAAATCCAGGAGTAGGGCATATCGGGAGAAAAAAGACAGTCATAGTTTATGACAGCCATAAATTTGACTATATGAAGTACAAACTGAAAGAATTATCTAAATAAGAAACCACTATCCACTTAAAAATTATATATTTACTACATAAATTCTGATAATCCCAGAATGTGTAGAAATGCCTTCTGTTGTGAGGGCTTAGAAAGCTCAGAGCATTTGAGGTATAAATTAACCAAATATTTAGAAATTATTTGCTGACCCTTTAAATTCCTGTCTTCAGTTGGAGGTTAAATATGGAAAGAATTGGAAACTATACTTTTGAGATCTTTTTGCCTACCTATTTTCAAACTAGATTCCATGAGTCTTGAGGTAATATCCATAAAATGTCTTTGTATGACTTAATTACCAAAACAAGGCTTAGATCCTTACATTATGACTTTGTGCTTTATCATATCTTTGAGTGACTCTTAAATCTCATTTAAGGGAATTTCTTAATGCATTAACTATAATTAAGCTGTTAAACACAATAAACTTTAGAATCTAAAAGATAAATCCAGTGCCTAATACACAGGAGGGTCTCAACAAATATTTTTTGAAAGAATAAACAGATTGCATTAGAGACCATGCAAAATATTTTTTTAAATGTGATGAGTTCCAGCTTCTTGGTACCCCCCTGAGGTGATATACTTATCTCATTGGTCAGTTTGCTGCCTGAATGCAAAAGAAAGACATTTTAAGGTCTTTCTAGTCTTACTGCATTCTACGACTCCCAAAGAAGTAACAGTGCAAAAAAGATTAAGAACTTGGAACATGTTGAAATTCTATTCAAATATTAACATACTACCTGTTTCTAACAGGAAAAATAATTAGTTTTAAGAAGACTATAAAGTGCAAGCAGAATATAAAGCAACTTTGTCCCAAACTGTGCTTGTGAGAAATATCTTTCTTTCCTCCCTAACTGTACTTTTTTAACATCACAAACATCAGTCAATTAAGATGGTATTTTTTTTTCCTGGTGTCTCTCATTTAGAGATTTTGTAGCATTTTACAAATGGGTAAGCTCCACTACCAAAAGTCTTCTTCCTCTCAGTAATTCATATTGAATTAATTCATATCCACAAGCATTATATAAAGCAGTTTACAGCATAAATGAACCACTCCAATATTCTTGCCTGGAAAATTCCATGGACAGAGGAACCTTGTGGGCTACAGTCCATGGGGTCGCAAAGAGACACAACTGAGCACACACGCAACGCAACAACAGCATAAATGAGACTTCGCCTGCTAAATCAGAAATAGTAATGCTAGGCTGGGTTATTGGTCCTAAACACTATAATTTGAGAAGACCACTTAACCTCTCTGGACCTTGCCGTCTGTAATGTTCCTTTTAGCTCTGTTACTCTCTCATCTAAGATCTAAGTCGATGTTTGTGTGTGTTTGCAAATGCAATTCCAATGACCGTCATAAAAAATATTTTAAAGGTAAATATTCCAAGAGAATTGCCTTTTACTTCTCTGAATAGGCATTTAAAGCATAAAACTGATTATTAATCTAATATTTGGAAAGAACCCTAATCCAGTGCTTGAAAATAGCAAGTGCTCAATTAACTCAGCCTGCTTCTTTAACTCCTTCCTCCTCTTAGTTCTCTACCTGCTTCCTTTGCAATTCATGTATTCACTATTCCCTGAGACCTTAATTGCCTGCAGAAAAATAACCATATATTGGGCATTATTTTAAAATATTTTAGATTTTTCTATACTATCCACATTCTTATCAGAATAATGTAAAATTTTTACTGATGCAAAAATTTCAGGGAGGCAGTGGACCTGCATAGTCAATTCCCACATGACAGTAAAATAGTGGAGCTAATTTGAGTAAGCCAGATTGAATACATCTGGACAATTGAGCTATTTTTTAAACTCATGGCTAATATATATTTATTCATTTGACTTAAATTAAATATATTTTAAAGAAGAATTTTAAAAGACCCTCTCAAACAGTAGCTGCCTCTGTCAATATTAGTGAAAAGCCTGTTCCTGGGTCACCTAACTTAGAAAAACCAGAGGTATTTATGTACAATACTGATTCCTAGGCCCAGCTTATGCAATTGGAATCTCTTCATATAAGTTTAAAAAAAATGCTTTTAGTGCATGTCCTAAGTTAGATTCTTCCACACTATATTTTGTGAACCATCATAAGACAATGGTTCTCCAACACACACATGTTTTTGGAACTTCATGAGAATCATTTGAAAAAGTGTTTATAATGCAGAGCTTCTGATTCTCTGAGTCTGAGATGGGAGCTGAAATTTGTATTTTTAAAATCTCCCCAGATCTGATACACTCTCAATTTTTAAGTCTGATTCTTAGCCACCTGTTAAATGGGAAGTATTCTATTGCTCAGTTGATAGGAGCTATCACCTTTCTTGAGTTCACCTGGAATCTTTCAAATATGTCAGTAAAGTATTCATTCCTCCACTTCAAGATCCAAAGCATTGTCTATGCCTAATTATTCCATGTAGGGTCTCCACAGGTGATGCCACCTCTGAAAGCCACCAGTCTACACCAAAGACATAAACAATTCTTGGCCTGGAGGAATTAGTAGGATAAGAAAAGGTTAAGATAAGAAAAGGTTATATATCTTGAAAAAAACTTCTCATTGTCTTTCTAGGTTATAACTTCATGTTTATATTTTGCAATGAAAGGACTAGACTATCTGATTACTAAAATTCTTTATAGCCATAAAAATTCAAGCTTCTGTGATCTGCTTATCGGCTATATGTGTTTAAGAGACACATAAAGGATAAGCTTTCCCATATTCCACAGTCCTTGCTTGATGAATAGAAAGTAATTTGCAATTGGAAAATAGTAGCAAGGTAGAGTGCATAAATTTTTTTAATTGAAGTATAGAAAATTGGTTTACAATAAGAGATGAGGATTCAGTTCCTGGGTTGCATTCAATTCCTCAATGAGGACATGGCAACCCACTCCAGTATTCTTGCCTGGAGAATCCCATGGACAGAGGAGCCTGGTGGACTACAGTCCATAGGGTCACAGAGTCGGACATGACTGAAGCAACATAGCATGCATGCATACATGTAGTAGATGATGTACAATATAGTGGTTCAACATTTTTATAGACTTAACGCCATTTAAAGTTACATTATAAAATAACGGCTATCTTTTCTTATGATGTACACAATAAACAAGTTTATATTGTACAGTACGTGGATTTTTGATGACCACAGATTTAGAGTTGAATCTTAGCTCTTCCATTCACTATATGCAAGTTAAATTACTTCTCTTAGCCTCAGATTTTGCATGTGGAGGTTACATGCATGTGGAGGTAAAATATTCCTGATTTTGTGTGTGTGTGTGTGTGTGTGAGGACAAATGAAATGTTATTTAAGTGACTATACAAGGTGTCCAATTAATATGGTTTGGGTGACTCAGCAGTAAAGAAACTGCCTGCAGTGCTGGGGATACTGGTTCAATCCCTGGGTTGAGAAGATCTCCTAGAGAAGGGAATGGCAATCAACTCCAATATTCTTGTCTGAAAAATTCCGTGGAGAAAGGAGCCTGGTGAGCTACAGTCAGATAGAATCAGATATGACTTAGTGACTAAACTACCACCACCACTATAATGAAAGATCATTGTGGGGAATCCAAAATTATTTCCACAATCTCATTTCTGAGACTCTGAAAACATTAAGAAGACAGTGTATAAGAATCATTGCAAATTTAAAGAAGCCACAGGAATAATCTTTAGGAGAGGTGAAACAAATATAGTGTGAAAACGTGCATTCACATCTTTTGTAATGCATGGGGTGTGGGAAGCTGACAGTCATTGTATATTGGCATGATTTGCATTACTAAACATATACATCATTTCTTAAAATCATTGGAACCCAAAGCAGACCTAGTTTTCTCTCCATACTTATGAACAATCAAGAAGTTAATAGTCAATTTAGCTGGTATGGCTCAATCAATTAATGGAATATCAGGAAGATTCTCAGAGATCATTATCTGGTAAGGAAAGGGGCCTAGAAATATTCAACAACTTGACTTAATCGCTCATTTCAGTTGTCCAGTAGTTTAGCCACAGAACTAGTTATTATACAAGTTAGGGAAAAAAATTAAGTCTTCTTTCATAAAGTTTTTAAAAAATGCTAAAAGATTCTTTTAAAATATTAGGGTATACATTCAATAAGCAGGAATATATTTGTTTAGTGGTGCAGAAATAAAATAATTCTTAACCAGAGTGTGCTTAAGACTCCTCTAATTGCTAGTTTCATAATAAAAAGAGTTTTGACATGAATAATCTCAGTTGTTTGTGTGCACAATTTCTAAGTTGTACTATAAGAAAACAAAAACTTTGACTTAAGGAGAAATTTTAATGTGTAAAAAAATGATATTCAGAATAGTATTTTTAAGTAGTTTCTAGTTGCATTGCTTTAAAAAATATTAGAAACATTTATCATTTCAGATACAACATTAGAAAATTTCAAAAACTGAATTAAGTCATTTTTCTGAGTTCTCTGGCAACCAATTTGTTGAACTAAGTGTATATATAAAATATATTGTTAGAGTTTGCTTGAATCTCATTGTGAAAAACGTAAGTTTTATCTAAAATATTTTAAAAGCTATTTCTGCACAGAGGTACATTAACAGTGGTGGCTTTCTACACATGACTGCATTCCATTTTGATTAATGAGAGTGCAGGAGATGGACAAGCAGGCTCGGCAGAAATAGTTCCCAGACTAAATTAACAACCCAGTACTACTCATTATGCAAGAAATATGTGCCAGAGTTACAACAGTGCATCCCCTGACCTCAGATGGGCCTCATTAGCCACCTTTGGTCCCTCAGATGAGACAATCCTGAAGATGCCATCCTCATCCAAGGCAATTTTGCTGCAAGAGAGCTCACTAGCATCCAATGTAGGATACGTGTCTCCAGGGACTGTAATAAGATCAGGCTTTTCATATACTGGTTTTCAAAAGCCCATGAGCAAATTGAGAATATCTGGTTGTCTGTATAAAACCAGGAGCAATGCACTTCTTAGATAACAAATGACATATCTCATATATTTTACATATTTTTAACATAAGGAATCCATGGACAAAGAACATCAAGAAAACAAAACAAAAAGTCTCTTTTAGTTTGTAGATGCTCTACACTCAAATCAATAAAATCTCTTGCCCTTGAAGATTAGCAAATTATTGGAATCCATTGGAAATAGAGACGGGGGTGGGGGACTGAAAATAGCAGCATGTCTTTTTACTCTTAAAATAAAAATTTAATCTCTAGAGCAATCAGAGAATTCTTTTTTTTTTTTTTTAAGGTTGGGTTCAGTAGGAGTCAAGCTTAGTGGAGTCATTGTAAATTTTTTCTATAAATCTTGTGTCAGATAAAAGTAAGAAGTAATGCTTCCTGGAGGAAATGCAGCTGGTCAAAATTATTTGAATGGAATTATTGAGATTTACCATCTTCATTGTAATACTGTGATTTATTCTGAATCCAAAACAACTTGTGTATAATGTTTTTAAAGGGAAAAAATAAAAAGCTGGCAAGTCTGCAGGTAGACTGAAGTT
This sequence comes from Tragelaphus eurycerus, assembly GCA_935064755.1. Lineage (NCBI taxonomy): Eukaryota > Metazoa > Chordata > Mammalia > Artiodactyla > Bovidae > Tragelaphus > Tragelaphus eurycerus. The sequence goes on from CAKXYN010000012.1 coordinate 12,054,642, forward strand.
CACAAAGCTCAGGAATGAGGAAAATGATGACAAGAAACAAGGAAAGGAATAGTGATTTAAGGATCAGAACTCAAACTCTAGTTGACACAATCTATTGCGTAATTCACTAGCTTTTCTGAGCCTCAGCTTTCTCATCTGTCAACCGATTTCAGTGGACTTTACATTATCATCCTCCGAGAAGCTCTTACAAATTTTAACTTTTTGATTAGACATCCTGATTTAATTAGCCTGGCACAGGACATGAGCTGTAATATATTCGTCTAGAATTTTTCTTCTTTCTCCCTGCTCCCTTCCTTGTGGGCACCTGGATGGTCAGTGAGCCATAAGGGAAAAAAGTTAACAGGCAATAACTAAAGAGCTGCTAAAGAAGAAAGCAACAAAAGAGAAGTACAGGTGAAGTATAGGGATTCTATATACTTTCTCTTACCTAATATCCTCAAGAACACACATAAAAATTCACCCATATCTATCTTTTTTTTAATGTAGGTTAAGTGTAACTTTGAATAAAATGACATATACTCAAGTAAGGAAGGTCAAACTATCATGCTGAAACAAAATGTGCCAATTCTAGCCAATACGTGATTTGTAAGGGTCAGTAATCCATAAACTATTTGGATGGTAATTGTGTATTTTATTCATGTAATGTGATTTTGCACTATTGTATTGTCATATTTAAACAGACTCAAAAACACCCTGAAACCTAAATGCCAAATGTACAGTTTACAGGTTCATGTTATTTCTGATAAGGATTTAATTGCATTGTGCTAATAGTTGTTTTAGGCTCTTAACTTTCTGTATGTGTATTATTGCCATGCAAACCCAATAGGGTTGTTGTAAGCACACTAATTGATCATGTGAATTTTGTAGATAAAATCATACATTGATCAGAAATCACTTTTCTACTTATTTTTTTGTAGAGTATTTTTCCACACTTGAAAAAAAACATGATTATTTTATATCAAACATCAACTTTTCTTTAAAATCTTATTTTAGTAGCCAGTGCATGCTTGAAATTAGATGTGCTAGAAATTATATGACAATATTAAGGTTCTGTTATATTGGGTGAAAAATGCATGCCATTAGTGAATCACACAACTTTGGGGAGATTCACACTGACAGCTCACCCACAGGCTTCATCTCATTCCGTGTGCACGATTCACGTTCTTTCAAAAGTCCTTTTTAAACTTTAGAAGTGAAAATGTTACTCTTGGTGTGAATGAGCCCATAGACAATGCTACTTTGCTTATTTTCTAACTGCAGCATATTGTGGTAAGTTCCACTTCTCCCAATTTTCTTCTTGGAGTTTCTTGTTGGCAATAAAATACAACAAAATCACTTGTTGGCAAATGATACAATTTACTCTATAGCATTTTCCTATAATAAAGCATGAAAAAAAATCATCTCAATTCATTCCATACTATGAACACAATATTCTGGCAGCTTTTTCTACAATCAAGAATAGTATGTCTTTTTTTTTTTGACACTGCCAAAATCAGTACTACTGCCAGTGGGGTTATTAAAAAAAAAAAAAAAAAAACTTGAGGCCTGATCTGCACAACACTAAATTGGGCAATAACACAGAACGTCCAGGCAGTGTGGACAGCAAATCAGTGTAACTGGTAGGAGGAAAAAAGATAAACCCAATCTTTTCCTCAGTAACTTGGGTAAAGAAAAAATGTGAATTTGGGCTGCAAGACAAAGCCTCTGCATGTTGATAATTTGCAGTAGTCCATGTGAGCAGAAAGTATTCCATTCAGCAAAGTCTTATTTTTATTTTTGCTTCTTATTTTTTTCAGAAAATATGCTTTTTTAAAGGCTTAATTTCAAACTGATCATAAATGTGGACCAACAACCAGCACTCCCACCCAATGAAATTAGTTATTCACCATAATATGGTAAGGCTAGAACATAGCACTTGGTGACTTAAACATCAAGGTAACATTTATACTGTTGGAAAGTACTTTCACTGCTATGTTATTAAAACAGTGGGGATCCTATTTATACATTTATTTATTTATTTATTTACAGACATTTGGTTCATTCGGGTTATTTTAACAGCTTCAGTGAAGTTAATATAGTGGCATGAAAACCTGACTCTAGCTACTATTCCAAGTGAAAATCTTGCTACTGAGTCTTTCTACATCTTGGAGTCAAGCAGTAATCCAAATAATGAGTAACGAGTCCCAGCAATGTGGAGGCCAACTTCCCGGACCAGGATGTTGTATGTTTATGACATTTAGCAAACATCAATCTGGGCTCTTAGTTTGCTACCATACTGTTCCCTATATTGATTCAACCTGTAAATAGCATAACACATTGTGGCAGCTAAGCAAATATGTTAATAAGCCATGAGAGGCAAAATGCCATTGAAGATCTGTATATTCAGCTATTTGGAGAACTTGTGTTTTCCACAAATTAAACTGGAGATGTCATTTGAGATTTTCTTCCCTTATAAATGCCATTATAATTTGGATTCCTTGCCATTGATGTATTTCTGGGCTTATAAATATATGATGTAATTGCTATAGTTATAATTTTGTGAAATTTTGTTTACCAATTAATAATGACTTCAATCTGAGCTATGATCCCCAGGCAGAAATAAATGTATAAAAGATTTGAGCCTGTATATGTAAGCAGAAATCTCTTCAATCATATTTCCTATATTCAGTGTAAGTACTTCACTGATTTACCACTAGAATTATTCCTTGGATGTGTAAATAACGATGTTCTATTCAGGCCTAATGAACTCTGTATTGTGAATATTTAAAATAAAAAGAATTCAATTTAAATGTGCAATACTTACTGCTGGTTATTTATAATGCTCACATTCAAAATCATTCAGTCGAGGAAATTTCTTTCCACTTACATTAACATCTAGATTCCCTGAATACATTGAAATAAAACTTAAAAACTAAGTAAATAAATCTTACAGCTTATACATTCATTAAAAATACCAAATCAAAAAATGACATGAACCTCAACAGTACTCTACAGGGTGAGTAGATTTTGTGTGAGTTTGGATGCCTGCATATATATCTTGATGTGTGGGTCTGTGTTTTGTGTGCTCATGTGTATATTTGTATATCTCTGCTGTGTGTGGGGAAGAGGGAGTGGTTTTTTTCTTTCTCTTGGTTTCTTGTTTCTTTCTTGTCTTTGGGCAGATAGTATATTTCAGCAAACACGGAGGGAAATGAAAATTCCTCAGTCCAAACTTTACAACTTGGATTTAGCCACACACAGGTATTAACTGGCCATTCTTACTTAGGTTAGCTATCCCTTCTCCAGGTAGGCAAGCACTCAGAGATAAAAAGTAATTCATCTGGGCAGACATCCCATGAGTGGCTACTGCACCAAATACGTCTATAACAATCCTCCCAAAATCTCTGAAACAGATCCTATAGTGACCCCAGGTAGTTCTTGTAAATTCTGTGGTCAAATATAAATGATAATAGTAGTAAATATATATCAAAGGCTTTCAATAATCCAGGCAATATTCTAAGTACTTGATATGTTTTTTCATTTAATCTTTATAGCACTCTACCAGTTCTAACATTACCTCTATTTTTCCCAGCCAAAAAGTTGGAACACTCACCCAAGTTGACACATTTGCAAAGAGATAGAATTGAAATTTGAGGCCAAGCAATTAATCCCAAGTTTCAATGCTTAACCACTAAATTCTACTGGTTAGAGACAGTGGGTTAAAAGAGTCTGAAGCAATGATTGGCTGATTGATCTTAAAGAATTCCTTACTAATCTTAATGTGTTGCTGTGAATTATGAATTTTTCAGATCAGGATAGAGCATAAAGTTTCCAAAGTTTAATTTGGAAAATGTAAATCAACTTCTTATTTTCAGGGAATAACTGAAAGCAATAGGAAAACATTCTTTGGAGAATGTTCCTATAACTTGTTTTGTTCTGGGTCAATAAAATAATACACAGGAAAAAAATGAGCCATAAGGAAAATTGAGCAAAAATTAAGTGCATTTATTTTCAGTTTAATGTCAATTGGTATGGAACTATCTTCCTACAGGTTTGAAAATTAATGAAAATGTCAATATGGATAGACAAAACTGATTTATGTGATATAATAAAACAAATTTTAATTAAAAAAAATCAGTTGTAAAGAAAAAGAACAGCTCATTTTCAGATAAACAAATGAAAGCAAAATGTTAACTAACAAGCAGCCCATGTATATGTCATAATGCTTCAAGAAATTATATGTTCAAAGAAACAGGTACTTTTAGGAAGCATATAATTTCATTAAATTCTTTAGTGATAAATTTATAGTAACTTCAAAATGGAAGCTAAGGAAGCAATTTCTTTCTATATGAAAGAAGATCACCATCTTCTTTCACAAAACAGTGATTTATTCATTCAACAAACATTTATTTAGTGCCTCGTGGATGCAGGAACCTTTTGTCTTTTAGAGGAGGACAGATAAATAAGACACAAATTATTTTCTTTTATATTCCATAATTTATCCTCAGATAACTCATACCCTTAGGAGAGAAACTGCATTCAGAGGAGGGAAAAATGAACAGAAGAAAATGAAGAAAGGTTACAGAAAAGAATGTCATTTAATGTGGACAGGGAGGTCTTAGGAAGAGCAGGACATGAATGACAGGAAAGGGAACTGAGTGATATGCATAGAGTACATGTGAAGTACAGAGAAAAAAACATAATTTAGTTTAATTACAATCTTGTGGCTCCCAGGGGCGGTGTAAACAGTGAGATATGCAGATTTTTGTGGCAAGAGTGAATGTTGACATTCTAGGAATTAGCGAACTAAAATGGACTGGAATGGGTGAATTTAACTGAGATGACCATTATATCTACTACTGTGGGGAGGAATCCCTCAGAAGAAATGGAGTGGCCATCATGGTCAACAAAAGAGTCCGAAATGCAGTACTTGGATGCAATCTCAAAAACGACAGAATGATCTCTGTTCGTTTCCAAGGCAAACCATTCAATGTCAGAGTAATCCAAATCTATGCCCCAACCAGTAATGCTGAAGAAGCTGAAGTTGAACGGTTCTATGAAGACCTACAAGACCTTTTAGAACTAACACCCAAAAAAGATGTCCTTTTCATTATAGGGGACTGGAATGCAAAAGTAGGAAGTCAAGAAACACCTGGAGTAACAGGCAAATTTGGCCTTGGAATACGGAATCAAGCAGGGCAAAGACTAACAGAGTTTTGCCAAGAAAATGCACTGGTCATAGCAAATACCCTCTTCCAACAACACAAGAGAAGACTCTATACATGGACATCACCAGATGGTCAACACCGAAATCAGATCAATTATATTCTTTGCAGCCAAAGATGGAGAAGCTCTATACAATCAGCAAAAACAAGACCAGGAGCTGACTGTGGCTCAGACCATGAACTCCTTATTGCCAAATTCAGACTTAAATTGAAGAAAGTAGGGAAAACCACTAGATCATTCAGGTATGACCTAAATCAAATCCCTTATGATTATACAGTGGAAGTGAGAAATAGATTTAAGGGCCTAGGTCTGATAGATAGAGTGCCTGATGAACATGGAATGAGGTTCGTGACATTGTACAGGAGACAGGGATCAAGACAATCCCCATGGAAAAGAAATGCAAAAAAAGCAAAATGGCTGTCTGGGGAGGCCTTGCAAATAGCTGCGAAAAGAAGAGAAATGAAAAGCAAAGGAGAAAAGGAAAGATATAAACATCTGAATGCAGAGTTCCAAAGAATAGCAAGAAGAGATAAGAAAGCCTTCTTCAGCGATCAATGCAAAGAAATAGAGGAAAACAACAGAAGGGGAAAGACTAGGGATCTATTCAAGAAAATCAGAGATACCAAAGGAACATTTCATGCCAAGATGGGCTCGATAAAGGACAGAAATGGTATGGACCTAACAGAAGCAGAAGATATGAAGAGAGGTGGCAGGAATACACAGAAGAACTGTACAAAAAAGAGCTTCATGACCCAGATAATCATGATGGTGTGATCACTGACCTAGAGCCAGACATCCTGGAATGTGAAGTCAAGTGGCCCTTAGAAAGCATCACTACAAACAAAGCTAGTGGAGGTGATGGAATTCCAGTGGAGCTATTCCAAATTCTGAAAGATGATGCTGTGAAAGTGCTGCACTCAATATGCCAGCAAATCTGGAAAACTCAGCAGTGGTCACAAGATTGGAAAAGGTCAGTTTCCATCCCAATCCCAAAGAAAGGCAATGCCAAAGAATGCTCAAACTACCGCACAATTGCACTCATCTCACACGCTAGTAAAGTCATGCTCAAAATTCTCCAAGACAGGCTTCAGCAATATGTGAACCGTGAACTTCCTGATGTTCAAGCTGAGTTTTAGAAAAGGCAGAGGAACCAGAGATCAAATTTCCAACATCATGGAAAAAGCAAGAGAGTTCCAGAAAAACATCTATTTCTGCTTTATTGACTATGCCAAAGCCTTTGACTGTGTAGATGACAATAAACTGTGGAAAATTCTGAAAGAGATGGGAATACCAGACCACCTGATCTGCCTCTTGAGAAATCTGTATGCAGGTCAGGAAGCAACAGTTAGAACTGGTCATGGAACAACAGACTGGTTCCAAATAGGAAAAGGAGTACGTCAAGGCTGTATATTGTCACCCTGCTTATTTAACTTATATGCAGAGTACATCATGAGAAACACTGGACTGGAAGAAACACAAGTTGGAATCAAGATTGCTGGGAGAAATATCAATAACCTCAGATATGCAGATGACACCACCCTTATGGCAGAAATTGAAGAGAAACTCAAAAGCCTCTTGATGAAAGTGAAAGTGGAGAGTGAAAAGGTTGGCTTAAAGCTCAACATTCAGAAAATGAACATCATGGCATCTGGTCCCATCACTACATGGGAAATAGATGGAGAAACAGTGGAAACAGTGTCAGACTTTATTTTTCTGGGCTCCAAAATCACTGCAGATGGTGACTGCAGCCATGAAATTAAAAGACGCTTACTCCTTGGAAGGAAAGTTATGACCAACCTAGATAGCATATTCAAAAGCAGAGACATTACTTTGCCAACAAAGATTCCCCTAGTCAAGGCTATGGTCTTTCCTGTGGTCATGTATGGATGTGAGAGCTGGACTGTGAAGAAGGCTGAGTGCCAAAGAATTGATGCTTTTGAACTGTGGTGTTGGAGAAGACTCTTGAGAGTCCCTTGGACTGCAAGAAGATCCAACCAGTCCATTCTGAAGGAGATCAGCCCTGGGATTTCTTTGGAAGGAATGATGCTAAAGCTGAAACTCCAGTATTTTGGCCACCTCATGTGAAGAGTTGACTCATTGGAGAAGACTCTGATGCTGGGAGGGATTGGGGCAGGAGGAGAAGGGGACGACAGAGGATGAGATGGCTGGATGGCATCACTGACTCGATGGATGTGAGTCTGAGTGACCTCCGGGAGTTGGTGATTGACAGGGAGGCCTGACGTGCTGCAATTCATGGGGTCGCAAAGAGTCGGACACGACTGAGTGACTGATCTGATCTGATCTGACCTTAGGGCAGAACCTACCATGAAGATGAGGCAATGTGATGATTATCTGTGGAGCCTGGAAGACTTGTCCAGATTTTAGTAGCTGTAACTCCTCACCAGAAGTGATTATGCTCCTGAGAGGTCATTTGGCAAATAAGGAGTTTTTTGGTTTGTTTTTTTTTTTTTTTTTTTTTTTAGCTTTTACTATGTACTTTTTTTTTTTCAATTTATTTATTTTAATTGGAGGTTAATTACTTTAAAATATTGTAGTGGTTTTCCCATACACCGACATGAATCCACCATGGGTGTACATGAGTTCCCCATACTGAACCTCCTTCCCAGCTCCCTCCCTAACCCATCTCTCAGGGTCATACCAGTGCACCAGCCCTGAGCACCCTGTCTCATGAATCGAATCTGGACTGGTGATCTGTTTCACATATAATATACATGTTTCAATGCTATTCTCTCAAATCATCCCACCGTCGGCTTCTCCCACAGAGTCCAAAACACTGTTCTATACATCTGTGTCTCTTTTGCTGTCTCGCATATAGGGTCATAGTTATCATCTTTCTAAATTCCATACATATGTGTTTGTATAAGTATTGGTGTTTTCCTTTCTGACTTACCTCACTCTGTATAATAGGCTCCAGTTTCATCCACCTCATTAGAACTGACTCAAATGCATTCTTTTTATAATACTCCATCGTGTATGTGTACCACAGCTTTCTTATCCATTTTTCTGCCGATGTACATCTAGGTTGCTTCCATGTCCTGGCTATTATAAACAGTGCTCAGATGAACATTGGGGTACACATGTCTCTTTCAATTCCAGTTTCCTCAATGTGTATGCCCAGCAGTAGGATTGCTGGATCATAAGGCAGTTCTATTTCCAGTTTTTTAAGGAATCTCCACACTGTTCTCCATAGTGGCTGTACTAGTTTGCATTCCCACCAACAGTGTAAGAGGGTTCCCTTTTCTCCACAGCCGCTCCAGTATTTATCGTTTGTAGACTTTTTTTTTTCTTATTGTTAGCATTTCAATTAAATATTATTTTGCTTAACTTTACAATATTGTATTGCTTTTGCCATACATCGAGATGGATCCTCCCCAAGTATACACGTGTTCCCCATCCTGAACCCTCCCCCCTCCCTCCCCATACCATCCCCCTGGGTCGTTCCAGTGCACCAGCCCCAGGCATCCGCCATCAGGCATTGTACCTGGACTGGCGACTCGCCTCAGATATGAGACTATACATATTTCAATGCCATTCTCCCAAATCCTCCCACCCTCTCCCATTCCCAGAGACCAAAAGTCTGTTCTATACATCAGTGTCTCTTTTGCTGTCCCATAAACAGGGTTATTGTTACCATCTTTCTAAATTCCATATATATGCGTCAGTATATTGTATTTGTGTTTTTCTTTCTGGCTTACTTCACTCTGTATAATAGGCTCCAGTTCCATCCACCTCATTAGAACTGATTCAAATGTATTCTTTTTAATGGCTGAGTAATACTCCATTGTGTATATGTACCACTGCTTTCTTATCCATTCATCTGCTGATGGACATCTAGGTTGCTTCCAAGTCCTGGCTATTGTAAACAGTGCTGCTATGAACATTGGGGTACACGTGTCTCTTTCGATTCTGGTTTTCTCAGTGTGTATGCCCAGCAGTGGGATTGCTGGATCATAAGGCAGTTCTATTCCCAGTTTTTTGAGAAATCTCCATACTGTTCTCCAAAGTGGCTGTACTAGTTTGCATTCCCACCAACAGTGTAGGAGGGTTCCCTTTTCTTCACATCCTCTCCAGCATTTATTGCTTAGCAACCATTCCAACTGGCGTGAAATGGCACCTCATTGCGGTTGTGATTTGCATTTCTCTGATAATGAGTGATGTTGAGCATCTTTTCATGTGTTTGTTAGCCATCTATATGTCTTCTTTGGAGAAATGTCTATTTAGTTCTTTGGCCCATTTTTTGATTGTGTCATTTATTTTCCTGGAATTGAGCTGCAAGAGCTGCTTGTATATTTTTGAGGTTAATTCTTTGTCAGTTGCTTCATTTGCTATTATTTTCTCCCATCCTAAAGGCTGTCTTTTCACCTTGCTTATAGTTTCCCTTGTTGTGCAAAAGCTTTTACTTTTAATTAGGTCCCAGTTGTTTATTTTTGCTTTTGTTTCCATCACTCTGGGAGGTGGGTCATAGAGGATCCTGCTGTGATTTATGTCAGAAAGTGTTTTGCCTATGTTTTCCTCTAGGAGTTTTATAGTTTCTGGTGTTACATTTAGATCTTTAATCCATTTTGAGTTTATTTTTGTGTATGGTGTTAGAAAGTGTTCTAGTTTCATTCTTTAACAAGTGGTTGACCAGTTTTCCCAGCACCACTTGTTAAAGAGTTTGTCTTTTCTCCATTGTATATTCTTGCCTCCTTTGTCAAAGATAAGGTGTCCATAGGTGTGTGGATTTATCTCTGGGCTTTCTATTTTGTTCCATTGATCTATAATTCTGTCTTTGTGCCAGTACCATACTGTCTTGATGACTGTGGCTTGTAGTAGAGCCTGAAGTCAGGCAGGTTGATTCCTCCAGTTTCATTCTTCTTTCTCAAGATAGCTTTGGCTATTCAAGGTTTTTTTTATTTCCATACAAATTGTGAAATTATTTGTTCTAGCTCTGTGAAAAATACCGTTGGTAGCTTGATCAGATCAGATCAGAAGCTCAGTCATGTCCAACTCTTTGTGACCCCATGAACCACAGCACGCCAGGCCTCCCTATCCATCACCAGCTCTCGGAGGTCACTCAGACTCACATCCATCGAGTCAGTGATGCCATCCAGCCATCTCATCCTCTGTCGTCCCCTTCTCCTCCTGCCCTCAATCCCTCCCAGCATCAGAGTCTTCTCCAATGAGTTAACTCTTCGCATGAGGTGGCCAAAGTACTGGAGTTTCAGCTTGAGCATCATTCCTTCCAAAGAAATCCCAGGGCTGATCTCCTTCAGAGTGGACTGGTTGGATCTCCTTGCAGTCCAAGGGACTCTCAAGAGTCTTCTTCAACACCACAGTTCAAAAGCATCAATTCTTCAGCGCTCAGCCTTCTTCACAGTCCAGCTCTCACATCCATACATGACCACAGGAAAGACCATAGCCTTGATTAGGCGAACCTTGCAATCCCACTGCTGGGCATACACATTGAGGAAACTGGAATTGAAAGAGACATGTGTACCCCAATGTTCATCGGAGCACTGTTTATAATAGCCAGGACATGGAAACAACCTAGATGTCCATTGGTAGAAAAATGGATAAGAAAGCTGTGGTACACATACACGATGGAGTATTATAAAAAGAATGCATTTGAGTCAGTTCTAATGAGGTGGATGAAACTGAAGCCTATTATACAGAGTGAAGAAAGTCAGAAAGGAAAACACCAATACAGTATCAGTTCAGTTCAGTCGCTCAGTCATGTCCAACTCTTTGCAACCCCATGAATCACAGCATGCCAGGCCTCCCTGTCCATCACCAACTCCCAGAGTTCTTTCAAACTCACAGCCATCAAGTCAGTGATGCTATACAGCCATCTCATCCTCTGTCTTCCCCTTTTCCTCCTGCCCAAATCCCTTCCAACATCAGAGTCTTTTCAAATGAGTCAACTCTTCACATGAGGTGGCCAAAGTACTGGAGTTTCAGCTTCAGCATCATTCCTTCCAAAGAAATTCCAGGATTGATCTCCTTCAGAATGGACTGGTTGGATCTCCTTGCAGTCCAAGGGACTCTCAAGAGTCTTCTTCAACACCACAGTTCAAAAGCATCAATTCTTCAGCGCTCAGCCTTCTTCACAGTCCAACTCTCACATCCATACATGACCACTGGAAAAACCATAACCTTGACTATACAGACCTTTATTGGCAAAGTAATGTCTCTACTTTTGAATATGCTATCTAGGCTGGTCATAACTTTCCTTCCAAGGAGTAAGTGTCTTTTAATTTCATGGCTGCAGTCACCATCTGTAGTGATTTTGCAGCCCCAAAACATAAAGTCTGACACTGTTTCCACTGTTTCCCCACTTCCCATGAAGTGATGGGACCAGATGCCATGAACTTCGTTTTCTCAATGTTGAGCTTTAAGCCAACTTTTTCACTCTCCACTTTCACTTTCATCAAGAGGCTTTTGAGTTCCTCTTCAATTTCTGCCATAAGGGTGGTGTCATCTGCATATCTGAGGTTATTGATATTTCTCCCAGCAGTCTTGATTCCAGCCTGTGCTTCTTCCAGCCCAACGTTTCTCATGATGTACTCTGCATATAAGTTAAATAAACAGGGTGACAGTATACAGTCTTGATGTACTCCTTTTCCTATTAGCAACCAGTCTGTTTTTCCATGTCCAGTTCTTACTGTTGCTTTCTGACCTGCATATAGGTTTCTCAAGAGGCAGGTCAGGTGGTCTGGTATTCCCATCTCTTTCAGAATTTTCCACAGTTTATTGTGATCCACACAGTCAAAGGCTTTGGCATAGTCAATAAAGCAGAAATAGATGTTTTTCTGGAACTCTCTTGCTTTTTCCATGATCCAGCGGATGTTGGCAATTTGATCTCTCATTCCTCTGCCTTTTCTAAAACAGCTTGAACATCAGGATGTTCACGGTTCACATATTCCTGAAGCCTGGCTTGGAGAATTTTGAGCATTACTTTACTAGCATGTGAAATGAGTGCAATTGTGCGGTAGTTTGAGCATTCTTTGGCATTGCCTTTCTTTGAGATTAAAATGAAAACTCACCTTTTCCAGTCCTGTGACCACTGCTGAGTTTTCCAAATTTGCTGGCATACTGAGTGAAGCACTTTCACAGAATCATCTTTCAGGTTTTGAAATAGCTCACTGCAATTCCATCACCTCCACTAGCTTTGTTTGTAGTGATGCTTTCTAAGGCCCACTTGACTTCACATTCCAGGATATCTGGCTCTATGTGAGTGATCACACCATTGTGATTATCTGGGTCGTGAAGATCTTTTTTGTACAGTTCTTCTATGTATTCTTGCCACCTCTTCTTTATATCTTCTGCTTCTGTTAGGTCCATCCCATTTCTGTCCTTTATCTAGCCCATCCTTGCATTAAATGTTTCCTTGATATCTCTGATTTTCTTGAAGAGATCTCTAGTCTTTCCCATTCTGTTGTTTTCCTCTATTTCTTTGCACTGGTTGCTGAGGAAGGCTTTCTTATCTCTTCTTGCTATTCTTTGGAACTCTGCGTTTAGATACTTATATCTTTGCTTTTCTCCTTTGCTTTTCAGTTCTCTTCTTTTCACAGCTTTTTGTAAGGCCAATACAGTATATTAACACATATATATGGAATTTTGACAGATGGTAACTATGACCCTATATGTGAGACAGCTAGAGACACAGATTTATAGACCTTTTTTTTTTTGGACTCTGTGGGAGAAGGAGAGAATAGCATTGAAACATGTATATTATCATATGTGAAACAGATCATCAGTCCAGGTTTGATTCATGAGACAGTGCTCAGGGCTGGTACACTGGTATGACCCTGAGGGATGGGATGGGGAGGGAGCTGGGGGGAGGGTCAGGATGGGGAACACATGTACACCCATGGTGGATTCATGTCAGTGTATGGCAAAAACCATTACAATGTTGTAAAGTAATTAGCTTCCAATTAAAGTAAATAAATTTATATTAAAACTTACAATGAGATATCACCTTACACCTGTCAGAATGGCTGTCATCAATAAGAACACAAATAACAAATGATGAGGATACAGAAAAAAGGAAACCCTTGTACACAGTTGGTGGGAATGTAAATTTGTGAAGCCACTGTGGAAAACAGTATGAAGTTTTTAAAAAAACTAAAAATAGAACTTTCATATGATTTAGCAATTCTATTCCTGGTTATATATCTTTTAAAAATCCCACTAATTAAAAAAGGTACATGTGCCCCAATGTTCATAGCAGCATTATTTACACTCACCAAGATATGGAAGCAACCTAAGTCCATCAACAGATGAACAGAAAAGAAGATGTGGGATAGGGAGGCCTGGCATGCTTTGCAATTCATGGGGTTGCAAAGAGTCGGACACTGACACAACTGAGCAACTGATCTGATCTGATCTGATCTAGGGAGGCTCTTAATTAGGCTTTCATTTTCAAAAAGCATCAGGCTTGATAGGATCTTCAGTAATCTTGTCTGGTCCCTGTTCACAGCAAGATATTCAGTTTATAATCCAGCCTATGTCTAGAAATGTCAGATAGATTTCACAATATCTAATCCCAAATTAAGCAACCTTCTCATTCAAGCCACTCATCCTCACATATAACTTAAATTCAGGATTCTTTGCAATGTTAGCATATTTTCTCTGCATTTGGTTCTCTTTTTAGAGAATCATTCTAATGAAGTAACTAGTTTCTGTTTGGTAACATATTAGCAACAAATTCCAGATCATTTGTTTTCATCTAGATGTGAGGTCTTTCTTTTATTTCCCCAATATTCAGGACACTGGTATGAAACACATTTGGGAACTTGATTTGTATAAGAATACCATCTTTAATAAGATACTGCTCATCCTTTTCTTTTGGAGAAGGAAATGGCAACCTACTCCAGTATTCTTGCCTAGAGAATCCTGTGGACAGAGGAGCCTGGGGGCTGCTGTCCATAGGGTCACACAGAGTCGGACACGACTTAAGCGACTTAGCATGCATGCATGCATTGTAGAAGGAAATGGCAACCCACTCCAGTATCCTTGCCTGAAGAATCCCAGGGGACAGAGGAGCCTCATGGGCTGCCGTCTATGGGGTCGCACAGAGTTGGACACAACTGAAGCGACTTAGGAGGAGGAGGAGGACATATATATATATATATATATATACACACTATATGTAACAGAACACTACTTGGTCATTAAAAAGAACAAAATTTTACCATTTGGGGCAACATGTTTGGACTTGGAGGGCATTAGGCTAAGTGAAATAAGTCAGACAAAGACAAATACTATGTGATATCACTTATTTGTGGAATCTAAAAAAATACAACAAACTAGTGAATATAACTAAAAAAGAAGTAGACTCACATATAGAGAACAGTGTAGTGGTTCAGTGGAGAGAAGGGGCAATATAGGAGTGAGAGAGTGGGAGATACAAACTGTTGGGTGTAAGATAGGCTCAAGGATGTATTGTATAATGTGGGAAGTATAGCCAATATTTTGTAATAACTGTAAATGGTAAGTAACCTTTTTAAAATGTATAAAAAAATTTTAAACATTAAAAAAGGAAGTCATATATATATATATATATATATATATATATATATATATGTATATTTTTTAAAAGGAGGGGGAGCAATCTAGCCAGTAATCAAACCCCTATGTGGTCTCCACAGTCTGGAACACCCAGAGAGGTTCACAGAGTTACATAAAGAAGAGAAGAGGGAGGAAGGAGATAGAGGTGACCAGGAGGGGAAAGGAGGTGGGGGTCAAAAGAAAAGAGACAGATCTTGCCAGTAGTAAGTTCCCTAAATGTTCTTCACAGCCCGGAATACCCAAAGAGATTCACAGAGTTGGGTAGAGAAGAGAAGGGGAAGGGAGGAGATAGAGGTGACCTGGGGGAGAAAAAGGAGAGTCAAAAGGGCGAGAGGACAATCAAGCCAGTAATTACACTCCTAAGTAAAAATGGGTCCTGAAGATTGGATTCTTAAAGGTACAAAATTGATAACAAATACAAAAAAACGAAGATTAAAAATCTAGAGTAGAGGTTAGACTCTCAAAAATACAATATTTAAAAACAAAACAAAATCACAAAAATTATAAATATATATATATGAATTTGCTTTAACAATCGGGGGGGGTTGGCAAGGTAATAGGTTATACAAGTGAAAATTAAAGGAGTAATAAAGGACTTAAAAATAATTTTTTTTTAATTTTAAAAATTATTATAATAAAAATATATCTAGGAATTTCTCTGGAGCTATTGCAGGCAGTGTGAGGTCAATTTAATTTCAGATAGTTCCTTGTTCCACCTTATACTTCTCAAGGTCTATAGGCCCCTTCCAATGTAGTTAGTACTAACTACAGGGTTTTAATCTGTTGCACCTGTCACTTCCAAAGCGATCCCCCCTGTTTATTTTGGCTTCTTCTGTTTGCAAGTCTCTTCAGTGTCTAATTTCCACCCTGACACAAGGTGGCGAAGGTGGTCACTTATTAAGGCTCACTTGTTCAGTAGAGCTGTGGGGAGGGAGGAACACTGCAAAAAAATATCACTGGTGTGTGTGGGAAGTGCTTGCAGTGTCTTGGCCACACTGGGTTTGCCCTCGCTTATGGCATATATGCTTTCCCAGTCTACACTGCTCAGGCTCCAGGTTGCTCTGCAGGGGAACTGTCTAAAGCGGGCCCTGGGTTGCGTGCACTTCCTAG
The DNA here is from genome assembly GCA_935064755.1 of Tragelaphus eurycerus. Taxonomy (NCBI): domain Eukaryota; kingdom Metazoa; phylum Chordata; class Mammalia; order Artiodactyla; family Bovidae; genus Tragelaphus; species Tragelaphus eurycerus. Next base: position 12,070,530 of record CAKXYN010000012.1, read on the forward strand.
GTCTAAGCTGCCCAGGTTCAGGTTCTGGGGTACTCCACAAAGGCGCAGACTCGGTTGGGCCTACGTTTGTACCATTCCCAGGTCTGAGCAGCTCAGGTGACCAGGTACTTGGCGAACGCACACTCCCCAGACAGGACGGGGCCTCTTACCTCCCCGGTCCCAGCCGCTCTCCCAGATGCGCAGCAGGAGCGCCATCTCAGGCGTGCCCTGTGTCTCCTCTAGGGAGCTGATCTCTGGTTGTGACCCTCCCAGCGGATGTCAGCGGTCCAGGATCCCAGGAAGACTTGGTTAGCAACTGCGAGCCTGCTCACAGTTTGGTAGAGGATGCCATTTCTGGGGCCGAGGTTGCCCCTTTCTGGCTCTGGCTGTCGCCGGCCTGCCTCCTTGCCTCCAGCAGGGGATGGGCCGGTCCGCAGCTGGCTAGCTCTCCTCTGGTATTCGCTCAGTCCTTTGTTCTGTGAGGACCGGCAGTGCCTTAGGTTAGAGCTTTTTGTGGGAAAGTTCTCTCTCTTTTTTCTCTCGCTCTGGCTATCCCACAGTTTGGATTGTTATCTCACATTAGCTCCCTCAGATTGTCCTCAGGGCATTCAGGCCTGGTCCCTACCCTAAGCAATGCAGCCCATGCCTCCCTGTTCAGCCCCCACTTGTTGGTGGCGCATGCGAGGGTCTAGGCAACTTCTTCGCTGGGAGTTGCAGTTAGGCACATAATCTGTGGGTTTTATTTATTTATGTTTCCTCCCAGTTATGTTGCCCTCTGAGGTTCCAAAACGCCCCACAGACCCACCGGTGAGAGGGTTTTCTGGTAAATGGAAACTTTAGCTCTTTTAGACTCCCTCCACGGGATGGGTCTCTGTCCCTAACTCTTTTGTCTCTCTTTTTATCTTTTATATTTTGTCCTACCTCCTTTCGAAGACAATGGGCTGCCTTTCTGGGTGCCTGGTGTCCTCTGCCAGCGTTCTGAAGTTGTTTTGTGGAATTTGCTCAGCGTTCAAATGATCTTTCAATGAATTTGTTGGGGGGAAATTGGTCCCCCTGTCCTATTCCGCTGCCATCTTAGGACCGCCCAAGAGACATTTTTAATTGTCACAATTATTTTAATGTTGGATAGAGTATAGTTATAATTTAAGAATTTTTATGTAATACGACATTTACCATTTAAGACAGTGACATTATAGCCATAACAAACTGCTTATTGACATTTCAAAGGGAAAATATTATTAGTCAGTGAGCTAAATATTTCAGAAAAACACTTCCGATGAGCATAACTAGAAAAAGATGGATGAAACATAAGAAATCACCTTCCAAAAGTTATCAAAGAGTTGGGTGGTAAGGAATTAAAATGCCAAGACCCTGGAAAAGACGTGCATCCAGAGATTTTTAAGAGAACATTGGGAGCATTTTTCCCTGGGGCATTATCCAATTATAAATTGATCACTACCAAAAGCCGTAGTAGTGTTAGTTGATCAGGCATGTCTGACTCTTTGCAGACCCAAGGACTGTAGTCCAGCAGGCTTCTCGGTCTGTGGGATTCTCCAGGCAAGAATGCTATGCTAATGCTATGCTAAGTCACTTCAGTCGTGTCAGACTCTGTGTGACCCCATAGACGGCAGCCCACCAGGCTCCCCGGTCCCTGGGATTCTCCAGGCAAAAACACTGGAGTGGGTTGCCATTTCCTTCTCCAATGCATGAAAGTGAAAAGAGAAAGTGAAGTCGCTCAGTCACGTCCGACTCTTAGCGACCCCATGGACTGCAGCCTACCAGGCTCCTCCGTCCGTGGGATTTTCCAGGCAAGAGTACTGGAGTGGGGTGCCATTGCCTTCTCCCCAGGCAAGAATACTGGAGTGCATTGCCATTCCCTTCTCCAGAGGCTCTTCCCAGGATCGAACCTCAGTCTCCTCCATTGTAGGCAGATTCTTTACCATCTGAGCTAACAAAACCAAGCTACTTGTTATTGTATACATTTTAACATCATCACCAGTCTTGAGTAAGTTGGACGTGACTGAGTGACTTCCCTTTCACTTTTCACTTTCATGCATTGGAGAAGGAAATGGTAATCCACTCCAATATTCCTGCCTGGAGAATCCCAGGGACAGGGGAGCCTGGTGGGCTGCTGTCTATAGGGTCGCACAGAGTCGGACACGACTGAAGCAACTTAGCAGCAGCAGCAGCAGTCTTGAGTGACGAAAATCAGTCTTTAAGATCCATGATATGTACAATCCTACTAAACTTCACTGTCTGATTTGGGTTGGATTTAAAGAGCCACTTTAAGAGGAAAGAGGTAACCACCCTTATGCAGACAGTAGCCAGGTCATCTGGGTACACCAGAAAACTTCAAATTGAAATCTCAGTGTCAAGTTATACAGGTTGATTGTGACTCAAGAAATGAGGCTAGCAAAAAAATCTTCTTTAAAGAAAGATAAACCATCCCAAGTTGTCAATTATTACCATCAATAATATTCCTTATATAATACCTATTGCTCAAAAATAAATAGACAAGTGAGAAGACCAGTCATAGATGATAATCAAGCAATACCACTTCTGAAAAGTCGACAGAAAGAGATACAAAAGACCCTTGAGTTGAGGACAAAGAGAGACAGAGTTGGTAGCCTGAAGAGACAAGGACAGACATATATACAGGGCAAAGTAAAAAACAGGAATAAGCCAGAGATAGACAGAGACAGAGAGACAGAGATCGACAGAAGCAGAGAGATCCAAAGATCTGCAGAGGGGTTCCTCTAAGTATTAAGCTGAGTGCTGCCCAATATATGTGTGTGAGGAAATTACCTGAGACAAGAGGAAAAACAACCTGAAAGAATCAGAGGGAACAATGCTTGGAGATACTGTAAGGCTGAGATTTGTTTATGTTCCCATAAAAGAGAAGAGAAAAACTTTCAGGTTCACAGGATTTTGGTTAAAGGACTCAGAATGTAGTGCCCCAGAAAAGAAAAAAATTAGTCCTCAACTAAAGGCTGCTCTGATTCTACCTAACAAAGTTTCAAAGTAAGCCTCCACAGGATCAAACTATTCCTAAGTTACTGTGTCCAAAACAAAACTCAAGAATATCTATAAGAATAAAAAATGCCGATGATCCACAATAAGATAAAATATACAATTTTATTTGTATTAAGATCAGATCAGATCAGTCACTCAGTCGTGTCCGACTCTGCGACCCCATGAACCACAGCACGCCAGGCCTCCCTGTTCATCACCAGCTCTCGGAGGTCACTCAGACTCACATCCATGGAGTCAGTGATGCCATCCAGTCATCTCATCCTCTGTCGTCCCCTTCTCCGCCTGCCCCCAATCCCTCCCAGCATCAGAGTCTTCTCCAATGAGTCAACTCTTCGCATGAGGTGGCCAAAATACTGGAGTTTCAGCTTTAGCATCATTCCTTCCAAAGAAATCCCAGGGCTGATCTCCTTCAGAATGGACTGGTTGGATCTCCTTGCAGTCCAAGGGACTCTCAAGAGTCTTCTCCAACACCACAGTTCAAAAGCATCAATTCTTCGGCGCTCAGCCTTCTTCACAGTCCAACTCTCACATCCATACATGACCACAGGAAAGACCATAGCCTTGACTAGGCGAACCTTTGTTGGCAAAGGGATGTCTCTGCTTTTGAATATGCTATCTAGGTTGGTCATAACTTTCCTTCCAAGGAGTAAGCGTCTTTTAATTTCATGGCTGCAGTCACCATCTGCAGTGATTTGTATTAAACCAAAAGTTAAATCCAAGTTAAGAAAATAAAGTAATAATAAGCACAGAAATCAAAGAAATAAAAAAAGAAAAATTAATGGGAAAAAAATCAAAGAAACCACAAACTGGTTCTGGAGATGCTGAATAAAACTGAAAAATCTCTGACTTGAGTGATCATGGAGAAGAGAAGACAACAATAAGCCTGAAAAGAGTAACATAACTACAGATTTTAAAGACACTGAAAGCTTAATTAAGTAATACAATGAGAAATCCTGTGCCAATAAATTTCAAAACGTATATAAAATGTACACACCTTTTAAAAGCACAAACTACCAGAGTTCATTTAAATAAAAAAGAAATAATCTGAGTAAACTCATATCTGTTTTCAAAACTTACGTTTGTAATTAAAAACGTTTCCACAAAGAACTTTCCAGAGAAGCATGGCTTATTGGCAAATTCTACCACACATTAAAGAAATTCCGTTTATTTCAGTCGTTCAGTCGTGTCCGACTCTTTGCAGTCCCATGGACTGCAGCACGCCAGGCTTCCCTGTCCATCACCAACTCCTGGAGCTTGCTCAGATTCATGTCCTTTTGAGTCAGTGATGCCATCCAACCATCTCATCCTCTGTTGTCCCCTTCTTCTCCTCCCTTCAATCTTTCAGCATCAGGGTCTTTTCCAGTGAGTCCGTTCTTTGCCTGAGGTGGCCAAACTTCGCAGTTGTATGAATATAGGGCTGATTTCCTTTAGGATTGACTGGTTTGATCTCCTCAAAGTCCAAGGGACTCTCAAGAGTCTTCTCCAATACCACAGTTCAAAAGCATCAAGTCTTCAGTGCTCAGCTTTCTTTATACTCCAACTCACACATCCTTACATGACTACTGGAAAAACCATAGCTTTCACTAGATGAACCTTTGTTGGCAAAGTAATGTCTCTGCTTTTTAATATGCTGTCTAGTTTGGTCACAGCCTTTCTTCCAATAGCAAATGTCTTTTAATTTTATGGCTGCAGTAACCATCTGCAGTGATTTTGGAGCCCCCCAAAATAAAGTCTGTCACTGTTTCCATTGGTTTCCATTTATTTGTCATGAAGTGATGGGACCAGATGCCATGATCTTACTTTTCTGAATGTTGAGTTTTAAGCCAACTTTTTCACTCTCCTCTTTCACTTTCATTGACAGGCTCTTCAGTTCTTCATTTTCTGACATAAGTGTGGTGTCATCTGCGTATCTGAGCTTATTGATATTTCCAATGGCAATCTTGATTCCAGCTTGTGTTTCATGCGTTCCAGCATTTCACATGATGCATTCTGCATATAAGTTAAAGCAGAGTGACAGTATACAGCTTTGATGTACTCCTTTCCTGATTTGGAACCATCTGTTGTCCCATGTTTGGTTCCAAATGTTGATTCTTGACCTGCATACAGGTTCCTCAGAGGCATGTTATGTGGTCTGGTGTTCCCATCTCTTGAAGAATTTTCCACAGTTTATTGTGATCCACACAGTCAAAGGCTTTTGCATAGTCAGTAAAGCTGAAGTAAATGATTTACTGGAACTCTCTAGCTTTTTCCATGATCCAAAGGATCTTGGCAATTTGATCCCTGGTTCCTCTGTCTTTTCTAAGTCCAGTTTGAACATCTAGCAGTTCATGGTTCATGTACTGTTGAACCCTGGCTTGGAGAATTTTGTGCATTACTTTGCTAGCATGTGAGATGACTGCAATTGTGCACTAGTTTGAACATTCTTTGGCATTGCCTTTCTTAGGGATTGGAATGAAATTTGACCTTTTCCAGTCCTGTGGCCACTGCTGAGTTTTCCAAATTTGCTGGTATATTGGGTGCAGCACTTTCACAGTGTCATCTTTTAGGATTTGAAACAGGTCAACTGGAATCCCATTACTTACACTGGTTTTGTTAGTAGTGACACTCCCTAAACCCCACTTTACTTTGCATTCCAGGATGTCTGTCTCCACGCGAGTGAGCATACCATCGTGGTTATCTGGGCCATGAAGTTCTTTTTTGTATAGTTCTTCTGTGTATTCCTACCACCTCTTCTTAATATCTTCTGCTTCTGTTAGGTCCATGCTTTTTCTGTCCTTTATTGTGCTCATTTTGCATGAAATTTTCCCTTGGTATCTCTAATCTTCTTGAAGAGATCTTTAGTCTTTCCCATTCTATTGTTTTCCTCTATCCCTGCGGAAGGTTTCCTTATCTCGCCTTGCTATTCTTTGGAACTCTGCATTCAAATGGGTATGTCTTTCCTTTTCTCCTTTGCTTTTAGCTTCTCTTCTTTTCTTGGCTATTTGTAAGGACTCCTCAGACAACCATTTTGCCTTTCTGCATTTCTTTTTCTTGGAGATGATCTTGATCACTCCTATACAATGTCACGAACTTCTGTCCATAGTTCTTCAGGCACTCTGTATATCAGATCTAATCCCTTGTATCTATTTGTCACTTCCACTATATAATCATAAGGGATTTGATTTAGGTCATACCTGAATGATCTAGTGGTTTTCCCTACTTTTTCCAATTAAGCCTGAATTTTGCAATAAGGAGTTCATGATCTGAGCCACAGTCAGTTCCTGGTCTTGTTTTTGCTGACTGTATAGAGCTTCTCCATCTTCAGCTGCAAAGAATATAATCAGTCTGATTTTGATGTTGACCATGTGATGATGTCCATGTGCAGAGTCTTCCCTTAAGTTGTTGGAAGAGTGTGTTTGCTATGACCAGTTTGTTCTCTTGGCAAAACTCTGTTACCCTTTGCCCTGCTTCATTTTGTTACTCCAAGGCCAAATTTGCCTGTTACTCCATATATCTCTTGACTTCCTACTTTTGCAGTCCAGTCCCCTATGATGCAAAGGACGGCTTTTTTCTTTTCTTTTTTCTTTTTTTGGTGTTAGTTTTAGAAGGTCTTGTATGTCTTCATAGAACTGTACCACTTCAGCTTTTTCAGCATTGCTGGTTGGGGCATAGATTTGGACTACTGTGATATTGAATGGTTTGCCTTGGAAATGAACAGAGATCATTCTGTCATTTTTGAGATTGCATCCAAGTACTGCATTTTGGACTCTTTTGTTGACTATGAGGGCGACTCCATTCTTTTAAGGTATTCTTGCCCACAGTAGTAGATATAGTGGTCATCTGAGTTAAATTCGCCCATCCCAGTCCATTTTAGTTCACTGATTCCTAAAATGTCAATGTTCTTTCTTTCCATCTCCTGCTTGACCACTTCCAATTTACCTTGATTCCAATTTACCTTGATATCTTTATTGTTCTTTACAGCATCAGACTTTACTTCCATCACCAGTCACATCTGCAACTGTGTGCTGTTTTCATTTTGGCCCCATCTCTTCATTCTTTCTGGAGTTATTTCTCTACTCTTCTCTGGTAGCAAATTGAACACCTACGGACCTGGAGAGTTCATCTTTCAGTGTCCTATCTTTTTGCCTTTTCATACTATTCATGGGGTTCTCAAGGCAAGAATACTAAAGTAGTTTGCCATTCCCTTCTCCAGTGGGCCACATTTTGTCAGAACTCTCCACCATGACCCATCCCTCTTGGATGGCCCTACATGGCATTGTTCATGGTTTCATTGAGTTAGACAAGGCTTTGGTCTATGTGATCAGTTTGATTAGTTTTCTGTGTTTGTGGTTTTCAGACTGTCTGCCCTCTGATGGACAAGGATAAGAGGCTTATGGAAGCTTTCTGATGGGAGAGACTGACTGTTGGGGAAGCTAGTGGGCTCCAATATTCTCCTGTCAATGGTTATTCAGCAGAAAGTTGTAATTTTGGAGTTCTCACAGGAGAAGATGAGCACATGTCCTTCTAGTTCGCATTCTTGCCCACCCCTTGAAGGAAGTAATAATGCCAATTCTATATAAAATCTTCTAGATATTGAAGAGAATATGTTCTTGTTCTTGACTGCAGTGATGGAAGTGCATACATATTTCAAAACTTATAAAATTTTATACCATAGATGCATAGTTTATTGTATGCCAGTTATATCTCAATAATCCTTTTTTAAAAGACTTAAAAATTTACATGCCCAGTAAATAGTAAATAGAGAGTTTTTATAGGAAGCTCTCCAGCATTTAGTAAAAATGCAAACAAAGGAAATATTGAAATATAGTTTCGTACTGCTCATCAATTTTGAATATAAAAGGGTCAAATAAATGTTGACAATGTAGTGGTGAGACAAACATATTTATGTACAGCTGATGGAATTCTAAACTTTTTACCCACTATGGAAAACAATACTGTAAACTATATAAGCTATAATAAATAGTTTTATTTATCTATAAAGAAATATTCATTTATTCAGTAATCTTTAGTTTTATCATAAGTACTAAGATAATGAATTAACAATGCATAGCTATTTTGACCAAGATGTTTTCTTCATTAAGTATGACAGAAAAAAATGGAAATCATTCAAATATAAAGTGGTAGGAGAGGTTTTACAAATCATATTTCTGATGCTTTATGAAACTACTTATAGTCAAAAAGAAAAAGAAAGTAACTGAACAAGTGAAAGCACAAATATAAAAATTATGAATGTTATAATTACAACTGTTTTAAATGTATGCTATGCTATGCTAAGTCACTTTAGTCCTGTCCGACTGTGTGACCCCACAGACGGCAGCCCACCAGGCTTCCCCGTCCCTGGGATTCTCCAGGCAAGAACACTGGAGTGGGTTGCCATTTCCTTCTCCAATGCATGAAAGTGAAAAGAGAAAGTGAAGTCGCTCAGTCATGTCCGACTCTTAGTGACCCCATGGACTGCAGCCTGCCAGGCCCTCCGTCCGTGGGATTTTCCAGGCAAGAGTACTGGAGTGGGGTGCCATTGCCTTCTCCGTTTTAAATGTATATATATATATATATATATACATTCTCTCATATATATATATGAGAGAAATGACAAAGTCTGGATATAAATGTCAAAATAATAATAGTTTAATTATGATGGGGATAATATTGGTGATTTTAAATTTGTTAATGTCACTGTTGTCATTTGTTTTCATTTGAAAAAGGCATTCCACTTGATCTAAGTGTTTCTTACAATGTAGGTTCTTTTTCTTAAAAATTTTTAATTCTTTGAAGGATTTTTCTGTTAATGGGGACTAATTTGCACTAATTCATCTACATTCTTTTTTTTTTTTTTCTAATTTCATCAAGGTTCTTAAGTATAGACTACAGCCTTAGAACAGTGTGAAGCCTTGAACTAGATGATAATCTCATTAACATGACATTTATCACCTGAGCTAAGTGGCTATGAATATGAATGTAACAGAGATGGTGACTAAGGAATTTTCTGCTGTGAAGGTTGCATTATGCCTTGTGCACAAAAATAGCAAGACTAATGAAAAAGGTAAAAAAGCAATAATGATTAGAAATCTTCACATAGTTAAAGAGCCACAGAATTATGCACCCACCACCTTGGTCAATTAATCCTTATTGGAGATGTAGGTCTTTGAATGTGTTTGCTTTCAATAGATTCTTGTTTGATACAATATTGTAAAGTAATTAGCCTCTAATTAAATAAATTTAAATTAAAAAATAAAATGAAAAAAAAAAGTAAAAATTAGTATCAAGATTCAGAGTTTCTTTTTTTTTTAAATTTCTCTCTTTCCCTCTGTTCCTCTTAGCAATTATCTTTACAGTTTCTTCTTCTGTACTTACAGTGTGTGCAGTGCATGCTAAGTCACTTCAGTCACAGTTGACTTTGTGTGACTCTGTGGATAGTAAACTGCCAGGCCCTTCTGTTCTTGGGATTCTCCAGGCAAGAATACTGAAGTGAGTTGCCATGCCCTCCTCCAGGGGTTCTTCCCAACCCAGAGCTCAAACGTGTCTCAAGTCTCCTGCATTGGCAGGCAGGTTCTTTACCACTAGTGCTGCCTGGGAAGCCCCCAGTGTGCACAGAGGCAGCACCAAATATCAAGTTTGAATAAAGCACTCAGTGCTTCTGAAAACCACTAACAATACATATTGTTTAAAATTTCTCTGTGTGAATGTTGTTTCTACATGCTTCTAACATGTTTGCACCCTAGGAAAAATCACTTGCGTATTTTTAAATTGACATTTCCCTGTTTGCTGATCACCTGTAACCTAATTTATATTGCAGAAATACACATTCAGAAAACTTCAGCTTTTCTAGTAGATTATTTATTTTAATATGCTACAACATAGTGCATTATAAGTCTATGGATCCTTTTGAAGACTTCATACAAGTTTCTTAAATCTTGTAAATGTGTTGAACATTACATAATAGGATTGCTAGGAGAACATGTGTTTTATATATAGTATTAGTAATTTATTTATCATCATTATTATTAACTTTTATAGACAAAAATGTGAATTTCTAGGTAAATCAAGCCTATCAGAGCTAAGTAGCTATTTAAACATTATAATATTAGAAATTGATTGTTTTTACATTGCATCATGCAATTTAAATTTTGATCAACATTATTAAATTTGCCTTTGTTAGAAATATAATGTTAAAAACAGTTGCTTCTAGTGTTTTGAAGAAGTTGACTTTTGAGGGGAATGTAGACTTTAAGCTAAAAATAACGTTAGTGTTTACTTACTAGTGTGTGACTTAAAGCTATTATTCACAAATTATTATTAAAATGAAACAAAAACCTAATTTGAGAATACAAATAACTTAGAAAACAATGATGAATTCCAATACACAGTCTAGAATAGAATCTTTACTACAAATGGACTCTAAGTAGAACCTGGACATGTTTACAGAATACTTTGATGCCAAATATATCTCACAAATAAATCTCCTTCAGAGGTTATCATGGAAAAAATACAAGAGAAAAAGTAAATAGCATAAAATACAAAGTGGTCACATTAAAACAGAAATGCTCACTGCTTCACAAAGCCTGAAATAACTTCAGCCACCTCGTCCAATTTCTTCATTTTATAAAATTAGAGTTCAGAAAAATCAAATGACTTTCTCAAGGTTGTATAGTCCATGGTTGGCATAATCAGGACTAGACTGTTAATTTCCAGTGTTGTGCCCATTTATCTTCCCTATTATGTTTTAAATCAAGTCAAATAAGAGAAGGCACAAAATGGAGCATACTATAACTCCATAGAGGGTTTCCTAGGTGGCTCAGAATCCACCTGCCAATGCAGGAGAGGCGGGTTCAGTCCTGAGTTGGGAAAATGTCCTGAAGGAGGCATTCTAGTTTTCTGGCCTGGAAAATTACATGTACAGAGGAGCCTGGCAGGCTACATTCCACGAGGTTGCAAGGAGTGATTGATCACACACACACACACACACACACACACACCCATATATATCATTGTCAAGGCCAAATGTTAGCTATAAGTGAAGCACAAAAGACATTTTTTAAAGATTTTTATTTATTTATTTTTTATTCTTTTTTTAACTTTACAATATTGTATTGGTTTTGCCATATATCAATATGAATCCGCCACAGGTATACACGTGTTCCCCATCCTGAACCCTCCTCCCTCCTCCCTCCCTGTACCATCCCTCTGGGTCATCCCAGTGCACCAGCCCCAAGCATTCAGTAACGTGCATCGAACCTGGACTGGAAACTCGTTTCATATATGATATTATACATGTTTCAATGCCATTCTCCCAAATCATCCCAACCTCTCCCTCTCCCAGAGTCCAAAAGACTGTTGTATACATCAGTGTCTCTTTTGCTGTCTTGTATACAGGTTATTGTCACCATCTTTCTAAATTCCATATATATGCATTAGTATACTGTATTGGTGTTTTTCTTTCTGGCTTACTTACTCAACCATTAAAATGAATACATTTGAATCAGTTCTAATGAGGTGGATGAAACTGAAGCCTATTATAAAAGATTTTTTAAAACTCTCTATTGGTTAGGAAATCAGTTATATTCATGAGTGTTAGTTCCTCAGTTGTGTCCGACTCTTCACAATCCCATATGCTGTAGCTCACCAGGCTCCTCTGTCCATGGAATTCTCCAGGCAAGAATACTGGAGTGGGTAGCAATTCCCTTTTCGCAACCCAGTGATCGAACCCAGGTCTCTTCCATTCTTTACCATCTGAGCCACCAAAAAAGACCATATTCATGATTGGCCAGTGGCAAATTAAAAATTTCATGTATTGCATTGAAATGCATGTGAATTGCTATTATTCTTCTTGTCTTTCAAGCTAAAATCAGTCAAAATTTCTTTGTAAATATAATTCTGACAAAAGAATAACATCTCAAGTGATTTTTAAAATTTTTCCATTTCAACCAAAACAATTAGACATTCATCCACAGTGTTTAATTATCACTAAGTCTTTATATGAATGCATGGCTAATATTACAATCTCATTTTATTAGGAAGTATTCATTTCATTCTTTATTACTAAAAAAAGTCTATAGAAATTGAACAATAAAGTGATAAAATCATAACATGAATCCAGTCATCTTTTAGAGCTGGAAGAGATGTTAGAAATTACTAAATTCTAGTATTTAATTTATTAATTAAGAAACTACCACCCAGAGATTATTCACAGCTTTAGGGCTATTATGGTGAGAATGGAAATACAGTTCTTAAGTCTGGCTTATTCCTTCCAGAGATGTGAAAGTGTTAGTCACTCAGTTGTATCTGACTCTATGCAACCCCATGGACTGTGGCCCAGGCTCTTCTGTCCATGGAACTCTCTAGGCAAGAATATTGGAGTGGGTATCATGCCCTTCTCCAGAGGATCTTACCAACCCAGAGATCAAACCTAGGTTTCCTGGATCACAGGCAGATTCTTTACTGTCTGAACCACCAGGGAAGCCCCCTTCCAGAGATGGTTCAAAATATTTTAATACATGTATCTGAAAATTTAGAGCCCCAGGATTGGGTTCTCAAGTTGATAACTGCATAATTAGACACACCCTGAATGATTTTACTGATAATGTTTTCAAAAGGAAAACATTTGAATCTAACTTTAGAAAGTGTTACAAATAAAAAAAAAAATCTTAGTCATCTGCAGTTCAGCTTATTTCCACGTTCCAGCCTAAATTAGTTACTGAATTTGCTAATATGTGTCACAAACTAGGTCCCACACTAGGAAAAAAAAAACAAATCTGATGATTGAAATAAAATAAGGAGTGATAATAAAAAAGTGAGGACAGTGGAAATAATTCTTTTAAGGAGACAAGATGTGTAGAAAATAAATGTTCCAGTTTGAGAAAAGGAATAAATAAATTATGAAGGTGACTGGTTACAATGGATTGAAGAGACACTTCAAGGAGCAAAAATTACTAGAAACAAAAAAAGAAAGAAAAATTTAACCACAGGCAGAAGGAAAATCTTCTTTCATGCATATAAATAGCTTGGAGGTTTTGGTAGGAAAGACAAATGAGGATAGAGAGACATCTTAAATAAAAGATAAAGAAAGTCACTTTTTACTCAAATACCAGATGGCAAAATCAGTAAGCATGGGGCTGCCCATACAGCCTAAGGTTCCCAGCACCACAGGCTGGGCAAGATGAGAGAAAACAATCCTCTACAAATGCCTTACATTATAATTGCACACACATACACACACACACACAGAAATGGGGCAGGTAGACAGATGTGCATGCCTTCACTTTTCCTAACATGGAAGACATTTCCTTTGGATGGTCTCTTGTTACAAGAACTCTCAAGAGAGTTCCCATCTACCTTCTAATGCAGTTTCCTTCCTCATTTATTTTTTCCATCTTCTCATGGACTAGTTTAAAAGTCTGAAGTGCTGCCCATGTTCTGGTAAATTAGTTCAAACCTATCAGTGTCACAACATGAAAAAAAAAAAAATCAGTAAATTGCATTAATGAGTCAGGATGAAGACACAACATCAACACTGACAGATATCCATCTTTCTATCACAAACTCCTTTTTAATTTTAAAGATTTTTAGTATTATAATTCAACCATTACTGGATTTGGAATAGCTGGAAAATAATTTATGTTTTCAGAGATATAAATAGTGGGTTATTTTTATACTACATTTAATTTAGTCATTAGCTTAGAATTAATAAATATGTATTTTCTCCAGATGTTTACTGGTATTATGGCAAATTATTATTTATGTACTTATGGATTGTCTTCAGGTGCAGGCAACAGGATAAACAACTCAGATACCACAAATCCATTCCAGATTGCTCTAGAATGTGTGTGCTAGTAGCTCAGTTATGTCCGACTTTTTGTGACCCCATGGACTGTAGCCCACCAGCTTCTTCAGCTCCGGTGGTCTAGGGTTCACAAATTCATCAGAAGAGATGGCTTTCATCATCTGTCTTCATATATCCCTGGGAATGCAGAACATTTCCCCATCTTATTTACTTTCTTACAAACAACCCTGGACAGTAAATCCAAACAACTCATTTTCAAATGAAGACACTGAAGTGTCTAACAGGAAGATGTGTGTAGATTCCACAAGTCAGCAACAAAAAAGATACTAGAAATAGTCTCTTTATCAAATACATTGCTTATATGCTGATACAAAATACCTCATTCAATGACTCACATTATCCAGTATGTGGTTGAGTTTTTCCATTCATTTTTGATCTAGTAACCTTGAGATTTTACGCCACTTAAGTTTTATTACTTGGAAATTACATCTAATTTATCTCCACAAATACATTGGAATAGAATAAATGTAATGTAAATCAGTAATCAGGTGGCTTTAAGACTGCCTTTTAATTAGACCTGGGTAATTTGTCTAACAAATATATCACTGTGCAATCAAATTAATGTATACAATAAATTCTAAAGTGGTTCTTCTGCCATTGGAAGACTGTAAAGCATGCTGCATATCAAGTAGTATCCAAGTGTTCCCTGGGCTGCAGATTTTCTGCTATGAGTATTTTTTTTTTCTCATTAAGGAGTTAGAACTAACTCGAGTTACACCATGAGTAATCCAAAGCAACAGTATGACCAAAAATTTCCCATGTAGGGATTTAGTTATGCCTTCTGTTGTTAATATCTTGCCCAGCCCATAGGTCTTTCTATTATTAAAAATTCTCATGGGCTTATTCATAAGCCGTCTCAAAGAGGTTCTTTGTCAGCCAAATCAGTAGACCTGACAGAGATGATGATAGAAGCTGGCACAAGGAGAAAACTGATCAATGGCTCATCCTTGTTCAAAAGTCTCCAATACAGAGATAAAAGTATCCAATACGTTAATCATTTCTGAGCACAAGAAGCTTCATAAACCTGCAAAAAGCAGAAGCATAGAGACAATGAGCAGATCTGTCTTCAGCTCTCAAATGTGTTTGCAATCTGACTTTTCATCTCTCAGAAACATTTTCCATAAAATGGACTTAATACCTGTGTCTTTCACTTCAGTTCAGTTCAGTTCAGTTGCTCAGTTGTGTCCAACTCTTTGCAACCCCATCTGCAGCAGGCCAGGCCTCCCTGTCCATCACCAACTCCCGGAGTTTACTCAAACTCATGTCAATTGAGTTGATGGTGCCAGCCAACCATCTCATTTTCTGTCGTCCCCTTCTCCTCCCACCTTCTATCTTTCCCAGTATCAGGGTCTTTTCCAATGAGTCAGTTCTTTGCATCAGGTGGCCAAGGTATTGGAGTTTCAGCTTCAGCATTAGTCCTTCTAATGAGTATTCAGGACTGATTTCCTTTAGGATGGACTGGTTAGATCTCCCTGCAATCCAAGGGACTCTCAAGAGTTTTATCCAACACCACAGTTCAAAAGCATCAGTTCTTTGGTGCTCAGCATTTTTTATAGTCCAACTCTCACATCCATACATGACCACTGGGAAAACCATAGCTTTGACTAGATGGACCTCTGTGAGCAAAGTAACATCTCGGCTTTTTAATATGCTGTCTAGGTTGGTTATAACTTTTCTTCCAAGGAGCAAGCATCTTTTCATTTCATGGATGCAGTCATCTTTGGCAGTGGTTTTGGAGTCCAGAAAAATAAAGTCTGACACTGTTTCCATTGTTTCCCCATCTATTTGTCATGAAGTGATGGGATCAGATGCCATGAACTTCGTTTTCTGAATGTTGAGTTTTAAGCCAGGTTTTTCACTCTCCTTTCATTTTCATCAAGATGCTCTTTAGTTCTTCTTTGCTTTCTGCCACAAGGGTGATGTCATCTGCATATCTGGGGTTATTGATATTTCTCTTAGCAGTCTTGATTCCAGCTTGTGCTTCATCTAGCCCAGCGTTTCTCATGATGTACTCTGCATATAAGATAAATAAGCAGGGTGACAATATACAGCTTGATGTACTCCTTTCCCTATTTGAAACCAGTCTGTTGTTTCATGTCCAGTTTTAATTGTTGCTTCCTGTGGTGATGCCTTTCACCACAAATTAATAACTCAGCTCTGTTCTTCAAACACTTTCTTCCATTGCCATTTCACTTCTCCAGGAGACCCCCCCAACCCAGGGATTGAACCCATATCTCCAGCGTCGCTGGCATTGGCAGGTGGATTCCTTACCACTGTGCCACTTGGGAAGCCCTGCATTAAATGTCATTGCTCTGCATTAAATTTTAATGATTATTAGCAAATTTCATTAATTACAACATAGAATGGAGCTTTTATTTATTTATTTTTTTAGAATGGAACTTTTAAACTCAATCTAAAATATTATTTGTTTAAAGTACACTGTTATTAGTAAAATTATCATTATTACTATTGCTTGTATTTGAAACTATCATTTATGGCATGCCTACCATATGACACATTATACAAGGCCTTTTCGTTGACATTATCCTACTTAACACTAAAAACAAATTATATGGTGACTGTTTTAGCCTCATTTTTCAGATGTAGAAACTGAACTTCAAAGAGGATAATTTGTCTAAAGATATCTGGCAGAGAATAAGTCAGCTTTCTGTGACTCCAGTGTCCTGTCTATTGAGAATGATCAACTTCTCTACAAGGGTTTTGAAATATATTAAAACTGAAAAGTTCTGCTTTTCCACTTTATTCAATTGTAAAATCAACAAGTATTTTCTGAGACTCCTAAGTGCCAAGCAATAGATAGAGAATTGCCATGCAATGGAGAGGAAAAAAGACCTGATTTTTATCCTCATCAAGTTTACAAACCCATAATCACACCAATAAATAGAAATTGTCAACAGTGACAAGTGTTATGAAGGAAGAGTTTCAGAAAGATAAAAATTTGCAACATCTCTGGAGTGGAGTGGAGTGCAAAAGTCATATTCAAAGAGCAGAAAAATGCTCAATGATCAAAGCTATGCCAGAGCAACATGAGGCTAGAATGAAATCACCTTTGTGATCAGATATAGAGAAGGACACTGCCACGGGGAGGAGTGGAATCCTATTAGATTGCTAATATCAATCTGCACAATTAACTCTCACAACTTTGTGTAGAGAGAATGAATTATTAGTCTCATCTTATCCACGTAAAAATGGAAATTATATGACTACCCACACACAGCGCCAACAAGAAGTGCTGAGAGTTGAATTTGAGAGTGCCTCTCCTGAAAACTGGCACATTTTTTTTTTCACATCACCCTGCCTGCAGACTGCCTGCTGAGAAGGCTGCTTCAGAAAAATACATTCAGATGACCATTAGCTAAAACTTCAAAGCTGAAGAAAGCTGATTAAGAACTGCTTCCTTACAAAGTTCCATTGAAAGTCCTCTAAGAATGACAGGAGCCAAAGGAGGAGAGATCTAGCAAAAGAGAAAATCATTTTTTTTTTTTTTTTTTTCAAAATTACCACCTACACAAAATAATGCTTAGATGCAAATTACAACAAAAATATTAGTCCCTGACTGTCTCCATTCTTGCATTCTAAACTTCAATTCAATGCACACTTTGAAAGAAGACATTCCAACCACCTCAATCTCAGGGGGTGCTGTCAGTTTCACTGTGCTTCCCCCGAATGGCTGCAGACTAGGGACTTACAAATACAAACACACACAAACTCATTTGTGGCAATAAGGATGAACATGTGTTATTGTTTCCACAGTACAGCTGTGTAGCTGCTGGAATAAAATTGTTTTTCCTTGATCAAGAAGTTTGAATTAGGAAATGTGGCTCACTTTTACATAGATTCCCAATAAATCCTAAAAGCTAAAGTAAAATTGTTTCAACAAGACCCATATCCTAACGTCATATAAGGTTCCTGGTCAAAAATCCTGTGCTTGGTTGTGTAATGTCTTCTAAAGCACAGTACAGGAGGGTTGAGATCATGGCCTAACCTGCTTCAAACTCATTGTTTGAGTCCCTCTGGGAAGTCTCCCACAGGTCTCCCAGTCTCTCTAGAGTGCTTGCTGAAATAACCTTCCTTCCTATAGTCATTTCTGAAAGCTTTTCTCATTCTTCAAAGTCCAGTGTAAATAATGAATATTTTAGCAAGCTTTCCAGATGTCCTATTCAGAATTATTTTTCTTCCCTAAACTCCCATGGGTATAGTACCTTTACTGTTATACCTATTTCAATGTGACAAATTGGAAATGTGTCTTATCTCCTTTATTCTCTATATGGTAAGTTTCTGAAGGTCATGGATAATACATTTCTTCTCCTTTCCTTCCCTTTTCTCAGTAAAAGATGGGGTACAAAGATTGTGTTTGTTGACATATGGGCACTCTTTATCTTAAGAATCTAATTCCAACTGGCATGTACTCACTGCTATATTTTAAATAGATAACCAATAAGGACCAATTTTAAATAATAATAATGATAATAATTCTTGCTATTAAAAAATAAAGCCAATACAAACACCCAGAAAAAATGATAATAATAAAAACCTAAAATGAGGTCCTTTACTTTGTATCATTGTGCAACTTGCTGTTTTCACTTGTTAGTACATTTAAATGATGCATTAAAAAAACACATGTGGATTGTAATCAAAATGTAATTTTACTTTAAAAAAACAATCTAATTCTATACCGTCACATTTTCTTTATTATTTACAACTATATATCATTTGTGTATAACTTTTGGAGACATGTCTTATAATGAAAAATATATAGTCATATCTGGGATAGCCGAATTCTATATTACCTTCACATAGTGCCTACCAGAATGTCTTTAGCCCACTCCAAATCCTGAATACTCACACACACAGAAAACAAACAAAACACCATACTAGTCTAACTAAACTGCTCACTAGATTATGGGCACCCCCACATGTTCTTACTTCTGTCCATTTCTCTGGATAGTTAGCTGACTAATGTTGCTTGACTAATTCCAGAAGTCATGGAGGACTAAACAACATAACCTCTAACAGAGTTGTATCTAAATAGTGCAGAATTGATAGAACCTTGGAAATTGTAGGAACCCCTTTGGTTTGTAGATTATAAAACCACAGCCAGAGGAACTAAGAGAACTGCTAAACACTTATTCAGTGATGGAAACAGGACTCCTATTTCCAGCCCGCTGATCTCAAAGGTCTGATATTTACAAGATATAAAATATTGACTTTAACTCAATATATTTTCACAAGTATGGAATATTTGGTTTATGTATTTTTAATCAACTTTATTGAGATATGATTTATGTGCCATAACTTGCTTCTATTTCAACTGGGCATTTCTATGAATTTTGAAAATGTGGACACATGTGTAACCACCACAAAAAGATATAGAGCATTTTCTTCTCACTAAAACATTCCCTCAGGCCTATTTTCAGTCAATTTCCATTCCACTTGCTGGATCCAGGCAACCACTGGTGTGCTTTCTGTCATTTGCACATTTTAGAAGTTCATGTAAATTGCATTATTTGGTATGTGAACAAAAATATATGGCTTTTTTCACTTGGCATAATTTGAGATTTATCAATGTCATTGCTTATACAAGTAGTTGATTTTTTTTTTTTAATTAACAAAACTCCAGACTTTATTTGGATTTCACCAGTTTTTCCATTTATATTGATTGATCACTGTAGTAAATTTCTGTGTGTGTGTATGTGTTTGGTTGCTAAGTTGTGTCTGACTCTTTGCAACCCCATGGACTGTAGCCCATCAGACTTCTCTGTCCATTGGGTTTTTGTAGACAAGAATACCGGAGTGGGTTGCCATTTCCTTCTCCAGGGATCAAACCTGCATCTGCTGTATTAGCAGGTGGCTTCTTTACTGCTGAGCCATCTGGGAAGCCCAGTAAATTTCAGATGGAGGATAAGTGCAGCAGGTTTTGTAAGAATATCGCTTTGAGGTAATAACAAATGTAATCTGGATGGCTACTCAAACCAGCTGTGCATAACCTTAGGTGCTTTATTCTTTCTCCTGAGCTTAAGATTTCTCACTGTGAAATAAGGGAAATAATTCAGGGCTCAGTTGATTTTCAAATCGAGTAAAATGATACATGTGTCTGTTTAACATATAGAAAGAACACAGTATATAGTAGCTAAACAAAATCATAAAACAAGGTAAAATACAGAAGACAATTTATATAAAATTGACATGAGAACAAAGAATCCACAAGAAAAAAGTGACAGAATTGAAGGCATCAACTAATCAATTCAGCAAATACTTATTGAATGATTACTTTGTGCCAGGATTTAAAAAGCTGATGTGTGTGTGTGTGTGTGTGTGTGTGTATAAATGTCAGGTGATGATGTGCACAATGAAGAAAAGTCAAGTTACAGGAATAGTGGAGGAGGATGCTATATTATGCTGGATAGATAAGGAAAACCTACGTGCAGTGTTATACACACACTGAATATGATCTCAGATGGCCTTAGCCTGCAGCAGCTTGAAGTTCCCCAGCCGGATATTGAGGCTGGGTCTCGGCAGTGAGAGCACCAGATGCTAGCTGCCAGTCCAGTGGTCAGTGACAAGGCCCTGGCCCTTTGACTTTGCAGAAAAGAATTCCCACAAAAACAGAAAGTAGTGAAACAAAGTATTTATTAGGAGGAAACAGAGTACAGTCCGTGTGGATAGACATACGGGCAGAGAGAGGGAAAGCCGCTGAGTCACACCCTTATGGCAATTTGAATTACTTTTATGGGGCATTTCTTCCAGGTTTCTTTGGCCAATCATTTTAACTTTCCTGGTTGAGTCCATATTTTTTAAATCTCAGGATTCTCCCATGTGTGTGAATGCATCTCTTAGCTAAGATGGATTCTATTGCAGAGGCCTACAGGTAGAACATCAGTTAGCATCACTCTCCTTTGACCTCTAAGGAGCCTGTCTGCACATGTGTGGTTGGGGAGATCTCCTGACTTTAAGAACAAGAAATATGTGGTCTGGGAAGGGCCCAGCCTTCTCTCTTAATTTTCCTGCGATTCTCATCTTAGAGTTTTGGTCCACAAGAAAGGAATCGCCTTTGGGTCGTCCCAGTGCCCCAGCCCCAAGCATTCAGTATCATGCATCGAACCTGGACTGGCTGGCGACTCGTTTCGTATATGATATGAGGGATGGTATGGGGAGGGAGGAGGGAGGAGAGTTCGGGATGGGGAACATATGTATACCTGTGGCAGATTCACTTTGATATATGGCAAAACGAATACAATATTGTAAAGTTAAATTAAAAAAAAAAATAAACAAACATAATTGTAAAACAAAAAATAAAATAAAATTAGGTTCCCCTCCACCAAAAAAAAGAAATGAATTGCCTATTGCTTTACTGTGGGAGGGGCCTATCTATTTCCTGCCTCAAATATACATCTGAATGAACTGAGGAGCCACATCATGAGTTGGGAGAAGAACATTCAAACGCAATAGAAAAGCAGATTAAAAAGCCTCAATGTGAAGGTAAGCTTAGTATAATAGAAGAAAATCAAAGAGTTCATTGAGACTGAAGTAGAGAGAACAAGAGTAAGAGTTGCGGGGAAAGAGATGGAGAAGTAGCTAGAGATCCATCCATATAAAGTTGTACAGGTCATGGAAAGGTTTTTAATTTTATTCTAAATAGAATGGGTCACAATAGAGTGTTTCAGTAGGAGAGGAACATGACTTGTTTCCAAGAACACCTACATCTTCCATTTTAACATAATGGCAAAAAAGATATAAAGAGAAATATATCCAAGTATAACACTTTTTTTTAAATTATAGTAAAGAAAATCCACTAAAGTCAGAAACAATAAGAATCTATATTTGAGTTTGGGGACTGCATTAACCCTGAAATTGTCTGCCCATCCCAGGTAGATGAGATCTGGGATTTAACAAGCTGAATGCACTGAGAACTTTAAGGAGAAAACCTAAGAAGTTTGATTAGAGAATGCTGATAACAGTGGAGTCCCTGGAACATAGATGACTCAGTGGGTAAACCAGATTCCCAAAGAGAGAGACTCTGGACGAAAAGACAAAACTTGAACTTGATTCTGGGTTTTGTGATGACAAAGAAAAAAAAAAACCTACTGAAATGACAAGTCCCCATTCATAAAGGTTTGCCTCTGATTTCATCCTACCCAAATGGCTTTAAAATAATCCAAGCTGAAATTTTACCACCTATGTTTCTGCTGTTTCTATGCACAGATGGAAGCAGATGGATGGAGATACACAGAATTTAGCACTCAAAGAATCACCACAGATTTTCAGGAAATATGAGCTCATAATAAAAACTTACTAATCATATTAGAAGACAAGCTGATAGTAAGATGATCAACAATAACGAAGTATAGTATCTGCCCCAAATGGAAAGGTAATAGTAGAATTTTCCAGTACTAAAAAGAAAGTAAATATTTTAATGCATACAGACAAATAAAGGAAATAATTAAATGTATGATGAAAGAATAAGAATCTATCATAATTGACCAGAATATTTAAAAGCAAAATAGAAATATGAGATACAAATATGCAAACAAAAGCAATGTTGTGAATTAACAGCAGACTAGAAAGAGGTAGAAATAACCTGAAAAATGAATCTATAAGATTACAAAACAGGAAAAACAAAGATAAACAGGAAATTCAAAGAGTAAGAAGGTGCAGTATAAGACCTACTAGAGTATCAGAAGGAGAGAATATAAAGAGATAGTAATTGAGAATTTTCCAAAATTGAAGAAGGAATGTAATTTTCAATTCAGAAACTTGAATGAAACCTAAACAGGGAAAAAAAAAAAAAATTTATACCAACTCATATCATACTAAAAATGTAAGCTATAGAAGACAAAGGGAAGGTATTACAAATGGCTATCAATTTTTAAGAGATTATGTACAAAGTTAATTCAAAGTAAATATTATTAGAATGATTTCCAATTTCTCAATGATTTATAATTCCTCAATAACCATGATAAAAATAGAATAATGCTATTTTCAGACATGAGAAAAACTGTCAAACTAGTAATCTGTATTTGGCTAATAGTCTTTCAAAAACAAGATTGAAATACAGATATTTTAATATACTCAAAAAGAAAGTTTGCTATAAGTGGTTCACAAAAGAGAGTTCTAAGGAATCTACTTAAGAAAGAAAAAATAATAATCAAGAAAAAAGTCAGGGATTAAAAAACTGGTAAGCTAAGAAAAATAGCAACCTGAGTAATAAAGCTATATAATCATAAACAACATTATAAAAAGTATAGTGTCATTGGTATGCAAGCTATAAGATATCCCTGGTGGCTCAGTGATAAAGAATTTGCCTGCAATGCAAACACAGGTTTAATCCCTGAGTCGGGAAGATCCCCTGGAGAAGAACATGGCAACCCACTCCAGTATTCTTAACTGGGATATCCATGGACAGAGAATCCTGTGGACTGTAGCCTGCCAGGTAAAAAGACTCTAACACATCTTAGCAACTAAACCACCACAATACAAGGTATAAACATAAGATATAATGACAAGGTAATAGAGGAAATGACAAGGAAAACATAAGGACAGGGAAAATGTATGTAGACATAGAAAATTCTAACCTCAGAAGCCTCAGTATAGCCATATGAACATCAAATAAAACTGCCTTTAAGGCAAAATGTTTTAAGAATAATAAAAAATTTTAAATTTTAATTCATATGAAGATAAAATTCTAAATCTTTGTGAACTTAATAATAAAGAACTTAATTAACATGCATAAAACAAAGATGTGTTGATATCAGGAATAAATTGGTGACTTTATCTAATTGATTGATTAAGTAAGCAAATGAATTTTAAGACTGGAGATTTTTAAAAATCACAATCAACTCACTTGACTTAGTTGGTATACAGAACCATTATGGCCATCAACTGGAAAATATTTTTTTCTCTAAGCTCATGAAACACTTTCAAATATTGATAATTTACTAGGCCAGAAAATAAATCTCAGCACATTTAATAGAATCTGAATCATAAAGCAAGTTTTAAGGACTACAGTGCAGTTAAGAATTAATAACAATAAGTTAAAAATAATATGCTTAAAATTTTTAAATAAAATTGTTAATAATTAATGAGTGAAAAAAGAAACTATAATAGAAGCTAGGAAATTATTAGAACTGTACAATAATGAAAATGTTTCTTTGAACTTATTGGGACACAGCCAAATCAGTAGTTAAGAAAATTTTATTCTTATATACTAATTTTGGAAAAGAGATAAAGCTGAATATTGAGGCACATAAATTTGAAAATAAAAAATATAGAATTAATACATATGAGAAGAAATGAAACAAATGGAAAAAATTAAATTATGTTAACTTAATAATAATCAAGCCAAATTTGACTTTTGGTAAAACTAGTAAAATTGTGGAGCTTTTTCAATATTGATCAAAAAATAAAAGGGAAACGCATCAATTAGTCACTCTGTAAGATTGGGAAAGGGAACATAATTTAAGGTTCAGGAGAGATCAAACTTAAAAGAGTATTATGAATAAGTTTAAGTCAAAACATTTGAAAATTTAGATATAAAAAGAAATTCATCTTAAATATAATTAACAATGTAAATAACAATATTGTCTTATGAAACTTCCTGATAGCTCAGCAGTAATCGTCCTGCAATGCTAGAGACCGTGTTTTGATCCTTGGGTTGGGAAGATCCCCTGGAGGAGGCAATGACAACCCATTATAAACTAAGTTTCTACCATACTTAATTAGCACATCCAAGGTAAGGAGCAGCAGCTGCACTTTGCTGGAGCAGCCATGAAGAGATACCCCACATCCAAGGTAAGAGGAAATCCCAGAAAGATGGTAGGCACTAAGAGAGGGCATCAGAGGGCAGACAGACTGAAACCATAATCACAGAAAACTAACCAATCTAATTACATGGACCACAGGCCTGTCTAACTCAGTGAAACTAAGCCATGGCATGTAGTGCCACCCAAGACAGATGGGTCATGGTGGAGAGTTCTGACAAAATGTGGTCCACTGGAGAAGGGAATGGCAAACCACTCCAGTATTCTTGCCTTGAGAACCCCATGAACAGTATGAAAAGGCAAAAAGATAGGACACTGAAAGATGAACTCCCCAGGTTGGTAGGTGCCCAATATGCTACTGGAGATCAGTGAAGAAATAACTCCAGAAAGAATGAAGAGAGGGAGCCAAAGCAAAAACAACACTCAGTTGTGAATGTGACTGGTGATAGAAGCAAGGTTTGATGCCGTAAAGAGCAATACTGCATAGGAACCTGGAATGTTAGGTCCATGAATCAAGGCAAATTAGAAGTGGTCAAACAGGAGATGGCAAGAGTGAACATTGATATTTTAGGAATCAGTGAACT
Source organism: Tragelaphus eurycerus (assembly GCA_935064755.1). Classification (NCBI taxonomy): domain Eukaryota; kingdom Metazoa; phylum Chordata; class Mammalia; order Artiodactyla; family Bovidae; genus Tragelaphus; species Tragelaphus eurycerus. The sequence goes on from CAKXYN010000012.1 coordinate 12,095,744, forward strand.
AAAATGGATTGGAATGGGTGAATTTAATTCACATGACCATTATATCTACTACTGTGAGCAAGAATCCCTTAGAAGAAATGGAGTAGCCATCATAGTCACCAAAAGAGTCCGAAATGTAATACTTGGATGCAATCTCAAAAGTGACAGAATGATCTCTCTTCATTTCCAAGGCAAACCATTGAATATCAGTGTAATCCAAGTCTATGCCCTGACCAGTAAGGCTGAAGAAGCTGAAGTTGAACAATTCTATGAAGACCTACAAGACCTTCTAGAGCTAACACCCAAAGTCAAGAAACACCTGGTAGCAGATATCTGAAGATATCTGTCACCTTGCTTATTTACCTTATATGCAGAGTACATCATGAGAAATGCTGGCCTAGAGGAAATACAAGCTGGAATCAAGATTGCTGGGAAAAATATCAATAACCTGAGATACACAGTTGACACCACCCTTATGGCAGAAAATGAAGAAGAACTAAAGAGTCTCTTGATGAAAGTGAAAGAGGAGAGTGAAAAAGTTGGCTTAAAACTCAACATTCAGAAAAATAAGATCATGGCATGTGGTCCCCATCACTTCATGGCAAATACATGGGGAAACAATGGAAACAGTGACAGACTTTAGTTTTGGGGAGGGGGCTCCAAAATCACTGCAGATGATGACTGCAGCCATGAAATTAAAAATGTTTACTCCTTGGAAAGAAAGTTATGACCAACCTAGAAAGCATATTAAAAAGCAGAGACATTACTCTGCCAACAAAGGTCTGTCTAGTCAAGGCTATGGTTTTTCTAGTAGTCATGTATTGATGTCAGAGTTGGACTATAAAGAAAGCTGAACACCAAAGAATTGATGCTTTTGAGCTGTGGTGTTGGAGAAGACTCTTGAAAGTCCCTTGGACTGCAAGGAGATCAAACCAGTCCATCCTAAAGGTGATCAGTCCTGAGTGTTCATTGGGAGGACTGATGTTGAAGCTGAAACTCCAATACTTTGGCCACCTGATGTGAAGAGCTGACTCATTTGAAAAGACCCTGATGCTGGGAAAGATAGAGGGCAGGAGGAGAAGGGGATGACAGAGGATGCAATGGTTGGATGGCATCACCGACTCAATGGTCATGAGTTTGAGTAAACTCTGAGAGTTGGTGATGGACAGGGAGGCCTGGCGTGCTGTGGTCCATGGGATCACAAAGAGTTGGACATGACTGAGTGACTGAACTGATCTGAATGAAAAAGATATAAGGATTGGAAAAATGCATCATTATTTTCAGCTAAAATATTTTCTATGTAGAAAACTATCAAAATATTTAAAGATAAATTATTGGACTTAGTAAGAGAGTATTAAAGCTTCTTGAACATAGATTACATTAAAAGACAGTTAAATTTTATTAACCAGGAGCAAGAATTTTACAATGCAATCAGCTAAGATTAAGATCCACCTTAAAGTTATATAAGATTTTATTTAAGTGATATAAAATTTATTAAAATTAAAATTACCTAAATGGAGGCATGAGCTTCCCTGGTGGGTCAGTGGTAAAGAATCTGCCTGCCAATGCAGGAGACTTAAGTTTGATCCTTGGATCAGGAAGATCCCCTAGAGAAAGAAATGGCAACCCACTCCAGTGTTCTTGCCTGGAAAATCCCATGGACAAAAGAGCCTTGTCAGCTACAAGCCATGGAGTCTCAGATGAGTCAGACATGACTTAGCCACTTAACAACAACAAAATGGAGGGATATACCATTCCATGGATAGTAAGTAAACATTCAGTGCCATTTCTACCAAAAACAAACCACAATTTTTGTGATTTATGGAAAGCTGATTCTAAAATGTATATGGAAGAATGAAGGGCCAAGAATAGCCAAGATCCTAGGAGAAACTATTTTAATAGGGAAAAATAGAAAATAAGCCAAGTTTCCAGTTATAGAACAATGGCTAAGTATATTATTACAGGTATCATCACCAAAAATATCTCTCCTTGGGACCTGAAATTCCCTCTGTGTAACTCCCTATTACCATATAATATTTTTTTCTTCTTATGGGAAGAGTATTTTATGTTATTGCATTGGTCTAGGTGAATTTGCAAATTCATTGTTCCTTTTTATCCCTGTAAGATGTTTATATATTTGCACTGGGGAAGGATGAATAACGTGTGGATTCTCTTGATTTATGTTCTTAGAGACTCTGTTGGCTCATTGTATTGAATATATATTTTGCTAATCTATTTATAAAACATTAATACAGTTACTTGAGTTCTAATAGAATTCCCTGGGACTTGACCCTGGGAAGTTTTAATGTTGTAAATATTCACTGACTTTTCAAATCTAGTCACCAACGTTCTCCACTCTCCAGAATGACCTCCATGGTCTACTTCAGGCTTTTTATTTTTTTCTTTAAAGCATTTTACTAGAACTTCAGATGTATGATTTCCAAGCTAGCCATTCATGACAGTTTATGTTATGTATTGATATATAATCACTACCATTTAATTTATTTTTTGAACCTACTGAATCATCTTAAACCTCTATTAAACCTACTGAAGACTCTTGAAAGTCCCTTGGAATGCAAGGAGATCAAATCAGTCAATCCTAAAGGAAATCAACCTTGAATATATGGAAAGACTGATACTGAAGCTCCAATACTTTGGCCATCTGATGTGAAGTGCTGACTCATTGGAAAAGACCCTGAAACTGGGAAGATTTAAAGCAAAAAGAAAAGACAGTGGCAGAGGATGAGATGTTTAGAAAGCATCACTGACTCAATAGACATGAATTTGAGCAAACTCTGGGAGATAGTGAAGGATAGAAAAGCCTGGCATGCTTCAGTCTATGGGGTTGCAAGGAGTCAGACATGACTTAGTAACTAACAGCAATAATGAGATTGCAGACAAGATGTCATTTGAGGAGACCAATATCTGATAGCTTGACTGGGCCTGGAGGATTTTTTCCAACATTACTTATTCACACATGGCTTTTACTAGAGGCTTTAACTCTTCACTGACTTTTCTCAGAAGGCCTGAGCTTCTCATCTCATGGATCTCTCCAAGGAGCTACTTAGCAGCTAGCTTCCCTTGGATTGAGCAATTTAAGGGATAGCAAGGTAGAAGTTACCACATCCTTCATGATTTATCCTCAGAAGTCACAATCATCTATTGGTCATACAGACTAACCCTGATACAGTGTGGGTGGGGAGGAAGCCATGGCTTAAGTAGGAGGAAATGGGGAGTGACTGAGCATTATTCAAGGATGAATACCCAATTATACAAACAAATACACATTTCTTTTTTTATTTTTCTTCTAAGCTAGCATGTTTTGGGAGAAGGCAATGGAGACCCACTCCAGTACTCTTGCCTGGAAAATACCATGGACAGAGGAGCCTGGTAGGCTACAGTCCAAGGGGTCGTGAAGAGTTGGACACGACTAAGCAACTTCACTTTCACTTTCATGCATTGGAGAAGGAAATGGCAACCCACTCCAGTGTTCTTGCCTGGAGAATCCCAGGGACAGGGTAGCCTGGTAGGCAGCCGTCTATGGGGTCTCACAGGGTCCAACACCACTGAAGCAACTTAGCAGCAGCTGCATGTTCTGGGTTTATGTCCCTGACAGCTGAAATAGAGTTCTATCTAATATATAATCACCAAACAATTCCCCCACCCAGCAAAGTCTACTCTATTTTGAAACATTTTATAAATAGAGTCCATAGGGAATGCACTAGAAAGAAACACCAAACATGTAAGTAGTGTTATTATAGGTGACATTTTGACTTTCTGAGCTTCATTTCCATCTAAAAAACATCTGGACCAGACTTTCTACCACTGTGAAAATCAAATGAACACAAACAATATTGTTATTACTTTTAAAATGAATACATAAAAGTTTATAAACCTTTCCTATGTCTTTTTCTATTCAATGATTATAATAATCCTGTGAAGTAGATAGATCCGGTATAGGTTTCAGCAATTTTCAGATGAGGAAATGGAAAGCAAAGATTTTTATTAACTCAAGATCAATGTAACACCACTGGTAGACTGGCATAGTCATAGAGCCAGGGCATTTGTATACCATGCGTCGTTCAGTCTAGTTTGTACCACATTGTCCCTCTGCACTCTTGCTTAGGTCTGCTGGCCCAGCCAAAGGCATTTCAACCACAATAAATGTCCCCATCCTGTTTAAGCAATAGCTCTCTCCTGAGAATGTGACTTAGCATCACTGTGCAAGTTAAACAAACTAATATAGATTGTACTCCAGTCTAAATTGGCATCAGTTTTAAGCCCTTAATTTATGAGAAATTACATGTTACCTCTATTTTCAAGACTATCCCTTCCCAACACCACGTTCTGAGGTTTGTTTTTAACAAAGAAGGAGAACCATGCTGGTACATCACAGAAACAAGGACAAGGAAGTAAAAATTCTTCCTTTGCAGTATAAAGTGTCACAATTTAACAAGAATAATGCTGCAATAAGGGCTTCCCAGGTGGCTCAGTGGTAAAGAATCTGCATACAAGGCAGGAGACACAGGAGACAACGGTTTGATCCCTGGGTCAGAAAGATCCCCTGGTGGAGGACATGGCAACCCACTCCAGTATTCTTGCCTGGAGAATCCCATGGACAGAGGAGCCTGGCAGGCTACAGTCCATGGGGTCGCAAAGAGTTGGACACAACTAAATTGACTTACTCCTTGGAAGGAAAGTTATGACCAACCTAGATAGCATATTCAAAAGCAGAGACATTACTTTACCAACAAAGGTTCGCCTAGTCAAGGCTATGGTCTTTCCTGTGGTCATGTATGGATGTGAGAGCTGGACTGTGAAGAAGGCTGAGCGCCGAAGAATTGATGCTTTTGAACTGTGGTGTTGGAGAAGACTCTTGAGAGTCCCTTGGACTGCAAGAAGATCCAACCAGTCCATTCTGAAGGAGATCAATCCTGGAATTTCTTTAGAAGGAATGATGCTCAAGCTGAAACTCCAGTATTTTGGCCACCTCATGCGAAGAGTTGACTCATTGGAGAAGACTCTGATGCTGGGAGGGATTGAGGGCAGGAGGAGAAGGGGATGACAGAGGATGAGATGGCTGGATGGCATCACTGACTCGATGGATGCGAGTCTGAGTGACCTCCGGGAGCTGGTGATGGACAGGGAGGCCTGGCGTGCTGCGGTTCATGGGGTCGCAAAGAGTCGGACACGACTGAGTGACTGATCTGATCTGATCTGAAAGTGACTTAGCACACATGCACACATGTCTCCAAAACAAGTACAGGGAAATAAAAGACACAACCTGCATCTCTTATGTCTCCTGCATTGGCAGTCAGGTTCTTTACCTATAGTGCCACCTGGGAAGCCCTTTGAAATATAAGAAGCAGGTAAGAGTACATTAAAATTACTCAATGTGCAGAGTAAGGCATTTTAATTTTAAGCCTCACTGCATTTTATCTGACACATACAATGCAGTAAATCAATCAATAAAGAAAAATCATACATTCCCTAAAAGGACTATATGAACTATGTTATCTCTTCTATGAAGTTAATTACTTGCTCTGTTTTTTGGCTAAAATCTCAGCCCCTTTTCTAATCTCCCTTATAAATTTCCTTCACTTTCCCCCCAAGATAGCACTACATCTCCCTGATCCACAATGAGCTCTTACTCATTTTATAAAGTATTAATATCCCAGGGGAATTAACTCTTTTCTCAGAAAATCATTGAAAATAGAAAAAAGAAAAAGTCTTCTAATTGTCCTTCTCTTTTGGTGGCAATAGCAATTTTTCCCCATTAAATAGAAGTGATAAAAAGAACAAAATTCAGGTCCTCCCAGCCAGGCAAATGAACTCATAGGAAACTATATAGTAAACTATACAGTAATATCTAAGCTTTGTGTATTTATATATGGAAAGGGCATCAAATTAAGTAAATTGAAATAACTTATCACCCAGACATCTTATTTGTTTAAAAATACTACTTACTGAAACTGAAAAAGCAAAACATTTTGATTAAAGATAAAACATTACTCTTTTAAAACTTATTATCAGATGATTACCCAAACTCCACTCCTGGCTGCCACCCAGTCTTCTCATACAGCATTGCCCTCAGTAGTGTACAGTAAGGTGACATAACACGTATGCCTGGAATGAAAATTGCTCAGGTTGGAAGGAAACTAGAGAGAGCATGATATTAGAGAGGGCAATTCAATAACAATTTTAAAATGCTCAAAACTCAATGACTTAGTATTTTGGAATAGGAAATAAATGAAAAAAGTACTGAATATGAAAGTGGACACAAAAATTAACTTGTCAAAATGCCATGCATCCATCAAGAGTAGAATCTGTAAATAGATGGTTGCAAATGATTGCAAATGGAATCCAATACAGTAGATAAATAAACAAATTGCAGCTAAATACCATAATGTAAAAGGAAAATAATTTTGAGTGGCAAAAAATAATTGTAGAAAAATATATTAACATAACTATAAAATTAAAGTGAGTCACATAAACTTCAAACACCTAATCTGAACAATAGATTGCTTGGAATCTAAATATAAAATTAGAAAAACAAGGGAATAATAAACCTGAAATTCAAATCAGCGGTTACATCTGAGGATGAAGGAAATAGAATCGGGACTCATAAAAGAGTGTCTATGACCTCAAGGGAATGGATTTCTTTCTATGTTGGGTGGTAGATACACAGATGTTCACTGTTGTTGCTTTCTTAAAGTTATTTTTTTTTTAACTTTTCATTTCATATTGGAGTATAGTTGATTATATTGTGCTAGTTTCAGGTATACAGCAAAATGTTTCAGTTATACAAATACATGTTATCTATTCTTTTTTCAAATTCTTTTCCCAATTAGTCTGTTACATAACATTAAGCAGATTTCCTTGTGCTATATCCATTTTGGATTATCCTAATGGATATAGGATAATCCTAATTATCCTATTATTATCCTAATAATCCTAATTATCCTATATCCATTAGGTCTTTGTTGATTATCCATTTTAAATATAGCAATGTGCAGCTGTCCATCCCAAACTCCTTATGCTCCTTCCTCCCACTGTTCTCCCCTGGTTAGAGAATGAACTTAATGCATTGCTTTTTTAAATTCTTGCAAGTATTTAAGAGTATCCTTTGGATTTTATTTATAACTAATTTTTGATAATCATATTTTAACAGTATCATGTAACCTTGATATAGATCAGTCCTTGAACAAATGATGACCCACCAAAGAGTTCCTGAAATTCAAACTGAGAAGACAGGCTTTGGGTCCCATGCTTTTGGATCTGAACATTTAGGAAGGATGTCTAAGATATACTTCTTGATTTGCTGAAGTGGCATCCAGCACATAGAGAAAAGCCAGAAATGAAATTCTGCTAATTCTGGTAAAACGAGACAATCAGGAATTCCCTGGGGAAAAGGCCTAGTTTAGATAGTTATCTTTAGTAGTCAGTTTCTGAGAGGTTATTGTTTTTGTTTTTACTTATTTTTTAATTGAAGGATAATTGCTTTACAGAATTTTGTTGTTTTCTGTCAAACCTCAAGATGAATCAGCCATAGGTATATATATGGCCCCTCCTTCTTGAACCTCCCTCCCATCTTGCTCCCCATTCCACCCTTCTAGGTTGATAGAGCCCCTGTTTGAGTTATTGTTTTTTTAATGAACACATTCTAGAAATCCATATTTTCAGCACCATAAAAATGAATAGCCCCTTACCTTGATCTATGTAGAGTCAGAAGTATACTAGAAAATCTTTAGTCTCATGTACTAATCACAGATTTATCAGAAATGACTATTGCAAATAGAGATTGCATAACTGACAAATGATAAATCACATGTTCCTAGCTTAGAAATCAGTCTCTAGATAAGTTCCTTTTTGTTTTAAGTGAACATTTTCAGTTGCTTCTTAAATTTATGACTAAATTTCAGGTTACCTCTCTTGAGACTGCTGTCAAATTTCCCCTCAGTATTGAACAATATTCTGGAGGAATATAATCTTTTAGAATATTGAGAGAAAAAGCTTATCAATAGCATAGTAATATAAGTTTTTTCACATAATGCCTGTCCTAGATTAGAATTTTCATAAATTCCCACTGCAGTTTTTTAAAAATTAAAAAGGTAAGATAAAATCCAATTTTATGTTGGCTAGTTTACTCTTCATAGTTACAGTTTATTGGAGGCAATGAATGTGAGAAAAACATAGTATAGGGATAACTCAGAGATATCATAGGTTTGGTTCCAAACCATTTCAATAAAGCTAATACCACAATAAGCAGCATCACAGAAATTTGTTGGCTTCCCAGTGCACATAGAAGCTATGCTTACATTCTATTGTAGATTATTAAATGTGCAATAGCATTATGTGCAAAAAAGCACTAAATACATACCTTAATTTTAACATTTTTTATTTCTCAGAAATAGTAACCATCATCTGAGACTTTAGCAAGTAGTAATTTTTTGGCAACAGTAACATCAAAGATCACTGATCACAGACCACCCTAATGAATATAATGATTAAAGAGTTTAAGATATTGCAAGAGTTACCAAAATGTGACATAGAGACATGAAGTGAGTAAATAGGGTTGGAAAACTGGTGCTTATAGACACGCAGGATCAAAGACTGCTGCAAACCTGCAATCTGTAAAAAAAAAAAAAAAAGGCAATATCTGTGAAGCACTATGAACAAAGTACAATAAAACAAAATCAGTGCATGAGTATATCCTCCATTGTGTCCAACTCTTTGCAATGCCCTGGATTGTAACCTGCCAGACTCCTCTGTCATGGAAATTTCCAGACAAGAGTACTGGAATGGATTGCCATTTCCTTTTCCAGGGGATCTTACCAACCCTGGAGTCAGACCCACATCTCTTGTGTCTCCTGCTTTGGGAAGCAGATTCTTTACCATGGATGCCACCTGGGAAGCTCCCTGCATAAGTACATATCTCTATATGTAAAACACAATCCAGAACAATAAAGTTGGAAAATGAAAGACAAAAATAAAAAATCACAGAATCTTAAGGGAGGGTAATGAACAAAATTAAAAATTCCCAAACATTATTATAAGGCATACTATATTCTGCTTAGAATGAATGAGTGGGAGGTGATTAGAATGGAAGTGTCAATTTAACATACATGTATTTATATGTAATATATACATGTAACACTCTCACATAAGCAATTTATATTTTTATATTACATATTTATAAAAATTCTCACATACTATAATAGTTAACTAAAAGCTTATGCCCTTACTGAGCCCACATGATTTTTCTTTTTGCTGATTCACAAGTCCACCTTGACATCAACCATTTCTGCTGTTCTGTAGAATGCCACCTCCATTATTCATGCTGAGCACCATCCAATGAGTCGTTAAATTCATGTATCAATCACAAGAGCTGTATCAGGCAGAGGGGTACATGTCAGATGAGAACAATGATCAGTTGAGAGAAGGAAGAAATAGATACATTATTTCCACTAAAATCTCATATTTACATACTTTTTGGCTCAGATGGTAAAGAATCCATCTGCAGCGCAAGAGACCTGGGTTTGATCCCTGGGTCAGGAAGATCTTCTTGAGAAGGAAGTGGCTACTCATTCCAGTATACTTGCCTGGAGAATCCCACAGACAGAGAAGCCTGGAAGGCTACAGTCCATGGGGTCGCAAAGAGTCAGACACGACTGAGCAACTAACAGTTTAAGAAGGGTATCTCTAGAAGTCTGGGGAGAGAGAATTCTGATTGAAAAATCTTAACATGCTTCCTAGGATGAGTTCAAATCTGTTCAATAATGGTCAACCCCAATCTCTGGGATTATAGAAGGAAAGCTTTAGGCTAACATTAAGTTTCTGAACCTAAAAGAAATACATGCTATGCTAAGTCACTTCAGTCGTGTCCGACTCTGTGTGAACCCCATAGACGGCAGCCCAACAGGCTGCCCCATCCCTGAGAGTCTCCAGGCAAGAATACTGGAGTGGGTTGCCATTTCTTTCTCCAATGCATAGAAGTGAAAAGTGAAAGTGAAGTCACTCAGTCGTGTCTGACCCTCAGCGACCCTATGGACTGCAGCCTTCCAGGGTCCTCCATCTAAGGGATTTTCCAGGCAAGAGTACTGGAGTGGGGTGCCATTAGCAGACTCCTAATCCTCCTAGTACAGTTCTTCTATGTATTCTTGCCATCTCTTCTTAATATCTTCTGCTTCTGTTAGGTCCATACCATTTCTGTCCTTTATCGAGCCCATCTTTGCATGAAATGTTCCTTTGGTATCTCTGATTTTCTTGAACAGATCCCTAGTCTTTCCCATTCTATTGTTTTTCTCTATTTCTTTGCATTGAAAGACATCCTGGAACGTGAAGTCAAATGGGGCTTAGAAAGCATCACTACAAATAAAGCTAGTGGAGGTGATGGAATTTCAGTTGAACTATTCCAAATCCTGAAAGATGATGCTGTGAAAGTGCTGCACTCAATATGCCAGCAAATTTGGAAAACTCAGCAGTGGCCACAGGACTGGAAAAGGTCAATTTTCATTCCAATCCCAAAGAAAGGCAATGCCAAAGAAGGCTCAAACTACCGCACAATTGCACTCATCTCACACGCTAGTAAAGTAATGCTCAAAATTCTCCAAGCCAGGCTTCAGCAATATGTGAACTGTGAACTTCCTGATGTTCAAGCTGGTTTTAGAAAAGGCAGAGGAACCAGTGATCAAATTGCCAACATCTGCTGGATCATGGAAAAAGCAAGAGAGTTCCAGAAAAATATCTTTATTGACTATGCCAAAGCCTTTGACTGTGTGGATCACAATAAACTATGGGAAATTCTGAAAGAGATGGGAATACCAGACCACCTGATCTGCCTCTTGACAAATTTGTATGCAGGTCAAGAAGCAACAGTTAGAACTGGACATAGAATAACAGACTGGTTCCAAATAGGAAAAGGAGTTCTTCAAGGCTGTATATTGTCACCCTGTTTATTTAATTTCTATGCAGAGTATATCATGAGAAACGCTGGACTGGAAGAAACACAAGCTGGAATCAAGATTGCCAGGAGAAATATCAATAATCTCAGATATGCAGATGACACCACCCTTATGGCAGAAAGTGAAGAGGAACTCAAAAGCCTCTTGATGAAAGTGAAAGTGGAGATTGAAAAAGTTGGCTTAAAGCTCAACATTCAGAAAACGAAGATCATGGCATCCGGTCCCATCACTTCATGGGAAATCGATGGGGAAACAGTGGAAACAGTGTCAGACTTTATTTTTCTGGGCTCCAAAATCACTACAGACGGTGACTGTAGCCATGAAATTAAAAGACGCTTGCTCCTTGGAAGGAAAGTTATGACCAACCTAGAGAGCATATTTCAAAAGCAGAGACATTACTTTGCCAACAAAGGTTCGTCTAGTCAAGGCTATGGTTTTTCCTGTGGTCATGTATGGATGTGAGAGCTGGACTGTGAAGAAGGCTGAGCGCCGAAGAATTGATGCTGTTGAACTGGTGTTGGAGAAGACTCTTGAGAGTCCCTTGGACTGCAAGGAGATCCAACCAGTCCATTCTGAAGGAGATCAGGCCTGGGATTTCTTTGGAAGGAATGATGCTCAAGCTGAAACTCCAGTACTTTGGCCACCTCATGCGAAGAGTTGACTCATTGGAGAAGACTCTGATGCTGGGAGGGATTGGAGGCAGGAGGAGAAGGGGACGACAGAGGATGAGGTGGCTGGATGGCATCACTGGCTCGATGGATGTGAGTCTGAGTGAGCTCCAGGAGTTGGTGATGAACAGGGAAGCCTGGCGTGCTGCGATTCATGGGGTGGCAAAGAGTTGGATACGACTATACGACTGATCTGATCTGATCTGAATCCTCCTAGTATCCATATTCCCTAAACTTCTGGTTGTTCTTTAAACAGTGGAATCCTTGAAGATAGCAAAATCAGGCCTGAGGCCAGTTTGGAAGTCCTCCAGGCAAATCTGCTTTCAGAGCTGATTCCTTAAGTAGTTGGTTCTAAATATGTAAGGGTTGTTAAAGCTAAGAATAGCAATAAGGCCCAGAAGAGACTTTCCTGAAAACGTAACATCACTCCCTTCTTTGTATTGTTTTCATTGTTTGCATGAAAGTAATTCAGAAATAATTTTCTCTTAATAAAAGATACGTAATATGTATTTTATTTTTTTTTTTTTTTTTTTTTTTCCTTTAGTTTTTTTTTTTTTTTTGTAATATGTATTTTAAAAGATCTTTGTGAAGAATATCTGGTTTCACAGTTATGAAGATATTAATATTACGCTTATCAGAATTTTGAGCAACTTCTTTCATTTAACATTGCTTTTTTAACATTACATTATATTGTTTAACATTATATATGCATCTATATATTTATTTCACGAAATGACAAAGCAGAGATTTCCAGAATTTCCACGAAATTGTTGATATGTAATACAAATACTTTTTTTTCGATGAAGACTTTAACAATTATATATTAGCTAACAGGAGAACACAGAGGCTGGATAAAAATGGAATTCATGGTTTTAATTATTGACTTGGTCACCAAGTGAGGCCCCACAGTTTCTCTAAAAGAACATTTGCTGCTGCTGCTAAGTCGCTTCAGTCGTGTCTGACTCTGTGCGACCCCATAGATGGCAGCCCACCAGGCTCCCCCATCCCTGTGATTCTCCAGGCAAGAACACTGGAGTGGGTTGCCATTTCCTTCTCCAATGTATGAAAGTGAAAAGTGAAAGTGAAGTCGCTCAGTCGTGTCCAACTGTCAGCGACCCCACAGACTGGAGCCCACCAGGCTCCTCCGTCCATGGGATTCTCCAGGCAAAAGTACTGGGGTGGGGTGCCATTGCCTTCCCCGAAAGTGGAGAAAAAGTAGAGGTACAAGGCCAAAAATATTCTGAGTATATAGAAAGAGAGCTCATTTCAAAAACTTTCTTCCAGGGATGTAGCTTCTGTAATGTAAAATCCATATTTTAATGAATCTGCCAACTGAAAGCTTAATGCTAAAGGTATAATAAAATACTCAAAAGCATTGTACTTGACTATCTTTGGACCTCATTTCTCATAAAATCAGAATTCTTTGTCCATCAACAGCTAGCAGAAGGTAATTCCAAAATATACACAGAAAGGAAATAAAGAGTGCTTTTTAATCACAAGTGTTCAACAAATGTGGAAGGGTTTATGTATGAGAATGAATGAATTACTGATCTGCCTCTAATGTCATGGCTGAGAATGTGTGGGTAACACCAGGAAATAGAAGGGTTCACCCCAGCATTTGGTTACTCTACTCTTCTGGGTAGAATTAGAACAAAACCAGAAAATGATGGGCTAGCTCACCTGCCTCTACCCACGGACTAATGAGGCACATGCCCAGATATATCTTTATTGGAAATAACCCTAAGATCACTATGAAGTATTTCAAATACCTTTGAAAATAATTTTGATAGAAGAAGGACTTGAAAATAAATGAAAAGGCAGAAACTTGCTGGTTGTATTGTAAGGATTGTTGTTCCAAAGGTGTCTATGTCACAATGTCTATGAAAAGGATTGGAACAAAAATCCCACCCTCTTAGTGTATAGTAATTTGAAAGTAAACTGTGAAGTGATTCTGATGTACACACCAAGTAATCTAAAGGCAAAAAATGTATGTTGTTTCTTCTTTTAAAATAAAACATCCCTTAAATGTTTGGCTCAACTCATTACAGAAAGTAGTCATTGAGAATGCATGTTACTATTTAATGGGTAGATAATTTTGTAATAAGTCCTAGCCATATGCTTCTTCCTCTAATTATGAATTCAAGAAGGACATAATCCACTACATATGGTACAAAAGGCTGATGGAAAGGATTTAAGTATCATGTATATCGTCTTTCTAAAATGTTCCTTTTCAAGATAACAGTTTTCAGGCTTAAAACACAAATCAAGGGAATTATTCACTCACTTTGAAAATTAGCAAATGCTCTAAAGAAATAAATGGAAACTGATAAAAAAAAAAGAGAGAGAGAGAAAAGCTTTTGATTAAATCTATGATTTTACTCTCCAATTCAGAAAACATGTTTAATATCAAAAGGAATAACCATATGCTTGACTTAAATGTTACTTTCAGTTGGGATTTCTTTCTTTCTTTCTTTTTTTAAGGGAAAGGAAATGCCAGAAACTCTTTTCCATTTGTTTCACACTATTTCCCAGTGTGAAATTGACAAGAAGTAGTGCAAAGCTAATGATAGGGAAAGGTAGGAATTAACAACACAGGAAGAGTATTTTTGAGCTTTTATTTTGACTAAGATAAATATTTGCTGCTATTGTCTTGCTTTTCATTTCTCACAGAGATGATAGAGCTCAAACTATAAACCCTCACATGAAGCATTCATTGTCTTTAATAAAGTGAGACAGTGATGCCTACATATATATCTTCAGGATCCTCTTCTGTTTGTAGAGGGAATGGCTGATAAATTGAAGTAAAGCTCCATGGAACAAATTGAAGGGAATGGCTTTGCTGTTTTATGGGCAACATTTGAAATAAGTTTACTATGCTAATTTCCAAGACAGAGCAGCATCATACACCTTTAGTGCTATACTTTGAAGAATTTCACACATCGGTTCTCAAAATTAAGTATCACAGAAATTTTTAGGGCTGCATTTGTTTTACATTTCAATCAACTAGGGTCACATTAATCAAATAGGAGTGAGGATAGAGAGGGAGGATCAAGATAGCTTTTAAAAGGCTACAAAAGACGACCAGTCCAAGTTCGATGCATCAAACAGGGCACCCAAAGCCGGTGCACTGGGACAACCCAGAGGGATTGGATGGGGAAGGAGGTGGGAGGGAAGCTTGGGAGCTGGGGACACATGTACACCCGCGGCTGATTCATGTCAATATATGGCAAAAACCACCACAATATTGTAAAGTAATTAGCCTCTAATTAAAATAAATTTTTTTTTTAAAAAAAGACTACACAAGGAAATTAAAATGCTTCCATTACTTTACATGTTTTATTACAGAACAGAAGAGAGGTTAGTGGGTATTTTGCTAGTATGAAATGTTGTGAGCCAAACTCTAGAAATGCTGTGAGCTAGTATGAAATGCTGTGAATCTAGATAAGGACTCCAGTCAAGACCTGTAACTATGGAAAGTGTCATGAACCTCCTGAGGGCATGTGTCCAGGAAGATTCCTGGGTAGCTTTTTTGTTTTGTTGTTAATTTAAATACACAAATTTTAAATTTTATTTTTTAATTTTTATTAGAGCATAGATGATTTACAATGTTGCATTCGTTTCAGGTGTACATGTGTGTGTGTTCACTCGCTTCAGTCATGTCCAACTCTTTGTGATCTCAAGGACTGTAGCCTGCCAGTTTGCTTTGTCCATGGGATTCTCCAGGCAAGAATGCTGTGGTGGGTTGCCATGCCCTCCTCTGGGGGATCTTCCCAACCCAGGGATCAGACAAGCATCTCTTAAGTAACTCCCTGCATTGGCAGCTAGGGTCTTTACTACTAGCACCACAGTAAGGTGAATCAGTTATACATATGCATGTATCTACTCATTTTTTTTAGATTCTTTTCCCACAGAGGTCATTACAGAATACTGCATAGAGTTTGCTGTGCTATGCAGTAAGTCCTTATTAGTTATCTATTTTATATATAGTAGTGTGTGCTATTGCTTACACCTGGAATCTTTTTTTTTTTTTTAAGTACAAATGAACTTATTTACAAAACAGAAGTAGAACCACAGGTGTAGAAAACAAACTTATGGTAACAAGGGGAGGAATAAATTGGAAGATGGGCACTGACATATACCTGGGTAATTTTTAAAATATGACAGTGCGCAGAGAGAGCAAATACGTCAAGATGGCATGCGCAGACTCTCTTGCCCCACAGTTTGTAAATAATGACTATGTAACAGCTGAAGAGCACTTTCAGCAATGAACATGCGTGTCACAAGGTACTCGCTGGTTTGCAGACTGCTGTGTGTGATGTGCGTGTATGGGCTCCACCTGGAAAAGCCCTGAAGTGTTGTGCGCAGTTATGTTATGTCGGCTGCTATGGCTACGGTGTCAGCCAGTAGAGAATAAAGGTGTCTACAGTTCCTATGGCTCTTTGAGTCTCCTTCAGCCTCTTAGTTCACGTCTTGCCTACCATGGGTTCAGCAAACAGTGCAGACAATGTGAACAGCGAAACAATTGGTGTCATGAACAGGATCAGCACTACAGATGGTGTTGGTTCTTTTTTAGCTGCTCACTGTCATTGTTTCCCATCTTCCTCAGAGATGAGTACAAATCTCACTGACTTTTTGTCAATGAAATAAATAGATAAAACACATTCCATGGAAAATAAACTGGAGGGGTGACCTGGGAAAGGTAAAATGCCCTCTGTTTTGTTCTGACTCTGCAACAAAATAAGAAATGTAGCTACTTCAACACTTTTCCTATTCATTATGTTGAGACAAAGAGAAACATTATTTAAATGGTAAGGAAATTCTGGCCTCACAAATTGAGGACTTTTTTAAATATAAAAATATTCACTGTAATAAAGGATTTGCCAAGAGAGGAACTTTGGAATGGGTGTGCATAAACACTACTACAAGAAAAGCATATTGCTCCATTTTATAGAGGCAGCAACATGGCAGTGCATGAGACTTACATTAAATTTAATTGCCTTTGGTTCAGTAATTTCATTTTGAAGATTCTGTCCTAAATAAAGGGGGCAAAATCCAGCTTTTCAATAAATATATATGCTGTTGGAAAAGGTAAAAGCAATATTAGCACTCAACAGTGTGAGTAACAAAATGCACTATGGAGCATTCATACATGTAATATGTGGCCAATAAAATCATATTTCTCAAAAGAGCTAAGGACTTAATTACATGCTCAACAAAATGCTAGGTCAAAAAGATGGAGATATAAAATGATGTACCACACACCTATAAATACATAGTATATTCCCATATATATTTTATTTATTTATGTCTATGAATGTTAGGTCCATGAATCAAGGTAAATTAAAAGTGGTCAAACAGGAGACAGCAAGACTGAACATCGGTATTTTAGGAATCAGTAAATGAAAATGGACTGGAATGGGCAAATTTAATTCAGGTGACCATTATATCCACTCAGATCTGATCAGATCAGTCACTCAGTCGTGTCCGACTCTTTGCGACCCCATGAACTGCAGCATGCCAGGCCTCCCTGTCCATCACCAGCTCTCGGAGGTCACTCAGACTCACATCCATCGAGTCAGTGATGCCATCCAGCCATCTCATCCTCTGTCGTCCCCTTCTCCTCCTGCCCCCAATCCCTCCCAGCATCAGAGTCTTCTCCAATGAGTCAACTCTTTGCATGAGGTGGCCAAAGTACTAGAGTTTCAGCTTGAGCATCATTCCTTCCAAAGAAATCCCAGGGCTGATCTCCTTCAGAATGGACTGGTTGGATCTCCTTGCAGTCCAAGGGACTCTCAAGAGTCTTCTCCAACACCACAATTCAAAAGCATCAATTCTTCAGTGCTCAGCCTTCTTCACAGTCCAGCTCTCACATCCATACATGACCACAAGAAAGACCATAGCCTTGACTAGGTGAAACTTTGTTGGCAAAGTAATGTCTCTGCTTTTCAATATGCCATCTAGGTTGGTCATAACTTTCCTTCCAAGGAGCAAGCGTCTTTTAATTTCATGGCTGCAGTCACCATCTGCAGTGATTTTGGAGCCCAGAAAAATAAAGTCTGACACTGTTTCCACTGTTTCTCCATCTATTTCCCATGTAGTGAAACTGATATCTGTAGATTGTTCACCCAGTCTTGCTTACCAGTTGGCTTCAAATTAAGTTTAACCCAAGGAGGCAGAGACAGGGAATAACAGGGGTGGTAGGAGCAGGAAGTGGTTGAGGAATTTCCTTCTTGCTTCCTCTTTGCTTTCAAGTCTGGCTTCTGGTAGTAACTACTGCTGCTGCTGCTAAGTCACATCAGTCATGTCCGACTCTGTGTGACCCATAGACAGCAGCCCACCAGGCTCCCGTACTTGAAATTCTCCAGGCAAGAACACTGGAGTGGGTTGCCATTTCCTTCTCCAGTGCATGAAAGTGAAAAGTGAAAATGAAGTCACTCAGTCATGTCCAACTCTTCACCAGCCCATGGACTGTAGCCTATCAGGCTCCTCCATCCATGGGATTTCCCAGGCAAGAGTACTGGAGTGGGTTGTCATTGCCTTCTCCGGTAGTAACTGCATTACTCTCTGATTGTAACTCCCACTTAGCAGTTACTACCTGCTAGGTTTCTGGCCTCACTAGGCTCTGTGCGATGCTTAGAGAGCATCACCAGCTCAATGGATGTAAATTTGAGCAAACTCCAGGAGATAGCGAAGGATAGAGAAGGCTAGTGTGCCGCCGTCCATGGGGCCACAAAGAGCTGGACATGACTTAGTGACAGAATAATGACAACAGCAAGGCTCTTATACATTAGATCACCCCCTTTTCCTTTAGCCCTTGAGGTGGAGATAATTTCCCAGTACAACTATTCTGAGTACTGCACCATCCTTTTTTTTTTTCTTTTTAGCCTTTAAACCTACAAACACCTCCATAATCCTTTTATTAAATAATCTGGAGATAAATTAAGTTTTCTAACAATTTCATGACTAAATCAAATGATGGGAAAAATTTGGTGGGGGTGTGTGGAAAGATGTTTATTATATAAAGAAAAGATTCCTCTTTGACCTAGAGGAACTAGAAAGTATTGAACATTGACACTTGGTATCTTGGAGACAAGGACAAAGAGTGGTGAGAAGTCTCATAAAAATGAGATGTTACCACATCACACAAATGATGAGAAAAGGGGATGAGGAAGGTTTCAGGAAATGGTGTGAAATGCTGCAAAGAGGCTGTAGAGAGTAAGAATAAGGGCAAGGGGATTTACTTCCTGAGGAGGCATCCAGCGACCTTTAAGAGAAAAGAGTAAAAACAATAGAACGCATATTTTCAGGGGGGTGTGAAGAGGAGTAGTGAAGAAACTGGAACAGTAAATACACCCCATATTTGTGGGTGCTTTGGTGATAAGGAAATTCAAAGCAAATGATAATTCTAGTAAAAAATAGGTGAAGGTTTGTTTCTTTGTTTTCAAAATGAAAAAGAATTGTTTGAAAGCAGAGAGAAACAAAGGGAGAAACTGAAGAGGGGTGGGTGGGATTTAGCTCTGAGAAGAAAACAGGGACACATGTAAGCAGGCTACTCATCAATTTCTTTTTAATGCAGGGTGATGCTTTCCTCTAAAGAAAAAGGTATAGAAATAATATCACATAGAAATATTTTATATTCTGTTTTGAAATAAGCTATTGCATAAACTTGTTGTGGATGGTGATGGACCCCTCCCATAGGATTAGCCTCATCGGTGATGTTAACCCAATTCTAGGGCATCTTGAAGCAGGAGCAATGCATAGACTAGTGCTATCTGGATATTTCATTCTGAACTCAAATGATTAAAAAGGAAAATGTGAACATATACCCCAACATAAAATATTTGAAATTATTTGCATTAGTATTTGCATTAAGTCCTATAATATACTAATTCTGAGGTGTGGTTTATAAATCAGCTCATTTTCCTACTTGATTGATTGGCATATACTGTATACCTGGAAAAGACACTCTATAAAAACATATAGATCCAAGTTAATAAAGTGTTTCACTGGCTGCTTCTACTAAACCACAAACAATTCAGTTCAGTTCACTGACTCAGTCATATCTGACTCTTTGCAACCCCATGGACTGAAGCACACCAGGCCTCCTTGTCCATCAACAACTCCCGGAGATTACTCAAACTCATGTCCATTGAGTCAGTGATGCCATCCAACCATCTCATCCTCTGTCGTCCCCTTCTCCTCCCACCTTCAATCATTCCCAGCATCAGGGGTCTTTTCAAATGAGTTGGTTCTTCACATCAGGTGGCCATATATTGGAGTTTCGGCTTCAGCTTCAGTCCTTCCAATAAATATATAGGACTGATTTCCTTTAGGATGGACTGGTTGCATCTCCTTGCAGTCCAAGGGACTCTCAAAAGTCTTCTCCAACATCACAGTTCAAAAGCATCAATTCTTTGGCTGTCAGCTTTCTTCATAATCAAACTCTCACATCCATACATGACCACTGGAAAAACCATATCCTTGACTAGATGGACCTTTGTTGGCAAAGTAATGCCTCTGATTTTTAATATACTGTCTAGGTTGGTCATAGCTTTTCTGCCAAGGAGCAAGCATCTTTTAATTTCATGGCTATAGTCACCATCTGCAGTAATTTTGGAGTCCAAAAAGATGAAGTCTGTCATTGTTTACACTGTTTCCTCATCTATTTGCCATGAAGTGATGGGACCAGATGCCATAATCTTACTTTTCTGAATGTTGAGTTTTAAGCCAACTTTTTCACTCTCCTTTTTTACTTTCATCAAGAGGCTTTTTAGTTCTTCTTCACTTTCTGCCGTAAGGGTAGTGTCATCTGTATATCTGAGTTTATTGATATTTTTCCCTGCAATCTTGATTCCAGCTCATGCTTCATCCAATCACTAAACCACAATACTTTTTTTCTATCTTGTTCATCAAAAAGGAAAACTATGAGCTGGTAAATGTTACCTTTCCTGATATCAGTCACATATTACAAAACAACAAACATAATATTCTATTTTAAACACATAGAGATAAAATCTCTAAAAGTTCTTCTTTGGGAGATTTTTAAAGAGATAGAAACTTCTGTTTTCAGATATGCAGACTTTAGAGTTTATAGGTGATGTGCTTACAACTGTTTTTGTCAACAAGGCTACATAACAATGTGAACATTTCCAAGTAGCTATTATTAAAATTCTCTTTTGACAAAAGGCTCTTTGAAAAAGGATTCATTTTCTCAATCTTTGTTTAAATGTCACTTTTAACTTGAAGAGATAGATTATGTATTTATTTCTTTAAAAAAAAAAATATCTTCCATGTAGTGGAATGCCTCCTCATCCCTGAAAAGTTCAGCAAATTTGGAATGTTTGTCTCTTTTAAGAGAAAAATTATATCTTTTTAAAAACTTGTCAACTCTTTTAAGCACTTGCTATGAGACAGCCAGACAATTCCTGGGTTAAAAAAGATTCATGGTCACTCTTACTGTGTTTAATAAAAAATACAAACTGTTCTACCATTCAAAATTCTTGTTTTTACAAAGCCAACTATACTAATAACATTGAAAATGATACTTCTATACAAGTGATGAAAGAATGAATTTAAGTTGTGAGGAGGACTCTCTAACCATAACCAAGTGAACTGAAGTGAAGTGGCTCATTTGTGTCTGACTCTTTGCCACCCCATGCACTGTAGCCTACCAGGTTTCTCCATCCATGGAATTTTCCAGGCAAGAATACTGAAGTGGGTTACCATTTCTTTTTCCAAGCGGGATCTTCCCAACCCAGGAATTAAACCGGGGTCTCCTGCATTGCCGGCAGACGCTTTATCATCTGAGCCACTAGGGAATCCTAACCATAACTAAGAACCCTGTTAATAATTTCAAACAAATCAGCAATTTTATCAATAGTTATATGTAAATATTTTGTCATAAAACAAGTTTGCAGTTAGTTTTTTTTTTTTTTTACTTTAAAAAATTAATTTATTTTAATTGGATGATAATTTGTTTACAGTATTCTGGTTTTTGCCATACATCAACATGAATCACCCATGGGTGTACATGTGTCTCCCCGTCTTGAACCCCCTCCCCCCACCTCCCTTCCCACCCCATCCCTTTGAGTTGACCCAGAGTGCAGTCAGTTTTTTAAAAATCTAGTTATTTATGCTGAGAACATATTTTTCTTTGTGTGCCCACAAAAAGAAATATAATCCAGCAATTACCATGAAGTCTGAATGTTAGAAAACTCTATGCATTTATCCATCTATATATTAAACTTCCTGAACTACATGAAATATATTTAATACAGTTTATTTTATCTTTTTCAGTTCTGTTCTGTTGCTCAGTCGTGTCCAACTCTTTGTGACCCATGGACTGCAGCACGCCAGGCCTCCCTGTCCATCACCAACTCCCAAGTTTACTCAAACTCATGTCCATTGAGTCCGTGATGCCATCCAAATACATCATCCTCTGTCGTCCACTTCTCCCACCTTCAATCTTTCCCAGCATCAGGATCTTTTCCAAGAAGTCACTTCTTCGCATCAGGTGGCCATATATTGGAGTTTCAGCTTCAACATCAGTCCTCCAAAGAATATTCAGGACTGATTTCCTTTAGGATGGACTGGCTGGATCTCCTTGCAGTCCAAGGGACTCTCAAGAGTCTTCTCCATTACCACAAGTCAAAAGCATCAACTTTTTGGCTCTCAGCTTTCTTTATAGTCTAACTCTCACATCCACACATGACCACTGGAAAAACAATAGCCTTGACTAGACTGACCTTTATTGGCAAAGTAGTGTCTCTGCTTTATATTATGCTATCTAGGTTTGTCATAACTTTTCTTCCAAGGAGTAAGCATCTTTTAATCATGGCTGCAGTCACCATCTGCAGTGATTTTGGAGTCCAAATAAATAAATTCTGCCACTGTTTCCACTGTTTCCCCATCTATTTGCTATGAAGTTATGGAACCAGATGCCATGATCTTAGTTTTCTGAATGTTGAGTTTTAAGCCAAATTTTTCACTCTCCTCTTTCACTTTCATCAAGAAGTTTTTTAGTTCTTCTTTGCTTTCTGCCATAAGGGTGGTGTCATCTGCATATCTGAGGTTATTGATATCTTTCTTGGCTATCTTGATCTAGCTTGTGTTTCATCCAGCCCAGCATTTCTCATGATGTACTTTGCATATAAGTTAAATAAGCATGGTGATAATATACAGCCGTGATGTACTCCTTTTCCTGTTTGGAATCAGTCTGTTGTTCCATGTACAGTTCTAACTGCTACTTCCTGACCTACAAACAGATTTCTCAAGAGGCAGGTCAGATGGTCTGGTATTCTCATCTCTTTCAGAATTATCTACAGTTTGTGGTGATCCACACAGTAAAAGGCTTTGGCATAGTCAATAGCAGAAATAGATGTTTTTTGCAACTCCCTGCTTTCTAGATGATCCAATGGATGTTGACAATTTGATCTCTGGTTCCTCTTCCTTTTCTAAAATCAGCTTGAACATTTGGAAGTCCACAGTTCACATATTGTTGAAGCCTGGCTTGGAGAATTTTGACCATTACTTTACTAGCATGTGAGATGAGTGAAATTGTGTGGTAGTTTGAACATTCTTTGGCATTGCCTTTCTTAGGGATTGGAGTGAAAACTGACCTTTTCCAGTCCCGTGGCCACTGCTGAGTTTTCCAACTTTGCTGGCATATTGAGTGCAGGCAGCACTTTCATAGCATCATCTTTCAGGATTTGAAATAGCTCCACTGGAATTCCATCACCTCTACTAGCTTTGTTCATAATGATCCTTCCTAAGGCCCACTTGACTTCACATTCCAGGGTTTCTGGCTCTAGGTGAGTGATCACACCATCATGATTATCTGGGTCATGAAGATCTTTTCTGTATAGTTCTTCTGTGTATTGTTGCCACCTCTTCTTAATATCTTCTGCTTCTGTTAGGTCCATATAATTCCTGTACTTTGTTGTGCTCATCTTAGCATTAAATATTCCCTTAGTTTCTCTAATTTTCTGAAAGAGATCTCTAGTCTTTCCCATTCTGTTGTTTTCCTCTATTTCTTTGCACTGATCACTGAGGACAGCTTTCTTATTTCTCCTTATTATTCTTTGGAACTCTACATTCAAATGGGTGCATCTTTCCTTTTCTCCTTTGATTTTCTGTTTTCTTCTTTTCACAGCCATTTGTAAGGCCTCCTCAGACAGCCAGTTTGCTTTTTTGCATTTCTTTTTCCTGGGGATGGTCTTGATCCCTGTCTCCTGTACAATGTCATGAACCTCCATCCATAGTTCTTCAGGCACTCTATCTATCAGATCTAGTCCCTTAAATCTATTTCTGACTTTCATTGTATAATTGTAAGGGATTTTATTTAGGCCCTACCTAAATTATCTAGTTGTTTTCCCTACTTTATTCAATTTAAGTCTGAATTTGGCTATAAAGTGTTCACGGTCTGAGCCACAGTCAGTTCCCAGTTTTGTTTTTGCTGACTGTATAAAGCTTCAGCATCTTTGGCTGCAAAGAATATAATCAATCTGACTTCAGTGTTGGCCATCTGTTGATGTCCATGTGTAGAATCTTCTCTTGTGTTGTTGGAAGAGGGTGTTTGCTATGACCAGTACATTTTCTTGGCAAAACTCTATTAGTTTTTGCCTTGCTTCATTCTGTACTACAAAGCCAAGTTTGCCTGTTACTCTAGGTGTTTCTTGATTTCCTACTTTTGCATTCCAGTCCCCTGTGATGAAAGGACCTCTTTTTGGGTGTTAGTTCTAGAAGATCTTGTAGGTCTTCATAGAACCATTCCACTTCAGCTCCTTCAGCATTACTGGTTGGGGCATAGACTTGGATTACCATTATATTGAATGTTTTGCCATGGAAATGAACATAGATCATTCTGTCGTTTTTGAAATTGCATCCAAGTACTGCATTTCAGACTCTTTTGTTTGCTATGATGGTTACTCCATTTCTTTTAAGGGATTCTTGGTCACAGTAGTAGATATAATGGTCATCTGAGTTAAATTCACCCATTCCAGTCCATTTTAGTTTGCTGAATCCTAGAATGTTGACACTCACTCTTGCCATCTCCTGTTTGACCACTTCTAATTTGCCTTGATTCATGGACCTGACATTCCAGGTTCCTAGACAATATTGCTCTTTACAGCATCGGACCTTGCTTCTATCACCAGTCACATCCACAACTGAGGGTTGTTTTTGCTTTGGCTCCCTCTCTTCATTCTTTCTGGAGTTATTTTCCACTGATCTCCAGTAGCATACTGGGCACCTACATACCTGGGGAGTTCATCTTTCAGTGTCCTATCTTTTTGTTTTTTCATACTGTTCATGGGGTTCTCAAGGCAAGAATGCTGAAGTGGTTTGCCATTCCCTTCTCCAGTGGACCACAATTTGTCAGAACTCTCCACCATGACCCACCTGTCTTGGGTGGCCCTACACAGCATGACCCATAGTTTCATTGAATTTGAAATTAAGTTTATGAAGTTTCATTGTGTTTATCTTTTATTACAGCTTATTTTAAGCAGTGTTTCCCATGAATGTTCCAGTGGAATTTTCTGACAAATAAGGTGGTTTAGTTTGTCTCGTATTAATTCCTACATAACATTTCAACTATTTTTTTTAACCCAGGGCAAGAATAAACATTTCCCTAATAGTACACAACATTTTTTTCATTGTTAAGAAACCTTAAAATTGCCGTCCAAACATTTATTACATTTGATTAAATTTTATAAGGTTTCCCAGGTGGTACAGTCATAAAGAATCCCCCTGCCAAGCAGGAACTGCAGCAGATATGGTTTCGATCCCTGGATTGTAAAGATCCCCTGGAGGAGGAAATGGCAACCCACTCCAGTACTCTTGTCTGGAAAGTTCCACGTATAGAGGAGCCTGTCAGCCTACAGTCCATGGGGGTCACAAGGAGTCAGACATGACTGAGGATATCAGTCAGTTAGTTCAGTTGCTCAGTCGTGTCAGACTCTTTGTGACCCCATGGACTACAGTATCACAGGCTTCCCTATCCATCACCAACTCCCAGAGCTTACTCAAACTCATGTCCATAGCGTTGGTGATGTTATCCAACCATCTCATCCTCTGTAGTCCCCTTCTCCTCCCACCTTCAATCTTTCCCAGCATCAGGCTCTTTTCCAAGGAGTCAGTTCTTCACATCAGGTGGCCAAGTTATCGGAGTTTCAGCTTCAGCATCAGTCCTTCTAATGAATATTCAGGACTGATTTCCTTTAGGATAGACTGGTTGTATCT
This sequence comes from Tragelaphus eurycerus, assembly GCA_935064755.1. Lineage (NCBI taxonomy): Eukaryota > Metazoa > Chordata > Mammalia > Artiodactyla > Bovidae > Tragelaphus > Tragelaphus eurycerus. The sequence continues at coordinate 12,121,593 of CAKXYN010000012.1, forward strand.
CCTTGCAATCCAAGGGAATCTCAAGAGTCTTATCCAACACCACAGCTCAAAAGCATCAATTTTGTGGTGCTCAGCTTTCTTTATAGTCCAGCTTTCACATCCATACATGACTACTGGAAAAGCAAAAGCTTTGACTAGACAGATCTTTGTTGGCAAAGTATTGTCTCTGCTTTTTAATATGCTGTCTAGGTTGGTCATAGCTTTTCTTCCAAGGAGCAAGTGTCTTCTAATTTCATGGTTGCAGTCATCATCTGCAGTGATTTTGGAGCCCCCCAAAATAGTCTGTCACTGTTTCCATTGTTTCCCCATCTATTTGCCTTGAAGTTATAAAGAAGAACTAAAGAGCCTTTTGATGAAAGTGAAGGAGGAGAGTGAAAAGGTTGGCTTAAAGCTCAACTTTCAGAAAACTAAGATCATGGCATCCAATCCCATCACTTCATGGCAAATAGATGGGGAAACAGTGGAAAGAGTGGCTGACTTTATTTTTCTGGGCTCCAAAATCACTGCATACGGTGATTGCAGCCATGAAATTAAAAAACACTTACTCCTTGGAAGGAAACTTATGACCAACCTAGATAGCATATTAATAAGTAGACATTATTTTGCCAACAAAGGTCCGTATAGTCAAGGTTATGTTTTTCCAGTAGTCATGTATGGATATGAGAGTTGGACTACAAAGAAAGCTGAGTGCAGAAGAATTGATGCTTTTGAATTGTGGTGTTGGAGAAGACTCTTGAGAGTCCTTTGGACTGCAAAGAGATCCAGCCAGCCCATCCTAAAGGAGATCAGTCCTGGATGTTCATTGGAAGGACTGATGCTGAAGCTGATACTCCAATTCTTTGGCCACCTGATGTGAAGAGCTGACTCATTGGAAAAGACCCTGATGTTGGGAAAGATTGGGGGCCGGAGGAGAAGGGGACGACAAAGGATGAGATGGTTGGATGGCATCACTGGCTCCATGGACATGGGTTTGGGTGGACTCCAGGAGTTGGTGATGGACAGGGAGGCCTGGCATGCTGCACTTCATCGGGTTGCAAAGAGTTGAACGTGACTGAGTAACTAAGCTGAACTGAACTGAACTATGGGACCAGATGCCATGATCTTAGTTTTCTGAATGTTGAGTTTTAAGCCGGTTTTTTTCACTCTCCTCTCACTTTCTTCAAGAGGCTCTTTAGTTCTGCTTCGCTTTCTGCCATAAGGGTGGTGTCATCTGCATATCTGAATTTTTTTGTATTTCTCCCAACAATCTTGATTCCAGCTCAAGTGCTTCATCCAGCCCAACACTTCACATGATGTACTCTGCATATAAGTTAAATAAGCAGGGTAACAATATACAGCCTTGATGTACTTTCCCAATTTGGAACCAGTCTGTTGTTCTATGTCCAATTCTAACTGCTGCTTCTTGACCTTCATACAGATTTCTAAGGAGGCAGATCGGGTGGTCTGGTATTCCCATCTCTTTGAGGGTTTTCCACAGTTTGTTGTGATCCACACAGTCAAAGACTTGGGAATAGTCCATGAAGCAGAAGTAGATTTTTTTTTTTCTGAAACTCTCTTGTTTTCTCGATTATCCAATGTATGTTGGCAATTTGATCTCTGGTTCCTCTGCCTTTTCTAAATCCAACTTGAACATCTGGAAGTTCAGGCTTCACGTACTGTTGAAGCCTGGCTTAGAGAATTTTGAGCATAACTTTGCTAGCATGTGAGATGAGATGAGACTGAGTCTGTAAACACACACAAATTTTATAAAGTACTGGATCATGTGGTCCTAAACGTTATTGAAAAATGATCACCTTATTATTATTATTCTAAATGATTATTTTTTCAATATCCTGCTGTTCATGATGGCTTTATACCATGGTTAGCTAATAACTCAGGGCTAAATAAATAGGACAAGATTCATCCTTAGTGATACACTGAATGTGTAAATTTCAAATGGTCTCTGATAATTCTAATTATTTTTTGTCAACATCTCAAATATTGTTATGGCATTATTGTTTTTAGTTCAAAGTGTGGTTGAAGAGGAGCCAGTGTTAGAAGTCTAAGCTCCACCATTTCTGGTTTATTTGCACCTGCATTATTAGTAATATGTTCAAGCTCTGATTTATTTGCAGGTATATTTTTTAAACCATTTGTTCAATTTGAGAGGCTTAGTTTCATCAAAAGTAATTAATATAATCTACAAATCCACCTGGTAAAACCTGGTAAGTCACTTCAGTCGTGTCCGACTCTGTGTGACCCCTTATACGGCAGCCCACCAGGCTCCCCATCCCTGGGATTCTCCAGGCAAGAACACTGGAGTGGGTTGCCATTTCCTTCTCCAATGCATGAAAGTGAAAAGTGAAAGTCAAGTCGCTCAGTTGTGCCCGACTCTTAGTGACCCCATGGACTGCAGCCTTCCAGGCTTTTCTGTCCATGGGATATTCCAGGCAAGAGTACTGGAGTGGGATGCCATTGCCTTCTCTGACAAATCCACGTAATCAGGCACAAATAAATTGCAAAAATCACAAAATACTGAAATCAAAAGGATGCACAGAGGACTTGTGTTAACACCTTTAAGACACCTAATCCTCTCTCAGGATAGCTCATGAGGGCCAAGATATGACACACATTCCTGCTGTGAGTGCCAGCAGCAATCTTTAAATATTAGCAAATCCTAACAAATAGGCTCAGTTAGTCCATATTGGAAAGCACAGGTGTAGATGACTCCTTGAGTTCTGTTTCCTCACAGTGACCGCATCTATAAAGATGTTCACAAGGTTCATTGACAGCCAAAAGTTCACTCTGAGTCAATGCCTTTAAAAGACTCTTCTAATCACTGGTACTTTTGAATTAGTCACTAAATGATATATTAAGCCAAAATTATGTATGTACATGAACATAAATCCTGTTTAAATGTACTTTAAACAGAAGATGTACATTATATTTTTATTGTTAATAAAAGATGTGCTACATACAAGGGAGCTCTAAATTTGGGGAAAATGATATCAGAATCATATAAATTAGTAAGAAAATTTATTTCAGATCAAACACCTACTTTTAATATATTTTCCTCCCCTTTTCTTTAACTTTAGGAAACATCTTAAATGATTGAATGATATAGCTGGCCATTTCTTTTGTTCTTTACTTAAAAGTTAAAGACCCTACGTAGAATATAACTGACAGCCATCTTAAATATGATTTTTTACCTTTCTGTAACTCTATCATGGTACTTGACAAAAGAGTTCATTTTTTACACTTAATGGTGTTAAAACACAAAGCTTTCTTCTGCAGACCTAACAGAAACTATATGTCATTTGCTATTTCAATTATGTCATGAAAAATTGAAAGTGAAGTCATTCAGTCATGTCCAACTCTTTGCGACCCCATAGACTGTAGCCTACCAGGCTCCTCTGTCCATGGGATTTTCCAGGCAATAGTACTGGAGTGGATTGCCATTTCCTTCTCCAGGGGATCTTCCCAACCCAGGTCTCAAACCTGGGTCTCCCACATTTTAGACAGATGCTTTACCATCTGAGCCACCAAGGAGGATGTCATTTGCTATTTCAATTATGTCATGAAGATATTTCTAAAACCTATTCAAATTCACATCCATCTCTTGGTAAATTGATATGTATAAAACAGAAAAATCAATATTGCAAAGGTTCTTATTTGAATTCTACAGAAAAGTCTATCACCTGTAGAAAACCTGGCAGTGTAATTAGTCTAATTGTGCCTAAAATAAAGCTTCATACTCAGATAAAGTGCTGGCTTCCAGATTGGCACAGGTGTTTCTTCCATCTTTAGATTCAGTTAGTTAGGAGTTCTTTCGCTTTTAAATTCACTTGTTGAAAACCAAAAGCCTAATTATTCATTCATTCAATCACACCATCATATTGTCACTTATGTGAGCAGCATAAATAAAACAATTTACTCCACACATTTTAGTCTTTACATTTTAGCAAAGATATCCAGTCACCTTACAACATCACAATTCTACCCAATTAGATTAAATTCATAGGGATCAATCAGTAGGGCATGTTCTCGTGTTTCTTGCTCTTGTGCCCATGTAGCCAAATAGCCTTTAAAAGGCTGAAGACAGGCCAAACTTAAATTCAAATTTTTGCAAAGCCTGAGGAAGTTGGCACTTTAGATCCTAGACAGTTAGAAGCCAATGCGTGTCCTTTCTAATATACCCTCCCTCAGTACTAGACAAGGGAAAATTTCCCAACAACTCCATATGATCTCTGAGAAAGAAAAATTAAGTTACAGCATAAGAGGCTGTGTCTGCCTTTGATAAAGTATAACAAATAAAATATTAATAGTGCTATAACCCAGAATTTTGACAGTAAAAGATTATTTTCAGTAAAGTATGCATTCCTAGCTTTCAGTTGAGAAGGTCTGAGACAAAGAACAATTCATATATCGTCTATTCTCAAAGTTATTTGGGTCAGCAACCTCTAAGTGTTCATAAAAGTTGCTATATAGTCATTTAACTTTATTTACAAAATTACACATGACATTTTTTAGGTGAATTTTCAGAGAAGCTTTTTGAAAAAAATATTCATATAAAAGCATTGGCATATTGTAAAAAGTGCAGCTAAGGCCATGGCTGCAACACCTTTCTTCTGGCTGGGACAGGTAACACCCCTAAGAGAAGCAAGCAGATACACAGTAGAGTGAGTGGGTAATGAAATGAAATGAAACAAGCCCCATTTACAGAGCTTGGTACTATTCAGCTCCAGCTGACTGCTGGCTGAGGTTTCTCATAAGAGTCTTCTGATTTTTCAGAAGAAACCAAAAATCTAGTTAGGCCAGTTAGAAGAAGTCCAAGATAATAATTGAAATGAACTATGATGGTAAGTTCAACTACCTAGTGAAGATGAGGGTGATGGAAAGTGATCAGATCTTGGCATATATTGAAGAACAAGCTAACAGATCCCAATTCATGCAGGATTTGTACATACAATTTGAAATGCAATGTAAAGATGCTGACCATCTCTTATAAAACTCAATCTCGCTAGTCCTGCTAAACAAACAAACAAAACAAAGAAAAAAAAAAAAAAAAAAAAACCATGTTTGCTTCAATTAAGGGAAAAAATAAAAACACTTAATGTCTTCCATAACCTGGTCCCAAATCTTTCTCTCATCACTTATTATGTGTCTCTCCCCCAACTTCCACTCCATTTTAGCAAATGACAACTGTCTCCTGAAAACACTGTGTATAATTTTCATGGACGGTTTCTCGACCAGACTCCGTTTTTCTTCTGTGTAGAATGTCCTCTACTTAAGACACTTATAGTACAATAACCCAGACTTTTGATAGTTAAAGGTCAGATTATTTTCAGTAACGTATGCATTCCTAGCTTTTGGCTGAGAAGTTTTTGACAAAGAACAGTAGTGGGACTTACTATGTTCCACTATACTCTCAAGTTTCAGTCAGTTCAGTCACTCAGTCTTGTCCAGCTCTTTGCGACCCCATGGACTACAGCAAGCCAGGCCTCCCTTGTCCATCACCAACTCCCAGAGCTTACACAAACTCAAGTCCATTGAGTCAGTGATGCCATCCAACCATCTCATCCTCTGTCATCCCCTTCTCCTCCTGCCCTCAATCTTTCCCAGCATCGGGGTCTTTTCAAATGAGTCATCTCTTCATATCAGGTTGCCAAAGTATTGGAGTATCAGCTTTAGCATCAGTTCTTCCAATGAATATTCAGGACTGATTTCCTTTAGGATGGACTGGCTGTACTTCCTTGCAGTCCAAGGGATTCTCAAGAGTCTTCCAACACCCCAGTTTAAAAGCATCAATTCTTCAGCACTCAGCTTTCTTCATAGTCCAACTCTCACATTCATACATGACTACTGGAAAAACCATAGCTTTGACTAGATGGACCTTTGTTGGCAAAGTAATGTCTCTGCTTTTTAATATGCTGTCTAGGTTGGTCATAACTTCCCTTCCAAGGAGCAAGCATTTTTTAGTTTCATGGCTACAGTCACCAACTGCAGTGATTTTGGAGCCCAAGAAAATAAAGCCTGTCATTGTTTCCACTGTTTCCCTGTCTATTTGCCATGAAGTGATGGGATCAGATGCCATGATCTTAGTTTTCTGAATGTTGAGCTTTAAGCCAAATTATTCATTCTCCTCTTTCACTTTCATCAAGAGGCTCTTTAGTTCTTCTTTGCTTTCTGCCATAAAGGTGGTGTCATCTGCTTATCTGAGGTTATTAATATCTCTCCTGGCAATCTTGATTCTAGCTTATGATTCATCTAGCCCATCATTCCTCATGACGTACTCTGCATATAAGTTAAATAAACATGGTGACAATATACAGCCTTGACATACTCCTTTCCTGATTTGGAACCAGTCTGTTGTTCCATGTCCAGTTCTAACTGTTGCTTCCTGACCTGCATACAGATTTTACAAGTCAGGTGGTCTGGTATTCCCAAACTCTCAAGTTTTTGAGGACTTTATTAGCATCCCAAGCAATGTCTTCCCATTTGCTCAAGTTTGCAATGTGTTTTAGTTAAACAAATAGGATTCAATAATGAAGAAATCTTGAATCTATTCCAAGTTCTGCTTCTTTGGAAAAAAAATGCCTAAAACTTGCAGCAACGTATTTCTTACATTTTCTTATGTCTCTAACTTAAAGACCCACGTCCTATATAAATCAGAAAACAAAATTACTATAATGAAAGCAGGTGTGGGAAGAACTCTGTAGCCATGCATACAGAATAGTGCAATTTTTCAGGGACTAGTGACCTCTGAGAAAAGCAGACAGCCAGAGACACAGGCAATAGGAAGATAAACCTCCAATTGAGCAGAGATGCATCTGTGAGTATGTTTTGGGTCTTGGAATATGAAATAAGAAGGGTGCATTGAATCAATCTATTCTATCAATCTGAGAAAAAGATTTAACCACTGCTCTTGAACAAGAGCAAGACCAAGGATGACTTATTCACTCTATATTCTAACAATCTGAGCTTTAAAACATCTTTAATGGGGAAAAGATAGTAGTCATGGAACATAAAGGAAAAAATATTGCATAGTAATGGGAAAAAATACAGCATTTGGAGACTCAAGCAACATATGTCTGAAAAAGATCTACTGGATGATTTGGAAGAAGAGTTAAGGAAATTATGCAGTGTGTGTATGTGTACAGTGTGTGTGTGTGTATGTGTATAGCTCATAGTTTTATGTCTAAATTTTTTAACCTAATTTATCGTGAATATTTAATGAAGTTCTTAAATATTCTTGGGAAAATTTTTACTCAGTATATAAGATGGTATGGATGAATTTGCCATTCACTTTGTTTAAACATTTTGATATTTCAGCTTTTCACTGTGCATATATGTTTGTAGTATATATGCTTGTAGAACATCTTTTTTTTTTTTTTACTGTTTGGAAGATTATATAGAATTAGTGAGTCATAGGAGAAAATTATTTAATAAATATTGATGGAACAATGCAAACATTTTTTAAAAAGCAATTTAATGTATATTGCATATGGAATATAGAATAGAGATAGAAAAAAACAAATAAACAGGGAAAGAAAAAGAAGGAAGGAAGGGAGGGTGGAAAGGAGAAAAAAAGGAAAATAGAAGGAGAAAAGGAGAAGGAAGAAGAAAGAGAAGGAGGAAAAGAAAATTCCAAGGTTTGTCTCACAGGGAAAGAATAAACCTGACCCTTCATCCTTTAATGAAACTATACAAATAGCAGCACCTCTAAAACAAGGCAAGGTGAAGCCACATCAAGCAGAGATCAACAAGAAATAGTACTATTCTAGGCCAGAAAACAAGGCAAAGACAGGAATTCACTGCTATCTTGAGGACACATTCTTGTACACAGACACCATCATCGGATGAGGAGACATTTGGAGGGGTCAGAAATTCCTGAAAAAGATTTAAAGTTTATATTGACTTTAAAAGAACTGTTTAAGATGATACAGGCTAACTTAATTTGAATAAGCTGGCTAAAGCTCTTTTTTTACTCATAGAAGGAGTGGAGCTTTAAAGAAGAAAGCTTAAAAAATAAAGAAAGCTACATTTCAGTACCCATATATTTCTAATGGGTAAAATGATGTACACTATAGTCAGCTTTTTATTTTTTTCCATTATTTTTAAAGCATAGTTGACAAAAATTGCATATAGTTGTATGACTTGATATTTTGATAAATGTATACATTGTGAAATCACCTTCATGGTTCATAGCCTTATAGCGAAGGAGCTTACATAACTCAATAAAGCTATGAGCCATGCCGTGCAGGGTCACACAAGATGGACAGGTCATAGTGAAGAGTTCTGATAAAATGTGTTCCACTAGAGGAGGGAATGATCTGGGTTCATTTCCAAGGCAAATCATTCAACATAACAGTAATCCAAGTCTATCTCCCAACCACTCATGCCAAAGAAGCTGAAGTTGAATGGTTCTATGAAGACCTACAAGATCTTCTTGAACTAATCTCCCTCCACCAAAAAAAAAAAAAAGTCCTTTTCATCATAAGGGATTGGAATGCAAAAATAGGAAGTAAAGAGATACCTGGAGTCAGGGGAAATTTGGCCTTGGAGTACAACATGAAGCAGGGCAAGGCTAACAGAGTTTTGTCAAAAGAATACGCTAGTCATAGCAAACATCCTCTTCCAACAACACAAGAGAAGACTCTACACATGGACAGATCATCAGCTCCTTATTGTAAAATTCAGGCTCAAATTGAAGAAAGTAGGGAAAACCACTAGGCCATTCAGTTATGACCTAAATCAAATCCATTATGATTATACAGTGGAGGTGACAAATAGGTTCAAGAGATTAGAACTGGTAGACAGAGTGCCTGAAGAACTATGAACAGAGGTTCTTGATGTTGTACAGTGACAAAAATCATCTCAAAGAAAAAGAAATGCAAGAAGAGTGGTTGTCTGAGAAGGCTTTACAAGTAGCTGAGGAAATATGAAAAGTGAAAAGCCCCAGGGAGGAAGGGAAAGATATACCCAAGTGAATGCAGAGTTCCAGAGAATAGCAAAGAGAAATAGAAAGGCTTCCCTAAGTGCACAATGCAAAGAAATAGAGGAAAACAAAAGAATGGGAAAGACTAGAGATCTCTTCAAGAAAATTGGAGATATCAAGGGAACATTTCATGCAAGAATGAGCACTATAAAGGACAGAAATGGTAAGGATCTAACAGAAGCAGAAGAGATTAAGAAGAGATGGCAAGAATACACAAAACTATAGAAAAAAAATATCTTAATGACCCAGGGCATTCACGTAGAGCCAGACATCCTGGAGTGTGAAGTCAAGTGGGGCTTAGGAAGCATTTCTAGGAACAAAGCTAGTAGTGATAATGCAATTCCAGCTGAGTTATATAAAAACCTAAAAGATGATGCTGCACTCAATATGTCAGCAAATTTGGAAAACTCAGCAGTAGCTATAGGACTGGATAAGGTCAGTTTTCATTCCAACCTTAGATACGCAGATGATACCACTCTAATGGCAGAAAGTGAAAAGGAACTAAAGGGCCTCTTGTGAGGGTGAAAAAAAGAGGAGAGTGAAAAGGCTGATTTAAAACTCAAATTTCAAAAAACTAAGATCATGGTATCTGGTCCCATCACTTCATGGCTAATAGATGGGGAAACAATGACAGATTTTACCTTCTTGGGCTCCAAAATCACTGTGGATAGTGATTGCAGCTATGAAATTAAAAGATGTTTGCTCCTTGGAAGAAAAGCTATGACAAATCTAAAGAGTATATTAAAAAGCAGAGACATCACTTTGCCTACAGTGGTCTATATAGTCAAAGCTATGGTTTTTCCGGTAGTCATGTACGAATGTCAGAGTTGGACTATGAAGAAGACTGAGTACCAAAAAATTGATGAATTTGAATTGTGATGCTGGGAAAAAAAACACTTAAAGTCCATTGGACAACAAGGAGATCAAATCAGTCCATCCTAAAGGAAATCAACCCGGAATATTCATGGGAAGGACTGCTGTTGAAGCTGAAACTCCAGTATTTTGGCCACCTTACTCAAAGAGGAGATTCTTTGGAAAAGACCCTGATGCTGGGAAAGACTGAATGCAAAAGAAGAGGGTGGCAGAATATAATGGTTAGATAGCATCACTGACTCAATGGACTTGAATTTGAGCAAACTCTGGGAAATAGTGAAGGACAGCCTGGCATGCTGCAGCCCATAAGGTTGCAAAGAGTCCAATTTGACTTAGTGACTGAACAACAATATACTGTGAAAAAATCACCTACAGTTAACTTTTTAAACATTTCAATATATATGGTTCCTAAGAAAACACTAATAAAATACTAACAGAACTGCTAGCAAAATGATTGAAAAGAAGAAAAAACATGTGGACAATATCAAATGCTGACAGGTTGTGGTAGTAAAACATACTCTTATTCTGCTGGTGACAGTCTAATTTAGTAAAATAACTAGGGAATCTAAACTTCTTATCAGTATCTTCTAAAACTTGACATATATAATCCTCACAGATCAGCAATTCTATTCCTGTATATAGATCCAACAGAAATGTTTACCAAAGAACATGTGTAAGTGTTCAGAGTTGTGCTACTTGCAATTGTAAAAAGAAAGGAATATCAATATCAATCTACAAAAACATGGAAAGATTGAAGTATATATATATATTTTTAAACATCCCATCCTCAGAATTCCATCACCTCCTCCCTCACTCAAAATTCCCTCACACCTTCCCTCTCTCAGAATTCCCTCTGTAGTCTCTCAGAATTTCTTGTCACTCTTCTTTTAAAGTTTCCTGTTCACCCTTCTTATCTCAGAATTCCCTCACTCTTCTTCTTTCAGAATTCTCTCACACCCTCTGTCACTCAAAATTGCCTCTGAAACCTTTCTTCTCTCAGAATTCCCTCTCATTCTTCTTCTTCCTTTTTTTTTTAAATTCCCTGCTCACTCTCCTTCTCTCAGAATTCTTTCACACCCTCTCTCACTCAGATTCCCTTTTTACTCTATACCTCAATCATAATACCATCACAGACTCCCTCACTCAGAATTCCTTCTCACCTTTCTTCTTTCAGAATTCCCTCTCACTCTTCTTATTTCACAATTTCCTCTCACTCTCCTCTCAGAATTCCTTCTCATCCTTCTCCTCTCAAAATTCCCCCTTACCTTTTTTCTTTCAAAATTCCCTCTCACTCTCCTTCTCTTAAAATATTCTCATACCTTCTCTCACTCAAAATTCCCTCTTACCTTTCTGCTCTCAGAATTCCCTCTCATCTTTCTTCTTTCATAATTCCCTCACTCTCTCCTTCTCTCAGAATTCCCTCACATTCTCCCTTCTCTCAGAAATCCCTCACATCCTCCCTCACTCAGATTCCCTCCTACCCTACTTCAGTCAGAATACCATCACATACTCCCTCACTCAGAATTCCCTCTCATGTTCTTTTACTCAGAGTTCCCTCTCACACTCTTTCTCCCAGAATTTCCTCACTCCTTTACTCAGAAAGGCCTCTCACCTTCCTTCTCTCACAGTCCCCTCACTATCATCACCCTCACTCAGAATTCCCTCTCACCTTTCTTCTTTCCGAATTTCCTCACTCTCTTTCTCTCAGAATACCCTCTCACTTTTCCTCTCTCAATTTCCTCACACCTCTCTTCTCTCTCTGTTTCCTCACACTTTCATTCTCTCAGAATTTCCTCCCAGCCTCCCTCTCTCAGATTTTCCTCTCACTCTCCTTCTCTCACAATTCCCTCTTGCTCTCCTTCTTTAAGAAATCCCTCACTTGTCTCTCTGAGTTTCCTCACACCCTTCTTCTCTCAGAATTTACTCTCTTCTCTTCCTCTCAGAATTCTTTGTCACCTATCTTCACTCAGAATTCCCTCACACACTCCTTCTCTCAGACACTCAGAATTCCTTCTCACCTTTCTTCTCTCTGAAATCCCTTTCATTCTCCTCTCAGAATTCCCTCACACCCTCCCTCACTCAAAATTCTTCCTCACTCTCCTTTTACAATTTATCACTCTCATTCTCTCAGAATTTCATCTCACTTTCCTTTCTTCACAAATCTCTTAACTTTCTTCTCAGAATTTCCTCTCTTCTTGTTTTAAAATTTCCTATAACTCCTTCTCTCAGAATTCCCTCTCAATTCCCTCTCACTATCATTCTCTGAATTTCCTCCCACTCTCCTTCTCTCACAATTCCCTCTTAAGATCCTTTACTCAGAATTCCCTCCCTCCTCCACTCCCTCAATCAGAATACCACCACACACTCCCTCACTCAGAATTCCCTCACTCCTTCCTTGACTCAGTATTCCATCTGACCTTTCTTCTCTTAGAATTCTTTCTCATTCTCATACTCTCAGAATTTCCTCCTGCTCTTCTCTTTTTATTTTTTTTAAATATAAATTTATTTAATTGGAGGTTATTTACTTTACAATATTGTATTGGTTTTGCCATACATCAACATGAATCTCTTTTTTAAATTCCCTTTCATTCACCTTTTCTCAGAGTTTACTCACTGTCTTTCTCTCAGGATTCCCCTATAAACATTCACTCAAAATTCCCTTATTTTTTTTTTTTTAATTTAAATTTATTCATTTTAATTGAAGGCTAATTACTTTACAATATTGTATTGGTTTTGTCATACATCAACATGAATCTGCCACAGGTGTACACGTGTTCCCCATCCTGAACCCCCCTCCACCTCCCTCCCCATACCATCCCTCTGGGTCATCCCAGTGTATCAGCCCCAAGCATCCATATCCTGCATCGAACCTTACCTTTCTGCTCTCAAAATTCCCTCTCATCTTTCTTCTTTCACAATTCCCTCATACTCTCCTCTCACAATTCCTTCACACATTCCTCTAAGAATTTCCTCCCACCCTCCTTCATCCAGATTCCCTCTTACCTACCTCACTCAGAATGCCATCACACACTCTCTCCGTCAGAATCCCTTACCTTTCTTCTCTTAGAATTGCCTCTCACCCTCCTGCTCTCAGAATTCCCTCATCTTTCTTCTTTCAGAATTTCATCTTACTTTCCTTCTCTTAGAATTTCCTATCATTCTCTTTCCCTCAGAATTCCCTCACACTCCTCTCACAATTCTCTCACACCCTTCCTCATTCAGATTTCCTCTTACCCTACCTCATTCAGAATAACATCACATACTTCCTTGCTAGAATTCCCTCACATTCTTTTTTTAGAGTCCTTTATCCATTCTCTCACTCAGAAATCCCTCTCACATTTCCTCTCTTTGAATCCCCTATCACTCTCCTCTCAGAATTCTCTCTCATTCACCTTCACTCAAAATTCCCTCATTTTCTTCTTTCAGAATTCCCTCTCACTCTCCTTCACTCAAAATTCCTCATGTTTCTCCTTTCAGAATTCCCTCTCATTCTCCTTCTCTCAGAATTTCCTCTCATTCTCCTTCCCTCAGAATTCCCTCACATCCTCTCTCACTCAAACTCTCTCTCACCTTTCTTCTCTCAGAATTCCTTCTCACCTTTCTTCTTTCAGAGCTCCCTCACACTCTCTCACTCAGATTCCCTCTTACCCTACTGTGTTGCTATGCTTAGCACCCTTCCTCTCTCAGAATTCACCCTCATTCTCCTCTTCTCAGAATTCTTTGTCACCTTCCTTCACTCAGAATTCTCTCATATTCTGCTTCTCTCAGAAATTCCTTATCCCTCCCTTGCTCAGCATTCCCTCTCATAGTTGCTCTCAAAATTCCCTCTCACTCTCCTTTTACTATTCCCTCACCCTTCTTTCAGTATTCCCTCTCACTCTCCTTTTATAATTCCCCTACTCTCCTTCTCTCAGAATTCCTTCTAACTTTCCCTCTCTCAGAGTTTTCTCATACAACCTTTTCTTAGAATTCCCTTTCACCTATCCTTTCTCTCATAATTCCTTCATACCCTTCATCTCTATGAATTACCTCACACCCTCCCTCATTATTTCTCTCTCATGTTTTTTCTCTCAGAATTTCCCCACACCCTTTCTCTCTCATAATTCCTTCTCACATCTTTTCTCAGAATTCCCTCACTCTTCTCTCAGAATTTCAGTCTCATCTCAGAATTCCCTTTCAGTCTCCTTTTCTCAGAATTCTCTCTTATCGTTCTTCACTCAGAGTTCTCTCTCACCCTCTTTCTCTTAGAATTTTGTCTCATTCTCCTCTCAGAATTTCTTTTTACCTTTCCTCTCTCAGAGTTTTGTCACACCTTTCTCCTCTCAAAATTCCCTCTCAGTCTCCACTCAGAATTTCCTTACACTCTCCCTTATTCAGAATTTCCTCTTTTCCTTCCTTCTCTCAGTATTCCTTCTCACTCTCATTTTCTCAGAATTCCCTCTCATCTTCCTTCTCTCACTCTTCCCACACATTCTCCCTTACTCAGAATTTCCTCACACCTTTCTTCTCTCTAAATTCTCCTCTCCTCAATCCCTCTTACTCTCTTTCTCTCACAATTCCCTCACAACCTCTCTCACTCAGAATTCCCTCTCACCTTCTTTCTGAATTCCCTCTCACCTTCCTTCTCTCAGAATTCCTTCTCATTCTCTTTCTCTCACACTCTCTCTACACCTCACTATTCTCTGCCCCCCTCCTTTTCTCAGAGTTTCCTCACTCTCCTTCTCTCAGAAACCCCTGACACCCTCCTTCACTCGGGCTTCCCTGGTTGCTCAGAGGTAAGGAATCTGCCTACATTTAATGCAGGGGATTCAGGTTTGATCCTTGGAGAGGAGAGATGCCCTGAAGAAGGAAATGGTGACCCATTCCAGTATTCTTGCCTGGGAAATCCCTTAGACAGAGGAGCCTGGAAACAAAAAGTGTCGCACATTAACTTAGGGACTTTGCAACAACAATTTCCATACTTAGAATTCCTTTTCACTTTCCTTCTTTCAGAATTCCCTCTTATTTTCCTTCTCTTATATTTCTATCACACCCTCTCTCACTGGGTATTCCCTCACACCCTCCTTTCCTGAGAATATCTTCACTTTCCCCTTTTCTCTCAGAATTTCCCTTTTCTCTCAGAATTTCCTCATACTATCCTCTCATAGTTATCTCTCACTCTTCTCTCAGAATTCCCTTACACTCCCCCTCCGTTAGATTTCCCTCTCATTCTCCCTCTAGCAGTATTCCCTCTTACTCCTCTTCTCTCAGAATTAACTCTCATCTTTATTTTCTCAGAATTCCCTCTCACTTTCCCTCTCTGAGTTTCCTAGCAGCTTCCTTCTCTCAGAATTCCCTCACATCTTCCCTTTCTCAGAGTTGCCTCTCACCCTCCTTTTCTCAGAATTCCCTCATGTTCTCCCTCATAGAGAGCTCCTTCACACCATCCAGTCAGAGTTCTGACTCCCTTCCTATAATTTTTCAATATCTTGTCATTTTATGAAATGAAATCCTCTTTGAAATCAACTATGGCATCAAGAAAACTTGTCCAAGTACTCAGGTTAAATCTGTGTAATCTCAGAACTAGTAATCTTTCTCCATAAAAATCACTGCCAACATATGGAATGATGTAAGAAACTGTGGAGTGATGCCTTTGATCTAAATCTAAGACATTAATTGACTGAACCTCTGTGTAATCCCTGATTCACTGCATAGCGCTCACAATACAAAGTAAGCAAACATGATCAAGGAAGAAAAAGTGAGGCAGTTACCAGGGCTTCTGACAAAGGTCCTCTTATTGACAGAGGAAATTTATGCAGCTCAATGGAGAATATAAAATGAGACTATTCTCTTGAGAGTAAGTTTAAGAAGTACTTGAAAAGATTTACAAGTTTTCCTTCACAAAACTTACTCAAACTTGGACCTCTATTTAAATATCCCATGCAGTGGATTTAAACTGATTATATCTGTCTGTAAATTAGCCCCAGAGACTTTACTGTGTTCCTCAAAGTGATAGAATTGTATGAAGCAATATAAAACTCCTTCCAATCAGATGCTTAGAGAGTAGGATAAAAAGAGACCCTGTAGGGAAAGTAGGAATCTTGCCCCCAAACAAAATGATCACAGTGCAAAGATGAGACAGCCTCTGGCACAGACAGCCCTAGAACATGCCTCCATTTCCAGAAATTAAGCATTAGATTGGAATTTGAATCTACAATCCTTATGCTATATATTATGTAATTCAGCATGTAAAGCAAAGAAGGAATTCTGTGGATGTAACATTGCCTTATTTCCCACATTGTTCATTTTCCTTAGGTCTATGCCTTTTACATTCACTATGTTTTGGTCTCCTCCTTGCCCCAACATGATCTCTACATTCAATGGTCCACTCAGTAAGTATTTATTGAGCAAATACTATACTCCTCTACACTCTGAAGATATTAATGTATGTAGTAAGTACCTGTACGCATAGAAATAAATCTTGCAATATATTTATCAAAATTATTATTACTGACCCATCTTTAGATAGGATTAATTGCTCTCCCTATTTTCTTTATTTTTCACATTTTCTCTAAAGAAAATATATTACTTTCATCATCAAGTATTACAGTAACAATACAATAATTATGATGAGGGGTTAAAATTCAAGCAGTGAAATAGGGGGAAAATTCTAATTACAGAGTTTAAGAGAATTGTGGTGTTTTGCTCTGGGGAATCATAGATTAAGGGTTGATTGCTAGCTTTCTGGAGTGCTTGAAGAATAGTGACATACAGGAGGAAGTTTCTTTTTTTTTATTTTATTTTAATTGGTAAATAATTATTCTACAATATTGTGATGATTTCCACCATACATCATGAATCAGCCACAGGAAGAAGTTTTAAACTAGAGTCTAGAGACTTGACCAGATTCCTTGTATAAAGATATTTCTGCTCCACTACTCTGAGTTCCAGACTTTTCTGTTGGTGACGATTCATCTCAAGGCATCTACTGATATCTATTATGAAATGCTCAGTTCATTATTGCTTGAAAGGAAACAGAGACACACAGAGCAGGGTACTAGGGAAGGACAAAGTTCTACCCTCATTAAGGCCAAACCAGGGAAAGACAAATTTTATTTCAATATTTGCCATCCAACACTAGTATTTCACACAAATATAAAAAAGAAAATGAAAGGAAGAAACCCAGTCAAATATATACTATCTGCCACAAATACAAAGAAATCCAGAAATGGCTCACCAACGAACGAGATTTCCTAGAGTTACAGGCATTATGAGCAAGTCTGTCGTTAACAAGACTGAAGAGAAAGCGGATGTTAATCCTGTGGGTCTGTCAAGTTCTCATTTTCTCTGTGTGCCTTTTTTTCTTCCACTGTTAAGTCTCCTCTAATTCCAAAGGTATGAAAAAAGAAAACCAATTACCAGGAGAAAATGAGAACAGTGCTGAAAAAGTATTTCTCCTTAGATTTTGATTAGTGGCTTTGTGTAACTCAGTTATTTTTAGCTATTGGCTTAAAGATATTCGCTTCACTTACATAATTCTTACTGTGTATATTTTTTCCTTTTGTTTACAAGGGTTTAAACATAGTGTGTGATATACACCTTGACAGTATACATGGAAAAATTCATATAATCATAAATATTTTTTTAGATAAAATAAACAAGCTCAAATCAACCAAAATTTCCTTATGGTAGTTGAATATCTGATGATTTTAACTACAAAATAATGTGCCTTATTTCATAAATCAGTTAATTATTAAAACTATCTACTTATGGACCAAAATGAAGGGTTTTATTGGCCCAGCTATTATGTAAATTTTTTCTTGCCAACTGTAGCTAAACATTTCTGGGTTATTTTCTGGTGCAAATATAATATAGTAAGGGGGATTATAAATGGTAACCTTAATGAGCAACTGTTTAAAATAATTTTCTCACTGAAAATAGTATAAATGCAATTTAATCTTAAGTAAAAATAAGCAGGTGAAAATAAAAATAAGATCTACTTGTATATTTCAGGTAAAACCCACCACTAAATTTCTAGGTGGGCAAAACTAGAAAAACGCTACAACAAAAGTAGAAGATATTTTATAGAAACTTTGGTGGTGTTATTATTAAAATATTTGCAAGTATTGAGATCAGCCTATGAGGAAATAAATAAGTACTGGTCTCTATTTGCACCTTTGAGAATAAGAGACACAGAATAATAATACTGTGTCATGTACAGCATGCTTACAAATCATAGACCATCAAAATCAAGAATGCAGGCTGTAGATTAAAAAGCAGGAGCATCTTGGAATGAGACCTAAGAGATTAAGATCAGAAGAGTCTATACCTTAAGTTATGTGGCTGGGAGGGAAACTTGTGATTGCCTATTGTCTTTTTACAGGTTTTGAAGTGATCTGTTCTGAACAATCTTCTTCCAGGTAGGATTCAGCGAAACAAACAGTAAAATTGAGTTAAGATTATTCATTATTCTTTTGATTCTTATTACAAAATATTTGAATCAATATTTCACAGAAAATTTCCCAGAAACCTGTTACCAACTAGTTGAGTCACATTCAGCATTTATCTTAAGATTTATTTGAGTCTATTGAGAGAAGTCTACATTTGCATCTGTAAGAGAAACTGTGACGAATATAGAGAAATGGAAAATACGCTCCTCAGAAACTTGATGTGCTCAGTAAAACCATCTAGCACTACAACACTTGAGAGCAACAACTGATGAAGTAGCTATGGCCAAGGAATTCAGTTCAGTTCAGTTCAGTTCAGTCACTCTGTCATGTCTGATTCTTTACCACAGACTGCAGCACACCAGGCTTCCCTGTCCATCACCACCACCTGGAGCTTGCTCAAACTCATGTCTACTGACTCAGTGATGCCATGTAACCATCTTGTCTTCTGTCATCCCCTTCTCCTCCTGCCTTTAATCTTTCCCAGCATCAGGAGCTTTTCCAATGAGTCAGTTCTTCACATCACGTGGCCAAAGTATTAGAGCTTCAGCTTCAGTACCAATCCTTCCAATGAATATTCAGGACTGATTTCCTATAGGTTTGACTGATTTGATCTCCTTGCAGTTCAAGGGACTCTCAAGAGTCTCGTCCAGCAAAACAGTTCAAAAGCTTGCATTTTTTGGCGCTCAGCTTTCTTTATACTTCAACTCTTCCATCCATATATGACTACTGGAAAAAACATAGCTTTGGCTAGATGGACCTTTGTTGGCAAAGTAATGTCTCTGCTTTTTAATATGCTGTCCACGTTGGTCATAGTTTTTCTTCCAAGGAGCAAGCGCCTTTTAATTTCATGGCTG
Organism: Tragelaphus eurycerus; assembly: GCA_935064755.1. Taxonomy (NCBI): domain Eukaryota; kingdom Metazoa; phylum Chordata; class Mammalia; order Artiodactyla; family Bovidae; genus Tragelaphus; species Tragelaphus eurycerus. The sequence continues at coordinate 12,140,726 of CAKXYN010000012.1, forward strand.
AAGTAACCATCTGCAGTGATTTTGGAGCCCAAGAAAATAAAGTCTGTCACTGTTTCCACTGTTTCCCCATGTATTTGCCATGAAGTGATGGGACCAGATGCCATGATCTTAGTTTGCTGAATGCTGAGTTTTAAGCCAATATTTTCACTCTCCTCTTTCACTTTCATCAAGAGGCTCTTTAGTTCTTCTTCAGTTTCTGCCATAATGGTGGTGTCATCTGTGTATCTGAAGTTATTGATATTTCTCCCAGCAATCTTGATTCCAGCTTTTGCTTCATACAGCCTGGGATTTTTCATGATGTATTCGATATATAAGTTAAATAAGCATGGTGACAATATACAGGCTTGATGTACTCCTTTTCTGATTTGGAACCAGTCTGTTGTTCCATGTCCAGTTCTAACTGTTGCTTCTCAACCTGCCTACAGATTTCTCAGGAGGCAGATCAGGTGGTCAGGTATTCCCATCTCTTGAAGAATTTTCCAGAGTTTGTTGTGATTCAACAGTCAGAGGCTTTGGCATAGTCAGTAAAGCAAAAAGTAGATGTTTTTCTGTAACTCTCTTGCTTTTTTGATGATCCAATGGATGTTGGCAATTTGATCTCTGTTTCCTCTGCCTTTTCTAAATCCAACTTGAACATCTGGAAATTCGTGGTTCACGTACTGTTGAGGCCTGGCTTTGAGAATTTTGAGCATTACCTTGCTAGCATGGGAGATGAGTGCAATTGTGCAGCAGTTTGAACATTCTTTGGCATTGCCTTTCTTTGGGATTGAAATGAAACTGACCTTTCCAGCCCTGTGCCCACTGCTGAGTATTCCAAATTTGCTGGCATACTGAGTGCAGCCCTTTCACAGCATCATCTTTTAGGATTTGAAATAGCTCAACTGGAATTCCATCACCTCCACTAGCTTTGTTTGTAGTGATGCTTTCTAAGGCTCACTTGACTTCACATTCCAGGATGTCTGGCTCTAGATCAGTGATCACACTATTGTGGTTATCTGGGTCACTAAGATCTTTTTTGTACAATTCTTCTGTTTGTTCTTGCCACCTCTTAATATCTTATGCTTCTGTTAGGTCCATACCATTTCTGTCCTTTATTGGTGCTCATCTTTGCATGAAATGTTCCCTTGATAGTTCTAATTTTCTTGAAGACATTTCTAGTCTTTCCCATTCTATTGTTTTCTTCTATTTCTGTTCATTAATCACTGAGGAAGGCTTTCTTATCTCTCTTTGCTATTCTTTGGAATTCTGCATTCAAATGGATATATCTTTCCTTTTCTCCTTTGCCTTTAGCTTATCTTCTGTTCTCAGCTATTTGCAAGAGAGTCAATTCCTAGGCAGGTTGATAAAAAGTCCAGGGTCCCTGAGGAGAAGAAAGGAGTCTGGGGCTCTCAAGGAGGAGATAAGGGTCTGGAATTCTCAAAGAGGAGGAAAAGACAAACGTTTTTTCCTATATTCCCTAGTAAGGATTATATAACAATAATGTATCCTGCGGGCCTTAGAAAGCATCACTAGAAACAAAGCTAGTGCAGGTGATGGAATTCCAGTGGAGGTGTTCCAAATCCTGAAAGATGATGCTGTGAAAGTGCTGCACTCAATATGCCAGCAAATTTGGAAAACTCAGCAGTGGCCACAAGATTGGAAAAGGTCAGTTTTCATCCCAATCCCAAAGAAAGGCAATGCCAAAGAGTGCTCAAACTACAGCACGAATTCACTCATCTCACACGCTAGTAAAGTAATGCTCAAAATTCTCCAAGCCAGGCTTCAGCAATATGTGAACCGTGAACTTCCTGATGTTCAAGCTGGATTTAGAAAAGGCAGAGGAACCAGAGATCAAATTGCCAACATCTGCTGGATCATGGAAAAAGCAAGAGAGTTCCAGAAAAACATCTATTTCTGCTTTATTGACTATGCCAAAGCTTTTGACTGTGTAGATCACAATAAACTGTGGAAAATTCTGAGAGAGATGGGAATACCAGACCACCTGATATGCCTCTTGAGAAATCTGTATGCAGGTCAGGAAGCAACAGTTACAACTGATCATGGAACAACAGACTGGTTCCAAATAGGAAAAGGAGTACGTCAAGGCTGTATATTGTCACCATGTTTATTTAACTTGTATGCAGAGTACATCATGAGAAATGCTGGACTGGAGGAAACACAAGCTGGAATCAAGATTGCTGGGAGAAATATCAATAACCTCAGATATGCAGATGATACCACCCTTATGGCAGAAAGTGAAGAGGAACTAAAAAGCTTCTTGATGAAAGTGAAAGTGGAGAGTGAAAAGGTTGGCTTAAAGCTCAACATTCAGAAAACAAAGATCATGGCATCTGGTCCCATCACTACATGGGAAATAGATGGAGAAACAGTGGAAAGAGTGTCAGACTTTATTTTTCTGGGCTCCAAAATCACTGCAGATGGTGACTGCAGCCATGAAATTCAAAGACGCTTACTCCTTGGAAGGAAGGTTATGGCCAACCTAGATAGCATATTCAAAAGCAGAGACATCACTTTGCCAACAAAGGTTCGTCTAGTCAAGGCTATGGTCTTTCCTGTGGTCATGTATGGATGTGAGAGCTGGACTGTGAAGAAGGCTGAGCGCCGAAGAATTGATGCTTTTGAACTGTGGTGTTGGAGAAGACTCTTGAGAGTCCCTTGGACTGCAAGGAGATCCAACCAGTCCATTCTGAAGGAGATCAGCCCTGGGATTTCTTTGGAAGGAATGATGCTCAAGCTGAAACTCCAATATTTTGGCCACCTCATGCGAAGAGTTGACTCATTGGAGAAGACTCTGATGCTGGGAGGGATTGAGGGCAGGAGGACAAGGGGACGACAGAGGATGAGATGGCTGGATGGCATCACTGACTCGATGAATGTGAGTCTGGGTGACCTCCGAGAGCTGGTGATGGACAGGGAGGCCTGGCGTGCTGCAGTTCATGGGGTCACAAAGAGTCGGACACGACTGAGCGACTGATCTGATCTGGTCTGATCTGAATGTATCCTGCTTGAGGACGTTTCTCCTTCATGAATATCTTCTCACTAATCTTGTTTTCTTGACGAGATCTCTAGTCTTCTCCTCCTGTTGTTTTCCTCTGTTACTTTGGATTGATCGCTGAGAAAGGCTTTCTTACCTCTCCTTACTATTCTTTGGAACTCTGCATTCAGATACTTATATCTTTCCTTTTCTCCTTTGCTTTTTGCTTCTCTTCTTTTCACAGCTATTTGTAAGGCCTCCTCAGGCAGCCATTTTGCTTTTTTGTATTTCTTTTCTATGGGGATGGTCTTGATCCCTGTCTCCTGTACAATGTCACGAACCTCCATCCATAGTTAATCAGGTACTCTATCAGATCTACTCCCTTAAAACTATTTCTCACTTCCACTGTATAATCATAGATCAGATCAGATCAGTCGCTCAGTCGTGTCCGATTCTTCGCGACCCCATGAACTGCAGCACGCCAGGCCTCCCTGTCCATCACCAGCTCCCGGAGGTCACCCAGACTCACACCCATTAAGTCAGTGATGCCATCCAGACATCTCATCCTCTGTCGTCCCCTTCTCCTCCTGCCCCCAATCCCTCACAGCATCAGAGTCTTCTCCAATGAGTCAACTCCTCGCATGAGGTGGCCAAAATACTGGAGTTTCAGCTTTAGCATCACTCCTTCTAAAGAAATTCCAGGATTGATCTCCTTCAGAATGGACTGGTTGGATCTCCTTGCAGTCCAAGGGACTCTCAAGAGTCTTCTCCAACACCACAGTTCAAAAGCATCAATTCTTCGGCGCTCAGCCTTCTTCACAGTCCAGCTCTCACATCCATACATGACCACAGGAAAGACCATAGCCTTGACTAGGCGAACCTTTGTTGGTAAAGTAATGTCTCTGCTTTTGAATATGCTATCTAGGTTGATCATAACTTTCCTTCCAAGGAGTAAGCGTCTTTTAATTTCATGGCTACAGTCACCATCTACAGTGATTTTGGAGCCCAGAAAAAGAAAGTCTGACACTGTTTCCACTGTTTCTCTATCTATTTCCCATGTAGTGATGGGACCAGATGCCATGATCTTTGTTTTCTGAATGTTGAGCTTTAAGCCAACCTTTTCACTCTCCACTTTCACTTTCATCAAGAGGCTTTTTAGCCCCTATTCACTTTCTGCCATAAGAGTGGTGTCATCTGCATATCTGAGGTTATTGATATTTCTCCCAGCAATCTTGATTCCAACTTGTGTTTCTTCCAGTCCAGCATTTCTCATGATGTACTCTGCATATAAGTTAAATAAACATGGTGACAATATACAGCCTTGACGTACTCCTTTTCCTATTTGGAACCAGTCTGTTGTTCCATGACCAGTTCTAACTGTTGCTTCCTGACCTGCATACAGATTTCTCAAGAGGCAGATCAGGTGGTCTGGTATTCCCATCTCTTTCAGAATTTTCCACAGTTTATTGTGATCTACACAGTCAAAGGCTTTGGCATAGTCAATAAAGCAGAAATAGATGTTTTTCTGGAACTCTCTTGCTTTTTCCATGATCCAGCAGATGTTGGCAATTTGATCTCTGGTTCCTCTGCCTTTTCTAAAACCAGCTTGAACATCAGGAAGTTCACGGTTCACATATTGCTGAAGCCTGGCTTGGAGAATTTTGAGCATTACTTTACTAGCGTGTGAGATGAGTGCAATTGTGTGGTAGTTTGAGCATTCTTTGGCATTGCCTTTCTTTGGGATTGGGATGGGATTTGATTTAGGTCATACCTGAATGGTCTAATGGTTTTCCCCACTTTCTTCAATTTAAGTCTGAATTTGGCAATAAGGAGTTCATGATCTGAGCCACAGTCAGCTCCCCGTCTTGTTTTTGCTGACTGTATAGAGCTTCTGCATCTTCAGCTGCAAAGAATATGATCAATCTGATTTCGGTGTTGACCATCTGGTGATGTCCATGTGTAGAGTCTTCTCTTGTGTTGTTGGAAGAGGGTGTTTGCTATGACCAGTTCGTTCTCTTGGCAAAACTCTATTAGCCTTTGCCTGCTTCATTCCGTACTCCAAGGCCAAATTTTCCTGTTACTCCAGGTGTTTCTTGACTTCCTACTTTTGCATTCCAGTCCCCTATAATGAAAAGAACATCTTTTTTGGGTGTTAGTTCTAAAAGGTTTTGTAGGTCTTCATAGAACCGTCCAACTTCAGCTTCTTTGGCATTATTGGTTGGGGTATAGGCTTGGATTACCATGATATTGAATGGTTTGCCTTGGAAACAAACAGAGATCATTCTGTAGTTTTTGAAATTGCATCCAAGTACTGCATTTTGGACTCTTTCATTGACCATGATGGCTACTCCATTTCTTCTAAGGGATTCCTGCCGGAAGTAGTAGATATAATGGTCATCTGAGTTAAATTCACCCATTCTAGTCCATTTTGGTTCGCTGATTCCTAGAATGTCAACGTTCACTCTTGACCACTTCCAATTTGCCTTGATTCATGGACCTGACATTCCAGATTCCTATGCAATTTGCTCTTTACAGGATCAGACCTTGCATCTATCACCAGTCACATCCACAACTGGGTATTTTTTTTTTTTTTTTAACTTTACAGTATTGTATTGGTTTTGCATATATCAACATGATGCTTGGGGCTGATGCACTAGGTATTGTTTTTCCTTTGGATTCATCCCTTCATTCTTTCTGGAGTTATTTCTCCACTGATTTCCACTAGCATATTGGGCACCTACCGACCCAGGGAGTTCCCCTTTCAGTGTCCTATCATTTTGCCTTTTCATACTGTTCATGGGGGTCTCAAGGCAAGAATACTGAAGGTTTGCCATTCCCTTCGCCAGTGGACCACATTCTGTCAGATCTCTCCACCATGACCCGCCCATTTTGGGTGGCCCCACAGGGCATGGCTTAGTTTTCATTGAGCTAGACAAGGCTGTGGTCCATGTGATCAGATTGGCTAGTTTTCTGTGATTATGGTTCCAGTGTGTCTGCCCTCTGATGCCCTCTCACAACACCTACCATCTTCCTTGGGTTTCTTTTACCTTGGATATGGTGTATTTCTTCACGGATGCTCCAGCAAAGCACAGCCACTGCTCCTTACCTTGGTTAAGGGGTATCTCCTCACGGCCACCCCTCCTGACTTGAACATGGAGTAGCTCCTCTCAGCCCACCCGCGCCCACACAGCCACCACTCCTTGAATGTGGAGTTGCTCCCCTCGGCAGCCTTCTCTGACCTTGGGCATGGGGTAGCTCATCTCGGCCACTGCCCTGACCTCAGATGTAGGGTAGCTTCTCTTGGCCGCTCCTGTGCCGATGCAGCCTGGCATTCTTGAACACTGCCCCTGACCTTGGGCAAGGGGTAGCTCCTCTTGGCCATGCTTCTGCACCGTCCATCACAGCCTGCTCACTTGTGAAAATTAGAGATACCAAGGGAACATTTCATGCAAAGATGGGCTCGATAAAGGACAGAAATGGTATGGACCTAACAGAAGCAGAAGATATTAAGAAGAGGTGGCAAGAATACACAGAAGAATTGTACAAAAAAGATTTTAGTGACCCAGATAACCACGATGGTGTGATCACTGATCTAGAGCCAGACATCCTGGAATGTGAAGTCAAGTGAGCCTTAGAAAGCATCACTACGAACAAAGCTAGTGGAGGGGATGGAATTCCAGTGGAGCTATTCCAAATCCTGAAAGATGATGCTGTGAAAGTGCTGCACTCAATACGCCAGCAAATTTGGAAAACTCAGCAGTGGCCACAAGATTGGAAAAGGTCAGTTTTCATCCAAATCCCAAAGGAAGGCAATGCCAAAGAGTGCTCAAACTACCGCACAATTGCACTCATCTCACATGCTAGTAAAGTAATGCTCAAAATTCTCCAAGCCAGGCTTCAGCAATATGTGAACCGTGAACTTCCTGATGTTCAAGCTGGTTTTAGAAAAGGCAGAGGAACCAGAGATCAAATTGCCAACATCTGCTGGATCATGGAAAAAGCAAGAGAGTTCCAGAAAAACATCTATTTCTGCTTTATTGACTATGCCAAAGCCTTTGACTGTGTAGATCACAATAAACTGTGGAAAATTCTGAAAGAGATGGGAATACCAGACCACCTGATCTGCCTCTTGAGAAATCTGTATGCAGGTCAGGAAGCAACAGTTAGAACTGGTCATGGAACAACAGACTGGTTCCAAATAGGAAAAGGAGTACGTCAAGGCTGTATATTGTCACCATGTTTATTTAACTTGTATGCAGAGTACATCATGAGAAATGCTGGACTGGAAGAAACACAAGCTGGAATCAAGATTGCTGGGAGAAATATCAATAACCTCAGATATGCAGATGATACCACCCTTATGGCAGAAAGTGAAGAGGAACTAAAAAGCCTCTTGATGAAAGTGAAAGTGGAGAGTGAAAAGGTTGGCTTAAAGCTCAACATTCAGAAAACAAAGATCATGGCATCTGGTCCCATCACTACATGGGAAATAGATGGAGAAACAGTGGAAAGAGTGTCAGACTTTATTTTTCTGGGCTCCAAAATCACTGCAGATGGTGACTGTAGCCATGAAATTAAAAGATGCTTACTCCTTGGAAGGAAAGTTATGACCAACCTAGATAGCATATTCAAAAGCAGAGACATCACTTTGCCAACAAAGGTTCGCCTAGTCAAGGCTATGGTCTTTCCTGTGGTCATGTATGGATGTGAGAGCTGGACTGTGAAGAAGGCTGAGCACCGAAGAATTGATGCTTTTGAACTGTGGTGTTGGAGAAGACTCTTGAGAGTCCCTTGGACTGCAAGGAGATCCAACCAGTCCATTCTGAAGGAGATCAGCCCTGGGATTTCTTTGGAAGGAATGATGCTAAAGCTGAAACTCCAGTATTTTGGCCACCTCATGCGAAGAGTTGACTCATTTGAGAAGACTCTGATGCTGTGAGGGATTGGGGGCAGGAGGAGAAGGGGACGACAGAGGATGAGATGGCTGGATGGCATCACTGACTCGATGGATGTGAGTCTGAGTGACCTTCGAGTGCTGGTGATGGACAGGGAGGCCTGGCGTGCTGCAGTTCATGGGGTCGCAAAGAGTCGGACACGACTGAGCAACTGATCTGATCTTATCTGATCTGAATGCCTAAAGCTCATAAGTTTACAAATGGCAAAATCTTAGTGTACTGATTTTTCATGGTGTAAGTGGGATCTTAAACTCTATAATTCAGAGCAACAATGCTCCATCTTTAAAGTTGCTGTAATTCAAGGGGTGTCAAAAACTCTAGGAACAGAATATAACTTACACTGTTCCTGGAGACCCTAATCTTCAGAAAAAGTCGAAAAGGCTAATGACATTATTGAAAGACATTCATATAAGCTAACTCAGGGAACACAAGACAGTTGGTTTAAAATTTTACCCATACCTTTAATGAGGGCTTGAACTGCCCTCCCAAAATGGGATTATCTCAATGACAGACCATTTTTGTGCACAGATATTATCTTAGATCCCTAACCTTGGAAATAACTAACTATGTGACTCAGCTTTCAGCTTTTCAACAGACATTTAGAAAACTCTGGGAGGTGACCCCTCCAAAATGGGTTTAATTGCTGGGTCTGTGGAGCAGGCCTCCTCCTCATCAACTGAAGGCTTCACATGGTTAATTTCTCCACTTCAAGGAAAGGACTTTCTTCAACTCTGCAAATACCTTCACCAACAACAATCATATGTGATCCCTCTTCTTGATCTGATGACATCTAACAATCCTAAGATGGACTGGTATGACATATTGTACCTTAACTATGGACAAAATGTGACTTAATTTTTATTAGATTTTAACCTGGTTTAACCACTATTTGGCCTTACATCCGTAACTGCAAAATGGGGCTTGCTGCTAACCGTCTGAAAGCTTTTAAGTTACAAATGGATGTCCAGGCTCCTACAAGTGCTACAGCCTCTCTATTACTTGGGGTCCCTCAATCAGAGACCATCATTATGAGGGTTAGGAGAATATGTTGCCTCAACAATTTAGGGACCATGCACCTCAAAAGCAGGAAATAGTTATTAAATGAAAACAACGCCCCTTTCCCTTGGCAACATAATTCTCCTAGAATAAAAGGGGGAATGAGAAAGTCAATTCCTAGACAGGTTGATTAAAAAGTCCGGGGTCCCCAAGGAGGAGAAAGGAGTCTGGGGCTCTCAAGGAGGAGATAGGGGCCTGGAATTCTCAAGGAGGAGGAAAGGACAAGCTATTTTTCTACATTCTTTAGTAAGGATTATATAAGAATAATGTATCCTACTTGAGGTCATGTTTCTCCTTCCTGAAAACCTTCTGACTAATCCTGTTATCTCAAAATGTATATTATGGAAATGGGTCTAGTAAGATCGTTACAACCTTGAGACATTCTTTTGATCTATCTTAATAACCAATTAAAAAGTATAGAATTCCTTTGCTAAGTCTAGGGATGGGGCATTCTCCATCCCCCTTCTGATGCCTATGTCAAAAGGTTTCTCTCTCCCTTTTTCACTTTAATATAACTCTGCTACACAAGAGCTCTTGAGTGATCAAGCCTGGTCCTTAGTCCGGAAGCTAAATCTTCTTTTTTGGAGATCATGAATCCAACATCGTTCACCATTAGATATCATTTGTAAGGCCTCCTCAGACAACCATTTTACCTTTTTGCATTTCTTTTTCTTGGGATGGTCTTGATCACTGCTTCCTGTACAATGTCACAAACCTCTGTGCATAGTTCTTCAAGCACTCTGTCAATCAGACTAATCTCTCAAATCTATTTGTCACTTCCACTGTATAATCATAAGGGGTTTGATTTAGATCGTACCTGGATGGTCTAGTGGTTTTCCCTACTTTCTTCCATTTCAGTCTGAATTTGGAAATAAGGAGTTCTTGATTTGAGCCACAGTCAGTTCCCAGTCTTATTTTTGCTGACTGTATACAGCTTCTTCATCTTCGGCTGCAAAGAATATAATCAATCTGATTTTCGTATTGACTATCTGGTGATGTCCAACTGTAGAGTCATCTCTTGTGTTGTTGGAAGAGGGTGTTTGCTATGACCAGTTTGTTCTCTTGGCAAAACTCTGTTAGCCCTTGCCGTGCTTCATTCCGTATTCCAAGGCCAAGTTTTCCTGTTACCCCAGGTGTTTCTTGACATCCTACTTTTTGCATTCCATTCCCCTATAATGAAAAGGATATCTTTTTTGGGTGTTAGTTCTAGAAAGTCTTGTAGATCTTTATAGAACCATTCAATTTCAGCTTCTTCAGCATTACTGGTCAGGGCATAGACTTGGATTAGTGTGATATTGAATGGTTTGCCTTGGAAATGAACAGAGATCATTCTGTTGTTTTTGAGATCTCACCCAAGTACTGCATTTCAAACTCTTTTGCTGATTATGAGGGCCACTCCATTTTTTCTAAGGGAGTCTTGCCCACAGTAGTAGATATAATGCTCATCTGAGTTAAATTCACTCATCCCAGTCCATTTTAGTTCTCTGATTCCTAAAATGTCAATGTTCACTCTTACCATCTCCTATTTGACCATTTCCAATTTACCTTGATTCATGGATCTAACATTCTAGGTTCCTATGCAATATTGTTCTTTACAGCTTTGGACTTTACTTCTATCACCAGTCACATACACAACTGGGCACTGTTTTTTCTTTGGCCCTGTCTCTTCATTTTTTATGGAGTTATTTCTCCACTCTTCTCTAAGAGCATATTGGGCACATACAGACCTGGGGAGTTCATCTTTCAGTGTCATACCTTTTTGCTTTTTCATACTGTTCATGGAGTTCTCAAGGCATGAATACTGAAGTGATTTGCCAGTCCCTTCTCCAGTGGACCACATTTTGTCAGAACTCTCCATCATAACCTGTCTTGGGTGGCCCTACACAGCATGCCTCATAGTTTCATTGAGTTAGAAAAAGCTAAGGTCCATGTCATCAGTTTTATTAGTTTTCTGTGATTATGGGTCTCGTTCTGCCTGCCCTCTGATGGATAAGGGTAAGACTTATGGAAGCTTCCTGATGGGAGAGACTGACTGGGTGGGTGGGGGGGGGGGCGCGGGGTGTGGACTGGGTCTTGTTCTGATGGGCAGAGCCTTTCGCAGTAAATCATTAATCCAATTTTCTGTTGATGGACATGCCTGTGTTCCCTCCCTGTTGTTTGACCTGAGACCAAACTATGTTGGAGACAATGAGGATAATGGCAACCTCCTTCAAAAGGTCCCATGCATGCACTGCCATACTCAGTGCCCCAGACCCTGCAGCAGGCCACCACTGATCAAGGCCTCCACTGCAGGTCCTGGACACTCACAGGCAAGTCTGAATCAGTCTCTTGTGGGGTTCCTGCTCCTTTTTCTTAGGTCCTGGTGCAGACAAAGTTTTGTTTGTGCCTTTAAAGAGTCTGTTTCTCCAGTCTTGTGAAAGTTCTGGAGGTTCTATTGTGGGGTTAATGATGGCCTCCTCCAAGAGGGCTTATGCCACACCCATGTCTGCTTCTCCCAGAGCTCCTGCCCCTGTGGCAGGCCACTGTTGACCCGTACCTCCACAGGAGACACTCAAACACTCAAAGGCAGGTCTGACTTATTCTCTGTGGGGTCTCCTTGTGTGCACAAGGTATTATTTGAGCCCTCTGAACATCTCTGGTGAGAATGGGGTTTGATTCTAAATGCGATTTTGCCCCTCCTACCATCTTGCCAGGACTTCTCCTTTGTCCTTGGACGTGGGGTATGTTTTTGATGAGATCTAACATTCTCCTGTGGATGGTTGTTCAGCAGTGAGTTATAATTTTGGAGTTCTTGCAGAAGATGGATGCATATCCTTCTACTCCACCATGTTGTTGAAGATGGATGGCCAAGTAATAGTAAATGGTTTTTACCATCTTTCTCTTTTTCTTTTTTCTGTACAGTCTTGGAATTCTCCAAGCCAGAATACTGGAGTGGGTAGCCATTCCCCTTCTCCAGGGGATCTTCCCAACCCAGGGATTGAACCCAGGTCTCCTGTATTGCAGACAGATTCTTTACCAGCTGAGCCACAAGGGAAGTCCGAAAATACTGGCATGGGTAGCCTATCTCTTCTCCAGGGGATCTTCCCAATCCAGGAATCGAACCAGAGTCTCCTGAATTGCAGGTGGATTCTTTACCTGAGTGCTACCAGGGAAGCCCCCTTTTTCCACATGCTTGTCCAAATCTGGGAGTTACAAAGCTACACTGACAGGATCAGGCATCCTAAAAGTTAGTCAATCGTGTCTGACGCTTTGCAACCCCATGGAAGTAGCCCGCCAGGCTCCTCTGTCCATGGGATTTTCCAGGCAAGAATACTAAAGTGGATTACCATTTCCTTCTCCAGGTGAATCTTCCCGACCCAGGAATCGAAACCAGGTCTCCTGCATTACATGCAGGTTCTTTACTATCTGAGCCACTGTCAATAATATAATAAAACATTTCAAGAACTTTTTTAAAAAGTACTTGGACATTGGGATAAGATACATGGAGAACTAAGCTTACCTTCTGTTTCTAACATGATTATGAAATTTGTATTGTACATGTTGTATATAGATATTCCTATAGACAAAAATAACATGTCTCACATATATCTACAGGCAAGTTTTCTGTACCATTTTTAAGGGAGAAAATGGGAAAGGGTGGCTTCCTATAAAAAGGAAACATTTCAAGTGTTCTTAAAGGTCAAATTTGATTTTAACACTGGCATGTCCTCAACCACGTAAAGGACTAATTTAAAGGGAATACTGCTGCTGCTGCTGCTGCTGTTAAAGTCATAATGATTCTATATTTGAAAAAGCAGACACATTTTTTTGGTCCACATTAATGTTTTTCTATCAGGGCTCATACATATATTACAAGTCTGTACCCCAGTGATAATCCCCAGTGATAATTCAAAGCAAAGATATTCTTAACCACCTGAATAAACACCTTATAATTGCCTGGATAAAAATATTAAATTGCCATTGTGTTTATAATCATGTAAGTGTCAAAAACTATAAATTTGAGCCAATAATAGAATTGGATCAGTTTGTTTAATGAAAAGCATCAAGTGAAATTGTTCAGTCAGGTTCAACTCTTTGTGATTCCATGGACTGTAAGGTACCAGGCTCCTCCATCCATGGAAGTTTCCAGGCAAGAATACTGGAGTGGTTGTCATTTCCTTCTCCACAGGATCTTCCCAACCCAGGTCTCCTGCATTGCAGGCAGACACATTACTGTCTGAGACACCAGGGAAGCCAGGAAGCCTCAAGGTGCCTTGAAATTTGAATAAGGAAAGGAAATGGAAGAACAAAGTTACCACATAGTATAGATAAAATGAAATAAAAAATCTTTTCTAACCATCATTACCATATTTGTGTTGCTTACAGAAATTTAGCTTCAGCCAAAATGCCTCATTTATTATAGCATGAAATTGTTTAAATTAATCCCAGGTTGATAGCTTGCTAACAGTTGACAAAAGTTCAAGAAACCTTTAGAGAATATCATCTCAAGTCTGAGAATTTATTGAGAAGAGGAGACACTTTTTGAAGGAGATGGAGTAGAGAATGCCTCAGTGTTTCTTTTCCACTCTGTGCCATTCTCCCAGGCCAAGTAAGAAGGGCAATATGGGTGCCCTGCTGTTATTTTGGAGAAGACAATGGCACCCCACTCCAGTGTTGGTGCCTGGAGAATCCCAGGGGCAGAAGAGCCTGGTGGGCTGCCATCTATGGGGTTGCAGAGTCAGACATGACTGAAATGACTTAGCAGCAGCAGCAGCTCTAATATTTCAGGCAACATTTTTCAGAATGCAAGACTGGCCTCTTATTTCCTTTAAATGATCAGATCAGATCAGTCGCTCAGTCATGTCCGACTCTTTGTGACCCCATGAACCGCAGCACGCCAGGCCTCCCTGTCCATCACCAGCTCTCAGACGTCACTCAGACTCACACCCATCAAGTCAGTGATGCCATCCAGCCATCTCATCCTCTGTCGTCCCCTTCTCCTCCTGCCCCCAATCCCTCCCAGCATCAGAGTCTTCTCCAATGAGTCAACTCTTCGCATGAGGTGGCCAAAATACTGGAGTTTCAGCTTTAGCATCATTCCTTCCAAAGAAATCCCAGGGCTGATCTCCTTCAGAATGGACTGGTTGGATCTCCTTGCAGTCCAAGGGACTCTCAAGAGTCTTCTCCAACACCACAGTTCAAAAGCACCAATTCTTCGGCGCTCAGCCTTCTTCACAGTCCAGCTCTCACATCCATACATGACCACAGGAAAGACCATAGCCTTGAGTAGGCGAACCTTTGTTGGCAAAGTAATGTCTCTACTTTTGAATATGCTATCTAGGTTGGTCATAACTTTCCTTCCAAGGAGTAAGCGTCTTTTAATTTCATGGCTACAGTCACCATCTGCAGTGATTTTGGAGCCCAGAAAAATAAATTCTGACACTGTTTCCACTGTTTCTCCATCTATTTCCCATGTAGTGATATCTCTGTAAATGATAGATAAGCTACAAAAAGCCATACCCATGTAAGGTTAGAACAGAACACTGGAGATTTCTCCAAAGCTTGGGAATGAAGGGCAACAGGTATTTATCTCTAGTTAGGATGAATCTAGTTAGGAAGAAACTGTTTGCAGTGCCCTTGATGGTTGAATTGGGATAAACAGTGTAACTGAGAAAATCTTGAACAGTTAGAGCTCAATAGTGAGGTAGTGAACTTTTCTACTAAGGGACCAAGTGAACATTCAAAAGTTACTAAGGCTAGGATGATACTGAAGGGAGCTTTCTAAAACACTCCTGAGGTATTGTTCATAAGAGTGGGAGCTGGGAGTCCTTTGGAACAGGCATAATCAGCATCAGGGAACAGCACAGCATGAAGCAAACAGGAAGGTCATGGTCCTTTCCTTCTAAACACCCTTTGATGTATGGTAGAAATCATCACTGGAGAAGGAAGTGGCAACACACTCCAGTGTTCCTGCCTGGAGAATCCCAGGGATGGAGGAGCCTGGTGGGCTGCCATCTTTGAGGTCGCACAGAGTCAGGCACAACTGAAGCGACTTAGCAGCAACAGCAGCAGCAGAAATCATCACAACATTGAAGAGAAATTATCCTCCAATTAAAATAAATTAATTTAATTTTAAATAAATAAATAAATAAATAAACACCCTTTATCATGTTCCAGACCCCAAGGAAACAGAAGCATCAGAGGTGAGAAGCTCTTTCTGAAAACAGAGAGAACAGCAAAGGTGCCATGAAGCAGGAAAAACTAGAGCAGAACATACTCTCTTCTCTCTGGGAACTACAGTCTTGAAGTTCAGGACTAAACTGCAGGCGGAGGCGAACTAACTTAACACCAATTAATATTTAATCAGTCTACATTAAATTATATTAATTAGTGACAATTTATATAATTAATCTTGACTTAAGATGTTGAAGTTTAGTTATTAATTAGATGTATCAGATCAGATCAGTCGCTCAGTCGTGTCCGACTCTTTGCGACCCCATGAACCGCAGCACGCCAGGCCTCCCTGTCCATTACCAACTCCTGGAGTTCACTCAGACTCACGTCCATCGAGTGATGCCATCCAGCCATCTCATCCTCTGTTGCCCCCTTCTCCTCCTGCCCCCAATCCCTCCCAGCATCAGAGTCTTCTCCAATGAGTCAACTCTTCGCATGAGGTGGCCAAAATACTGGAGTTTCAGCTTTAGCATCATTCCTTCCAAAGAAATCCCAGGGCTGATCTCCTTCAGAATGGACTGGGTGGATCTCCTTGCAGTCCAAGGGACTCTCAAGAGTCTTCTCCAACACCACAGTTCAAAAGCATCAATTCTTCGGCGCTCAGCCTTCTTCACAGTCCAGCTCTCACATCCATACATGACCACAGGAAAAACCATAGCCCTGACTAGACGAACCTTTGTTGGCAAAGTGATGGCTCTGCTTTTGAATATGCTATCTAGGTTGGTCATAGCTTTCCTTCCAAGGAGCAAGCGTCTTTGAATTTCATGGCTGCAGTCACCATCTGTAGTGATTTTGGAGCCCAGAAAAATAAAGTCTGACACTGTTTCCACTATATTTCCTTTCAGGCTCAGTAAAGAACATTTTAAAATAACTTTTAAATAATTTTGAAATTATGAAAAAGTTGCAAGTACAAATAGCTTTTTCCTCAATCATTTTAAAGTAAGTTGATGATGCAATAGCCCATCATCCTCAAAAACTTTAGCAGGCTATTTCTGTAAGTAGGGACATTTTCTCCATAACTATCAAAATCTGGGAATAAATAATGACACATAGCTAGCTAGCATCAAATCCTCAGACTCCATTCAGTTTTTCCAGTTATCTCAATAATGTCCCTCATTATGTTATGTCCCTCATAACAAAAAGATCCAATCCAGGAGCACACATTACACTTAACTGTCATGTCTCTTTTAACACTTTTCAATCTAGGAGCATTTCTCCTTGTCTTTCATGACCTTGAGACTTTTGAAAAGTACAGGGCAGTTCTCCTATAGGATATGATACAATTCAGGTTTGCCTCATGCATATTTGCTCATGATAAAATTCAAGTTATGTACCTTTCACAGGAATGTAAGAGAAGTGATGCTCTATTCTTCTCAGTGTACTCCATCAGGTGGTACTTGGTTTTATTTTTTCACGTTACTAGGATGTTACCTTTCTCCATTTGACTAAAGTTGTATTGGACTTTCAGGTATTTAAAATAGGATCATTTTAATACCTGCAAGTGACTGGAATAACAATGTTAAGTGTGCTATTAAGGGTTAAGAAAGAAAAGCCCAAGTGTTTAAAAGCAGTAGTGAGTTTGAGGGAGAATGGATACATTTGCTGTCCACTTGAAATTATCATAGCATTGTCAATCACCAGTACTCCCACAAAAAATAAAAACTTAAAGTAAATAAATAAATAAAAGCCAGAGTGAAATTAGAATGAAGGCATTATCTCTTTGTATTTCATAGAATCAAACAAAATAAATCATGCCAAACCAAAGCAATTAAAGCCAAAAGGAGGAAATACTTACTTTGGCTTAATTTTAAATTTTTATCAGTATTAAAGATTTATATTTTGTTCTATGAGTATACTTACTTGAATAATGTTAGTAATATTATAATCAAATTAATTTTAAATACTGAGAACATTAGGGGTCCATGCATAATCCAAGTTTAGGGGAATTATTAGAAACAGTGAATTATTAAAATCCATTCATGTTACATACAACAAAATGGTACACTCTAGAAAGGTGAGGTGACTAAAGTTTTCTAGTGGCAGATCCAGAAACCAGATAAAATGTCATAGCTCAAATCTTTGTTCTCATTCTCCCAAAGACAAGCTGTCAGTTGTGCTAAACGACCTCTTCACTCTTTCTCCAAAGGTTGGAGTAGGTAGTAATAATCATATTAATAAATTTCAAGCACATACTATATGCCTAAGAATTGTTTGTGTATCATTTCTTTTCCTTCTGACAGCAACCCTATGAAAGAAATTTTATAGGTATCTTAATTTAAAATATAAGGAAACCAAACAGTGAAAAACTAAAGGACATTTCCCCAAGGTTATATGATTTCTAAGTGGTGAAGTCAGTATAGGAACAAGCAGTCAAAAACCAGCTGAAGTTATTAACTGCCAGTCTGCATGGCCCTGCAGCCTGCCTTCTTGAAGTCTACTCAGATAGTTCTTAATTATTGTGTCTTATTGTTTTATACTTCTCTCTCTGTCTTAAGTATAAATGCCTCAAAGATAAGAATTATTTTGCACTTCTTTTTATCACATGTCTAACCAATATGATATTGGACACTAGGAAAGAATCAGCAAATATTGTACCTGAAAAAATTAAGTCAAAATATTGCATGCAGGGAGGAAGAAAGAACACTAAATTAAAAATCCAAATTTTTAATTTAACTAACAAAAGTCATTAGTTTGTGAATAAATTTGAAGGGCCAAAAAAAGGTTAAAGTTTCTAGATACTCTTTAAGAGATCAATGAGGGCCTAATCAGAAGATGAGATATTAAACTCCAGAAAACATATTCAGAAACAATGGCATTATGAGAAAAACAATATGAAGAAAAAAGAAAGAAAAAAGAAGTAGGAAATGGTGAATTGACTTGACAGCAGGATTAAGAATTACGTATAATGACTGAATTTTCATTGTTCAGAATCAACTTGGAGGAAGGTTGAATAGGTCTGAGGACTTCTGGCCAGGATTCAGATTACATGTAAAGTTATTAGAGTGGTAGTGACCAAAACTACAAGATTAAAAGCCTATTGTTATAAAAACTTGAATTTGGTGTAATGAGTCAAAATGGACAGTCATACCAGGTCGGCAATTTTATCTCAACTGATCTAATTGGTTGGCTTATTAAACTGACTTTAAAAGTTTATTTAAGAAACATAGATGCACACAAATATAGTCAGAATTAACCAGTCCAAGAGCTGGTATTTAGAATGTATCTATGGATTAGCATATCTGTTAAATTAACGTATTTGGGGAAATTTGCAGCTTTCAGCAGATGTTTGACTACTGGCAATAAATAATTATATCACTCAAACATTTTGTACAGTCACAGCTTTACTTAACTGATGATATAAAGACTATATCAAGGATGAAAGAATAATTATTTCATTCTAGTAAAACTCTGGCTCAAAAGCAAATTTTAAAACACCCAGTGTAACTGCCTACCAGCACACAGTGTGGAACGGTACTGAATCCTGTTCCACATAGCACTGCTAATGCAGCTGAAAGGAGGAAATGAAACGGGCTTAGTTTTTTAAAGATAAGGAGATGAAAATAAAAAAGAAAACAGGTCACATAAACTGAAATGGTCCACAGACAAGCCTGTCACAGAACACATGAGGTCTGGCTGTGGAAATAAAAGCCTCTGACAATCCTGACTAAATCTAAAAACAAAATAACATAGGAAAATACGCTCTACATTATTAGATGGCAACGAGCAGATCCTTGAGAAAGAGCAAAGGGCGATGCTTTCTGCAGCTGGATTGCTGAGTCAGCAGTTTGCAGGTGTGGGTTAGGCACAAGGAAAATAGCTGCCTGACCACTTAGTGAGGCTTAAGCAGCTGCAGCAGCAGATTTGGGGATCTTGTTCCAGTGGCTTTGTTTGTAGGAAAAAACTAATCAGTGAGGATAGCCAGAGACAGGGATTTAATGTGAAGCTTGGTCAAACACACAGACACTTTTTCAAAAGTGAAAAAATTTTCACATTGGAGAATAAATTTCAACATTCTTTATTTCTTAGGATAGAAAAACAAATCATTATCCCTTCGACACCAATGCATTCAGTAGAAATACAAAGATTTGTTTTTGTATTAAAGATATATGAGGGTGTGTGTTGTTTATCCTCTGAAAGTAACTGCCTTTGATGACAAGCTCTGTGCTTTTCTTTAAGTTTGATGAGAGCTCAGGCATTGGCATGGACAGGTAGCTCCTATAAATATTTGAGTGATTCCCCTGGTCCTTGAATTTTTGCCACCGGATGAAAAAGAAATATTGATGCCTAGTGTTCTCTCCAGAAGTCCCTGAAAGGCAATGGCTCCTCAAGAGAAGTCTGTCTGGCTTTGACATAAAGCTTCATGTCTCTGTTTTTCAGCACTGAAAGCAGAATGTGAAAACACTGAAGGGAGAGCAGGGCCATCATTCCTACATTGTCAATTCACGAGCTACCAGTAGGGCAAGAAGCACAGCATTTCAGTAGCCTGGAATTCCAACCCCTGACTACACAAATCAACCGAGGCGCTTGTGCCTGCTGATACCAGGTCTAAACTACTATAAGTGGGAAGCAGCTACTCTTATTTTTGTTTTGATGAAATGGTACACAAATCCAGTTAGCCATATGTGTTTAGCTTTTTCTTTTCTGATTTCAGTGTCTAGGAGGATTAAGTAGACACAATCTACAAGTAACTAATAATCATTCCAAGAATATTCTTCTTAAATATGTTCAGAATAACACAATATGCCACATTTTTTTGCATGTGTTCGTAAATTTACATAATTTACATAAAGACTCCCACTGCTCAATGATTCTGCAATATGCATTCAATATTGTGTTTTCGAGATATTCCTCTGATGATACTTAGCCTGCTTTAAGTGGGGGCAGACTTGACTTTACTAAAAAATAATTGGGTATAATAATTCCAGATCAAACAACAATGGTAGTCAGACACCCAAATTGCAAGGCAAACTTCAAAGTGAGCTGTGCTGTTGAAACTTTTCTCAGTGGGATCAGTTGTACTATGAGACTTTGATTTCCAAATATAGGACAGAGATGATCTGAGATTTTTCAGCCTTGAAAGACTCACCACATTTTCCTCCTTCAAATCCATCCATCAAAGTTTAGATATTGTTTTTGACTGGGCCACATATTACACTAAAAATGACTTCCACTCAGTCCTCAAACTTCAATCTGAGTTTTTTTTATTTCTAGCTCTAGATTATTCTACAAGCTGTATAATATTCCTCCATAAAAGTATTCCAAAATTTGTTTCTATATTCACACAGTGCTGAATAGTTGGAGTTTTCATATTTTTTCTTATTACTGTACAAATAATGCTACACTGAAAACTATTGTGCACATCTTCCTACATATAATACCACAAGAATATGATGACAAAATCAGTCCCAACTATCAAAAGATGTTCATGTTAGTTTTTCAGTTAAATACTCAGCTGACGTAATGTTTTGCTATAAAATAAGCACCCCCAGAGATCTTTAATATCACAGTCCCACAATATTTTTTCTAAGTAAATATTGCAAGTTGCCTTGTTTAAAGGTACCATTTCACGCCAATCAGAATGGCTGCTATCCAAAAGTCCACAAGCAATAAATGCTGGAGAGGGTGCGGAGAGAAGGGAACACTCTTACACTGTTGGTGGGAATGCAAACTAGTACAGCCACTATGGAGAACAGTATGGAGATTCCTCAAAAAACTGCGAATAGAACTGCCTTATGATCCAGCAATCCCACTGCTGGGCATATACACTGAGAAAACCAGAATTGAAAGAGATACCTGTACCCCAGTGTTCATAGCAGCACTGTTTACAATAGCCAGAACGTGGAAGCAACCTAGATGTCCATCCACAGATGAATGGATAAGCAAGCTGTGGTACATATACACAATGGAGTATTACTCAGCCATTAAAAAGAATACATTTGAATTAGTTCTAAGGAGGTGGATGG
This sequence comes from Tragelaphus eurycerus, assembly GCA_935064755.1. NCBI lineage: Eukaryota > Metazoa > Chordata > Mammalia > Artiodactyla > Bovidae > Tragelaphus > Tragelaphus eurycerus. The sequence continues at coordinate 12,161,887 of CAKXYN010000012.1, forward strand.
AACTGGAGCCTATTATACAGAGTGAAGTAAGCCAGAAACAAAAACACAAATACAGTATACTAACGCATATATATGGCATTTAGAAAGATGGTAAAAATAACCCTTTTTACGAGACAGCAAAAGAGACACTGATGTATAGAACAGACTTTTGGACTCTGGGACCGGGAGAGGGTGGGATGATTGGGGAGAATAGCATTGAAATATGTACAATATTATATCTGAAACAAGTCGTCAGTCCAGGTACGATCCCCGATAACAAATGCCTGGGGCTGGAGCACTGGGACGACCTGGAGGGATGGTGTGGGAAGGGGAGAGGGAGGAGGGTTCAGGATGGGGAACACGTGTATACTGGCGGCGGATCCATCTTGATGTATTGTAAAAGCAATACAATATTGTAAAGTTAAGCAAAATAAAAAAAAAATACAATATAGGAAAATCCATAAATTTTAAAAAATCATGAAATTAGCATTTTCAATAAAGACTTTTTACTGTGGAAAAAAAAATAAAAGTGTATATGATTAACTTCTTTTCAAACCATGTATATTCAGTTTTCTCTCTCAAGATTTGTTTCTTATGCATCCCTATCAAGTGAACATGAAATCTCTGAATCCATGTCTTTGTATATAGAGAATAGGGGAGTATAAGTCTTGAATTCACCGAGCTATTTTTTTTAATCCTCTAATTTTGGTATGCAAGGAAATGAGATATCATCATCACCAGAACAAGCTACTAGGCCTTCTTTTTCCTACACTGCAATTCTTTAAAATAACAAAGCTTTCTCCCCCTTTTTTTTTAAGTACAGTTCTTTGGTCTTTTTAATATGGAAAATATACTTGATAAAATATACCTGAAATGAAATTTTTTATACTAGTATATGGACATATTCGAATATAATAACTATTACCAAAGTAGTCAAAGTTTTGGTCTCCTTTATTCTCTTATCATCAGTGAATAAGAGTTTTCATTTTCCTTCCATTTATATTTCCTTCCAACAATAGGTGTTATACAGTTTTTACCAATCTGAAGCTAAAGAAAGTTATTTCATTCTAAGTTATTTTGTAAGCTGTTATTAAGAAATTTGGGGCCTCCCCGATGGCTTAGCGGTAAAAGAATCTGCCTACAATGCAGGAGACACAAAAGATGCAAGTTCAATCCTAGGTTGGGAAGATCCCCTGGAGGAGGGCATGGTAACCCACTCCAGTATTCTTGCCTGGAAAATCCCATGGACAAAGGAGCCTGACGGGCTATAGTCCATAGGGTCACAAAAAGTCAGACACAACTGAAGTGACTGAGCATGCATGCCGGCATTCTTAAATTTAGAGATCTTTTGCATTTTTATTAGCCATTCAAAGCCTTTGCCTATGTTCTCTAGAATGGTTTATCTTTCTCATTATTTTTTAAGCTAAATATTGCAATAATCTGTAATAATAATTTGGTCACATTTTGGAAATTTTCTAAGATTTAGACATCTAGAAGCCTAGAATAAGATGTAATATTTCATCTGATATTTTCTACAATACTCAGGTAGATGTTGTCTTTGGATTTTAATAGTGTATTAGTTTTCTATAGCTATATAGCAAAATATCACAAACTAGTGGCTTAGAACAGCACCTAAGTATCATCTCACAGTTCTGCTGATCAGAAGTCCAACCAGGCTCTGCTGGGTTCTCTGCTTTGCATCTCTCAAGGTCAAGGTTTCACCTGGGTTAAACTGTTATCTGGGGCCTCAGGGAAAAAATCCACTTCCAGGCTCATTCAGATTTTTGGCAAAACCCAGTTCCTTGAGTCTGCAGGTCTGAGGTCTGCATTTTCTTTCTGGATATCTATCAGCCAGGGACCAGCTTCTGCTCTTAGAGGTTGCCCTCATGATTTCTCTGTCAACAACCAGCAATGATGTGTTGAGTCCTTCTCCCATGTCAAATCTGATTATATTATAGAAATTCTTTATTTGTCTTGTATATTCATCTTTTTGTGATCTAGGTAACAGACAATTTCTACAAATTTCCCACTTGTCTTTGAATTTTGCTGACACTCTTTTTAATTGTCCATTTTGATGCCATTAAAATTTTTTCCTTTGTGATTTGCATTCCATTGTTGCTATTTATGTTTCTGGACTGCACTGATACACTGTAAATTATGCACATTACTGTGTCTTCTTGATCTAAGATTTCTTTTACTTCTTTATCCCTATTGCCCTTTCACCATAATCCTTACTTGGAGTATTAAAATAACTAGTTCACATTTCATTCAGACTTCTTTCCTCTCCTCATTCTTATCTTTTTTCAAAAGCCTTTCCAGATTGCTATTTGAATAAACTGCAATCCCCTGCCTCCCTCTTGGGTTTCCCCAGTGGCTCAGCAGTAGAGAATCTGCCTGCAATGCAGGAGGCTTGGGTTCAATCCCTAGGTCAGGAAGATCCCCTGGAGGAGGACATGACAACCCCCTCCAGTATTCTTGCCTGAAAAATGCAATGGACAGAGGAATTTTGCACTCCATGGGGTCACAAACAGTCAGACATGATTGAAGCTACCAAGTATGCATGCCTCCCTACGTCTCCTCCTGCTTTACTTTTCCTTTAGCATTTGACACATCCTGAAATATTGTAGGATTCAATTACTTATTTTGTTTGCTGCCTAGCTATCTTGAGTTAGCAGGTCAAAAATATGCTGAGCAGGTATTTCATCTGTTTTGTTCCCACCTTGCTGTATCATCGCACCTGGAAGAGGATCTGACACTTAAAAGGCATGCTATAAATATTTGTTGAATGAATAAATGAATAAACAGTCCCCTGTCCTTTTGTTTTAAATGCACATTTGCAGATAATGGTGTCAGTTAATTTTGTTTATTTGAAGCCCCTTCTGTATTCTTCTGTGTGTTGGATGAGACTGGGAGTTTGCAAATGACACTTCCCAAATCTCTTGCCAACTGGCTTCCTGTTGAGTTCTGCTAACAGGAGTCCTGATAGGAATATGTATGGTGGAGGAGGGGAGAACTGCCTCTCATCCTACATCCCGTCCCTGGCAGAATCTTGAGCGGTGGCAGCAGCAGAAGCAGTGACAGAGCAATGGTGGTGCCAGCACATTCACGTATGACAGCGTTGGCTGTAGACAGATTGTAGGCCATGGTTCCAACCCTGTGAAAGAGGCAGCTCTTTGGTGAGTCCTGAACAGGATATGACATCTCCAGCAGTTCATCAGCAAGTGTAGACTCTTGGACTCCAGCATAGAAGTGTCAGCAAACTTCTGATCTTTGGGTATCACTCTTTCTTCTTTTTTTGCTCCTGCTAATCATCTTCTGCATTTTACTCATCCAGCATCTACATAACCAATGTCCTGTATTAAATTTCCTATAAATATTTACATTTTTTTTTTTTCCTTTGGCGGGATCTTAACTAATACAGCCATTTCCTTCTCCAGGAGATCTTCCCAATCCAAGGATTGAACCCAGGTCTTCTGCATTGCAGGCAGATTATTTACTGTCTGAGCTGCCAGGGAAGCCCCTAATACAACAGCATACAGGGAAACCTTATTTCAGATCCAATCTGTGAGTCTCTATCTTTAGACTTTTAAGTTGAACTCACATTTATCAAAATTACTCCTATAATGGGATTTGTCTGTGTAATGCTTAGTGTTCTGTATTACTATATTTTTATTGTTCCCTTTTTTCTCCTTTCTTTCTTAATATTAGAAAGATTGATTTTTTTAGTTGGTTGAAAGTTTTATATTTCATGGTTTCTAAAATGCACATGTTTCATGATATCTAAAATGCATGAATTTGGTGATGTAATGTCTTGAAATCAGGAAAAATCTGAAGTCAGTACTGTTTTATGACCCCTGTTGGCCAGGCAGTAGTCATGACATAGCTGTCATTTACTGAGCCTTCAGGAATGTCAAAAGAGCCAGCATGGTAGCCTGTAGATTAGGGGCCAGGAGTTTGGAAGAAAATTGTAGAGAAAATAGTGAAGAAAAGAATATATTTAACCCTTGGGAACCAAAAAATACTGAAAAGGATGTTGATGTGGGTGACGAATTGGACATATTTAGCAACATTCCTCAGATGAAGTCTAATGTAGGCCTGTTCTACATAGAATACATAGTAGCTTCTATAAATTCATTTTTAAAATGCTTCATCACACTTTTCATAGCACAGAGGATTATTTTGCGTGGAAAACACAAATATTAATGACTAAAAAGTCATTTAGAAGAGTCAGACTCGGTATGAAGAAGTTTTAGGCATATACTTACCAGTATTATTTTGGTTTTTCTTTTTGTAGTTTTATGAAAATGATAGGACTAAAAGAGCTCTTTCAATCTGAAAAAAAAAAAATTCTAAATAAGAATGCATTGTGTCTTGACTAGCAGTCTCTTTTCACAGTTGGCAGCATTTTTTCTTTCATGGCAGTAAATGAAATAATGGTGTATTTTATAATTGATGGTGTCTTGGATTTTATGTTAAATAGCAGACATACTATTTTTGTCTTTATGTGATTATTTCTAACTAAAGCCCAACTTTGAACTTATTTTTGTCTCAATTTCTAAATTTATTGATATTTTTGTATTTTCTTTAAACTATTCTCAGCCCCCACTTATGTCCAACATCTCAAGTCATATTAGAATCATTTGAAATTTTAATTCTGGATTGCTTTGGGGTCTGTTTGTTATTGCTGTTGCTTATTAAGGCAATAACAACACTTGCTAAGCTCTTACCCCATAGTGTCTCTTCATCCTATACTCATTCCTCTTTTTCCTGGAGGTCTTTCTGTAAGTGTAATTTCAAAGATAGTCTTTGTGTGGTAAATTTTCTAAGGTTCATTTATCTAAACCTCAGAAAATAAAAATATTTCACTTTCATAGCTAAATGTTAATTATTTGAAAAACATCAATATTCAAAGCTCTTCATTTTTTTCTCCTGTTTATTTCTCAATCCATCTGGAAATAACTTTTCCCCATACCACTCATTAATTAAATAAAGGTGTCCCTTCAGCAATGGTTTGTAATGCTTCCGTTAGTATATACTTCAGGTGGCACAGAGGTAAAGAACCCCATCTGCCAATGCAGGAGACATAAGAGATGTAGGTTCACTTCCTGGGTCAGGAAGAGCCCCTGGAGGACAAGATGGCAACCAACTGCAATATTCTTGCCTGGGAAATCCCATGGACAGAAAACCCAGGCAGGCTATAGTTCACTGGGTCACCAAGAGTTGGACACGACTGAGCACGCAAACACAATTCAGAGATACATCATTGCATTTTCCATTCCATTTTCTTCACATTAATAATTTTGTCAGTACCACACTGTTGATTGCCAGAGCTCTAATGGAGTGACATATTAGGTGGAGTGGCATATAAAGATGCCAACTACCAGTCCTAGGTCATTTCACCTTCTCTTACAACCATCCCTATCTTTATTTGTGGAGAATGTGTCCCAAACTACAGGTAACTAAACTCTACAATATCCTGCAAGATGTAAGACTAAAACAATGAAAAAATGAAAGGACTGATTTGTGTCTTCCCCTAAATAACAGGAGTCCATAGATAAAATAGAAAGAAAAAGAGGCAGACCTTGAGGGTGGGGAATGATAGCTGTATGTGGACAAGGTGCTTTGTGCCTCTACCTTGATTGTGCCCATCCCTAGAAGAATTTTCCTTGCAGTCTGAGACAGAAGCATAATGAATTCTTCTTATTTGAAGTTATCATGAAGACTAGTGCTTACCCAACTTATCCAAAAGAAAACTAAGGCCAAATGAGTAAGTACCATTATGTATATCATACACACATAAGCACATACTCACACATCTGTAACACAATATAGCTGTTGTTGTTTAGTTCCTCAGTCTTGTTCAACTCTTTGTGGCCCCATGGACAACAGCCACGGGGCCGTAGGCCTCCCTGTCTTTCATCAACTTTCAGAGCTTGCTGAAAACCATGTCCATCGAGTCAGTGATGGCATCCAACCATCTCATCCTCTGTCGTCCCCTTCTCCTCCTGCCTTCAATCTTTCCCAGCATCAGGGTCTTTTTCAAGGAGTCAGTTCTTCACTTCACGTGATCAAAGTATTGGAGTTTTAGCTTCAGCTTTAGCTTCCAATGAATATTCAGGATTTATTTCCTTTAAGATGGACTGGTTGTATCTCCTTGCAGTCAAAGGGACTCTCAAGAGTCTTCTCCAACACCACAGTTCAAAAGCATCAATTCTTTGGCAGTCAGCTTTCTTTATAGTCCAACTCTCACATCCATACATGACTACTAGAAAAACCATAGCTTTGACGAGACGGACCTTTGTTGGCAAAGTAATGTCTCTGTTTTTTAATATGGTGTCTAGGCTGTTTATAGCTTTTCTTCCAAGGAGCAAGTGTCTTTTAATTTCATGGCTGCAGTCACCATTGACAGTGATTTTGGAGCCCCCACCCAAAAAAAAGTCTCTAACTGTTTCCATTGTTTCCTGATCTATTTGCCATGAAGTGATGGGTGATGGGACCAGATGACATAATCTTAGTTTTCTTAATGTTGAGTTTTAAGCCAACTTTTTCACTCTTGTCTTTCACTTTCATCAAAAGACTCTTTAATTCTTCACTTTCTGCCATAAGGGTGGGGTCATCTGTGTATTTGAGGTTATTGAGATCTCTCTCAGCAATCCTAATTCCAGCTTGTGCTTCACCCAGCCTGGCATTTCGAATGATGTACTCTGCCTATAAGTTAAATGAGCAGGATGACAATATACAGCCTTGACATACTCCTTTCCCAATTTGAAACTAGTCTTTTTGTTCCATGTCCAGTTCTAACTGTTGCTTCTTGACCTGCATAAAGATTTCTCAGGAGGCAGATCAGGTGGTATGGTATTCCCATTTCTTGAAGAATTTTCCACAGTTTGTTGTGATCCAACAGTCAAAGACTTTGGCATAGTCAATAAAGCAAAAGTAGAAGTTTTTCTGGAACTCTTGCTTTTCCAGTGATCCAGCTGCTGCTGCTGCTAAGTCGCTTCAGTCGTGTCCGACTCTGTGCGACCCCATAGACGGAAGCCCACCAGGCTTCCCCATCCCTGGGATTCTCCAGGCAAGAACACTGGAGTGGGTTGCCATTTCCTTCTCCAATGCATGAAAGCGAAAAGTGAAAGTGAAGCCACTCAGTCGTGTCCGACTCTTAGCGACCCCATGGACTGCAGCCTACCAGGCTCCTCCATCCATGGGATTTTCCAGGCAAAAGTACTGGGGTGGGGTGCCATTGCCTTCCCCGAGTGATCCAGCAGATGTTAGCAATTGAATCTCTCATTCCTCTGCCTTTTCTAAATCCTGTTTGAACATCTTGAAATTCACAGTTCACATACTGTTGAAGCCTGGCTTGGAGAATTTTGAACATTACTTTGCTAGCATGTGAGATGAGTGCAATTGTGTGGTAATTTGAACATTCTTTTGTATTGCCTTTCTTTGGGATTGAAAAGAAAACTCATCTTTTCCAGTCTTGTGGCCACTTCTGAGTTTTCCAGATTTGCTGGCATATTGTATTTAGCACTTTCACAGCATCATCTTTCAGGATTTGAAATAGCTCAACTGGAATTCCATCACCTCCACTAGCTTTGTTCATAGTGATGCTTCCTAAGGCCCACTTGACTTCACATTCCAGGATGTCTGGCTCTAGGTGAGTGATCACACTGTCATGGTTAACTGGATCATGAAGGTCTTTTTTGTATAGTTCTGCATATTCTGTTAGGTCCATACCATTTCTGTCCTTTATTGGTGCTCATCTTTGCATGAAATGTTCCCTTGATAGTTCTAATTTTCTTGAAGAGATCTCTAGTCTTTCCCATTCTATTGTTTTCCCCTATTTCTTTGAAGGCTTTCATATCACTCCTTGCTATTCTTCGGAACTCTGCTTTCAAATGGATATATCTTTCCTTTTCTCCTTTGCCTTTAGCTTCTCTTCTTTTCACAGCTATTTGTAAGACCTCGTCAGAGAGTCATTTTGCCTTTTTGCATTTTTTTTTTCCTTGGGGGTGGCCTTGATCACTGCCTCCCGTACAATGTCATGAATCTCCATCCATAGTTTTTCAGGCACTCTGTCTATCAGATCTTATCCTTTGAATCTATTTCCCACTTCCACTGTATAATCATAAGGGATTAGATTTAGGTCATACCTGAATGGTCTACTGGTTTTCCTTACTTTCTTCAATTTAAGTCTGAATTTAGCAATAGGGAGTTCATGATCTGAGCCACAGTCAGCTCCTGGTCTTGTTTTTGCTGACATCTTCCTGAGATCCTGGATGGTTCACACCCAAAAGGAGGCTTGCAGCCTGAGATAGCTCTCCAGAGGAGATATACAACACACTTGAAATGGTGCTTTTGTGGAGCACCCAGGAAACCAAGTGGCTGGGACCAGGGAGGTCATTAAGACACAAGGCTCACCTGGGACAGTGCGCTCACCAAGCACCTGTTCGCCTGAGCTGCTCAGACATGGAAAGGTCACAAAATGTCAGCCCAACCCACAGAGACTGAGTCAGAACTGTGTCTGAGTGTCTTCTGTGGAGGTACAGGTCAGCTGTGGCCTGCTGCAGGGGCTCTGGGTGCAACAGACCTGCATATGGCATAAGCCCTGTTGAAGGAGGTCACCATTAGCCCCACCATAGAACCACCAGAACTTACACAAGTCTGGGGAAACATACTCTTGGAGAGCACAAACAAAAATTTCTATGCACCAAGATCCAGAAGAAAGGAGCAGTGACCCCACAAGAAACTGACCCAGTCATGCCCATGAGTGTCCAAGAGTCTCCAGCAGAGGTGTGGGTAGGTAGCAGGTTTGGTGGTGGCCTGCTTCAGAGTCAGAGGCACTGAGTCCAGCAGTGTATGCGTGGGACCTTTTGAAAGTCACCATTATCTTCATTACTTCCACCATAGTTTGGCCTCAGGTCAAGCAACAGAGAAGGAACACAGCCCCACCCATCAACAGAAAATATCCCTACAGTGATATAATTAAGAAATGGACAGAATGCTTAAAGAGCTCCACAAAAGTTCAAAGATACATGTGTTTCATTATGGGAATACAGCTTGAGCCAGTTTGGATGGTAAAGGGAAGAGCAGAGGAAGAAAGGAGCTGGTTTTGCCAGCTCCAGGAACAGCTTGAAAGGGAATAAAACCTGCTGTATCAGTAAGACTTTTGGAGTCACAATTCACGGAATGTTTCTCTAGAATCCCCCATGGCAAGCAGTAGGGCAGGTGCCCACCTGGGTCCCCAAGTCGGCCATTTGTCTAAATCAACTATGGGGTACATCTGTATCACAGACCAGTCAGGGATGGACACAAGCAGCTGGAGCCTACAGAGGTTTGTGATCTAGCTCTTGAGACTTGATGATAAAGACTGACTCTGACTTTAAAATTATTTGGTCAAGTTTACTACAAGTTTCTTACTCTGTTGAATAATGCAGGCTCAAGAATAGAGTTGAGACTAGTCATTAGAAAAGTAAAGTTTCTTGTTGTACACATTTAATTAATGGGTGTTCAGCTGATTATTATGTTGTAATAGAGGCGATAATGATTACTTTTACTTTTTCAACATTTCTGGACAGTCTGGTTGTAATGCAAATTAAATGCATACCATTTAACCCAAGAATTCCATGTCTAGGAACCTATTTAAAGAGACCATGTGGCCACGGTCAAGATTCCTATGCCGGTTTCAGCTGCCCATCTTGGATGCTCTCATCCTTGATCATTTAAGTCTCCCGAAGATTTTGTTATAAACCATCTCCATGGGGTTTGCTGGCCCCTCTTCTCTCACTAAGATACAACACAGGCTAAATAAGGCCCACCAGAGAACAGGGCTCTAAGACAGAAGCACAGGCTTTGCCTCCTGTTTCCCTCCATCCCTGTTTCAAATAGTCTCTCTGTTGGATGGGCCTCTGTCCACCCCTTTCTGCTTCTTGTATTTTGCATCTCTCCTATCTACATTGATAATATGTAGAGTATATGACAAATGCTTAGAAAACTGTGCATAAATAGTGGATTCTTACGTAATTTAATGTTTTTACTATATGCCTGTCTGCATTCTCTAAAGTTTCTAAAATGTATACATATTATTTTTGACAAAAAGCCAATGTTTGCAAAAATTCTTAAATGCTCAAAGTTCTCTGTGATCAGCACTAACTCAGCCATATAGTTGTTACAAAATGCAATATTTATTGAGCACTTACTACATGCTGAGTACTTTCAAAGCCTTTGACTGTGTGGATCACAATAAACTGTGGAAAATTCTGAAAGAGATGGGAATACCAGACCACCTGACCTGCCTCTTGAGAAACCTGTATGCAGGTCAGGAAACAACAGTCAGAACTGGACATGGAACAACAGACTGGTTCCAAATAGGAAAAGGAGTATGTCAAGGCTGTATATTGTCACCCTGCTTATTTAACTTATATGCGGAGTACATCATGAGAAGTGCTGGGCTGGATGAAGCACAAGCTGGAATGAAGATTGTCAAGAAAAAAATCAATAACTTCAGATATGCAGATGACACCACCCTTATGGCAGAAAGTGAAGAACTAAACAGCCTCTTGATGAAAGTGAAAGAGGATCCAGTCCCATCACTTCATGGCAAACAGATGAGAAAACAGTGGAAACCATGGCTGACTTTATTTTTCTGGCTAGAAAATCACTGCAGATAGTGATTGCAGACATGAAATTAAAAGACGCTTACTCCTTGGAAGGAAAGTTATGACCAACCTAGAAAGCATATTAAAAAGCAGAGACATTACTTTGCCAACAAAAGTCCGTCTAGTCAAGGCTATGGTTTTTCCAGTGGTCATGTATGGATGTGAGAGTTGGACTGTGAAGAAAGCTGAGTGCCGAAGAATTGATGCTTTGGAACTATGGTGTTGGAGAAGACTCTTGAGAGTCCCTTGGACTGCAAGGAGATCCAACCAGTCCATCCTAGAGGAGATCAGTCTTGGGTGTTCATTGGTAGGACTGATTTTGAAGCTGAAACTCCAATACTTTGGCCACCTCATGTGAAGGGTTGACTTATTGGAAAAGACTCTGATGCTGGGAGGGATTGGGGGCAGGAGGAGAAGGGGATGACAGAGAATGAGATGGCTAGAGGCATCACTGACTCAATGGACATGTCCATACAGAGCACTGACTGTAGCTATGACGGAGGTTCCACTTTCTACCTCTTTATGATCGTTTATGTCCATATCAGTCAAAAAACCTTTGAGGAACTTAAAGTCTTCATGAATGATGAAGTCACAAATCAGAATAATTGGAAATGGAAAAATATTTAATACATATGAGTTAAAATTAGGTAGGAAATGAATCTGAGGAGGAACTTTGTATAAGTCAAATTAAGTATGTAATGCTTAGAATGCTTAAAACAACTGATAGATGGAATAATACATTATTAATAATTAGTCAAATATTATTGTTAATTATATTAAAGTTCTTAAAATTTCTCTTGTTTCACAGTGCAAATTGATGTTAAGCTCTGATGCTTCATCTTAACAAAAGTTAAAATGCAACTTAATATGAAAGTGAAGTGAAAGTCACTCAGTCTTTTCTGATTCTTTGCAACCCCATGGACTATAGCCCTCTGTCCATGGAATTCCCAAGGCAAGGATACTGGAGTGGGTTGCCATTTCCTTCTCCAGGGGATCTTCCCAACCCAAGGATTGAACCCAGGTCTTCCGTATTGCAGGTGAATTCTTTACTGTCTGAGCCACCAGTCTTATCAATTAAATATGAGATTTAAATTTTCTTTCAACAATGCAAATGAAATCTGAGTTCATTATTTTTCCATCACACAAAAGTTCTCTCTTTCCCAATGTTTTTCAAACTTAGCAGATAATTAACATGAATTTAAAAAAATATACATTTTATTTGGTTATAAAATTTATTGATCAACTGGAATTTTAGAAAGTATTTTTCCACTTGGAAAATGATGTGACACATATTTCTGAAATTACATTATGCAAAGAAAACCATCATCTTCTATTTTTGAAGCAGATAGAGACATAACAAAGGAAATGTGGGAAGAATGTGAACAACAGATATTATGAGTATATGTCTTCATAGAGTGCTTCTGGGATTATTCCTACTACACAGTATTTTTCAAGTGCCAGTTAGGTGCTAAAAGTGGGCTATGTCATTGAATTAAAAATGTTATGAGATAGGTACCACTTTTATTCCCATTCAGATATGAAGGGAGTAAGGCACAGAGATATTAAGTAGCTTGCTCAAGGTCAGCCAGCTGGTGAATGATGGAGCCCAGAGTTTCAACCCAGACAGCTTGAACCTAGGCTTCTTAGCTATATTTGGTACCATTTCTTTCCAAGGACTTATACTCTCCAGTGACACTGGTTTTATGTCTTGACAAGCCACAGACTGATGTGATGCCACTGAGACTGAGCCCCTCTGACTTTAGCCTTCTTACACTATCACCAACAGGTGCAGCTTTTAGATGATCTGAACACCTAAAGTAATTATTCAAGATTTTGGTTGTTTGCTGGGAGAATCATTGAAAGAGCAGAACATTGTCTTGCTTGTTAAAGCACACATGTGAAAAGATTTCATGGAAAAAAGGACTCAGTTGGGAAAAGGACAATTTCTGAGTTTAGTTGACATTACCTAGACCCGAGCAATTTTTTTTTAATTCAACATTTTAAAAACTTGAGACAATAATAATACTTTGATAAGAAAAAGACAGATTTATTTGGGGCAGTCCCTGGGTCAGGAAGATCCTCTGGAGATGGGCATGGCAATCCACTCCAGTATTTTTGCCTGGGAAATCCTATGGACAGAGGAGCCTGGCAGGCTACGGTCCATAGGCTCTCAAAGAATCAGAGACAACTGAAGGGTCTTAGCATGCAGCATGAGATGACAGATTACCTCAAATGTTCATCCTCTAAATGAATACCATACACAAAACTTTGCCAGGTGTTTGTTTTTTTTTTTCCCTCACATAAACTCATTTTTTCCAAATGTAAGCATTGGTGATTTAACTGGGCTTCCCTGGTGCTACAGGTGGTAAAGAATCTGCCTGAAGTGTGGAAGATCTGGGTTCAATCCCTGGGTTGGGAAGATCCTCTGGAGGAGGGCATGGCAACCCACTCTAATATTTTTGCCTGGAAAATCCCCATGGATAGAGGAGTCTGGTGGGCTACAGCCTATGGGATCACAAAAGTGGGAAATGAAATCACAGCAAAGTGATTTAACTAACTTAAAAGTGTGCCTTTTTCCAAATAATCTTATAGTAAATATCTCAGCTAGCTTATAACCTAAGACCACACAATAAGCATAGCACCACAAGATATTAAAATAAAATTTAATTAGCCAGTCCCATATTCATAAATTCATAGTCATCATAGGCAACATCTTATGCATTCTGAAACTTTTTAGTTTATAGGGAAATTTTTTAAATTTTCTAGTATCTTCTGCAAATTTCAGTTGAACATTTCCCTGCTATTTGGCATTATTAATCAATAAAAACCAAGCCATTTCAAGAGAATTGAAAGATAACATTTCCTTTATTTTACCTTTAATCTTTCATCCAAAGGCTCTACATATTATCCTCATAGCTCTAAATTATAAATATGATAAGGCTTATTAAAGAAACATACACTAAACATTCCAATTTCAGATGTATGTAAAAATGTAAGATGTGTCTCTAGTTCATTTGAATGAAATGACAGGCATCTTGTGCAGCACAGTGAGCAAATTATTATTTCTGAATTGTACATCAACACAAATCTCCTGAAAGCTCGTTCTTATACCAGCTGCTAAATGATTAATAGTGTTGCATTGACAATTTTCACAAAGACATTGCTAAATAAGAGAACACTGTGTCCAAGAAAATTAGTTTGAGGTTCAGGGAAACAAAACGCTTTTTCATAGTTTTAAAAGAAACATAGCATTGACTTATATAGATTCCCTATCAGTTTCTCAATATAAATAGGTCTGTGCCTACCCCAGTCTCTTCATTAGAATATGAGTTAGGAAGTTTGTCTTCAGTACTCGGCATCTGTAACACATGTTATGCTATGCTAAGTCACTTCAGTCGTGTCCGACTCTGTGTGACCCCATAGACAGCAGCCCACCAGGCTTCCCCATCCTTGGGATTCTCCAGGCAAGAACACTGGAGCGGGTTGCCATTTCCTTCTTCAATGCAGGAAAGTGAAAAGTGAAAGTGAAGTCACTCAGTCACGTCCGACTCTTAGTGACCCCATGGACTGGAGCTTACCACACTCCTCCGTCCATGGGATTTTCCAGGCAAGAGTACTGGGGTGGGGTGCCATTGCCTTCCACAATGTTTATGTTATATATATTTTCAATACTCAGCATATAAAATATACACAATTATATGTGCTGAGTACTGAAAAATAGATGCATACATATGTACATACTTATGCACCTTAGTACATCATGAGAAACGCCGGGCTGGAAGAAACACAAGCTGGAATCAAGATTGCTGGGAGAAATATCAATAACATCAGATGTGCAGATGATACCACCCTTATGGCAGAAAGTGAAGAGGAACTAAAAAGCCTCTTGATGAAAGTGAAAGAGAGTGAAAAAGTTGGCTTAAAGCTCAACATTCAGAAAACGAAGATCATGGCATCTGGTCCCATCACTTCATGGGAAATAGACGGGGAAACAGTGGAAACACTGTCAGACTTTGTTTTTGGGCTGCAAAATCACTGCAGATGGTGACTGAAGCCATGAAATTAAAAGACTCATACTCCTTGAAAGGAAAGTTATAATCAACCTAGATAGCATATTTAAAAACAGAGACATTACTTTGCCAACAAAGTCCATCTAGTCAAGGCTATGGTTTTTCCTGTGGTCATGTATGGATGTGAGAGTTGGACTGTGAAGAAAGCTGAGCACTGAAGAATTGATGCTTTTGAACTGTGGTGTTGGAGAAGGCTCTTGAGAGTCCCTTGGACTGCAAGGAGATCCAACCAGTCCATTCTGAAGGAGATTGGTCCTGGGTGTTCTTTGGAAGGAATGATGGTAAAGCTGAAACTCCAGTACTTTGGCCACCTCATGTGAAGAGTTGATTCATTGGAAAAGACTCTGATGCTGGGAGGGATTGGGAGCAGGAGTAGAAGGGGACGACAGAGAATGAGACGGTTGGATGGCATCACCAACTCAATGGTGATGGTGATGGACAGGGAGGCTGGGCATGCTGCGATTATGGCATCACAAAGAGTCTGACAAGACTGAGCAACTGAACTGAACTGATGCAGCTTAGAACGATGACTTTAATACAGATATCATGATTCACTTTATGGCTTTTAATGTATTAGCTTTCCACCTCTGCTACTCTTAGCAAGACTGTCTGTGGTGGGAAAAACATGGATATTCAAGGCATAAAATCCTGGGTATAAAACAGAGCTTTAACACTTGTCAGGTGATCTTTACATCGTTCTTAAACTGTGAATGGTCAGCTTTCTAAACTGAGAAATGAAAAAAATTATACCAACCTCATTAGATTGAAAGAGAATGCAATCAAGTCTCTAGATTTTGCAGTCACTGATATAAAATGAAATCACTTTCTATAATTCTCTGATTCTAATGACTCTAGACATCTTCTCTGAGAAATTGGCATTTTCAAAAATTTCTTTGGTTCAGATAATACAGAGAATCCCATGTTGTACATATATTTTCCATTGTAATCCACAGCAAACATATTAGCAAATCAAATCTGGGAGAAAATATTTGCAAAGCACATACCTGATAAAGAATTTTTATCCAAAATATACAGAAGATGCTTGAATCTCAGCACTAAGAAAACAAACACAATTTTTTAAATATGCTAGATATCTGAAGACACTTCACTGAAGAAAATATACCAGTCACTTGCCCATGGGCACTAAGAAACCACTATATACCTATTAGAATAAGTAATATTCCCATAACTTTCAGTAACAGTTGCTGGCAGAGAAACTGCTGCTGTTTTAATTTGCTCAGCATCATATGTCCTTAATCAAATGCAAATTAAAACAGCAATGAGACAGCATTACATATCTGTTGGAATGCTTGATACCCAAAAAGTTGACAATGCCAATTACTGTCAAGAATGAGGAGCAATAGAAACTTTCGTTCATTGTTGGTGGGAATACAAAATGATGCAACCTCTTTACAAATTGTTTGTCAGTTTCTTACAGTCTAAATATAGTTTTAACATCAGATCAGATCAGATCAGTCTCTCAGTCTTGTCTGACTCTTTGCGACCCCATGAATCGCAGTACGCCAGCCCTCCCTGTCCATCACCAACTCCCGGAGTTCACTCAGATTCACGTCCATTGAGTCAGTGATGCCATCCAGCCATTTCATCCTCTATCATCCCCTTCTCCTCCTGCCCCCAATCCCTCCCAGCATCAGAGTCTTTTCCAATGAGTCAACTCTTCACATGAGGTGGCCAAAGTACTGGAGTTTCAGCTTTAGCATCATTCCTTCCAAAGAAATCCCAGGGCTGATCTCCTTCAGAATGGACTGGTTGGATCTCCTTGCAGTCCAAGGGACTCTCAAGAGTCTTCTCCAACACCACAGTTCAAAAGCATCAATTCTTCAGTGCTCAGCCTTCTTCACAGTCCAGCTCTCACATCCATACATGACCACTGGAAAAACCATAGCCTTGACTAGACAAACCTTTGTTGGCAAAGTAATGTCTCTGCTTTTGAATATGCTATCTAGGTTGGTCATAACTTTTCTTCCAAGGAGTAAGCATCTTTTAATTTCATGGCTGCAGTCACCATCTGTAGTGATTTTGGAGCCCATAAAAATAAAGTCTGACACTGTTTCAATTGTTTCCTCATCTATTTCCCATGAAGTGATGGGACAGGATGCCATGATCTTCATTTTCTGAATGTTGAGCTTTAAGCCAACTTTTTCACTCTCCTCTTTGGCTTTCATCAAGAGGTTTTTTAGTTCCTCTTCACTTTCTGCCATAAGGGTGATGTCATCTGCATATCTGAGGTTATTGATATTTCTCCCGGCAATCTTGATTCCACCTTGTGCTTCTTCCAGTCCAGCATTTCTCATGATGTACTCTGCATATAAGTTAAATAAGCAGGGTGACAATATACAGCCTTGGCGTACTCCTTTTCCTATTTGGAACCAGTCTGTTGTTCCATGTCCAGTTCTAACTGTTGCTTCCTGACCTGCATACAAATTTCTCAAGAGGCAGATCAGGTGATCTGGTATTTCCATCTCTTTCAGAATTTTCCACAGTTTATTTTGATCTACACAGTCAAAGGCTTTGGCATAGTCAATAAAGCAGAAATAGATGTTTTTCTGGAACTCTCTTGCTTTTTCCATGATCCAGCGGATGTTGGCAATTTGATCTCTGGTTCTTCTGCCTTTTCTAAAACCGGCTTGAACATCAGGAAGTTCACGGTTCACATATTGCTGAAGCCTGGTTTGGAGAATTTTGAGCATTACTTTACTAGCATGTGAGATGAGTGCAACTGTGCAGTAGTTTGAGCCTTCTTTGGCATTGTCTTTCTTTGGGATTGGAATGAAAACTGACCTTTTCCAGTCCTGTGGCCACTGCTGAGTTTTCCAAATTTGCTGGCATATTGAGTGCAGCACTTTCACAGCATCATCTTTCAGGATTTGGAATAGCTTAACTGGAATTCCATCACTTCCACTAGCTTTGTTCGTAGTGATGCTTTCTAAGGCCCATTTGACTTCACATTCCAGGATGTCTGGCTCTAGATCAGTGATCACACCATCGTGATTATCTTGGTTGTGAAGATCTTTTTTGTACAGTTCTTCTGTGTATTCTTGCCACCTCTTCTTCATATCTTCTGCTTCTGTTAGGTCCAAACCATTTCTGTCCTTTATCGAGCCCATCTTTGCATGAAATATTCCTTTGGTATCTCTGATTTTCTTGAAGAGATCCCTAGTCTTTCCCATTCTGTTGTTTTCCTCTATTTCTTTGCATTGATCGCTGAGGAAGGCTTCCTTATCTCTTCTTGCTATTCTTTGGAACTCTGCATTCAGATGTATATATCTTTCCTTTTCTCCTTTGCTTTTCACTTCTCTTCTTTTCACAGCTATTTGTAAGGCCTCCCCAGACAGCCATTTTGCTTTTTTGCATTTCTTTTCCATGGGGATGGTCTTGATCCCTGTCTCCTGTACAATGTCACAAACCTCATTCCATAGTTCATCAGGCACTCTATCTATCAGATCTAGGTCCTTAAATCTATTTCTCACTTCCACTGTATAATTATAAGGGATTTGATTTAGGTCATACCTGAATGGTCTATTGGTTTTTCCCTACTTTCTTCAGTTTCAGTCTGAATTTGGCAATAAGGAGTTCATGGTCTGAGCCACAGTCAGCTCCTGGTCTTGTTTTTGCTGACTGTATAGAGCTTCTCCATCTTTGGCTGCAAAGAATATAATCGGTGTGATTTCGGTGTTGACAATCTAGTGATGTTCATGTATAGAGTCTTCTCTTGTGTTGTTGGCAGAGGGTGTTTGTTATGACCAGTGCATTTTCTTGGCAAAACATAAAATCTACCAATAATTCTGCTAGATGCTTTCTAAAATGATTTGAAATTGTATGTCCACACATAAACCTGCACACAAACTTTATAGCAGCTTTGTTCATAATTGCCAAAAACTGTAAGTGAATGGATTAACAAACTATGGTATAGCCATAAAATGGAATACTATTCAGTAACAGAAATGATGAGCTATCAAGCTGCATAAAGACATGAATGAATCATAAACGAATGCTGCTGAGTGAAAGCCAGACTAAAAGGTTGCTAATAAATGAATCCACTTTTTTGACTTTCTGGAAAGGCCGAAAGTAACAAGATGGTAAATAGTCACTGGCAGAGGTTGGCAGGTGGGAGCAGAGTTCAGTAGTTGAAGTACTGCTTGAGCTGAATTCCCTACTTTTTTTTTTTTTTTTTTTTTTGGCCATGCTACTTATGGAATCTTAGTTCCCCAACCAGGGATTGAACAGCAGTGTCACTGCCTTCAGCAGTGACAGGCAGAGTCCTAACTGCTGGATGACCAGGGAATTCCCAATGATCGTTTGTTAATTGTGAAAAACATACCTAATATAAGATGCTAATAACAGGAAAAATTGGTGTGTAATAGAACTTTCAATACTATATTAGCAATTTGTGAAATTAAACAAGTGAAAGTGTTAGTTGCTCAGTTGTGTCTGACTCTTTACAACCCCATGAACTATGGCCTGAGAGACTCCTCTACCCATGGAATTCTCCAGGCAAGAATACTGGAGTGGGTTGCCATTTCCTTCTCCAAGGGATCTTCCCCACCCAGGGATCGAACCCATGTCTTTGCTGAGCATCAGAAAGCAACACAACACTGTAAATTCACTATACTTCCATAAAATTTGAGCTGCACTGTGCTTAGTTGCCCAGTCATGTCCGACTCCTTGGGACCCCACAGACTGTAGCCCACCAGGTTCCTCTGTCCTTGGGGATTCTCCAGGCAAGAATACTGGCGTGGGTTGCCATGCCCTCCTCCAGGGGATCTTCCCAATCCAGAGCTCTAACCCAGGTCTCCCACACTGTGGGTGGATTCTTTACCACCTAAGCCACCAGGGAAGCCCACTTCAATAAAATAAACATTTTTAAGAAATCAACTATACTTAAATAAAAAGCATATTTAAAAAGAGATGAGTAGCCCTTAAGATCAAACTGTTTCTCTTCTGAAATTATCATTTTTATCAGATTTCAATGATACATTTATTTTACTTTGAAATTTTAAACAGCATTTGAGAAAATGAAAAAATGTTGAGGAAAAATGGAGTAGATTTTTTTTTTAAGATTTTAAAAGCACTGATCTACAACATACAGAACACTTCTACTGGATGCTGTAAAAATACAGAATGATGGTTTTGTTCTGAATCTGCTTAGAGTCCAATAGAGATGTAAATAAATAAATGGCTAAAAAACATAAACTGAAAAGTGATCAGTTATTTTACCAATCAAATCCAATTGCTAAAAAAGGAATTATTGCTTAAGCCAATATCTGATACTATCATGGCTGTAAAATCCAGTCTTGACTTGCCAGAAAAACATGTATATCACAAATATAACAAGATGAAAAGGATTTGCAATCCCTCATAAGAAAAGAGTAATTTTCAAGGCTTAAATTTCACTTTTCTAAGACTACCTATCTCAGCACACGTAGAAGCAACAATATTCAGCAAAACCATGTTGTAAAACATTTCATTATAACAGAAATTTAGTTCCACTACTGTTGAAACTATTTCTAAGCATTAGATGATAAAGAGTACTTGCATTCTACGTTTACATGTTTGAATTCTCACTCCTTTAGCCTTTTGTTCATTAGGCTGCATTCTACCTTTCCATGTGCCTTCCAACAGCCAAGAAATAAAAAGCTCAGCACTCACACTTCCTGGCAGCTAAGACTCTGTATGTGAAATAACTTCTGCTGGTAAGGCATACTCTGAGGAGACTTGGGAGGTAGAAAAGAAGCAGAGGACACCCTCCATCAGTATATCCACCTGGACAAGTGGTTTTGTGGAACCAGAAGGGCAGAAAGGAAGATGTGGTAGCTGAACTTGTCATTCAGAGCCCAGTCATCATTTTCATGGATGTTGAGACAAAACCAGGGAATCAGAGTGTCTGTGGACAAAGAAATTTTCTGGTGCTTGGACAGCAGATTTTTTTGGTTTGTTTTCAAATTCATAATTCTAGCTATGACTTGCTTCTCAGCTCTTTCAAGGATTTTCAGTGTTATTCCATAGGTTTCAGTGTAAAATACTCAGAGTGGTTGTAGTTTCTAAATTGAGTATTGATTGTTATAGTATTAGACTTACTCTTTTAAAATGCTTTAAGACAATTTGAGTTGCTTATACTTATGATATTAATGTAAAGCACGTGTAATCTTTGTTTCAAACAATATTTAAAGCCAAGGAAAACACAATTTATTAAATCCATATAAATAGACTTTTAGGTTCATAAGACATATTTAAGAATCTATGAAACCTCTTTTAGTTTAAATTATAGATCTGTCTTATTTTGTATTTAATTTTTAAAGAAAATTAAAAATATAATAGATTTAAGATTTTAGTGTGACATAGCTAAAGGTATTCATTAATCAACATTTCAGTTAGTCAGTTAGTGTTATTCACTAAGTTGTGTCCAACTGTTTGCAACCCCATGGACCACCAGGCTCCTCTGTCCATGGAGGACAGAGGTAAGAATACTGGAATGGATAGCCATTCCCTTCTCCAAGGGACCTTCTCAACCCAGGGATCAAGTCTGTGTCTCTTGCATCGCTGGCAGATTCTCTACCACCTGAGCCACCAGGGAAGCTCAATCAACTAATTAAATTGCATTAAATCTAGGAAATTAAATTTCCCAAATCTGCTAAATCTATAACTTAATTGAATAGTAATAGAAATAGAATGACTATTTTAAGCAAAAAAAATTTTTTAATAAGATTTTTACATTAAGCTTAGAGAGTTGGTTTTGAAACTCAATTTATTAAAGTTAGAATTTCCTTATAGTACAATTGACATACAATATTATTATATTAATTTCAGGCATACAACATAATGATTTGACACATACACATTACAAATTGATTGTGACTATAAGTCTAGTAGCCATTCAAAGTTATTGCAATATTATTGACTATGTTTCCTATGCTATATATTATATCCCCAAGACTTATTTATTTTATAGCTGGAAGTTTGTACCTCTTAACCCCCTTCACCAATTTTACCTAAACCCCACTTTTCCTACCCTCTGGTAGGAGGGTTTGTTTTTAACCACCAGTTTGTTTTCTACACACAAATCTAACTTTTAATGTATGTCACTGTAAGTTCCTTTTCCATATATTATAGCTTTCCCCTCCCAATACATAGCACGAAAAACCAAAGTGACAGTCTGAAACTTCAGACTTCATCTTTTTCTTACTCCCACTATGTAGTGTCCATAGTGCTAATATCTGCACAGTAAGTATTTGCCAGCAAATTCCTAGAACTTTAATAAATTTTGAGATTGTGCCCAAATACATCCTAATTTTACTATACTATTTTGTTAGACAACTTCATGATACCATGAAATACAGGTAAGAGAGTGAATAAAAAGGAAACTCATGGCAACATTTAATCAGTGATTATAGTTAGCAAACCTATGATAGGGAAGATAGGAAAGACTACAGTAGACATACAGGCTGGGAGCAGGAAGGCATGAACTCAAGAAATCACAAAATGAAGCAGAATAGCAAAAGCTAGAGCAGTCAGGAAGCTACATTCATCAAGGCCCACAGGGTCAGCTTAACGAGTACCTGGCCAATCCTAGCACCAGACACTGAGAAAACTTACCAGCCATCCCCGCAATATAGCCTAACTCCTTAGACATCTACAAAATCTGATAGCATGCCAATGCTAAGAAATAAACAACGATGGGTAAATAAGGCAGTATAAGGCTAGTATTCAATCCCAACCAAATGCAAGAGAGAGTGACAAAAGTGGGAAGAATAAGTGGTAAGCTTGCCCCTGTCAGTTGTGCCAGTATAGATCAGAAGATGTGACCAGTCTCGTGGAAGCCATCAGAAGATGGTATTGGCTAAAAGGAAATGAGTTTGAAATCTGGCTCACCATCAGATTTTAAACCCATGAAATGTTTAGAGAAAGGATGGAAAAGAACTTAACATGTATTGAGCACTTGTTAATTTTCAAAATCATACTATGAGGAAGGTTGTGTTTCCATTTAAAACAGATGGGAAATGGCACTGATAATAATTAGACAATCTAGAATATGAGCCAAGCTTCGAATGACTTTATTATTATCAAGCCCAAAACATTAATGATCACACTGACCTTACATGAAACTGCTCTGATATCTGAGTATGATGGTGTAAATGTTCTAAGAGCTGTTACTAAAATTGTTCTTAATAAAGGATATGCCTTTGTTTAAAAACAGAACTTAAGGAATCATTTAGGAAGAAGGCGAGACCTGAGGTTCAGCTGGAATGAAGCTATAGATGAGGGAGCTGAAGTGTGTTTGGGGTCAAGAGTGGTCAAAGAGAAGACAGGGAAATTGGAAAAGTGGAACAGAATGATGGAGGAAGAGAGAAGTAATGTGACAGGCAGATGATGCCTCATTACTGAAATAGTAAAGAGAACAGGAATATCTAACTTTGATTTTGGAATTGCTTGTGATGCTGCCATGTTCCTTCATCTTTCAAATCTTTGCCAAATCCATCCTCAAATGCCTTTGTGTGAGTGGTTTGTTTGGCAAAATTTAAGAAAAAGTATGGAATTTCACATTTAGATCAACACGGTATGAGCGAGGGACCACATAATGAAGGGGGAAGAGCAACCTCTAGAAAGAACAAAAGCAGCAACCGGAACTAGAGAACAAAACAAACAAACAAAAAAGGACATCTGCCCTTGTGGCTCCGTTGGTAAAGAATCTGCCCGCAATGCGACAGACCTGGGTTTGATCCCTGGGTTGGGAAGATCCCCTGGAGAAGGAAAAGGCTACCCACTCCAGTATTCTGGCCTGGAGAATTCCATGGACAGTCCATGGGATCACAGAGTCAGACACAACTGAGTGACTTCCACTTCCACCGTCTAGGAAATCACAAAAAAAAATGTTCAGAAAGACATTGTGATCTGCAAGGGTGGACAGTGGATTTTGAGGATTAGAGAGATGCTGTCAACAAAGTAACCCAAGGGATTTGGAGAAATCAGTTATAAATCAACATCCTTGAGGAGGAATTTAAATACCAGATTTAGGATTATTTCTTAGTAGTAAACCTTGACATTACTATTTTTGAATCACAATTCTTTCTCCTCCACCCAACAAACTGTTGTATTGGGTTTCTTATCAATGTCTGTATGTTGGTGTCACTCCTAAGCAGGTTTAAGAATTGCCTACAGAATAAGGCAATGAAACATGTTCCTCATGTAGTCTATATCTCAAATTAAACAATGGAGTGTTGCTATAAATAGAGATGTTCCTATAGAAATGTATAGTTGAAAATGTGCTTCTTGACAGTAATGAAACTGTCTGCTTTTTATTTAAATGTATTCTGATATGAAAGTAATAAGGCACTTTTGAAATAATTCTTTCAAACCTTTCATCAGTTCTTTTCCAGCAATGGCACAACCTTAGAGTTATTAAAACTTTAGTTTTACTTGTCAAACCCAGACAGGTATTATATCCTCTTAAAAGGGAGTTGAAGCATTGTGTAAAGACAGCAATGCCATCAGAGTGGTGGTGTTTGAAAGTGAACCTGTCATGAATTCTAAGTGTGGCTCAAATAAAATCATTCTCTGCTTATGTCAAAGCAGAACTCAGATAGCAAGAATACTTAACTGTGTTCAATGGGGTTTAATGTTTTGTCATTCATTTATCTGCACATTGAAAATATCCTGTCAACCAGAAGTAGACTTCTAGTAAAATGAATTACAAACCTCCAGAGGGAAATTGCCCCCTTTCCCAACCATGAAGTAGCCACAGAGACCAAAGAGATTGTTTTCCTTTCCTCTTTCAAGTAATGGAAACTGCAGTACTCAAAAATTCTCTTCAGTATGAGTAATATCTAATGGATTTGTTCTTCTAGGGTTTGTTTTCAAAAGATGTGTTTATAACTAGGTTTAATATTTAATAATTAATAAAGAAATATAGTAAACCACCTAACTATCTAAACCCAACTATCTATTGGGAATGCAAAAAGGGAATAGACTCAGGTAACTTGATGTTTTAGATATTTTTAATGGCTTAAAAAAGTCAACCTGTCATTTCTAGAATTTATAAGAATATTGGTCTTTAAATGAGTTTCAAATAAAGACCAAGTATGTGTGTCTACTGAAAAAAAAAAAAAAAAAAGGTAAAAGAACATCAAGGATAACAGAAAAGAACACGCCACCACAGAATAGAAAATTATGAGAAAAGAGTAAGGGAAAGGTGATGTAGATTTATGCTTTGGTATGCATTTTATTATATGAGGCACTGTAACTGGAAAGGTAAGAGAGGAGACTAGCTGGAAGGAGGGCTATATACATAATTATAAATCTAATCAGAGCATTGAAGGAGCAAAGACGAGTTCAGGAGGTACTGTGGGTAAAGAAATTGTCATTCTGTGGATCTCAGAAAATTGTGTTGGGCATGGTACGTGCTCAATACATTGACTAAATGAATTCTGAACTTTAGATGAAGATGACCCTGAATATCCTCAGTTGACGCACACATATGGATGACAGAATAGAATAATATGGACTTTGCTCTCGGGCAGACTGATTTAAACTCTAACTTTGCATTTTGGGGGTCGCAAAAAGTCAGACATGACTGAGCAACTAACACTTTTGCACTTTTTACCATGTGAACTGTGTCTTTCAGCAAGTCATTGACTTAATTAACCTTGGTTTTCCTTAGGTGTAAAAGGAAGATAACAATAGGAGAAACTATAAAGGGCTGCTGAGAGAATTAACTAGGGTAGTACATGAAAAACATTTTGCAAAGTGTTTCACAAATAGCAAGCTCTCAAACAATGGTAGCTTAAAAG
Source organism: Tragelaphus eurycerus (assembly GCA_935064755.1). Lineage (NCBI taxonomy): Eukaryota > Metazoa > Chordata > Mammalia > Artiodactyla > Bovidae > Tragelaphus > Tragelaphus eurycerus. The sequence continues at coordinate 12,187,396 of CAKXYN010000012.1, forward strand.
GGACAGATGATGTAAATCATGTGACCTTAAAAAATTTTATATTGAAGTTATCTTAGACCTACAGAAGACTGTACAAAAATATAGTACACAGATATTTTCATATACTAAGGATCTGTATGGAGAAGGCAATGGCACCCCACTCCAGTACTTTGTCTGGAAAATCCCATGGATGGAGGAACCTGGTAGGCTGCAGTCCATGGGGTCGCTAGCAGTTGGACACGACTGAGCGACTTCACTTTCACTTTTTACTTTCATGCATTGGAAAAGGAAATGGCAACCCACTCCAGTGTTCTTGCTTGGAGAATTCCAGGGACAGGGGAGCCTGGTGGCTGCCGTCTATGGGGGTCACACAGAGTCAGACACGACTGAAGTGACTTAGCAGCAGCAGCAGGGATCTGTAGGCTTTTTCTGTAAAGAGTCATAGAGTAAATATTTTAGGCTTTGAGTGAGATGGCTTTATCACAATTATTCAACTCTGCCACTGTAGTTAAAGCATCCTTGGACATCCTCACCATGGGTACAGCTCCATTCTGGTAAAATTTTACAAAAATTGGAAGTAGGCTAGATTTAGCCCATAGTTCACAGTTTGCCAGTCTTAAACTATAGAGTTTATTCAGATACCCCATTTTAGCACCAGTGTCCTTTTTCTGTTCCAGGATATCACATGGTCATTTCTCCTTGGTCTTATCCAGTCTGTGGTAGTTTGTCTCTTTATTTTCTTCATGATTTTGCACTTCTGAAGAGTTCCTGCCAGGCATATGGCAGAACGTCCCTTAATTTTGGTTTTTCTTACATTGTCTAATGATTATACTGAGGCTATGCATTTTTGGAAGAGTACCAAAGAGATGACATTCCCTTTGCATGGCATTGTATTGGGTGTATATGATATCAGCCTAACTTATTATTGGTCATGTTAACTTTGACCAGTGGTTGAGATGTTGTCTGCCTCTTTTCTCCAGTGTAAAAAGTATTGTTTACCCTTCCAAACTCTGTTTGTTACAAACAAAGCACTATGTCTGGCCCCTTCAAGAGCAGGGGAAACTAAGGTCCACATTTTGGAGGGAAGACTATTGCTATAGACTGACTATTTCTGGCCTTCTAAAATTCATGTTAAAACCTAAACCCCAATGTGAAGATATTAGGAGATGGGGCATTTGGGAGGTTATTAGGTCATGAGGGTGGTATCCTCATCATTTGGATTATTGATCTTTTAGAAATCCCAGAAAACTCCCTTCTGCAAATTAGTAGCAGTAGTTAAGTCGCTAAGTCATGTCCGACTTTTGCGACCCCATGGACTGACTGTAGCCTGCCAGGCTCCTTTGTCCGTGGGATTCTCCAGGCAAGACTACTGGAGTGGGTTGCCATTTCCTTCTCCAGGGGATCTTCCCGACCCAGGAGTCGAACCCAGGTCTCCTGCATTGACTGCAGATTCTTGACCAACTGAGCTATAAGGACACAACAAGAAAACAATCCTCTAAGAAACAGGAAGTGGGCTCTCACCAGACATGGAATCTTCTAGTGCAGTGTGTCATGGATTCCCAATGCCCAGAACTGTAAGTTATACTTTTGTTGTTTGTAAGATTCATTTTCTATTTTTATCTTATTGAATTTTAAGTTCCTTATATACTGAAAACAACTCTTTTCTTAGATATGTGATACTTAAGCATTTTCTCTCCGTCTGTAGCTTGTCTTTTCATTTTCTTAACATTGTCTTTTACAGAGTAAAATTTTTAATGTCAATAAATTTAATACTGACCAATTTTTCTATCATGGATCATGCTTGTGGTATCATACCTAAAAACACATAGTCAAACCCAAGTTGATTCAAATTTTCTCCTCTGTATTATTCTAGAAGTTTTACAACTTTTGATTTTACATTTAGGACTATGATCTATTTTTAGTTAGTGTTGCATATGGTTTGATGTTGTATTGATGCTATTTTTTATTTTATTTTGTTTAGGTATATGTTTAAGGAGAAGGCAATGGCACCCCACTCCAGTACTCTTGCCTGGAAAATCCCATGGACAGAGCAGCCTGGTAGGCTGCAGTCCATGAGGTCACTAAGAGTCGGACATGACTGAGAGACTTCACTTTCACTTTTCACTTTCATTCATTGGAGAAGGAAATGGCAACCCACTCCAGTGTTCTTGCCTGGAGAATCCCAGGGACAGGGGAGCCTGGTGGGCTGCCGTCTATGGGGTCACACAGAGTCGGACATGACTGAAGTGACTTAGCAGTATATGTTTATGTATATGATAGTTCAAATGTTGAAGCGCCATTATTTGAAAAGACTGTTCTTTCTCCATTGATTTGCCTTTGCATCTTTTTCAAAATGAATTGAATATAGCCGTCTATATTTTGTATGGGTTTATTTATGTGCTCTCTATTAAGTTTCACTGATCTACATATCTCCCCTTTCACTATTACTATACAAAATTATCACTGTAGCTTTAGTTTAAGACTTGAAATCAGATAATGAGCCTTCAAAATTTATCTTTCTTTTTCAAAATTAGTTTGACTATCCTTGTTCCTTTGCTTTTTTATGAAGTGAAGTTTCTCAGTTGTGTGTGACTCTTTGCAATTCCATGGGCTGTAGCTTACCAACCTTCACCATCCATGGAATTTTCAGGCAAGAGTAATGGAGTGGGTTGTCATTTCCTTCTTCAGGGGATCTTCTCAACCTGGGGATTGAACATGGGTTTCCCACATTTCAGGCAGACTCTTTACTCTGAGCCACCAGGGAAGCCCATATAAGTTACATAATCAGCTTATTGATAATCTAAAAGTATTATTATGCTCAGGCTTTGAAATTGTATTAAATTTTTTTTTATTTTATTTTATTTTTTTATTTTATTTTATTTTATTATATATATATAAAATTTGGGGATAATTGACATCTTAACGATATTGATTCTTCTAATCAATACACACTGTATTTCCTCACTTACTTAGATTTTTTTTTATTTCTTTTATCAGAGTTTTAATGATTTTAGTACTCAGAATCTACACATTTTTGCTTAATTTATACCTATATTGCAGCATAGTCAAGGCTATGGTCTTTCCTGTGGTCATGTATGGATGTGAGAGCTGGACTGTGAAGAAGGCTGAGCGCCGAAGAATTGATGCTTTTGAACTGTGGTGTTGGAGAAGACTCTTGAGAGTCCCTTGGACTGCAAGAAGATCCAACCAGTCCATTCTGAAGGAGATCAATCCTGGAATTTCTTTGGAAGGAATGATGCTAAAGCTGAAACTCCAGTATTTTGGCCACCTCATGCGAAGAGTTGACTCATTGGAGAAGACTCTGATGCTGGGAGGGATTGAGGGCAGGAGGAGAAGGGGACGACAGAGGATGAGATGGCTGGATGGCATCACTGACTCGATGGATGCGAGTCTGAGTGACCTCCGGGAGCTGGTGATGGACAGGGAGGCCTGGCGTGCTGCGGTTCATGGGGTCGCAAAGAGTCGGACACGACTGAGCGACTGATCTGATCTGATCTGATCTGATATTGCAGCAGTTGTAAATGCTGTTTTTCAATTTCAAATTCCAATTGTTCATTGCTGGTATGTAAGAATGACTGACTTTTGAATTTTGACCATTTAATCTACAAACCTGATAAACTCACTTGTCTACTCTCAGATGTCTTTTGTAGAGTTCATGGGATTTTTCTAAGCAGAAAATCCTGTTGTCTGCAAATATAGATCATTTTATTTCCACCTATGCAATCAATATGCCTTTTATCTCCTACTCTTGTCTTATTTCACTGGCAATGACTTCCAATACATTATTAAATAGGATTGGTCAGAGACAACATTCTTGCTTTGTTCACATCTTAAAAGAAAAACATTTAAAAAGTCAACACTGAGTGTGATGTTTGTGGTAAGTTTTCTGCAGATGCTCTTTATTAAGTAAAGGAATTTCCCCTTATTCTTAGTTGGCTCAGAGATTTTTTAATCACAAACATAAATTGAATTTTGCTGAATATTTTCTACACCTATTGATATGATCACGTTTCTTCTTATTCAGTTTGTTCATATGGTAAATTACATTTATTTTTCAAATTTTTGATGCAGTCTTTCATCCTCTGAGTAAATCCCACTAGATTTCTATATACTGTTCTTCTTTAATATAATAGATATTACAAATTTGATGTGCATATATGTCTTTAGAATATTTATGTCTAGGTTCATGAGGGATATTGGTCTGCAGTTTTATTTTTGTATAATGTCTTTCTCAAGTTTTGGTATTAATGTAGAGCTGGCTTTATAAAATGAGTATGGAACTATTACTTCCATATTCTGGAAGAGACCGTATAGAATTGGTATTATTTCTTTATTTATATTGATAAAAATTGCCAGTGAAAAAAATCTAGGCCTATAATTTTATTATTTTTTATTATTATTATTATTATTTTAATTTTTCTTAACTTTACAATATTGTATTACTTTTACTATACATCGAGATGGATCCGCCACCAGAATACACGTGTTCCCCATCCTGAACCCTCCTCCCTCCCCTCTTCCCACACCATCCCTCCAGTTCATCCCAGTGCTCCAGTCTCAGGCATCTGTTATAGGGCATCGTACCTGGACTGACTCGTTTCAGATATGATATTATACATATTTCAATGCTATTCTCCCCAATCATCCCACCCTCTCCCAGTCCCAGAGTCCAAAAGTCTGTTCTATACATCAGTGTCTCTTTTGCTGTCTCATAAGCGGGGTGATTGTTACCATCTTTCTAAATTCCATATATATGCATTAGTATACTGTATTTGTGTTTTTCTTTCTGGCTTACTTCACTCTGTATAATAGGCTCCAGTTCCATCCACCTCATTAGAACTGATTCAAATGTATTCTTTTTAATGGCTGAGTAATACTCCATCGTGTATATGTACCACAGCTTGCTTATCCATTCATCTGTGGATGGACATCTAGGTTGCTTCCACGTCCTGGCTATTGTAAACAGTGCTGCTATGAACATTGGGGTACACGTGCCTCTTTCAATTCTGGTTTTCTCAGTGTGTATGCCCAGCAGTGGGATTGCTGGGTCATAAGGCAGTTCTATTCCCAGTTTTTTGAGGAATCTCCATACTGTTCTCCATAGTGGCTGTACTAGTTTGCATTCCCACCAACAGTGTCTAACACCATACACAAAAATAAACTCAAAATGGATTAAAGAGCTAAATATAAGACCAGAAACCATAAAACTCCTAGAGGAAAACATAGGCAAAACACTCTCTGACTTACATCACAGCAGGATCCTCCATGACCCACCTCCCAGAATATCGGAAATAAAATCAAAAATGAACAAATGGGACCTAATCAAACTTAAAAGCTTCTGCACAACAAAGGAAACTATAGGCAAGCTGAAAAGACAGCCTTCAGAATGGGAGAAAATAATAGCAAATGAAGCAACAGACAAACAACTAATCTCAAAAATATACAAGCAACTTCTACAGCTCAATTTCAGAAAAATAAACGACCCAATCAAAAAATGGGCCAAAGAACTTAATAGACATTTCTCCAAAGAAGACATACAGATGGCTAACAAACACATGAAAAGATGCTCAACATCACTCATTATCAGAGAAATGCAAATCAAAACCACTATGAGGTACCATTACACGCCAGTCAGAATGGCTGCGATCCAAAAATCCACAAGCAATAAATGCTGGAGAGGGTGCGGAGAGAAGGGAACCCTCTTACACTGTTGGTGGGAATGCAAACTATAATTTTATTATTTGGAAAGTTTTAACTATGGTTTGATTCTTTCGTAAAGTTAGAACTATTTAGGTTTTCCATTTTTTCTTTTTTAAAAATTTTTATTGAGGTATAGTTGATTTACAATGCTGTGCTAGTTTTAGTTGTATAGCAAAGTGAACCTGTTTTACATATACATATATCCACTTTTTTTTTTTTTTAGATTCTTTTCCCATATAGGCCACTATAAAGTATTGAGTAGAGTTCCCTGTGCTATACAGTAGGTCCTTATTAGTTATCTATTTTATATATAGTAGTGTATATATTGGAGAAGGCAATGGCACCCCACTCCAGTACTCTTGCCTGGAAAATCCCATGGACGGAGGAGCCTGGTAGGCTGCAGTCCATGGGGTCACTGGGAGTCAGACACGACTGAGCAAATTCACTTTTACTTTTCACTTTCATGCATTGGAGAAGGAAATGGCAACCCACTCCAGTGTTCTTGCCTGGAGAATCCCAGGGACGGGGGAGCCTGGTGGGCTGCCGTCTATGGGGTCGCACAAAGTCGGACACGACTGATGCGACTTAGCAGTAGCAGTAGCAGTGTATATATGTCAGTCCCAATCTTCGAATTTATTCCCTCCTTACTCCCTGGTAACCATAAATTTATTTTCTACATCTGTAACTCTATTTCTGTTTTACAGACAAGTTCACTTGTACTCTTTTATAGATTCCACATATAAACAATATCATATGATATTTGTCTTTGTCTCTCTTACTTCACTTAATCTGACAATCTCTAGGTTCCATCCCTGTTTCTGCAAATGGCTTATGTCATTCTTTTTTATGGCTAAGTAATATCCCATTGTATACATACCACATCTTCTTTATCCATTTCTCTGGTGGTGGGCATTTAAGTTACTTCCCTGTCCTGGTTATTGTAAATACTGCTCCAGTTAACATCAGAGTGCATGTATCTTTTCGAACTATGGCTTCCTTCAGATACATGTCTATACAAAAATAAAATCAATATGGATTAAAGACCTAAATGTAAGGCCAAATACTACAAAACTCTTAGAGAATAACATAGGGAGAACACTCTGACATAAATTGCAGCAAGATCTTTTATGATCCACCTCATACAGTAATGAAAATTAGAAAAACAAACAAACAATGTGGTCTAACTACACAGCAATTACAAAGCCTTTACACAGCAAAGGAAACCATAAACAAAATGAAAAGACAACCCGTGAATGGAAGAAAATATTTGCAAAAGAAGCAACCAATGAGGGATTAACCTCCAAAATATGCAAACAGATCAAGCAGCTCAAAGTAAGCAAACAAACAACCCAATCAAAAAATCGGCTGAAGATCTAAATAGATGTTTCTCCAAAGAAGATATACAGATGGTTAAAAAGTACATGAGAAGATGCTCAAAATAATTAATAATTAGAAAAATGAAAATCAAAACTATAATGATGTATCACCTCACACTGCCAGAATGGCCACCTGGCAATCTACAAACAATAAATGCTGGAGAGGATGTGGAGAAAAGGGAACCTTCCTACTCTGTTGGTGGGAATGTAAGCTGGTATAGTTGCTATGAATAACAGTATGGAGCTTCCCTAAAAAAAAACTAAAAATAGAGCTACCATATGATTTATTTCTTCTGGAGTGAATTTTAGTAGTTTGTGTCTTTCAAAGACTTAGTCTATTAGTCTTAGTTGTTGACTATATAGGCACAAGGATATTTTTAATGATCCCTTACTATTCGCTTAGTAACTGTAGGTTTAGAGTAATGCCCTAATTTTATTTCTGATATTATTACGTGTCTTCTCTTTATGTTTCTTGGTCAGTCTTGCAAGAAGCTGATCAACATTATAAATGTAAGCATATGAATAATGAAATTTCCCCTCTGGTAGTTGCAACATGAGTATCATCTGAATTTTTTTCTAAAGATTGTTTTTTCACTTCAGACTTCTTTTTTCCTGCCATGTCATGTACTGCATAATTTTTGTTGAAGCTATACATATGTATAGATCTGTTGATACTGGGATAATATATTTTATTCTTGGAAGTGAATAAACTTTCTCCTTTGCTAGGCCTTCAGGGGAGCGACTTCACTTTCACTTTTCACTTTCATGCATTGGAGAAGGAAATGGCAACCCACTCCAGTGTTCTTGCCTAGAGAATCCCAGGGACGGGGGAGCCTGTTGGGCTACCGTCTATGGGGTTGCACACAGTTGGACATGACTGAAGTGACTTAGCAGCAGGCCTTCAGGGAAGGGTTGTGTTAATCTGGTTAGGAAGGGACTATGTTTGAAGTTTGTTATTGCTACAGTTACCCACAAAGCACCGGCGACTTCAAATTCTTCTGCTGATATTTTCTGTTTAGACTTTGGTCTGGTGGTTAGCGAGCTTTCCTTAATGTTTGCTCCCCACTTGGCTTTGAGTTCCCCTCTTGCCATCTTCTCAAGAGAGAATCTGACTCAGATGTATTTCTCTTTTTTTGTTTTTTAATTGATGTTTGTTAGTCAGAGAAGGCAATGGCACCCCACTCCAGTACTCTTGCCTGGAAAATCCCATGGACGGAGGAGCCTGGTGGGCTGCAGTCCATGGAGTCACTAAGAGTCAGGCATGACTGAGCAACTCCACTTTCCCTTTCCACATTCATGCATTGGAGAAGGAAATGGCAACCCACTCCTGTGTTCTTGCCTGGAGAATCCCAGGGATGGGGAGCCTGGTGGGCTGCCGTCTATGGGGTCGCACAGAGTCGGACATAACTGAAGTGACTTAGCAGCAGCAGCAGCAGCAGCCAGGAAGGTAGTGGTCCGGGAAAGGAGGCCTTCTCTGATGTTCTGTGTAATCTCATTCTTAGCAACACTATCAAGTTGCGTCTGCATGTTGTGCTCACCAATATTCCTGCTCCCCCTCTAGCTGTAATTCTGGGTCTGGCGTGTACTCCTACCCCTTTCCCAGAGGTGGAGCTTTTTTTATTCCCTTCTCATTTTCGTCCCACTTCTGCAAAAACCCAGTGCTCTAATGCACCAGTTTTTTGAGGTTTTGTTGTTGTTGCTGCTGCTTTGGCTGTTTTTCCATGTGCAAAAGTCCATCAAGACTTTTGCTCTGTAACTGAAATAGAGAACATGGATCTGGGTGACCTTTGTCAGGGATTGTTGTTCCCATTGTCCAGTCAGAACCATAGGAAACCATTCTCAGAATCTTTCATGATCTTCCATGTGAGCATTTGATGGCTGTCATAGAGGAAAACCTACAAAAGGATATAAACTACTTATGCCTGTAACCCCAAAGTTTTCAAAGTAGCTCATATGAAGCATTTAACAATGCTTTCAAAGGAATTTTAGCTACACTTTCATATTGGTCAATATGGTTTTTTGGCAGCATCTGTCCAACTAATCAAATTTCAGAGTTCTGTTTTTCCCTGTGTCTCACCATTTCTTGGAAGTAGTTATTTGCTCTGAAAATTCTTTAATTTGCAGTTAGTCCACCTTTTTTCATGTTACAAGGGTGGGAGTGATGTCGTTTCCAGCGCTCTACATATTCCAGCTCTCAGCTGACATTTTAAAAGTTCCTTTAAATATGCTTGAGGATATTGCTAGGATTAGACTATCTTTACTCAGCTCAAAGAGCATCATTATTTGCTGTGATGCCACCAATATGGAAATAAGTGAGTCCTTATGTTACCAATATATACGTTGGCAACAACTATGACATCAGTGTATAAGGATGATTTAAAAAACTCAAAATTTAGTTTAATCAAATGCTACAACAGATGTTTTGCAAATGTTAATGGCTTAGCTGTTCTAATGTTAAAATATACTTTTATAAAATAAGAGTCAACAACACAAGGAATAAATTTCATTAGACTTACATCAACAGTTCTAAAAGAAAAAAATATATAGCATGGTATTTACAAGTAGTGTTAATATACAAGTTGACAAGAAAAAATATCCAGAGTGTGGACTTGGCAAAGAAAAAATGGAAAAAGAAATTTCAGAAGAAAAAAATGGAAAAGAAATGGCAAAGAAATTTCAGAACGAGAAGCATTCAAGAGATGACCTTCAAACACCCTTTAAGGCAAAGCCAGGGAAGAATCTCACTTTAACTGCCATTTTCACAGAAAGTCTGGATGCACTTATGTTTACAAGGTGATTCCAATAGTCATTTACATCTCAGCTTCGTATAAGCCAGTGCACAATATTACACAAATATTTACAGATAGAAAATGCTACCTTGGCCTCAGAGAAAAGTAATAATTTTACATATAATTCCAAGTGCCTTAGAAGGAGCAGGGATGTTGTTATTTGTACTCCATGCATTTTTATAGATGTAGAACAGCAAGTTTGGGCCAGGAACTAGAGATCAATATTGCTCTATGTAATAGTGATAGGGCAGTGAGGAGAAGGGATGGGAAGGTCAGGAGAAGAGCAAGGAAGTTGGCAGTCAGCCAGGGTGCTACCTGGTTAGGAACAGCTACAGGGTCTCTAAGTGGGAAATACACTGTGTGATTTTAAATTATTGTGAGGTGAGTAAGCTGACCCTTTAGTAAAGCTTTAGCTTAAAAAGCTGCTTCATGTAATTTCCTTTGATCTGTGGTGCTTTGGAATGTTCTGATCCCAATGTAGAAGATGCTTCTGCATTTGGATCAACCCCAGGGCAAAGATAAAAGACTGCCCAGAAGCAGGAGTCAGTCAAAAAGGACTTAACAAAGATTTGAAGTAAATACACGTATCTGTATAACTGAATCACTTTGCTCTACACCTGAAACTAACACAACATTGTTAATCAACTATACTCCAATATAAAACAAAAAAAATTTTTTTTTAAAGAATGAAAGTCCCTTTACGTTTTTCCATCCTACTCTATGACACAGAACTCAGCAAAGACTTGAAAGGCACTTTGGATTTTCACAGTTCTGAAATGAGACATTCCCCACACCCTCTGTGTTTGCCAGCAGCCATCTATCTCCCTAAGTGTCTCATTCTTTGTAACACTGGAGTTACATTGCCCTCCATATTCCTAGAATATATCACTCATCTGGGAAATCAGAAGAATGTACTTGATGCTGTGTTTATAATAATTCCAATGGAAAAATAAAAAGGATCTGCTTGCTCCTCCATCCGTGCAGCTTCAAACATATGAACCACAGAACCCCCAAAGAAAACATGATGACCCAGGACCTATGGAACAAAACGTTTCATGAAAAATCATCACAGCAAGCCACTGGTACTGGTTCCTGACATTATTTACAACACTTTGTTTGTGTGTGTGTGTGTGTGTGAGGATCTCATTTTTCTCAAAAACTAACCCAGTGAAATGTGTACTACTATCCTCAGGAAACTCAGGTTTCTGACTCCAAACCTAAAATGCTACCACCAACCACAGCTTTCGCCTCCTCACTTTATTACCTCAGCTGAAACTACCCATCCACAAACACACAGAATAATGAGATTTGAGCACTGGTGTATTTTCAACATTTTTGTTAGTTGTATACAAAAAAAAAAAAAAAAAAAAAAGACTGAAAAGGTTCTTTGATAATACAGACTGAAAAGGTTCTTTGATAATAAAGAAAGAACACTTTTTTGTGAACATGAAGTACTTAACAAGTTGCTTAAAAAAATCTGGAAACAAGGACATTGAGCCATGATATTTAACACCGAAAATACTAATGAAGACTGTTGTTCAGTTGCTAAGTCGTATATTACTTTTTGCCACCCCATGGACTGCAGCACACCAGGCTTTCCTTTCCTTCACTGTTTCCCAGAGTTTGCCCAGATTCATGTTCATTGAGTCAGTGATGCTATCTAACAATTTCATCCTCTGCCACCCCTTGTCCTGTAGCCTTCAGTCTTTTCTAGCATCAAGGTCTTTTCCAATGGGTCATGCCTTCGCATCAAGTGGCCAAAGTACTGGAGCTTCAGCATCAGTCCTTCCAATGAATATTCAGAGTTGATTTCCTTTGGGATTGACTAGTTTGATCTCCTTGCTCTCCAAGGGACTCTCAAGAGTCTTCTCCAGCACCACAATTCAAAAGCATCGATTCTTTGGCATTCAGCCTTCTTTATGGTCTAACACTCACATATATATATGACTACTGGAAAAACCATAGCTTTGACTAGATGGACTTTTGTTGGCTAAGTGTTGTCTCTGCTTTTTAATATGCTGTCTGTCATAGCTTCTTTCCAAGGAGCAAGCATCTTTAAATTTCATGGCTGCAGTCACTGTCTGCAGTGATTCTGGAGCCCAATAAAATACAGTCTGTCACGGCTTCTACTTTGTTGCTGGTGTTGAATTGCCCAGTTGTGTCAGACTCTTTGCACCCCCATGAACAGCAGCAGGCCAGGCCTCCCTGTCTCTCACCATCTCCTGGAGTTTGGTCAAGCTCATGTTCATTGAATCAATGATGCTGTCCAGCCATCTCATCCTCTGATGCCCTCTTCTCCTTCTGCCCTCAATCTTTTCCAGCATCAGGGACTTTTCCAATGAGTTGGCTATTCACATCAGATGACCAAAATACTGGAGCTTCAGCTTCAGCATCAGTCCTTCCAGTGCCTGTTCAGGGTTGATCTTCATTAAGATTGACTGGCTTGATCTCCTTGCTGTCCAAAGGACTTTCAGGAGTCTTCTCAAGCACCACAGTTCAAACGTGTGAATTCTTTAGCATTCTGCCTTCTTCATGGTACAGCTCTCACAACTGTACATGACCACTGGGAAGACCATAGCCTCGACTATATGGACATTTGTTGGCAGAGTAATGTCTCTGCTTTTCAATACACTGTCTATGTTTGTCACAGCTTTCCTGCCAAGAAGCAGTCGTCTTCTGATTTCATGGCTATAGTCACCATCTGCAGTGATTTTGGAGGCCAAGAAGAGGAAATCTGTCACTACTTCCACCTTTTCCCCTTCTGTCTGCCATGAAGTAATGGAGCCGGATGCCATGATTTTAGTTTTTTAAATATTTATCCTTAAGCCAGATCTTTCACTCTCCTCTTTCACCTTCATCAAGAGGCTTTTCAGTTCCTCTTCACTTTCTGCCATTAGAGTGGTATCATCCGCATAGCTGAGGTTGTTGATGTTTCTCCCACTTCTCTTGATTCCAGCTTGTAACTCATCCTGCCTGGCATTCCTAATGATGTGCTTAGCATATAGGTTAAACAAACAGTGTGACAGCAGATAGCCCTGTCGTACTCCTTTCTCGATCTTGCATCAGTCAGTTGTTCCATACAAGGTTCTAACTGTTGTTTCTTGATCCGCATACAGATTTCTCAGGAGACAGGTAAACTTGTCTAGTATTCCCATGTCTCTAAGAGCTTTCCACAGATTGTCATGATCCACACAGTCAAAGGCTTTAGTGTAGTCGATGAAACAGAGATAGATGTTTTTCAGAAATTCCCTTGCTTTCTCTATATTCCAGCAAATGTTGGCAATTTGATCTCTAGTTCCTCTTCCTTTTTTTTTTTTTTTTTTGTTATTGTTGATTTCTCCTTTCATACTTGTTAGTATTTGTCTTATATATTGCGGTGCTCCTAAGTTGGGTGCATATATATTTATAATTGTTATATCTTCTTCTTGGATTGATCCTTTGATCATTAGGTAGTGACCTTCTTTGTCTCTTTTCACATTCTTTGTTTTAAAGTCTATTTTATCTGATATGAGTATTGCTACTCCTGCTTTCTTTTGGTTTCTATTTGCCTGGAAAATCTTTTTCCAGCCCTTGACTTTCAGTCTGTATGTGTCCCCTGTTTTGAGGTGGGTTTCTTGTATACAACATATGGAGGGGTCTTGTTTTTGTATCCATTCAGCCAGTCTCTGTCTTTTGGTTGGGGCATTCAACCCATTTACATTTAAGGTAATTAATGATACATATGATCCCGTTGCCATTTACTTTGTTGTTTTGGGTTTGAATTTATATATCCTTTTTGTGTTTCCTGTCTAGAGAATGTCCTTTAGTATTTGTTGGAGAGCTGGTTTGGTGGTGCTGAATTCTCTCAGCTTTTGCTTGTCTGTAAAGGTTTTGATTTCTCCTTCATATTTGAATGAGATCCTTGCTGGGTACAATAATCTGGGCTGTAGGTTCTTTTCTTTCATCACTTTAAGTATGTCTTGCCATTCCCTCCTGGCTTGGAGAGTTTCTATTGAAAGATCAGCTGTTATCCTTATGGGAATTCCCTTGTGTGTTATTTGTTGTTTTTCCCTTGCTGCTTTTAATATTTGTTCTTTGTGTTTGATCTTTGTTAATTTGATTAATATGTGTCTTGGGGTGTTTCGCCTTGGGTTTATCCTATTTGGGACTCTCTGGGTTTCTTGGACTTGAGTGATTATTTCCTTCCCCATTTTAGGGAAGTTTTCAACTATTATCTCCTCTAGTATCTTCTCATGGTCTTTCTTTTTGTCTTCTTCTTCTGGGACTCCTATGATTCGAATGTTGTAACGTTTAAAATTGTCCTGGAGGTCTCTGAGATTGTCCTCATTTCTTTTAATTCATTTTTCTTTTTTCTCCTCTGATTCATTTAATTCTGCCATTCTATCTTCTAATTCGCTAATTCTATCTTCTGCCTCTGTTATTCTACTATTTGTTGCCTCCAGAGTGTTTTGGATCTCATTTATTGCATTATTCATTATATATTGACTCTTTTTTATTTCTTCTAGGTCCTTGTTAAATCTTTCTTGCATCTTCTCAATGCTTTTCTCCAGGCTATTTATCCATGATTCCATTTTGCTTTCCAGATTTTGGATTAATTTCGCTATCATTATTCGGAATTCTTTATCAGGTAGGTTCGCTATTTCTTCCTCTTTTGTTTGGTTTGGTGGGCATTTATCCTGTTCCTTTACCTGCTGGGAATTCTTCTGTCTCTTCATCTTGTTTAAATTGCTGAGTTTGGGGTGTCTTTACTGTATTCTGGTAGTCTGTGGAGTTCTCTTTATTGTGGCGTTTCTGCACTATATGTGGGTTTGTACCGGTGGCTTGTCGAGGTTTCTTGTTTATGGAAGTTTGTATCAGTGTTCTGGTGGGTGGGGCTGGATTTCTTTTCTCTGGGGTGCAGTGGAGTGTCTAGTAGTGAGTTATGAGATGTCTATGATTTTGGGGTCGCTTTGTGTAGCCTGTGTATTGGAGCTCAGGGCTGTGTTCTTGTTTTTCTGGAGAATTTGCTTGGTATGTCTTGTCGTGGAACTTGCTGGTCTTTGTGTGATGCTTGGTTTCAGTGTAGGTATGGAGGCTTTTGATGAGCTCCTGTCAATTAATGTTTCGTGGGATCAGGGTATGGACTTAAGCCTCCTGGTTCTAGTTATCGGTCTTATTTTTACAGTAGTCTCAAAAACTTCTTCTTCTATAATGCATTCCACAACTGGACCGCTCAGAGATGTTCACGGAGTTATACAGAGAAAGAAAAAGGGAGGAAGGAGACAGAGGTGGTCAGGAGGATAAAAGGAAGGAGTGTGAAGGAGAGAGCCAGATCTAGTCAGTAATCAGTAAAGAAAAGAAAAAGGAAAGGTAAAAAGCAAAGGACAAAAAGG
The DNA here is from genome assembly GCA_935064755.1 of Tragelaphus eurycerus. Lineage (NCBI taxonomy): Eukaryota > Metazoa > Chordata > Mammalia > Artiodactyla > Bovidae > Tragelaphus > Tragelaphus eurycerus. The sequence goes on from CAKXYN010000012.1 coordinate 12,202,633, forward strand.
GAAAAAGAAAAAAACAAAAAAAAACAAAAAAAAAAACCAGGGTCGCAAAAGTTATATCTAAAGGTGGAGATTAAAGAAGTACTAGAGGATTAAAAAAAATAAAAATAAAAGAAACAAAACAAAACAAACAACAACAAAAAAAATTAAAAGGAAAAAAAAATTTTTGTTTTCCTTTTTCCAATTAAAAAATAATAAAAATTTTAAAAAATATATTAAAAAAAGAAAAAAAGAGGAAATAATGATGGTAAAAATAGTAACAATATATATAAGAGTTTCTCTATTATTGTTGTGGGTTCAGTTCATTTTCGGCTAGTTCCTTATTCCGGCTTAAATTTCTCAAGATCTATAGGCCCCTTTCTCTGTAGTTGGTCTGTATAGTCCTTTGTTCTGTGCACGGTTCGGCGGTGTTCTGGGCCAAGGCCGGCCACTCGTGTGGTCGGCGCTGCACAATCTGGACTGCCGGCCCAAACTACTCCAATTAGGCAGCACTCCAGACAATCAGGCGAAGGCAGTCTGCGCCGCGGCCTGCAGAGGGGGAGGGGCAGGCGAGGGGGTGGCTCGCACGGGAATGGCGGGCGGGTGGGGGGAGGGGGGTGGGGTGGCCCTCGTGGGAGCCGCCAGCACAGCGGGCGGGGGCACGCCTGTGCGGGAGTGGCCGGCGGGGGAGCGTCCAGTGGGGGAGAGTCCCGCGGGGGAGCGTCCCTCGGGGGAGCGGCCGGCAGGGGAGCGTCCTGCGTGGGAACGGCCAAGGCGTCTCCCTGCCCAGCCCCGGCTCCCCAATGGCAGATGCGGGCGTTTGCAGCGATGCTTCTCCGCTGCGGAAGTTACCGCAGGGCCCGCAATCTGTGGGTTCTAATTGCTCAACTGTTCTCCTCCCTGTTATGATAGTCTCCGTGTTTCCCAGGTTCGGCGCAGATTCCGCAGGGAGAGTGTTTCCTGGTGTTTGGAAACTTCTCTTTTTAAGACTCCCTTCCCCGGACAGAGGTCCGCCCCTCCCTCTTTGTCTCTCTCTGGCTTCTATATTTTTTCCTACCTCCTTTAGAAGGCAGTGAATTGTTTTTTTGGGTGTCCGACATCCTCCGCCAGCACTTCGAAGCTGTTTGTGGAATTTACTCGGCGCCCAGATGTCCCTTTGATGAATTTGTGGAGGAGAAAGCGTATTCCCCGTCCTAATCCTCTGCCATCTTAACCGGAAGTCCCCTCTTCCTTTTCTAAACCTAGCTTGGACATCTGGAAGTTCTTGGCTTCGCATAATGCTGAAGCCAAGCATACAAGAGTTTAAGCATGACCTTACTAGCATGAGAGATGAGCACAATTGTTTGATCGTTAGCACATTCTTTGGTACTATCCTTCTTGGGGACTGGGATGAGGACTGACCTTTTTCAGTCCTGTGACCTCTGGTGGGTCTTCTGGATTTGCTGACATAATAAATGCAAAACATCGTTGGCATCATCCCTAAGGGATCCAAATAGTTCTGCTAGAATTTCATCGCATCCACTAGCTTTATTAACAGCAGTGCTTCTTAAGGCCCACTTGATTTCCCCTGCTAGAATGTGTGGCTTTGGGAGATTGACCACACCATCATTGTAATCCGGTTCAGTAAGATCTGTTCTATACAGTTCTACCATGTAATCTTTCCATCTCTTCTTGACTTCTTCAGCATCTACTAGGTCTCTACCATTTTCATCCTTTATTGTGTCCATCTTTGCGTTGAATGTCCCCTTGATATTTCCAATTTTCCTGAAGAGATCTCTAGTCTCTCCCCTTTTGTCATTCTCTCCTATTATTAAGCATTGTTCATTGAAGAAGACCTTCTTGTCTCTTCTAGCTACTTCTAGCTATTTTTTGGAATTCTGTGTTTATTTGGATGTACCTTTCCCTCTCTCCCTTGCTTTTCACTTCTCTTCATTCTTCTGCTGTCTGTAAAGCCTCCTCAGATGACCACTTTGCCTTCTTGCTTTCCTTTTTCTTTGATGTGGTTTTGTTTGCCGCTTCCTGTACAATATTACGGATCTCTGTTCCTAGTTCTTCAGGCACACTGTTAACTAGATCTAGTCCCTTGACTCTATTTGCTACCTCTACTGCAAATTCATATGGGATTTAAGTCATACCTTGCTGGCCTATTGTTATTTCCATTTTTTTTTTTTTTTTTTTAGTTTAAGCCTGAATTTTGCTATGAGAACCTGATGATCTGAGCCATAGTCAGCTCCAGGTCTTGTTTTGCTGACAGCTTCTCCATCTTTGGCTACAAAGAATGTAACCAATTTGATTTTGGTATTGACTGAAATTGGTGATGTCCATGTGTAAAGTCAACTCCTGTGTTGTTGAAAAGGGTATTTGCTATGACTAGTGCATTCTCTTGACAGAATTCAGTTAACCTGCCCTGCTTCATTACGTTCTCCAAGGTCAAACTTGCCTGTTACTCCAGATATATTTTGACTTCCTACTTTTGCATTCCAATCCCTGGTGATGAATAGAACATCCTTTTTAGGTGTTAATTCCAAGAGATCTTCTAGGTTTTCATAGAACTGATCAGCTTCAGCTTCTTCGGCATTGGTGGTAGGAGCATAATAGATTTAGATTACTGTGATGTTCACTGGCTTCTACTTTATCCCCTTCTATTTGGCATGAAGTGATGTGATCAGATGCCATGATCTTAGTTTTTTTAATGATAGGCCATTCAATTTTTTTAAGTATTAAACGTCACATTTTCCCTAATTGTAAACAAACAGAAGACTATGTTAACAATGCCCCACAAAAATTTCAGAACAGAAAAAAATGTATAAAACTATATAATAATATTTCATTGTTATCTCTTTGTTGTGAGTTACCTATAATTTTTACTCCACAATTTTTTTGTTTGGTATTTTTCCAGTTCTTTCCAAGTTGTGTGAAATGAATAAACTAAGAAAAGTTTGTTTTTTCCACAATTAGGTTCTATGTGGCAGATATTTATTTTCTATAGTTAGAAGGATTTTCCTCCCACATAGCCTAGCTGTTCTATAATTTGAAAAATGAAATGTTATTTTAAAAATAGCCAAGAAGCTATTGAAATGTAGAGAGGTATACTATCTTAGGTAAACCAGAAAGGTCAGAAGCTTGGAAGCAAAAATCAATGTATTTTAAAGTAGGATCTTTTAAGTAGGCCAAAATTATCACTTTAGAAAAAAATAGCTAGTCAAATTTCTTCATTTTACAAAAAACATTGGGAAGGCAAAAATGACTTTCCCCAAATCACAAATAGAGTGGAATGCCCAGAAACAGAATGTAAGTCTTCTGACCCTCAATACTGTCCGTGATTTTTACTTTTCCACAGGAATTTAAACTCTTTAGTACAAAATGACTTGTGGTCTTTCCTAAAGATACCTAATGTCATCATCTTTTCCATTTATTCATATTCAGATCAGATCAGTCGCTCAGTCATGTCCGACTCTTTGCGACCCCATGAACTGCAGCACGCCAGGCCTCCCTGTCCATCACCAGCTCCTGGAGGTCACTCAGACTCACATCCATCGAGTCAGTGATGCCATCCAGACATCTCATCCTCTGTCGTCCCTTTCTCCTCCTGCCCCCAATCCCTCCCAGCATCAGAGTCTTCTCCAATGAGTCAACTCTTCGCATGAGGTGGCCAAAATACTGGAGTTTCAGCTTGAGCATCATTCCTTCCAAAGAAATCCCAGGGCTGATCTCCTTCAGAATGGACTGGTTGGATCTCCTTGCAGTCCAAGGGACTCTCGAGAGTCTTCTCCAACACCACAGTTCAAAAGCATCAATTCTTCAGCGCTCAGCTTTCTTCACAGTCCAGCTCTCACATCCATACATGACCACAGGAAAGACCATAGCCTTGACTAGGCAAACCTTTGTTGGCAAAGTGATGTCTCTGCTTTTGAATATGCTATCTAGATTAACAAGTGTCAAATCTAGAGAAAGAAAGAAAGAAAAAAAAAAAAAGCTCATAAAGTTGAAATCCTGGCTCATCTCATACAATTAAATTCCCTCATTATACATAAGCAAATGCGAGAAAGAGGGAAATATCATTTTATTTTGGCCAAACAAGGAGGTATTTGTTGTGCATTGAGAAATAAAGGTATATTTTAACAGCTGGCTCCAGATTCCCAGAGAGAAGTGCCTTTGCATAGGAAATACCTTAATAGCACTCTCCTTAATAGGAGGAAAAAAGCAAAGCCTGAGTGAGTTCTTCATAGACATAGCAGAGTGAAAATAAATAAATAAATAAAGCAAACACAACACCTAAAATCTAGGGATATAGGTAGCCATTTAACAAGAATTTGGAATTGGGGGAAGAACTCATGGATAAGAAATAAATTAGTCTAAATTGCATAGCAGCATATTGGACAGTGTGGATATAAATGAGAATGTTGGTAGTAGAGTCTCTAAAATCTTTTGGGAAAATTAGTGCTTTTAAAATTCTAAAAGATGATGCTGTTAAAATACTATGTTAGCAAATTTGGAAAACTCAACAATGACCACAGGACTGGAAAATGTCAGTTTTCATTCCAATCCCAAAGAAAGGCCATGCCAAAGTATCTTCAAACTACTGCACAAGTGTGCTCATTTCACATGCTAATCCTCCAAATCCATCAAGCTAGACTTCAGTAGTATGTGAACCAAGAACTTCCAGATGTACAAGCTAGATTTAGAAAAGGCAGAGAAGGCCATGGCACCCCACCCCAGTACTTTTGCCTGGAAAATCCCATGGACGGAGGAGCCTGGTAGGTTCCAGTCCGTGGGGTCGCTAAGAGTCGGACACGACTGAGCGACTTCACTTTGACTTTTCACTTTCATGCATTGGAGAAGGAAATGGCAACCCACTCCAGTGTTCTTGCCTGGAGAATCCCAGGGACAGGGGAGCCTGGTGAGCTTCCGTCTATGGGGTCGCACAGAGTCGGACACGACTGAAGTGACTTAGCAGCAGCAGCAGCAGCAGAGAAACCAAAGATTAAATTGTCAACATCTATTGGATCATAGAAAAAGCAAGGGAATTCCAGAAAAAAAAAATACTTCTGCTTCATTGACTATTAGTTCAGTTGCTCAGTCATGTCTGACTCTTTGCAACCCCATAGACTGCAGCACACCAGGTTTCCCTGTCCATCGCCAACTCCTGCAGCCCACTCAAACTCATGTCCATCTCATCGATGATGCCATCCAATCATCTCATCCTCTGTCATCCTGTTCTCCTCCTGCCTTCAATCCTTCTCAGCATCAGGGTCTTTTCTAATGAGTTATTTCTCCGCATCGGGTGGCCAAAGTATTGGAGTTTCAGCTTTAGCATCAATCCTTCCAATGAATATTCAGGACTAATTTCCTTTAGGATGTACTGGCGGATCTCCTTGCAGTCCAAGCAACTCTCAAGAGTCTTCTTCAACACCACTAAAGCCTTTGATTGTGTGTATCACAATAAACTGTGGAAAATTCTTAAAGAGATGGGACTATCAAACCACCTTACCTGTCTCCTGACCATACCTTAACCTCCTGTATGCAGGTTAAGAAGCAACAGTTAGAACTGGACATAGAACAACAGACTGGTTCCACATATGGAAAGGAGTACATCAAGGCTGTATGTTGTCACCTGCTTATATAATTTATATGCAGTGTACATCATGTGAACTATCGGGTAGATGAATCACAAGCTAGAATAAAGACTGCTGGGAGAAATATCAACAGCCTCAGATATGCAGATGATACTATCCTTATGGCAGAAAGTGAAGAGGAACTAAAGACTCTCTTGATGAGAGTTAAAGAGGAGAGTGAGAAAGTTGGCTTAAAACTCAACATTTGAAAAACTAAGATCATGGCACCCTGTCCCATCACTTCATGGCAAATAAATGTCGGAAAAGTGGAAACAGTCACATATTTTATTTTCTTGGCCTCCAAAATCACTGTAGACAGTGAATGCAGCCATGAAATTAAAAGATGCTAGTTCCTTGGAAGGAATGCTATGACAAACCAAGACAGCATAGTAAAAAGCAGAGACATCACTCTGCCAAAAATGGTCCATCTAATCAAAGCTATGGTTTTTCCAATATTCATGTACAGATGTGAGAACTGGATCATAAAACCTGAGTGATGAAGGACTGATGCTTTTGAACTGTCATGCTGGAGAAGACTCTTAAGAGTCCCTCGGACAGCAAGATCAAACCCATCAATCCTAAAGGAAATCAACTCTGAATATTCATTGAAAGGACTGATGCTGAAGCTGAAGCTCCAATACTTTAATCCCTTAATATGAAGAGCTAATTCATTGGAAAAGACTCTGATGCTGGGAAAGGTTGAAGACAGGAGCAGAAGTGGGCAACAGAGGATGAGATGGTTGAATGGTATCACTGACTCAATAGCCATGAGTTAGTGGCACCCCACTCCAGCACTCTTGCCTTGAAAATCCATGGACAGAGGAGCCTGGTAGGCTGCAGTTCATGGGGTTGCTAAGAGTCGGACACGACTGAGTGACTTCACTTTCACTTTTCACTTTCATGCATTGGAGAAGGACATGGCAACCCACTCCAGTGTTCTTGCTTGGAGAATCCCAGGGACGGGGGAGCCTGGTGGGCTGCCGTCTATGGGGTCGCAAAGAGTTGGACACAACTGAAGCGACTTAGCAGCAGCAACAGCAGAGATAGTGAAGGACAGGGAAGCCTAGAGTGATGCAGTCCATGGGGTTGCAAAGAGTCAGACAGGACTTAGAGACTGAACAATAATAAGAACAATGTTTAATTTAGTTTATTTACTAACAAGATAAATCATTATTGAGTGTGTGTATATATCATGTTATATATATATATATATATATATATATATATATATATAGTACAATTGAGAGGGAAAATACCAAAGCATGTTGAACAAATAAAATATCTGTGTAAGTGGTATCATGAGAAAGAAGAGTTATGTGGCTTATATAATTTATGCCTTAAGCAAAGAAGAATAGCAGCTCTAGGAGAAAAAAAAAATAGGTTAAGACTGAATTCAATAGGAACAAAAGCTTGATAGGAAAAAATGAGAAGTTACAGAACTCCAACATAAAAGTACATCTCCTCCAGGCAGTCTTGACACATTAAGAGAAACATTGACCTCATCATTTTTTGTGGTAGAAGTTTAACTCAATTTGCATTTAATTCTCAAGAAATGTCATGACCCCAGTTGACATCTGGGTTATACTGGTATAAATCATAAGTGTAAAAATAAAAATGCAAGCCTAACACTAGAGAATTCTTGCCTCTCACTTTTATTGTCACATTGTATTTGTCACTTATCAAAATCAGGGATGACTCCTATCTCTAGGCAAGGCTTAATTCTGTTTAGATAAGCTTAGTTTGTTTCTTTGTTTTGGTGATATGCATTGAAGCTAAAATATTTAGGAAAATTATTTAGATCACACCTAATGACATTTACAAAAAAAACTTGATGGAAATTAAAGAGATATATTTAACTTTAGGGTAGTTAAAGAATTAAATGTAAAAGATTAAAATTAAGCTAAAGAGAATGGCATTGATGAACAGAAGAATTAGAAAAAGTTACATCATTGGTTCAAAAATATATTGATCAAAGGAATAAAACATATATAACTTTGACTATTATGAAACAAATTAAATGAAATGGAATCTAACAGATGGTAAATTAGAACTAATACCAACATTATACAGATTAGTATATCAATCATACAACAAAAGATATTCAAATAGTTAAAAGGACAAAGAACATTAAAGTTTATTCACAAGAAAGGGGAAATCCAACTTTAAGAAAATATTTAAGGAAATGTATAACCACATGTTGACCAAAATAATTAAAGTTTATTTATTATCTGATAAGTTCCTAAAAGTTACTGATAATATCTCATACTAACCAGGATGTCATCTCATCACCAAGATGTGACTGAACTTGGTTATATTTGCAATGTAAAGTGTGAAAAAACTTTACCCAGCATCACAACCAAGTATTTACTCTTTGACCTAATAATCCTAAGGAAATTATAGTTTTTTAAAAAATGTATTATATACATTCATTGGACTCTGTGGGAGAGGGAGTGGGTGGGATGATTTGGGAGAATGGCACTGAAACATGTATAACATCATATATGAAACGAGTCACCAGTCCAGGTTCGATGCACGATACTGGATGCTTGAGGCTGGTGCACTGGGATGACCCAGAGGGATGGTACGGGGAGGGAGGAGGGAGAAGGGTTCAGGATGGGGAACACGTGTATACCTGTGGCAGATTCATGTTGATGATATATGGCAAAACCAATACAATATTGTAAAGTTAAATAATAAAATAAAATTTAAAAATAAATAATAAATAAACATTTTTAGATTGCATATATAAATGATAATATAGAATTGTCTTTCTCTGACTTATTTCACTAAGCATAAAGTCTCTAGGTACTAAGAGATATAAACTACTATGTATAAAATAGATGAGACAAGGATCTATATTGTATACCATAGGGAAATATAGCCAGTATTTTGTACTATATTTAGGTTAGATGTCACATTAAAAGGAAAAAAAAAAAACCTATCCTAAAAATTTTTTTTAAATAGACAGAGAGGTAAATTATGAAGTAGACCAATGAACAGCCATGCAACAATTTTAAATACTGAAAATAGTGACACAGAAAATAAAATGTAAGGTCAGCATATACATATGTATGCATATATGCAACAGAGGGAAACATGATAAGATTAAAAGCAGTTTTTTTAATTAGGTGAAATGTAGAGAGAAAATTTTTCTAGTCTCTTAATTTTTATAATAGTCATATGAGAAATAAAGTATTTTTAGGGCAGAAGAGAACATACTGAATAAGGCTCATGTATCACTTCATGGGAAATAGATGGGTAAACAGTGGAAACAGTGTCAGACTTTATTTTGGGGGGCATGAAATCACTGCAGATGGTGACCGCAGCAAGAAAATTAAAAGATGCTTACTCCTTGGAAGAAAAGTTATGACCAATCTAGATAGCATATTCAAAAGCAGAGACATTACTTTGCCAACAAAGGTCCGTCTAGTCAAGGCTATGGTTTTCCAGTGGTCATGTATGAATGTGAGAGTTGGACCGTGAAGAAAGCTGAGCACCGAAGAATTGATGCTTTGGAACTGTGGTGTTGGAGTAGACTCTTGAGAGTCCCTTGGACTGCAAGGAGATCCAACCAGTCCATTCTGAAGGAGATCAGCCCTGGGATTTCTTTGGAAGGAATGATGCTAAAGCTGAAACTCCAGTACTTTGGCCACCTCATGCGAAGAGTTGACTCATTGGAGAAGACTCTGATGCTGGGAGGGATTGGGGCTGGGAGGAGAAAGGGACAACAGAGGATGAGATGTCTGGATGGCATCACTGACTCGATGGACGTGAGTCTGGGTGAACTCCAGGAGTTGGTGATGGACAGGGAGGCCTGATTTGCTGCGATTCATGAGGTCACAAAGAGTCGGACATGACTGAGCGACTGAACTGAACTGAATTGATATCTCCTGCTTTCCTAAGTTATGTCATTTCACTGTTGAAAGATCCCTTTATCTTAATCAATTAAAAGAAAAAGGAAGCTATAATATTTGCTGCAAATTTTTATTTTCTTTCTTACATTCTAAACAACAACAATTTCTTGGAAGTAAGATTTCTCCCAGCAATAGAGAGAGATGCAGCCCTGGTTAGGCATCAACACCAACACTGAAAATGAAAATCATTTATTCCAAGGCGAATTTAGACTGCCTTGGTATTACCAACTCACCTTTTTAAGTTACAAATGTTAACAGATTTTCTAATGTTTCACTTATTTATATATTGAAGCTATATTATTTGCACCCAGCAAACTGAGTTACAGGTGTTTCACATTTTTTTCCTATACAATATTATTTGAATTTTTCATTTTGGTCATTCTGATAGGTTTCTAGTGCTATAACATTGTGGCGCCAGGCATTATTTTAGGTGCTTTATTGGTAATACCTATTGAATCTCTAATAAACCCATATGAAAACTGAGGCAGTAAGAAATGTCCAACTAGCATTAGAATGCGAAGTGTCAGATTGCAGAGCCTAGGCTCCTCACCTTTGTGATAGGACTGCCTCTACAACACCACATCAATTCTCTATTTGATAATTTTGCAGGTTGTTGCACCAGCATGGTTGTTTTAGTGAAGGAGATTAAAATCAACCATTCTTTTCCCATCAGCTCCAAATATTAATCAAACTGATGTTGCATTTTCCACCTTTAACCTATGACATTCATACATCTGTCTTTTAAGCACTAAGAAATCAGCATCCAAGCTGAAATATCAGTTAACCTGACTGATAAAGCAAACAGAGAGAAATTCTAGAGCTGTCACCCAACTATAATTATATACAATTTAAAGTTTTAAATCATAACTGTGTGATGAATGCCCTCCTTAACACACCTAAAATTATGATTGTGGTAAAGCTGAGAAATTAACCAGTCCTTATGGCATATTAATTTACTCTTTCAGGTACTCTCTATAGAATCAATCTTAAAGTTGCAGTTTTATTAGTAGCAGTGTACATAAATGCAATTAACTCCTTCCCCTGCCTTCTTACTGATTTCTCTTTTTTTCCATTAAATTAAACCCAAAAGGTTAAAAATTCCAAACTTTATAATGATGAAACATGGTTTCTTTTAACCTTTAGGTATCTTCTCCTAACTACTAATGACTTGCTTTTTTCTGCCATTTAAGTAAGTCTACCACACCAGATAGTAGTTGAAGTTGAAGGAACATGTTTCAATTTACACTCTAGAGGTTAAAAATTAATTTCATATCTAATTTATAATCGAGACAGAGCAAAATGTAACAATTTATTTTGCAGTTTCTATTTTGAATTTTGGTTGGCAGGGTCAGGGTTGGGAGGAGCTGACATTCAAGAATGCAGAGTTCTACAAATAGGTTTAAGCAAAAGTAAGGGGAAGGGAGGTATGGAAGCAAGCAATTCAAGGAAATAATTAATTTAATGTGGGAAAGGAAAACATTTTCATTAGGTCTTAAAACTCATGTATCAAAAGCACTGCAGGATTTTTACTGCGCATTATTCCAAGTGCACATATATTAATAGAATTTTCCTTTGTAAACAATAAACATTTGTGCAAAGTTTATCTTTATTGCACAGCACTGTGACTCTTTTCATGACTTAGTCCCAAAACTGACCTTGTACATGAGCTTGAATAGACATCTTCATGAGCTGCTTGAGGTGATGAATAATAATATTCATGTAGCTCATTTCCCCCATACTAGTTTTCACAAAGCTCTAAGTGTTACTAACAGTAGTACCTCAGACAAAGAAATCACAAGCTAAAATTAACATGATTTTAATGAAGAATAGTGTATTTGTTCTCTAAGTGCAATGGAAAATATTGGTATTTTGCAGTGTTGAAAACCTAGAGAAAGACAAGGGAAGCTAAGTTTCATTTTAGAAGCATTAGTCTAAAATGGTCTGATATGATGCTGAGATCACCATAAACAGAATAGATTATTTAAATTGAATTTTCAAGGCTCTATTTCAGGTTTTGTTTTCTGCTTTATTTCATAGGAAACTTATATGGGCAATTGAACCTAATTTCCTAGCTTGTTCCACAGTTACATATTGAATGGGAAATTTTGTGCACTAAAGTCTTCTATAATATTATTTCATGTTTGCAAAATATTGAACTATCAAAACTAAACTCTCATGTTTGCAGATCTTTCAGAAATTGGTCCTCAATCAATCTGATTGCTATCAAGTAGAAATAATCCTAATGCTATGATGTTAAACAAAATTATTGCTAAATTTTAGAGAAATGCAGATCAAAACTACAATGGGGTATCATCTCATGCCGATCAGAATGGCCATCATTAAAAAATCTACAAATAACAAATGCTGGAGAAGGTGTGGAGAAAATGGAACCCTCCTACACTGTTAGTGGGAATGTAAACGGACCAGGCACTGTAATAAATAGTGTGGAGGTTCCTTTAAAATTAAAAATACAATTGCCATATAATCCAGCAGTCCAATTCTTGGGCATCTGTCTGAAGAAAACTCTAATTCAAAAAGATACATGCACCCTAATGTTCACAGCAGTACTGTTTACAATAACCAAGACATGGGCGCAACCTAAAAGAACAATGACAGAGGAATGGATAAAAAAGTTTCGTAACACAGGCTTCCCTGGTGGTTCAGACTGTAAAGAATCTGCCTGCAATGCAGGACACCTGAGTTGGGAAGATCCCCTAGAGAAGGAAATGGTGACCCACTCCAGTATTCTTGCCAGAGAAGTCCATGGACAGAGGAGCCTGGCAGGCTACAGTCCATCGGGTCGCAAAGAGTCAGACATGACTGAGCAACTAACAGTTTTACTTGTAATACTACTCAGCCATAAAAAAGAATGAAATAATGCCATTTGCAACAATATGGTAGACCTAGAGATAATCATACTAAGTGAAGTAAATCAGAAAGACAGCCATTGTATGATATCATTTGTATGTGGAATCTAAAATATGATACAAATGAACTTATTTACAAGACAGAATCAGACTCACAGATATAGAAAACAAACTTATGGTTACCAAAGGGGAAGAAGGGTAGGGGAAGGATAAATTAGGATTTGGGAGTAGCAGACACTAACTACAGTATATAAAATAGATAAACAAGAAGGTCCTGTACACCACAGGGAACTAAGTTCAGTACTGTGTAAAAACTCATAAGGGAAAAGAATCTGAATAAGAATAAACATATATATGTGTATGTGTGCATATATATATGTATAACTGAATCATTGTGGTGTACAACTGAAGCTTACACAATATTATAAATCAACTATACTTCAATTTAAAAGTTTAAAAATAGATTTAAAAAACCCTGAACTCTAAAACAAACAGAAAATGTAAAATTTTTCTAGAAATTTTCCTTTAACAGAGGAGAGTTTTAGGAGTAAAAAAAACATTTTGGACTGAATTAGGTGAGTATTTCCAAGTGAGATGTAAAATGAGAAAAAAATTATTTCCCACCAGAGCTTAAATCATAAATCATTTTCAAGGAAATCAATGTACATTTTCTTCTGTCTGGGATTTCAGACCCTTATATAATGCATCTTTATAAAACAAATGGAACTCTTTTATACCCTTGCTAATAGAAAACTAATAGTAGGCTATATATCAGATACCTCATTTATAATATTTTATGCTTATCATTTTATATCTCTATAAAGCTTCATTTTTATGTTCCACTGGGTAATTTTTAAGGAAAGAAAATCTGCTCTATATCATTAGCTTGTGCATTAGAAAACATATATTTACTCTATATAATGGCATGTTTTTAAAGTCAATTAAAATCAGTCAATAAAGTATTGCATTAGATTTGCAATACCTGAGGTAGTCTTTAATAATAATCTTTAAAAATCATTCACATAGATCTAAGCAGCTTTCATAACTTCTTTCAGGGTTGGATTTATCTAGAAAGAGAAATAACAGGATAGGATTAGACAACAATTGTGCTTTCATCTCTAGCTTTCAACATGAATAAACTAATCATGTTATTTATATTAACAAGTGGGATTATGCTTTATTTTGTGTGTGGAGGGTATCGAGACACTGATGTCAAAAAGCCTAGAATCTAAGAGTAAAGGTAAAATGTCATAAAATAACTCCAACACAAGATGAAAGTTAAAAGCAGCCATAAATTGAGACTCCTGTGAAGAGCAATGAAGGCGCAGGGGCTCCTTTCTGCTTGGTAAGGACAGGGTCAGGAAAGACAGCCCTGAAGGAAGGGACATTTGAGCTAAACCTTGAAGGGTAAGTACAAGAACAGAGTATCAAAGAGCATGGAACTATCTTTTCATAGCACACTCATTAATTCCTAGTAGCATCTTTGGAATAGAGACTGAAAAAGATCAGCTTGGGAAATGCATGTGTGCGTGCTAAGGCGCTTCAGTCATGTGCAAGTCTTTGTGACACTGTGGACTGTAGCCCATCATGCTCCTCTGTCCCTGGGATTCTCCAGGCAAGAATACTTGAGTGCGTTGTCATGCCCTCCTACAGGGGATCTTCCTAAACCAAGGATCAAACCTGCATCTCTTATGTCTCCTGCATTGGCAGGTGGGTTCTCTACCCCTAGGACCACCTGGGAAGCCTATCTTGGGAGATACCACTGTACAAAACTGGTAGCTGTTGTCTCCATGAAGCAAGTAGGGGCCATACTCTGAACAGTGTTCTCTTATTTTAATACCAATTTAATTATATGATACCGACATAGTCATTAATTAATATGGTAATATTTAGCTCTTGTTTGCAATCTAGGATAAACCATATTTGTCTGTGATATTTTATTTATATATTTAAACTATTCCCTAAAATGCTTTTTGTTTTTTACATCTATATTGAAAAGTAAGATGGATATGATTTGCTATTTTGTGACATCTTTACCAGATTGGGTTTCAGGATTGGGTTAACTCTGTGAAACAAGATGGGAGCATACTCCACCTACACACAGACTGTGGATGTTAGATGTGCATACAAATTACCTGGGGCAAAAAGTTCAAAAGAGTTCACCAATTAGATATTCTGATTCCAGAGTATTCAGCAGCGTTTCCAGATGATTTTTCAAGTTTTACCTACTTTCTACTACCTATGTAAGAAAATTCTGGAAACTATATATACATAAATGTATTTTATATGTAAAGAATATGCCTGCCATTGCAGAAGATGTGGGTTCGATCCTGGGTCAGGAAGATTCCTCTAGAGAAGGAAATGGCAACCCACTCCAGTATTCTTGCCTGGGAAATCCCATGGGCAAAGGATCCTGGTGGGCTACAGTCTATTGAGTTGAAAAGAGCTGGACATGACTTTGCATGTCAGAGCAACTGAGCACACATGCACATGTAGGCTAAGGCTAAGATATAAAACATACAGATATTTTCTAACTATACTAACACAAAACATGGGCTATTCAGTGTAGCTTGGTGTTAAGACCCTACCTGAGTCATGTACCTAGGATTGAATCCCAGAACCTCAATTCCAGCTCTACCACTGAACATGCAAGATTTAGCAAGTAAGTTTACTTCTTTATGCATCAGGTTTTGTAGCAGTAAGAGAGGGTAAGTAATAGTACACATCTTTTCGGTTTGTTTTGAGTGATTTGACACATACAAAGCATATGTGGAATTGCAACACAATATTCAATATTTCAACTTCCTTCTGGCTAAAATGAAAAGAAAACCACCCCATGAGTTATAGACCTTTTTCATAATGATTGAGATTGGTTTTATTTAAATTTCTGGTTTATGCTTATGCATAAAGCTACTGTGGAATCCTTCCGCTTTTTGAGTCTCTCTCTGCAATAATTTAACAATATGTAACTAACACTTGATCGGGTGCTACACAAAAGGAACCTATGATAATTTTGTGGTATGAGGAATTCACTGTTGATGGGAATAGTTTTACCTGCTAGTTTATATGTTAATCAGAAAAGTGTTTAAGTTGCATTAAGCATTCTGTTTGATAATATAAGCAGCAACCTCCAGGGTTCACCACATCGTATTTTCTGGAGAACATCAGGCCAGCCACCTAATCTCTAGTTTTTCCCCCAGGAGGTTTCATTTATCATCCTTCTATCCTCCACAACTCAGAGTTGCATGTTCCATGTTTTCAGAGCTCTTGGTTTTTGTCCTCAGCACTTTTCAGGGCCAGAATTGTACATTTGCAGTTATTCATGGAATTAACTAGTTCAAAGTCAGAATGAAGCCTCCATAAAACACTGACTATGCCTGTCTTATTTACATGTTGTATCTTCATTACCAGTTTCAAAATCTGAGAACCAAGAGACATTCAACAAATATTTCATAACAGCACAGTATTTTGCATAGATATATTTCCTCTAAGAAAGTTACTTAATCTTTCTAAGGCTCAGTTTCCTCATCTGGAAAAGGGGTGCAACAAAAATTTCTATCCTCATGGAACAATTGTGAATTTAAAGTGAGATTATGTTCCTGAAAGGCTCAGCACAGTAGCCAGTATATAGAATATAGTACACTGTGTTTATTATTATTAGAATTATTATTGAATAGGTTATTATACCTTCAATTCTAATTATACCTTTCTGTTTAAAATACCTTTCTCTAGAAAAATTCTGAACTTTGGTTTCTCTTTTGTTAAACATACGTTTTTGCTGTGAACTAAGTCAGCTGGACTGGAAGAAACACAAGTTGGAATCAAGATTGCTGGGAGAAATATCAATAACCTCAGATATGCAGATGATACCACCCTTATGGCAGAAAGTGAAGAGGAACTAAAAAGCCTCTTGGTGAAAGTGAAAGTGGAGAGTGAAAAGGTTGACTTAAAGCTCAACATTCCGAAAATGAAGATCATGGCATCTGGTCCCATCACTACATGGGAAATAGATGGGGAAACAGTGGAAACAGTGTCAGACTTTATTTTTCTGGGCTCCAAAATCACTGCAGATGGTGACTGCAGCCATGAAATTAAAAGACACTTATTCCTTGGAAGGAAAGTTATGACCAACCTAGATCACATAGTCAAAAGCAGAGACATTACTTTGCCAACAAAGGTTCGTCTAGTCAAGGCTATGGTTTTTTCTGTGGTCATGTATGGATGTGAGAGCTGGACTGTGAAGAAGGCTGAGCACCGAAGAATTGATGCTTTTGAACTGTGGTGTTGGAGAAGACTATCGAGAGTTCCTTGGACTGCAAGGAGATCCAACCAGTCCATTCTGAAGGAGATCAGCCCTGGGATTTCTTTGGAAGGAATGATGCTAAAGCTGAAACTCCAGTATTTGGGCCACCTCATGCGAAGAGTTGACTCATTGTAAAAGACTCTGATGCTGGGAGGGATTGGGGGCAAGAGGAGAAGGGGACGACAGAGGAAGAGATGGCTGGATGGCATCACTGACTCGATGGATGTGAGTCTGAGTGACCTCCGGGAGTTGGTGATGGACAGGGAGGCCTGGCGTGCTGCAGTTCATGGGGTCGCAAAGAGTCGGACACGACTGAGCAACTGATCTGATCTGATCTGAAGTCAGTTTGGTCCCCTATGATTATTAGATTCTTCAGATAGCACTATTTCAAATGACCTGAATTATTTCAAGACTGAAGAGGACCAGGGCCCTACTTCACTACCCAGTAACAGGCTGGATATTTCAGTGAAGGTAGGATCAGTCTCAATCCTGTCACATCTTCCCAAATTAACAGCAAGTGGCATAAGAACAGTCATAAGAGCCTGTTCCTAGGAAGCTTGATGAAGCCCCAGCTCCCTGTCCTTTGCATCACTCTGGCAGTGAGTCACATGAAGCAGGTGTGACAGTTTTCTAGTGGCAGAATCCAGCCAGATTTTAATCAGAATCAGGTGACAAAATTTGTGTGTGTGTGTGTGTGTGTGTGTGTGGTCATCTCAGGCCTAGGCTGAATGTAGGCCTTTGGATACTGCTTCAAGGGAATGAGTTTCTTTATTTTAAACCTTATTTATGCAAAGGTGCTTGATTAATATCTCTGGCCAATCCACATATCTTAAACATCAGTAATTTCACAAACAAAAATGATTTCTCACACCCCTTTGTAGTGATTAGTAAACTCTCTGCTGCTGCTGCTGCTAAGTCACTTCAGTCGTGTCCGACTCTGTGCAACCCCACAGACAGCACCCCACCAGGCTCCCCCATCCCTGGGATTCTCCGGGCAAGAACACTGGAGTGGGTTGCCATTTCCTTCTCCAAGTAAACTCTCTAGTTCTATCCAAAGACAGAGTTGACTTGACTTACTTGTAACCATTGCCTTTGGAATCATGCATGTGCTAAGTTGCTGCAGTTGTGTCCAACTCTGTGTGACCCTATGGAATGTAGCCTGCCAGGTTCCTCTGCCCATGTGATTTCCCAGGCCGGAATATTGGAGTGGGTTGCCATTTCCTCCTCCAAGGGATCTTCCTGACCCAGGGATCAAACTCACGTCTCTTACATCTCCTGCATTGGCAGGCAGGTTCTTTATCACTAGCACCACCTGGGAAGCCCTTGGAGTCACAAATGATGACTTCAAAGGGAGTCTTTCAAATTATAATTACTCTCCTACCCATTCACCCACCCACCCCATGTTAACCATTTTGGGGTGTATAGAAAGCAGAGCTCACATCAGATCAGATCAGATCAGATCAGTCACTCAGTCGTGTCCGACTCTTTGCGACCCCATGAACCGCAGCACGCCAGGCCTCCCTGTCCATCACCAGCTCCCGGAGGTCACTCAGACTCGCATCCATCGAGTCAGTGATGCCATCCAGCCATCTCATCCTCTGTCGTCCCCTTCTCCTCCTGCCCTCAATCCCTCCCAGCATCAGAGTCTTCTCCAATGAGTCAACTCTTCGCATGAGGTGGCCAAAATACTGGAGTTTCAGCTTTAGCATCATTCCTTCTAAAGAAATTCCAGGATTGATCTCCTTCAGAATGGACTGGTTGGATCTTCTCTTAGTGCGCGACGCAGCCGGCGGGGCGCTCTTAAATGGCGCGCCGGTCGCGGGGAGGCGAGGGCGCTCTTAAATGGCGCGCCGGTCGCGGGGAGGCGAGGGCGCTCTTAAATGGTGCGCCGGTCGCGGGGAGGCGAGGGCGCTCTTAAATGGCGCAGAGCTCACATACACAACAGTTTTAATACTGAAAGATTTTAAGGTAAATTAAAGCAATGTATTGTATTTGCTGGCTTCCCAGGTGGCACTAGTGGTGAAGAATCTGCCTGCTGGTGCAGCAGATATGAGAGACAAGGGTTCAACCCCTGGGTCAGGAAGATCCCCTTGAGGAGGACATGGCAACCCACTCCAGTATTCTTGCCTGGAGAATCCCATGGACAGAGGAGCCTGATAGGCTACAGTCCATGAGGTCACAAAGAGTCAGACATGACTGAAGAGACTTAGCATTATATTTGCTACATTATTTTACATTTAACTCTTTGCATCCTAGAAATATTTATATACCCTCTCTGTGCCTCAGTTTACATCTATAAGATGAAAACAATGGTAACAATTTCCTTACAGGATTGATGTGAGTTATAAATAAGTTACCTATTAAGCATCTAGAATAGTGTCTGGCATACACTGAAGTTCAATAAATTCTGATAGCAGCTGCTGCTACTACTGCTGTTATCATTTTATAGAGATTACTATTTACTGGGATTATAAGCAGATTTAAACAAATTCTTTGGCTTCTAGTTTGTAGTTCTTTGGGGCATTATTTTTTTCCTGAGTTCTCAGAATCCTGCTCCAGTTTTGTTTGTGGGGGTTTTGTTTGTTTGTTTTGTTTATATCAATTCTTTATTGGTTCCTATGTTTATTTTACCCATTTACCCATTTATGAGTAAAAAGAAGTCATTGCTTTTATTTGCCTTGTTTTATAGAATTAAGTCAACATTTTAAAATTGAGAGATGTTCATTAAAACCCACATTTCAGTGAACTACCCTAAGATAAGGCAACAAACCAAAACAAAACTGTAGAACCAAGTAAAGTAGAAGCTCTGCCTGCACCAAGGGCATGTCCTTTCCTTTTGTCCACAACTTTCCACTGTGCCTGGACTCCCCACCACAAGGTCAAGGGGTTCACATCTATGGCTCTGTTCTTTTGCTTCTTTTAATACAGATATACTTCCTGTACCCGATCTACCTGTATCAGTGCACATGTTTTCTGCCTTCCTTAGTGTTAAAAGAGATAAAATGTGAGGCTTCCAGTGGTCAACCCATCGTTTGTGCTCTGAATCCCATTCTCTTTTTGTATATTCAAAGATTTTGCACTCTCAGTTTTTCTCTCTCAACTGGCTTATTCTTATCACATTGCAAAAATGCCATAATATCTTCTATCTTTAAAATACTCCATTTTTTTTCACATCAAACCTCGCCTCATTTCCCCTTCATAACAAAATTGCAACTAGGTTGATGCATGAGTTGTATCTCCTCCCTCTCTTACTCTCTTTTCAAAGCCACTTCAGTCACACATTTATTACCTCTACTCCTCTGAAACCTCACTTGTCAAAGTCATCAGCAACTGCCATCTTGCTAAATCCCAACTCTTTGTTGTTACCTTAACTAGATATCTCATTGGCATTTGGAAAGTTCGCCAAAAATCCTTGTTTAAATACTTTTGTCAGTTGATTTCCATAACACTACACTGTCCCGCTTTCCTCCTGCCTCACTTAGTCTTTTCAGGCTTCTTTGAAGGGTTCTCTTCAATGTAACTGTACCCTATTGCTTATTTTTCCATCTATATTTAATGTCTTACATCTAATTCTTCACATCTCTTCTCTTCCATGACCTCACCCATGTTGTAGGCTTTAACTATTTCTCTATATATTGATGACTCTCAGAATTCTCTAGTCACAATCATGACCCAGACCAATTCAACATCTCCACTTGAATACAGATTAGGCTCTCAAGTGTATATATGTCTGAAGCCAAACTCTTGAATTTCTTCTTCAAAGCTGCTCTTCCTTCAACTTTCCCCACCTCAGTAAAAGGAACCACAATTATCCAATTGTTCATGCTTATCTATTCTCTTTTCTTCTTACCTGGTATGTAATCTATCAACATCTACTCACATTTCTTTCAAGATATTTGTCTGAATCTGACCTCATCTCACTGTGGGTCATCACTAAAACTTTAGTAAAGACTACAGTCATCTTTCACTTAGATTATAGCAATTATTACCCAACAAGTTTCCCTGCTTCTACTCTCACCTTCCTAGTCAGTTCTTCACCATAGTGATCTTTATAACAGTTAAATCATGTCACATTATGGCCCTTGCTTAAAAATACAGATTGTTTCCCATCACAAGCTTGACCAGATCATTTTCATTTACCTGGGCCACTCCTAGATTTAACATGAAGTTCCTATGTCCCAGGAACTCCCTTGGTCCTAGGAAATTTGAGGTAGCACATCATCCTTTTATATACAGAATAAAATGAAATCAGATAAAATTAAAACCCCTACTATGTAGTAGGTCAACTACACAATATCGCCTCTGCCATCATCTCCCATTTCTCTTAGCCTTAATCATCTCTGTATATGACATCATCTCCCATTACTCTTAGCCTTAATCATTCTACTCTAGCCACATTGCCCTTCTGTTCTCATTTAAAAACATCAAGCTTGTTTCTGCCTTAAATATTTGTTGAATAATTGAATGTTCAATATAAAGTAGAAAAGCAAAAGAAAATAATGATCATGATATATTTTAAGAAAATAAGGTATATATTTATTTAAAATAAATGAGAATTATTTCTATTCACTTGATATTGAAATGTCTATCTTCTTTGTTAATTTATGTTACTAGTCTAGACCCAGTAGCATCTGGTTTTTAAGCTTCTGCTCTAAGCCATTCTAAGGAGCTTAAGCCATGGAGACATGCTGTATTAGGTAGATTAAATTAAGGAAGATCTGAGGCCTCATCTGTGTCTAACATCTGGGTACTAAGCAGTTGATGGACACTCTTAATCAGCTAGGGAGCATGCTTAGAAAGAAAACTTCAGTTCAGTTCAGTTGCTGAGTCGTGTCCTGCTCTTTGCGACCCCATGGACTGCAGCATGCCAGGCTTCCCTGTCCATCACCAACTCCTAGAAGAAAGAAAACTAGATTGTCTATCAAGAAATATAGGTCCTAGTCTTGGCTTTGCCAGTCTAATAATATGACCTTCAATGAGTCACTTATTCTCAGCCATTAGGTTTTTGGATTTTTTTCTTTTGTTGTTGTTGTTGTTGTTTATTTGGTTGGTTGGTTAGGTTGTTCTTTAATCCCAAATGACAAGTTGAGCTGTAAAGTTGTCTCTTTAGACTCTTTCAGCTCTATAATTTTTAAATAATTGATTCTTTTTGGCTTTTCCCTATGTGCCATACATTCATATTTTTCTGATACAATAGTAATAAGTGGACAATATATGTGAGCCTAATCTATTAAGGATGCCATAAATTAGAGAAAAATAATGCTGGCTACATGGTGCCTCTTTCACCAAACCTATACAGCTATTTTTTGCATAATTTTCAAAAAGATTATTCAATGAAATGCAGACGTTGCAGTTATGCATGTCATCAAGCTTTTAGCACATCTTTGGGGCTCTGTTTCCCTATCATTGTTGAGCAATTTTTTGGATAGTAATATAAAGTGACTTTGCTCAATTTCCTCCTATTTCTTTTCATTATTCTCTTTCAGATCAGACAGGATTCTCCTTCCCATTTTGATGCTTACAACATTCAAATATTTTGTAGTAATGTACCATGTCCTAGTAGCTTTCTAAGCTAATTTCAAATCCCTGGAGTTTCTTGAAAATTCGGTTGCTGCCATTTCTCCATAAAGGTAGGCTGTAAATCAGGTTATTAATATTTCAAATCTAGCTTCACAATCTCATATTTAAAATTCTATTTTTATTTCAAATAGAATAAATTTCCTCAAATAGAATAAATTTTTGCCTTTCCTAAATGGCAAAAATCCAAGGGGAAGTGAAAAGTTGTATCTCCTGCTGTGTCATTTTCACTGCAGAACGGAAAGGAACTGTCACCTAGCTGGTTCATAATTTGATGCTTCAGAAAACATACTCCAACTTAAATTTTCTTCCTATTCTATTTCCCATTAAGCATGCTCTCCTAACTTCCCCTTAACTATGAAAGTTGCTTATTTTTATGCTCCCTGAAATATAATATTCTTTGCTATTTAATGTTAATATACTCCTTTCTCCTCCTAGGTGTTTCACTCTTCATGGATATTTCATTACATTTTACTCATTTTATAAACTCTGCTCATTCTTCTGTATGAGACCTACATTTCTTCTCCTTCCAGTGAAGAATAGATGATAGTTGTCTGTCATCAGTAAACTTTATGAATTTATGTCTTGTCTGTTTTGTTTTTTAGGAAGACATTTAATAA
The DNA here is from genome assembly GCA_935064755.1 of Tragelaphus eurycerus. Classification (NCBI taxonomy): domain Eukaryota; kingdom Metazoa; phylum Chordata; class Mammalia; order Artiodactyla; family Bovidae; genus Tragelaphus; species Tragelaphus eurycerus. Next base: position 12,225,505 of record CAKXYN010000012.1, read on the forward strand.
TTCTTAGTATCATGGTAGCATTTATCATCTTATAACTCTCTGTATTTTAAAATTTATAAAATAGGAATTTCTATAGTAACTGTTGGAAGCAATTAAATGTTGGTGCACAATTTGCAAATATTTAGAGATTGAGATTGTAAATAATTATATACAGCAATTGAAGCCAATCATTCTCCTTCCTTGAAATGGTTAATCCGGTTATGGCATGGCCCACCCATCAGTATCACACCATTTGGTCTGCCTTTGTTGTTATTGGGTGGAAGGGATCTTCAAATTGGCTTACTTTTAATTCAGCTTCCTTTTAGGACAGAGGTGGATTCAAGTGTATCTGAACATGGATGCCCAGTCATGTCCAACTCTTTGAGACTCCATGGACTATAGTCTGCTAGACTCCCTTATCCCTGGAATTTTACAGGTGAGAATACTGGAGTGGGTTGCCATTTCCTTTTCCAGGGGATCTTCCCAACCCTGGGAATCCAGTCCAAGTTTTTTGCATCTCCTGCATTGGCAGGCAGATTCTTTACTCTGAGCTACCAGGGAAGCCCTATTTGAAACATGATATAACTTAAATATTAGTTTCCCATGTATTCTGAACAGAAGCTGAAGTGTATTCTATCCCCTGGGACTGACTCTTTTGAGTATGATTATAAAAATCAATTACAACTTAACAGGTCATAGGATGAAGATAGATTTCTCATACAATGCCACTGTGTGTAATTATCAGTGATGTTCATTCTGTCTGTGTTCAGTCAAATTAGGGAAAAAACATATACACAAGTGATTACCATCCAGTGGGAATATTGGTTCTAAAAGTATGCATGAAGTGCAGTGAAATCACTAGAGATAAAATCATAAATTGTGCCTTGGAAATTCAATATTTACACAAAAGGCTAAGAATTGAGCACTACAGTTTGAATTCCAGAGAAAGAAAACAGTGAGTAAAACCAGTTCTGAGCTACTGAAGCATAAGATTTAAGTAAAGTATAGAACAGACTTTTGGACTCTGGGACCGGGAGAGGGTGGGATGATTGGGGAGAACAGCATTGAAATATGTATAATATCATATCTGAAATGAGTTAGTCCAGGTATGATGCCTTATAACAGATGCCTGGGATTAGAGCACTGGGATGACCTGGAGGGAGGGTGTGGGAAGGGGGGAGGGAGGAGGGTTCAGGATGGGGAACACGTGTATACTGGTGGCGGATCCATCCCGATGTATAGTAAAAGCAATACAATATTGTAAAGTTAAGCAAAAACATAAAGAAAGAAAGAAAAAAAAAAAAAAAGAATGGTTAGCATCAAAAAAAGAAAAAGAAAGAAAGTGAAAGTATCTTAATACAAGCAAACTACAATAATTATACATATGCTACTAAACCCAAGGAAAACCTAAACATCTAGAACATAAAAAGATGTGGAAACTAGAGAGGACTGATGTTTCTTGGGAGTCAGAGGATGGTTCCCCCCACCCATGGTTTTGAGAACAGATGCATATTAAAAAGCTGCAGTTTGTGTTGGCAGAAGATGGAAGAGGAATACAAAAGGATTTTAAGAAAGAATTTTGATGATTTTGTGTACCTTTCAGATGTTTAATAAATGCAAGTGAAAGGTTTTTGTATTGTTTTCAAATTTCAGTTCTCCTGCATGGTTTTTAAGCAGGTAAATATAAAAGGACCAGGTACACAACTGGAGGACCTCAACTTAATCAGGAGTCCAAAGACACTTCACTGAGATTAAGGTGTCAAAACTCATATTTAAAGATGAGGGTCTAGCAAAAGGCAGAGGTCTCAGGGAAAAATGATTAGCATTTTAAAAGCCTATAGGAAAAGTCTGTAAAGTATTTCAATCAAGTAAATCTAGTCTGTTGAAGCATTCAGAGATAAATCAGTGAGTTCTAGTTGAAGGAAACTATGGTTTCAAAAGTGGGAAAGACATGATAAACACCTTTGAGATGGATTTTATACAGCATGTGAATCAGACCCAAAGCCTTAAACTTAGAGACCTAGAACTTGGCTTTTCAGGATTTTTTTTTTTTTTTTTTAAGTTTAGGCTCTACAAGAATTTTTCCACCCTTAGGTAAGGGATAGGGAAATGTTCTGTGTTCATGAATTGGAAGTTTCAATATTATTAAGATGTCAAGTCCTCCCAACTTGATCTACAGATTAAATATAATCCCATTCAAAATCCCAGCAAGCCATTTTGTAAATACAGAGAAACATATTCTGATTCTAGCATTCATATAGAAAGGCAAAACCCTTAGAATAGCTAAGACAATTCTGAAGAAGAAAAAAAAAATTATGTAGAACTCATCCTACTTCAAGATTTACTATAAATCTACAGTAATCAAGGCACAGTTATCAGCCGACTCCTCTGGTGTTGCAGTGAATAAGAATATGCCTGCCGTTTCAGGGGACATGGGTTTGATCCCTGGTCTGGGACTATTAGGAAGTCAAGAAACACCTGGAGTAACAAGCAAATTTAGCCTTGGAATACAGAATGAAGCAGGGCAAAAACTAATAGAGTTTTGCCAAAAAAATGCACTAGTCATAGCAAACACCCTCTTTCAACAACAGAAGAGAAGACTCTACACGTGGACATCACCAGATGGTCAACACCAAAATCAGATTGATTATACTCTTTGCAGCCAAAGATGGACAAGCTCTATACAGTTAACAAAACCAAGACCAGGAGCTGACTGTGGCTCAGATCATGAACTCCTTATTACCAAATTCAGACTTAAATTGAAGAAAGTAGGGAAAACCATTAGACCATTCAGGTATGACCTAAATCAAATCCCTTATGATTATACAGTGGAAGTGAGAAATAGATTTGAGAGACTAGATCTGATAGATAGAGTGCCTGATGAACTATGGAATGAGGTTCGTGACATTGTACAGGAGACAGGGATCAAGACCATTCCCATGGAAAAGAAATGCAAAAAAGCAAAATGGCTGTCTGGGGAGGCCTTGCAAATAGCTGTGAAACGAAGAGAAGCAAAAAGCAAAGGACAAAAGGAAAGATATAAATATCTGAATGCAGAGTTCCAAAGAATAGCAAGAAGAGATAAGAAAGCCTTCTTCAACGATCAGTGCAAAGAAATAGAGGAAAACAACAGAATGGGAAACACTAGAGATCTCTTCAAGAAAATCAGAGATACCAAAGGAACATTTCATGCCAAGATGGGCTCGATAAAGGACAGAAATGGTATGGACCTAACAGAAGCAGAAGATATTAAGAAGAGGTGGCAAGAATACACAGAAGAAATGTACAAAAAAGATCTTAGTGACCTAGATAATCACGAAGGTGTGATCACTGACCTAGAGCCAGACATCCTGGAATGTGAAGTCAAGTGGGCCTTAGAAAACATCACTATGAACAAAGCTAGTAGAAGTGATGGAATTCCAGTTGAACTATTTCAAATCCTAAAAGATGATGCTGTGAAAGTGCTGCACTCAAGATATCTGATATGCATATCTGCACACCAAATATGCCAGCAAATCTGGAAAACTCAGCAGTAGCCACAGGACTGGAAAAGGTCAGTTTTCATTCCAATCCCAAAGAAAGGTAATGCCAAAGAAGGCTCAAACTACCACACAATTGCACTCATCTCACATGCTAGTAAAGTAATGATCAAAATTCTCCAAGCCAGGCTTCAGCAATACATGAACCGTGTATTTCCTGATGTTCAAGCTGGTTTTAGAAAAGGCAGAGGAACCAGAGATCAAATTGCCAACATCCGCTGGATCATGGAAAAAGCAAGAGAGTTCCAGAAAAGCATCTATTTCTGCTTTATTGATTATGCCAAAGCCTTTGAGTGTGTGGATCACAATAAACTGTGGAAAATTCTGAAAGAGATGGGAATACCAGACCACCTGACCTGCCTCTTGAGAAATCTGTATGCAGGTCAGGAAGCAATAGTTATAACTGGACATGGAACAACAGACTGGTTCCACGTAGGAAAAGGAGTACATCAAGGCTGTATACTGTCACCCTGTTGATTTAACTTCTATGCAGAGTACATCATGAGAAACGCTGGACTGGAAGAAACACAAGTTGGAATCAAGATTGCCGGGAGAAATATCAATAACCTCAGATATGCAGATGACACCACCCTTATGGTAGAAATTGAAGAGGAACTAAAAAGCCTCTTGATGAAAGTGAAAGTGGAGAGTGAAAAAGTTGGCTTAAAGCTCAACATTCAGAAAAGGAAGATCATGGCATCTGGTCCCATCACTTTATGGGAAATAGATGGGGAAACAGTGTCAGACTTTATTTTTCTGGGCTCCAAAATCACTGCAGATGGTGACTGCAGCCACGAAATTAAAAGACGCTTACTCCTTGGAAGGAAAGTTATGACCCACCTAGATAGCATATTCAAAAGCAGAGACATTACTTTGCCAACAAAGGTTCATCTAGTCAAGGCTATGGTTTTTCCATTGGTCATGTATGGATGTGAGAGTTGGACTGTGAAGAAGGCTTAGCACCAAAGAATTGATGGTTTTGAACTTTGATGTTGGAGAAGACTCTTGAGAGTCCCTTGGACTACAAGGAGACCCAACCAGTCCATTCTGAAGGAGATCAGCCCTGGGAATTCTTTGGAAGGAATGATACTAAAGCTGAAACTCCAGTACTTTGGCCACCTCATGTGAAGAGTTGACTCATTGGAAAAGACTCTGATGCTGGGAGGGATTGGAGGAAAGAGGGGAAGGGAACGACAGAGGATGAGATGGCTGGATGGCATCACTGACTCAATGGACATGAGTCTGAGTGAACTCTGGGAGTTGGTGATGGACAGGGAGGCCTGGCGTGCTGCGATTCATGGGGTCACAAAGAGTCGGGCACAACTGAGCGACTGAACTGACTGAACTGACTGACAAATACAGTAAATTTCTTTTCAACAAAGGTACAAAAGCATTTCAATGGACAAAGGATGGTATTTTCAACAAACAGTGCTGGAACACTTGTATGTTTATATGCATGGGGATGAGACCCAAATTCACAAGATATCTAAGGTACAGAAACCTCACCTAAGAACTACTATATATGTATAGTCCTCAACTGGTGACCCAATAGACCCTGGTTAACATTGAAAGTGCAACATAGAGACTCTTGAAAAATCTAAGAAATGTCCAGGCCTTTTAGGGGGAAAAAAAAAAACTCTCACTGGAGACAAGTTCAGGAAAAGCCATAATGGGATCACTCATACTAAGGAAATAGAGATCAAAGAAATTAGACGTTTTAAAATAAACATATTTAAAATATTCAGACAGATCAAGGCAGCAAGAGAATTCACAAGGAATAAAGATTTTATGAAGAAAAAAACTTAGATGTTTTAGAAAAGGAACAAAATGGAGATTCTGGAAATAAGATAGTCATTGAAAAGTTAAAAATAAATAAATAGATATCTTAAACATCAGGCTACTAAAAATCAAACCACTTAAGAACTGAAAATGTCTGCTTCATTAATCCAGCAAAAAATAAAAAACAAAAGATGACTGCTTTAATAGGGTTTTAGCAATAGGTGTAGAAAGTGGAGAAACTTAAGAAGTATTTAGAAAGTAGAATTAATAAGATTTGGCACATAAGCTTCCAAAAAATACATTCCTGACCCAAAAGAGAGTCACTGTGGTTTAAGCTGATATATGGTAGCTTCTCGGAGAAGGCAATGGCACCCCACTCCAGTACTCTTGCTTGGAAAATCCCTTGGACGGAGGAGCCTGGTAGGCTGCAGTCCATGGGGTCACTGAGTCGGACACAACTGAGCGACTTCAGTTTCACTTTTCACTTTCATGCATTGAAGACGTAAATGGCAACCCACTCCAGTGTCCTTGCCTGGAGAATCCCAGGGATGGGGGAGCCTGGTGGGCTGTCGTCTATGGGGTCGCACAGAGTCGGACATGACTGAAGTGACTTATCAGCAGCAGCATGGTAGCCTCTTCACAGTTCCTGTCCCATTATAAACACTCAACAGATTCTTGTATTGTTCTTGTCCTATTATTAATGTTGATGAACAAGGCTGAAAAGTAAAGAAGGAGGTGGTGGGCCTCATAGTGAACAGGGACCCTATCTTTTGTCATCTTTCAATGTCAAGCTATTTTACGGACAGCTTGGCATGCCAGACCTGCTTTATTTCAGCTTCAGTCATGTCCAACTCTGTGTGACCCCATAGACAGCAGCCCACCAGGCTCCCCCGTCCCTAGGATCCTCCAGGCAAGAACACTGAAGTGTGTTGCCATTTCCTTCTCCAATGCATGAAAGTGAAAAGTGAAAGTGAAGTAGCTCAGTCGTGTCTGACTCTGTGCTACCCCATGGACTGTAGCCTACCAGGCTCTTCCATCCATGGGATTTTCCAGGCAACAGTACTGAAGTGGGGTGCCATTGCCTTCTCCATTATTTCAGTCACACTACCCCCCAAAATAGACTTAAAGATTTATATTTAAAATAGCTCGGAAAACATATATCAATGTATGCAATAATGTACTAAATGATTAAGGAAGCATCTCAAATCAGCATTGGAGAGACAGGATAGTTAAATCAGTGATGCTGGCCCAGCAACAGCAGCAAGGAGCAACAATGTACTGCTATTATCTCATGCTGATGTGATTCAAAAAGCATACAGAAAAAAAATTTTTATTAAATTAAAGAGATGCAGTTCTAAAGATTTCTTTTGAAAAATACACAGATATTATTTTTGTGGACAACTCTCCTCAAAATAAGAAATAATTTTTATGGGAATATGCAATGCTCAATGGTGTGCCGTAAAATAAGAACATTCTTACATTGCTGGTGAAAGAATAATATGTATGGCTTTAAAACACTGCTATCAAGTTTTAAAAGGCCTAAGAACATTTGTACTTTTTAATGTAATAATTCAACACCCAAGAACTTCTCTAAGAAAATTATAGAAGTAAAGAAATATATGAATTTCCATGTTGTTTATAGTAGCAAAAACACCTGATACAATCTAAGTAGTTAATCAAAAGGTAGTAGTTGTATACATGGTATGATTATATTGGAATATTATGTGGCCATAAAAATCTGTCAATAAGAAATTTTTAACAACTGGGATGCTGATTATTGTCCACTTGGCTCCCTACTCTGCCAGATCCATTCTCTTCCATTTTGTTCCCTGATCTGTCTTTGAGAGGTCAACTGTTAAAGACTGCATTACACAGTTAACTTAAGTTCCCACTGAGCTCCAGAAAAAATGTGTCTTTATTTTGCCAATTGAGCCCCATAACTTCCTTTATTGCAAGTGTCTGATGATCCAGCATCACCTGTTTTGTTTCTTAATTCTAGTCACACTTCTGTCTGGAGTTGCCTCATAAAAGTCTCTTCATTTAAACCTTCTTGCATGCATGCTAAGTTGCCTCATTCATGTCCCATTCTTTGTGACCCTATGGACTGTAACCCTCCAGGCTCCACTGTTCATGAGATTCTCCAGGCAGGAATATTGGAGTGGTTGCCATGTCCTCCTCCAGGGGATCTTCCTGACCCAGAGATTGAACCTGGGTCTCCTGTATTGCACGCAGATTCTTTACTGACCGAACCACCTCCATATCCAGAGATGCACATGAATTTCTTTTGTCATAAAACTGCATAGTCTACATGATCTAATGAGAAAACATAGAGAAAAACTTGTAATGAAACACATGAACATGAAGACTAATTGCTTTTGAGAAGTATCAATAAGATCCTTTTCCTTCCATTTTCTATTTTCTAAATAATTTACAGTAGAAGTAATTCCTAACAACTCTAAAAATTAGATAAATGTATTTTAAATATACCCCTTATTTTAAAATATAAATTAAGCTACATTTTTTACAACTTTCAATTGATTTTCAATAGTTTGATATTTTTTTAACAGAAAATTTCCTAGACCTGTTGTCTACATCAAAATAAATATCTGGCCAGAAATTTCTACAACTTTTCACTTTAAATTGAGGTCTTTTTCTTGAAAGACCTCAAGAATATTTTATCCCTCCTTTTTTTGAGACAGGAATGTAAGAATATTGTCACTAAAGACATGTTCACATTTATTGGGCAAGCTTCCATCTACTCTTAGTTTTCCTTGTGTTGAGAGAGATCCACTAATATACTTTTGGCATTTTTGTACTTGTTAGTCACTTTCTTCTTTGGAAGATGGAGTGCTTTTTCTGCATGAAAACATAGAAAGAAAAATAGACATGCACCACCCTCCAGTTTTCTCTTGAAGCCAGCTTGACCCAGAGACTATTAGATTGCATTTTCATGCTAGAAGTCAGGTAGGAGCTGAGTCTGTGGAGTGTCATGAAAGAAGTCCATGCTTTCTGTAAATGAATGAAGTCCCCTAATTCTAGGATCTCTGTACCAGGCCCATTTCACTAACAGACCTAATGCCATAATCTGCATCTTTATCTCCAACAATGATAAATGTGCTATTTCAGCTCACATATTTATTTATTTCTCACATCATTTAGTGATCATGTATTCATGTCAATAGCATTCATGTCAATAGCAAAGAATATCATCGTCAAAAATGTCATCAATGAAGTTGCAGTGATAAGTGCTCATGTTTAACATTTACATAACAAGACAGATGTTCTGTTTGGTTCAAGTTTTGCTCTATGTTGTCATAATTTTGGATACCAGGGCCTCATAGCATTCTTAAACTGGCCATGGTAATCTCTTGAGAATGCAGCAAGTCTAACAGCAAAGTAAGCAGAGTAGAGATCATTTGGGGAGCTGGTTCCTCCCACCCATCAGGACTATGAAAGCAGTTGCTGAGCTATATATTGGTTTTCTCTTTTCTCTTATCCTTTTACCCCTGAGTTCCAAAAATGCTGGCAAAATAACTATTGAGCACCTAAATTATTCTCCTTAAAACTTATTTTTTTATATGACTCAGTAGTGCTTCATTTAAGAGTTAGGCAATGAGGCTGCCTTAATCTAACAGATATTTCTTCTAAATATCAAGATAGTAAATTAGATCACTATTTCTTTTTTAGTTTCCATATCTTAAGCATTAGTCATTTAAATAATTTTGAAATCTTTTATTAGTAATTCTATTAATTCCACTTGAATTGATCTTCATTTAATGAATCACTGTACGCCCTTATTTTCTTCTAAATGAAATATTTTAATGCAATCATTCTATGCAAATTTATACTTTGTTATTAATAATGCTATATTTTAAAGTTATATTCATTATGTGATCTATTAATAAAAATCTGATGAAAGTAGCCCATTAATTCATTTCCTTCAGACTTTATGAAAAATGTATTATGTAGACTATGTGGCAACAAGAGATTATTGATCATGGGACATACTTCACAACACATGACAAAGTATGATCATTGTACTTGTGTGAGATCAATGAAAGATTTTTCATTAATCAAACAAAACTGTATTGAGTACTTAGCATGTATCAGATACTGTGCTAGTTAATGGAGATATATTGTCTCTGTCTTAATGGGCCTAAAAGGATAATGATACAAATGACAGATGTTAATGGCATGACCACACCAATAATTATGAAAAACTATGAAAAATGCCAAACATAAAAATATAAATGACCAGAGTTGGCAGGGAAATGTAGGAAAACTTGTAGATAGTTTAAGGATCCCATTTTTGTTGTTCAGTCACTGAGTTGTGTCTGACTCTTTGAGGCCCTGTGGACTGCAGCACACCAGTCTTCCCTGTCCTTTACTATCTCCCAGAGTTTGCTCAAATTCATGTCCATTGATTCTATCTGACTATCTCATCCCCTGTCACCCCCTTCTCCCTTTGCCTCTTTCCCAACATTAGGGTCTTTTCGATTAGTCATCTCTTTGTATCAGTTGGCCAAAGTAATGGAGCTTGAGCTTCAGCATCAGTCCTTCCAATGAATATTCAGGGCTGATTTCCTTTAGGATTGACTGGTTTGATCTCCTTGCTGTCCAAGGTACTCTCAAGAGTCTTCTCCAACTCCAAAGTTCAAAAGCATCAATCCTTTGACACTCAGCCTTCTTTATGGTCCAACTCTCATATCCATACGTGACTACTGGAAAAATCGTAGCTTTGACTATACAGACATTTGTTAGCAAAATGATGTCTCTGATTTTTAATATGCTGTCTAGGTTGGTCATAGCTTTTATTCCAAGGAGCAAGCATTTTTTAATTTCATGGCTGCTGTCACCATCCACAGTGATTTTGGAGCCCAAGGGAAAAAAAAAATCTATCACTGTTTCCATTGTTTCTCCATCTATTTGCCATGAAGTGTGGGACTATATGTCATGATGTTAGTTTTTTGAATGTTGAGGTTTGAGCCAACTTTCTCACTTTCCTCTTTCACACTCACCAAGAGGCTTTTTATTTCCTCTTCATTTTTTGCCATTAGAGTGGCATCATCTGCATACCTGACGTTGTTGATATTTCCCTCAGCAAACTTGATTCCAGCTTGAGCTTCATCCAGCCTGGCATTTCACATGATGTACTCTGCATAGTAGTTAAATAAACAGTGACAATATGCAGCTTTGTACTTTCACAGTTTTGAACCAGTCCGTTGTTCCATGTCCAGTTCTAACTTTTTCTCCTTGACCTGTATACAAGTTTCTCAGGAGACAGGTAAGGTGGTCTGGTATTCCTGTCTCTTGAAGAATTTTCCACAGTTTGTTGTGATGCACACAGTCAAAGCCTTTAGTATAGTTAATGAAGCAGAAGTAAATGTTTTTTCTGGAATTCCTTTGCTTTTCCTATGTCCAACAGATGTTGGCCATTTGATCCTGATTCCTCTGCCTTTTCTAAACCCAGCTTGTACACCTGGAAGTTCTCGGTTCACATACTGCTGAACCCTAGCTTGAAGGATTTTGAACATAATCTTATTAGCATGAAAAATGAGTGCAATTATTTGGCAGTTTAAAATTTTTGGGGGGCATGGCCCTTCTTTGAGATTGGAGTGAAAACTGACATTTTCCTGTCCTGTGGCCTCTGCTGAGTTTTCCAAATGTGCTGATATATTGAATGTAGTACTTTAACAGCATCATCTTTGAGGAGGAACATCATCCAGCTCAGCTGGATCCCATTGGCCTACAGTTAAACCAAATTTTCACCCTCTAAAATTTACCTCTTGTCTCTAAGTTGAATCACCACATAAATTTGCAATATTTATAATCAATTTTTCCTTAAAATTCATCCAAAGACAATTATATGAAGAAGCTTTTTTTTCAAAGTTAAAGTGTTGTGGTCCACATGTCAGAGCTCCTGACCTCAACATCTGACCCTTCCCAAACTCCAGTGGGAGCCTTAGGAAAGTAATTTTGCATCTGTGGACCCCAGTTGCTTGGCTTGCAAAATGAAGTTGTTTGCCAGGTCATCTCAAGGCCTACACCAGTCTACATAGTCTATGGTCTATAACTTAAGAGAAATAGTCTCCAGTCTCCATTACTAGAATAAGCTTGTCCCTATAGAGGTTACTTTTCATATAGAAGCCACAAGAATATTGATCTTAAGTGAAAATACAGAACTGGATCCTTTTAGTCCTTAATTAAAATAATTCATAACTATGTAGAGCTATATATGAGGTAAAAGGGACAATAACTTTCTGTTATGAATATTGCATCTGGAATATTCATGATTTTTCTGGAAAATTGTTTCCCAAAGATGCATCTGTTCACCAGCAGCAGTTGGTGTGGGATATACTAAGTAATCACTAGAAGCTAAATTAAAGTGAATTATATATAAGTAGTAGCCAACCCAGAAGATATTCCTTTTCCCCCAGAATAATGTAAGTCCATTTGCTATACACATGTGTAGGAACACTTCATTTTCCCAAAAAACAAAAAGCGTTGATAACTATCTGTTTGGCAATATCTTTCTTTCCCACTAGACATAATACTTCCATCATTTACTTTTTGCTGCATTAACAAACAAATTTAGAGTATTAGAACAATAAATCTATTTCTTCTTTATGATTTTGTGATGGCAGCTTGGCCCACCTAGACTCTTCTGAGCTTGCCTATGCATAACTCTAGGCTGCTGTCTGGGTTTGTATCTGCTCCGTTTCTTATTCTGGAACCAAAAACCAGAACCAAGAAACAGTGACTACATGGGTCATGTATGTCCAATGTCAATAGTGCAACAGGAAACAGAAACTATGATCCTTAAGCCTCATATTGCATTGGTCAAAGCAATCACATGGACAGGACCAAAATCAATGGAAGGGGGAGGTATAGGCTGCCAATGTGTTGGGGGAGGGGACAATGAATTACCAAACAGTAATAAATGCTACAACAGCTGCCCTACATTCACTGCATAACACAGTCAATGGCATGTAGTAGATGTTTAGTTTGGGTTTTTTGTTTTTTGTTTTTTTTGAGGAATTCATAAAATTTGATAACATGTCATTCATCTTCCCCAAACAGTCCATGTTCTCTTGTTTATCTTTGTAATACAAATGTTCTTTTCCCTCTGTAGGATAATACTACCTTAATACTTTAATTTTCACCAATTCATGGGCCAGGAATGGTTCACCATCCTAGCCCTAGTTCTGAGTTCAGTGACTTTTACATAGTCAATTCTCAATAACCATTTTTAGATAAATGAAAAAATAAATTAATGAATCCATAAGACAAATATTATATAGTTTGTTCTTTTGTTTGCTTGTTTGTGAAGTGCTTTTTGTTATTTTTTACAAATAATAAACCTAAGGTTGATATCTACTGCTGCTGCTGCTAAGTCACTTCAATCGTGTCCGACTCTGTGCGACCCCATAGACGGCAGCCCATCAGGCTCCCCTGTCCGTGGGATTCTCCAGGCAAGAACACTGGAGTGGGTTGCCATTTCCTTCTCCAATGCATGGAAGTGAAAAGTGAAAGTGAAGTCGCTCAGTCGTGTCCAACTCTTCACGACCCCATGGACTGCAGCCTACCAGGCTGCTCTGTCCATGGGATTTTCCAGGCAAGAGTACTGGGGTGGGCTGCCATTGCCTTCTCCAAAGGTTGATATCTAGTAACTGGTAAATCCTACAGTTCTCTAATATCTCTTTTCATATAAATTAAGAAACTAATTACACTCTTTTGTAAATGCAATTAAATCTATGGCATGCTGGTTGGAAATAGTTTTGAAAGACAAATATACACAATTGAAATTATATGGGAACCGTGAAAATGTTCTAATAGACCAGTAAATTTCAACACTCATGCTTTAAGGGTGATCATCATTGTCTTAAAAATTAATATTTACTATCTCCAGGATAGTATCTTATTTTGATATATTAGCCATTATTTTATATTAAAAATATTTCCCATATACTATTAGACCCAAGCTTCTGTTTAAAACACAAAGATACATAAGAAGGAGTTTCCTTTGTTCAGGATTTGCTTTCTGGTTGAGTAGAATGCTATGTTCCAAAATAGCTCCAGTAATATCTGTGAGCATCAAATGAATAAAACATAAACCTATAGAAATTCAGATAAAGGAGATAACTTCATACGAAAATGATGGAAAATCTCACGGAAGAGAAAGAATTTAATGGAAACTTAAAAAATGAGTAGGATTTTCATAACTAAATTAGAAAGGGAGATTATTTCAGGGAGAATGTGTGTGTGTGTGCACTCAGTTATGTCTGACTCTTTGCAACCCCATGGACTGTAGTCTGCCAGGCTCCTCTGCCCATGGAATTTCCCAGGCAGGAATACTGGAGTGGGTTACCATTTCCTTCTCCAGGGGATCTTCCTTACCCAGGTTTCAAACCCATATCTCTTGCATCTCCTGCATTGGCAGTCAGATTCTTTACCACTGTGCCACCTGGGAGAAAGAATCTAATAAATTAGAAAGTAAAAAGTCTCATCCAACTTTCTCATCCAATATCAAGAAAGTGGCACTAAAAACTATACATAGGAAAATAACTAGAGACAAGGCTGGGAAAATACAGAATAGATTGTGGATGAAGGCATAAAATGATGAACTAAGGAATGTCAATTTGATTTTGTAAGCATTGGAGAGTCACTGAAGTTTTTTACTAGGAAATGTATCACAGAGAAATATATATTTAGGATTATTAATTTGGTAATATTATAAACAACCAATTTGAGGAGGAGTACCATAGAGGCAATTTAGAAGAATGTTTCCATTATCAAAGTATGAGGTAATTACATCTAAATGAAGGTAGATAGCTACATTGTGAGAAAGGATTACATAGTGAGTACAAAGTCAGATGCCTTGGGACTAAAACAAAGAGCAGTAACTTGGATCAGAGACCGCTGGGGTCAGAGTACTGAAAGCACAACAAGTTGTGCTAAGGCTCAGAATCAAAAATAGAAACAAGGGCAAGGGTTAGTTACTCCAGAGATGGGCACGATTCCTAAAGTAGCAATGTATGCAAGAGACATAGCTCAGGGGCAGGATATTAGCATCATTAGCCAGAGTTCAAACTGAACAGGGCATCTAGATTTTGGATTTTATAAGAGAGAGGCCATACATTCATTTAAAACTAATTTTGGACAGAATTTATTGAGTGAATCAATTGAACTAATGTTGAGTATTCTTACTTAAACCTAAGAGAAATTTCTCTCACTGAGAACAATTCAAAATAATACTTGTCAGAGTAACTGAATGGTCGTGTTTGTTGTTGTCACTCAGTCCAGCCTGAACAAGAGCAGTTCATGTAACTGGACATAAGGACTAGAAGCAGAAGGGATGAGATGATGGTGATTCCCTTTAGGGAGGTGAAACTTACATGGTCCATGTTGAAACTTAATTTATGTACTTTCATCAAGTAAAGAATAACTTGCATGATTTTTACATCCAGTCACTTATTCTTCATCAAACAAAGGCATGTTCCATATTCTAAATTTCATTTGGGTTATGCAATTCTGAGTTTGTTCCTTCTAGTTTTTTTCTGTAGTAAGATCTCTAACATAAAGGATTAAGGATGCTAATAAGCCTATATACACAGAGAAACAAAAAAGAATGCTAAGGTGGTACAGGAGAAAGAGAGAGGAGAGGAGAGAGGGAGAGAGAGAGGAGAAGGAGAGAGAGCCTTTGTGTTAGGTTAAACAGAAATCATTAATAAAGATATAATAGAAGCACATTTTGTGAATATAAAAATATATCTAAGATATAGTTTCTTCTCAAAAGGAAACAAAAAATATTTTCATTGTTTATGGATTAGTATATCACCATGTAAAATATTATCAAGTGATGATTTTTTTCATCCATGAGTGTGTTCATTTGTTGTA
This sequence comes from Tragelaphus eurycerus, assembly GCA_935064755.1. Lineage (NCBI taxonomy): Eukaryota > Metazoa > Chordata > Mammalia > Artiodactyla > Bovidae > Tragelaphus > Tragelaphus eurycerus. The sequence goes on from CAKXYN010000012.1 coordinate 12,240,699, forward strand.
TGATTCATAACTCCAATATGCAGAAGCCTGACTTCTATGTCACTAAGGGGAGATTTTAGATGCAACACTGTGCTTTTGTTCCTGGAAAACTGTCAGCAGATACTGAAGAAAATAATATATTCTCTACTTACCTCCAGGTACCAAGATACCAAAAACAAGATTTATTTTTCTTTGTGAACTGAAATTTCAATGTGGGAAATGTAACAGCACAAGAGTTCAGTGCCAGGAGAATTCATTGATTACTAATGGATCACAGAACTACAAACACACACACACACACACACACACACACACACACACACACACATTAACTCTGGCTGCTGCTGTTAAGTCGCTTCTGTCGTGTTCGACTCTGCGCGACCCCATAGCCAGCAGCCCACCCGGCTCCTCCGTCCCTGAGATTCTCCAGGCAAGAATACTGAAGTGGGTTGCCATTTCCTTCTCCAATGCATGAAAGTGAAAAGTGAAAATGAAGTCGCTCAGTCAGTAAGTTTCAAATATGTGGGCATCAATCATATGTCTAATTTGATCACAAGCAGTACACTACCTTTCTAGTCATCATCAGCACATCTCTATCTCTTTCTGAACTGAAATTCATACTTACCTGTCTATTCTTTACATCTACCCAATCTCTATTCACCTTTTACTTGGAGTCATCTGTATTGTTTGGAATCTTTTGATCAAGCTTCTTAATTTTATAAATCTTTTCCACTTTCACCAGTACTTTGGCTTTGCTTTTCCAAACACATTAGGTGTTGGTGTCAACAGTGGATGGAGATATGATGTATGTGTTGAGAGAGCCAGGTTGTATGTAAGGGTGAAATTTAGAAAAGGTACTAATTTCAAGATTAAATTGTTGCTTTCTTTGCCTCTCCATCCCAATGTCAAAACCCACAAGCTTCAGCATTATTGTTCAGTAAATAGGAGTTGACAGCAAAAACATACTGCATATGAATTCATAAAGTAAAGGAAAAGAATCTGTCTTGTTGAAACTGTCATTTCCTAAAATAGTCACATGAGTCAGAATCTCCTGTAGAGTCTTAAAAATTCAGATTCCTCAGAATCCACTCCCACAGAGATCCTGATTAAATGAGTCTGGTGTAAAGGCCAGAAATAAAATTTTTCAACATGCTCTCCAGGTGATTCTGATGCATGGCCCTGCACTCATTATTCTAGAAATTAAAGAAATAAATACTTCTCTGTTCTAATTTGACTAAGAGTAAATGGTAGCAGAATTGATGGTGTTGTAGACACAAGGAAAGAAAGTCAAAGTAATCAGAAAGTTCATAGGACCTGAGAGGAAACACAAGGCCAATCTTACACTTAAGATTGTTTTAGGGGTTGATGCAAATTTAGTGAACATTTGAAAAAATATGATAGTCATGAAAATATTCAGGGGAATGTACAATGAAGAAAGAGGTATATAAGAATGAAAATAAATAAAAGTAATGAGACAGTCTTGGAGAAGACTGTCTCTTCCTTAAGATATTAGGATCTCAGATTTCCTAAAAAGTAAGAAGAAAATAGATTAAATCATGTGAGCTAAAACATTTCACATTCCTTTTATGTTGCTGCTGTGTAACTAAAACACACTAGACCCTACTCATTCCCATTTTAATCCCACAACTGCCTACTTTTCCAGTTCTTTCACCTCTTTTACCCTTTACTACTTTACCATCTCTTTATTTTTTAATATAAATTTATTTATTTTAATTGGAAGCTAATTACTTTACAATATTGTATTGGTTTTGCCATACATTGACATGAATCCACCACGGGTGTACATGTGTTCCCCATCCTGAACCCCTCCCACCTCCTTCCCCATCCCATCCCTCTGGGTCATCCCAGTGCACCAGCCCTGAGCATCCTGTATCATGCATGGAAACTGGACTGGCGATTCATTTCACATATGATATTATACATGTTTCAATGCCATTCTCCAAAATCATCCCACCCTCGCCCTCTCCCAGAGTCCAAAATTCTGTTCTATACATCTGTGTCTCTTTTGCTGTCTCATATACAGGGTTATCGTTACCATCTTTCTAAATTCCATATATATGCGTTACTCTTGGTATAGTACAACCTAGATAGCATATTCAAAAGCAGAGACATTACTTTGCCAACAAAGGTTCGCCTAGTCAAGGCTATGGTCTTTCCTGTGGTCATGTATGGATGTGAGAGCTGGACTGTGAAGAAGGCTGAGCACCGAAGAATTGATGCTTTTGAACTGTGGTGTTGGAGAAGACTCTTGAGAGTCCCTTGGACTGCAAGGAGATCCAACCAGTCCATTCTGAAGGAGATCAGCCCTGGGATTTCTTTGGAAGGAATGATGCTAAAGCTGAAACTCCAGTATTTTGGCCACCTCATGCGAAGAGTTGACTCATTGGAGAAGACTCTGATGCTGGGAGGGATTGAGGGCAGGAGGAGAAGGGGACGACAGAGGATGAGATTGCTGGATGGCATCACTGACTCGATGGATGCGAGTCTGAGTGACCTCCGAGAGCTGGTGATGGACAGGGAGGCCTGGCGTGTTGCAGTTCATGGGGTCGCAAAGAATCGGACACGACTGAGCGACTGATCTGATCTGATCTGATCTGACACTGTATTGGTGCTTTTCTTTCTGGCTTACTTCACTCTGTATAATAGGCTCTAGTTTCATCCACCTCATTAGAACTGATTCAAATGTATTCTTTTTAATGGCTGAGTAATACTCCATTGTGTATATGTACCACAGCTTTCTTATCCATTCATCTGCTGATGGACATCTAGGTTGCTTGCATGTCCTAGCTATTATAAACAGTGCTGCAATGAACATTGGGGTACACGTGTCTCTTTCAATTCTGGTTTCCTCAGTGTGTATGCCCAGCAGTGGGATTGCTGGGTCATATGGCAGTTCCACTTCCAGTTTTTTAAGGAATCTCCACACTGTTCTCCATAGTGGCTGTACTAGTTTGCATTCCTACCAACAGTGTAAGAGGGTTCCCTTTTCTCCACACCCTCTCCAGCATTTATTGCTTGTAGATTTTTGGATAGCAGCTATTCTGACTGGCGTGAAATGGTACCTCATTGTGGTTTTGATTTCCATTTCTCTGATAATGAGTGATGTTGAGCATCTTCTCATGTGTTTGTTAGCCATCTGTATGTCATCTTTGGAGAAATATCTGTTTAGGTCTTTGGCCCATTTTTTGATTGAGTCGTTTATTTTTCTGGAATTGAGCTGCAGGAGTTGTTTGTATATTTTTGAGATTAATTCTTTGTCAGTTGCTTCATTTGCTATTATTTTCTCCCATTCTGAAGGCTGTCTTTTCACCTTGCTTATAGTTTCCTTTGTTGTGCAGAAGCTTTTAATTTTAATTAGGTACCATTTGTTTATTTTTGCTCTTATTTCCAATATTCTGGGAGGTGGGTCATAGAGGATCCTGCTGTGATTTATTTACCATCTCTTTAAAATTCAATTTTTAGCCCTTTTCTTTATGTCTGTAGGCCTCTACTAGCCTTACTGTTTTCCCTAAACTTCCAGTTCTGGAGACCTTCATTTCACAAAGCCTATTGTCAACACTTTTAAGCATGACTCACTGTTGCTCATACCACTTGTTTTACTAAATCCCTAAACTAAACTGACCCTAATCCTACTTCTGCTTTTACCACTGAACACCACTGATAAAAGCCATACTATGATACTGTTACAATATATGATCTTTTCTCTCAGCTGGATGTTTAACCCCACAGCAATCCTTTATATGTATTTCTAGAATTCTGCCTCTATTTCCTTACAGTAGCTATCCTAAATCTTTATTAGTTCATTTGAAGGCCCTATTAATTTTCTAACACAAAAAATAAAATCCATCACATAGGAACTACTTTAACTTCCCATCTTCCTGCACATGTCTATGACTGTACTACTAGTCAAACACCTAGATCTACATCCACCATCTACAGCTGCCTTCACCTTTCCCAGAAAAATCAGTGCTTCTGTACAAAGCTAACAGATCTATCCCATCTGCTCTAAGACTGTCTCATTACTTTTATTTATTTTCCTTTTTATCTACCTCTTTCTTCATTGTACATTCCCCTGAATATTTTCATGACTATCCTATATTTTTTCAAATGTTCACTAAATTTGCATCAACCCCTAAAACAGTCTTCTTTATTTGCTTATTTTTTGTTGGAAATTCCATAAATGGGGATTTAACTCTATTTTTTCACATCTTCCATTCATTCTTTAACTCCCAATATCCTTACTACTCCCATCTGCTCACTCAAGTTGATCTTGCTAAGGTCAACAATGACCTCCTCATTTACAAATCAGGGAACACTTCTCACAATCTAGCTCACTTAATTTTGAGGAATTGATATCATCTGCTCTTGATGTGCTCTCTTCCTGTAGGCTCTATGAAAGCACTCTCCCTGGCTTTCCTTTTATTTGTCTGCCTCTTTCATGCATGTGGACATATGCTGTTTCCAGCACTTACCAACTATGCAATCTCTCTGATTCCAGTTCCCTCCTCACATAAAAGGGAGGTGATAATTATATACATTTTATTAGGTGGTTGTGAGACTCAAGTGACAAAATATGTCATAAGTGCTTAACACACAATACCTGACAAATAGTAATGTGGTGCAGTAACTGGGAGACAGTGTGATATTGATCCATATGTTGTATAGTTGTATTATTATTATTATCACTGTTACTATTATTATCCTAACTATTCCTTATCTCAAAATGTTTCCAAATGAATGCTTTTTTGTGTGTTTCTTAAAATATATATTCCTGGGTCTTACCCCAAACCTAACAGAATGGACCCTTTGGAATTTATCTCAGTAATATGTATTTTAAAGAGTCCCTTGGGTAACTTTTCTGCTAATTAAAGTTGGAAATCCACTATCTCATCCTCTTCTGTTGGACCTTGGAATCAGAAAGGCTTCAGATCAAGTTTAAGGATAAAGACAGCTTAGTTTTAGCTTTCTTGGCTTTAGCTTTCATAACTATAAAGATAGCTTAGTAGCACTGAGTACATGGGCTTATTGAGAAGATAAAATTAGGTGGTATATATAAAGGGTCTAATATAATGTTCTTCATATAGGTCACTCAACAAATATTTATAATACATTACATTTCCATTCTCAGTTAAAAGTTGAAAAATAATATAAATGCAATAGAGAGAGCAAGTTTTATCCCATCCTGTGTACTTTCCCTCCAAGATATACCTAAATCTACAAAGATACAGTTTTAGTTGCCTTACTTGGTGAGAAGTGCAGTAAGTGTCACAGTACATTGGAAAGCAAGATACGCCATGGCACCCCACCCCAGTACTTTTGCCTGGAAAATCCCATGGACGGAGGAGCCTGGTAGCTTCCAGTCCGTGGGGTCGCTAAGAGTAGGACACGACTGAGCGACTTCACTTTAACTTTCACTTTTCACTTTCATGCATTGGAGAAGGAAATGGCAACCCACTCCAGTGTTCTTGCCTGGAGAATCCCAGGGACAGGGGAGCCTGGTGAGCTTCCGTCTATGGGGTCGCACAGAGTCGGACACGACTGAAGCGACTTAGCAGCAGCAGCAGCAGCAGGAAAAAAACTTTTAAGTATGCAGTAACTTAGAACCAATAGTCCAGGAAAAAAATGGAATGAAATTAGAGTGTCATGTATTGTGAAATAAATATAAAGTGAACTAGACCATTTTGGCCGGTAGGTCTCATTTAACAATGAGTATTGTTCATATGATAAAAATGTCCAATGTGATTAGCACTATGCTTGCTAATGTGAGAAATTCAAAGGAAGTCCAGATTTGACCTCTGCACTGAAATGTTTAGTATCTAATGGGTTGAAAGACTAAAAAACACATGAAAAATTAAGATACAAATTTAAATTGTGTTGTTCTATTGAATTAAAACATCAGTTCAGTTCAGATCAGTTGCTCAATTGTGTCTGACTCTTTGTGACCCCATGAACCACAGCACGCCAGATCTTCCTGTCCATCACCAACTCCTGGAATCCACCCAAACTCATGTCCATTGAGTTAGTGATGGCATCCAACCATCTCATCCTTTGCAGAAGGATCTTTCCCAGCATCAGGGTCTTTCCCAGCATCAGGATCTTTTCAAATGAGTCAGTTCTTTCCATCAGATGGCCAAAGTATTGGAGTTTCAGCTTCAACATCAGTCCTTCCAATGAACACCCAGGACTGATCTCCTTTAGGATGGACTGGTTGGATCGCCTTGCCGTCCAAGGGACTCTCAAAAGTCTTCTCCAACACCACAGTTCAAAAGCATCAATTCTTTGGCACTCAGCTTTCTTTATAGTCCAACTCTCACATCCATACATGACCACTGGAAAAACCATAGCCTTGACTAGACGGACCTTTGTTGGCAAAGTAACATATCTGCTTTTTAATATGCTATCTAGGTTGGTCATAACTTTCCTTCCAAGGAGTAAGCATCTTTTAATTTCATGGCTGCAATCACCATCTGTAGTGATTTTGGAACCAGAAAAATAAAGTCAGCCACTGTTTCCACTGTTTCCCCATCTATTTGCCATGAAGTGATGGGACCAGATGCCATGATCTTCGTTTTCTGAATGTTGAGCTTTAAGCCAACTTTTTCACTCTCCTTTTTACTTTTATCAAGAGGCCCTTTAGTTCTTCGTTGCTTTCTGCCATAAGGGTGGTGTACTCTGCATATCTGAGATTCTTGATATTTCTCCCAGCAATCTTGATTCCAGCTTGTGCTTCATCCAGTCCAGCGATTCTCATGATGTACTCTGCATATAAGTTAAATAAGCAGGGTGACAATATACAGACTTGATGAACTCCTTTTCCTATTTGGAGCCAGTCTGTTGTTCCATGACCAGTTCTAACTGTTGCTTCCTGACCTGCATACAGGTTTCTCAAGAGGCAGGTCAGGTGGTCTGGTATTCCCATCTCTTTCAGAATTTTCCAAAGTTTATTGTGATGCACACAGTCAAAGGCTTTGGCATAGTCAATAAAACAGAATTAGATGTTTTTCTGAAACTCTTGCTTTTTTGATGATCCAGCGGATGTTGGCAATTTGATCTCTGGTTCCTCTGCCTTTTCTAAAACCAGCTTGAGCATCTGGAAATTCACAGTTCATGTATTATAGAAGCCTGGCTTGGAGAATTTTGAGCACTGCTTTACTAGCATGTGAGATGAGTGCAATTGTGCAGTAGTTTGAGTATTCTTTGGCATTGCCTTTCTTTGGGATTGGGATGAAAACTGACCTTTTCCAGTCCTGTGGCCACTGCTGACTTTTCCAAATTTGTTGGCATATTGATTGCAGCACTTTCACAGCATCATCTTTCAGGTTTTGAAATAGCTCAACTGGAATTCCATCACCTCCACTAACTTTGTTCATAGTGATGCTTTCTAAGGCCCACTTGACTTCACATTCCAGGATGTCTGGCTCTAGGTGATAATCATCATCGTGATTATCTGGGTCATGAAGATCTTTTTTGTACAGTTCTTCTGTGTATTCTTGCCACCTCTTCTTAATATCTTCTGCTTCTGTTAGGTCCATACCATTTCTGTCCTTTATTGAGCCCATCTTTGCATGAAAGTTTCCCTTGGCATCTCTGATTTTCTTGAAGAGATCTCTAGTCTTTCCCATTCTATTGTTTTCCTCTATTTCTTTGCATTGATCACTGAGGAAGGCTTTCTTATCTCTTCTTGCTATTCCTTGGAACTCTGCATTCAGATGTTTATATCTTTCCTTTTCTCCTTTGCTTTTCACTTCTCTTCTTTTCACAGCTATTTGTAAGGCCTCCCCAGACAGCCATTTTGCTTTTTTGCATTTCTTTTCCATGGGGATGGTCTTGATCCCTGTCTCTTGTACAATGTCATGAACCTCCATCCATAGTTCATCAGGCATCCTATCAGATCTAGTCGCTTAAATCTATTTCTCACTTCCACTGTGTAGTCATAGGGGATTTGATTTAGGTCATACCTGAATGGTCTAGTGGTTTTCTCCACTTTCTTCAATTTCAGTCTGAATTTCATCAGCACTAACCAAGTGAAAAGTCATACTATTTAGACAGTGATTCAGTCGCTTAAATATCCTGCAAACAAGTAGCCAAGAATGATATCTGCATAAATAATATAGGGGTAACCCTGGAAGGAGAAAAATGAAATTTCAAAGGGTTAATTAATATGGAAACAGTCATTGTAAAGTTCCCATGTCAGAATTTCTATAGTGAATCTGTAGTTTAGGAACTGAGATGGAACTTTAGATAAGGTTTGGGTCACAAAGAAGACAAGACTGCACTCAGGCAGAGAAAACATCAGTGGAAAGATGGGGTAAGATTGCATATGGCTTGTCCATGGAATAATGAGAAGGCCTATATGGCTTCAGCAACTACCTAAATTTACTTAAGATAGAGAGGATGTGATTGTCATTGCACAGACTGAGAAGGTTCATAAGCAATGCAGATTTGCTTCTATGGAAATAGGATAGTTGTTTTTTAAAAAAGAATCATAACAAAACAATGGATAATATTAGTCTGTTAGTCATATTCATGTATTCAACAACTAGCTACAGGCAGCTAACAAAGCAAATGCTAGGCACTGTAGGAAATAAAATTGAGTAAGATATAGTACGCAGCTCTGAAATCTATTTAAAAATTAGGACATAAAACAATGAGAAAAATCATTAGAATCTTAGCAGAATATAAGTGCTACCAGATAGATACATGACAGTACTATGAGAAGAAGTAGGTAGCTTATGAATTGTGGTAACATGATATTTGGATAGGACCTCAGAGGGTAGATATAGGTATAGATAAGAAAGGATAAGAGATATAGGTAAAGATAAGGAGTATCTTTGGGAGAAAACAGTATGACTAGAAGCAGTTTATTTCAACAACAGTTGCATGCCCACTCTGTGCCAGGTCCTAGATTGATGGGATATAAACACTCATCACAGCCTCTGCCCTTAATTGCTTAACATGGGTGAGCAGAGCACTTGTTCTCAGGGACGTTTGCAAAGTTGCATTCAGGCAGAGCATTTCTATATGAGAGAGAAATAAAATGAAGCTGGGAAGATAAATTGAACCAATATATTAACGAGAGCTTTAAATGCCAGGCTAATTTATATTAAATTCTACTGGGTATAGGTTCATTGAAATCTGTTGCTATAGTTCTTAGCAAGGGAGTGAAATTATGACAATTGTGTTTTAGGCAGTTTTAAGTGGAAGAAATGTATAGAATGGACTTTAAGAAAGAGACTTGAAAACTAGGAGGTTATTGTTACACTAATAAAGAATAGGGTGACAATAGAGTCAGATAGCTGGTGACAGTAAAAGCTGACACATATCAAGAGTATGTTAATACTCTAGTCATTTGTTCGGGGTTTAAGTGAGTTACAGCATTTAATCTTCACAGTATCCCTATGTGATGGGTACTGTTATTATTCCCAAGTGACAGATGAGTAAACTGAGCACAGAGATGTTAAGGAGCATGCCCATGACCCAAAACTAGCAAATTATGGGGCAAATTGAAGCACAGGCCATCTCTAGAAATTGTACTTTTTAACTGCTGGCTATAGAGTTGAAAAGAGAAATAAATTTTGAAGTTGCATGTCTGATTTTAAAAATAGCTCAATTAACAAATACAAGGAGGTTTAAATACTTTTTTTTCACTTAACTTTACCAGCTTAAAAAAAAATTATATCATCCCTTTCCTAAATCAGACTCACTGAAAAGGTTAGTGGTTTTCAAATTCAATAATAGAATTTTAATAGCAGAATATATCTCAGAGAATACTTACTCCCACCTTACAACTTTATGGAAGAGGGAGCTGAGACCAAGATTAAGCAATTGCCCAAAGTCAAAAAGCTAGCTAGGGATTGGACTCAGATTAAAATCCATACTTCCTGTTTTCTGGCCTACTGTAATATAGTAGTTTGATTTTATTATATAAAAAGGGACATAACTCTTTATTAGGTTTTTCATAGCAAACATGAGAGATCATCATATTGAGTCATAGAGGGAGAACAGTTTTTACTTATAAATTCCAGAAATATATGTGATTGGTTGCATACCTACTAACTCAAAATCAAAACCGTAAGAATATTAACCACTTAGCCCATTTATCATTTTAGTAGTTTTAACAGATGAGTTTATCGGCAACAATGGATTTTCAGGCAATGATGTTCAGCAGGTCGACTTCCATATTATACCCAATTCTTAGTAAAGAAGTAAATCAAACTCCTTGTACTCCTTGTTACCTCATGATGATAAATAAGTAACAGGATATTTTTTACGGGGGTAGGGGTCACCAAAATGCACCCAAGTTTGAAATGCATCACTGTCTTGAGTGTACATCTTTCTAGGAGTACTTTGGCCTTTTTCTGGTCATATTACCAGGTTTTTCTCCCCTGAAGCAGTAGAGTCATCACTGATAGTAAAAGCATATCCAGATCAATTCACTCTCATTTATTCCATGAATCATTGCCAGACTCAGAGATAAAGAACAAAAGGAAGCACATCTTTTTCATGTCTTTTTCAATTGAATGGCACTCAATGAAATATCTTTATAATATTAAGTACATAAGAGGATGTCTAACATTAATGTAGGACCAAAATACTTGGACAACTCCAGGGGTTCAAGGCTACTGGAAGGTGCCAAGAAGGCCACCATACTGAGAGGCCACCCTGCAAGGCTCAAAGAGCAATGGTGCAGGTTTCTCTGTCAGCAACAAGACGAGTCCAAATAACAACTGGGAATAATTTATCAACTCTTTCCCCTTAAGTCTCCCCAGCTACAGATATAACATTAATAGTAATAATAATAATAAAATGAGTTCAGAAGTAAGAAGAAAATATAAAGCAGTGAGTTTGTAAAGAAAAGCTTGATTCGCTTCAAATTCATGGGATTATCAATTGATTAAAGATGAATGAATGCATTATTAACACAGAGTTCATGTCACTGGAGAGCATAAGAGAGAGATAAAAGAAACATGCTGAAGTGGGGTGGAGTGAAGAAAAAAGAGAGGAAAGCCAATAAAAATATTTAAAGCAAAGAAGAGGAGAAGAAAGAAAATGAGAGAAATTAAGCTGACAGGAAGGAACATATGAGATGCAGCTGTGATGCTCGTTTGCTCTTCTTTTAAAATGTAAATTACTTCTGATTCTGAAGTCAAGATCTAGCTATTTTCCTGTGGAAATATAGCCATATACACTTTAAATAATCTCTTCTACAAAGGAAAGAAAATTAGAAAAGATAATGTAGTTTTACTGTAAGGAATTAAAAAATAGTCCTAAAAATCTAAAGGCATTTCAGTGTAACTTGTCTGCAGCAGACGACAGCTTTGAAAACCTCCAAATTTCCTAGCCTGATGTAGGCACAAAGAGAGCCTGAGACTTGGTTGCCTGGCAACCGCGCTCATCACAGGCAGCTGGGGTAAAAGGAACCGGCTGGTGCCAAATGGCCTTTCACCTGCTTCGTTAAATCGAAATCTGTGAAAGACTTACCTCGAAAGGCCCGAAGTCCCCCTTGAGAAACAGAGGCTTGAGAAACCTTTCTGTAGCTTCACTTTCTTTGCCAAATCACTTGAAGTGGGGTTTCTAATGCCTAAGTAATCAGGGGCGCTTTTTTCTGTCCTCCCCCTGCTCTGGGTGCCATTCTGGATAAAGCAGGCTGCAAGCCTGGTGTTCGGACTTTGTATGCAAGGGAAAGGAAATCACTTTTTTCTTTATCCCACCCCCACTTTGATGTAAAAACAGAATATTTTTATATTTATTCCTAAATTGTGTATAAATTTATTAGTCCTAGTTTTATCAGAAAGCAAATCTAATGAAAGAAAATGAGATGTTCATGAAATACAGTACAGTGTGTGTTCTCAATCCTGTCCAACTCTTTGCAGCCCTTTGGACCCTTTGCAGACCCCGCCAGGCTCCTCTGTCCTTAGGATTCTCCAGGCAAGAATACTGGAGTGGGTTACAATTTCCGCTTCCAGGGGATCTTCCTGACGCAGGGACTGAACTCACATCCTGCACTGCAGGCAGATTTTCTACCACTAAGCCGGGGAAGCTGTGTGTGTGTGTGTGTGTGTGTGTGTGTATACACACCTCCCCTGTGTGTGTGTACACACCTCCCCCATTCCACCTCCAGCCGGGGAAGCGTGTGTGTGTGTGTGTGTGTGTGTGTGTGTGTGTACACACCTCCCCTCATTCCACCTCCAGAGTTAAAGAGGAAATACATTTTTATTCTCAATGTGACCTCCCCAAGGCAGTCTTTTGTGATTGTCAGTAGCTATAGCATCATCCAGAAGACTTTGGTCAATGAAGGTGAAGAGGTGTCAAATAGCTAAAAAGAAGCAGGGAACAGCTTATAAGCACGCCTAATATTCCTCCCAGAGGTCAAATCAATTACTAAAGACTTGGGTCAAACAAGATAGAAGGAATGTAATTTTGCTTTAATTTGAAAATATATCTGACCCCAAGTTTATGGCTTTCACCTTCTCAGGAATGGTTATGAGGATTTTCACTGACATTATTCATCTAACCTTATCTTAGAAGTAAAACTTCCCAGAAAATGTATTATGTGTCAAAATGTGATGTATTTGGTCAACCAGCTGTTCTTAAGTAATTAAATGTTTAAGCAGATTCTTTGCTTTTCAAGGACAGTTGAGTGTTTCTGTAATTATATAGTATTAAATAGCTTTTTTTTAAGTAGTCTTCATTTACAAGTTAAAAATGGAAGATGGCTTTTTTTCTTTAAAAAGCTGGCAATATAATTCTTTTGGCGAAAAGCAATTTAGGGTTGAAAGCGAGACCTTGAGGCCATAGGTTAGCACATAAGCCCTTAACCTTGGCTGTACATTAGAAGTACCTGGGCAACTTTTGAAAATCACTGATGTACTACTAGAACCTCCCTTCTCCATCAGGGCTGTAATCTTGATTTCACATCTGAGTCGATTATGTATCAAACAGCATCAGTATGTGCCCATGAATTAAGTTAATTTAGATTTTTAAAAGTTTTAGAACTGTCTTACTGTCTTATTCTGGGAGACTGACTTTAAAAGACTAGTTAAAATACTGTAGAAAAATAAGGAGTGGTTTGCTTTTGGTTTTTTTTGGCTGGGCTTGGATCTTCCTTGCTGCGTATGGGTTTTCTCTAGTTGCAATGAGCAGGGGCTACTCTTTGTTGTGGTGCTCAGGCTTCTCATTGCTGTGGCTTCTCTCGTTGCAGAGCACAGGCTCCAGGAGTGTGGGCTTCAGTATTTGCAGCTCCTGGGCCCTAGAGCACTGGCTCAGTAGTTGTGGCACACCAGCGTAGCTGCTCCACAGCAAGTGGAATCTTCCTGAACCAGGGATCAAACAAGTGTCCCCTGCATTAGCAAGCTGATTCTTATCCACTGCACCATTAGACAAGTCCAAGCACAGGATTTAATATTATTTATGCCTAATTGCTTTTCCCTATACCTGTGTCTCTCTAGTTACATGCTACTGTACCCTTCCATTCTATGCTGTACCTTAATTATGTACTAAAAAAGCTGAAGAGGCAATTAATGTTCATAAAAATATTCTACATTTTGTGGACATATAAGTAGTAAAGCTAATGGTAGCTCTTACTATTAGCATCCAGACAGGTTTTGCTTTGGTCACAGAGGGCCATAACCGATAGACTGCCACTGTACAACTCCAAGTTGTACAGTGTGTATGTATGTGTGTATGGGGGGGGGGGAATTATTATATACACGTGTGTGTGTGTGTTAGCTGTTCAGTCATGTCCAACTCTTTGTGATACCATGGATTCTAGTTCACTAGACTCCTATCCATGGAATTCTCTAGGCAAGAATACTAGAGTGGTTTGCCATTCCCTTCTCCAGGGGATCTTCCCAACCCAGGGATCAAACTTGGGTCTCCAGTATTGAAGGCAGATTCTTTACCATCTGAGCCACCAGTCAATTATAGGCAGAGCTATTTTTTCCAAAAGACCAATATATATTTTCTTAACATGTAACATTATTTTCTGATAGAATTATTAGAGTATTTGTAATAATATAACATCCTATGAAAGAAATATAAAGATCCATGTTGTTAATAATTCTGTACTTCTAATATTAATGATGAAAACAGTGTTTGTAGGTAAGAATTAGGATCCATCTTTTGTCATTTTCAGATCTTGTTTTATAAATTCTGTTCTCCACTAAAGGGAACCAGGAATCCTAGGAGAAATAGACAATACCAGTGCTAAGGCATGGAAAGTACAAGATAAGCCTGTTGTGACAAAAAGTACGAAGTAAAGAAAAAAGGGACATGTCAAACAAATACACAATTCAGCTCAAAAAGACTCCCCCTGGCTAAATCTGGGACAATTTGACCACCAAAATAAATAATGGTAGTAATGGATTATAAGCTGGTGAGTGAAATCAGTTCAATTCAGTTAAGTTCAGTCACTCAGTTGTGTCTGACTCTTTGCGACCCCATGGACTGGAGCACTCCAGGCTTCCCTGTCCATTGCCAACTCCCAGAGTTTACTCAAACTCATGACCATTGAGTCGGTGATGCCATCCAACCATCTCATCCTCTGTCATCCCCTTCTCCTCCTGCCTTCAATCTTTCCCAGCATCAGGATCTTTTCAAATAACTTAGTTCTTTGCATCAGGTGGCCAAAGTATTGGATTTTCAGCTTCAACATCAGTCCTTCCAATGAATATTTAGGAATGATTTCCTTTAGGATGGACTGGTTGGATCCCCTTGCAGTCCAAGGGACTCTCAAGAGTCTTCTCCAACACCACAGTTCAAAAGCATCAGTTCTTCGGTGCTCAGCTTTCTTTATAGTCCAGCTCTCATATCCATACATGACTACTGGAAAAACCATAGCTTTGACTAGATGAACTTTTTGGCTAAGTAATGCCTCTGCTTTTTAATATGCTGTCTAGGTTGGCCATGGCTTTTCTTCCAAGAAGCAAGCGTCTTTTAATTTCATGGCTGCAATCACCATCTGCAGTGATTTTGGAACCCAAGAAAATAAAGTCTCTCACTGTTTCCACTGTTTCTTCATCTATTTGCCATGAAGTGATGGGGCCAGATGCCATGATCTTTGTTTTCTGAATGCTGAGTTTTAAGCCAACTTTTTCACTCCCCTCTTTCACTTTTATCAAGAGGCTTTTTAGTTCTTCACTTTCTGCCATAATGGTGGTATCATCAGCATATCTGAGGTTATTGATATTTCTCCTGGCAATCTTGATTCCAGCTTATGCTTCTTCCAGCCCAGCATTTCACTTGATGTACTCTGTATATAAGTTAAGTAAGCAGGGTGACAATATACAGCCTTGATATACTCCTTTTTTGAAACCAGTCTGTTGTTCCATGACCAGTTCTAACTGTTGCTTCCTTACCTGCATACATATTTCTCAGGAGGCAGGTCAGATAGTCCGGTGTTCCCATCTCTTTAAGAATTGTCCACAGTTTATTGTGGTCCACACAGTCAAAGGCTTTGGCATAGTTCATAAAGCAGAAGTAGATGTTCTTCTGGAGCTCTCTTGTTTTTTCAATGATCCAGCAGATGTTGGCAATTTGATCTCTGGTTCCTTTGTCTTTTCTAAATCTAGCTTGAACATCTGGAAGTTCATGGTTCACATACTGTTGAAGCCTTTTAGTGTCTTCTGTGGAGGTACAGGTCAACAGTGGACTGCTGTGGGGTCAGGGGCTCTGGGTGCAACAGACTTAGGTATGGCATAAGCCCTCTTGGAGGAGGTTGCCATTGACCCCACCATAGAGCCATCAGAACCTACACGGTACTGGGAAACAGACTCTTGGTGGGCACAAACAGAAACTTGTGTGCACCAGGACCCAGGAGAAAGGAGGAGTGACCCCACAAGAGACTGATGCAGACTTGCCTGTAAGTGTCCAAAAGTCTCTGGTGGAGGCATTGGTTGCTGGTGGCCTGCTGCCGGGCTAGGGGCACTGAGTGTAGAGGTGCATGCATGGGACCTTTTGAAGGAGGTCGCCATTATCTTCATTACCTCCAACATAGTTTGGCCCAGGTAAATAAAATGGAGGGAACACAGCCCCACCCATCAATAGAAAATTGGATTAAAGATTTACTGAACATGGCCCCTTCCATCAGAACAAGATCCAGTTTCCCCTTCAGTCTGTCTCTCCCATCAGGAAGCTTTCATAAGCCTCTTATCCTTCTCCATCAGTGGGCAGACAGACTGAAGAGCACAGTCACAGGAAACTAACCATTCTGATCAGATGGACCACAGCCTTGTCTAACTCAGTGAAACTATGAGCCATGCCATGTAGGGCCACCCAAGACAGATGGGTCATGTTGGAGAGTTCTTACAAAATGTGGTCCACTGGAGAAGTGAATGGAAAACCATTTCAGTATTCTTGCCTTGATAACCCTGTGGTGATTGAAATAAACATCTATAATGCCACACTGACATAAATAAATGAATAAATTAAAAATAAATGAAGGGGAAAAGAAATGAACTTTTTATGGTAGAATGGAGATCAATAATTGAAGAAAGAATTATGGAGTTAGAAAACCATGAACAGACAGCAAGTCTAGTGGATAAAATTTCATTAACAGGATATTTACTTAATCTCAAAGTACCTCTTTGCAATTACCTATTGATTGGGAAGGAAAAGTAGTGACTTTATCATGGAGAAACCTGGTTGACACCACGTTACCCAAGCAATCAAAACTAATATCACTAATATTAGTGCAGTCTGAATCATGTGCACCAATATGATTCACTGCTGCTGCTGCTAAGTCATTTCAGTCATGTCCAACTCTGTGCGACCCCATAGACGGCAGCCCACCAGGCTCCCCCGTCCCTGGGATTCTCCAGGCAAGAACACTGGAGTGGGTTGCCATTTCCTTCTCCAATGCATGAAAGTGAAAAGTGAAAGTTAAAGTGAAGTCGCTCAGTCGTGTCCGACTCTTAGCGACCCCATGGACTTCAGCCTATCAGGCTCCTCCATCCATGGGATTTTCCAAGCAAGAGTACTGGAGTGGGGTGCCATTGCCTTCTCTGACATGATTCACTAAGAACAGTAAAATATCATTTCAGCAGATTTCCAGACAAAAACGTATAACCTGAAACTAACAACAATGAATCATCAGATAAATTCAAATTGAGGGGTATTCTGCAAAGGAAAAAAAAAATGATCTATATCATTAAAAAATTTAAGGCAAAAACTACTATGTATGGCTGAGGATCTGTCCCAAATGGTGGCTTATATGATAAACAATGTGCCTGCAATGTAGGAGACCTGGGTTCAGTCCCTGGATCAGGAAGATCCCCTGGAGAAAAGAATGGCTATCCACTCCAGTATTTTTATTTAGAGAATTACATGGATAGAGGAGCCTTGCAGGCTATAGTCCATGTGGTCACAAAGAGTCGGACACAACTGAGCAAATAACACTTTCACTTTCAAAGAGACATAAAATATAAATATGATCCATGTTCCTGGTTAACATCAAACAGTGAGAGACTTTTTTTTTGGGGGGGGGGGGGGCTCCAAAGTCACTGCAGATGGACCGTAGCCATGAAATTAAAAGATGCTTGTTCCTTGGAAGAAAAGCTATGACCAACCTGGACAGCATATTAGAAAGTAGAGACATTACTTTGCCAAAAAAGGGCCATCTAGTCAAGGCTATGGTTTTTCCAGTGGTCATGTATGGATGTGAGAGTTGGACTGTGAAGAAAGCTGAGTGCTGAAGAATTGATGCTTTTGAACTGTGGTGTTGGAGAAGACTCTTGAGAGTCCCTTGGGCTGCAAGGAGGTCCAACCAGTCCATCCTAAAAGAAATCATTCCTAAACATTCATTAGAAGGACTGATGCTAAAGTTGAAACTTCAATACTTTGGCCACTTTATGTGAAGAATTGACTCATTTGAAATGACTCTGATGCTGGAAAAGATTGAAGGCAGGAGGAGAAGGGGACAACAGATGATGAGATGGTTGGATGGCATCACCAACTTGATGGACATGAGTTTGAGTAAGCTCCAGGAGTTGGTGATGGACAGGGAAGCCTGGAATGCTCCAGTCCATGGGGTCACAAAGAGTCAGACATGACTGAGGGACTGAACTGAACTGATGTTCCTGGTTTGGATCTTGAAGAGAGAAAATATACGAAAATATCTTCATTTTGCTAATTATGTTAACCATAGGTAAGAGAATAAATATGTTCTTAGGAAACAAACAGTGCATTATTTAGGGGTTAAAATTCATCTCTCTGGTTTACCTTCAAATGATTCACAATAATAATAATACTAATAATATGCAAGTATATAGAGAGAAACCAATGGGACAAAAAGTAAAGAATTGAATCCGGGTATAATATAGGTTATGTGAGTATTCCTAGTTTCTTGTACTATTCCTGAAAACTTTCTGTGAGTTTAAAAGCATAACAAAATTAAAAGTTACAAACAAATTTATAAATATATATCAGGCCCTCTTCCCACTCACCCTCCAAAAAAGTTGTTCCCTGGAGAATATTGAGTCAAAAAAAAAAAAAAAAAACTGCAAAATTCTGGTGTTTCTAGCTCCAGATCTTTGAAGTATAGCTCTAAAATGCAGGTTGGAGAAGAGCTCCAATCTCACTCTACTAGGAAAAGTTCCCAAAGGTAATACACGACTTCATCTCAAGTCTGATTCTCTTTGTTTGATTGTAAGAATAGGAGTAAGGAAGCAAGAATCACGCTGATTATTCTTTTACTTTAGGGAAAAAAAATCTTTTATTGTTGGTGAAAATTTTTTGATGCATATTTTATAAATGATAAAGAAAACTTTTTCTAAAGTAGCTGGATATTTGTAAGCCTACAGCTATTCTGAAGACTCGAAACACACAGCAGTTTGAGCACTTTCTATCACTATCTGTGTCAGGTTTTAACATTCTGTTTAATGAGATCAAGATTCTTTTTGCTTGAGAAGAAAATGGACTGAGTTTGCTAGGAGTGCAATCCCAGGACATTTGCATCCTTTTCCTTGCTAAAAAGTTTCTTCTGTTTATTTATATCTTGTGGTCTACAGCCTTTATCTGTTAAATTATAGCAAATTTTTCATTCACTAATTAACTCTGATTAGAATTCAATCCTTGAAGGTAATATTTATGACAGCCACATTGAAGGATGTATATTTCAGATAAGCTCTCAGTAACTCTTAGAAAAAAATCCAAAACAATAAATTATCCACTCTTTTCCAACTTTTCAGTGTTTATTAGAAATGACATTTTCTGTCATTCATTAGATATAAATTGCCTGAGATATAAACTTATCTTAAGAAAACATTCACATGCTCTTGATATTAGCTCAGGCTTGTCTAGTGGAATGAAACACACCCTCACTCATATGAGTCTATTTTCTTATAGTTAATTAAGCTTTTTTGAAGTTAAATACAATTTTCACTGGAATCAAAATTTTTATTGGACATCTTATTATTATACCATCCTTTATTATCTCTCTTATGGTCAGTTTTTTCATGTGTAAAGTGGAAATTATGAATGCTACATGAAATAAAGTGCTTAGTATAATGTCTGCTACCTAAGTACTCAATAAATTATGTCTATATATATATCAGATCAGATCAGATCAGATCAGTCGCTCAGTCGTGTCCGACTCTTTGCGACCCCATGAACCGCAGCACGCCAGGCCTCCCTGTCCATCACCAGCTCCCGGAGGTCACTCAGACTCGCATCCATCGAGTCAGTGATGCCATCCAGCCATCTCATCCTCTGTCGTCCCCTTCTCCTCCTGCCCTCAATCCCTCCCAGCATCAGAGTCTTCTCCAATGAGTCAACTCTTCGCATGAGGTGGCCAAAATACTGGAGTTTCAGCTTTAGCATCATTCCTTCTAAAGAAATTCCAGGATTGATCTCCTTCAGAATGGACTGGTTGGATCTTCTTGCAGTCCAAGGAACTCTCAAGAGTCTTCTCCAACACCACAGTTCAAAAGCATCAATTCTTCGGCGCTCAGCCTTCTTCAGTTTATCTTATATAAGACAGCTTCAAGTTGAAACGACCATACTAAACACATGTTTATCAGCTCCAAGATTAAAAAACAAGAGATCTCAGAAAAAAATTTAGCAGATACAGTAGCAAAATGACATTGGTAGTTAGAATCTCAGGCTCCTACCATGCAGTATGAGATGTTAATAAAAAGTGAGCTGGTCTCCACCACCAGTCATTTCAGTATCCCAGCAGAGCACAAGATTTGGAAGGATTTGATAGAGGAGGATGGAAAATTATGGAGGAAAAAAAAAAGTGTGTGGAGGAATTGGGTGGAGAAAGGAGATGGAAGGTAGTTTGAAAGTCTATGTTCAGCACCTTCACTTCTCCTCCAACTCCCACACAATACAAGTAATCTCTGAGGCCAGAAACTGAAAATGCAATCATTGATAACAGGTGAAGATAAAATCACCGGAACAAAAGACCCATGGTAGAGCAAGAAAGAGGCACACACTTGAAAGTAAGAGTAATTGCTGACCCACAGTATACATGACAGTGTGACTCTAAGACCACTTCCCCACCCTACACAGATTACTGACAGAATGTGGTCCACTGGAGAAGGGAATGGCAAACCACTTCAGTATTCTTGCCTTGAGAACCCCATTAACAGTATGAAAAGGCAAAATGATAGGATACTGAAAGAGGAACTCCCCAGGTCAGTAGGGGCCCAATATGCTACTGGAGATGAGTGGAGAAATAACTCCAGAAAGAATAAAGGGATGGAGCCAAAGCAAAAACAATGCCCAGTTATGGATGTGACTGGTGATAGAAGCAAGGTCAGATGCTGTAAAGAGCAATATTGCATAGGAACCTGGAATGTCAGGTCCATGAATCAAGGCAAATTGGAAGTGGTCAAACAGGAGATGGCAAGAGCGAACATCGACATTCTAGGAATCAGCGAACTAAAATGGACTGGAATGGGTGAATTTAACTCAGATGACCATTGTATCTACTACTCTGGGCAGGAACTAAAAAGCCTCTTGATGAAAGTGAAAGTGGAGAGTGAAAAAGTTGGCTTAAAGCTCAACATTCAGAAAACAAAGATCATGGCATCTGGTCCCATCACTGCATGGGAAATAGATGGGGAAACAGTGTCAGACTTTATTTTTCTGGGCTCCAAAATCACTACAGATGGTGACTGCAGCCATGAATTTAAAAGACACTCCTTGGAAGGAAAGTTATGATCAACCTAGATAGCATACTCAAAAGCAGAGACATTACTTTGCCAACAAAGGTTTGTCTAGTCAAGGCTATGGTTTTTCCAGTGGTCATGTGAGAGTTGGACTGTGAAGAAGGCTGAGCACTGAAGAATTGATGCTTTTGAACTGTGGTGTTGGAGAAGACTCTTGAGAGTCCCTTGGACTGCAAGGAGATCCAACCAGTCCATTCTGAAGGAGATCAGCCCTGGGATTTCTTTGGAAGGAATGATGCTAAAGCTGAAACTCCAGTATTTTGGCCACCTCATGCGAAGAGTTGACTCATTGGAGAAGACTCTGATGTTGGGAGGGATTGGGGGCAGGAGGAGAAGGGGACGACAGAGGCTGAGATGGCTGGATGGCATCACTGACTTGATGGGTGTGAGTCTGAGTGACCTCCGGGAGCTGGTGATGGACAGGGAGGCCTGGCGTGCTGCGGTTCATGGGGTCACAAAGAGTCGGACACGACTGAGCGACTGATCTGATCTGATCTGATGGTTTTTCCTGTGGTCATGTATGGATGTGAGAGTTGGACTGTGAAGAAGGCTGAGCACTGAAGAATTGATGCTTTTGAACTGTGGTGTTGGAGAAGACTCTTGAGAGTCCCTTGAACTGCAAGGAGATCCAACCAGTCCATTCTGAAGGAGATCAGCCCTGGGATCAGCCCTGGGATTTCTTTGGAAGGAATGATGCTAAAGCTGAAACTCCAGTACTTTGGCCACTTATGCGAAGAGTTGACTCATTGTAAAAGACTCTGATGCTGGGAGGGATTGGGGGCAGGAGGAGAAAGGGACAACAGAAGATGAGATGGCTGGATGATATCACTGACTTGATGGACGTGAGTCTGAGTGAACTCCTGGAGTTGGTGATGGACAGGGAGGCCTGGCGTGCTGGGATTCATGGGTTCGCAAAGAGTCAGACACAACTGACTGACTGAACTGAACTGAACTGATACATGACAGTGTGACTCTAAGACCTCTTCCCCACCCTACACAGATTACTAGAACCCATTGGTCAGGCTCCAGGTAGAATAGCAGAGAATTTTTTCTGTAAAAAAGGATTACCAAGATAGACTTTCCTGCATTGAAATTTGGGGTCTGACTGGCCATTCCACAAGAGTGAGGAGTGCTTTACAAGCACAGATATTATAGAGCTTTCATTCAAAATTTGAAAGCCTTGCTGCTAATTAAGAATGGTCACCACCCAATCAAAAAATGGGCCAAAGAACTAAACAGACATTTCTCCAAAGAAGACATACAGATGGCTAACAAACACATGAAAAGATGCTCAACGTCACTCATTATCAGAGAAATGCAAATTATCAGAAAAATGCAAAAAAAAAAAACCACAATGAGATACCATCTCATGCCAGTCAGAATGGTTGCTATCAAAAAGTCTACAAACAATAAATGCTGAAGAGGGTGTGGAGAAAAGGGAACCCTCTTACACTGTTGGTAGGAATGCAAACTAGTACAGCCACTATGGAGAACAGTGTGGAGATTCCTTAAAAAACTGGAAGTGGAACTGCCATATGACCCAGCAATCCCACTGCTGGGCATACACACTGAGGAAACCAGAATTGAAAGAGACATGTGTACCCCAATGTTCATCGCAGCACTGTTTATAATAGGCAGGACATGGAAGCAACCTAGATGTCCATTGGCAGAAGAATGGATGAGAAAGCTGTGGTACATATACACAACGGAATATTACTTGGCTATTAAATAGAATGCATTTGAATCAGTTCTAATGAGGTGGATGAAACTGGAGCCTATTATACAGAATGAAGTAAGCCAGAAAGAAAAGCACCAATACGGTATAGTAACGCATATATATGGAATTTAGAAAGATGGTAACAATAATCCTTTTGTGAGACAGCAAAAGAGACACAGATGTAAAGAACAGACTTTCGGACTCTATGGGAGAAGGCAAGGGTGGGATGATTTGAGAGAATAGCATTGAAATATATATATATATTATCATATGTGAAATAGATCTCCAGTCCAGGTTTGATGCATAAGACAGGGTGCTCAGGGCTGGTGCACTGCGATGACCCTGAGGGATGGGATGGGGAGGGAGGTGGGGGGAGGGTCAGGGTGGGGAACACATGTACACCCATGGCTGATTCATGTGAATGTATGGCAAAAACCACCACAATATTGTAAGGTAGTTAGCCTCCAATCAAAAAAAAAAAAAGAATGGTCACCAAGAATCATGAAAATATGCAGAAAGCCTGAAGAAGGAGGCCAAGTAAGCAAACCCAAAAAAGAAATTCAGAGGAAAGATAATGCAGGAAGTGCAAGAATTTCTCAAAATTAAACAAAAATTCAAATTAACACATCAGGTAGATAGAAGGTTTTGCATCAATAAAAAAGGGTGATGTTTAGAAGGAAGAACTCTTCGTTAAGATTGTTGAAACAAAATTTCTACAAAAACTTAGAAGTAAACAAAAATGTCAAGAAAATGGAAAATGTGAGAGAAAAGCTTAGAACTAACAGCATCAAACCAAGATCTCAAATAACTAATTAATATAAGTTTCATAAGAGAATAGGAGAGAAGTCTGGAGAAGGCAATGGCACCCTACTCCAGTACTCTTGCCTGGAGAATCCCATGGGTGGAGGAGCCTGGTAGGCTCCAGTCCATGGGGTCGCTAAGAGTTGGAATGACTGCGTGACTTCACTTCACTTCATGAACATAAAAAATATTTTTTTACCAAGAAAGTTTTTCAAAACTAAAGACTGTACTTTTCCAAATTGAAAAAATTACTTATACACTTAATTTCTTTAAATATCTGAAACGAAGTATATTGTGTCATGACATTTAGAATACTATGTTAAAGAGGCGATCTTAAACAATTAATAATAGAGATAATGTTCAAAGATGGAGAATCAGAAATACTTCAAGAAATTAAAAAAAAAAAAGAAATTGAAAACCAACACCCAATGATTCAAAAAAAAAAAAAAAAAAAAGAGAGATTCAAAACCAACACCCGATGATTCAGAGAGGAAATGATTTTCAACCTCGATTTTTTTTCATTTAAGTATAAAAGTGAAATAAAGATATTTGTAGTCATGCAAATTTTTACAAGATTTCCCTTCCTTTCTTAGGCAGCTGTTGGAAAGGAGTACATAATGAAAAAGAAAATTATATACAAGTATTCATGACAGATTTTGACAAATAAACGGTTTCCTTGTAATTTAAGTAATAGATCATCTGTATAGAAAGGGGAAAGGGAGGCAGTCTATAAATGATAAATCAACATATTTTAAGTATTATTATTTAAAATTATAAGGCAATCAATAAGTAAAATAAAAAAGGATAAAATTATATTGAAAGCAGGAAAAGAGAAGGAGGCTGGTACAAGTGAAATGAAATTTTATCACTGAGAAAGGTCATAGATCATATTTGAAATCAATACTCAAAAACAGTTTTATAAACATATCTTCTTATGCTTACAATTGAAATTTGGATCTATAATGATGTACTCGAAGAAACTGCTCATTTCCCATTTTCTCATGCAAACAATGTTTTAACAGATGAGTAGATTAAGAGAGATGTTTCAAGTTACATTGACTTGTCAGAGAGTGTCCATTAAGCATCACATCTTAAATAGTAGGAGCAAGGTTCCAGGGGCAATGAAAGCCTGCACTTGATATAGACCACTCTTAATCTCTGGCTGCCAACACTGGTAGCATCTTGGGCAGGATATGGAAGAGAATACAGTACACCCATTGACTCTAGAGTATTGTGAGCAAAGCAGAACTGGAGTAAATATTGAGAAAATGCTAACACTTAGAGCATATGATACTAAGTATGATTCAGCTCTACCCCATTGGTAGCCCAGTGGAGTATCCATAGGGATAGAGCAGACATGTCTCTCTCTTTCAGAGGCAAGAATCACTGGCTGGGTCAAAGGAGAGCTGATCGTGATTAAAGGTGTCATGTCCAGCATTTTGCAGTCAAATGTCTTTTGGAAAATCTGAGATATATAGGAAATGGGGTGTGCTGAGAGCTTGCCATTCAGTTAGATGAAGGTATTTGCTCTGTAGGCCTAGGCACAACCTGTTAAAGCAAGTCTTCCTGATAAAGAGGGATGGTATGGGGAGAGAGATGGGATGGGGGTTCAGGATGGAGAACACGTGTACACCCATGGCAGATTCATGTTGATGTATGGCAAAACTAATACAATATTGTAAAGTAATTAGCCTCCAATTAAAATAAATAAATTTAAATTTAAAAAAAGATGGAATGGTAGATAATTTCAAAGAGGGCTGATGGGCCCAAATCCAGTTGCTCTTAAGGCTATGACCAAAGAATGAGTTCACCATTGGATGTACTAGTCACTTGATAGTGCTATGTATTCCTGATGGAGATTTGCAGTATGAAAAGGCAAAAATATGGAGATACAAGCCACTCATATCCCTGATTGGTGATGTGGGAAAGTAAAAATAAATGTAAATGTCTTCCAAGTTAAAAAAAAAAAAAAAGACCTAAGGGAACATTTTTTTATCTAAGATTATCACATTCCGTATTCCTGAAACAGTTCTCTCAACAGTCCCTAATGGAACTGTGAGAATTCTCTGGATCCCACTTTGAATGACAATTGCATAAAGCTCTTTGCTGTTATCAGCCAAGCTACAGATAACTGTGGAAGCGTGCCTTTTTTGTAAGTGACATACCCTGCAAACTCCAAGCTTTGTGAGTGAGAAGCATCTCAGTGGGGACGGCTGTAGTCAGTGGTTTCAGATAGCACACGAGAGTGCACTTTCCTCGGATGACATTACACACACATCCCACCCACACCATCCTGTAACATCTGTATGAATCAGAGAAAGAAGAAAACGCTATAATCAAATATGAAATATTGAGGTATATAATTTGTGATTCATAAATCTGAGTTCTATTTGTCCTGCAACAGTAAAACATTTTTAAATAGAGGATATTGTGGCAAGATCTATCATGAACATAGTGAATTTTACTTTCCTAATTGTGATTCCTCGAATCTGTGGTAACCTGTGAGGAAGAGGAGATCCTGTGACAGGCTCCACTCCAAGTGACAAGGTTTTTTCTGGTTTCAGATGGTGTTCGTGTGGTCCTTGTTTCCAGTTTAAACACTGACCCCTGAGTGAGATTATGCTTGATATTTCTCTCTTTATTTATCTCACTCCCTTTCCCTTTGTCTCTTCCTGATTGTGTCCCGAGAGGTTGACCTGCCTACATGGCAAGGGGATCCTTCCCCTCCATATTCCAATCCTTTCCAGCTTGCCCTCCACATGGCTGGATTGTATAGCTGTTTCAGAGTCTGGCTGTAATATTTATCTTTTGCTGTGTAACAAATAATCTATAATTTGGTGGCTTAAAATAACAATAGCAATTAACTCACAATTTCTATGGATCACAAGTGCAGGTATGGCTTACTTTCAGGCTCAGCTGGAAGGATTATTTTTAAAGCTCACTCCTTGTATTGTTGAAATGACTCAGATCTTAGAGGCTGGACTGAGGTCTTTCTTCCTACTGAGCTGTTGGCAGAAAGGCCACCCTTGATTCTCATTATGTGGACCTCTCCAAAGAGCATCTCACAGCACAACACTGCTGCTCATCCTAACAGTTCAGTTCAGTCCAGTCACTCAGTCACGTCCAACTCTGTGTGACACCATGGACTGCAGCACACCAGGCTTCACTGTCCATCACCAACTCCCAGAGCTTGCTCAAACTCAAGTCCATCAAGTCAGTGATGCCATCCACCCATCTTATCCTCTGTTGTCCCATTCTCCTCCTGCCTTCAATCTTTCCCAGCATCAGGATCTTTTCAAATGAGTCAGCCCTTCACATCAGGTGGTCAAAGTGTTGGAGCTTCAGTTTCAGCATCAGTCCTCCAATGAATATTCAGAATTATTCCTTTAGGATTGATTGGTTAGATCTCCTTGTAGTCCAAGGGACTTTCAAAAGTCTTCTCCAGCAAGTCAGTTCAATGGCATCAATTCTTCAGTGTTCAGCTTTCTTTATAGACCAACTCTCACATCCGTACATAGACTGCTGGAAAAACCATAGTTTTGACGAGTTGGACCTTTGTCAGCAAGGTAATGTCTCTGTTTTTAATATAATGTCTAGGTTGGTCATACTTTTCTTCCAAAGAGCAAGCATCTTTTAATTTCATGGCTGCAATCACCATCTGCAGTGATTCTGGAGCCCAAGAAAATAAAGTCTCTCATTGTTTCCACTGTTTCCCCATCTATTTGCCATGAAGTGGTAGGACTAGATGCCATGATCTTCTATTTTTGAATGTTGAGTTTTAAGACAGCTTTTTCACTCTCCTCTTTCACTTTCATCAAGAGGCTCTTTAGTTCCTCTTCACTTTATGCCATAGGGGTGGTATCATCTGAATATCTAAGGTTATTGATATTTGTTCCAGCAATCTTGATTTCAGCTTGTGTTCATCCAGCCCAGCATTTCACATGATGTACTATGCATATAAGTTAAATAAGCAGGGTGACAATATATAGCCTCAACTTACTCCTTTCCCAATTTGGAACAAGTCTGTTGTTCCATGTCCAGTTTTAACTGTTGCTTCTTTACATGCCAACAGATTTCTCAGGAGGCAATAAGGTGGTCTGGTATTCCCATCTCTTTTAGAATTTTCCACAGTTTGTTGTGATCCACAGTCAAAGGCTTCGGTATAGCCAATAAAGCAGATATTTTTTCTGGAACTCTCTTGCTTTTTCTATGATCCAATGGATGTTGGCAATTTAATCTCTGGTTCCTCTGCCTTTTCTAAAACCAGTTTGAACATCTGGAAGTTCTCAGTTCACCAATTGTCCAAGCCTTATTGGAAAATTTTGAGGATTATTTTGCTAGTGTGTGAGATGAGTGTAATTGTGCAGTAGTTTGAACTTCTTTGGCATTGCCCTTCTTTGGGATTGGAATGAAAACTGACCTTTTCCAGTTCTGTGGCCACTGCTGAGTTTTCCAAATTTGCTGGCATATTGAGTGCAGCACTTTCACAGCATCATCTTTCAGGATTTGAAATGGCTCAACTGGAATTCCATCATCTCCACTAGCTTTGTTCACAGTGATGCTTCCTAAGGCCCACTTGACTTCACATCCCAGGATGTCTGGCGCTAGGTGAGTGATCACACCATCGTGATTATCTGGGTCATGAAGATATTTTTGTATAGTCCTTCTGTGTATTCTTGCCACCTCTTCTTAATATCTTGTGCTTCTGTTAGGTCCATACCACTTCTGTCCTTTATTGTGCCCATCTTTGCATGAAATGTTCCCTTTGTATCTCTAGTTTTCTTGAAGAGATCTCTAGTCTTTCCCATTCTATTGTTTTTCCTCTATTTCTTTGCACTGATCACTGAGGAAGGCTTTCTTCTCTCTCCTTGCTATTCTTTGGAACTCTGCATTCAGATGGGCATATCTTTCTTCTTCTTCTTTGTCTTCAGCTTCTCTTCTTTTCTCAGCTATTTGTCAGGCCTCCTCAGACAATCATTTTGCTTTTTTGCATTTCTTTTTCTTGGGAATAGTCTTGATTACTGCCTCCTTATAATGTCATGAACTTCCTTCCATAGTTCTTCAGGCACTCTGTCTATCAGATCTAATCCCTTGAATCTATTTGTCAGTTCACTGTATAATCATAAGGGATTTGATTTAGGTAATACCTGACTGGCCTAGTGGTTTTCTCTACTTCAAGTCTGAATTTTGCAATAAGGAGTTCATGATCTGAGCCAGAGTCAGCTCCCCATCTTGTTTTTGCTGACTGGGTAGAGCTTCTCCCATCTTTGGTTGCAAAAAATATAATCAATCTGATTTCAGTATTGACCATCTGATGATGTCCATGTGTAGAGTTGTCTCTTGGACAACCGTTGCTGGAAGTGGGTGTTTTCTATGACCAGTTTGTTCTCTTGGCAAAACTCTATTAGACTTTGCCCTGCTTCATTTTGTACTCCAAGACCAAACTTGCCCATTACTCAAGATCTCTTGACTTCCTAGTTATGCATTCCAGTCCCTATGATGAAAAGGACATCTTTTTTGGTATTAGTTCTAGAAGGTCTTCTAGGTCTTCATAGAACCATTCAATCTCAGCTTCTTCGGCATTACTGGTTGGGGCATAGACTTGGATTACTGTGATATTGAATGGTTTGCCTTGGAAGCAAACCAAGATCATTCCTGTGTTTTTGAGATTGTACCCAAGTACTGCATTTTGGACTCTTTTGTTGACTATGAGGTCTACCCCATTTCTTCTAAGGGATTCTTGCCCACAGTAGTAGATGTATGGTCATCTAAATTAAATTCACCCATTCCAGTCCATTTTAGTTCACTGGTTCCTAAAATTCCAGTGTTCACTTTTGCCACCTCCTGTTTGACCACTTCCAATTTGCCTTGATTCATGGACCTGACATTCCAGGTTCCTATACAATGTTGTTCTTTTCAGCATCGGACTTTACTTCTATCACCAGTCACATCCACACCTGGGTGTTATTTTTGCTTTGGCTCCATCTCTTCATTCTTTATTTTTCTACTCTTCTCCAGTAGCATATTGGGCACCTATGGACCTAGGGAGTTTTTCTTTCAGTGCCATACCTTTTTGCCTTTTCATTCAGTTCATGGGGTTCTCAAGGCAAGAATACTGAAGTGGTTTGCCATTTCCTTCTCCAGTGGGCCACGTTTTATCAGAAGTCTCCACCATGACCCATCCGTCCTGGGTGGCCCTACATGGCATGGCTCATAGTTTCATTGAGTAAGACAGGGCTGTGGTCCATGTAATTAGCTTGGTTAGTTTTCTGTGATTGTGGTTCTCATTCTGCCTAAGTCTTATGGATAAGCGTAAGGGGCCTATGGATGCTTCCTGATGGGAGAGACTGACTATGAGAGAAACTGGATCTTGTTCTAATGGGCAGGGCCATGCTCAGTAACTCAATAATCCAATTTTCTATTGATGGGTGGGGCTGTGTTCCCTCCCTGTTGTTTGATCTGAGACCAAACTATGCTAGAAGTAATTAAGATAATGGCTACCTCCTTCAAAAGGACTTGAAGTATTCAGTGCCCCTAAACCTGCAGCAGGCCACTGTCAACCCATGCCACCACTGGAGACTCCTGGACACTCACAGGCAAGTCTGGGTCATTCTTTTCTGGGGTCACTGCTCCTTTCTCCTGGGTCCTGGTGCACACAAGATTTTATTTTATTTATTTATTTATTTATTTTTGTGTGTGCCCTCCTAGAGTCTGTTTGCCTTTTCATTCTGTTCATGGGGTTCTCAAGGCAAGAATACTGAAGTGGTTTGCCATTTCCTTCTCCAGTGGATCACGTTTTATCAGAACTCTCCACCATGACCCATCCATCCTGAGTGGCCCTACATGGCACCAGTACTCCAGTACTTTGGCCACCTCATGAGAAGAGTTGACTCATTGGAAAAGATTCTGAAGCTGGGAGGGATTGGAGGCAGAAGGAGAAGGGGATGACAGAGGGTGAGATGGCTGGATGGCATCACTGACTCGATGGACATGAGTCTGAGTGAACTCCGGGAGTTGGTGATGGACAGGGAGGCCTGGCATGCTGCGATTCATGAGGTCACAAAGAGTCGGACACAACTGAGTGACTGAACTGAACTGAGAGTCTGTTTCTCCATTCCTGAATCAGTTCTGTAATCAAATCCCACTGGCTTCCAAATCAAATTCCCTGAGGGTTTTAGTCCCTTTGGCAGATCCCCAGGTTGGGAAATCTGTTGTAGGTCCTATAATTTTCGTAACAGTGAGCAAGCTAAAAAGTGAGAGAGTGCTGACAAGATGGATGTCACTGTCTTTTGGAATCAAATCACAGAAGTCATAACCAATTAATTTTGCTGTATTCATCAGTTGCAAGTCACTAAATCCATTAGAAGAGAAGGAAGTGAATACCAAGAGGTGGGGATCATCATCACTGGCGGTCATTACAGAGACTGTCTATCACTCATGCTTATGGTGAGAGGACGGGAAGTGTTTTCAAAGGTTGGAGGAGAGAACCAAAGACTGGAATACATGTCAGATCTGCCTGACTCTATGGCTCACCCATTATAAATCCATATCTGTTCTTTTCTGTCTCTTTTTATCCAATATTCTAGATTCTCACTTTGTCCTGAGAAGGACAAAGTATAGGTTCTATACTCATTGAACTCTTAGGCTTTAGCCACTGGCCTGACTGTCTAATTTTCTGTCCAAACAAATAGCAGAAACTAACATTTATATCTTTTATGTGTACAGATTACAAACCATTTCCCTGTAAGGAACTGGGTTTCAGGAAGAAACATAACCAAAAGGCAGAAAAGTGGTGGTCAGAGAAGTAGGAGCTTCCAGGTAGTATATGATAATAGCAATGAATAGTTTCAAGCATTTAATGATCAGCCTTGTGTTTCCCTCTAAAAATTAAGAGTCACCAAATCACCACTGAAGATCCAGGCTGTTATTTGAAAAATTTTATCATTTGGTCCTTTTTACTAAGTACAATAAATTTGATATAGTTGATTACTATAATAAACAGAGAGTTGTGAGAGTTGTAAATTTTAAATAGGAAAATACCACATTTGCTTTTAATATAACCATAGAAACTGAATTAATATCAGGCTTCTTTGCTTATTAAGGTCAGGTTCTGACAGTGGTTGCCATGGTTGTGTTTGATGGTTTTCATTGACTGCATAACAATTAGAAACATTGTTTTCTCAAAGCTGATTTTTCTAGTAACAGGGAACTAAAGTGAATTCAGGGTCCAGTCACATTTTGTGCTTTGATTCATCACTTCTTTCACAGTCATAGTCAGAGCAACACATAAAATCAATCAGCAGAAAATGCTTATTTATGTCACATATGGATTTTTTAACAAATAGCTTATGAAAACACCTTTCATGTAGATAATAACTAAGAATAAAAGTGGACTGTCTGATTCCCAGGAATTACAGCCTGATGTTGCTTTAATCATGAATAAGTAGTCTATCTTTAAGAAACTAAAAAGTGCAAAGCAAGTCAGGACACCAGTTGTGGCTCACATGACAAGATAAATAGGAAAAAGAAGAGAGAGTTATGTAATTCTGTTTTGTGTATATTTCCCCCTCCACCATACCATACTGTATTGATCGGGATGTCTTTTCATTTCGATAAAGGTATTTAAGTGACAGCTGATGAACAGTGTTTGTATTCCATGAGCAGTCTCTCACAGATTTGGATTACATGCAGATGAAAAATAGCCCATATGGCTTTTAAATAAAATGAATGGCTGCAAGCCCTGAAAAAATCCAGTGGAAAGGTTAGCATGCTAAAAGGTTAATTAAAATTTGACTCTGCAGGATGGATACTTTTATTTATAGAACCTTCAGCTAATTTTCAGCAGCCATGTTTTCTTCTAATTAAAATAATATGAACAGCTAATAGCAATCAGCTTTAAAGAACTGAATATTTCAGAGAAAGGGATGATTAATAGGCTTTTCAATAACCATTTTACAGTAGGTGTCTCCACTAAAGAGCACATAAAACATTTGTATTCAGCCATTGTCTGGTTCAAATGTCAGGAAATATTAAGTTGGGAAAAAATGAGAAGCAAATTATTTAAAGCTGTCTAAAATAAGTCATTGATATTACCATGTGAATTTGGTATTTCCCTAAAGGTTTTGGAATCATTCTCTGACATGACATAACTCATAAACTCTGAGAAAGTGGGACATTAGAAGCATTATTTTTTAATGAGAATTTCTTTATATATTCACATACATAAACATATGCCAGGAAAGCAGCAACAGTTTGTCATGGAAACATTATGAACACATTCAGATAGATATAGAGATAAGTAGATAAACAACAAGAATCACTTCATCATTATAACTTCTATAGGATTAAGCAATATTTTCCTCAAACCATTGACACTGACTCAAGAACTAGATAAAAATATGAAGTGGAAAAATGGAAAACATCTTTTAAAACTATATGCAAGAGAAGTAAAGGTTTGAAAAGAAAGAAAAAGAACATATCAGAAATAAGTTTCCCCGATAAGTGTCTACTCCCATTGTGACAGAAGAAACAAATCCCAGCCCCAACTCCTCACCCAATTTCTCTTTTCCTCTTCTTCCTCAATGATAAAACCCTTGAATTTGAGTCAGGTATATTACCTTTTTCAATTAAAACCACATATCGCCACCTTGTAGGGAGCTGCTGCTGCTGAGTCACTTCAGTCGTGTCCGACTCTGTGCGACCGCATAGACGGCAGCGCACCAGGCTGCCCTGTCTCTGGGATTCTCCAGGCAAGAACACTGGGGTGGGTTGCCATTTCCTTCTCCAATGCATGCAAGTGAAAAGTGAAAGTGAATTTGCTCAGTCGTGTCCGACCCTCAGCGACCCCATGGACTGCAGCCTTCCAGGCTCCTCCGTCCATGGGATTTTCCAGGCAAGAGTACTGGAGTGGGGTGCCACTGCTTTCTCCTGTAGGGAGCTAACAACCACCAATAGCTTGGTCCTGGCCAATGGCATGCAAGTGGCCACAGTATCTGTGTCTCCTGTGCCCGGTCCATTCTCTCCTTTCTACTGACTGGCATGCAGAGAGGTACGTGCTCTGGCTGCAGCAAACCTCGGAGGTAATGAGTGAATCTGGGGATGCATGCTTATAAGACTGAGCAATAAAATAAAAGGAGCCCTGGGCTCTAACATCATGGAAGGTCAATTTAGGCCTGAATTGTTCTAACTTGTAGTTTAAGAGAGAAAGCAGTTTCTCCCTTTTATATTCACTGTTGTTTTTGTTGTTGTCTCTTTAGGGTGAACCAAATCCTAATTAAATCATTCTAAAATGTGAATGTATTCTAGAGAAACAAGTCCAGCAACATTTCCACAGTGTAAGATATACTATCAAACTTTAAAAAAAAAAAAAAAACCCAAACATATAGTCTCCATGGGAGACAGAAGTGCACTAAACCAATTATTCTCACTTTTCATGTACATCAGAATCTCCTGGAGGGCTTGTTAAAGTACAGAGTTCTGGACCCCTACCCCTAAAGATCTGATTCAGTAGGTCAGGGTGGGGCTAAGAATTTACATTCCTAACCATGTCCCAAACGATGCTGATGCTGCCAAACTAAAGGACACATCCTGGGTCTCATTGCCCCAGAATACACCTCCACTTCTGATATATGCAAGAGACAACTGTGCCTTACCCTATTAGGCTCTTCTAATTTCTAAATGTCATGCAAGGCCACTTCCAACCTCCTGGAATACCTTACCATTCACCTAACAAGCTCCACATCTTCATTATTTTAAATTGATACAGCTTATGAAAATAGTGAAATGAATATAATGCAAAATCATGTCTTTATTCCTTATTTACTTTAATAGATTTCAGTTACACTTCAGAAATCAGGTAAAATATAAACAAATCATAGAAAGGGGGTGGGGGTTGAAGGGAGGTAGTATAATTACCAGACCATTTGTTTCTGAATCACCTAGAGCATTTATTAAAAATGGAGGTTCTGGGTCCCGTCTTGTAACGACTGAGACAGAGTACCTGCCAGTAGGATATAGGAATCTTTTCTTTAACAAGCTCCCCAGGGGATTCTTATGAACCCAAATGCTTTCCAATTGTTGATCTTGTTCAAAGGTCGCCAGAGACACTAACTCAGACTCTTGGAGGAAATTTTTAGCCTGACTGAGCATGAAACCACAGCCAGAATGACCTCCATAATGCTGCAGGCAAAAAGCTTGAAACCCACTTGTAACCAGAGGGTAGTTGGCGTGAGATTGCAAGCAATCACCAAAAGAAAATCGTCAAAATAATGGAATCCTTCTATTTAACGCTTGTTTGAAAAATATTCTTCCTACTCATATTTCTACAAATAATATGAAATCCACCCATCTTGTCACAAAAGGTATTCTTCTGTAGAACTTTTGCAGGAGCCACTAGCAGAGCTGTTCATATTGAGAAGAAAGCAGGGAAACTCTCATTCACATTTTTTCAACATTCAGTTCAGTTGCTCAGTCATGTCCAACTCTTTGCGACCTCACAGACTGCAGCACGCCAGGCTTCCCTGTCCATCACCAACTCCCAGAGCTTGCTCAAACTCTTGGCGATGCCATCCAACCATCTCATCCTCTGTTATCCCCTTCTCGTCCTGCCTTCAATCTTTCCCAGCACCAGAGTCTTTTCCGATGAGTCAGTTCTTCGCATGAGGTGGCCAAAGTATTGGAGTTTCAGCATCAGTCCTTCCAATGAGTATTCAGGTGCAGAGGCCTAAATAGATAAGAAATAAGACATATAAATGGCTAACAGGTAGGAATCTGATCATGATTTCCACCACTTAAAATCTTTTGGGGCTCCCCATGCTCATGAGGGGGAAGTTCAAGTTCCCTGGTAGAGACAGAAAGGACTCTTCATGACCCTTCCCTTTATCATGCTTCCAACTTCATCTCTCACTGTCCTTCCCTCACTAGCACCATATCAAACTACTTGCAGTTTCTCCTAATGTGCCCTATTCTCTCATCTCCAGGCTTTTTCCTCTGCTTGGGAAGTCCTCTGTGCAAATCTCTACCCGCCCACAGCTTTTGCCCTTGAATGACTCCCACTCAGCTGTCAGGACTAATGTCAGGACACCGTTCTGTGGAAATCTCATCTAAAACCTCCACCCTCCTTCTTGCATTCTTTTTTTTTTTTTTTATTGTAATATGATTAAAATATTGTGTTAGTTTTTGCTGTACAACAAAATGAATTAGCTATGTGTACACATATCTCCCTCTCTCTTAACCTCCACTGCCACCAGCCCCATCCCACCCCTCTATGTCACCACAGAGCACTGAGCTGGGCTCCCTGTACTATATAGCAGCTTCCCACTCGGTATCTATTTCACACATGGTAGTATATTTATATCAAACCTAATCTCCCACTTCAGTGTTCTTGCCTGGGGTGGGTGGGGTGGGGGGGGGGGTCGCGCAGGGGTTTTTCACCTAATCTCCCAATTCATCCCTCCTCCCCTCCCCCCCCCCTGTGTCTACATGTCCATTCTCTATGTCTGCGTCTGTATTCCTGCCCTGGAACTAGGTTCATTTATATCTATTTTTCTAGATTCTACATACATACATTAATATAGGATATTTGTTTTTCTCTTTACTAATGAGTAAAACTATGTCCTAGCTCAAAATTATAAACTGTAACTCCTAGCAACAAGAAACATTTCTGAACAATAATTCATCCTTGATATACTTTTCCACCCTATCATGTGATAGCAAGGAGTATTAAACAGTGAGTGATATCCCGAAGAAAACTTTAAGGAACAAGGACTTTTCATTGCTTCTCACTTCATCCAGCTTTCAGGCGTGGGAGAAAGTCATTCTTGGAGACTTTGTCACATACATTTTGGACCTACCCTATCAATCTTTTTATGGCTCTACTAAGGGTCCTTGAGTGAACTCCAGGAGTTGGTGATGGACAGGGAGGCCTGGCGTGCTGCAATTCATGGGGTCGCAAAGAGTCGGACACGACTGAGCAACTGAACTGAACTGAACTGAAGGGTCCAGAAGAACCTGGCTTGGAGATTTTTTGTGGATAGTGGGCCAGAGTGTATAACCAAGTTAGTATGGATTGAGGAGGTCTTTGCTGCCTGGAGCCTCAAAAAGTGGGAGAAAAAAAGAAAAAAAGGCTTTACTTAATCAGAATGCTGTTATTGCCATGAGACACTAACAGGACTTCATATTCTGATGTTTCCTCTTGAGCTCTACTTAATTTCAACTCCTTTCAAAGCTTGCCTATTCTAAAGCCAATTTCAAATTCCCTACTGAAAAAAAAATAGCTCATGCAGATATCAGGAAGCAGCCAGATGAACATGGCATACGGACCTCAGAAGCAGAGGCACCAGCAGAGAACAACTTAAACCAGAGAATTCAGGCAGAAAGAGCTGTCCCAGAGATGTTACTGGACCAAGCTCTATTTATGGGCTCAGCAGTATTCTTGTGTTCAAATGCTAGTCGGCACCTTCCTGTGCCAGACATCCAGCCAGCCTATTATAAAGAGCCTCAGGCCAGGGAGAGATGCACTTTACCTAATTAATTTAGATGACCTAGCCCCTCTACCTCCTCTAGCTCACCTGCCTTCCAGGGTTCTGCTTTGACAAAGGTGCTGCTCTGGCTCAGCTCTCCATTAAACATTCAATCCTGGTATGCAGTCTTGGCTTCTTTCTGTGCATAAATACCCTAGGTCTCAAATTTGCTACCTGGCTTCCATGACTTCAGAACTTTTATGTCTCCTGTCATGCCATGATGAGGGTACCCCAGTAGAAGGGGTCTTTTCTTCTACAACCCTTCTCAGTAGAAGGATGTTTTCTTCTACAACCATGCCGTATTTTTGTTTTGGGACACCTCTATACATTTCATGCCTCTCTAAATGTTGAAAAAATAACTTCAGGTGCTGAGAAGTAGCAATACCAGAACTGACCAGATGAAACCATCAGATGGAGGAACCCCATAATATGGGGACGTGGGTAAGGTTCTTCCTGGGATATTATCTCATAAATACCTCATGAGTTTCTTGGTCCTCCTGTCATCTGCCCCACTAGGGCCTCTTATATTGTTCTGGCAATATTCATATGATGATATGGATATTACTTATGGTTTTAAATTTCTTTAAGCATTTGGTCAATTTGATTTGGGGTTGCTTTTTATTATTACCTGTATTCATTAATTTGGAATTATAAAATTTAGCTTTGCATTTATTACTGAGGTTTATTTCACTTATCCTTGTGCAGAAAGGGTGCTTTTCTCTTTCCTAATTCCACTAGGTAAAATATAAACCTATATGATGATTGGAAATATTTCTCTCAGCATACTGGTCACTCTCTTAGAAACTTTCATCTCTTTATAGTCTATAGTTTGAAAAATCTCTTTGTTTTACAGTTCAAAGTAAATTCATCATAGAGGATGCCAGCTTAGAGCAAAGGGCAATAAATGCTTCTTTATCCAAAGACCAGGAAAAGCATTAATTATAACAGAATGGTGCAAACCTCCCTACTCTGCTTCAGAAATATCTCTCAGTTCTTTTCCACTGGGATACAATCTAATGTTATGCATTCATATTTTGGCCCCACTGTTGAAAAGAAGATGGTAATAGCCAGTGATATTCCTCAGGCTAAATCTATCAAAAGTTTATGCTAGCAGACTTGACTTGTGATAAATTAAACTAGCAATACACCCACCTTTCTTTCCGTTTCTCTCTGTTTCTTCCCACCCTCCACCCTACCTCCACCAGTCTCCTCTCTCTCTCTCACAAACACACACACACACACACACACACACACAAAGTAACTATCCAGATCCAAAAGAATATTAAATAATATTAAAATAGACATTTAGATGACTATGTGTGCTTGCATGCTAAGTCACTTCAGTCATGTCCAACTCACTGTGACCCCATGGACTGCAGCCTGCAGGCTCCTCTGCCATGGAATTCCCCAGGCAAGAATCCTGGAATGTGTTGTCATGCCCTCTTTCAAGGGATCTTCCCAACCCTGGGATAGAACCCATGCCTCTCATTTCTCTTCCATTGGCAGGTGGATTCTTTACCACTGGGCCACCAGGAAAGCTCCAGGATCAAATATCAAGGAAACTCCACTTTCTTCTTAGAAACTAAAAATTTTAAACTTAGAAAATTTAACTTGCTAAAACAATCTAAGTTTCCTGATGGTATTTTTCCCTTTTCATCTTATTTTTGACACCCAAAATTCCAAGGTAAAAGAAATAAGGCAAAATTCCTAATGGCTCCTTTCTGATGTTTGAGGAAGTAGTTTTTAAATGCCAGTTGTCACCCAGCAGTGCAGTGTTCCAAGGCTGTCTGTCTGTCAGACCAGTTTGACTGTTACTAGTAAAAACTCTTCCTCTTGTTTTTTTAGTCCTTCTTGTGTTTGGAATTATATTTGCGATTGATAAAGCAAATATTTTTGGCTATATTTTCACTGGGAAAAACATAAGCTTTATATTGAATTATTGAATCAAAATATGAAATTAAATGATTATTTTGCTTAATTTTCTTCACCTTGGTGATTAGAACTACTATCACTTATGTTTTTCAATCCCACAAATACTCTTGTTTGGTTAATATTTCTTTTTTTTTTGCATTTTTGTTAGATTTGCACAAGTTATTTTCAAATTTCAAACAAATATATGCCTATAAATTCTGTGAAAATGAAAAAAAGTTTTAAATAATGCCCTGCTCTGAATATACTAGTTTAAAAATGTCACTTAATCTAGTCAAGGACAAATTTTCTCTTCCCATTTTTAAGTCTTAGGGTGAATCCAAGTTTGTGCAAGTTAATTGATTTGGGCTGATAAAGAATCCGTCTGTAATGCAGGAGACCCTGGTTCTTTTTCTGGGTCAGGAAGTTGCCCTGAAGAAGGGATAGGCAACCCATTCCAGTATTCTTGGGCTTCCCTGGTGGCTCAGATGGTAAAGAATCTGCCTGCAATGCAGAAGACCTGGGTTTGATCCCTGGGTTGGGAAGATCCCCTTGAAGAGGGCATGGCAACTCACTCCAGTATTCTTGGCTGGAGAATCCCCATGGATAGAGGAGTCTGGCAGGCTACAGTCCATGGGGTCTCAAAGAGTCAGACACAACTGAGCAACTAAGCACAGCACAAAACTTCACAGTCATCAGGGATCATTTGACTAGCATAGAAAGAAAAATCAATCTAGAATAGTTGATCAGTGACAATTTTCTAACCAAAGGTGACAGGTTATATTTATGTTAAAGCTTTTAGGAAATCTCTTCACTGTTTTATAATGTTGGGATAAGATTGTGAACCTATCTTTTCCTTCCCCCTCATATCTTCTCATTTCCGAGATCAATTGGTAAATGAGTTCCCATCCTTTGTGTCTGAGGTTACATCTTTGAGTCCTGTATGACAGAATCAGAAAACTTGTGCAAAACAATTACACTCAAAGAGCACTGTCATGATCAATAAATAGACACAGCAAAATTAATCAGTCATACTTACCAGGGCAGCAAATTCACCTTAGTTATTTGACTAACTCAGAGTTATTTATTTAACAAATGTTTGTAGAAGCCCTATCTCATGCCAAGCTATTTGCTAACTCCTGGAGCTACAAAATCTGATAAGTTCTTGCGACCATGGGCGGGAGGGGAGGGCGGGGAGAGGGGGGACAGAGGAGAGAGGCGGAGGCCACGACGGGAGGGGGGCCGGGAGCGGGAGGACAGGGAGGCCGGCGGCGCGGCGGGGCGCAAAGAGCGGACAGACGAGGAGGTGGCCACCATTGAATGCATATATTGGGAGACACAAATGACTTGTCTGACCATCAGGGTCACCCTGTTATCCCTGTTGAGTGGTGGGAAAGATGACACCTCTGAAGTCAGATGGAGTTAGGTTCAAATTTCCTCTGCCACTCACTGACTGTGTTACTTTCAGAAAGTCACATAGCCATTTTGAGTTTTACCTTTTAACAACAGTAAGATAGGGATAATAAAACCCTTTAGGACTCTACTTAGTCAATAAATGTTTCTTGACATGACTACATGCTAGGCACTTTTCTAGATTCTTGGACTATGTTATAAACACAGCAGGGAGTTCCCAGGTGGCTTGGTGGTAAAGACTTTGCTGCCAATGCAGGGGATCCAGGAAACGTGGGTTTGATCCCTGGGTGGGGAAGAGACCCTAGAAGAGGAAATGGCATCCCCCTCCAGTATTCTTGCCGGGATAATCCCATGGACAGAGAAGCCTGGCAAGCTATAGTCCCTGCGGTGGCAAAGAGTCAGACTGAGCACAAGCATATAGACACAGCAAAAAAATCCCTGATTTTGTGAAACATATTTCAAGAATATTGCCTGCCACTGTTCAATAATAATAGCTATTGCCTTCACTGTTATATTTAATAAATGTAATTCAAAGAGAATTACTAAGAAAAAAATTTTCTCTCTCAGATTTTACAATGAAAAATGCATAAGACAGCACAGACTGAAGAAAGGGCACCTAAAAATGCAAAACAGAGCAAGCAATATATCCAAAGTTGAAATGTATCCATTTGAAATAAATGCTAGGGGTATGAATTTGAGTGGAGTGCTAGGATTAATATTCAATTACGAGAGAATAGCCAGAAGAATTCACTCTGAGCTTTTCACTCTGCTATGAAAAGAAAGTTCCTGCTGCACTAATCAGCCTGGAAAGGCCAATCAGACCATGGTCCAATCTGTACCAGAGCCTGCATGTGAGTCTCAGAGTGCAGGCTCCCTCTCGCCTTGCTGATTTAGCTACTGCCACAGCTGAAAGTCTATCTGGTCCACCATGGAGACTAAGTCCTCAAAGTGATAGCACCCCTCTGGGAGACGAAACCAGCCACTTTGATAGAAAATTGGTTGTTTCAGATCTTTTCAACTCCAGAAGGGCAGCAATTCATTGTTTAATAGAATTGGTACCTATTCTGGGTATAGATTTGTCCTTGTGTGCAAGTCCTTGACTAGCACCACTCTGAAAGAACTTATAGAGTGTTTGATTTGCTATCATGGGATCCATCATAACATCACCACAGGCTAAGGGACCCACAGGAAGAGTGGTGCAGTGAAGAGCACACACACAGATGCCCCTGGCCCTACCAAAACCGCCTCACTCAAAAGTTGCCTTCCTAATTTCATATTGTAATGGCCCCTAATAGTGCAACTGAGATCCTAGCTTACATGTGCAATGCTGTCCTTCAAAGTACAGTATATACATTAAACCAATGGCTATTTTATAGTGTTATATCTCTGATCGCAGGGGCTGGGAACCAAAGGATAGAAACAGGAGTGGTTTATCTAAATGCCACTCTTGATAACCCACTTGGAAAACTTATGCTTCCTCTTCCCATGACTTTTGGCTTTGCTGGTCTAGAGTTTCTGGTTCCTGGGAGTGGGGAGGAGATGCTGCCATTGGAACACAGTGGAAGGTCCATTAAATCTAAATTTATGTTTTACGTCTGGCAGTTTTTAAGTCCCTCATGTCAGAATAATAAAAGCCAAAAAAAAAAAAAAAAAATTGCTGCATGTATACATACTATACCAGGAGTAATTGAGTTTGATTACTTTAAGGAGATACAGCTGTTATTACGTAATGGGCAGACTGTCTGGGACTCAACAAATTCATTGGTTTATCTCTGAGTATTTCCACATTTGTGACTACTCTTAAGGGGCAATTGTAGCAACCATTGCCTAACAAGGGTACAGAAACCAGGGTCTCATCCCTCAGGGGTAAAGCTCTGGAAAAAGTAAAGCAGATCAACAGAAATGTTGGCTGAGAGTGAGGAGTATGTAGAAATAGATGATGAATGTATCAGTTGTGATCTCAGCATCAGCAGCATCAGAAAGTATAGCTTTTCCTACAAACCTTTCCACTGTAAATCATTTCTAATAGAAATTTTGAGTGCCAATGCCATTCTGAAGAAGCTCTGTCAAGACAAAGCAAAACTTAATAGGAGCAAGAGTGGATCTAAATGATGAAGGGTATTGAATGTAGAATATGTGTTGTTAAATATATCTCCTACCCCAGTTCCCAATTTCATCCAGCTCTATCATCAGCAAGGTACTAATCACATTAATGAGGTTTATCAAATACTAATCTACTTTCTACAGGCAGAATTGTGTAAAGGATTATTTCAAGAGGCAGCTATTGTAAGCTCCTGGGAATCCAAGGCAGCCATGTCTTCTTCATAGTCTCTAGAGCCTGTGTGTTCCATAGTCATTGTCCAAGATACCCAGAGGCAAACTGTTAGTGCCATCACAGAAATTAAATCCCCTTTCCCAGATTTCCATGGAATAAGCCAGAGTGTATAAAGTTGGGAGAAATTCTGTGGAATGCTCTCCATTTATCAATATTTATTGGAATTTCTGATGGAGAAAAGAATGACCTAGAAAGGTGAGTGTATGCAGGAATTAAATGAAATAGACCCTAGAAACCACCAGTAACAACTCTGACTTATAGGACTGAGAACAAGCATTGGAGCAGACAGACCCAGCTGACAGGGAGCTGATGTGATAAGGATTCTGCTGGTGTTGCGCTCACTAGGAATCTGAAATAACCTAAATCAAAACAGCAGGAATTCCTCCCAGAACCTGTAGCCAAAACAAACGGAGACTCAGCATGTCTGAGTTTTCCTTCCAGTTTGACAAAGCCGAAGCCACCTGACCTGTTAATACTACATGGTGCATGGCTCCTTTTCATTTGTCTAGCATTAATTTCCGGGGAAGGCAATGGCACCCCACCCCAGTACTATTGCCTGGAAAATCCCATGGATGGAGGACCCTGGTGGGCCGCAGTCCATGGGGTCGCTAAGAGTCGGACACGATTGAGCAAATTCACTTTTCACTTTTATGCATTGGAGAAGGAAATGGCAACCCACTCCAGTGTTCTTGCCTGGAGAATCCCAAGGACGGGGGAGCCTGGTGGGCTGCCGTCTATGGGGTTGCACAGAGTCGGACACGACTGAAGCGACTTAGCAGCAGCAGCATTAATTTTACTATCTCATATATTCCTTATATCTCCCCTATAAGAGAAATATTATTATAGTTACAATGAAATGAGGAATTCAGGTACTTCAACCAAGAAACCCACTTGGCCTTGGGCCACTCAAATAGTAAGTGGTGGGCCCAACTTCTAGTCACAGGAGTTTCTAAAGCTTATTCTCTGAAGCCCCTTGTTATGCTGCTCACAGGAGACTGGATGAATGAATAGGAGCAGTAACCTCCTAAGTTGTGGGCTGCCTATATTCCCCTACAAAACACAGGCACCCCTTCCCCCAGCTGCTGGGAATGTTGGATGCTGATAACTCAGCTGAGTCCTGCCTCCAGAATTCTCCTCCAATAAAGAGAGCTATGTAGCCCAATATCACACTGCCTTCTCAGAGTCTGCCACCCTTCCCCCAACTCTCCACCCCAGATGCCAGCATCTGAAATAAAGCAAACTTTCCTTTCCACCAACCTGCCTGTGTACTGGCTTTTGAGCAGCAAGCAGCCAGAACCCCGCTGCACACGTTCTTTCAGTAACAGATTTTTGGCTCCCAACGTGGGGTTGGCTTCCGCTGGCTCCTGTGCTTTCATGGCACCTGGCTCTCCTGGGTTTTCCAGGGGAGAACTATGGCCATGACAATGTATAAGCCTGCTGCTAGCCCCAAGTAGGGGGCCTGGGGGACGTTCCTAGCAGCTGCCAAAACCATTTGTTTTGAGGATCCTCCCTGTTTCACGCTTTTCTTTGGTGGAATGGAATCTTGCATATGGGACAAGCTGACAAGCTCCAGTATTCTTGCCTGGAGAATCCCATGGACTGAGGAGCCTGCTGGGCTACAATACATGGGGTAGCAAAGAGTCGGACATGGCTGAAGCAACTTAGCACAACAAGCTTCAAGACCAGGTAAGTCCACCGGAGTGCACACTTTACCACTTGTAAGTGCTAGTGCTATTTGGGCCTTCTCGCCAGTTGGTCCTGATGTCGGTGTTGTTGAGAACTGTTTTTGAGCACTAGTGCTATTTGGGCATTCTTGGCAGTGGTTCCAATGTGTGTCTAATGTCGAGAATTTAGGGGGATATGAGGTGCTATTTGAGTATTTTGCAAATTGGTTCTGAGGTCTGTCTGCCACTGAGGACTGTTTGTGAGCATGAAATGCTATTTGGGAAGTCTTGACAATTGGTTCTAATATCTGTCTACTGTTGAGGACCATTTGTGAGCACTGAGTGTCATTTGGGCATTTTGCCAACTGGTTCTGATGTCTGACTACCATTGAAGTTAATTTGTTTTGGGAAGGTGTTTGTCTGGGACTTCATACCAATCACCCTCAGAGAGGGTCTAT
The DNA here is from genome assembly GCA_935064755.1 of Tragelaphus eurycerus. Lineage (NCBI taxonomy): Eukaryota > Metazoa > Chordata > Mammalia > Artiodactyla > Bovidae > Tragelaphus > Tragelaphus eurycerus. The sequence goes on from CAKXYN010000012.1 coordinate 12,285,685, forward strand.
GACAGATCTATCATTTGGTGTGTGAGCATGTATTCCATTTGTATGATTGGTACTCTTGTTGCCTTATGTAAAATGGGAAATTCAGGTTCCATTCTTTAAGAAAAATTTTAGCTGTGAAACTATGACTAAGAAAAGAAAGATGATTTTTTTTTCAGACAATTTATGGCAACAGTATTGTTTAGACTCAAGGAAAAATTAGTTAAGATGGAACTTGAAATTAAAAAAAAAAAAACAGTTATTTTTGCATATGCAATTAGGGAAAGCTACCTTGATAAAAACACTTTCTTTGGGCCCTGAGGAAATAAAAATATGCCTAGGAGAAAACTTGATGTTACCTCTTATCAGGCCCTTGAAATACAAATACAGCCCACTTTGTCTGGGCCATCACCCTTTGGTTGATTAGTAAAAGTTCAAGTCAAAGGAAAAAAAAAAAAAAGAGGGAAGCCTTTTAAGATTGAGTATGTAATTTTAGCTATTCTGACTGTTATTCATAAACTGATGTTTAGTTGCAATGCCTAATTCATGAAATGTAAAAAGATGAAACAATGAGATCTCTGTTTGTCTGGATGTTTGTATGTCTCAATATGTGTTTTTGTCTTTGGATAATATTGCTGAGGTTAATATGTAAAGAAGCCCTACTTAATTGGTCTTAAAAAAATACAGCATTTACAAATCACACAAATGTAAATTTACCTACTTTTGTCTTCTTGTAAGATCAAGAGGGAAACTAAAGATGTTTTGGTTTATTAAACATGCGTATTGCACCATTGAAGAAAAATTATACTATGAAAAAAATGTATATTTTTAGAGGTTATGGAATATGTTCTTAAGCTTATCAATCAGAAACTGCTGGTGTAACATTTCACTTAGTTTTGTTAAGGTTTTAAGGGTTAAAAATTGTGATATGTAAAAATGATAACAGAAACATTTCCATGTATAAAATAAGAAGGATATGTGCTGTTGGTGAAGAAAAAGAATAAAAACAGATATTTTGTTCAAGAAAAATGATGATAACTTTGTCTTACAGTTATATGTTTCTGGATAGGGAAATACAGGAAAATTTGTTTGGATCCATAAAATGATAAAAGATTTATGAAAAAGGAACTTTGAAAAAAGAATTTTGTATATTGTCAGGATTCAGATTAAACTAAATCAACTTAGGTATATGAATGCTTTTATTAACAGCAAACTGATTCTACGATTGAATTTATTTTCTGTTAAGAAAGCAAAGTTCTTCTGGAATATTGATCTGTTTTTAATAACAGAGACTTCTAATGAAAAGTAATTGTTGTTTCTAATCATATTTTTGACTCTAACAAGATGGAAAAATTGTCCAGTAAAGTTGTCACAGAGTATAACTACTCATGGTGTGTAGCACTGCTGGCTTCAAGTTAACCGCTTAAAGCACACGTACAATGGTTGTATGGCAATCAGGTTGTTGTTTAGTCACACAGTTGTGTCCAGCTGTTTGTGACCCATGGACTGCATAACACCAGGGTTTCCTGTTCTTCACTATCTCCTGGAGTTTGCTCAAACTCATGTCCATTGAGTCAATGATACCATCCAACCATCTCATCCTCCATTGCACCCTTCTCCACCTGCCCTAAATGAGTGGGCTCTTCACATCAGGCAGCCAAAGGATTGGAGCTTCAGCTTCAGCATCAGTCCTTCCAATAAATATTCAGGGTTGATTTCCTTTAGGATTGACTGGTTTGATCTCCTTGCTATCCAAGGGATTTCAATAGTCTTTTCCAACACTACAGTTCAAAAGCATCAATTCTTTGGCACTCAGCCTTCTTTATAGTCCAACCCTCACATCCATACATAACTAGTGGAAAACCATAGCTTTGACTAGATGGACTTTGTTGGCAAAGTGATGTCTCTGTTTTTTAATACTCTGTCTAGGTTTGACATAACTCTTCTTCCAAGGAGCAAGCATCTTTTAATTAGATGGCTGCAGTCACTATCCACAGTTATTTTGAAGCCCAAGATAATACTCTATCACTGTTTCTATTTTTTCCCATCTATTTGGGAAGTGATGGAACCTGATGCCATGATCATCGTTTTTTGAATGTTGAATTTTAAGCCAGTTTTTACACTCTCCTCTTTAATCTTCATCAAAAGCATCTTTAGTCCCTCTTCACTTTCTCCCATAAGGGTGGTATCATCTGAATATCTGAGGTTATTGATATTTCTCCCAGAAATCTTGATTCCAGTTTGAACTTCATCCAGCCTGGCATTTCACATTATGTACTCTGTACAGAAGTTAAATAAGCAGGGTGACAATATACAGCCTTGACATACTCCTTTCCTGATTTGGAACCAGTCTGTTGTTCCATGTCCAGTTCTAACTGTTGCTTCTTGACCTGCATACAGGTTTCTCAGGAGACAGGTAAGGTGATCTGGTATTTCCATCTCTTGAAGAATTTTCCACAATTTGCTGTGATCTACACAGTCAAAGGCTTTAGCTTAATCAATGAAGCAGAAGTAGATGTTTTTCTGGAATTCTCTTGCTTTTTCTATGATCCAGCAGATGTTGGCAATTTGATCTCTGGTTCCTCTGCCTTTTCTAAATCCAGCTTGAACATCTGGAAGTTCTTGGTTCACATACTATTGAAGCCTCACTTGAAGGATTTTGAGCATTACCTTGCTAGCATGTGAAAGAGTGCAATTGTGTGGTAGTTTGAACATTCCTTGGCATTGTCTTTTTTTGGAATTGGAATGAAAACTGACCTTTTCCAGTCCTGTGGCCACTGCTGAGTTTTCCCAATTTGTTGGCATATTGAGTGCCATACTTTAACAGCATCATCTTTTAAGATTTGAAATAGCTCAGCTGGAATTCCATCACCTCCACTAGCTTTGTTTGTAGTGATGCTTCCTAAGTCCCACTTGATGTCACAGTCCAGGATGTCTGGCTCTAGGTGAGTGATTACACCATCATGGTTATCCAGGTCATGACAACATTTTGTACACAGTTCTTCTGTGTATTCTTGCCACCTCCTCTGAATCTCTTCTGCTTCTGTTAGGTCTGTACCATTTGTGTCCTTTATTGTGCCCATCTTTGCATGAAATGTTCCCTTGGTATCTCTAATTTGACAATTAGGTATAAATGATAAAATGTATGGTTTATAAAGCATTCCCTATTAACATAGGGAGCTCTGTTATCCTCAGAGTCTGTTCACGATATCTGACTAGTTTTCCCCCAACATGGGCAACTAGGCACATATATAAACAAAGAAGCCTAGCACTGAGAGACATGGATGAACCCAGAGCAGGCAAGTGAACTACTCTGGCGACATTGGAAAAATATATTATCAATGCTTTCTGTGAAAGGAATTACAATTAAAAAAGGAAAATGATGGAAGAAATTTTCACATATTGAGGTATGAGAAAGTCATTCTTGCCTATGCTATGCTATGCTATGCTGTCACTTCAGTCGTGTCTGACTCTGGGAGACCCCATAGACGGCAGCCCACCAGGCTTCCCCGTCCCTGGGATTCTCCAGGCAAGAACACTGGAGTGGGTTGCCATTTCCTTCTCCAATGCATGAAAGTGAAAAGTGAAAGTGAAGTCACTCAGTCATGTCTGACTCTTAGTGACCCCATGGACTGCAGCCTACCAGGCTCCTCCATCGTGGGATTTTCCAGGCAAGAGTACTGGAGTGGGGTGCCATTGCCTTCTCCATTCTTGCCTATACTTGATTTAATTTGAACTTCAGGCTAACCAAAACAGCATGTTTGTGGCTTAATACATATACTGCACTTTGCTTTAATTATTAAAACAGAGAATAATACAAAATGCATTTTTATTCTTATCCTCCTTATAATGTGTCTAGTAAATTTCAAATGCTGTCCAGTTACGATGAAAGTTTATTCCTTTTCTTGTTCTGTACCTGTCCCTCCTAAAGGTTGAGGAGTATCGAGGAAAAGCAGGGATTGAAATGGAGTAGGGCCCTATGGCCTTGCTCCACACCATGTCCTCTGCCTACCTTTTGTCTATTGAAACTTTAGTCAAAGAATAAGTTTTATCAGAAAAGTGAGAAATGGGGAAACAAACAAAAACACTTAAAGAAGATCAAATAATAATAAAAATGTAGTCCTTAAGCATAGTCAAGGACCTTTAGTTCTTTTTTCAAGGGCTGTAGATAATATTCTGAGCCATATCCTGTGAGCTGTCTTATAGATACTAAAACATTAGGTGGAGAAGTTAACTACATGATGACGGCACTTTACCCAGGACATGAGCTGTCACAATTCTGAGAATTGGCTGCAAAGAAATGGGAATAAGTGGACCCTGGAAATAAAGATTAACTGTACCTAAAACAACCAAGATGATGCTGGTCAGAACAGCAATGACCAATTTGAAGATGACTCTTAGATTACTGTGCTCATTCTGCATGTAGCCCATCTCCTCACACTCTGTCTATAAGAGTTCTCACCCCCTGCTTGTGGGGGGGCCAAGAGTCAGCTTTTGGACAAATGTTTGCCACCCTCCCCCACCCCCAGTTGCCAGCATCTGAAATAAAGCAAACTTTCCTTTCCACCAACCTGGCCTGTTTATTGGCTTTTGAGCAGTGAGCAGCCAGACCCCACACACACACTAGGTAACAGACATTGTCATGGAGAAGAATTGGGCCCTTTCTGATGTTTATCCTTTCTGCTTACTTCATCCCTCTTTACTTCCTTTCTGTCTGTCATCATTTTCCTTTAGCCTTTGGAATTTCCTGTACTGTAGGTTTATTGCTGATTAATTTTCCATTTTTGTTTCTATTAAAACGCCTTTGTCTTCCCTTCTGAAGAATATTTCCATTGACTATAGTATTCTATATTGGTAATTATTTTTTGGCAGCACTTTGAAGATATTATTCCCTTGTATTCTGTGAAGTCAGCTGTCGTTTCATTGTTGCTCTTTGAAGTGACACTTTTTTCCTGGTTTTTCCTAAGATTTTATCTTTGTCTTGTTTTCAAGTGTTTTATTGTGTGGAATTCTCTTTGTACTTATCCTGTTGGATGGTTATACACATTTACATCTGTGGTTTAATATCGTCTATTAATTTTGAAAAAATTTTAGCCATTATCTCTTCCAAGATTTCTTCTGTACCAACCACTGTTCTCTCCTTCAACAATTCCAGATGCAGACATTTTTAACTGCAAGTCATGTTCATCATATATTCTTTTCTATCCTTTTGTCTCAGTTACTTCAGTCTGGATATTTTTTCAGACCTATCTTCCAGTTCAGTACTTTTTCACAACTGCATCCAATCTCTTGTTAAAGTCAGATGTTAAATACTTAATTTTATTAACTTTGTTTATTATTTTAAAAATATTTATTTTAGCTTTTAGTTTTAATTTAAATGGAAATTTAAATTGTTCTTATAATCTCTACTTCTCTAGTTAAAAATGTCAACTTGCAATTGAATGTCTTACATATATTACCACAGTAATTTTAAAGATGGTATCTGCTATCTTTAATACCCATATCTCTTTTAAATATGTTAAGTTTTTTATGTTTTTTAATCAATTAGTGTAACTTTTTGCTTTGTTATTTTTCACTGAATCTTGAATATTACGTGCAGAAATATCTAGGGATCATTTGAAGATATAATTTATTTCATCATCCAAATATATTTGCTCTGCTTCTGCCAAGAATGTCTAAAATCTATTTTCTTAATCCAACAATGAATAAGTGAATAGTGAATTTGAAGCTAGGTAGTCAGAATAGAAAAAAGGAGTCCAAAATGGTGGTGGCTAAAAGACAAAGAAGGGAAAAGCCTGCAAAAATAGAATGAAGGAAGGTATGAGGACCGAAGTGAGAACCTCGGGTGACACAAACAGTCCTCCTGGCTAGCCCAATTTCCATAGGGTAGGCTCAGAGGGAGGAGAAAAAACATATAAAAAGAGGAGCCAAAATTGAGCCAGGGGCTTCTCTTCTCTTTGCATCTTTTGGATGGGCCCACCCTCATGCCTCGAGGATGGATTTTCCTTTACGTAATAAAACTGAGCTGTAACGTGGAGCTGGTAACACTGGTCTGTCCGAGGAAATTACACGGGCTGTAACATTGCTCTGCCCTCACTTCAAATTTTTGTTGCAACAAGACAGAACCAAGGAAATTACAAACTCCCCCGACATATATGGTGCCATTTCTCAGATTTAACCTGGCTGAAGCAACCTCAGACCGGTCGCTGCAAGGCAGAGGCCAAACACAGCAGAAGCCCAACTCAGCAAAAGAGCCTGTGGTGGAAGCTGAATGCAAAGAAAACCCCATGCAGTGGAAGTGACAAGAAGACCAGCATGCTGAAAACTGGGAACAGCGAAAAACAAACTCAACAGAAAGCTTATGCAGCTCAGTCTCGGAAGACCTCTGGTTAAGGTAGGAGATCCTCGCTCCTATGGCTGGAAGGACATATGCCTAACAAAATCTTAATTCCTTTGCAATCTCTCGTTTCCTGTTTCCTCAACGCCCCCACCCCGCCCCCCACTCCACCCCCAGGCCCATGAACAGGTGAGCAGCAGTGGGTGCAACTGAGGGACTCTGGAAAGGCTACTCCCCAGTGTGTCCTGATGACTCCACTATCCTCTGCACTCTAGTAGCTGTTGCCCAAGTGAGTGGGGATTCTTCTGTCCTTAATCTTCTCTGCCAAGGATCAGGCCAATGAAAACTGTGAGCACAGTCAGGTATTTAGCAGACTTTCTGGCATATTATGAAGGGGATTTCTTTGTATGTTTTCCCCATTGCTTTTTCCTCCCATCCTTCAGCTCCTCTCTCCATTTCTGCCACTGATTACAAAGTATTGGGCAGATCATCATCTTTCCATTTCTGAAAGTTGTGTTTGAAACCGTTTACCTAAGATTGGGACTCAAAGCCATGTGGCAGGGACTCTGTGCTATGCTTAGTCACTTGGACATATTCGACTGGGACTTGAGCCTGGCCAAAACCCACGGTGCCTGGCTTCAGGACCTAATGAAGCTCAGGCTCTGATGTCTCATTGCAAAGAATTCAGTGAGAGACACAGCGATAGGTAAGAAGTGGATTTGTTCAGATTCAGAAAGAAGCACACTCCACAGGGTGTGGAGCCATCACAGAGGGCTCCAGCATCAACCATGGAATGTGGTAGGTTAGTTTTTGCCAGCTGGGTGATTTCATATGCTAATGAGTGGGAGGATAATCCCAACAATTAAGGAACCCCCACTCCTTGGTATTTTGATAGTGCCTTGGAACTATCATGGGAGAAGGCAATGGCACCCCACTCCAGTACTCTTGCCTGGAAAATCCCACGGACGGAGGAGCCTGGTAGGCTGCAGTCCATGGGGTCACTAAGAGTCGGACGTGACTGAGTGACTTCACTTTCTCTTTTCACTTTCATGCATTGGAGAAGGAAATGGCAACCCACTCCAGTGTTCCTGCCTGGAGAATCCCAGGGACGGGGAAGCCTGGTGGGCTGCCATCTATGGGGTCACACAGGGTCGGACACGACTGAAGTGACTTAGCATAGCATAGCATATGGAACTATCATGGCACCTCTGGTGTGTCATTTAACTTGCAGATTGATGATCAAGGTTTAGTTGAATTTGACTTGTCATTTTGGACCCATTTGATTTTAATCATCCGAGTTAAATTCACCCATTCCAGTCCATTTTAGTTCGCTAATTCCTAGAATGTCAACATTCACTCTTGCCATCTCTTGTTTGACCACTTCCAATTTGCCTTGATTCATGGACCTGACATTCCAGGTTCCTATGCAATATTGCTCTTTACAGCATCGGACTTTGCTTCTATCACCAAACACATCCACAGCTGGGTATTCTTTTTGTTTTGGCTCCATCCTTTCGTTCTTTCTGGAGTCATTTCTCCACTGATCTCCGGTAGCATATGGGGCCCCTACTGACCTGGGCAGTTTCTCTTTCAGTATCCTATCATTTTGTCTTTTCATACTGTTCATGGGGTTCTCAAGGCAAGAATACTGAAGTGGTTTGCCATTCCCTTCTCCAGCGGACCACACCCTGTCATATCTCTCCACCATGACCCGCCCATCCCAGGTTGCCCCTCGGGCATGGCTTAATCTCATTGAGTTAGACAAGGGTGTGGTCCTTGTGTGATTAGATTGACTAGTTATCTGTGAGAATGGTTTTAGTGTATTTGCCCTCTGATGCTCTCTTTCAAGACCTACTGTCTTACTTGGGTTTCTCTTACCTTGGGCGTGGGGTATCTCATCCCGGCTGCTCCTGGCTGCTCCCGGCCAGCGAAGCACAGCCATCGCACCTTACCTTGGACGAGAGGTCTCTCCTCACCGCTGCCCTTCCTGACCTCGGTCGTGGGGTAGCTCTTCTCAGCCGTGCTTAGTGCGCTGGCCCTCACCGCCGTCCATCCTCAGTCGTGGGGTAGCTCCTTCGGCCTCGCTCTTAGTGCGCGACGCAGCCGGCGGGGCGCTCTTAAATGGCGCGCCGGTCGCGGGCAGGCGAGGTCGCTCTTAAATGGACTGGACTTTTAAGGCGAGGTCGCTCTTAAATGGACTAAAATGGACTGGAATGGGTGAATTTAACTCGGATGATCATTATATCTACTATTGTGGGCAGGAATCCCTCAGAAGAAATGGAGTGGCCATCATGGTCAACAAAAGAGTCCGAAATGCAGTACTTGGATGCAATCTCAAAAACGATAGAATGATCTCTGTTCGTTTCCAAGGCAAACCACTCAATGTCACAGTAATCCAAGTCTATGCCCCAACCAGTAACGCCGAAGAAGCTGAAGTTGAAAGGTTCTATGAAGACCTACAAGACCTTTTAGAACTAACACCCAAAAAAGATGTCCTTTTCATTATAGGGGACTGGAATGCAAAAGTAGGAAGTCAAGAAACACCTGGAGTAACAGGCAAATTTGGCCTTGGAATACGGAATGAAGCAGGGCAAAGACTAATAGAGTTTTGCCAAGAAAATGCACTGGTCATAGCAAATACTCTCTTCCAACAACACAAGAGAAGACTGTATACATGGACATCACCAGATGGTCAACACCGAAATCAGATCGATTATATTCTTTGCAGCCAAAGATGGAGAAGCTCTATACAATCAGCAAAAACAAGACCAGGAGCTGACTGTGGCTCGGACCATGAACTCCTTATTGCCAAATTCAGACTGAAACTGAAGAAAGTAGAGAAAACTACTAGACCATTCAGGTATGACCTAAATCAAATCCCTTATGATTATACAGTGGAAGTGAGAAATAGATTTAAGGGCCTAGATCTGATAGATAGAGTGCCTGATGAACTATGGAATGAGGTTCGTGACATTATACAGGAGACAGGGATCAAGACCATCCCCATGGAAAAGAAATGCAAAAAAGCAAAATGGCTGTCTGGGGAGGCCTTACAAATAGCTGTGAAAAGAAGAGAAGCGAAAAGCAAAGGAGAAAAGGAAAGATATAAACATCTAAATGCAGAGTTCCAAAGAATAGCAAGAAGAGACAAGAAAGCCTTCTTCAGTGATCAATGCAAAGAAATAGAGGAAAACAACAGAATGGGAAAGACTAGGGATCTCTTCAAGAAAATCAGAGATACCAAAGGAACATTTCATGCAAAGATGGGCACAATAAAGGACAGAGATGGTGTGGACCTAACAGAAGCAGAAGATATTAAGAAGAGGTGGCAAGAATACACAGAAGAACTGTACAAAAAAGAGCTTCAAGACCCAGATAATCATGATGATGTGATCACTGACCTAGAGCCAGACATCTTGGAATGTGAAGTCAAATGGGCCTTAGAAAGCATCACTACAAACAAAGCTAGTGGAGGTGATGGAATCCCAGTGGAGCTATTCCAAGTCCTGAATGATGATGCTGTGAAAGTGCTACACTCAATATGCCAGCAAATTTGGAAAACTCAGCAGTGGCCACAAGATTGGAAAAGGTCAGTTTTCATCCCAATCCCAAAGAAAGGCAATGCCAAGGAGTGCTCAAACTACCGAACAATTGCACTCATCTCACACGCTAGTAAAGTAATGCTCAAAATTCTCCAAGCCAGGCTGCAGCAATATGTGAACCGTGAACTTCCTGATGTTCAAGCTGGTTTTAGAAAAGGCAGAGGAACCAGAGATCAAATTGCCAACATCCGCTGGATCATGGAAAAAGCAAGAGAGTTCCAGAAAAACATCTATTTCTGCTTTATTGACTATGCCAAAGCCTTTGACTGTGTGGATCACAATAAACTATGGAAAATTCTGAAAGAGATGGGAATACCAGACCACCTGATCTGCCTCTTAAGAAATCTGTATGCAGGTCAGGAAGCAACAGTTAGAACTGGTCATGGAACAACAGACTGCCTCCAAATAGGAAAAGGAGTACGTCAAGGCTGTATATTGTCACCATGTTTATTTAACTTATATGCAGAGTACATCATGAGAAATGCTGGACTGGAAGAAACACAAGTTGGAATCAAGATTGCCGGGAGAAATATCAATAACCTCTGATATGCAGATGACACCACCCTTATGGCAGAAAGTGAAGAGGGGCTAAAAAGCCTCTTGATGAAAGTGAAAGTGGAGAGTGAAAAGGTTGGCTTAAAGCTCAACATTCAGAAAACGAAGATCATGGCATCTGGTCCCATCACTGCATGGGAAATAGATGGGGAAACAGTGGAAACAGTGTCAGACTTTGTTTTTCTGGGCTCCAAAATCACTGCAGATGGTGACTGCAGCCATGAAATTAAAAGACGCTTACTCCTTGGAAGGAAAGTTATGACCAACCTAGATAGCATATTCAAAAGCAGAGACATTACTTTGCCAACAAAGGTCTGTCTAGTCAAGGCTATGGTCTTTCCTGTGGTCATGTATGGATGTGAGAGCTGGACTGTGAAGAAGGCTGAGCGCCGAAGAATTGATGCTTTTGAACTGTGGTGTTGGAGAGGACTCTTGAGAGTCCCTTGGACTGCAAGGAGATCCAACCAGTCCATTCTGAAGGAGATCAGCCCTGGGATTTCTTTGGAAGGAATGATGCTAAAGCTGAAACTCCAGTATTTTGGCCACCTCATGCGAAGAGTTGACTCATTGGAGAAGACTCTGATGCTGGGAGGGATTGAGGGCAGGAGGAGAAGGGGACGACAGAGGATGAGATGGCTGGATGGCATCACTGACTCGATGGATGCGAGTCTGAGTGACCTCCGGGAGCTGGTGATGGACAGGGAGGCCTTGGCGTGCTGCGGTTCATGGGGTCGCAAAGAGTCGGACACGACTGAGCGACTGATCTGATCTGATCTGATTTTAATCAGTTTATGTTATTCCCTTGGGCTATGTCATTCTTTCAAAAAGTGTGCCCTGTCCCCTTCCCGCCTATTTCATGTTCTTTTCCTGAGCCCCGTCTGGGCCCACAATGTTGCCTCTACATTCTTCTGGAGGGACAACCAGAAAATAGCTGGCCCTTGGGAGAGAAATACTGTATAATATCCAGCCCCTCTAGATATTCAGGCCTTCATCTTCTGTGTTTCCTACAACATGTGCAACAACAGCATCTCTCAGTGAACCTGCTAGGGTGGGTAACAGGCACACAATATCTGCTATAAGTCCATCTGTTGGTGGCAGCCCTCCAAGGGCAACTGGTCTTCCAGAGACAATGTTTGCCACTTTGGGAATTTGCCCTGCTGGCCATTTGAGCCCAAAACCTTACCACCCTTCTCCTAAAGTTACAATCATACTCCTAGATCAAATCTCCGCTCCACTTTTATGGAACATCTTATCGATTTGTTCTTAAGTCACTTACTAACTCCTACAACCAGGACCCTGGCCCCTTGTCAGAGAAGGTGATGGCACCCCACTCCAGTACTCTTGCCTGGAAAGTCCCATGGACCGAGGAGCCTGGTAGGCTGCAGTCCATGGGGTCGCTAAGAGTCAGACACGACTGAGCGACTTCATTTTCACTTTTCATTTTCATGCATTGGAGAAGGAAATGGCAACTCACTCCAGTGTTCTTGCCTGGAGAATCCCAGGGATGGGGGAGCCTGATGGCCTGCCATCTATGGGGTTGAGCAGAGTCGGACACGACTGAAGCGACTTAGCAGTAGCAGCAGCCCCCTTTAAGCAACACTGCTCCACCCAGCATATTAATAAAATACTCTTAATGCCCCTAACAGGACCCACTCCTTAGTCATTTCATCTCCTATTACCTAAAGTGGGTCTATGACAATGAAATATTTACCATTGGAGACACCCTAACCTGCTCTTATGGAGGACTAGGGGAGAAAATCAATGACTTACATTCCCTCAGAGCAGTAAGAGGATAAGGCTTATGGCTGCTTCACCAGGTTCCCAGTCTCACGGCACAGGCTTGGATTGCTTTCACCATGGTATCTATTCCCATCCACAGTGGACAAACAAACCAGCAATGAGTTAAGATTACACCCCTTAATCCTATTCAACACTGGTCCTTGGGGACACCCAACTCCAGTCCTGGGGTCCCAAGAAGTCAACCTGCCTTGACCTGCATAGGTATCTGGTCCCTGGAAGTTTTCCATGCCTCAACCTGCTCAGCGATCCACCAGCCCCATATCCCAGGAGGTCTACCTGCCTCGACCTGCCTGGAGATTCTATCTCCAGGAGGTTGTCATGCCTTAGCGTGCCTGGGGATCTGCACCCCGACCCAGGGAACCTGGCTCTCAGGTTGCAACAGTACTGGGTAGGATAAGCTTCAGAAAGACTCACCCCTAAGGAAGTCTACCTATGGAAACAGAAGGAAGCCTATTAGTTGTGGGACTGTGCCCAGTCTCAGCAATAACTCAATAGTCCAATGAGAACCCCATTGCCTTTCTGGAAGGTCTAAAAGAGGCCCTCCAAAAGTTTACCAATCTGGATTTAGACTCTTATGAGGGACAGGTGATTTTAAAGGACAAATTCCTGTGCCAGTGTGCATAAGACAACAGGATAAATTTACAACAGCTACAGTAGCAGGACGTTGTTGCCTCTTTAGATGAGATGGTCCAGAAAGCCACCAATACCTTTTATAACAGAACAGGGGAGAGGGGCAAAGGCCCAGGAAAGGGAGAAAAGGACAGAGATAAGACATGCCCAGATGCTGGCTGCCCTCCAAGGAAGCCCTGTGGCAAACCCTGAGTGTTAAAGAACAAGGCACCAGGCAAATGCCTAATCTGTAAACAGGCAGGACATTGGGCCAAAGAATATCTAAACCATGACAAGTCTCCTAAAATAGCTTACTACAAATGCCATTAACTGAGACATTGGGCGGCACTCTGCCCTAGCAACCCAAGAGCCTCAAGGTCAAGCGCCAAGCCTTCCCTCATGATGGTTCAACAGGACTGAAGCGGCCCACTCCAGCCAGCCCGCCTGTTAAAGACAACCATCACGGGGCTGGAGCCAAGGGTACACATGGATGTGGCTGGTAAGTCCGAGAATTTCTTGGTTGAAAAGGGGGCTACCTACTCTGTCCTGACCTCCTGCTCCAGAGTTTTCTTCCCTCAAAACTGTACTATTTTGGCTGCTACAGGAAAAACAATTAACAAAAAGATTCACCTGAGCACTTCTCTGTTGCTGGGATGGACAAATATTTTCCCATCAGTTTCCAGTGGTCCCTGAGTATCCAACTCCCTTATTGGGAAGAGATCTTTCCCTGCCTTTGAAATCTTGCAGCTATTGCAGATTTGATGGAAGATGCTTTAAAACACTCTCTTGGAGGCAAACTAACTATTTTTACCAGCCACCAAGTGAAACAACTCCTGAATGGGAGAGGCCATTTTTGGATGTCTCATCAAATCATCCTCAGATATCAAGTAGTGCTGATGGGAAATTGAGGCATAACTACATCCCCTTGTGAGGTTCTTAACCCAGCTTCCCACCTGCCTTCCCTTGAGGGTTCTCTTCCCTTTCAATCTTGCCTAGAAACCTTGGGCCACTGAACAAAACTCCGAGGATTGTCAGAAGATCTTCTGGCCAATCCTGAGAAAATCTGGTACACTAATGGAAGCAGCTTTGTCTTGGATGGAAAAAGAAGAGCTGGATATGCAATAGTCTGTAATTTTGAGACCATAAAGGCTAAACCTTTGCCACCAGGTACTTCAGCCCAATTAGCTGAGCTCACAGCCCTGATTCAAGCTTTAGAGCTTGGAAAAGGAAAAAGAGTAGCCATTTATACTGACTCCAAGTGTGCCTTTCTTGTGCTACATGCACATGCTGCTATTTGGAAAGAAAAAGGCCACTTGATCACCCGAGGGTCCCCAATCAAATAAGGTGATCAAATCCTTAGGCTTATGGAAGCAATCCATCTGCCCGCTAAGGTTTCAGTCTCCCACTGTAAAGGACACCCCAAAAAAGGAGCACAGAAGTGGCACGAGGGAACCAAGCAAATGATCAGGCAGCTAAGAGAGCAGCATTACAGAACAGTGACCTAATAGGGGTTGCCACCTTAGTTCCACACACTAGTTTGCTAGAAACTCTTCATATACTGAGGGTGAGACTCTTAAATCTAAGAGTGAGGGCTTTCAAGATCATATGGGGTAGTTCCAAAAGGAGGGACTCATTTTTATGCCTGGGAACCTCCAATGGAGGTTAATTAACTCCTTACATGCCATCACTCATTTAGGGGAGAAGACCCTCCAAAGATTACTAGAAAGGTCCTTCAGAGGAACAGGCTTCCAAACGACTATAAGGCAAGTGTTCTCCTCTTGTCCCAGTTGTCAATTAAACAGCCCCCAAGGAGCTCAAAGACCCCAACTGGCCCAGCCTGTTCAACGATGTTGGACCTACCCAGGAGAGGACTGGAAGATGGACTTCACACAGATGCCAGTTTCTCAAGTGCATAAATACCTATTAGTCATGATAGATACATTCACAAGATGGATTGAAGGCCTTCCCACCAGACTGAGAAGGCTGAGAAGGTGGTTAAAAAAATAAATAAATAAAAACTCCTCAATGAAATCATTCTGAGATTAGGTCTGCCCAGGTCATTGCAAAATGACAATGGGACATTTACTTCTAAGGTCCAACCAAGGGGCCTCTGAAGTATTCAGTCCAGTTCAGTAGCTCAGTTGTGTCCAACTCTTTGCAACCCCATGAATCGCAGCACGCCAGGCCTCCCTGTCCATCACCAACTCCCGGAGTTCACTCAGACTCACGTCCATCGAGTCAGTGATGCCATCCAGCCAACTCATCCTCTGTCGTCCCCTTCTCCTCCTGTCCCCAATCCCTCCCAGCATCAGAGTCTTTTCCAATGAGTCAACTCTTCGCATGAGGTGGCCAAAGTACTGGAGTTTCAGCTTTAGCATCATTCCTTCCAAAGAAATCCCAGGGCTGATCTCCTTCAGAATGGACTGGTTGGATCTCCTTGCAGTTCAAGGGACTCTCAAGAGTCTTCTTCAACACCATAGTTCAAAAGCATCAATTCTTCAGCGTTCAGCTTTCTTCACAGTCCAACTCTCACATCCATACATGACAACTGGAAAAACTATAGCCTTGACTAGGCGGACCTTTGTTGGCAAAGTGATGTCTCTGCTTTTGAATATGCTATCTAGGTTGGTCATAACTTTCCTTCCAAGGAGTAAGCGTCTTTTAATTTCATGGCTGTGGTTACCATTTGCAGTGATTTTGGAGCCCAAAAAAATAAAGTCTGACACTGTTTCCACTGTTTCCCCATCTATTTCCCATGAAGTGATGGCACTGGATGCCATTATCTTCATTTTCTGAATGTTGAAAATGTTCAGAAATGTTTAAGCCAACTTTTTCACTCTCCACTTTCACTTTCATCAAGAGGCTTTTTAGTTCCTCTTCACTTTGAAGTATTGGACATTACTTATTGTCTCCATTATGCCTGGAGGCCTCAGTCTTCAGGAAAAGTAGAAACAGCCAACCAATTCTTAAAATCAATGATAAAAAGATAACCCAGGAGACCTCCCTGGAATGGAAGGAGGCTTTACCAATAGCTCTCCTCTGTACCCATATTGCCCCTAAGGAAGAGGTTGGTCTTAGTCCTTATGAGATGCTATATGGGAAACCTTTTGTTTATGTCAATGACCTCTTCCTAGATCCAGAGGCTCAGACCCTCCAGTTTTATACCATGGCCATTGGGCAATTCCAACAGGATATGTTTGTGAGGTGTCAACCAGGATCCAAAATATTCTAAAGAGTCACCACTATATGGTCCAGGGTCTCAAGACCTAATTAAAGTCTGGAAATATGGGTCCCCAAAGGCTCAACTCCAGCCCACATGGAAGGGTCTCTACCCTGTAATACTTTCTACCCCCACAGCAGTCAAGGTACGAGGATTCACTACTCACAAGTCAAGCCATGGAAGAAAAGAGAAAAAAAAAAAAAAACACTCAATACACCTGAGAGCCCCTGGGAGATCTCAGATACCTATTCAGAACTACAAATGAGTGCCATTCTTATGAACATCCCAAAAATTAAGTTCCTGGATATAAGATTTCTCAGGATATCACTAAAGAGCCAACACAGCTTGGCAGGGGTTGTACTCCAAAATAGACAGGAGATAGATCTCCTGATCCGTGAGCAAGGAAGGACTTGAGCCATCTTGAATGAGACGTGTTGTTTCTGGGTAAATACCTCTGACTAAGTTTTAAAAAGTCTCATAGTCTTCAAGAAAAACATTCTAGATTCTACAGGACCTCAAAGAACGATCTGGAGAGTTCTTGGGGTGGCTACAGTCTCTCAGGGGATACTTCTGGCAATGGGGAATTTGGAGTTGGCTAATACCCCTACTAATCCCTGTTATCACCATATTGATGCCCCTTGTGATTGCTCCATGAAAGTAGGGAAAACCACTAGACCATTCAGGTATGACCTAAATCAAATCCCTTATGATTATACAGTGGAAGTGAGAAATAGATTTAAGGGCCTAGATCTGATAGATAGAGTGCCTGATGAACTATGGAATGAGGTTCGTGACATTGTACAGGAGACAGGGATCAAGACCATCCCCATGGAAAAGAAATGCAAAAAAGCAAAATGGCTGTCTGGGGAGGCCTTGCAAATAGCTGCGTAAAGAAGAGAAGTGAAAAACAAAGGAGAAAAGGAGAGATATAAACATCTGAATGCAGAGTTCCAAAGAATAGCAAGAAGAGATAAGAAAGCCTTCTTCAGTGATCAATGCAAAGAAATAGAGGAAAACAACAGAATGGGAAAGACTAGGGATCTCTTCAAGAAAATCAGAGATACCAAAGGAACATTTCATGCAAAAATGGGCTCGATAAAGGACAGAAATGGTATGGACCTAACGGAAACAGAAGATATTAAGAAGAGGTGGCAAGAATACACAGAAGAACTGGACAAAAAAGAGCTTCATGACCCAGATAATCATGATGGTGTGATCACTGACCTAGAGCCAGACATCCTGGAATGTGAAGTCAAGTGGGCCTTAGAAAGCATCACTAGGAACAAAGCTAGTGGAGGTGATGGAATTCCAGTGGAGCTATTCCAAATCCTGAAAGATGATGCTATGAAAGTGC
This sequence comes from Tragelaphus eurycerus, assembly GCA_935064755.1. Taxonomy (NCBI): domain Eukaryota; kingdom Metazoa; phylum Chordata; class Mammalia; order Artiodactyla; family Bovidae; genus Tragelaphus; species Tragelaphus eurycerus. The sequence continues at coordinate 12,303,138 of CAKXYN010000012.1, forward strand.
TGCACTCAATATGCCAGCAAATTTGGAAAATTCAGCAGTGGCCACAAGATTGGAAGAGGTCAGTTTTCATCCCAATCCCAAAGAAAGGCAATGCCAAAGAGTGCTCAAACTACCGCACAATTGCACTCATCTCACACGCTAGTAAAGTAATGCTCAAAATTCTCCAAACCAGGCTTCAGCAATATGTGAACCGTGAACTTCCTGATGTTCAAGCTGGATTTAGAAAAGGCAGAGGAACCAGAGATCAAATTGCCAACATCCGCTGGATCATCGAAAAAGCAAGAGAGTTCCAGAAAAACATCTATTTCTGCTTTCTTGACTATGCCAAAGCCTTTGACTGTGTAGATCACAATAAACTGTGGAAAATTCTGAAAGAGATGGGAATACCAGACCACCTGATCTGCCTCTTAAGAAACCTGTATGCAGGTCAGGAAGCAACAGTTAGAACTGGTCATGGAACAACAGACTGGTTCCAAATAGGAAAAGGAGTACGTCAAGGCTGTATATTGTCACCATGTTTATTTAACTTATATGCAGAGTACATCATGAGAAATGCTGGACTGGAAGAAACACAAGCTGGAATCAAGATTGCTGGGAGAAATATCAATAACCTCAGATATGCAGATGACACCACCGTTATGGCAGAAAGTGAAGAGGAACTCAAAAGCCTCTTGATGAAAGTGAAAGTGGAGAGTGAAAAGGTTGGCTTAAAGCTCAACATTCAGAAAACGAAGATCATGGCATCTGGTCCCATCACTACATGGGAAATAGATGGAGAAACAGTGGAAACAGTGTCAGACTTTGTTTTTCTGGGCTCCAAAATCACTGCAGATGGTGACTGCAGCCATGAAATTAAAAGACGCTTACTCCTTGGAAGGAAAGTTATGACCAGCCTAGATAGCATATTCAAAAGCAGAGACATCACTTTGCCAACAAAGGTCCGCCTAGTCAAGGCTATGGTCTTTCCTGTGGTCATGTATGGATGTGAGAGCTGGACTGTGAAGAAGGCTGAGCGCTGAAGAATTGATGCTTTTGAACTGTCGTGTTGGAGAAGACTCTTGAGAGTCCCTTGGACTGCAAGGAGATCCAACCAGTCCATTCTGAAGGAGATCAGCCCTGGGATTTCTTTGGAAGGAATGATGCTAAAGCTGAAACTCCAGTATTTTGGCCACCTCATGCGAAGAGTTGACTCATTGGAGAAGACTCTGATGCTGGGAGGGATTGAGGGCAGGAGGAGAAGGGGACGACAGAGGATGAGATGGCTGGATGGCATCACTGACTCAATGAATGTGAGTCTGAGTGACCTCCGAGAGCTGGTGATGGATAGGGAGGCCTGGTGTGCTGCAGTTCATGGGGTCGCAAAGAGTCGGACATGACTGAGCAACTGATCTGATCTGATCTGAACCTATTTTGTTTCTGCCCATGTCAACAAGGTACAACATGCAATGCCAGTTAAACAAGGATATATAAAACTACAGCTGACCACAAAAAAAATCACTCACCCTTAGACAGACACAGCTATAAGGACTCTGAGGCTTGAGACTAGCAAGAGGGGAAGGCCCAGTGCCCCTCGCCATCCCAGTTCAGCAGGAAGTAGCCAGAGAGACCTCAGTGTCCCTATTCCCAAAGAATTGGGCCTCCTATCTCTTGGGGTGGGGTGGCGGGGGGCGGGAATGTTAGGTAGTTAGAATAGGAAAAAGAAGTCCAAAATGGTGGTGGCTAAAAGAAAAATAAGGGAAAAGCCCATGAAAATAGAACAAAGGAAGGTCTGATGACCTAAGTGAGGACCTCAGGTAAAACAAACAGCCCTCTAGCCCAATTTCCATAGGGTAGGCTCAGAGGGAGGAGAAAAAACATATAAAAAGAGGAGCCAAAATTGAGCCAAGGGCTTCTCTTCTCTTCACATCTTTTGGGTCAGCTCACCCTTGTCCCTCGAGGCTGGATTTTCCTTTACTTTCTAAATAAAACTGAGCTGTAACATAGAGCTGTAACACTGGTGCCCAAGGAAATTACACAGGGCTGTAACACTGGCCCACCCATTGCTTCAAATTTTTGTTGTGATGAGACAGAATGGAGGAAACTACAAGCTCCTGGAGTAAGCTAAGGGCTGGCCTTGCAAGAGTTAGTTTATGTTTCTTTTACTCTTGCTTCTAAGGGTAAAACTTCCAACTGAAAGCTTAGTGTACTGGGTTACTAGTACTTCCTGTTGCCCCAGTTCCAGTGTTTGTCCTGCCACTGCCATGAGGCTGCTAGAAACCCTGCATAGCCTCTCAGCCTCAGTCACTGCTTTCAAATCAGTAAATGCATTGAGGGGGAAAGATAGGAACAAATGTCTGACACATAACCTCCCTGGTCTTCCCTGCTCTTCATGTCTCAGTCTTACAAGTGTTATTTACCACGGTATCCTGCAGTTCCCTCAACAAGTCTTTTTTGGTTCATAGTTTTCCAACTCTTGTGTTTGTTTTACAATGGTTTAGTAATTTTTCAATTGTTCAAAGAAGCTATACCCATCATTTCTGGAAGCAGAACACATTAAATAGCAAATTGCTAAAACATAAAGAAAAAAACTGTTTTAGAGCCCCAAAATAGCGGAAAGTGTTGTCTAAGGAGGCATGAATATCTTAAGTAGAAGACAAAGTTAGGAAAATCACCTAAAGAAGAAGAAAGTTTAAAAGATGCAAATGACAATTCCTAAAAGACAAATATGCAGAGTACATCATGTGAAATGCCAGGCTGGATGAAGCACAAGCTGGAATCAAGATTGCTGGGAGAAATATCAATAACCTCAGATATGCAGATGACACCACCCTTATGCAGAAGGGTTATCTTTTTATCACTGATTTTACGAATTGGTTGGCTGTTTCTACTTTTCCTGAAGACTGAGGCCTCCAGGCACAATGGAGATAATAAGTAATGCCCAATACTTCAAAGTGAAGAGGAACTAAAAAGCCTCTTGATGAAAATGAAAGAGGAGAGTGAAAAAGTTAGCTTATAACTCAACATTCAGAAAACTAAGATAATGGCATCCAGTCCCATCACTTCATGGGAAATAGATGGGGAAACAGTGAGAGACTTTATTTTCTTGGGCTCCAAAATCACTGCAGGTGGTGACTGCAGTTGTGAAATTAAACAACGCTTGCTCCTTAGAAGAAAAGCTATGACCAACCTAGACAGCATATTAGAAAGCAGAGACATTACTTTGCCAACATAGGTCCATCTATCAAACTTATGGTTTTTCCAGTTGTCATGTATGGATGTGAGAGCTGGACTATAAAGAAAGCTGAGTACTGAAGGATTGATTCTTTTGAACTGTGGTGTTGGAGAAGACTCTTGAGAGTCCCTTGGACTGCAAGGAGATCCAACCAGTCCATCCTAAAGGAAATCAGTCCTGAATATTCATTGGAAGAACTGATGCTAAAGCTGAAGCTCCAATCCTCTGGCCACCTGATGCAAAGAACTGACTTACTGGAAAAGACACTGATGCTGGGAAAGATTGAAGATGGGAGGAAAGGGAGACAACAGAGGATGAGATAGTTGCATGGCATCACCGACTCAATGGACATGAGTTTGAGTAAGTTCCAGGAGTTGGTGATGGACAGGGAAGCCTGGTGTTCTTCAGTCCATGGGGTGACAATGAGTCAGACAATACTGAGCGACTAAACTGAACTGAAAAGACAAATATAAATATTCAATCTATATATGACAAGAATTCCAAGATAAGATAAACAGAAGAAAACAGTTGAAAAGTTAAAAGCTAATCAAGAAAACTCTTATTCAGTGAAAACAACAACAACAAAACGGAGTCTGCAAATCAAAAATTTTAAAGTTCAAAGTTCTGGGAATAATTAATGAAAAATGTATATTTAAATGTATTCTGATAAAATTCTGAACTTGAAGTTTGGGGAAAACAGAGAAATCTTACATGCATGAAAATAAAAAATGCAGCTTTTGTGACTGGCATGGAAAGAATCGTTATTTTGTCAAGTTATTACTCATTGTTTTCTTACATAAAAGGCTCTAAAATCTAGGTTCATTTGCATTTCTGCAATAACAAAAGCTTATACTTTTAAATTGGCTTCAAAGTACATTGAAAACTTCTTCTGATAACTGTGCTTGGTGTCAATTTAGTGGCTGTAGTTGGGAGAGCTTTCAACTTCTTTGTTGTCAAGTTCATTGTGGGAAGTTTAGAAATAATGCCTTCATTACCATAATCTATGATGATTTTGTATTGTTCTCAATTACCTTATCACGCTTTGTACTTTCTGTTCAAGACCAGGCATCACAGATCCAGGTTCCAAACAAAGATATATACCTAAGATAAACGAGCACATTTGAATATGATATAGAAGGACAAGCAAAATAATAAAAGATAATAACTGAGGCTATTTGTGAAAAGGGACTTCACTTTGGTTGGAAATGGAAGGAAGCAAATTTATATATTTTTAAATGAAAACTGAATAAAGCACAACTTCAGCACATATTTGAATTAATTTAACTGATAGAGCTGAGTTTTACTTGACTGATAATTAAATTTGGAAAAGAAGCAATGTTCTATAAAGTGGTGAGTTTTATTTTTTTTATAAAACAGCTGTATGGACCTCTACTGACTGAGTTAACTATCACACATCCCTGCTCCTCTGACAGATTTGCAAAAGCCATAGAAGTGAATGACACAAGCATACATTTTCAACACCATGGCATACCCCACCTTGATCCATCCACATAGCAACCTAATACCACTTGTGTCTTGGAGTACAAAAAATACAAAATTTTCTGCATATTTTCTTTTTTCTAGGTAATCTCTCTCATGCATACACTGCACGCAGAAGATACACAAAGAATTGGAATTCTTCTGATTCCCTTGTAAATATATATAACACCAAATTTTCAACAATACTTCCCCAAGTCTTCAGATAATCAGCATTCCAGTAAAACAAACCAGCCTTTACTGGCTAAGATAAATGTAGCAAGGAATACACCAGGAGTGTATAATACAACTTTAAGAACTCTTGCTCTCAAAGAACAAAGTGAAAGTCGCTCAGTCATGTCTGACTCTTTGCAACCACATGGACTATACAGTCCATGGAATTCTCCAGGCCAGAATACTGGAGTGGGTAGCCTTTCCCTTCTCCAGGGGATCTTCCCAACCCAGGGATCGAACCCAAGTCTCCCGCATTGCAGGAGGATTCTTTATCAGCTGAGTCACAAGGGAAGCCAAATAATTTTTGTTTAAAAGGCTAGGAAATAATGCTAAAAATAAAGGCTAAAGGAGAAGAGGATTGAAACATCATTGTGTAGGTTTAAGAGCTCAATGGCCAGTTATGATCCAGCAATCCCACTGCTGGGCATATACACTGAGAAAACCAGAATTGAAAGAGACACGTGTACCCCAATGTTCATAGCAGCACTGTTTGCAATAGCCAGAACGTGGAAGCAACCTAGATGTCCATCCACAGATGAATGGATAAGCAAGCTGTGGTACATATACACAATGGACTACTACTCAGCCATTAAAAAGAATACATTTGAATCAGTTCTAAGGAGGTGGATGGAACTGGAGCCTATTATACAGAGTGAAGTAAGCCAGAAACAAAAACACAAATACAGTATACTAACGCATATATATGGAATTTAGAAAGATGGTAAAAATAACCCTATTTACAAGACAGCAAAAGAGACACTGATGTATAGAACAGACTTTTGGACTCTGGGACCGGGAGAGGGTGGGATGATTGGGGAGAATAGCATTGAAATATGTATAATAATATATCTGAAATGTATTAATTGTTCAAACTAATCACTGTCATGTTACAATTTGTTCATATTAGATGTTTGTAATGTTTCTGATAATCAATAAAAGAGATTCTTGATACCTAAAAAAAAAAAAAAAAAAAAAAGAGCTCAATGGGCTTCCCTGATGGCTCAGACAGTAAAGCGCCTGCCTTCAATGCAGGACACCTGGGTTCGATCCCTGGGTGGGGAAGATCTCCTGGAGAAGGAAATGGCAACCCACTCCTGTATAATAATCAAGAACAACAATGCTGGAATGAAACTGCTTAGGTTTGCATTTCAGCTGTGCAATGAACATTTTCTCATTTTTGACATTGATCAATAGAGTGAAAGACCTTCCAATATGGTATAAAACATCAAAAATAACCATTAGTACAATAAAAAATAGAATGTAGACTTTCCAATTCACCGGAGGCGAAAACAAGCCAACACACTGAGTCCAAATAGGAATTCAGGAAAGAAAAAAAGAGAAACTGGCAAGTCTGAAGAACACAAAAGCATGTTACAAGTAAAGCAGAAAGAAGTCTTGTCCTCATTCTCCTCCCACTTTTCCGACCTTCCATTCCTGATTCCTAGAAAATGCCGGTTCCCTTCCTGCTTCTTATCACACATCTGAGCAGAAGAAAAGTCGACATTTGGTATTGCTTCTAAAACTAGAGATAGAAACCAATGTGCTCTTAGCACAATAGTGCACAGGACATATGCATTGGAATATGTCTGAGTAATAAGTCTTATTGCTTTTTGGCTTCCCTTCCTACAGAATCCAAAATACAACCACCCCCACACAATCCCAACTCTATCTAAAGTAGAAACAGATGGGACTAAAGAATAATTCCCCTGAGGCTGAGGAGAAAACAGGCCAATGATAGCTGGGAGGTGTGAAGAGAAAGCAGAGATCAGAAAAAAACACATTTTGAATTTCCTAGTAACTGTGAGAGAGAAAGCTTCATAAAACAGCACAAGGCTTGAACTTGAAAAGTTGGACATACAAGAACTAGGGCAGAGAAGCCACCCCTAAATTCTACCGGGCTCTGTGTGGGTTGGGGTGTCTGCCTGGAGACCACAAAGTGCTATTCTTTGTGTTCCTCTGAATCCTGTGAGCATTTGATCATCTAAGAGAGCTAAGAGTAAGGACATTCAAGTTCCACCCCTCTTGACTACTTGTAAGGGGAAAAAAGAGTATCCTTTTACCTGTAGGCCTTTTGCCTTTCTGGTAACCATATGCCTCAATATTAACACACCATACATTCTTCGACTACTTATTCATATGTTCAACAATTTATTAATCAACTACACTGAGTAGGGAGTCTTCCAGTGACTAGGGGAACTAGCTCAGAGAGTCCAGCTTTCTGAGTGTTAAATGGTCTGCTATCCATCTTGTGACTTCCTTTGGATCAGCCTGACCTGTGCTAAATTCCTGATACTTCTTTCCTGTGTTAGCAACAAATCAGAAGGCACAACTAACATGACAACAATATCTTGATATCTTAGTTTTCTCCACTTTTACTGCACTCCACCGTGTCAGGGCAACCAACAGGAAGTGCTTTCTTATATGTGATGTAGTCTGTGGCTCTAATGGTAAGCCTCTGCAGAAAAAGAAGCATCAGTTGTCCCTATGAATCACAGCTTCTGATCCTAGGCACAGCTACAGCTTGCTCTAGAGTTGTCAAATCAAATGTTTTTTGAATCTATGTTATTTTTTAAAATCTATTTGTCATGACTTGATATTTGATATTCTTGTTTGGGTCCTGAAACAGAAGGAGAACACTTAATAGAAAAGTTGGAGAAATTTGAATGAAGTCTAGAATTCAGTTAAAGTGAAGTGTCAGCGTTTTGACAAATCAACCATGATGAAAACAAGTATAAGATTTAGGGGAGACTGAGTATTTATGGTATACAGGAACTCTCTGCATTATCTTTGTATTTCATTATTCTGTAAATCTAAAATTATTCCCAATTAAAAACTTCTTTTAAAAAATCTCGGACTTCCCTGGTGGCACAGTAGATAGGAATTACCCTCCCAATGCAGGATACCTGGTTTTGATCCCCGGTCCAGAAAGAGTCCACGTGCTATGGAACAACTAAGCCCATGCACCACAACTACTGAACCCATGAGGCTAGAGCCTGTGTTCCACAATAAGAGAAGCTACCACAATGAGAAGCCCAAGCACTGCAACTGGAGAGTAGTTCACTCACTGCAACTAGAGAAAAGCCCACACAGCAATGAAGACTCAGTACAGCCAAAAAAATAAATAAATAATTTTTTAATGGCAGTGCAGATGTTCAAACTATATAAACCTGTAAAGTTGGTTATTCACTTATTTAATAAATGTTTATTGAGTACCTGTATTAGGCATAGGGGGTACATGAATGACAGCCCTAGTTGTTGCACAGCCATAAAATACTAATAGGAAACCAGTGCTAGGAAAGACAACTGACAAAATCAATAATTGGCATGGAACCCACTCCAGATAAATTCTATCTCATTTTAAAAAATATAACAAAAACTTTCAATATATTGCAGATATCCAATGAGATGAAAGTATACCTTTAATTTTTTTTAAAAGAGAATAAAAAGAATGAGAAGTAAACAGAAATAAAGATATGTAAATTTTAAAGTTAAGATGTTGGAGATATAGCAAAAAGAATGGAAAATGCAAATAGAGAGGATAAACTTTATAGTGAAGACAATCAAATTGAGAAATAATAGATAGGAAGACAGCATTAAGAAACTCATCAAAGTTCAGAGCAGACTCAAAAAAATTTATAAAAACATGAAACAAAAATTAAAAATTATTTGTGAGTTTATAATAGAAGGTTATACTCAAAAACTTAAAACATTAATGTATGGTACAAAGGTCCGTCTAGTCAAGGCTATGGTTTTTTCTGTGGTCATGTATGGATGTGAGAGTTGGACTGTGAAGAAGGCTGAGCGCGGAAGAATTGATGCTTTTGAACTGTGGTGTTGGAGAAGACTCTTGAGAGTCCCTTGGACTGCAAGGAGATCCAACCAGTCCATTCTGAAGGAGATCAGCCCTAGGTGTTCTTTGCAAGGAATGATGCTCAAGCTGAAACTCCAGTACTTTGGCCACCTCATGCAAAGAGTTGACTCATTGGAAAAGACTCTGATGCTGGGAGGGATTGGGGGCAGGAGGAGAAGGGGATGACAGAGGATAAGATGGCTGGATGGCATCACTGACTCGATGAATGTGAGTCTGGGTGAACTCCGGGAGTTGGTGATGGACAGGGAGGCCTGGTGTGCTGCGATTCATGGGGTCGCAAAGAGTCGGACACGACTGAGCGACTGATCTGATCTGATCTGAAGGAATATTTAACACATAATTAAAGCACAATTAGGTCCTTGTAGTCAAGTATGAATTAATGAATAGATGGGATTCTAGCTAATAAAACATAAATTTTAAACCATAAGAATAAAACATTTCTTACAATCCAGCAAACTATATAACCAGAAAAAAATTCCAAATACAAAACACCTAGATATGATGAATAAAATTTAAAGTATGAGCTCATTAGTGGCCTCCAGACAATAAAGATAAGATACCAGATTATGGCTTAGAATAGAGGAAGAAGTACAAAGACTTAGGGAGATAATATTGGATTAAAACCTGAAGGACATCTCTTTAATGAAGGTATTAAGGAATATATTGGTGTGGGGAAGACCAACATTCTCTAAAAGCTTTGTGGTGGCTGTTCTCTGTAGACTAGAGATGATGGTGGCAGATGCCATCATAAAATCAGGCTCCCTGGTTTCATTTCCAGATGGATAGAAACCAGGTGGCACTGTTGAATCATTAGAGACTTGCTGTGTGTAATTACCGTAATAAGCCAATGAGGTGGGGCAGTAATCAAAGTCTTTTATCCTAAAATGATCTCTGGTGGTAGTTAATTGAGTATGAAAATCCCTAGGAATAAAATAGATAGGCAGCCATTAAAATACTGCTTGATGTGTACAAATGAAAAAAATTTTAGGTCTAGTGATGGAAACTTGACTATAATGGGGATTAAAAATCACTTGAAAAGTGAAAGTGTTAGTCACTCAAAGTGTTAATCCCAACTCTTTGGGACCTCGTGGACTGTATGTAGCCCGCCAGGCATCTGTCCATGGACTTCTCCAGGCAAGAATACTGGAATGGGTTAGACATTCCCTTCTCCAGGGGATCTTCCTGACCCAGGGATAAAGCCTGGGTCTCCCACATTGCAGGCAGATTCTTTACTATGTGAGCTACCAGGAAGGTCCCAAGAATACTGGAGTGGTAGCTTCTATAAGCCTCTTACCCTTATCCATCAGAGGGCAGACAGAATGAGAACCACAATCATAGAAAACTAACCAATCTGATCACATGGACCACTGGACCACAACCTTGTCTAACTGAATGAAACTAGGAAACTAAGCCATGCTGTGTAGGGCCACCCAAGATGGACAGGTCATGGTGGAGAATTCTGACAAAACGTGGTCCACTGGGGAAGGGAATGGCAATTCACTTCAGTATTCTTGCCTTGAAAACCTCATGAACAGTATGAAAAGTCAAAAAGACATGATACTACATCACTGGCTATCACAGAAATTTTTGTTTAGTCACTCAGTCATGTCCAGTCCAACACTCTGCAACCCCATGCACGGCAGCACACCAGGCTTCCTTGTCCTTCACTATCTCCTGGAGTTTGCTCAAATTCATGTCCATTGAGTCAATGATGCATCCATCCATCTCATCCTCTGTTACTCCCTTCTCCTCCTGCCCCCAATCTTTCCCAGCATCAGGGTCTTTTCTAATGAGTCAGCTTTTCGCATCAGGTGGCCAGAGGATTGGAGCTTCAGCTTCAGCATCAGTTCTTCCAATGAATATTCAGGACTGATTCCTTTTAAGATCGACTGGTTTGATCTCCTTGCAGTCCAAGGGACTCTCAAGAGTCTTCTCTATCATGACAGTTCAAAGGTATCAATTCTTCGGCACTCAGCCTTCTTTAAGATCCAACTCTCACATTCGTACATGACTACTGGAAAAACCATAGCTTTGACTATAAAGGCTTTTGTCAGCAAAGTAATGTCTCTGCTATTTAATGCTGTCTAGGTTGCTCATCGGAGAAGGCAATGGCACCCCCACTCCAGTACTCTTGCCTGGAAAATCCCATGGATGGAGGAGCCTGGTGGGCTGCAGTCCATGGGGTCGCTACAAGTCGGACACGACTGAGCAACCTCACTTTCACTTTCCACTTTGATGCATTGGAGGAGGAAATGGCAACCCACTCCAGAATTCTCACCTGGAGAATCCCAGGGATGGGGGAGCCTGGTGGGCTGCCATCTATGGGGTCACACAGAGTCGGACACGACTGAAGTGACTTAGCAGCAGCAGCAGCAGGTTGCTCGTGGTTTTCCTTCCAAGGAGCAAGCATCTTTTAATTCCATGGCTGCAGTCACCATCCACAATGATTTTGGAACACAAGAAAATAGTCTGTCACTGTTTCCATTGTTTCCCCATCTATTTGCCATGAAGTGATGGGACCAGATGCCATGACCTTCATTTTCTAAATATTGAGTTTTAAGCCAGATTTTTCACTCTCCTCTTTCACATTCATCAAGAGGTCCTTTAGTTCTTCTTCACTTTCTGCGTAAGGGTGGTGTCATCTGCATATCTGAGGTTATTGATATTTCTCCTGGCAATCTTGATTTCAGTTTGAACTTCATCTAGCCTGGCATTTCTCATGATGTACTCTGCGTAGAAGTTAAATAAGCAGGGTGAAAATATGCAGCTTTGACGTACTCCTTTCCCAATTTTGAACCAGTCTGTTGTTCCATGTCTGGTTCTAACTGTTGCTTCTTGACCTGCTTACAGGTTCTCAGGGGAAATTAGTGCTGCCATCAAAGACATGAAAGATGCAGTGGTAACAACTCCTATAATCTCTTTTTACTCTCCTATTTAGTTAGTATAAATTCCAGATATATGCTCAGGGATAACTCTGCATGATGATAAAGATAATCAGGTTATGACACCAATTGCAGCTGCTATTCCCAATGTGGTATCATCACTGGAGCACATCATCACAGCCCTTGGCACCTTTCAGGAAGTCACTGATTCAGCAAACATTTGTTTTCTATACCAGGTAATAGAGAAAATTAGAAGCAATTCACCCTCGCTCTTATACCTCAGGGCTATGTCAGCTCTTGAGTCTTGGTCCCATAATATCCTAGGGGGACCTTGATTGCCTTGATATTCCAGAGTATCACACTGGTTCATTATATTGATGACAGCATGCTAAGTATACCTGGTGATCAGGAAGTAGGAGAAATAGATGCTTTTGATAGGCCCATGCATGCCAGGCAGAGGAGACATAAAACTCATGAGAGTTCAGAGACCAGCCACATAGATAAGTTTCTAAAGAAGCAGTGGGCTGTAGCAGGTGAGAATAACTTCTCTTAAGTGAGAAAAGTTGGCTGCACTTGGCACTGTCACTGCAAAGAAAGAGGCACAGCACTTGATTGAACTTTTTAGACTTTAGAAAGAATGTATACCTTATTTGTAAGTGCTGTCCCAATCCAATTACAAGGTAATATATAAAGCTGCCACTTTTAAGCTGGCTTCAGAGTAAGAGAAGCCTCAGTGTTGCGTATGAGCTGTGGTTCAAATGGTGCTACAATTTAGGCTTTATGACCAAGCAGATTCAATGATACTGGAGTGCCCTAGCCAACAGAGGCTCAACAGAAGCACCACAACACAGATCTTAGAATCTGGGAATAAAGACATGCTATATAGTTCCAGCAACTATCCTTCATTTGAAAAGTGGCCTTGAACTAGGTCCACCAAAGACATGAGATTCCATGTAACTGTGTCTAGGACTCTCCTTTGTGAAACGAGACTTATTTGATGTGCCAAAATATGAAGTTGAACATGTACAGCAGCATTTAACTCTTAAATTGAAATGGTACACTCAATACCAGGTTCAAGGAGGTCCAGACAACACAACTGAATCACGTGAGTTGGTGAATCAGACCCCAGAGCAGTTGCTGCTATTGCCTTTATGCCTCCCCTTCACCAACATCTATGAACTCATATGCAGAGGCTAATGACTAGCTCATAGAGGAGGAAAAAGCACAGGCCTTTTTTAGAGTTAAATCTACAAGGTATTATGTCTCCAGCCAAGAATAATCACTGCTTAATATATTACAGTCCCACTTCTAGATGTCCATAAATGACAGTAGGAGAGGGAACTTCCCCTGCTGAGCAGATCTTCAGGCAATAATTTGTGCTCCACTTTTTGTAGAAGGAGAGGTAGATGGGTACAAATCTAAACTAATCATTGGTCAATGCCTCATGAGTTATCTAGCTAGTCAGGGACCTTAGAAATGTGAAGATTGATGACAGCACGAATTGAGGAAAAAGTAACGTGGATGGATGTATTGACCATGAAAATGCCTTGCTCAGCTCCCCAGCTCCATGGAGCATAACTGATGGATTGAGCTATTGCTCTTCTGGATCCACCACCACGGTCCTGTCCAGGCCACACTTCCCCTGTGTCGCACTGAGCCAGTGACTTTGCACAAAGGCTTACAGATGCAGATCTAGTCCTGCAGGCACAGGAATTTTCAAATGAAGTACTTTGGTTCAAGGACTCCCTGTCAGCTAGGCAAACTTTTCTAGAATTGCACTGAGGCTTGATACACTCTGTACACATTGCTCCTTCCTTTTCACTTTTTTTCAAAGACGTCAGAACTGCATTTCCCCACTGCCTCTACATTTTCCTTCCTTTTTGCCTTTACAGGTATTTCCCCAATAATCTATTGCATGTTTCAGGGGGACTGCATTTTAATATTTTCACATCCAAAGATAACAGGCCAAAATCCTGAAATCTTTGAATGTACCTAATTTGGAAAAGGTTTATTTGCAACTGTGGTTAGTTAAGGATTTTTGATCCAAGGAGAGTATCCTAGATTACCCAGATGGGCCTGAAACACCATCACAAATGCCCTTAAAGTGAGACTTGACATAAACACAAGTGGAGGGAAAGGCAACAGTGTGAGAGAGATTTGAAGATACTGATAATGGAAGGCAGCCACCAAAACCTGGAAGAAGCTGGGAGCAGATGCTCCCCTAGAGCCTCCAGAGGAAGTGTGCTTCTGCCCACAGCTTGATTTCAACCCAGCGAACTGATTCTCAAACTAAGTTCCAGCCTCCAGAACTGTGGAAGAATAGATGTGTGATGTGTGCTGTTTGGAACTATTCAATTGATGGTAATTTGTTAAAGCAGCCACAGGAAATTAATACACATGTCTAATTCTGTCTCGGTGCCCCACTTCTTGAGGATCTGAACTAATACAGATGATACCACTTGTAGTTCAAGAAAAGAGGCAATGAGCTTTAGGGGCAGGTTCATTCACTGCCCAGTAGCCTAAGATGCTATCATACTGAGTGGTATGTGGGGCCTGGACACTCCTTGGCCCAAGGCAGCCCAAGGCTAATGGCTACTGCAGATGACATGGAAGGCATTTGGAATATCAAGAGAAACAATACAGCAGCAGAGGTGGTTGGTTACTGATAAATTGTATTGCTAACTGCAAAGGAATAATAAGAAACTGAGCATTGCTAAAAGGCAGTTAAGGGCTGAGTGAGAGAGCCATTGACCTGTTTATCACTTACAAAGTAGAAAAGAAGACACCACTGAGCAGCGAACTGAAGCTCTGAAAGTTAAAGATACAGGGCTCCATAGATGATTAAATAGTTGAGGAAGGTCTGTGGTGGAAAACCAGGGTAGCTTGACACAAAGGTCCCTGCGCTAGAAGGTGTAACATGTAAAGCAATGGGTGCCCCTTTTGGAAGCTGCTTGCACTTCCTCTCCTGGCTACCAGTCTGATGACCAGGGTTAAATCCCAACATAACCTGCACAAGGCCAAGCCAGGTGCAGCAAGGCAGGAAGGAAACTGAGCCCCCCAGGAGTAGCAACACCAGTGGGAGCCAGGAGAATGCATCTGGCATTGGACTTAGACGATGCTTAACCAAAGTGTTGGAATATGACACTAGATAAACTAGGGATTTATTGATTTGGAACACTTTCACAGGGCATAACATCTAACAACCTGGCAGCAACCTCAGGGAGTGGATGCATTTGTTACCAGAATGGCTCCTGAAAGTCTGAGAAATTGATGTCCCACGCTAACAGATGGTAAAGAGTACAGGGGCTGAGAGAAGTGATATGCTGGAATAAATGTAAGGCTAGAATACTCATCAGAGGATTAATGTTCCAGTGGAAGAATGGGACACCGAGTAAAGAACTATTCAGCAAGGCCACGAGGCACGTACTGGTCTGGATGCCAGCATCACTAAGTAGTTTCATGGTGGCCTTCTCTGCAGTGCAGGCCTGAGTGTGGCAGAGAAAGCTACAGAGTTGGGTTTATTTCTATCCATAGAGATTAGTCTGGGATGTGGGGCTTAGCAGCAGATGCCAGGAGGCCACAATTATCTGGACAATTGGCAAGGCCAGAGAGGCAGCCCAGGGGCTTTGACCAGCCAGGAGTTGTTGGTAGAGCTTCATCTCTCTAGAGCAATGGTCCCCAACCTTTTCAGCACCAGCGACTGGCTTTGTGAAAGACAATTTTTCCATAGACCAGGGGTAGGGGGGATGGTTTCAAGATGATTCAGAGCATGATATTTATTGTGTACTTTATTTCTATTATTATTGTATCAGTTCCACCTCAGATCATCAGGCATTAGATCCCAGAGGTTAGGCACCCCTATTCTAGAGATAAGGTAGACATGCAGTCAATGGTGATGTTACCCAGCGTCTGTTGTTATTGCTGTTCAGTCACTAAGTCATGTCCTACTGTTTGCTACCTCATGGACTGCAGCATGCCAAGCTCCTCTGTCCTTCACTATCTCCCAGAGTTTGCTCAAATTTGTGTCCATTGAGTTAGTGATGCTAACTAATCGTCTCATCCTCTGCCACTTCCTTCTCCTTTTGCCTTCAATCTTTCCCAGTATAAGGGTCTTTTCCAGTGAGTCAGTTCTTCACATTAGGCGGCCAAAGTACTAGAGCTTCAGCCTCAGCCAGTCCTTCCAATGAATATTCAGAACTGATTCCCTTTCAGATTGACTGATTTGATCTCCTTTCTGTCCCAGGAACTCTTCTCCAGCATCATAAGTATCAGTTCTCTGGTGCTCAATCTTCTTTATGGTCCGACTCTCATGTACCTACATGACTACTGGAAAAACCATAGCTTTGACATACAGAACTCTGTTGGCAAAGTGATATCTCTGCTTTTTAATACAGTCAGTCATAGCTTTCCTCCCAAAGAGCAAGAGCCTTTTAATTTCATGGCTGCAGTCACCATCCACAGTGATTTTAGAGCCCAAGAAAAGAAAATCTGTCACTGCTTCCACTTTTCTCCTTCTATTTGCCATGAAGTGATGGGACCGGCTGCCATGATCTTAGTTTTCTTTAACATGAGTTTCAATCTCTAAAAAGGCAAGAGCAGGAAGAGCAGGATGGTCTCAACAGTACAAAGTCACAATCTTAGTCCCTAAATCTTAACGAGTTCTCAGATCCAGAAAATGTTAATTGAAGAGATGGGCTATATCGATCTAACTTTCATTTAAAGAAACTGAGGTACTGGCAAGGTAAACAGCTGGCCAAGATCACACAGCTAGTGTGTCAAGGAATAAGCTCAGGAAAATATAACTGCAAAATCAGGACTAAATGTTAATATGTGAAGATATCAATAAAGTAGATGAATACTCACAAAAATGTGCAAAAGAATACAAGGGATAAACATGTGGCAAAATTTTAGTAAAGAACATAAAACAATGGACTATCATATTAAACTTGATTAGTAAGGATTTTAAATAATATGCTGAGCTAAAATTCAGGAATATATAAACTGGCACGTCATTTCTGGAAGTAATTTTCACTAAAACACCTAAATCTGGGGAATTTTTTGACCCATAAATGGTACACTTAGGAATTTATTATATACAAATCATTAAACATTTGCATAAGAGTTCATTTACAGGGGCAATGATTAGCATAAAATATAACAGGAAAATTAGAAAAAAATACCCTAATGTCTTAAAAAAAGATTGATATGAACATTATATAATCATCTAATATAATACTATAAACCATTAAAAATCATAATATTAGATAGTATTCAATGCCATAGAAATGTCCACAAAGCATTTTTAGATGTGAAATGGTGAATTAAAAAGAATTTGTATATTACTGTGCAAGAGTTCGTATCCAAAGATTAAGTGAAAATTTAATATTCATATAATGGGGGGATAGACCTCAGAGATCAATTATAGTAACAGTCTCATTTTCTGATGAATCTACTGAAACACATAGAAGTTAATATTTTAAAGTACAAACAAAACAAATAGACTGAGAGCAATTTTCTATCCAAAAATGTGCATGTGTGTTTGTGTGTACACGTGTATATGAAAGAATTATAAGAGTTCATGTCACAATGTCACCAGTGCCTGTCTACCTGTAGTGCAAATTATTATTTAATGTATTTTCTCTATTTCCATTACTTTTGCAATGAACATAAATGAAAAACCAAGAAATGTTATTTGTTTAATTTGTTCAATAAATTAGCATGCAATTAAAAGCCCTCTCTTCCAACATCTCAAGATTTGCCTGTACATACCTAACAATTCTCAGGTGGCATTCATTAGCATTCACATAAATCCTTTAATCTCAAAATTACCTTAGTTAGGATGCAATCTAATTTTATTTTTAAGATCTGAAACAATAATCCCATTGCTTGAGTATGGAACTAATTTATATGAATACTGATAAGTATGTGAGTATATATGAATATTGATATCAGTTATTTTACTGAATTCATATGGAATTTTTAGCTTTATATCTAATTGTTATTTTACTTCTCAATAAATAAACCTAAGCTAAAATTAGGTCACAGAAGTACCATAGTTTTTATAATTAGTACTATAATAAGTATAAATTTTAAATTTTCATCCTTACATTGTATCTATTATGAGCACAGATTTCCAGTTTTCCCCAGTGGCATTTACTGTTTAATTCTCTTTACCACCATCATCAGTAAACATCATTATCACCCACTGCAATTTCACTGTGCTGACACATTAGAAAAACCAGCACCACTGACTCCACCTCTCATATTATACATGCTCAGATCCATTAGTGCTCTCCTGACACTTTACCACAATCAGAAGACTTTGTGCACCTAATAAATGGACCACCTCAACATATCAAGGATCTCAGGGTAACAGAGGACTTTAGGCCCTTAGAACTTTGGAAAATGAGGCCATGGTTTATCTAGTGTTAGGTTTAACAAGTACAGGCAGGTATGAGTGGTAGGAGATGGTAGAATGAGTAATGGTTCTACATCTCTGGTACTTGAGAATTTAAGAACTGAGACCTCAGAAAAGAAAGACATGCAGTAAAGAAAATGGAAGACAGAAAGGAGCCCAGGGACCTCGCTTTTAATCCAGACTCTGTGTATGTGTGTGTGTTAGTTGCTGAGTTATGTGCAACTCTTTGCGACCTCATGGACCATAGCCCACCAGTCTCCTCTGTCCATGGGATTCTCCAGACAAGAATACTGCAGTGGGTTGCATTGCCTTCTCCAGGGGATCTTCCCAATCCAGGTCTCCTGTATTGCAGGTGGATTCTTTACTGTCTGAGCCACCAGGGAAGCTCATAGGCATTCTAAAAGACTACAGTGGTTTTACCTCTGGGGTTAATCATCAGGCCAATTTAATTCAGAGATAAAGAGGACACTTGCCAAAAAAAAAAAAAAAAAATTCTAACCATTCATGCCTAAAATTATTTCACACACACAAAGAAAGTCTTTATTCCCCAAAGAGAGAAACACAATAAAATACTAATACCAGGAAGAGTTCATCTGAAGAGTAAGTGGAAATTTTAATTGTATACAGATTAAGAAAATTCTAGGGCTGGACCTGAGAGATCAATTACAGCAACATTCTCATTTTATTATGAGCCCACTGAAACCCAGAAAGCTATATTATAAAGAGCGTAAGTAGATTCTGTGATACTTTTCTAAATCCCAAAACACTAGAATGAGAAGTGAGCTTAAAATTTTAGAGACATTATTTTAGGACAAAAATAAATGCAAATTTTCTTCACTTATATGTTAGCTTAATTAAACCTGTAACCTTGCAAATGTCACTGAAAAGCAAGGGTTCAGATAACTATAACATGATAGACCACAGTAGATTATCAGGGAAATTTGGTGCTATGCAGACTGATATTATGATATAGTCTGGACAAGAGTTAAAGGACCTACTGTATAGTCCTTGACAAAATAATGGACCTTTTAGGAACTCCTCTAGTATTTTGAGTATAAGATAGAGGGATTGATCTTCAGTAATCAAATTCCACAAAATTCTATAAAAATCACACTTTCTGCAAATTTCTTGAGGTCTTTGTCCACAAACACTTGATTGTCTATCCCTTTGATCTTATCCACTGAGAACCTCTATGATTCTTGCAAAAACAACAAAATATAGATCATTCAATCAATGAATCAATACTATCACTTTTATCATAATTGCCTTAGATCTCATATGGCAGACCCTAAAATCAGGCATACTGCAAATATCTGCTGCCAACTTAAATACTATAGAGTGATAAAAATCTAATAAAAATGATGAAATGTGTCCCACAAGAGGCAGCAGCAAAAATACAACAACCATTTATCCCCATGAATGATGAGTTTATAAATTACAGACCTGTGTGTACAGAAGAACTGTACAAAAAAGATCTTCACAACCCAGATAATCATGATGGTGTGATCACTGATCTAGAGCCAGACATCCTGGAATGTGAAGTCAAGTGGGCCTTAGAAAGCATCACTACGAACAAAGCTAGTGGAGGTGACGGAATTCCAGTGGAGCTATTCCAAATCCTGAAAGATGATGCTGTGAAAGTGCTACACTAAATATGCCAGCAAATTTCGAAAACTCAGCAGTGGCCACAGGATTGGAAAAGGTCAGTTTTCATCCCAATCCCAAAGAAAGGCAATGCCAAAGAATGCTCAAACTACCGCACAATTGCACTCATCTCACATGCTAGTAAAGTAATGCTCAAAATTCTCTAAGCCAGGCTTCAGCAATACGTGAACTGTGAACTTCCTGATGTTCAAGCTGGTTTTAGAAAGGGCAGAGGAACCAGAGATCAAATTGCCAACATCCACTGGATCATGGAAAAAGCAAGAGAGTTCCAGAAAAGCATCTATTTCTGCTTTATTGACTATGCCAAAGCCTTTAACTGTGTGGATCACAATAAACTGTGGGAAATTCTGAAAGAGATGGGAATACCAGACCACCTGATCTGCCTCTTGAGAAATTTGTATGCAGGTCAGGAAGCAACAGTTAGAACGGGACATGGAACAACAGACTGGTTCCAAATAGGAAAAGGACTACGTCAAGGCTGTATATTGTCACCCTGTTGATTTAACTTCTATGCAGAGTACATCATGAGAAACGCTGGACTGGGAGAAACACAAGTTGGAATCAAGATTGCTGGGAGAAATATCAATAACCTCAGACATGCAGATGACACCACCCTTATGGCAGAAAGTGAAGAGGAACTCAAAAGCCTCTTGATGAAAGTGAAAGTGGAGAGTGAAAAGGTTGGCTTAAAGCTCAACATTCAGAAAACGAACATCATAGCATCTGGTCCCATCACTCCACTCCATGGGAAATACATGGAGAAACAGTGGAAACAGTGTCAGGCTTTATTTTTCTGGGCCCCAAAATCACTGCAGATGGTGACTGCAGCCATGAAATTAAAAGACGCTTACTCCTTGGAAGGAAAGTTATGACCAACCTAGAGAGTATATTCAAAAGCAGAGACATTACTTTGCCTACAAAGGTTCACCTAGTCAAGGCTATGGTCTTTCCTGTGGTCATGTATGGATGTGAGAACTGGACTGTGAAGAAGGCTGAGCGCCGAAGAATTGATGCTTTTGAACTGTGGTGTTGGAGAAGACTCTTGAGAGTCCCTTGGACTGCAAGGAGATCCACTCAGTCCATTCTGAAGGAGATCAGCCCTGGGATTTCTTTGGAAGGAATGATGCTAAAGCTGAAACTCCAGTATTTTGGCCACCTCATGCGAAGAGATGACTCATTGGAGAAGACTCTGACGCTGGGAGGGATTGGGGGCAGGAGGAGAAGGGGACGACAGAGGATGAGATAGCTGGATGGCATCACTGAATCGCTGGATGTGAGTCTGAGTGACCTCCAGGGGTTGGTGATGGACAGGGAGGCCTGGTGTGCTGCAATTCATGGGGTCGCAAAGAGTCGGACACGACTGAGTAACTGATTGATCTGATCTGGCAATGCCTATGAAAATTTTTATAACTAAAGATTAAAAAACAGAAAGCTTTTAAAAAAATTCCCTCTGTTCAGGTCAGTTCAGTTCAGCTGCTCAGTCATGTCCAACTCTTTGCGACCCCATGAATTGCAACACGCCAGGCCTCCCTGTCCATCACCATCTCCCGGAGTTCACTCAGACTCATGTCCATCGAGTCAGTGATGCCATCCAGCCATCTCATTCTCTGTCGTCCCCTTCTCCTCCTGCCCCCAATCCCTCCCAGCATCAGAGTCTTTTCCAATTAGTCAACTCTTCTCATGAGGTGGCCAAAGTATTGGAGTTTCAGCTTCAGCATCATTCCTTCTAAAGAACACCCAGGGCTGATCTCCTTTAGAATGGACTGGTTGGATCTCCTTGCAGTCCAAGAGACTCTCAAGAGTCTTCTCCAACACCACAGTTCAAAAGCATCAATACTTCAGCGCTCAGCCTTCTTCACAGTCCAACTCTCACATCCATACATGACCACTGGAAAAACCATAGCCTTGACTAGACGGACTTTTGTAGGCATTGTAATGTCTCTGCTTTTCAATATACAATCTAGGTTGTAGCCCGCCAGGCTCCTCTGTCTATGTAATTTCCAGGCAAGAATACTGAAGTGGGTTGCCATTTCCTAGTCCAACTTTATAACCATATCAGGACTTATAAGACGATTTTTAATTATTCTCTTGAGCCTCCATGACAAAATTGTTTTGAAACAGTTTTTAGAGACCTGACCTTGCCAAATATTCCACTGTTCCTTCTTCACCTCCTTTCTAACAATCAGGGAGACTCAAAGTAAAATGGTTGGTGAATATTAACTTCCCACTTCAGAAAAAAAGAGCATACAAATGTTAAACTCTGATCCACAGGTTAAGTTTAGGTCTAAAAGAAAAGAATTTTTTTCTAAGAATATTGGAAAGAAAAACACCTAATCTTATACCATTTATTCAAAGATTGAGTATTATTCATTAAAATACTTAACTGAAAAAAAATTGAAGAAATTCTAAGGGTCTTAAGAAAACAAAATCATTTCAAGTTTAAAAAAAAAATGAATGGGATTCTCTCTTGTTCATATATCCAGCAATATTAGGGTCTCAAGAACATTAATTTCCATCAAACACCTGGTCTCTCTGAAAACTGGTACATTCCCACACATTTATCAAGCAACAGTTTCAATTTCTCAGCTTTCCTCACTTACAGTTTCAGGGAAAGATCCTGACATCGATTTTTGCACATGACTCTGATTGAGTCCAGCGGGAATCCTGCACGCAATTTGATAGTACAAAATGACCCCTCACCTAGTAGACTATGCCCCTGTTACATATTTTATAGTTTCCAATTCTCAACTTTTTATTTTCTAAATCAGTTGCTCAGCTCTTCAGAGATTTCTCCCTATATTCTCTAATATTTTAAAGCACAGAGTTTAAAATTTGAGAAAATCATTTTTAGTTTAATATTGACTTAATATCTTTAGCACACAGTCATTATGGCCTCAGGTGCCTAAAAGTTATAAACAGTGTTACTGGCACTGAATTTCCAACAGAAAAATTATAAATTATAATAGTCTCAAGATTAATACAGTTTATAGAATGTATTAATAAGAGCAAGTAGTTGTATACTTTTATTCTGTTGCCGACAGGAATAAACATAATTTGTTCTTTCCACAAGAATTTTTCATTTAGGAGGAGTGCTAACTCAAGTAACAAAATACGTGAATGAAAGGGGATTTAACATTGAAGATATTTTAGTAACTCACTTATCCAGACTTTTTGAAGTAGAAGTTTTAGAATTGGTTACTTTAGCTGCTCACAAATATCAGGATGCTGGGTGAATTTCCCTGCTACTTTGTTGGCTCTACCCTCATGGTCACAAAATGATTATAACACCTCCAAGCCTCTTACTCTTAGACTATATCTCCTAGGTCATGAAAGAGGAATGTGGATTTCAGTTTACAGTTTATTCCTTGGAGGGAGGAGACATTAGTGGAACTCCCCCTTATCTGCTCACATTTCAGCCATATAGCTGAAGAAAATCAAGGTTTGGTTTGCAATGAAGTGGAGTTGGTAGTGTCTACATCTGGAACTCCTTGCTCGACCATAGCAGAAGCCACATTTATTGGATATTTTGTGTGACCACTTTTGGGGTAGCTACATATGTACAGAAAGTTCCCAACAAATATCCACAGTAGGTATGAGAAGGAGGGTGGGGCCCTGGCACTCAACATGTTTTTCTCCAAAATAACTCCATTTTTAAATAAGGCACCATAGTCAGAGATGTTGAGATGACTTAAGGAATACCTCAAAAACGTCTGATTATCTTCACTTTATCATTAACCCTAGCTCAGTTGGCAAACAATCTGCCTGCAATGCAGGAGACCTCAGTTCAATTTCTGGGCCAAGAAGATCCTCTGGAGAAGGGATAGGCTACCCACTTCAATATTCTTGGGCTTCCCTTGTGCCTCAGGTGGCAAAGATCCACCTGCAGTGCAGGTGACCTGGGTTTGATCCCTGGCTTGGGAAGATCCCCTGAGGGGAAAGGCTACTCATTCCAGTATTCTGACCTAGAGAATTCCATGGACTATACATCCATGGGATCACAAAGAGTCAGACACAACTGAGCAACCTGCACTTTCACTTTATCATTAACCCTACTATCAGTATATATTTTATTTAACTATACACTGACTCACTAGAATGCCAGTGGTATAGACTTTAATATTCAATATGCTTACAATGAGTGGATTTTCTAATATGTGCATTCAGTTCAGTTCAGTCACTCAGTCGCATCCAACTCTTTGCAACCCCGTGGACCGCAGCACACCAGGCTTCCCTGTCTATCATCAACTCCAGGAGTCCACTCAAACTCATGTCCATTGAGGCGGTGATGCCATCCAGCCACCTCATCCTCTGTCATCCCCTTCTCCTCCTGCCCTCAATCTTTCCCAGCATCAGGGTCTTTTCAAATGAATCCGTTCTTTGCATTAGGTGGCCAAAGTATTGGAGTTTCAGCTTTAGCATCAGTCCTTCCAATAAATATTCAGGATTGATTTCCTTTAGGATGGACTGGTTGGATCACCTTACAGTCCAAGGGATTCTCAAGAGTTGTATCCAACATCACAGCTCAAACGCATCAATTCTTCGGTGCTCAGCTTTTTTCATAGTCCAACTCTCACATCCATACATGACTACTAGAAAAATCATAGCATTGACTAGATGGACCTTTGTTGGCAAAGTAATGTCTCTGCTTTTGAATATGCTGTCTAAGTTGATCATAACTTTTCTTCCAAGGAGCAAGAGTCTTTTAATTTCATGGCTGTGGTCACTATCTGCAGTGATTTTGGAGCCCCCCAAAATAAAGTCTGTCACTGTTTCCACTGTTTACCCATCTATTTGCCATGAAGTGATGGGACCAGATGCCATGATCTTCGTTTTCTGAATGTTGAGTTTTAAGCCAAATGTTTCACTCTCCTCTTTCACTTTTATCAAGAGGCTCTTTAGTTCTTCTTTGCTTTCTGCCATAAGAGCGCATTATGTCTTAATAAAACAGTACCACCACTGCCTGCCCTGCCTTCCCCTGCCCACAATAAAAGGGAGTGTGGCTTCTGCATGGGTGCACTCTCTTGGAATATTTGCCCTTGGAACCTGCATTATGCAATGAGGAAGACTCAGGACTGATGAACAGGCTCTGTAGAGATGCTCCGACCAAAACCACAGTAGACACTCGTTTGACAGCTAACATCACCTGCCAGACAGGAGATTGAGCAAGCTTCTAAACGATTCCAGCTTCAGGTAAGGCTCCAGAGATCATGGAGCAGAAATAAGCCATCCCTTTTGTGTCCTCTCTGAACTCCTGACCCACAGGAACCATGAAAAATAATAAGTGATTGTTGTTGTTTTAGGCCACATAGTTTTGGAGTAATTTATTATATCAATAGATAACTGACACTAATGAAATTGCAACACAAATTTAAAATGAAATGCAAACATGTAAAATGAAAAGATCTCTGGAGCAGTAAGTATGAATTTATTTCTTACAATAAATTCAAAAAAAAATCAGGAAATCAGGAAATGCTTATAGCTGTGATATGCTAAATTGAAAGGCAAACCATTCAATATCATAGTAATCTAAACCTATACCCCAACCAGTAATGCTGAAGAAGGTGAAGTTGAATGGTTCTATGAAGACCTACAAGACCTTTTAGAACTAACACCCAAAAAAGATGTCCTTTTCATTATAGGGGACTGGAATGCAAAAGTAGGAAGTCAAGAAACACCTGGAGTAACAGGCAAATTTGGCCTTGGAGTACAGAATGAAGCAGGGCAAAGGCTAATAGAGTTTTGCCAAGAGAACACATTGGTCATAGCAAACACCCATTTCCAAGAACACAAGAGTAGACTCTATACATGGACATCACCAGATGGCCAACACTGAAATCAGATTGATTATATTCTTTGCAGCCAA
This sequence comes from Tragelaphus eurycerus, assembly GCA_935064755.1. Lineage (NCBI taxonomy): Eukaryota > Metazoa > Chordata > Mammalia > Artiodactyla > Bovidae > Tragelaphus > Tragelaphus eurycerus. Next base: position 12,328,758 of record CAKXYN010000012.1, read on the forward strand.
AGATGGAGAAGCTCTAACAGTCAGCAAAAATAATACTGGGAGCTGACTGTGGCTCAGATCATGAACTCCTTATTGCCAAATTCAGACTGAAATTGAAGAAAGTAGGGAAAACCACTAGACCATTCAGGTATGACCTAAATCAAATCCCTTATAACTTATATGCAGAGTACATCATGAGAAATGCTGGACTGGAAGAAACACAAGTTGGAATCAAGATTGCCGGGAGAAATATCAATAACCTCAGATATGCAGATGACACCACCTCTTATGGCAGAAAGTGAAGAGGGGCTAAAAAGCCTCTTGATGAAAGTGAAAGTGGAGAGTGAAAAGGTTGGCTTAAAGCTCAACATTCAGAAAACGAAGATCATGGCATCTGGTCCCATCACTGCATGGGAAATAGATGGGGAAACAGTGGAAACAGTGTCAGACTTTGTTTTTCTGGGCTACAAAATCACTGCAGATGGTGACTGCAGCCATGAAATTAAAAGACGCTTGCTCCTTGGAAGGAAAGTTATGACCAACCTAGATAGCATATTCAAAAGCAGAGACATTACTTTACCAACAAAGGTTCACCTAGTCAAGGCTATGGTCTTTCCTGTGGTCATGTATGGATGTGAGAGCTGGACTGTGAAGAAGGCTGAGCGCCGAAGAATTGATGCTTTTGAACTGTGGTGTTGGAGAAGACTCTTGAGAGTCCCTTGGACTGCGAGAAGATCCAACCAGTCCATTCTGAAGGAGATCAATCCTGGAATTTCTTTAGAAGGAATGATGCTAAAGCTGAAACTCCAGTATTTTGGCCACCTCATGCGAAGAGTTGACTCATTGGAGAAGACTCTGATGCTGGGAGGGATTGAGGGCAGGAGGAGAAGGGGACGACAGAGGATGAGATGGCTGGATGGCATCACTGACTCGATGGATGCGAGTCTGAGTGACCTCCAGGAGCTGGTGATGGACAGGGAGGCCTGGCGTGCTGCGGTTCATGGGGTCGCAAAGAGTCGGACACGACTGAGCGACTGATCTGATCTGATCTATGACTATACAGTGGAAGTGAGAAATAGATTTAAGGGCCTAGATCTGATAGAGTGCCTGATGAACTATGGAATGAGGTTCGTGACATTGTACAGGAGACAGGGATCAAGACCATCCCCATGGAAAACAAATGCAAAAAATCAAAATGGCTGTCTGGGGAGGCCTTACAAATATCTGTGAAAAGAAGAGAATCAAAAAGCAAAGGAGAAAAGGAAAGATATAAGCATCTGAATGCAGAGTTCCAAAAAATAGCAAGAAGAGATAAGAAAGCCTTCCTCGGTGATCAATGCAAAGAAACAGAGGAAAACAACAAAATGGGAAAGACTAGAGATCTCTTGCAGAAAATTAGAGATACCAAGGGAACATTCATGCAAAGATGGGCTCGATAAAGGACAGAAATGGTATGGACCTAACAGAAGCAGAAGATATTAAGAAGAGGTGGCAAGAATACACAGAAGAACTGTACAAAAAAGAGCTTCACGACCCAGATAATCATGATGGTGTGATCACTGACCTAGAGCCAGACATCCTGGAATGTGAAGGCAAGTGGGCCTTAGAAAGCATCACTACGAACAAAGCTAGTGGAGGTGATGGAATTCCAGTGGAGCTATTCCAAATCCTGAATGATGATGCTGTGAAAGTGCTTCACTCAATATTCCAGCAAATTTGGAAAACTCAACAGTGGCCACAGGACTGGAAAAGGTCAGTTTTCATCCCAATCACAAAGAAAGGCAATGCCAAAGAATGGTCAAACTACCACACAATTGCACTCATCTCACATGCTAGTAAAGTAATGCTCAAAATCCTCCAAGCCAGGCTTCAGCAATATATGAACCGTTAATTTCTGATGTTCAAGCCGGTTTTAGAAAAGGCGGAGGAGCCAGAGATGAATTTGACATCTGCTGGATCATGGAAAAAACAAGAGAGTTCCATAAAAACATCTATTTCTGCTTTATTGACTATGCCAAAGGCTTTGACTGTGTGGATCACAATGAACCGTGGAAAATTGTAAAAGAGATGGGAATACCAAACCACCTGATCTGCCTCTTGAGAAACCTATAGTAGGTCAGGAAGCAACAGTTATAACTGGTCATGGAACAACAGATGGGTTCCAAATAGGAAAAAGAGTATGTCAAGGCTGTATATTGTCACTCTGCTTATTTAACTTCTATGCAGAGTACATCATGAGAAACGCTGGGCTGGAAGAAGCACAAGCTGGAATCAAGATTGCCGGGAGAAATATCAATCACCTCAGATATGCAGATGACACTACCATTATGGCAGAAAGTGAAGAGGACCTACAAACCCTCTTGATGAAAGTGAAAGAGGAGAGTGAAACAGTTGGCTTAAAGCTCAACATTCAGAAAACGAAGATCATGGCATATGGTCCCATCACTTCATGGGAATTAGATGGGGAAACAGTGTCAGACTTTATTTTGGGGCTCCAAAATCACTGCAGATAGTGATTGCAGCCATGAAATTAAAAGACCTTACTCCTTGGAAGAAAAGTTATGACCAACCTAGATAGCATATTCAAAAGCAGAGACATCACTTTGCCAACAAAGGTCTGTCTAGTCAAGGCTATGGATTTTCCAGTAGTCATGTATGTATGTGAGAGTTGGACTGTGAAGAAAGCTGAGCTCCGAAGAATTGATGCTTTTGAACTGTGATGTTTGAGAAGACTCTTGAGAGTCCCTTGGACTGCAGGGAGATCCAACCAGTCCAATCTAAAGGAGATCAGTCCTGACTATTCATTGGAAGGACTGATGCTAAAGCTGAAACTCCAATACTTTGGCCACCTCATGCAAAGAGTTGACTCATTGGAAAAGATGCTGATGCTGGGAGAGATTGGGGGCAGGAGGAGAAGGGGACAACAGAGGATGAGATGGCTGGATGGCATCACTGACTCGATGGACATGAGTGTGAGTGAACTCCGGGAGTTGGTGATAGACAGGGAGGCCTGGCGTGCTGCAATTCATGGGGTCACAAAGAGTCGGACATGACTGAGCGACTGAAGTGAACCGAACTACAATCACTAAATACAGTGGGTAGTTCCCTGGTAGTTCAGTGGTTAAGACTCCTCACTTCCAATGCAGGGCACTCAGAGTCCATCCCTGGTCAGGGAAAGAAGAGCAGCTTGTTTCAAGACACAGCTAAAAAAAGTAATTAATTAATTAATTAAAAATCACCTTAATAATAATAAATAAAGTGACTTTGTTAGAGAGAATGGCAGTGTAGCCATGGGCATAGACTGGTTAGTCCCCCTCTGCCACCGTTATCTATGAAACCTCGAACACCCAGGTGGCACTAGTGGTAAAGAACCCACCTGCTAATGCAGGAGACATAAGAGAGAAGAATTTGAATACTGGAAGTTCCCCTGGAGGAGGGCATGGCAGTCCACTCCACTATTCTTGCTTAGAGAATCCCATGGACAGAATAGCCTGGCAGGGACAGAAGAGTCCATAGGATTGCAAAGAGTTGGACACAATTGTTGGAAGCAATTTCACACACACATACACACAAAACACACACACAACCTTGAACAAATAACCTCTATGAGTCTGTTTTCTTAAATGAAAAAGATGTATTTGGGAGAATTAAATGAGATGATTCATGTTAAATATTTAGCCTAATGCCTGACCTGATTAGTCCTGTAGCTACCATGAAATACTTGGAGAGCCAACAGCATGCCCCTAAATTATCTCCATTTATAAGCTGCTGCTTAACCCATAGATTTTAGAGAGATAGAAATAGTAAGTCCTTTCTATGAACATGCTATCTAAGTTAAAGCATCTTCTTTCAGTTTTTAATTCCTAATTAATTGCTCAAAATTACTTGTTGAAAATAATCATAGAAACAAGAAGTGCAGTTGCTGCTAAACAGATGAAGAATGAGATTTCCATTTACTTATTATTTTATGGAATTTATGGAATTTGATGGTAGTAAATATTATTTCAGATGATGCCTTCCTTGCTAGAGAGGCAGTATCACCTTGCCATTTTTGCATGACTATCAGATGATGGCTTTTTCTACATGCTATTTGCTATTTTAGAGAACAACTGAGGTCAGGAGTCAAAAAAAAATGATCTAAAATACAGGGATACAAGAAGAAAGTTGGCTCTTATTCTTCCGTTTCAGTTATTGCATATCTATGGTCTAAGCTCAGCAAGTCAGCAGCTTAATAAACAGCTTTAAGCAGCCATGGCCTGCTACTGATGTCCAGTGAAGATCCTAGGAATTCGATTCATCTGATACAGACATCTTCAGGTGCACATCCCTGAATGATTTGAGATGTGAAAAAAAGGGAGGTTGACTTCTAATAAGAAACAGGCACACATTTGAAACTGTGCATTTTCACTATATCATTCTGCTACTTTAAGGGCATCAGCAAAGAATGTCATCTGAGGACATTTATAAAATAAAGAACATCTTTCCAAGATTTAATGCAGATTCTTATCTGTGTCTTACCTGTCTTGCTGTTCCTAGCGTACATGATTCCTAGATCACAAGAGGCACTCAATAAAGGTATGCTGAACTGAATTTAAGTACCAGGTCAGAAAGTAGTCTCAAAACCTTCAGAAGAGTACTCTACAGGCCATTGAGCATAAAGAAGTGATGTTTCTCCCCTAAGTCCAATAAAGCTTCACTATACCTTCTGTTGTACTTTTCTCTCTCCCTCCAGGCCTTTTCCAGCTAAGATGGCACAGTGTAGCTTGGTGTGTGCATATTCAGTTGCTCAGTTGTGTTCGACTCTTTGCAACCCTATGGACTGTAGTTCACCAGGCTCCTCTGTCCACAGAATTTCCCAGGCAAGCATACGGGAGCAGGCTGCCATTTCCTCCTCCAGGGGATATTCCTAATCCAAGGATTGAACCCACATCTCCTGTATTGCAAGTGGATTCTTTACTGTTGAGACACCAGGAAAGTCCATAGCATGGTAGATGAGTGGAAAATCTCCACAGCATGATGGTCAAGTTCAAATCCCAGCTCTACCACTTTTCTAGATGTGTTATCTTGAGCAAGGTTACTTAACTTCTCAGCACCTTAGTACATCTTTTGCAAATGGAGAATAGCAATGCCTACCTGTTGGGGTTATTGTAGGGAATAAATCCATAACAATTTGCCAAGTAAACAGATTGAAGAAAGCATAGGATAAGCAGCCAATAAATGACAATTGTAATGATAGGCATCTGATCTGTTATTGTCCGAGACATGCAGACCAGGCAAGGTCCTAGTTCCCCTCTCCCTTGCCACCCTGGTTTAGAAGCCACACAGATGTTACAGCAGAGAATGCTCTTTGCACTCACACGCTCTGAGAAGGATGACTGGAGAGGATCTTCTTTCCACCAGAACTCTAATCAGCATGGTGGATGGAGAATCACACTGATGGTCCTTGGAAGGCCCAGCTGTGAACAAAAACATAGTCTTATTCTATTCCGTGGGCAGTTATTTTCCTGCCACTTTGAATTTAATTAATGCCAAACATGCCCTGAAAATTCAACAAGCCCTTGATTTTTGTCAGCAAATTAGGTTATCTTGCCAGGCTTCCCCCAAATCATCACTAACCACACTCAGGAACACCTCCTTTTATGTTTTTACATAATGTATTAGAAATGCTTCAAATGCTGCCACCTAGAGACAAGTAGTTAGTAAACTTTACAAAAGCAGTGATAGTGAAAGACTGCAAAAATAGAACTTGGACATGCATTCCAAATATCATTTTAAAATTCTATAAAGTAAATTGGTTTTTTATCTATTTTATATAAAATAAATAGGATCAAGCAAAAAAGGTGAAAGTAACTCAAAGTAGAAATAAATAGCATCCTTCATAATTAATATTTTTAAAGCAGTTGTCTATCACGAGCAATGCACTAGAATAATCCTTCACTTAGAACACAATGGGAATGAACAGAAGTCAGAACATCTTGCCTTTCAGCCTATCGCCCATGCCTGGGGGTCGGAGTCCCACCTGCTGTGCCCAGATAAACCATGTACTTCTTCAGGAGAAGAGAGACCAGATGGTGTATATGCATGAAGTAGTTCCAAGAGCCTCAGCACCTCACTCTGTCCCTCTCTGTGCACATACTTTTGGGTAAACTATTGTTAGCATTCAAGGATTGATGTTACACAGTGGAGAATAGGACATAAGCAGCTAGTTACATTCGTTGGTTATAATTAGAAATTTCATGAGGAACAGAAGAAAAAGTTTTTTGTTATTTTCATCCCACAGGAAAGAGTGTTTCCTAATACTATCCCTTAAGTAAAGAGAAAATCTCCAACCATAAATATATCAAAGTTTTCTACATTTTCCATTATTTTGTGACCAGTGTTTCCTTTTCAGCCTTCAAATCTCTCCTGCTGACATGCTGCTTTTGGCAACTGTTACTGTTTTTTATTCTTGTTAATGGTATGGACCTAACAGAAGCAAAATATATTAAGAAGAGGTGGTAAGAATACACAGAACTATACAAAAAAAGTCTTCACGACCCAGATCATCATGATGGTGTGATCACTCGCCTAGAGCCAGACATCCTGGAAGGCAAAATCAAGTGGGACTTAGGAAGCATCACTATGAGCAAAGCTAGTGGAGGTGATGGAATTCCAGTTGAGCTATTTCAAATCCTGAAAGATGATGTTGTTAAAGTGCTGCACCCAATATGCCAGCAAATTTGGAAAACTCAGCACTGAGCACAGGACTGAAAAGGGTCAGTTTTCATTCCAATCCCAAAGAAAGGCAATGCCAAGAAATGCTCATACTACTGCACAATTGCACTCATCTCACATGCTAGCAAAGTAATGCTCAAAATCCCCCAAGCCAGGCTTCAACAAGATGTGTACTGTGAAATTCCAGATGTTCAAGCTGGTTTTAGAAAAGGCAGAGGAATCAGAGATCAAATTGCCAACTTCCATTGGATCAGTGAAAAAAGCAAGAGAGTTCCAGAAAAACATCTACTTCTGCTTTATTGAATATGTCAAAGCCTTTGATTGTGTGGATCACAACAAACCATGGAAAATTCTTAAACAGAAGGGAATACGAGACCACCTGACCTGCCTAATGAGAAATCTGTATGCAGGCCAAGAAGCAACAGTTAGAAATGGACATGGAACAACACACTGGTTCCAAAATGGGAAAGGAGTATGTCAAGGCTGTATACTGTCACCATGCTAATTGAACGTATATGCAGAGTACATCATGAGAAACATTGGAATGGATGAAGCACAAGCTAGAATCAAGATTGCTAGGAGAAATATCAATAGCCTCAGATATGCATATGACACCGCCCTTATGGCAGAAAGCAAAGAACTAAAGAGCCTCTTGATGAAAGTGAAAGAGAAGAGTGAAACAGTTGGCTTAAAACTCTCCATTCAGAAAACTAAGATCATGGCATCTGGTCCATGATCTTCATGGTCCCCATCTTCATGGCAAATAGATGGGGAAACAGTGGAAACAGTGAGAGACTTTATTTTCTTGGGCTCCAAAATCACTGAAGATGGTGACTGAAGCCATGAAATTAAAAGATGCTTGCTCCTTGGAAGAAAAGTTATGACCAACCTAGATGCATGTTAAAAAGCAGAGACATTACTTTGCCAACAAAGGTCTGTCTAGCCAAAGCTATGGTTTATCCAGTAGTCATGTGTGGATGTGAGAGTTGAAGTATAAAGAAAGCTGAGCATCAAAGAATTGATGCTTTTGAACTGTGGTGCTGGAGAAGATTCTTGAGAGTCCCTTGGATTACAAGGAGATCCAACCAGTCCATCCTAAAGGAAATCAGTCCTGAATATTTATTGGAAGGACTGATGCTGAAGCTGAAATTCCAAAACTTTGGCCACCTGATGCAAAGAACAGACTCATTTGAAAAGACTCTGATGCTGGGAAAGATTGAAGGCGGAGGAGGAGGGGATGACAGAGGGTGAGATGGTTGGATGGCATCACCAACTCAATGGACATGAGTTTGAGTGGACTCTGGGAGTTGGTGATGGACAGGGAGGCCTGGCATGCTGCAGTCCATGGGGTCACAGTCGGACATGACTGAGCAACAGAATTGAGATGAACTGAAGCAAATTTTATGTTTTCATTGTTTTCACCATTAATTCTTCCCTGAGAAATATCAATAACCTCAGATATGCAGATGACACCACCCTTATGGCAGAAAGTGAAGAGGAACTCAAAAGCCTCTTGATGAAAGTGAAAGTGGAGAGTGAAAAGGTTGGCTTAAAGCTCAACATTCAGAAAACGAACATCATAGCATCTGGTCCCATCACTCCATGGGAAATACATGGAGAAACAGTGGAAACAGTGTCAGACTTTATTTTTCTGGGCTCCAAAATCACTGCAGATGGTGACTGCAGCCATGAAATTAAAAGACGCTTACTCCTTGGAAGGAAAGTTATGACCAACCTAGATAGCATATTCAAAAGCAGAGACATTACTTTACCAACAAAGGTTCGCCTAGTCAAGGCTATGGTCTTTCCTGTGGTCATGTATGGATGTGAGAGCTGGACTGTGAAGAAGGCTGAGTGCCGAAGAATTGATGCTTTTGAACTGTGGTGTTGGAGAAGACTCTTGAGAGTCCCTTGGACTGCAAGGAGATCTACCCAGTCCATCCTGAAGGAGATCAGCCCTGGGATTTCTTTGGAAGGAATGATGCTAAAGCTGAAACTCCAGTATTTTGGCCACCTCATGCGAAGAGTTGACTCATTGGAGAAGACTCTGATGCTGGGAGGGATTGGGGGCAGGAGGAGAAGGGGACGACAGAGGATGAGATGGCTGGATGGCATCACTGACTCGATGGATGTGAGTCTGGGTGACCTCCGGGAGTTGGTGATGGACAGGGAGGCCTGGCGTGCTGCAGTTCATGGGGTCGCAGAGAGTCGGACACGACTGAGCGACTGATCTGATCTGATCTGATATTCTGGTCCACTTAGTATGCAGCTACAAACCCCAGGAGTAGAATCATTTCATATGTACAATTGTCCCACCTACAATAAAAACAGTATTAAATAGTCATGGAAATATTGGAGATATTTTAGGTCATTTGTTAGAAAGACTTACATTTAAAAATATATAAATGGAGTGGAAGATTGGGGTTGGCATATATACACTACTATGTATAAAATAGACAACTAATTTTGTCTATTTTAGTGCTCTGTGGTGACTTAAATAAAAAGGAAGTCCAAAAAAAAGTGGATATATGTAGCTGACTCACTTTACTGTACAGTAGAAATTAACACAATATTGTAAAGTTCTATACTCCAATAAAGTAAAATTTTTTAAAAGAAGGCAAAAAGAAAAAGTACTATGTATTTATAAAATTTAACTCCCAGTGTTTTAGCTACTGTCTAACAGGTAGTTGGAAATCTGAAAGGGATGAAAATTGGCATGCCCATCATTAGACTCTGGCAACCCAAGTTCCCAATTATCCTGGAGAAGTGGTATGATCACTACAACTCCCCTGATTTAGTGGCTGAACTCTCATATAGTACATAATGCAAACAGAGCTGAGATAAAAACTTGGATATCTATGTTCCCAAACAATAAGATTTGATTATATGTATCTAAATTCAACCACAAAAAAATACAGATTTCAATTAGGAACAGGCATCACAATTAGGTAATACTGTATCCCATTTGTTCTAGAAGGCTGGATCAAGGACAATAAACATGTAAGTGATGAAAGTTTCTCTAGTTTTTTCCTCCTGATATTATCATGGTTTTGCTCTGCTACAGTCAAACTCAGAACTATTCCACTCTTTTGAAGAAAAGGCAAACCAAGATTAGTTCTGCAAACTCTATACTGAATTGAGTATTTGAAGCAATTTTATGATATCTTTTATGTAGTGCTTTTGAATGTCTTTTCTTAATATTTTACTTCAAATAGGTAGGCAAATTTATGAGGAAAGCATTCATAAGCTATGTGAAGCTGAAAAAAGGGGTAAAATATAAGGAAGCATAGTAATACAGTCCTGAGATCAAAAACCACACACACACTCACAAAAGCGAGTGAAAATAATCAGAAATAGAGTCGTGGCAAAGTAGTAACAGGATAATAGGCAGGAAGGCCAGGGGTCTCCAAACAGAGGAAATAGGCTGCAAATGTCAGACATTTTTTATCTCTTAAGAAGCAGGAGGAAACAAACAAGTGTTTCCCCTTCTCTATACAAATTTAAGATTTACTGAGCATGGCCCTGCCCATCAGAATAAGACCCAGGTTCCCCTCAGTCAGTCTCTCCCATCAGGAAGCTTCCATAAGCCTCTTATCTTTCTCCATCAGAAGCAGACAGACTGAAAATGACAATCACGGAAAACTAACCAATCTAATCACATGGACTACAGCCTTGTCTAACTCAATTAAACTATGAGCCATGCTGTGTATGGCCACGCAAGATGAAAGGGTCATGGTGGAGAGTTCTGGCAAAACGTGGTCCATTGGAGAAGGGAATGACAAACCACTTCAGTATTCTTGCCTTGCAAACCTCATGAACAGGCAAAAAGATAGAACACTGAAAGATGAACTCCCCAGGTCTGTAGGTACCCAATATGCTACTGGAAAAGCAGTAGCATAGTGCTCTCAGTGGAGAAAAAACTCCGGAAAGAATGAAGTGATGGAGCCAAAGCAAAAGCAACGCCCAGTTGGGATGTGACTGGAAGTAAACTCTGATGCTGTAAAGAATATTGCATAGGAACCTTGAATGTTAGGTCCATGAATCAAGCTAAATTGGAAGTGGTCAAACAGGACATGGCAAGAGTAAACATTGACATTTTCAGAATCAGTGAACTAAAATGGACTGGAATGGGTGAATTTAACTCAGATGACCATTACATCTACTACTGTGGGCAAAAATCCCTTAGAAGAAATGGAGTAGGCTTCATAGTCAACAAAAGAGTCCAAAATTCAGTACTTTGGTGCAATTTCAAAAACAAAGGAATGATCTTGGTTTGCTTCCAAGGCAAACCATTCAGTATCACAGTAAGCCAAGTCTATGCCCAACCAATAATGCCAAATAAGCTGAAGTTGAATGGTTCTATGAAGACCTACAAGACCTTCTAGAACTAACACACAAAAACCATGTACTTTTCATTATAGGGGACTGGAATGCAAAAGTAGGAAGTCAACATGGAGTAACAGGCAAATTTGGCCTTGGAGTACAGAATGCAGCAGGTCAAAGGCCAATAGAGTTTTGCCAAGAGAATGCATTGGTCATAGCAAACACCCTCTTCCAATAACACAAGAGAAGACTACACATGAACATCACCAGATGCTCAACACTGAAATCAGATTGATTATATTCTTTGCAGTCAAAGATGGAGAAGCTCTATATAGTTAGCAAAAACAAGACCGTAAGCTGACTGTGGATCAGATCATGAACTCCCTATTGCCAAATTCAGACTTAAGTTGAAGAAAGTAGGTGAAGCCACTAAATCATTCAGATATGACCTAAATAAAATCCCTTATGATTATATAGTGGAAGTGAAACCGATTCCAAGAGATTAGTGCCTGAAAACCTACAGACAGAGATTTGTAACATTGTACGGGAGGCAGGGATCAAGACTATCCCCAAGAAAAGAAGTGCAAAAAGGTAAAATGGCTGTCTGAGAAGGCCTTACAAATAGCTGAGGGAAAAAAGAGAAGTGAAAAACAAAGGAGAAAAGGAAAAATATACCCATTTGAATGCAGAGTTCAAAGAATAGCAAGGAGAGAGAAGAAAGCCTTCCTCAGTGATCAGTGCAAAGAAATAGAATAAAACAATAGAATGGAAAAGACTAGGGATTTCTTCTAGAAAATTAGAGATACCAAAGGGACATTTCGTGAAAAGATGGGCACAATAAAGGACAGAAGTCAAGTGGGCCTTATGAAGTATCACTACAAAGCTAGTGGAGGTGATGGAATTCTAGTTGAGCTATTCCAAATCCTAAAAGATGATTCTGTGAAAGTGCTGCACCCAATATGCCAGCAAATTTGGAAAACTCAGCAGGGGCAGCAAGACCATTAGGTAGTTAGAGTAGGAAAACAAGTCCAAAATGGCAGTGGCTAAAAGACAAAAAAGGGGAAAGCCTGCAAAAATAGAACAGAGAAAGGTCTGCGGACTGGAGTGAGGACCTCAGGTGAAGCAAACAGCACTCCTGGCTAGCCCAGTTTACATAGGCCAGGCCCACGGGGAGGAGAAAACAGGAAAAGAGGAGCCAAAATTGGGCTGGGCCTCTCTTCTCTTTGCATCTTTTGGGTTGGCATTCCCACATGCCTCAAGGATGTACTTTCCTTTACTGTCTAAATAAAACTGAGCTGTAACACGGAGCTGTAACAGAGGTGCATCCAAGGGTTGTAACACTGGTAAGCCTGTCACTTCAAATTTTTGTTGCAATGAGACAGAACCAAGGAAATTACACACTCCCCCAACATCTATGGTGCCATTTCTCAGATTTAACCTGGCTGAAACAACCTCAGCATGGCCCCTGCACAGAGCAGGCCAAACATAGCAGGAGCCCAACTCAGCGAAAGCTCCCATAGTGACAGCTGAACATGAAGAAAACCCACTACAGGGAAAGTGACAAGAAGCCCAGTGTGCAGGAAACTGAAACAGTGAAAAACAAACTCAGCAGAAATCTCACATGGCTCAGTCTCAGATTCCAGAAGACCTCCAGTTAAGGTAGGAGGTCCTCAGTCCTATGGCTGGAAGGACATATGCCTAACAAAATCTTAATTCCTTTACAATCTCGTTTCTTGTTTTCTCGAACCCCCACATGAACAGGTGAGTGGCAGTAGGTGCAACTGAGGGATTATGGCAGGGGCTACTTCTCAGTGTGTCCCAAAGCCTCCACTATCTGCTGGGCCCCAGTAGCTATTACCCAATCCGGTGGTGGTTCTCCTGTCTTTAATTTTCTTTGTGCAAAGGATCAGGTCGATGAAAACTGTGAGCACAGGTCAGGTATTTAGCAGATTTTCCAGCAGGTTATGAAGGGGATTGACTAGTTTTCTGTGATTATGGTTTCAGTGTGTCTGCCCTCTGATGCCCTCTTGCAACACCTACCATCTTACTTGGGTTTCTCTTACCTTGGATGTGGGGTATCTCTTCACGGCTGCTCCAGCAAAACGCAGCCGCTGGTCTTTACCTTGGACGAGGGATATCTCCTCACCGCTGCCCCTCCTGACCTTGAACATGGAGTAGCTCCTCTAGGCCCTCCTGCTCCCGCAGCCGCCGCTTCTTGGACGTGGGGTTGCTCCTCTAGGCCACCGCATCTGACCTCGGACATTGGGTAGCTCCTCTCAGCTGTTCCTGCGTCATCGCAGCCTGGCACTCTCGGCCGCTGCCCTCTGATCTCAGACGTGGGGTAACTCCCCTTTGGCCGCTGCCCCTTGGGCATGGGGTCCTCCCAGCTTCTGCCCCTGACCTCGGATGTGGGGTAGCTCCTCTCGGCAGCACTTGTGCACCATTGCAGCCGCCCTCCTTATCTAACTCAATGAAACTAAGCCATGCCCTGTGGGGCCACCCAAGATGGGTGGGTCAAGGTGGAGAAGTCTGACAGAATGTGGCCCACTGGAGAAGGGAATGGCAAACCGCTTCAGTATTCTTGTCTTGAGAACCCCATGCTGCTGCTGCTGCTAAGTCGCTTCAGTCGTGTCTGACTCTGTGCGACCCCATAGATGGAAGCTCACCAGGCTCCCCTGTCCCTGGGATTCTCCAGGCAAGAACACTGGAGTGGGTTGCCATTTCCTTCTCCAATGCATGAAAGTGAAAGGTCAAAGTGAAATCGCTCAGTCGTGTCCGACTCTTAGCGACCCCACGGACTGGAGCCTACCAGGATCCTCTGTCCATGGGATTTTCCAGGCAAAAGTACTGGGGTGGGGTGCCATTGCCTTCCCCTGAGAACCCCATGAACAGTATGAAAAAGCAAAATGATAGGATACTGAAAGAGGAACACCCCAGGTCAGTAGGTACCCAATATGCTACTGGAGATCAGTGGAGAAATAACTCCAGAAAGAATGAAGGGATGGAGCCAAAGCAAAAATAATACGCAGCTGTGGATGTGAGTGGTGATAGAAACAAGGTCCAATGCTGTAAAGAGCAATATTGCATAAGAACCTGAAATGTCAGATCCATGAATCAAGGCAAATTGGAAGTGATCAAACAGGAGATGGCAAGAGTGAACGTCAACATTCTAGGAATCAGAGAACTAAAATGGACTGGAATGGGTGAATTTAACTCAGATGACCATTATATCTACTACTGTGGGCAGGAGTCCCTCAGAAGAAATGGAGTAGCCATCATGGTCAACAAAAGAGTCCAAAATGCAGTACTTGGATGCAATCTCAAAAACAACAGAATGATCTCTATTCATTTCCAAGGCAAACCATTCAATATCACAGTAATCCAAGTCTATGCCCCAACAAGGAATGCTGAAGAAGCTGAAGTTGAACGGTTCTATGAAGACCTACAAGACCTTTTAGAACTAACACCCAAAAAAGATGTCCTTTCATAATAGAGGGCTGGAAGACAAAAGGAGGAAGTCAAGAAACACCTGGAGTAACAGGCAAATTTGGCCTTGGAATACGGAATGAAGCAGACCAAAGGCTAATAGAGTTTTGTCAAGAGAACACACTGGTCATAGCAAACACTCACTTTCAACAACACAAGAGAAGACTCTACACGTGGACATCACCAAATGGTCAAGACTGAAATCAGATGGATTATATTCTTTGCAGCCAAAGATGGAGAAGCTCTATACAGTCAGCAAAAACAAGACTGGGAGCTGACTGTGGCTCAGATCATGAGCTCCTTATTGCCAAATTCAGACTTAAATTGAAGAAAGTAGGGAAAACCACTAGCCCATTCAGTTATGACCTAAATCAAATCCCTTATGATTATACAGTGGAAGTGAGAAATAGATTTAAGGGCCTAGATCTGATAGATAGAGTGCCTGATGAACTATGGATGGAGGTTCATGACATTGTACAGGAGACAGGGATCAAGACTATCCCCATGGAAAAGAAATGCAAAAAATCAAAATGGCTGTCTGGGAAGGCCTTACAAATAGCTGTGAAAAGAAGATAAGCAAAAAGCAAAGGAGAAAAGGAAAGCTATAAGCATCTGAATGCAGAGTTCCAAAGAATAGCAAGAAGAGATAAGAAAGCCTTCCTCGGCGATCAATGCAAAGAAACAGAGGAAAACAACAGAATGGGAAAGACTAGAGATCTATTCAAGAAAATTAGATATATCAAGGGAATCTTTCATGAAAGATGGGCTCAATAAAGGACAGAAATGGTATGCACCTAACAGAAGCAGAAGATATTAAGAAGAGGTGGCAAGAATACACAGAAGAACTGTACAAAAAAGATCTTCGCTTACAAGATAATCACAATGGGATGATCACTGACCTAGAGCCAGACATCCTGGAATGTGAAGTCAAGTGGGCCTTACAAAGCATCACTACGAACAAAGCTAGTGGAGGTGATGGAATTCCAGTGGAGCTACTCCAAATCCTGAAAGATGATGCTGTGAAAGTGCTGCACTCAATATGCCAACAAATTTGGAAAAGTCAGCAGTGGCCACAGGACTGGAAAAGGTCAGTTTTCATTCCAATCCCAAAGAAAGGCAATGCCAAGAATTCTCAAACTGCCACACAATTGCACTCATCTCACACACTAGTAAAGTAATGCTCAAAATTCTCCAAGCCTGGCTTCAGCAATACGTGAACCGTGAACTTCCAGATGTTGAAGCTGTTTTTAGAAAAGGCAGAGAAACCAGAGATCAAATTGCCAATATCCGCTGGATCATGGAAAAAGCAAGAGAGTTCCAGAAAAACATCTATTTCTGCTTTATTGACTATGCCAAAGCCTTTGACTGTGTGGATCACAATAAACTATGGAAAATTCTGAAAGAGATGGGAATAGAAGACCACCTGACCTGCCTTTTGAGAAACCTATATGTAGGTCAGGAAGCAACAGTTAGAACTGGACATGGAACAGACTGGTTCCAAATAGGAAAAAGAGTACATCAAGGTTGTATTCTGTCACCCTGCTTATTTACCTTCTATGCAGAGTACATCATGAGAAACGCTGGGCTGGAAGAAGCACAAGCTGGAATCAAGACTGCTGGGAGAAATATCAATAACCTCAGATATGCAGCTGACACCACCCTTATGGCAGAAAGTGAAGAGGAACTAAAAAGCCTCTTGATGAAAGTGAAAGAGGAGAATGAAAAAGTTGGCTTAAAGCTCAACATTCAGAAAAGGAAGATCATGGCATCTGGTCCCATCACTACATGGGAATTAGATGAGGAAACATTGAAAACAGTGTCAGACTTTATTTTTCTGGGCTCCAAAATCACTGCAGATGGTGACTGCAGCCATGAAATTAAAAGACTCTTACTCCTTGGAAGGAAAGTTATGACCAACCTAGATAGCATATTCAAAAGCAGAGACATTACTTTGCCAACAAAGGTTCATCTAGTCAAAGCTATGGTTTTTCTAGTGGTCATGTATGGATGTAAGAGTTGGACTGTGAAGATAGTTGAGTGCCCAAGAATTGATGCTTTTGAACTGTGGTGTTGGAGAAGACTCTTGAGAGTCCCTTGGACTGCAAGGAGATCCAACCAGTCCACTCTAAAGGAGATCAGCCCTGGGTGTTCTTTGGAAGGAATGATGCTCAAGCTGAAACTCCAGTACTTTGGCCACCACATGCAAAGAGTTGACTCATTGGAAGACTCTGATGCTGGAAGGGATTGGGGGCAGGAGGAGAAGGGGACGACAGAGGATGAGATGGCTGGATGGCATCACCGGCTCGATGGCCGTGAGTTTGAGTAAATTCCGGGAGTGGTTATGGACATAGAGGCCTGGTGTGCTGTGATTCATGGTGTTGCAAAGAGTCGGACACAACTGAGCGACTGAACTGAACTGATGAAGGGGATTCCTCAGCACGTTTTTTCCACTGCTTTTTCCTCCCATCCTTCAGCTCCTCTCTCCCGGGACTTCAGCCTGATTAAAATCCTTGGTGCCTGGCTTCAGGATCTAATGAAGTTCAGGCTCTGATGTCTTATTGCAAAAATTCAGTTAGAGACACAGCGATAGGTAAGAGGTGGATTTGTTTTGATTCAGAGAGAACAACATTCCACAGGGTGTGGGCCATCAGAGCTGGGTGAATTCATATGCTAATGAGTGAGAGGATCATCCCAATCATTGGGGAGCCACCCACTCCTCTGTTTCTTGAGAGTGCCTTGGAACTGTCCTGCCACCTCTGAGTGTGTCATTTAGCTTGCAGATTGGGGATCAAGGTTTAGTTGAATTTGACTTGTCATCTTGGACACATTTTCTTTTATTCGGTTTATGTTATGCCCTTGCGCTATGTCATTCTGCCAAAAGCTGTGCCCTGCCCCCTTCCCTCCTGTTTCATGCTCTTTTCCGAGCCCTATCTGGGCCCACAACGCTGCCTCTACAATCTTCTGGAGGGACAACCAGAAAATATCTGGCCCTTGGGAGGGAAATACTGTATAATATCCAATCCCTCTAGATATTCAGGCCTTCACCTTCCATGTTTCCTACAACATGTGCAACATCAGCATCTCTCAGTGAACCCGCTAGGGCAGGAGACAGGCACAGAATGCCTGCTAAAAGTTCATGTGCTGGCATCGCTTCAAAGGCAACTGGGCTTCCAGGGATAATGTTTGCCACTTTGGGAATTAGCCCTGCAGGCTGTTTGGGCCCAAACCCTTACTACCCTTCTCCAAAAGTTACAAACAACCCCCAGAACAAATCTCCACTCCACTTTTATGGAACATCTGGTCTGTTGCCTCTTATCAATTTGTTCTTAAGTCACTTACTAACTCCTACAAACAGGACCCTGCCCCCTTGAAGGCCAACATCACTCCACCTACAGGACCAGATAACCCACTCCTTTGTCATTACTTCTGTTATAAACTAAAGTGGGTTTATGACAATCAAATGTTTACCATTGCAAACGCCCTAAACTGCTCTTATGGAGGACTAGGGGAGGAAATCAATGACTTACATTCCCTCAGAGCAGTAACAGGATAAGGGTTATGACTGCTTCACCAGGTTTCCAGTCTCAGGGCACAGGCTTGGGTTGCTTTACATTGTGATACCTATTCCCATCTGTGGTAAACAAACTGGCAATAAATTAAAATTACAACCCTTAATCCTACCCAGCACTGGTCACCCCGGAGACCTTGGGGACAACCAACTCCAGCCTGGGGGTACCAAGAGGTTGACCTGCCTCGATGTGCCTAGGGATCTGGTCCCTGTGAGGTTGTCACGCCTCAACCTGCTCAGGGATCTGCCAGTCCGGGGGGTCCCACGAGGTCAATCGGCCTTGTCCTGCCTAGGGATCTGGTCCTCAAAAGGTTGTCACACCTCAGCCTTCTCGGGGATCCACCAGTCCAGGGTCCCAGAAAGTCGACACACCTCGGCCTGCCCAGGGACCCAATTCTTAGGAGGTTGACCTGCCTCAACGTGCTTGGGGATTCGATCTCCAGGAGACTGTCACACCTCAGCTTGCCTGGGAATCTGCACCCTGATCCAGGGACGCCTGGCTCTCAAGCTGCAATAGTACTGTGTAGGATACATTTCAAAAAGACTCACCCCTAAGGAAGTCCACCCATGGAAATAGAAGGAAACCTAATACTTCTGGGACTGTGCCTAGTCTCAGCAATAACTGAGGAGCCCAATGAAAACCCCTTTGCCTTTCTGAAAAAAGCTAAAAGAGGCCCTCTAAAAGTTTACCAATCTGGACTTAGACTCTTATGAGGGACAGGTGATTTTAAAGGACAAATTCCTGTCCCAATATGCATCAGACATCAGGATAAAGTTACAACAGCTACAGTAACAGGACCCTGCTGCCTCTTTAGATGAGATGGTCCAGACAGCCACCTACACCTTTTATAACAGAGAACAAGAGAGGGAGGCCAAAGCCCAGGAAAAGGGAAAAAGGAAAGAGATAAGGCATGCCCAGATGCTGACCGTCCTCCAGGGAAGCCCTATGGCAAACCCCGAGTCCTTGAAGGACAAGGCATCAGGCAAGTGCTTAATCTGTAGACAGGTGGGGCATTGGGCCAAAGAGTGTCCAAGTCACGACAAATTTCCTAAAATGGCTTGCTACAAATGCCATCAATTGGGACATTGGGCGGCACTCTGCCCTTGCAACCCAAGAGCCTCAAGGTCAAGTGCCAAGCCTTCTCTCACGATGGTTCAACAGCACTGAAGCGGCCCACTCCAGCCAGCCCACCTGTCACAGATAACCATCAAAGGGCTGGAGCCAAAGGTGCAACTGGATGTGGCAGGTAGGTCTGAGAATTTCTTGGTTGACGCAGGGGCTACTTACTCTTCCTGACCTCCTACTCTGGAGCCTTCTCATCCCAAACTTGTACAATTTTGTCTGCTACAGGAAAAACAATTACTAAGCACTACTTCATTGCTGGGATGAACAAACATTTTCCCACAAGTTTCTGGTGGTCCCTGAGTGTCCTACTCCCTTATTGGGAAAATATCTTTCCTACCTTTGAAATCTTACAGCTATTGCAATCCTGATAGAAGACGCCTTAAAACCCTCTCTTAGGGGCAAACTATTTTTATCAGCCATCAAGTGAAACAACTCCTGAAATGGGAAAGGCCATTAATGGATGTCTGATCAAAGAATCCTAAGATATCAAGTAGTGCTGATGGAAAATCCAGGCCTCACTATATCCCCTTCTGAGGATCTTAACCCTGCCACCCTCTTGCCTACCCCCGAGGGCCCTCTACCCTTTCTGGACAAAACCCTGAGAGGCATTGTCAGAAGATCCTCTGACCAATCCTGAGGAAATCTGGTACACTGATGGAACCAGCTTTGTCTTCGATGGAAAAAGAAGAACCGGATATGAATAGTCTGTAATTTTGAGACCATAGAGGCTAAACCTTTGCCACCAGGTACTTCAGCCCAATTAGCTGAGCTCATAGCCCTGACTCAAGCTTTAGAGCTGGGAAAAAGAAAAAGAGTAGCCATTTATACTGACTCCAAGTATGCCTTTCTGGTGCTACATACACATGCTGCTATTTGGAAAAAAGAGGCCACTTGACCACCTGAGGGTCCCCAGTCAAATAAGGTGATCAAATCCTTAGGCTCTTGGAGGCAGTCCATCTGCCCACCGAGGTTTCAGTCTCCCACTGTAAAGGACACCAAAAAGGGAGCACAGAAGTGGCACGAGGGAACCAAGCAGATGATCAGGCAGCTAAGAGAGCAGCATTACAGAACAATGACCTAATAGGGGTGGCCACCTTAGTTCCACACATTAATTTTCTAGAAACTCCTTCATATGCTGAAGATGAGACTCTTAAAGCTAAGAGTGGGGGCTTTCAAGAAGATCATATGGGGTAGTTCCAACAGGAGGGACTCCTTTTTATGCCTGGGAACCTCCAATGGAAGTTAATTAACTCCTTACATGCCACCACGCATTTAGGGGAGAAGACCCTCCAAAGATTGCTAGAAAGGTCTTTCAGAGGAACAGGCCTCCAAACAACTATAAGGTAAGTGATCTCCTCTTGTCCCACTTGTCAATTAAACAGCCCCCAAGGAGCTTGAAGATCCCAGCTGGCCCAGCCCGTCCAACAACGTGGAACGTACCCAGGAGAGGACTGGCAGATGGACTTCACCCAGATGCCAGTTTCTTGAGGGTATAAATACCTATTAGTCATGATAGATACATTCACAGGATGGATTGAAAGCTTTCCCACCTGGATTGAGAAGGCTGAGGAGGTGGTAAAAAAAACTGCTCCATGAAATCATTCCTAGATTTGGTCTGCCTGGGTTTTACAAAATGACAATGGGACATCATTTGTTTCTAAGGTCACCCAAGGGGTCTCTAAAACATTGGACATTTTTTATTAACTCCATTGTGCCTGGAGGCCTCAATCTTCAGGAAAAGTAGAAAGAGCCAACCAATTCTTAAAATCAGTGATAAAAAATATAACCCAGGAGACCTCCCTGGAATGAAAGGGGATTTTACCAATAGCTCTCCTCTGCACCCGTATTGCCCTTAAGGAACAGGTTGGTCTTAGTCCTTATGAGATGTTATATGGGAGACCTTTTGTTTATGTCAATGACCTTTTCCTAGATCCAGAGTCTCAGGCCCTCCAATTCTATACCATGGCCATCGGGTAATTCCAACAGGATATACGCTTGTGGGGTATCAACCAGGACCCAAAAGATTTTAAAGAGTCACCACTATATATATGCTCCAGGGACTCAAGTCCTAATTAAAGTCTGGAAAGATGGGTCCCCAAAGGCTCAACTCCAGCCCACATGGAAGAGCCCCTACCCTGTAATACTTTCTACCCCCATAGTAGTCAAGGTACCAGAACACAACTCCCAGATTCGCTACTCACGAGTCAAGCCATGGAAGAAAACAGAAGAGAACACTCAATACACCTGTGAGCCCCTGGGAGCACTCAGATACCTATTCAGAACTACAAATGAGTGCCATTCTTATGAACACACCAAAAATTAAGTTTCTGGAGATAATATTTCTCAGGATATCTCTAAAAGCCAACACAGCTTGGCAGGGGTTGTACTCCAAAATAGACAGGAGATAGATCTCCTGATCCCTGAGCAAGGAAGGACTTGAACCATCTTGAATAAGACGTGTTATTTCTGGGTAAATACCTCCAGCTAAGTTAAAGCAAATCTCACAGTCCTCAAGAAAAACATTCCGACCCTACAGGATCTCAAAGAACAAGCTGGAGAGTTCTTGTGGTGGCTACAATCTCTCTTTGGGGAATCTTTCTGGAGATGCAAATTTGGAGTTAGCTAATGCCCCTACTAGTCCTTGTTATGACCATATTGATGCTGCTTGTGATTGCTCCATGTATTATCAACTGTCTAACCTATGTTGTCTCTCCCCAGGTCAACAAGTTAAAACATGCAGTTAAACAAGGATATATAAAGCTACAGCTGACCACAGAAAATACCACTTACCCTTAGATAGACACAGCTATAAGGACTCTGAGGCTTGAGACTAGCAAGAAGGGACGGCCCAATGCCCCTCGCCATCCCAGTTCAGCAGGAAGTAGCCAGAGAGACCTCAATGCCCCTATTCCCAAAGAATTAGGCCACCTATCTCTTGAGGGGGAAGTGTTAGGTAGTTAGAATAGGAAAAAGGAGTCCAAAATGGCAGTGGCTAACAGACAAAGTAGGGAAAAGCCCACAAAAATAGAAGAAAGGAAGGTCCGAGGACCTGAGTGAGGACTTCAGGTAAAACAAACAGCCCTCCTGGCTAGCCCAATTTCCATAGGGTAGGCTCAGTGGGAAGAGAAAAAAACATATAAAAAGAGGAGCCAAAATTGAGCCAGGGGCTTCTCTTCTCTTGACGTCTTTTGGATCGGTTCACCCTCATCCCTTGAGGATGTATTTTCCTTTACTTTCTAAATAAAACTGAGCTGTAACATGGAGCTGTAACACTGGTCCATCCAAGAGCTGTAATGCTGGTCCATCTGTCATTTCAAATTTTTGTTGCAATGAGACAGAACTGAGGATATTACACACTCCCCCAACAACTGGAAAAGGTCAGTTTTCATTCCAGTCCCAAAGAAAGGTAATGCCAAAGAATGGTCAAACTCCCGCACAATTGTACTCATCTCACATGCTAGTAAAGTAATGCTCAAAATTCTCCAAGCCAGGCTTCAACAGTACATGAATCATGAACTTCCAGGTGTTCAAGCTGGATTTAGAAAAGGCAGGGGAACCAGAGATCAAATTGCCAACATCCAATGGGTCATCAAAAGAGCAAGAGCGCTCCAAAACAACATCTACTTCTGCTTTATTGACTATGCCAAAGCCTTTAACTGTGTGGATCACAACAAACTGTGGACAATTCTCCAAGAGATTGGAATACCAGATCACCTGACCTGCCTCCTGAGAAATCTGTGTGCAAGTCAAGTAGCAACAGTTAGAACTGGTCACGGAACAGACTGGTTCCAACCCAGGAAGGGAGTATGTCAAGGCTGTATACTGTCAGCCTGCTAATTGAACTTATATGCAGAGTACATCATGAGAAATGCTGGACTGGATGAAGCACAGCTGGAATCAAGATTGCCAGGAGAAATATCAATAGCCTTAGATGTGCAGATGCCACTACCCTTATGACAGAAAGTGAAGAAGAACTAAAGAGCCTCTCATGAAATTGAAATAGGAGAGTGAAAAAGTTAGCTTAAAACTCAACATTCAAAAAACTAAGATCATGGCATCTCATTCCATCACTTCATGGCAAATAGATGGGTAACAGTGGAAACAGTGACAGACTTTATTTTGCTGGGGGTGGGGGGCTTCAAAATCACTGAAGATGGTGACTGAAGCCATGAAATTAAAAGACACTTGCTCCTTGGAAGAAAAGTTATTACCAACCTAGACAGCATATTAAAAAGCAGAGACATTACTTTGCCCACAAAGGTCTGTCTAGTCAAAGCTATGATTTTTCCAGTAGTCATGTATGGATGTGAGAGTTGGACTATAAAGAAAGCTAAGCACCAAAGAATTGATGCTTTTGAACTGTGGTGTTGGAGAAGACTCTTGAGAGTCTCTTGGACTGCAAGGAGATCCAACCAGTCCATCCTAAAGGAAATCAATCCTGAATATTCATTGCAACAACTGATGCTGAAACTGAATCTCTAATACTTTGACCACCTGATGCAAAGAACTGACTCATTTGAAAAGACCCTGATGCTGGGGAAGATTGAAGGTGGGAGGAAAAGGGACAACAGAGGGTGAGATGGTTGAATGGCATCACCGACTCAATGGACATGAGTTTGAGTGGACTCCAGGAGTTGGTGATGGACAAGGAAGCCTGGCATGCTGCAGTCCATTGGGTCACAAAGAGTCAGACACAACTGATCAACTGAACTGACTGACTGACTGTTAGAAATTTTAAAAGACGTTCCTCTTAAAATTCTGTGTTGCTGTGATGACACCTATTTCCCCCTGAATTTGCTGCTGCTGCTACTGCTAAGTCACTTCAGTCGTGTCCGACTCTGTGTGACCCCATAGACAGCAGCCCACCAGGTTCCCCCATCCCTGGGATTCTCCAGGCAAGAATACTGGAGTGGGTTGCCATTTCCTTCTCCAATGCATGAAAGTGAAAAGTCAAAGTGAAGTCGTTCAGTCGTGTCCGACTCTTAGCGGCCCCATGGACTGCAGCCTAACAGGCTCCTCTGTCCATGGCATTTTCCAGGCAAGAGTATTGGAGTGGGTTGCCATTGCCTTCTCTGCCACCTGAACTTAACTGTTCTCAAACGTTGATCTAAACAATGTGTTTTTCTTATGGAAATGTTTTCCTTCAGCTATGTTAATTGAAATATGTATTTACCCTAGATTCTTTCTTCAAATAGGTTCTGCTTAAGACTCAGAACTGATAAGGGCTCAACAAACCTGGATGTCTTACTTATACATTGTTCTCCTAATCTATGTTAATGAATCTATACACTTATGTGGAAACCTGCCTTTCTTGAAGATTCATGTCAATGGTTTTATGGCCCAGTGTGACTCACTTGTTGCCAATATTATCTCAAAATGCATGTTGTGGGTGAGGGGCCTGGTGCCACTGAGTTTTGGGACATCTCCTTTCTCTAATTAACAGCTTGCTGATAGGTATATAGCATTGCTAAAGGCTAAGGGAATGGCATCCCACTCCAGTGTTCTTGCCTGGAAAATCCCATGGACAGAGGAGCCTGGTAGGCTACAGTCCCTGAGGTCACTAAGTATTGGACACGACTGAGCGACTTCACTTTCACTTTTCACTTTCATGCATTGGATAAGGAAATGGCAACCCACTCCAGTGTTCTTGCCTGGAGAATCCCAGGGACCGGGGAAGCCTGGTGGGCTGCCGTCTATGGGGTCGCACAGAGTCGGATACGACGGAAGGTACTTAGCAGCAGCAGCAAAGGCTAGCAGGGGAGCACTATTTCTGCCCCCTTCTGATGTCTATGTTAGAAGCTTTCTCTATCTCTTTTATACTTTAATAAAACTTAATTACACAAAAGTTCTGAGGGATCCAGCCTCATCACTGGCCTCAGATTGAATTCTTCTCCTCCAGAGGCCAAGAATCCTGGAGTATTTCATGGCTCAGCAACAACCTTTCAGTAGGACATCTCTAAAGCATTGAGAGATACAGTTAAAAGTCAACATGTGAATATTTGCATATTCATCTTTCACATTTATAGGTGGGAAGCTTTCATTTCATGGAAATTAAAATTTTATTCATGTGAAATCTCAGAACAAGAAGAGGATGGATGACAGAATAAGCCATTTTATCTCTGAAGCTACTCTCTTACTCTCATACTCTGAATGGCTATTCTTAAATAGTTAAGAATATTTATCTTATAATTATCTATGGTGGTAATGGCCAGCCAAGAACATGTCCAGATTCTAACATGCAGGATACTTTTTGCAAGAGAATTTTCCCTGATTTCTTTTAATGTTTCTTCTAAAGCAATGTAAGAGCAGAAAGTAATTCAAAAATCATGTCTTAGAAATGACTAAACTTTGCATATAAAATTATCCTGATGCACACCATTCATTCATATAAGGTCAGTAATTCTAACCATCTACAGTGTTTCCAAATAATATTAGGTTTGTAGAATTCTGGATAATAGTAGATGATATCTTCATTCACCAAATCTTAGTAACCTCATGTGATTCAAAACAATATGTAAATGCTAAAAATTAAAAGAAATCAGAATCAAATGGGTTCCTAAAGTTTTCATTCATAACTGTATGATAAATAATATCTAGTCTAATGATTACCAAATTTTTCCATGAAATGCTCTAACATGTAGTGTGATCATATCATCACACTGCAAAGTCCTATCCATACTGCTCTTAGGACTTCCTTTGATAGATAGAGCTTCCTTGATATACCAGGATGATATATACAAGGTAGAGTAGAATTCATAGAAAATTTCATTGACTAAGATGCCCATTAGCATCATGGAAGCAGGTGATACAATATCACAAGGAAAGCTCAAAAGAATAATTTTTTCTCTAAAATTTTTTTACATTAAAATATCTTCTTAAATTCTCTTCCAGTCTGGCCCCTAACTCCACTTCCAATATTTCATAGTAAACAAATTTAGCCACTATCAAAAAAGAGTTTTTGATACTTCTTTTTAAGAGTTCCATCTGATGTACTTATCTGGCAGGGTACCATATTGCCAATTAGCACTATAAAGTTTCCAGGTTTATGCAGGTGTTCTAGATATTTTGGTACCTGAGTTATATAAATCTTTCACAGCAAACATGGTAAAAATGTGTTCCCACTTTATCACAAAGATGATTAAAATAAGCCTGAAGTCAAAATGAAACACAGAATGAAAGTCTCTATGGAGGCATTAATAATTCATTTTTATTTAAAAAAAAAAAAGATTTAAGTTTTATGGATAGCATCTATCCCTCATGAACAAAGGAGAGTTGATGAAGATGCACCAATGAAGACTTTAAAATTCCAAGCCCTTTCTCCTAGGGACCCAGTGCAGTTCATCCAAAAGGAGTTCTAGGCTGTTAGAGGATACAACTATATGATTACTAATAGATCATAACTGAGGTCACATAGATTTTCTCAACCAAAAATTAACAGATACTCAACAACGTGTCAGAGAAGACAATGGCACCCCACTCCAGTACTCTTGCCTGGAAAATCCCATGGACAGAGGCGCCTGGAAGGCTGCAGTCCATGGAGTCACTGAGGGTTGGACACAACTGAGTGACTTCACTTTCACTTTTCACTTTCATGCATTGGAGAAGGAAATGGCAACCCACTCCAGTGTTCTTGCCTGGAGAATCCCAGGGACGGGGCAGCCTGGTGGGCTGCCATCTATAGGGTCGCATAGAGTTGGACACGACTGAAGTGACTTAGCAGTAGCAGTAGCAACAATGTGTAATATTTTCATTGAAACAGTTCCACAATTAATATTAGCATTTCCTTATTGGTTTATTAAAGGTAGACTATCATAAATGTACTTACTCTTTTCCACAGACAACTTTGCTTTATTCAACTCCTCCTCTGAGTATACTAAGGGCAAAATAAGAGGAATCTTCTCCCCTCCTGTCCTTGCAACTCTTCACACTCAGATTAATCTGTTTTCATCAACTATGTCTGCCATGTGACTTTTCCCCTCAAACACAACCAGTGGCTTCCTGGTGGAAGCTGAAGCAACCTATCCTACCTTCAATGCCTCCTATGGGATTTGTCCAGCCTGCATTTCCTGCCTTAGAGCCTAATGCGTGGCTACTCAAAGTCTCTCTCCTAGTTGGACTTGTCTGGCCTTTCAGGCACAACATGTGAGTCACTGTGGCACAGTATTGTTTGCCAATTTTCTTCCCTTGGAATGAGTTCTCATCCTTTTCCCTACCATCTGAACTGTACCCATGATTTCAGGTTCAGAGAAAGTCACACGTTCTCTCTGAAGTTCTTCCTTAGCCCATTTCACAGTCCCTATACTTATTAGTGATTTGTATTGTGTTATTATCTTTGCTAGCCAGTTAATATCTAGTCTATTCTTTGTATTTTTAATTAACTACTTGAATATTTATATATCTTTCTTCACATAAATTTGACTTTAATAAGGATAGAGACACTCTTTTAATATTGCTTTTGAATTTAATTGTCCTTCCCCAGTGTATAGTGCATAGCAGGTGTTCAACAAATTCTTAATTCATTCAAAATAAACTCAAAGAGCAGCACAAGGGATTCATGCTACATATAAAGCATCCCTTTACAGAGAAACCTGCTAAGCATTGCTCTACGTTTCCCAGAGGAAGATTATCCCCCGGGTGTCATTAAAAATAGATACATGCTATTTTGTGCTGGATGATATAAAGGAAAGTAATAACTCAGGAAAGAAATAACCAGGGGTGCATTGGCCCCAGTTCTCCTGTTTCATTATTCTTTAGCTATTTCAATGCTTTCAAGACTGTAAACATCCAAAAGAAAGATAATTTAGTACCTGGATGTGTGCTTTCATTTCCAGTGTGCACAGAATGAAGTAAACCAGCAACAACAGGGAGTTCTACTTGTAGCTTAAAGTTAAGCCTGACAAATCAGTCAAAGCTCTAATATATACAATACAGCAATATCACATTACATCAGATAATCTTCACACTATACAACTTCTCGTGAACAATAGCAAGCACCTACTACCAGTGCATTTCTCCCTTTCATCCTTTTAATTCCATCTTTACTGTCATCAACTTTGCCTTTTGATTGGTCCAGTAGACCATTTAAATTTAATGCAATTAAATTAAATGATGAATAAATAATGAGTTTTCTATTTATGATAGTGTGGGTGCTGTGTGTGTGCATGTGTGTGTGTGCGAGCGTATGTATGTGCATTCATGCCTTAACTCAAATTACTGCTCAACTTTAGTTCTTGACCTCATCTGCACTGTCATCTAGGTTGTATTGCACATCTCAATCTGAACTTCATCCCGGCAAAAACAAAGTTGCAGGCACAACAGTTAGAGAACGCATTCCTCCAGCAGAGTGTTGAATCAGGGTGACCCTGAGCCTTCTTTGGATTTTATTTGGAACTAGGCTGCAGTCCATCAGGTTGCTACAAGTCAGACACGACTGAGCGACTTCACTTTCACTTTTCACTTTCATGCATTGGAGGAGGAAATGGCAACCCACTCCAGAATTCTTGCCTGGAGAACCCCAGGGATGGGGGAGCCTGGTGGGCTGCCATCTATGGGGTCGCACAGAGTCGGACACCACTGAAGAGACGCAGCAGCAGCAGCAGGCATGGAAAGCAAAAGTGCACTGTCCCAAGGAAAGACATCAACAAGGAAGAAGGGAGAGCCAAGTGCTAGCATGTCTTCGGCCTCTGTGTATCTGTGCACATTGTACGTCATTCATGATAGCTTATCTACAACTTGACTAACTTGGAGTTCTGCTAATAGTGGCAATCTTGACATTTCTTGGTCAGAATTTAGGGAGACGTAAGACTTTCAATTAATGTCTGATTAGCCTTTGAGATATGTGCTGAATCAGAAACCTAAATAAAGATAATTTTTAAAAATAAAAAAAAGACTAATGCAATTATTGATATGGTTGATTGTCATCATATCACTTTACTACTTGGTTTCTATTTGCCCTGGTTTGTTTCTTTGTTTTGTTTTGTTTTTTTATTCTCTGCTCCTTCTTTCTTGCCTTTCTTGGGAGGAAGGAGGAGTCAATCAAATAATTTTTATAATTTTATTTTAACTTGTATACTGACTTTTTAGTTAGAACTACCATTTGTATTATTTGGTCGTGGTTATCCTAAGGATTAATTACCACACTCTACTTATACTTAATAGTGTGTTAATTAATATAAAATTAGGAATCTTATAAGTGTACAATTCAATTTAACTATCTTCTCTTTTGTACTATTTTTATTATTTTTTACTTGTATTATAAATGTTTCACAAACCTCAGTCAGTTGTATTATAAAGGAAATGAAAGAAGAAAGAAATTGTCTTTTATATTTATGTATATATTTCCCATTTCTTGTTCTCTTCTCCCCTGCAGTAGATTCAGTTTTTATCAGATGTTATTTCCCTCTGGCCTGAAGGACATTCTTTAGTATTTCTTGAAAGAACAAACCTGATGATAACTAATTCTGTCAGCTTTTATTTATCTGAAAACATCTATATTTTGCTTTTATTTTAGAAGAGTATTTTCACTAGATATAGAACCATAGATAGTAGAGGTATACATATATTATTTCACAACTTTAAAAATGTCATTCTACTGTCCTCAGTCCTCCAGTGTTTCTGGTGAGAAAACAGCCACCATTCACATCATTATTCCTGTGTATGGAATGTGTCTTGGTTCTCTGACCACTTCCAAAATTTAAGCTTATGTTGGCTTTTCCAAAACTTTGACTATGATGTACCTAAAGTTTGGTTCTCTTTGATTTATCCTGTTTAGAGTGTTCTGAGCTTCCTATCTGTAAATTTATATTTTTCACTCAATTTGGGTGATTAGTTTTTCAAACATTTTCTTCCCCTTCTATGTCTTTTCCTTTTTTGAAATTCATACTAGACATATATTGGATCACTCAATATTATCCCAGAGACCATTGAAGATGTGATATTTTTCCCAGTCTTTGCTTTCCTTCTCAGCTTCAGACTGGATAATTTTTATTGACTTGTCTTTTAATTACTGACTTTATTCTGCATCATCCAATAGGTTAAGCCAATTTGGTGATTTTTTTTTTCGTTTCAGAAACTGTACTTTTCAAATCTAAAATTTCTTTTTTGAATAGATTTTCTTTCTTTACTGAGATTTCTCATGTTCACTCTTTATAACCATCGTTTCCTTTGGGTCATTAAATATGTTTATAAAATGAAGTTTAAAGTCCTCATATGCTAATTTTTACACCTGATTCATGTTGGGGTTTTTTCCCCCTTGATTAAAAGTCACATTCTTCTGCTTTGCATATTTATAGCTTTTATCTCATATCAGGAGAGGGCAATGGCACCCCACTCCAATACTCTTGCCTGGAAAATCTCATGGACGGAGGAGCCTGGTAGGCTGCAGTCCATGGGGTCGCTAGGAGTCGGACATGACTGAGCGACTTCACTTTGACTCTTCGCTTTCATGCACTGGAGAAGGAAATGGCAACCCACTCCAGTGTTCTTGCCTGGAGAATCCCAGGGACAGGGGAGCCTGGTGGGCTGCCGTCTATGGGGTCGCACAGAGTCGGACATGACTGAAGCGACTTAGCAGCATCTCATATCAAGTATTATGTTCCATTGTAAAATACTGTAATCTATTTTCTTCACTGGAAGATTGTTGATTTTCCAATGATTGTTCTAGAAGTGAGTTAAATTACTGGATGATCACCTAGAACTTGTGGATGTATATTGTTATGATTTGCTAAGGTAGGTAGTTGAAAAACCCTGGGAGTTTATCAAAATCTTAATTTGAAAGAACTCAGACTCAAACTTTTTTCTGCTTTGAGAAGCATCTAATATCTCTACTCACTTTTTCATCCTTTAAGCTCCTACTTTCTAAGTGGGTTTCTTGGAGTCTCTCTCATACTTACGTAGTCTAGAAGTCAGCCTAGTATTTGAATAAAGTTCATCTTCATATTATTGTGTCTCCTTGTCTGGGAATTCCTCTTAGAGTGTGTCCTCCCAAATTTTCAGCCACTCTGGTATCCTTGAACACCAACTTTTAATTTCTCAAGCCAGTAATATTCTGACTTTCTGCTTAAGTCTAGATGTTCTATATTATGCAGACAGCAGAGAGACTTGTGTAAAAAAAAGGGGGGTCATATAAATGTGAATATCTCCTGTGCATATGAGTGTCTTCTTTTAAGGGTTAAATCCTAAGTCTCTTTGCTTCTAGTTACTATTCAATACCGTCAAATTATATACACACAAACATACACACACATATGTGTTAGTGTTGTTACTATGAGAAGGTCAGTCCAATTATCTGCAACAACTGAGATTACTCTTCTAACACCCTTGTATGGCTCTCATTACACCTGGAATTGTAACCAGAATTCTAGATGTGGCCTTCAATATCCTACATAATCTGCCCCTGTCTGTTTCTCCCACTCCATCTTACCTGCTGTTTTATTTTATTTCAGATATTGTATTCCACTAAAATAAAACCAGATCCTCTGTGTTGAATTAAATCAATAATTAGATTATTAGTTTCATTAAAAGATTCTTGGTAGAGATAAAATTTAGGTCATATGCACTGTACTTTAGAGTTAAGTTTGGTAAGGGCTGTGTTTCAAACATTCAAGACACATTAAAAATAAGTCTGGCTTGAAAAGAAAAGTGAAAATGTTAGTCTCAGACCTGTCCAACCCTTTCTGACCCCATAGACCATAGCCCACCAGGCTCCTCTGTCCATGGGATTCTCCAGGCAAGAATACTGGAGTGGATAACCATTCCCTTCTCCAGGGGATCTTCCTGACTCAGGGATGAAACCCGGGTCTCTTGCAATGCATGCAGATTCTTGATCATCTGAACCATGAGGGAAGCCCAAAGTCTGGCTTAAGAAGCTAATAAAAGGATATTGGTTTTCTATTGGAGGTCATTATTTTGATTATGGTTGAGTTGTTTTCAATCTACGTAGTTGTGAATATTCTGTTATAGATTTCACAGTTTAAGTCATTTCAGACGTAGCTGACAGACTTCAGGGAAAAAATGGTGAAATATTTTCCATTCCAACTACCTCTAAAAAGTAACACAGTTAGCATCACAGCTGAGACTTTTTTCGAGTCTCTCAGGATATATCACACATCTGGTTCAATGGAAAAAATCTAGATTTCCTGATAACTCTAATTAATTTCCATTCATTTATTCATTCAACAAATATTTCTCATGTTGCTGCTGTATGGTAGGCATGTACTAGGCATTGAAAATCCAAAAACTGAATGAGATCAATACAGCCTCTATCCTCATGGAGCTTGATAGCGAATTTCTCACAGTTATTTAGATTTACATATTCTATATACCATTTGTAAGTTGAAAAAGTAGATAATCAGGCAATTAAGAGTGTTACACAAAATAGCTCTGGATGAGGACCTGAGGGGATTTCCTGTAAAATAAACCCTATGGGCTTTATGATGTGACATTTAAACACCCTAATTCTTATTTTTCTCTCACTTCAGATGCTCTGTTTTTAGACTGGTTCCAAATAGGAAAAGGAGTACGTCAAGGCTGTATATTGTCACCATGTTTATTTAACTTATATGCAGAGTACATCATGAGAAATGCTGGGCTGGAAGAAACACAAGTTGGAATCAAGATTCCTGGGAGAAATATCAATAACCTCAGATATGCAGATGACACCACCCTTATGGCAGAAAGTGAAGAGGTGCTAAAAAGCCTCTTGATGAAAGTGAAAGTGGAGAGTGGAAAGGTTGGCTTAAAGCTCAACATTCAGAAAACGAAGATCATGGCATCTGGCCCCATCACTACATGGGAAATAGATGGAGAAACAGTGGAAACAGTGTCAGACTTTCTTTTTCTGGGCTCCAAAATCACTGAGGATGGTGACTGCAGCCATGAAATTAAAAGACGCTTACTTCTTGGAAGGAAAGTTATGACCAACCTAGATAGCATATTCAAAAGCAGAGACATCACTTTGCCAACAAAGGTTCACCTAGTCAAGGCTATGGTCTTTCCTGTGGTCATGTATGGATGTGAGAGCTGGACTGTGAAGAAGGCTGAGCGCCGAAGAATAGATGCTTTTGAACTGTGGTGTTAGAGAAGACTCTTGAGAGTCCCTTGGACTGCAAGAAGATCCAACCAGTCCATCCTGAAGGAGATCAGCCCTGGGATTTCTTTGGAAGGAATGATGCTAAAGCTGAAACTCCAGTATTTTGGCCACCTCATGCGAAGAGTTGACTCATTGGAGAAGACTCTGATGCTGGGAGGTATTGAGGGCAGGAGGAGAAGGGGACGACAGAGGATGAGATGGCTGGATGGCATCACTGACTCAATGCATGTGAGTCTGAGTGACCTCTGGGAGCTGGTGATGGACAGGGAGGCCTGGCGTGCTGCAGTTCATGGGGTCGCAAAGAGTCGGACACGACTGAGCGACTGATCTGATTTGATATCTGACCACCATTTTGTTAAGAAGCAGTCAGTTTGTCACATTCATGAACAAAAATTTTACTTCCTTTAAGCATGTTTTCAGTGAATATGCTTCTGTTGATTTTCAGTTACCCACCCCCCACCCCCCCCCCAGACTGCCACTAGGTGCTTCCTTCTCCTAAGGCAGAAGCTGAAGCAGAACGCAGAGGAACCGAAGTAGCATGCTGTCCAGGGATTAAGCAACTGAGTGGTTTGGAAATAGTAGCTTCCTTGAGCTTCCTAGCTTGAGTCAAAATAATGAGTCCAAGAGATTTGGGGTGAGAAGTCTCTTGGCCCTGATAATATTTTAGTCAGACATAAAATACACCTCATTCTAATTAATTCCCACTGTCCTTCAAGATTAACATCACAATGATATCAAATAACAAAAAGAAAGTGTTGGCAACCAAGTGGATGTAGCAACTAAGTTAAACAAGGCTCTAGACTACCTAATGTTCTGCATAAACTCCCCCTGAAGGGCCCCAAGCAGTTAGCAGCCTCCAGAGGAGGCATGCTTGCCAAAGAGCTGTGTGAGATGCCAAGAACACTGGAATCAGATCAAGTCGCTGCTTTCTTAGACTCTGGGCACTTCCCAAATTGAACTCTCTCACCAAACCATTATTGGAGATACCCTCTTCCTTATTATAATCTCTGGATTTCACAATCATTTAAAAGTGTCAGACCTTGATTACTTTTTCAGCTTATTTTTTCTCTTATCATTGAGCATCCTTCTAATTTCTCCTTATTTTCTCTTTTGCTTCAGGATTTCCTGAACCAAAGTGTGTGTGTGTGTGTGTGTGTGTGTGTGTGTGTGTGTGTGTGTGTGTTTCTCTCATGTGGCCTGCTGGGAATGAAATCAACAAGGATCTCTCATCCATACTTAATTTTCTTCCCAGCAGGTGCTGTAATGCAGCAGGGATTCTGGACAGAAATACAGCAGGGCTTTTGTTGAAGCTGCCATGCTAGTTACTGGAAGATCAATAAAAGATTAGAACACCTAACACAGTGAATGATTCCAGTGGAGTTGAAATGAAGATATTGGAAACCACTTAAAATTCATACACACATTTTATGGCTATCAAGATTTCAAACTTAACATGCATAGTACCTAGCCATTTTCTGAATATATTGTTTGAAAGAGATTTAAGATTGATTTTTTTTTCTTTATGTTTCACTAAATACACATTGAGAAAGAGGAAAAAAAAATTTTAATTGATTTTGGCAATCAATTTGATCAGGTAAAAAGTAAAGAAATTCAGTAAGAGTTCATTTGCCCAGTATTTGTAGATGTAAGGAAATTTTCATGATAGTTTATTTTTTCTAGCATAAAACTTTTAAATTTATAATAATTTGTAATATTATATTTATAATATTATATATATAGTTATAATTATATTTATAATATAATAATCTTCAACCAAAGACTTCAAAATTCCTACAATAATTTCTCTCTTAAAATCTGAACACTAAATAGAACTTCATCTTTTTCTTGATACAATAATTCTAGTTACTCATTTGCCTTTGCTCTAACTGTGCCTTTAATTATAATTGTGGTTTACAGCTTCTCTACATTTCCATGGTTGATATGTCACAACATCACAAAATGAGTATATTTCAAATTTCCATATCCATACTCAGGTTGTCAACACTGATCAGCAGCCCTTCTCTTTTCCTTGTTCATCTCTCTCTCTTTCATGCAGAATCTGAACTTTCACCTAGTTCCACGGGCTTCCAATTCCACTAACCACTCTCACCTTCTTTACTTCCTATTACTTGAGAAAATTGAACCATGAATCTGTCAAGGACTTGTCCATTCCTAACTCAACATGTCAACATCAGCTTCCCTTCCTCAGGGGATGAATGGGCCCTCTCCCTTCAACCTCTGCTCTCCATCTCTCTTCCAGTGTACTGGCAGAATTTCCATCAATTATTTCCCCTGACTTTCCCATCTAAAATCTGTTTTTCCTCTTGACCTAGAAATAGACTTAAGTCTATTCCACCTTTAAAAAAAAAAAAAAACAAAGCAAAACAAAAATTCCCATTGATGCTGTACCACATTTCAGACTCCATTGTTGTTCATATTGATTCCCATTTGTGATGATTTATTTCTTGAGTGTTTTATGATTTTGAATTTAAGCTCAGTTAATCTAAACGTATAATGTGGGGATCTGAGTTAAGTGTGGATCTTTATAGAGAGTAACTTTATTTGTTTCTGCTAGATACCGATGGCCACATTATTTTAATTTCCAGGATTTAGAGTATATAAATCCAACTACAGATTGCACATGAAGTTTTGCTTATATTTAGACATTGTTAAGAAGCACATTCTTTTTGCCCTACCTAGAATAAGAGCCAAGGACAAACAAGTGACCTTGTCATTTATTTTTGCTGGTAAGAAGATGTTATTTTCCTAGCCTGTCTTTCCACTGAGCAAATATCCCTTTGAAGGAATTAACTATAGGGATCACTTTGCATAAATGAAAGACATTGAATCATGAAAACACAAGTCTCCTTGAATCAGAAAATACCTGCTTGGCAGTCACAAATCTAATATAGACTTACCATGCCAGATTGCTGCTTTTTCTTTTTTGTAAACAATGAGGAGTGTCCTTGTGAACTTTAAAATATTGTTGCATTATATCCAGTGCATTTGTAGTAGGTGATCTAGCCCTCGATATTGCTGGAAGCAAAAATCCCAAAGTTTCTCTAGCAGTAAAAATGTGAGTTCTATCTGTCAAGGTAATGTCAGACTGAGACACTGCAATTATGAGGAGCTCCAAAATACCAAGTTTTATTTATCTACAGAATGAAATATTTGTATTATAACTTATTTTCTGGTAGAAAGCAAAAAATCATCCATGATTCCTCACTATTATATTAATAGGTAAATATAAAAATCTACATTGCAACAGTTAACTATGTAAATTATGTTTAATATTATTTCCATTTCAAAAGATGGAGAAAATCAAGCCTTAAAAATTTATGCAGACTGTCTAAAGTCACACAACAATTCAGGGATCAATCTAGTATGTAAATCTAGAAAAGTGAAAGTAAAAGTCATTTAGTCGTGTTCGACTCTTTGTGATCGCATGGAATTCTCCAGGCCGGAATACTAGAGTGGGCAGTCTTTCCCTTTTCCTGGGGACATTCCCAACCAAGGGACTGAACCGAGGTCTCCAGCATTTGAGGCGGATTCTTTACCAGCTAAGCCACAAGAGAAGCCCAAGAATACCTGAGTGGGTAGCCTATCGCTTCTCCAGCAGATCTTCCCAACCCAGGAATCGAACCGGGTGCTCCTGCATTGCAAGCAGATTCTTTACTAACTGAGCTATCAGGGAAGCCCATGTAAATCTAGAACTCCCTTTAAAAAAAAAATACAATAAACAACAGGATTATACCCTCTAGTCATGTCTGATTCTTTGCAAACAGGCTCCTCTCTCCATGGAATTCTCTAGGCAAGAATACTGGAGTGGGTTACTATTACCTTCTTCAGAGGCTCTTCCCACACAGGATCGAACCTGGGTCTCCTGCAGTGTAGGCAGATTCTTTACTGTTTGAGCCACCAGGGAAACCCTTTATACCCTCCAAAGACCTCTAATAATGTAATTATTGAGTAGAGACTACAAAATAACTATCTTTAGAATAAAAATAGAAGATATATAAAAGGAATCTAAAACATACCAGAAGAAGGAAACTTTGTAAAAAAATGTTTTAAAAGTAAAAGGAACTTATAAGAATTCATTTCCAGTAATTCTTAGCAAAGTAAATCAGATCCACCTTCAAGCTAAGACCTATTAAACTGGCAAAAAAAAATTTGTTTTATTAAATCTGCTGGATTCCATTTGAGGATGAAAGTGGCAGGGATTAATTAAAAGAGCAAGATCCAGGGGATGAAATAAAAAAGAAGAGTTATGAATTTGAGACCACTTTTATGTACATGTTTATACCATAAAGAACATCTGAGAGAATCAGGAACTTAGCAGGATTTTGAACAGATCATTGTGCCAAGGGAACAAATATTGGAGTTCACTGCCTGCCTAGACAGGGGTAATGATAAATACCTTGGACAATGGTTTGGAACCACAAAGAAATATATCTTACAAACATGGCTCTATCATTAAAAGACAGGCTTTTATGAGAACTGAAGCCCAGATAAGAATCATCTCAAACTTTCATTAAATTAAGATGATCTGAAATTTCTAGCTAACTACCAGAAAAAATATAAATCCCCTCTGATGGAAGATGACATTAATATTCCCGTCAATTATTTCTATTACTTTACATTAAATGTGATGCTTACATTAAAAAATAAACAAGATACAGAGAGACAAGGTAGCTTGATCACAACTAAGAGAAAAACAGATAATAGAAACAAACAAAAAATTCAAATAATATATTTTTAGAAATAGATTTGAATATTTTCAAGGCAATAAAAGATAAGATTTAAAACATGGCAGATAACTAAAAGTTGCATTAAAAAGAATCAAATAAAAATTCTAGAGCTGAGAAAAATAATGACCAAATACTAAGAAATCAATATATAGGGTCATAGTAAATTAGTTACAGTTCACTTCAGTTCAGTTCAGTCTCAGTCATGTCCGACTCCTTGCGACCCCATGAATTACAGAACTCCAGGCCTCCCTGTCCATCACCAACTCCCAGAGTTCACTCAAACTCACATCCATCAAGTCGGTGATGCTATCCAGCCATCTCATCTTCTGTCATCCCCTTTTACTCCTGCCCCCAAGCCCTCCCAGCATCTGAGTCTTTTCCAATGAGTCAACTCTTCGCATGAGGTGGCCAAAGTACTGATGCCATCCAGTCATCTCATCTTCTGTTGTCCCCTTTTCCTCCTGCCCCCAATCCCTCCCAGCATCAGAATCTTTTCCAATGAGTCAACTCTTCACATGAGGTGGCCAAAGTACTGGAGTTTCAGCTTTAGCATCATTCCTTCCAAAGAAATCCCAGGGCTGATCTCCTTTAGAATGGACTGGTTGGATCTCCTTGCAGTTCAGATGTAAAAGAATAAGTCACCTGGGAAATAGGTCAGAAAATAATGTACAGAATAAATTACAGAGAAACAAAAGGAAAGGAAAAAGGAGAAAATTACATAGGAGATTGATAATGAATAGAGTGAAAAGTTTGAAAAGATGTATAATTGGCAGGTCAGAAGAAGAAGAGAGAAAATGAGGCTGAAAAATAATTGAAAAGATTATAACTATGGAATTTTCAAAGCTGGCAAAAGAGATCAAGCCACAGATTCAGGTAGCCTTAGGAAACCTAGAAGAGATAAACACCAAGAAAGCTATTGAGGAGCTACTAGAAGATTACTAGCATGAACTCTAGTCAAAGATTCAGTACCAAAGTCTCAGTAACTCTCCCAGATTTACTTTGTGGACTCAGTGGCTCCTAAAATTCTTGCTATTATATCCATGTTATAGTCATTAAAATGTAGGAAGAGGCAAGAGAAACCTCTTCTTCCCAGATTTATCAACTTCAAAGAGCTTTCCCGCAAAGGCAACTCTCGCATCTCCTTGACCCCTTCATTTGCAATAAATGGGAGGAACTAAAATTTTTTCATTTACTTTGTTACTTTACTGTAGTTTATAAATAACTTGTAACAAAAGAGGGGAGAATGGAACTTTGGGAAGTAGTTAGCAATATTTAAGAATAGAAGCAGGACAATCAGTTGGTGAACTCTTTCCATCACCCATTTGGAGAGGACCAGGGTGATGGTGGTGGTGATTGTGAAAAGTGGTTGGATTTCTGCAGATATTTTGAGGATCTGATGGGATTTACTAATGAATAGTTAAAGGCTATAATAGTTTTACTACTAATATCTCTTTGAAGAGAGCATTACTAATGGATCAGGGATGGTATGGGGAGGGAGGGGGAGGGGGATTCAGGATTGGGAACACGTGTACAATGTGGCAGATTCATTTTGATGTATGGCAAAACCAATACAATATTGTAAAGTAATTAGCCTCTAATTAAAATAAGTAAATTTAATTTAAAACAATAATAAAAAAAATAAAGTGTACTTTGAAACCCTCTGGGGGAGGAAAAAAAAGGATCTACTTCATAATGAAGCAATTTGAACCAAGAAAGGAATAGATAAAAGATGAAACTCAGAGGAAATAAAATGTTAAACTACTAAATAATTTAAAGAATAAAAACAGTAGAATAAAGTTCAAAAATCACATAAGTGGAAAAATTAAAGTTTTCTAAGGTCTATTGACTTAAAAAATACTCACAACCTAGAAGGTGAGAGTTATATTTTACTTGGTGGGAATTTTTAGAATTTCAAGCCCAGGAGATAGCATCTCAAGTGACCCTGGAGGAACTGTTCCAAGGAGGGGGGATTTGAGGGGTGGGGAGGAGTCAGAAGTTTTCCACAAAGTAGTCTGGATATCAAAAGATTATTGATATTTAAGGAAAATCAGATATCTCAAGTTAAGGGATTTAACACTTTTTTATGTATGGGAAGATACTGAAATCATTCCTTTCACATGCATCTCAGCTGTCTGGGGCCAACATTCTGAGATTTGATTTTTAACATCCTTAGTTCCTCTCTCACATCCTTAGTTCTTCTCTCACCATAGGGAGGGGCATTGATTCCTGGCACTGACAGATCACAGGTATTATTCACCTTCCTGGTTGCTCTGGAGGACTGGAGTTGCTGATGGCTATGAAAGAGATGGGAATACCAGACCACCTGACCTGCCTCTTGAGAAACCTATATGCAGATCAGAAAGCAACAGTTAGAACTGGATATGGAACAACAGACTGGTTCCAAATAGGAAAAGGAGTACATCAAGGCTGTATATTGTCACCCTGCTTATTTAACTTATATGCAGAGTACATCATGAGAAATGCTGGACTGGAAGAATCACAAGTTGGAATCAAGATTCCTGGGAGAAATATCAATAACCTCAGATATGCAGATGATACCACCCTTATGGCAGAAAGTGAAGAGGAACTCAAAAGCCTCTTGATGAAAGTGAAAGTGGAGAGTGAAAGGGTTGGCTTAAAGCTCAACATTCAGAAAACGAAGATCATGGCATCCAGTCCAATCACTTCATGGGAAATAGATGGAGAAACAGTGGAAACAGTGTCAGACTTTATTTTTCTGGGCTCCAAAATCACTGCAGATGGTGACTGCAGCCATGAAATTAAAAGACACTTACTCCTTGGGAGGAAAGTTATGACCAGCCTAGATAGCATATTCAAAAGCAGAGACATCACTTTGCCAACAAAGGTCTGTCTAGTCAAGGCTATGGTTTTTCCGGTGGTCGTGTATGGATGTGAGAGTTGGACTATGAAGAAAGCTGAGCTCTGAAGAATTGATGCTTTTGAACTGTGTTGTTGGAGAAGACTCTTGAGAGTCCCTTGGACTACAAGGAGATCCAACCAGTCCATTCTGAAGGAGATCAGCCCTGGGTGTTCTTTGGAAGGAATGATGCTAAAGCTGAAACTCCAGTACTTTGGCCACCTCATGCAAAGAGTTGACTCATTGGAAAAGACTGTGATGCTGGGAGGGATTGAGGGCAGGAGGAGAAGGGGACAGCAGAGGATGAGATGGCTGGATGGCATCACTGACTCGATGGATGTGAGTCTGAGTGACCTCCGGGAGTTGGTGATGGACAGGGAGGCCTGGTGTGCAATTCATGGGGTCGCAAAGAGTTAGACATGACTGAGTGACTGAACTGAACTGAACTGGTGACATCCTTGTATATTGATATGGCAGGAAATACTCCATTTCACAGGTCTTTGTAACATTTAAGAGTGGAGCAGATAAAGATTGTTAGAGCAAAAATGAGAGGAAACCTACTTTGCCAGGGATGAACAAGAGTGGGAAGGGTATTTCAGAAAGATAAACTGTTGTGTGTAAATCTTCAGAGTCTTCCAGGAATCCTGCAGGTACTAAGAGAGTGATAACGTGGCACAAGCCTGGATCCCAGCCTTCCTTAGGCGGCAGCTGGGGCTATTATTTGGGAATAGGTTGTGTAGGTTTTGAAGAACTGATGCTTTTGAACTGTGGTGTTGGAGAAGACTCTTGAGAGTCCCTTGGACTGCAAGGAGATCCAACCAGTCCATTCTGAAGGAGATCAGCCCTGGGATTTCTTTGGAAGGAATGATGCTAAAGCTGAAACTCCAGTATTTTGGCCACCTCATGCCAAGAGTTGATTCATTGGAGAAGACTCTGATGCTGGGAGGGATTGGGGGCAGGAGGAGAAGGGGACGACAGAGGATGAGATGGCTGGATGGCATCACTGACTCGATGGATGTGAGTCTGAGTGACCTCTGGGAGCTGGTGATGGACAGGGAGGCCTGGCGTGCTGCGATTCATGGGGTCGCAAAGAGTCGGACACAACTGAGTGACTGATCTGATTTGATCTGATCTGTGTATGTTTATTTCAGGAAACTTTTCGGAGTTTATTTCTTTGACAATGAAGAACCATCAAATGGTTTTAAAAGTACAAGTGGTATGACTTAAGCTATATTTTAATACAATTATGTTTTAAATACTGATATGTTGTAGAAGTGTAAACTGAAATCAATAAAACATCCTGGAGAAGGAAAGGGCAACCCACTCCAGCATTCTTGCCTGGGAAATCCCATGGACAGAGGAGCCTGGAGGGCTACAGTCCAAGGGTTGCAAAGAGTCAAACACAACTTAGCACACAACTTAACAACTAAACAACAACAATAAAACATACAAAAACATAAATACATATAATCCTCAGTGTACAAAAAGAAGGAATCAACAAAACAATTCATAACTGTTTTATAAATATATAAAAATAACTGTAATTTTAAAATATATATTTAAAAATACATTTTATATATATATATATATAATCAAGTTTTGTTGTTCAGCTGCTAAATATCAAGTATGAGGTGGATTGCTAGGAGAAACATCAACAACCTCTGATATGCAAATGATACCACTCTAAATGAAGA
Source organism: Tragelaphus eurycerus (assembly GCA_935064755.1). Lineage (NCBI taxonomy): Eukaryota > Metazoa > Chordata > Mammalia > Artiodactyla > Bovidae > Tragelaphus > Tragelaphus eurycerus. Next base: position 12,371,363 of record CAKXYN010000012.1, read on the forward strand.
GGAACTAAAGAGCCTGTTGATGAGGATGAAAGAGGAGAGTGAAAAGCTGGCTTAAAATTCAATATTCAAAAAACTAAGATCATAGATTCTGGTTCCATCACTTCTTGAAAAAGAGATGGGGGGAAAAATGGAAACAGTAACAGATTTATTTTCTTGGGCTCCAAAATCACTGCAGACTGTGACTGCAGCTATGAAATTCAGACACTTGCTCTTTGGAAGGAAAGCTATGACCAACCTAGACAGTATACTAAAAAGCAGAGATATCACTTTGCTCACAAAAGTCCATCTTGTCAAAGCTATGGTTTTCCCAATAGTCACAAATGGATGTGAAAATTTGAACATGAACATGAAGGCTGAGTGCCAGGAATTGATGCTTTTGAACTGTGGTCTTGGAGAAGACTCTTGAGAGTCCCTTGGACAGGAAGGGGATCAAATCAGTCAATTCTAAAGGAAATTCCTGAATATTCATTGGAAGGACTGCTGCTGAAGCTGAAGCTCCAATATTTTGGTAATCTGCTGTGAAGAGCCAACTTATTGGAAATGACCCTAGTACTGGGAAAGACTGAGCACCGGAGAAGAAGGGGACAACAAAGGATAAGATGGTTGGATGACATCACCAACTCAATGGACATGAATCTGAGCAACCTTTGGGAGACAACAAAAGACAGGGAAACCTTGAGTGCTGCGGTCACAGAGTCGGACACTGACTCATGCGGTCACAGAGTCGGACACGACTTAGCAACTGAACAACGACAAGGTACTGTGCTGTGTACACTTGTTGGTACAAAAATGAGTGACTTTGTCCCTAGACTTAGGTAATTTATGAGATAAGTTGCTGATGGTTGTTAGAACTGGAAAGAAGTGAAGGATGTCAGAGATAAGAAACAAAGAGTATTTGGGGTTCAAGAAGTACCAAAGGATGTTTCCTGTAGTTGCTTTTCCTGCACCTCCTGTTCCCCTCACTAACACCCAGGCACATACAGCGTCCTTTTCCATTTTTTGGCTTGTATGTTGTTGAACAAATGTTATTAGGATGAGAAAACATTTTTGGATTTAGAATATTATTTCAAACTGTATATTTAAATTAGAGCATTTCTTCTTCACTTAAGATAGCAATATATCAAATTTCTGAAATCCCATAAATAATTAGTAATACTTTGTGGACTTCTAAACATGTTTATTTTTCATATTGTTTTTCTCTACCAAATTACTCAAAAGAAAGCTATTCGTAAACAGAATTAAAATGTGTGAAACCTCCATATAGTTATTGTGGCTTTTCATGGTATAGCTATAGAGTTGAATCTCAATTCTGCCACTAGTGTTACAATCAGTTTCAAGTAGAACTACTGAATATTTTCCCCTCTGTATCCCAATCTATTCTAGCATGTATCGTTTGCTTGATAGATGAATATCTCATATTGCAAGGAGCACAGATGTGTGTTTTTCTCAGCTATAATGATGAAAAACTCCAGTAAGCAATTATTTTGTGAATGGATTTTACAGAATGCCAACTCATGCTGCAGAACTAATTCATCCTTCTGTTAACAACAACATTCACCCAAATGTTCCCCCACCTGCCACAATAAGTGTGATAACAAATACAAGATTTTAGAAAAACCGTGTATTTACCAAATTCTGAAGCAGAGTTCAATCATAGTAATATTATGGATTTTTATGAAGAAAAATCACTAGATTTTAACATATTGCAGTATATCATAATCTAGAACATTGTAATGTTAACAGTATTTCAAAGAAGCAATCTTGTTATGAAATTTACTTCAACCTCAGGGAAAGCAATTGAAAATTTCTAACAACTTATGAAAAATACACACCTTGAGGAGTTGGGTATTTTCTTACTGACCCATTGTTTACCCTCTAATGTTTTATTTATAACTAAAGACTTAAAGAAGCAAATTAAGAAGCTTTACTGTTGATATTAAAAGTTCTTTAAAAATGTAAAGGAAACTCAGTGCTTTCTGTTATATTTGCTGCTGCTGCTGCTAAGTCACTTCAGTCGTGTCCAACTCTGTGCGACCCCATAGATGGCAGCCCACCAGGCTCCCCTATCCCTGGGATTCTCCAGGCAAGAACACTGGAGTGGGTTGCCATTTCCTTCTCCAATGGGTGAAAGTGAAGTCGCTCAGTCATGTCAGACTCTTAGCAACCCTATGGACTGGAGCCTACCAGGCTCCTCCGTCCATGGGATTTTCCAGGCATGAGTACTGGAGTGGGGTGCCATTGCCTTCTGTGCTATTATATTTGAGGTCCAGTCTAAACTCTGAGTTTTCTACCTAATTAAAAAATCAGAAAAGTTCTTGAGGTTCATTATTTACAAATAGAGAGCCTCCAATTACTTTACTGCATCACCACCACCTCCAAGATAATCATTGTATAACCATACTTACTTTTGTACTTCAGGTCTAGAAGGAACAAATGTTGCCTCTGATATCCAAGCTTAGTCCTCTTTGGTTTTCTGTGGTTACTGTAACAAATTACTGCAAACTTAAATAACAGAAGTTTCCTAGCCTCTTCCAGCTTTGAGTTCAGTTCAGTTCAGTTGCTCAGTCATGTCCAACTCTTTGTGACCCCGTGAATCACAGCACACCAGGCCTCCCTGTCCATCACCAACTCCTGGAGGTCACTCAGACTCACATCCATCAAGTCAGTGATGCCATCCAGCCATCTCATCCTCTGTCATCCCCTTCTCCTCTTGCCCTCAATCCCTCCCAGCATCAGAGTCTTTTCCAATGAGTCAACTCTTCGCATGAGGTGACCAAAGTACTAGAGTTTCAGCTTTAGCATCATTCCTTCCAAAGAAATCCCAGGGCTGATCTCCTTCAGAAGGGACCAGTTGGATCTCCTTGCAGTCCAAGGGACTCTCAAGAGTCTTCTCCAACACCACAGTTCAAAAGCATCAATTCTTCAGAGCTCAGCTTTCTTCACAGTCCAACTCTCACATCCATACATGATCACTACAAAAACCATAGCCTTGACTAGACGAACCTTTGTTGGCAAAGTAATGTCTTTGCTTTTGAATATACTATCTAGGTTGGTCTTAACTTTCCTTGCAAGGAGTAAGCATCTTTTAATTTCACGGCTGCAGTCACCATGTGTAGTGATTTTGGAGCCCCCCAAAATAAAGTCTGACATTGTTTCCACTGTTTCCCCATCTATTTGCCATGAAGTGATGGGACTGGATGCCATGATCTTCGTTTTCTGAATGTTGAGCTTTAAGCCAATTTTTTCACTCTCCTCTTTCACTTTCATCAAGAGGCTTTTTAGTTCCTCTTCACTTTCTTCCATAATGGTGGTGTCATCTGCATATCTGAGGTTATTGATATTTCTCCTGGCAGTCTTGATTCCAGCTTGTGCTTCTTCCAGTCCAGCATTTCTCATGATGTACTCTGCATATAAGTTAAATGAGCAGGGTGACAATATACAGCCTTGATGTACTCCTTTTCCTATTTGGAACCAGTCTGTTGTTCCATGTCCAGTTCTAACTGTTGCTTTCTGACCTGCATATAGGTTTCTCAAGAGGCAGGTCAGGTGGTCTGGTATTCCCATCTCTTTCAGAATTCTCCACAGATTATTGTGATCCACATAGTCAAAGGCTTTGGCATAGTCAATAAAGTAGAAATAGATGTTTTTCTGGAACTCTCTTGCTTTTTCCATGATGCAGCGGATGTTGGCAATTTGATCTCTGGTTCCTCTGCCTTTTCTAAAACCAGCTTGAACATCTGGAAGTTCACGGTTCACAATATTGCTGAAGCCTGGTTGGATAATTTTGAGTATTACTTTACTAGCACGTGAGATGAATGCAATTGTGCAGTAGTTTGAGCATTCTTTGGCATTGCCTTTCTTTGGGATTGGAATGAAAACTGACCTTTTCCAGTCCTGTGGCCACTGCTGAGTATTCGAAATTTGCTGGCATATTGAGTGAAGCACTTTCATAGCATCATCTTTCAGGATTTAAATAGCTCCACTGGAATTCCATCACCTCCACTAGCTTTGTTCGTAGTGATGCTTTCTAAGGCCCACTTGACTTCACATTCCAGGATGTCTGGCTCTAGGTCAGTGATCACACCATCGTAATGATTATCTGGGTCCTGAAGATCTTTTTGTACAGTTCTTCTGTGTATTCTTTTGACTGTGTAGATCACAATAAACTGTGGAAAATTCTGAAAGAGATGGGAATACCAGACCACCTGATCTGCCTCTTGAGAAATCTATATGCAGGTCAGGAAGCAACAGTTAGAACTGGTCATGGAACAACAGACTGGTTCCAAATAGGAAAAGGAGTACGTCAAGGCTGTATATTGTCACCATGTTTATTTAACTTATATGCAGAGTACATCATGAGAAATGCTGGACTGGAAGAAGCACAAGCTGGAATCAAGATTCCTGGGAGAAATATCAATAACCTCAGATACGCAGATGACACCACCCTTATGGCAGAAAGTGAAGAGGAACTAAAAAGCCTCTTGATGAAAGTGAAAGTGGAGAGTGAAAAGGTTGGCTTAAAGCTCAACATTCAGAAAACGAAGATCATGGCATCTGGTCCCATCACTACATGGGAAATAGATGGAGAAACAGTTGAAACAGTGTCAGACTTTATTTTTCTGGGCTCCAAAATCACTGCAGATGGTGACTGCAGCCATGAAATTAAAAGACACTTACTCCTTGGAAGGAAAGTTATGACCAACCTAGATAGCATATTCAAAAGCAGAGACATTACTTTGCCAACAAAGGTTCGCCTAGTCAAGGCTATGGTCTTTCCTGTGGTCATGTATGGATGTGAGAGCTGGACTGTGAAGAAGGCTGAGCGCCGAAGAATTGATGCTTTTGAACTGTGGTGTTGGAGAAGACTCTTGAGAGTCCCTTGGACGGCAAGGAGATCCAACCAGTCCATTCTGAAGGAGATCAGCCCTGGGATTTCTTTGGAAGGAATGATGCTAAAGCTGAAACTCCAGTATTTTGGCCACCTCATGCGAAGAGTTGACTCATTGGAGAAGACTCTGATGCTGGGAGGGATTGGGGGCAGGAGGAGAAGGGGGCAACAGAGGATGAGATGGCTGGATGGCATCACTGACTCGATGGATGCGAGTCTGAGTGACCTCCAGGAGCTGGTGATGGACAGGGAGGCCTGGCGTGCTGCAGTTCATGAGGTCGCAAAGAGTCAGACACGACTGAGCGACTGATCTGATCTGATCTGATCTGTGTATTCTTGCTACCTCTTCTTAATATCTTCTGCTTCTGTTAGGTCCATACCATTTCTGTCCTTTATGGAGCCCATCTTAGCATGAAATGTTCCCTTGGTATCTCTAATTTTCTGGAAGAGATCTCTCGTCTTTCCCATTCTGTTGTTTTACTCCATTTCTTTGCATTAATCGCTGAGGAAGGCTTTCTTATCTCTTCTTGCTATTCTTTGGAACTCTGCATTCAGATACTCATATCTTTCCTTTTCTCCTTTGCTTTTTGCTTCTCTTCTTTTCACAGCTATTTGTAAGGCCTCCCTAGACAGCCATTTTGCTTTTTTTGCATTTCTTTTCCATGGGGATGGTCTTGATCCCTGTCTCCTGTACAATGTCACGAACCTCCATCCATAGTTCACAGGCACTCTATCTATCAGATCTAGGCCCTTGAATCTATTTCTCACTTCCACTGTATAATCATAAGGGATTTGATTTAGGTCATACCTGAATGGTCTAGTGGTTTTCCCTACTTTCTTCAATTTCAGTCTGAATTTGGCAATAAGGAGCTCATGATCTGAGCCACAGTCAGCTCCTAGTCTTGTTTTTGCTGACTGTATAGAGCTTCTCCATCTTTGGCTGCAAAGAATATAATTAATCTGATTTTGGTGTTGACCATCTGGTGATGTCCATGTGTAGAGTCTTCTCTTGTGTTGTTGGAAGAGGGTGTTTGTTATGACCAGTGCATTTTCTTGGCAAAACTCTATTAGTCTTTGCCCTGCTTCATTCCGTATTCCAAGGCCAAATTTGCCTGTTACTCCAGGTGTTTCTTGACTTCCTACTTTTGCATTCCAGTCTCCTATTATGAAAAAGACATCTTTTTTGGGTGTTAGTTCTAACAGGTCTTGTAGGTCTTCATAGAACCTTTCAACTTCAGCTTCTTCAGCATTACTGGTTAGGGCATAGACTTTGATTACTGTGATATTGAATGGTGTGCTTTGGAAACGAACAGAGATCATTCTGTTGTTTTTTGAGATTGCATCCAAGTAGTGCATTTCGGACTCTTTTGTTGACCATGATGGCTACTCCTTTTCTTCTGAGGGATTCCTGCCCGCAGTAATAGATATAATGGTCCTGTGAGTTAAATTCACCCCTTCCAGTCCATTTTAGTTCGCTGATTTCTAGAATGTTGACATTCACTCTTGCCATCTCTTGTTTGACCACTTCTAATTTGCCTTGATTCATGGACCTGACATTCCAGGTTCTTATGCAATATTGCTCTTTACAACATCAGACCTTGCTTTTATCACCAGTCACATCCACAGCTGGGTATTGTTTTTGCTTTGGCTCCATCCCTTCCTTATTTCTGGAGTTATTTCTCCACTGATCTCCAGTAGCATATTGGGCACCTACCGACCTGGGGAGTTCCTCTTTCAGTATCCTATCATTTTGCCTGTTCATACTGTTCATGGGGTTCTCAAGGCAAGAATACTGAAGTGATTTGCCATTCCCTTCTCCAGTGGACCACATTCTGCCAGATCTCTCCACCTTGACCCACCCATCTTTGGTTGCCCCTCGGGCATGACTTAGTTTCATTGAGTTAGACAAGGCTGTGGTCCAAGTGTGATTAGATTGACTAGTTTTCTGTGAGTATGGTTTCCTTGTGTCTGCCCTCTGATGCCCTCTTGCAACACCTACCGTCTTACTTGGGTTTCTCTTACCTAGGACATGTGGTATCTCTTCACAGCTGCTCCAGCAAAGCGCAGCCTCTGCTCCTTACCTTGAACGAGGGGTATCTCCTCACCATCGCCCTTCCTGACCTTCAACGTGGGATAGCTCCTCTAGGCCCTCCTGGGCCCGTGCAGCCATGGCTCCTTAGACGTGGGGTTGCTCCTTCTGGCCGCCGCCCCTTCCAGCTTTGGGCAGCTCCAAATGTTGTTTGACTGGAGGCTGCATCATTTTATCTTTTGCTCTTCTGATGTCTGTCTTGAAATTCTTGCTACCTATCTCTTACCAGGATATATGTGAGTGGGTTTCCCTGGTGGCTCAGTGGTACATAACCCACCTGCATTGCAGGAGACAGGTTTGATCCCTGGGTCAGGAAGATTCTCCTGGAGAAGGAAATGGCAATCCACTTCTGTATTCTTGCCTGGGAAATCCCATGGACAGAGGAGCCAGGTGGACTATAGTCCATGAGGTCTTAAAAGAATTGGACATGACTTAGCAACTAAACAACAGATGATCCAAAATAAAACTTTCCTCTCAAGAGACTTAACTTTACCATTTCTTTCATCATATATTATTTACAGATTTTAGGAAATTAACAGGAGTATCTTTTTCAACCTAGTATACCATCTATCTGTGGTTTCATCCCATACTTTCCTACCTCTGCTGAGATTTTCTCCCTCTGATTTCCACCCCGCCTCTTGCCTCTTCCTCCCTTCCCCTCTTACCTTTGACTCCTCCTTGTCAATTGCTTCCTTCCCTCATCATATATTCATAGTCTATTAGGGCTACCATAATGAAGTATCACAGTTTGGGTGGTTTAAACAACAGAAATTTATTTTCTCACAATTCTAGAGTCTAAAAGTCTGAGATCAGGTGTTGTTAGGATTGATTTCCTTTGAGACCTGTCTCCTTGGCTTAAAGGCAGCCTCTTCTCTCTCTCCTCATATGGTCTTAACTCTGTAAATTTGTCTCCTAATTTCCTCTCCTTAAAAGGACATCAGTCATATTGGATTAAGGACCACTCTAATGACTTCATTTTAGTGTAATAACCTCTTTAAAGACCCTATCTCCAAATACAGTCACATTATGATGAAGGGGGAAGGAGGATTAGGACTTCCACCTATAAATCTGGGGCAAGCACAATTCAGGGCATAACACAAACCATTCTTTCCCACTCTGAAAACAACAGTAGCAACAAAAACTTCCCTTCTAAAGAACTGTTCCTCAAAGTTCCTTCTGTATAAGACATTTACTTCCCATCAAATATCCTGTGCTCTTCTACATTTCCTGGCCCTCTTGCTATAAGCTAGAGCCTTGGGACTAATTTTCAATAGGCAGTATGCAGTTCTAATGGACCAGCAGGGGCTCGTACTATGAAAATGTGAATATAAAAAAGAAAAGTAATTTCATTTTAGAGTCATGGTCTCATAAGACTGGCAACAAATGGATTATAATGTTCGTTTCATAAAAAGTGGTTTCTGTGATAGTCTCAGCTGCATTGTGTTCTCATGCCATCAGCTTTCATCAATGCAGGCTTTAAGAAATAGATTTATGAAATCCATTATGACATTTCTGTAGGAAATATCCAAAAATCATCTCCAAAATACCTCCAAAAATCTTTGCTTCCCCAGAGAGGTTCTTTTTACTTTTGTCAATGATTATCTTGTGATTGACATATTTATTTGTTTGATTTTGGTTTTGGTTTTTTGTTTCATTTTCATATTGCTTGAAGTCATATTTAGGTTACAAGTGATACAACTAGAAGATAAGCTCAATAAAGGTAACAATTGGGACTGTCTTAGTCACATTCATGTATCCCCTATGCCTGATCAGTTCAGTTCAGTTCAGTCGCTCAGTCGTGTCCGACTCTTTGCAATCCCATGAACTGCAGCACACCAGGCCTCCCTATCCATCACCAACTCCCGGAGTTTACCCAAACTCATGTCCATTGAGTCCGTGATGCCATCCAACCATCTCATCCTCTGTTGTCTCCTTCTCCTCACACCTTCAATCTTTCCCAGCATCAGGGTCTTTTGAAATGAGTCAGCTCTTCGCATCAGGTGGCCAAAATATTGGAGTTTCAGTTTCAATATCAGTCCTTCCAATGAACGCTCAGGACTGATCTCCTTTAGGATGGACTGGTTGGATCTCCTTGCAGTCCAAGGAATTCTCAAAAGGCTTCTCCACTTGAACCACAGTTCAAAAGCATCAATTATTCAGCAGGGTGCTCAATAAACATTTATTAAATAAATGAATGAGCAACTTTACAAGGTTACATGGCCTGAGTATCTACAATGTCATTTTAAATTTTTATTTATTGATTGATTTACCTGTTGGCTGTGCTGGATCTTCATAGCTTCATGGTCTTTCTCTAGTTGCAGTGAGCAGAGGCTGTTCTCCTGTTGCCATACTCAGGCTTCTCTTTGCTGTGCCTTTTCTTTTTGAAAAGCATGGGCTCTAGGGTGTACAGGCTTCATTAGTTGTGGCTCATAGGCTCAGTAGCTGCAGCTCCAAGACTCTAGAGCACAGGATCAATAGTTGAAGTGCACAAGCTTAGTAGCTCCACCACACACGAGATCTTCCCAGACCAGGAATCGAACCTGTGTTTCCTGCATGGGTAGGCAGATTCTTTACCACAGAGCCACCAGGGAAACCCTGCACTATCATTTTCTCTCCTGATCTCAACTTTACAGTTTTTCTGGTATTTCCCTATATCACATTGTTTTTTATTTGAGTGAATGCTAAGTATCTGACTCTTTGCGGCCTTAGGAACCCATGAGGCTCCTAAGTCCATGGAATTTTCCAGGCAAGAATGCTAAAGTGGCTGGCCATTTCCTACTCCAAGGGATCTTCCTAACACAGTTATCAAAGCTGTGTCTCTTGCATCTCCTGCTTTGGCAGGAGGATTCTTTACCACTGAGCCACCTGGGAAGCCCATTTTTTATTTATCAGTTCAGTTCAGTCATTCAAGTCATGTCCGACTCTTTGAGACCCTATGGACTGCAGCACTCCAGGCTTCCCTGTCTGTCATCAACTCCCAGAGCTTGCTCAAACTCATGTCCATTCAGTTGGTGATGTCATTCAACCATCTCATCCTCTGTCATCCCCATCTCCTCCTGCCTTCAATCTTTCTCAGCATTGGGGTCTTATACAATGAGTCAGTTCTTCACATCAGGTGGCCAAATATTGGAGTTTCAGCTTCAGCATCAGTCCTTCCAATGAACATTTGGGGCTGATTTCATTTAGGATAGACTGGTTGGATCTCCTTGCAGTCCAAGGGACTCTCAAGAGTCTTCTCCAACACCACAGTTCAGAAACATCAGCTCTTTGGTGCTCAGCTTTCTTTATAGTCCAACTTTCACATTCATACATGACCACTGGAAAAACCATGGCTTTGACTAGACAGACCTTTGTCAGCTAAGTAATGTTTATTTCTGAATCAATAATTTTGAAAATATCTTCAATAAACATTTAATTGAATAAATTGACTCAGTCAGCATATATTGTTTCCACAGGCTTGATACTTTTTGCATGGTAAAAAATGACAGAGACAGTCCTACCAAGGGACTTTCAGCATTCATTTTACATCAAGTCAGCAGTCTTCCCAGAATAGGTTAAGGAGGCAGGTCTGGGAACATCAGTCAGGAACCTCTGCTGTCCCCAGAATCTTTCAAGGGGGACTCTGCAAGGTCAAAATTATTTTCAAAATTATTTTCAAAATATGTACTAATACATTATTTGTCTTTTTTCACACTTATTTTATCAAGAGTATATAGTGACGTTTTCTGGAGATTGCATGATGTGTGGATAGCTTAACAAATTGAATTAAAAACTAGCTACTTTCTATTAACCTTTTAAAAAGACACTAAAAGGGAGGGCACAGTTTGACTATACCTCTAGACTAAATGCTTATGGTCTTGTAACCAAAATTTAAACCTGCCTCAATTTCCCTATCGGAGAAGGCAATGGCAACCCACTCCAGCACTCTTGCCTGGAAAATCCCATGGGCGGAGGAGCCTGATAGGCTGTCCATGGGGTCGCAATGAGTCAGACACAACTGAGCAACTTCACTTTCACTTTTCACTTTCACGCATTGGAGAAGGAAATGGCAACCCACTCCAGTGTTCTTGCCTGGAGAATCCCAGGGACGAGGGAGCTTGGTGGGCTTCCGTCTCTGGGATCGCACAGAGTGGGACACGACTGAAACGACTTAGCAGCAGCAGCAGCAGCAGCAATTTCCCTATAATGCTGACTCTGACCTTAAAGGAAACTTTAGCTTTCCTCTTATCAGCATCAACTTACAGCTTCCTAGCCAATCAAGTGAACATATATGCAAACAATTCAAATAATAAATTGCTATTACCCTAAAAAGATAGTAAAGTTCTAGTTACCGATCACAATAAGAATCACTGTACTTCCTCATTCATGCTTTGTAAACCTGAGCTATAACTTTGAAAGTCAATCTTTTACCACGCTTAGTTTTGGAGTCTCCTTGTTACCAAGTTATTTGTTTCTTAATCAATAAAATATTTGTATCAAATAAAGTTCTCTGAATTTTCTTTTGGCAAACTCAAATGTTATAACAATTTACAAAAATGTGAAACAATACATTCTTCTCAGTATTTTGTTGTTGTTGTTCTAGAAGACTGATAATTTTACCACAAATATATATGTTAACAGACATTTACTAAAGACATTTTCAATGATTATTTTATTTCTGTTTTAATTTTTAACATGATAAATATTGTTAGATATAACCCATATACAAAAGCTCCTTGGGAGATACTCAAAATAATTAAGACCATGAAATATTCCTGAGAGTAAAAAATGAGAATCACTAAGCTAAAAAGGACAATAAAAAAAAGGCAGTCCAGTTCAGTTGCTCAGTCATGTCTGACTCTGTGACCCCATGGACTGCAGTACGCCGTGTTTTCCTGTCCATCACCAACTCCTGGAGCTTACTCAAACTCAGGTCCACTGAATTGGTGATGCCTTCCACCATCTCATCATCTGTTGTCCCCTTCTCCTCCCACCTTCAATCTTTCCCAGCATCAAGGTCTTTTCAAGTGAATCAGTTCTTCGCATCAGGTGGCCAGAGTATTGGAGTTTCAGCTTCAGCACCAGTCCTTCCAACGAATATTCAGGAGTAATTTCCTTTAGCATGGACTGGCTGGATCTCCTTGTAGTCTAAGGGACTCTCAAGAGTCTTCTCCAATACCACAGATCAAAAGCATCAATTCTTTGGTGCTTAGCTTTTTTTATAGTCCAACTCTCATATCCATACATGACTACTAGAAAAACCAAAGCTTTGACTAGATGGATCTTTGTTGACAAAGTAATGTCTCTGCTTTTAAACATGCATCTAGTTTGGTCATAACTTTTCTTCCAAGGAGCAAGCATCGTTTAATTTCACAGCTGCAGTCATCGTCCACAGTGATTTTGGAGCCCCAAAAAAGAAAGTCTCTCTCTGTTTCCATTGTTTCCCCATCTGTTTGCAATGAAGCAATGGGACCAGATGCTATAATCTTAGTTTTCTGAATGTTGAATTTTAAACCAACTTTTTCACTCTTCTCTTTCACTTTCATCAAGAGGCTGTTCAGTTCTTCTTCACTTTCTGCCATAAGGGTGGAATTATCTGCATATCTGAGGTTATTTCTCCCAGCAATCTTGATTCCAGCTTGTGCTTCATCCAGTCCAGCATTTCTCATGATGTATTCTGCATATAAGTTAAATAATCAGAGTGGCAATATACAGCCTTGATGTACTCCTTTCCCAATTTGGAACCACTGTGTTGTTCCTTGTCCAGTTCTAACTGTTGCTTCTTGATGTCCAAACAGATTTCTCAGGAAGCAGGTCAGGTGGTCTAGTATCCTCCTCTCTTTAAGAATTTTCCACAGTTTTTTGTGATAAAGAAGGCTGAGCACCAAAGAATGGATGCTTTCAAACTGTGGTGCTTGAGAAGACTCTTGAGATTCCCTTGGATATCAAGGAGATCAAACCAGTCGATCTTAGAGGAAATCAACCCTGAATACCCTTTGGAAGGGGCTTCTCAGGCGGCTCAGTGGTAAAGCATCTGCCTGCAATGCAGGAGACTCGGGTTCGATCCTTTGGTCAGGTAGATCCCCTAAAGAAGGAAATGGCAGTCCACTCCAGTATTCTTGCTGAGGAAATCCCATAGACAGAGGAGCCTGGTGGGCTGTATACAGTCCATGGGGTAGCAAAGAGTGGGATACAACTTAGCGACTCAACAACAATAATTCTTTAGAAGGACTGATGCTAAAGCTGAAGCTCCGATACTTTGGCCACCTGATACAAAGAGCTGACTCACTGGAAAAGGCCCTGATGCTGGGAAAGACTGAGGGCAGGAGCAGAAGAGTGCAACAGAGGATGAGATGTTTGGAATGGCATCACGAATTCACTGGACATGAACTTGGGCGAACTCTGGGAAATGATGAGGCACAGGGAAGCCTGGTGGGCTGCAGCCCATGGGGTTGCAGAGTCAGACCTGACTTGGCAACTGAACAACAACAACAAAGGTTAAAAAGAAGGAGCTCTTTCCTCTATGTAGTAGGAAGACAAAACCAAAAATATATGTTTTTTTCTTTCCTTCTTTGGACTGCTAGTCCCAGGGAACACCTATGATGTCATGATTGGGTGACATCTTAGAATACACACACACACACACACACACAATGCTCAATAGAATGAGAGGAATATGAGTGATGGCTACACAGATAGACAGTATATGGATCTAGAGGTACAGCCTCAAAGTTCGTTTTCTCTTTTCACTTCCACCTGACACTTACTCCAAATCAGAATTACCTTTCATCAATTCCTGGCTCCTGAGAAATTAGGATTTCTATCTGATTTTCCTGGCAAAATTCCCCAATCAGAGAGGTTTCTGACATCCTTGATCAGTGACCCTTACGTTTCTGATACCACTGCCCACAGATCTTTTTACATGAGGTTATTTCTCAGAGATATGGCCTTGCTCTGGAATGGCAAATTTATTTCATAGCAAGTGCCAATTCTGATATATTGTTAGCGGTTGGCTGGAACATTGAGAAGAAATCTGAGGTATTTCCAGGCTTGGCAAGACAAATACCATCATTGATTAGTCGTCTGCCCTGAGTCCTAGATGTGTTAGCTTGTATATGTGTGTTTGCTGACCCTATAAAATCTATTAGAATTGCTGTGGTCAAACAGCTACAGAGCAAGACAATAAATGTTTAGTACATTAAAAAATTACCCAAAAATATAGCTATTATGGTGGATAATAACAGATATCAGTGACAATATCTCCCTCATAAACAAACTCAATTCATTTAAAATATAAGCATATTTTTTAAGATTTAGAATAACAAATTCATTTAAAAGAGCATAAGATTTGCCTTAAAGGATGCAATTGCATAGCTTGTATATCTATATATCCGAGGATATTTTTACCTTTCACACAAACTAGGATAGATGCCAACTACTCTTGATTATGGCATTTTAGGAACTTGGCTGAACTTACTTTCAGAAGCCATCTCCTCAAAATGAAATTTAGGAAGGTTAATTTTAAGGATGCCAGCTGTGGCTCTTGACAATTCCCAGATGTTGTCACTGCTGCTGCTATAGAGTGGCATCTGCTGCAAGTCCTATCCCTTTACAACATGTCATCTTGTTGGGGTAATTAATAAATAATACATGGAGGAAGAAGGAGGAAACTGAAAGAGGAGGAAGAACAAGAGAGAAAAGAAGGAAATCAAACAGTGACAAATACTGAATGATATCACTTATATGTTGAATCTTTAAAAAAATTTCTTTTAACTCATAGATACAAATACCAGACTAGTAGTTGCCAGAGATAAAGGATTAGGAGTGGATGAAAAAGGTGAATGTTGTCCAAAGGTACAAAAAAAGAAGTGAAAGGAGAAAGAAGATGATAATGATGGTGGTGATGACAAGGAGAAGAACAAGGGGAGGACAAATGAAAAGAAAGACACAGGTTGCTCCTGGAGATCTGGGCCAGCCTAACTTTTCCCTTTCTTGGCAGGAAGCACAGATATTAAGTATTTCTTCAGAATATGTTCCTGTGTCTATTAACTCTACACACGACTGCCTTAGCACTGATACAAGCTGGCAATATATTCTTTTAAATAATATTTTGTTGGTGAAATAGAAGAAATTTCAGCTCCTTGGAGAACAAAGCTTAAGCACTAACAAGAGCACTAACTTGTTCCTTCACGAATTTGCCTTATTCGTAAGGCATTTTCTCTGGGAGTTACACTGTGGAGAAGTGTATACAGGAATGCAAGTGTTGCCTGGAGCTAATAAGTCTGGCTCTAAATACAGTATTGTGAAGGAATTGGGAGAAAAGTGAAACCAGAAAAGACTAATATAGAATTTGTTCCCTTGGAAACAAAAGAATGCTTAGTGCTTTTGGAATAAATAGTAGCACAAAAGGTGTGGCTCTAAAATGAAATTCTGACAATATAATCACAAATAACACTGCTGCCGCTGCTGCTAAGTCACATCAGTCGTGTCCGACGTTGTGCGACCCCACAGACGGCAGCCCACCAGGCTCCCCCGTCCCTGGGATTCTCCAGGCAAGAACACTGGAGTGGGGTGTCATTTCCTTCTCCAATGCAGGAAAGTGAAATGTGAAAGTGAAGTCACTCAGTTGTGCCCGACTCTTCGTGACCCCATGGACTGCAGCCTACCAGGCTCCTCCATCCATGGGATTTTCCAGGCAAGAGTACTGTTGTGGGTTGCCATTGCCTTAGTGAGGAATAAATAGGGAGGATAAACATAAAATTTTATAGTTTACAAGGTATTTACATGCATTTGACTCCATAGATCAAGACTACAACGATTATATACCAAAGATTAATTGATGGGAACCAGAAGCGATGCTGGTTATTGCTTTACTGATGAGGGTGAAAGGTCGCAATGAGCAGAAATTTGCTCCCATACCTCCCAACAAAACTGACAGATATTAAAAGGGAATTTTAAGCCTTATTTTGGAGTAAGAAGAAAAAGAACAATATGCAAAATAGGACGTATTCTAAGAGAAATTATTAAGTAAATGACTCCGTACGGTTTAAATCTTTAAAATGGTGGTTAGTAGAAAATAGTGTGAATTTCTTAAGAGTAAATCTTAAAAAATTTACACCTCAGTTTATTTTTGTGTATGGTGTTAGAAAGTGCTCTAGTTTCATTCTTTTACAAGTGGTTGATCAGTTTTCGCAGCACCACTTGTTAAAGAGATTGTCTTTAATCCATTGTATATTCTTGCCTCCTTTGTCAAAGATAAGGTGTCCATATGTGCGTGGATTTATCTCTGGGCTTTCTATTTTGTTCCATTGGTCTATAATTCTGTCTTTATGCCAGTACCATACTGTCTTGATGACTGTGGCTTTGTAGTATATAGCCTGAAGTCAGGCAGGTTGATTCCTCCAGTTCCATTCTTCTTTCTCAAGATAGCTTTGGCTATTTGAGGTTTTTTGTATTTCCACACAAATTGTGAAATTATTGTTGGTAGCTTGATAGGGATTGCATTGAATCTATAAATTGCTTTGGATAGTATACTCATTTTCACTATATTGATTCTGCCAATCCATGAACATGGTATATTTCTCCATCTATTAGTGTCCTCTTTGATTTTTTTCACCAGTGTTTTATAGTTTTCTATATATAGGTCTTTAGTTTCTTTAGGTAGATATATTCCTAAGTATTTTATTCTTTTCGTTGCAATGGTGAATGGAATTGTTTCCTTAATTTCTCTTTCTATTTTCTCATTATTAGTGTACAGGAATGCAAGGGATTTCTGTGTGTTGATTTTAATCCTGCAACTTTACTATATTCACTGATTAGTTCTAGTAATTTTCTGGTGGAGTCCTTAGAGTTTTCTATGTAGAGGATCATGTCATCTGCAAACAGTGAGATTTTTACTTCTTCTTTTCCAATTTGGATTCCTTTTATTTCTTTTTCTGCTCTGATTGCTCTGGCCAAAACTTCCAAAACTATATTGAATAGTAATGGTGAAAGTGGGCACCCTTGTCTTGTTCCTGACTTTAGAGGAAATGCTTTCAATTTTTCACCATTGAGGATAATGTTTGCTGTGGGTTTGTCATAAATAGCTTTTATTATGTTGAGGTATGTTCCTTCTATTCCTGCTTTCTGGAGAGTTTTTATCATAAATGGATGTTGAATTTTGTCAAAGGCCTTCTCTGCATCTATTGAGATAATCATATGGTTTTTATTTTTCAATTTGTTAATGTGGTGTATTACATTGATTGATTTGTGGATATTGAAGAATCCTTGCATCCCTGGGATAAAGCCCACTTGGTCATGGTGTATGATTTTTTTAATGTGTTGCTGATTGCTAGAATTTGAATCTAATCTAATTCAAATAAATTTGAATTATGAAATTCTATAAATCAGGTGATATTCCATGATATTCTCCTTAAACAAAAGGACTAGCATGGTATGGTGCTAGTGGTAAATAATTTACCTGCCAATGCAGACTTAAGAGATGTGAGTTCAATTCCTGGCTTAGGAAGATTCCCTGGAGGAGAGCATGGCAACCCACTCCAGTATGCTTGCCTGGAGAATCCCAAGGACAGAGGAGCCTGGCAAGCTACAGTGCACGGGGTCAAAAAGAGTCGGCATGACTAAAGTAACTTAGAACATACGCATGCATGATGTTTAAGACAACTATTGCCATGTTATAGTTATGCTAACTCTTTTAAAAAATATCTGAATCACACTATTAGATGTTCCTAAGTTTCCTCTGGCTCTAAAATTTTTTAAATCTAAGATCCTATTGTATGAATGTCACCAGTTATCATAGGTATATATCCTTGATTCACTCTTAATTAATTTTATTATTAAGTTGGATATTTAATCACTATAGAAGGCAGGTGATGGCAGAAATAACAATGTTGAATGACACTGTTAATTTTGGAACTAATCTCAGCTAATTAGCTGAGTTTAATAATAGTTTGTTCTTCTTGATATCCCCAGGGTATACCATAAAGTCTGGCATATAGTAGACCTCAAACACTATTTGTTGAAAGAATAAATGAATGAATGGGTCAAAAATAACAAGGTGAAAGTTATCAAATAAAATTAATTTGTTCAGGTACAGAATAGACTGAACTTGGTTTGATAGCAATTTAGATAAATACCAGTCAGATACAGTTCATTACCAGCTCAATTTAAGCCAAGAGTCCAATTAACAGAAGTATAATATCTAGGGAAATTAATCTCACTGTCACCACTCTAGTCAGACTATGTGTAAAATACTAAATTCCTTCTGGGCATCACTTTCTAAAGCTGACATTGCCAAGCTACAGTTTAACAAGAGAGGGTAGCCAGGATATTTATAAATCTGGAGATCTTGTCAGGAGATATAATTGAAGTATCTGAGATGTTTAACTTGGAAAAAGAAAGCAAGAGGGACATGCTTTGAATATCTAAAGAGTTGTCATGGGAAAGATATATTAGAATCATCCTCTGAGTCACCCAAGGAAAGAATATTGAAGTGACAGGGAAACAGATCTTGCTTTAGTATAAGGAAGGAACTTCTAACAGTTAGATTTGTCCCAAACAGGATTAATCTGCCCTGCAAAGAAGGGAACACTTCATCATTTTAAGTGTTCAAGCAAAAAGTACATAATCTGCCATGAGCTTGCAAAGAAATTATTGCTGTGGATGGATATTAGCATGGATGATCTGAAGAGCCTTTCCTGCCCTGATACTCTCTGATTCTATAAGCCCTGAGTGATTCACTGCCTATCTCTTCAACATCATAATCATCTCTATTTTCATTGACTTTTCTTATTATCAATGGCACCCCACCCCAGTACTTTTGCCTGGAAAATCCCATGGAGGAGCCATGGGGTCGCTGGGAGTCGGACATGACTGGGCGACTTCACTTTCGCTTTTCACTTTCATGCGCTGGAGAAGGAAATGGCAATCCACTCCAGTGTTCTTGCCTGGAGAATCCCAGGGACGGGGGAGCCTGGTGGGCTTCTGTCTGTGGGGTCGCACAGAGTCGGACACGACTGAAGCGACTTAGCAGCAGTAGTACCCAATTAGTCCTCTTTGTTCTTTCTCCCATTACTCTTATTTGCTCATGAAGTAGTCCTACAATCAAACATTCACTGAAACCTCAGAAGGGAAAAAAGAAATTGCCTCTTAACAGTCACAACCAGGAATTTCCCTAGCAGTCCTGTGTTTAAGACTCCACTCTTGGGGGGAGGAGCTAAGATGGCGGACGAGTAGGACGGAGAGAATACTTTCTCCTCCACAAATCCATTAAAAGAACATTTGAATGCTGAATAAATTCTACAAAACAACTTCTGAATGCCGGCAGAGGACATCAGGCACTTACAAAGACAATTCATTGTCTTCAAAAGGAGACTACGAGCCCTATGGTAACTCCTTTTGTGGAGAAGCGGCGCAGACACCAAAATTTGCTGTTGGCAAGCGGGGGCTGGGCTAGGAGGAGCGCCGAGGCCTGCATCCCTTTCAGAAAGGATTTGGCCTGGCTATCTCGATCTGGTCCCATCACTACATGGGAAATAGATGGAGAAACAGTGGAAACAGTGTCAGACTTTATTTTTCTGGGCTCCAAAATTACTGCAGATGGTG
Organism: Tragelaphus eurycerus; assembly: GCA_935064755.1. Classification (NCBI taxonomy): domain Eukaryota; kingdom Metazoa; phylum Chordata; class Mammalia; order Artiodactyla; family Bovidae; genus Tragelaphus; species Tragelaphus eurycerus. The sequence continues at coordinate 12,390,922 of CAKXYN010000012.1, forward strand.
ACTGCAGCCATGAAATTAAAAGACGCTTACTCCTTGGAAGGAAAGTTATGACCAACCTAGATAGCGTATTCAAAAGCAGAGACATCCCTTTGCCAACAAAGGTTCGCCTAGTCAAGGCTATGGTCTTTCCTGTGGTCATGTATGGATGTGAGAGCTGGACTGTGAAGAAGGCTGAGCGCCGAAGAATTGATGCTTTTGAACTGTGGTGTTGGAGAAGACTCTTGAGAGTCCCTTGGACTGCAAGGAGATCCAACCAGTCCATTCTGAAGGAGATCAATCCTGGGATTTCTTTGGAAGGAATGATGCTAAAGCTGAAACTCCAGTATTTTGGCCACCTCATGCGAAGAGTTGACTCATTGGAGAAGACTCTGATGCTGGGAGGGATTGAGGGCAGGAGGAGAAGGGGACGACAGAGGATGAGATGGCTGGATGGCATCACTGACTTGATGGGTGTGAGTCTGAGTGACCTCCGGGAGCTGGTGATGGACAGGGAGGCCTGGCGTGCTGCGGTTCATGGGGTCGCAAAGAGTCGGACACGACTGAGCGACTGATCTGATCTGATCTAGAGCGCTATCTGAGCGAAATAACCAGACTGTCGGTTATCTACTACATCAAAAGCCAGCCCTAACTTAAGACACCACCAGGACTACATACGGAACAAAGGACTGCACAGAGATGGCTGGCTGCAGGTCGTCCCACTCTGGTGACAGGCAGCCAGGGCCGGAGGCGGCAATCACAGCCCTGCTGCTGCTGCTGCTAAGTCGCTTCAGTCGTGTCCGACTCTGTGCGACCCCATAGACGGCAGCCCATCAGGCTCCCCCGTCCCTGGGATTCTCCAGGCAAGAACACTGGAGTGGGTTGCCATTTCCTTCTCCAATGCATGAAAGTGAAAAGTGAAAGTGAAGTCACTCAGTCGTGTCCGACTCTTAGCGACCCCATGGACTAGAACCTACCAGGCTCCTCTGTCCATGGAATTTTCCAGGCAAAAGTACTGGGATGGGGTGCCATTGCCTTCCCCGATCACAGCCCTATGCTATGCTATGCTAAGTCACTTCAGTCGTGTCCGACTCTGTGTGACCCCATAGACGGCAGCCCACCAGGCTTCCCCGTCCCTGGGATTCTCCAGGCAAGAACACTGGAGTGGGTTGCCATTTCCTTCTCCAGTGCATGAAAGTGAAAAGAGAAAGTGAAGTCGCTCAGTCATGTCTGACTCTTAGCGACCCCATGGACTGCAGCCTACCAGGCTCCTCCATCCGTGGGATTTTCCAGGCAAGAGTACTGGAGTGGGGTGCCATTGCCTTCTCCGGATCACAGCCCTAGAGAGGCACTATTTACAGAACTGTAAGTAGGTTTCTGTGCTGACTCACGCTTCTTGGGGCTCTAGATGGTCAACATCTGCCTGAGAAAGTGCGCCGCTATTCAACAATTATAAATATATATGTACCCAGAAAACTGAGCAGCGGGGAGGCAATAAGTCGCAGTAGCTAAGCTCACTAAACACTTCATCACCTGTGCTACTCGGATCTGGGAAGGGCATAAAACGCAGACTCAACCAAGTCTGTGCTTCTGAGGATTATCCTAGTGCCTGAACCTGGCCAGCTTAGATTTGGGTGTTCATCTCCGCCCCTCTGTAACAGGGCAGAGATCAGATATTGAAAAGACCTGTAAACCGCCTCAATAAAGAGAATTCAACAAACTACCAGAATATAGTAAGGACACTCTAAACTTGGCAATTTTAACAAAATGAAGAGACAAAAGAATACCCAGCAGCTAAAGGAACAGGATAAATGCCCACCAAACCAAACCAAAGAGGAAGAGATAGAGAATCTACCTGATAAAGAATTCCGAATAATGATAGTGAAATTAATCCAAAATCTTGAAATCAAAATGGAATCACAGTTAAAGAGTCTGGAGACAAGGATTGAGAAGATGCAAGAAAGGTTTAACAAGGACCTAGAAGAAATAAAAAAGAGTCAACACATAATGAATAATGCAATAAATGAGATCCAAAACACCCTGGAGGCAACAAATAGTAGAATAACAGAGGCAGAAGATAGGATTAGTGAATTAGAAGATAAAATCCTAGAAATAAATGAATCAGAGGAGAAAAAAGAAAAACGAATCAAAAGAAATGAGGACAATCTCAGAGACCTCCAGGATAACATTAAACTACAATATTTGAATCATAGGAGTTCCAGAAGAAGAAGATATAAAGAAAGACCATGAGGAAATACTTGAGGAGATGATAGTTGAAAACTTCCCTAAAATGTAGAAGGAAATAACCACTCAAGTTCAAGAAATCCAGAGAGTCCCTAACAGGATAAACCCAAGGCAAAACACCCCAAGACACATATTAATCAAATTAACAAAGATTAAATATAAAGAACAAATATTAAAAGCAGCAAGGGAAAAACATCAAATAACTCACAAGGGAATTCCCATAAGGATAACAGCTGATCTTTCAATAGAAACTCTCCAAGCCAGGAGGGAATGGCAAGGCATAATTAAAGGGATGAAAGAAAATAACTTACAGCCTAGATTATTGTATCCAGCAAGGATCTCATTCAAATATGGAGGAGAAATCAAAAGCTTCACAGATAAGCAAAAGTTGAGAGAATTTAGCACCACTAAACCATTTCTCCAACAAAAACTAAAGGACATTCTCTAGATAGGAATCATTAAAAGGGTGTATGAATTCGAACCCAAAACAATAAAGTAAATCCTATTTATCAATAATTGCTTTAAACGTTAATGGGCTGAATGCCCTAAACAACAGAGGAAGACTGGCCAAATCAATACAAAAACAAGACCCCTACATACCTTGTCTACAAGAGACAACCAAAAGACTAAAATGGGTCAAATGGATACAAAAACTAGACCCCTATATATGTTGTCTACAAGAGAATCACCTTAAAATAGGGGATATATACTGACTGAAAATGAAGAGCTGGAAAAAGATTTTCTATGCAAATATGGACCAAAAGAAAACAGGAGTAGCAATACTCATATCAGATAAAATTGACTTTAAAGATCCTGAAAAGGAGACAATCAAGGTTATACATAACGACTTAAAGGAACAATCCAAAAAGAAGTTATAACAATTATAAATATATATGCACCCAACTTTGGAGCATTGTTATATCTAAGACAAACATTAATTAGTATGATAGAAGAAAATATGCAACAATACAATAATAGTGGGAGACTTTAATACCCCACTCATATTTATACAATCTGGCTGTAATAGACAAAGTAAAGAGGAAAACATATTCACTTATGAGCCTCAAAAAATTCAGTTCACTCAGGAGAGTTAAAAAAAAAAATAGACTTATTTGTTCACTCTGTAAAGGTTTATTGACTATTTTATGGATCTGGTACCACTTTGGGTAGTAGGGAGGAAAAAGTGACAAATGTGATCCTGTCCTAAATAATATATTGTCGTAAAGATAGACCTACCAATATAAAATACCAAGATGTGCCTAAGATGAGGACACCCAAACTGGATTTTAGTTTCCTGAACTTTTCATTTCCAGATCAAACCTCCTAATATAGGATGAATTCAACATGATTTTTTTTAAGTTTTCTCTGTGATTAAAAACAGAAAGCCATTAGTTAAGAAATTACATATACTCCTCCCCACCATCACTCCCCTTCTTTCTTCCCTCCCACCCTCATTGATCCTTTCCTTTGTCCATTTTCCCCTGCAAAAAAAAAAAAAAAAGAAATGAAAGAAGGCAAAATAGTTGTCAGCCAAGAAAATGAGAGAAGTGAAAGGCAAGAAGAAAGACAAAGATATACTCAATTTAATTAAGAGTTACAAAGAATACCATGTAGCGACAATAAAGCCTTCTTAAGTGAATAATGCAAAGAATTACAGGGAAAAAATAGAATGGGAAAGATTAGAGATAAAAAAAAAAAAAAAAAAAGACTCCACCCTTCCAATGCAAGGAGCATGAGTTCTATACCTGGTTGGGAAGCTAAGATCCCACATGCCACACAGCAACCAAAAGGAAAAAAAAAATCTCAACCTCTTTGCCCTAAAAGCAAATGGACTTCTTCCACCCGTGACTCATACTAGTTTCCTGAGATATTGATGCTTTCTATATATAGGATTATAGTGCCATTTTTGATGGTGGGATTGAGGTAACTGTTAAATCCCAAAGGGCAATAAGATAATGTTAGCTATGTAATTAACAATATCTTTGTAATTTCTGTACAGTAACAAATAGTGAATACTGACTTGCCTGAAAATACCCATTTTGCCATTGTTTCGTTTCATTTTCCTAGTTGAGTTGGAGAAAGTTTATCTTGGAGGAACTTTACAGGATCACATCCCCTGCAATTTCAGTGAAGCCAACAACCCACATTACAAATGTTAGAATATCTGATTAGCCTTAGATGAATCTAAGGATGGTGCCACAACCACATACTAGTGTAGCTGAAAAGACCTTGAGTCCTTTCCACATAATGAACATGTCAAAATTTGACTTAGGTTTGTAGAAAATAAAAATTTCTGTTAGGAAATATTCTAGAGACTTGAAATGCTGTTTTTCAAATCTACACAAGCTTATTCTTAAAAGGAATCTCTCATGTCTTATTCAGTAACCACTTGTGCTATTTACCATTATCCTATCCAGTAATCTATCAGAGGTTGTCCAACACTGAACTATTTCCCATTTAAATTTTTATCCTTCATTCAAAATGACTGAAATTATAGTTATGATATGTGGCTGCTAACTGGAGGTGATTGCTTTGAATCTGATGATCTCAGAGTCTGAACAAATGTGTGCCCTTGTCAACGGTCTAAACCAGAGCCATCCAATAGAACTTTTGATGAGGATAAAATTGGTTTTCTATACTGTCGGAGAAGGCAATGGCATCCCACTCCAGTACTCTTGCCTGGGCAATCGCATGGACGAAAGAGCCTGGTAGGCTACAGTCCATGGGGTCGCTAAGAGTCGGACACGACTGAGCGACTTCACTTTCATTTTTCACTTTCATGCACTGGAGAAGGAAATGGCAACCCACTCCAGTGTTCTTGCCTGGAAACAGAGGAGCCTGATGGGCTTCCATCTGTAGGGTCGCACAGAGTCGGACACGACTGATGCGACTTAGCAGCAGCAGTAGCAGCATACTGTCCCATAAGATAGCCATGAGCCACATGTGGCTATCGAGCACTTGAAAGGTAGCTATTATGACTAAACAACTAATATTAAATGATACACGTATTTTTAAAGACTACTTTTAGAGCAGTTTTAACTTCACAGCAAAACTCTGAGGAAGATGCAGAGACTTCCCATATATCCCATTCCTCCACATACATATAACCTCTCCATTATCAATATCCCCTACCACTGTGGTACATTTGCTATTAATACAATCGATATGCTTAGATTTATTTACACATCAAAACCACCCAAAAGCCCATAGTTACATAATGGCTCATTCTTGATGTTGCACATTCAATTTATGTGAACAAATGTGTAATGACAAGTGTCTCTCATTATAGTATCATATAGAGTATTTTCATTGTCTTAAAAAAGCCTGTGTTCCACCTGTTCATCCCTCTTCCCTTCCCAAATGCTGCCAATCATTGATTTTTTACAATCTCCATAGTTTTGCTTTTTCCATAATGTCATGAAGTTGAAATTATACAGTATGTAGGCTTTTCAGATTGGCTTCCTTCACTTAGTAATATGCATTTAAATTTTCAGCATGTCTTTTCATGACTTGATAGCTCATTTCATTTTAGCATTGAATAATATTCCATTGGCTGTATGTACCATAGTTCATTTATCCATTCACCCTTTTAAAGAAATATTAATTGCTTCCAAGTTTGGGCAATTACAAACAAAGATGCTATAAACATCTGTGTTCAGGTTTTATATGGACATAATTTTTCAATTCCTTTTAATGAAATCCAAGGAGTGTGATTGCTAAATCGTATGTTAAGAGCATGTTTAGCTTTGTAAGAAAGCACCAAACTGTCTCCAAGATAGCTGTACTATTTTGCATTACCATCCATGAATGAGGATTCCGTTGCTGCACATCCTAGCCAGCATATGGTGTTGTCAGCATTCCAGATTTTAGCCATTCTGATAGGTGTGTAGTGGCATCTCATTGTTTAAATTTGTATTTCTTTGATGACATATGATACGGAGCATCTTTGCATATGCTGCTTTGTCATCTGTATATCTACTTTGGTGAGTTATCTGTTAAAGTTTTTGGTCCATTTGTCTTTTTTTTTATTGTTGAATGTCATGACTTTTTTATATCTTTTGAAAAACAGTTCTTATCAGATGTGTCTTTTGCAAATATCTACTACCATGCTGTGGCTTGTCTTCTGTTCTCTGGACTTTTGCAGAGCGATTTTTAATTTTAATGAAGTCCAGTTTATCAATGATTTATTTTATCTGTTGTGACTTTGTTGTTGTGTCTAAAAAGTTACTGACATGCTCAGATCAGATCAGATCAGTCGCTCAGTCGTGTCCGACTCTTTGCGACCTCATGAACTGCAGCACACCAGGCCTCCCTATCCATCACCAGGTCTCGGAGGTCACTCAGACTCACATCCATTGAGTCAGTGATGCCATCCAGCCATCTCATCCTCTGTCGTCCCCTTCTCCTCCTGCCCTCAATCCCTCCCAGCATCAGAGTCTTCTCCAATGAGTCAACTCTTCGCATGAGGTGGCCAAAATACTGGAGTTTCAGCTTTAGCATCATTCCTTCCAAAGAAATCCCAGGGCTGATCTCCTTCAGAATGGACTGGTTGGATCTCCTTGCAGTCCAAGGGACTCTCAAGAGTCTTCTCCAACACCACAATTCAAAAGCATCAATTCTTCGGCGCTCAGCCTTCTTCACAGTCCAGCTCTCACATCCATACATGACCACAGGAAAGACCATAGCCTTGACTAGGCGAACCTTTGTTGGCAAAGTAATGTCTCTGCTTTTGAATACGCTATCTAGGTTGGTCATAACTTTTCTTCCAAGGAGCAAGCGTCTTTTAATTTCATGGCCGCAGTCACCATCTGCAGTGATTTTGGAGCCCAGAAAAATAAAGTCTGACACTGTTTCCACTGTTTCCCCATCTATTTCCCATGCAGTGATGGGACCAGATGCCATGATCTTCGTTTTCTGAATGTTGAGCTTTAAGCCAACCTTTTCACTCTCCACTTTCACTTTCATCAAGAGGCTTTTTAGTTCCTCTTCACTTTCTGCCATAAGGGTGGTATCATCTGCATATCTGAGGTTATTGATATTTCTCCTGGCAATCTTGATTCCAGCTTGTGCTTCTTCCAGCTCAATTTTAATTAATTTAAATAGCTTCATCTGTCTAGTGACTATCCTTTTAGGCAGCACAAGCTGTCTCTACAAATTACAATCTTGAATTGAGCACCGAATAACTGATTTTTTGAACTGTGGTGTTGGAGAAGGCTCTTGAGAGTCTTTGAGAGTCCCCTGGAGAGGACCGCAAGGAGATCAAATCAGTCCTGAATATTCATCAGAAGGACTGATGCTGAAGTTCCAATACTTTGGCCAATTCATGCAAAGAACTGACTCATTGGAAAAGACCCTGATGCTGGGAAAGACTGAAGGCAGGAAGAGAATGGGACAGCAGAGGATGAGATGGATGGATGGCATCACCGGACTGGATGGACATGAGTTGGAGCAAGCTCTGGGAGCTGGGGAAGGATAGAGAAGCCCGACATTCTGCAGTCCGTGGGGTCATAAAGAGTCAGACACGGCTGAGCTACTGACCTTATTGGGTTAGTCAAAACCTTCGTTTAAGTTTTCCCATAAGATGTTACAGGGAAATCCAAAGGAACTCTGTGACACATAGCATGATTCCTTACACAAATCGAACTGCCCTACGTAATGTTAACTGCAGGTTGGGAAACAGCTCCTCCCCCGCCTCCCCAAAATAAATCAAATAGAGGGCAGGGAAAAAAAAAAAAAATAAAAGACTGGTTAACTTGATTATCACTGCGCCAAAATATTAGGAATAATGCAAACAAAGACTTGAAGTAACACTTTATTAACTTGGCTTTCTGGCAGACGAGTACACAAACTGATGGGCTGGCTCTCCGCAGCCGCGCAGGTATCCCACAGCCCAGGACAAACCTCCAGCGCGGGGAGGGCGGGGCTGCGGCTTTTCTGGCCCCGCCCCCGCCGGCGCAAGACGCGCACGTTCCGTAGCTGCGTCGCGGAGAGTCTCTTGTCCCTCCGCGCGGCCCGTTCCGCCTCGGCTCCCGCGGCCTTTGGGCTGACGTGTCTGCGGTTCGTCGGCGGCTGGGCGAATAAGGCCGAGATGGCGGACGCCTGGGAAGAGATTAGGCGTTTGGCGGCAGATTTTCAGCGGGCGCAGTTCGCAGAGGCCACGCAAAGGTGCCTGACCCTCCCTCTCCGTTTGTGGAGTCCAAAATAGCCTCGGGTGGCCTCTTCGGGATCTGAGGCTGCAAACTCCAGGCCTTAAACCCCGCACCTCCCATCCCCTGTCAGCGTTCCCGCCCGTTCCCTTCCTCCCAGAGGCTGGAGTGCGGTTTCCAAAATAGTTCTCGGTGGGGAAGACCTAGAACATTCCTTCCCACCCCCTCCAAGCCCCAGCAAGGTGCAGGCGAGGCCACCCCACCTCGACGGCTGGGGCCAGTGACACTCCTAAGACTATCCCTCTGATCCTTGCTTAACTGTTAGCAAGTCCCTGAAGCGTCATTGCCTATTATACACTTCCTGACTTAGAGCTTGAAAGGAGAGGCTAACTCCAAGGTAGAGTATTTTGCAGATACTATGTTGACTCCGTAAACATTTTGCCTTCTTGTTCACCAGTATAGGTGTGCTAGGCCAGAGCCATTCTCCTATCTGTCATTTTTAGGGACTCCAGACACTTGACGTTTTGGGGGGTGTGTCCTGAAAAAGCCCCCTAAATTTGCTTTTCACCTGTATGGAACACATACAATGCTAATAGAACCCTTTTTTATCTGTTGGCTACTTCTTGCCTTGTTCCTTCTGGAGCTGAAGACTTTAATCCTCTGATGCTGTGTTTTGTATCACTGCTAGCAAACGAGGACACTTAAGTGTTTGTGTTAACTATCAGTTGCAAATTCTGGTTTTCCTGGCCTAGCCATGGTCTAGCTAAGTGTCCTGCTTAGAAAGCTTGTAGATAGGAGTGAGGCAACTATGCATTTAATAAAATTTTGTTGTTTTTTTTTTAAAACTGAAGCGAAAGCGAAAATTAAACCAAAAGTAGGACGTGTTTTTTCTTTTACTTAAATTACATGTCCTTACTTTTCTATTCAGATTTGAAGATTAGAAGCATGCCTAAAAGAGCAAACTCGAAATCTGCAGTTGATTTGTAACAATGAACTACATGATTTAAGTTAATGTAAACCTGTTTATGCCCTAGAATTTTTTAAAATGTATTGAATTAGTAGTATACGAAAAAAGATGCAGATGCTGCAATAGAGAACCTAATGACTATCCAAACCTTTTAAAAACCCATTGTCATATATCTCCTTAAACATATTGAGCACTGGATGTAACAAATTCCTTTTTTAAAACTTTGGTTTCCCTTAGATTGTCAGAGCGGAACTGCATTGAGATTGTGAATAAATTGATTGCTCAGAAACAGCTAGAAGTAGTTCACACACTTGATGGGAAGGAATATATTACTCCAGCCCAAATTACTAAAGAAATGAGAGATGAGCTACATGTTCGAGGTGGTAAGTAATTCCTTAGTTTTTCCTTCTGGTTCTTCGAAAAGGGGCCTGAGCATGACCTTTCAAACCATAAATCATAAATGATTTGGAGGTTATAGGACACCCTTCTCAATTGTTAATGAGCATTAATCCTTCTCATATTGTAATCTCAATATGATAATCAGCCTTAATACTTTTAAATAGATTTGGGTGAACATTATATAATTTAAATGAAGTCAAATATTGCCACTTTACAGAATTGCGTTTTTTATTTTGAGTTATGTCTTCTGTTTGTGAATTAATCAGCTGTTTCACAGTTCTTGAATTTATTGGGTGACTCGGGTGGACTTAGCTATCTGTTATCAGGTGATAATTATGAAAAGGGAACAGAGGTTTTAAATTACAGATCATTGAAAATCAAGACTAATGGTCTTTTTAAAATTTTGTTTGCAAATTACAAAATAATTTAGTATGATGTTATATCAGATTGTAAGAAAAGCTACTACACACACGAAAAAGTTTTTGTTTCCATTGCCTTTTTGGAATATGAAGAAATTACTAAGCAAATTTGAATACTGTTTGATTAAAATAGATGCATCTCTGAAAACAACTTGTTAGATGTTATTAGATATACCCTTGGTGTTTGTTTTTTATCTGACTGCATAGTCCTAATAAAATACTAGCTATGATTTGAAATGCTTAACAGATATTCTTTAGGTAATAAGTGATAACCTACCAGTTTAAAATAATTGAAAATAATTTATCTGAATTTTGTTGTTAATATGTCTTTGGTCACAGTAGATAAATTGTGAAGGGATGAAAATAACCCTCATAGGTCTGCCCAACTCAGTATCAGCTGATGCTGGTTATTAGTTTGATATGACAAATGGAACTTTGAAAATAAGCTATCCTCTATATTTTAGCCATGGATACTTATTGTGCTAATAACTTGTCTTTGAAGGCATTAATTACTGTGGCCCTGTTGGTAAAGAATCCACCTGCAATGCAGGAGACCCTGGTTCGCTCCCTGGGTTGCTAAGATCCGCTGGAGAAGGGAACAGCTACCCGCTCCAGTATTCTTGGGCTTCCCTGGTGGCTCAGATGGTAAAGAATCCACCTGCAATGCAGAAGACCTGGGTTTGATCCCTCCCTTGGGAGAAACAGCTATCCACTCCAGTATTCTGGCCTGGAGAGTTCCATGGACAGAGAAGTCTGGTGGGTCACAAAGAGTCGGTCACAATTGAGCGATTCTCACTTTTCACTTTCACTGTGTCCTTTGCAGAAAGATTTATGTTTTAGATCTTGAAATGTCCAAAACATAAATCTGTTGGAATTTGCAGTTTGGGGCTGGTATGTACTTTCTGATAACTTAAATAAATGTCTTTTCTTTAAAGGTCGAGTAAACATCGTTGATCTGCAACAGGTAAATTTAAGCTTTATAATAGTTTTTACTTTGATTTCTCAACTTTTTATGTTATTAATTTTTTCAGTGCCTTAAGTAGCCACTTGATATTGGTATCATATTGTGTTTGTGAAGAAATAATTATATGACCTTCACTGATACATTTAATTAGTTTAACAAGTTTTTTTCTCAGTTGACTTGCTTATACTTTATTCTTTACAAAATAAACTCATAGTTACTATTTTATGTAATTGTAGAGTTTATGTAATTTTGAGAAAAAATCAGTAGTTTCATGGTGACTTGTTTTTAGTATGTGGAAGTTAAAGCTAGAAAATATTTTTAGAAAATACAAGTGTACGTGTCATCAGTAAGGGTTTTGTTGTTGTTCAGTGGCTAGATCAGATCAGATCAGATCAGTCGCTCAGTCGTGTCCGACTCTTTGCGACCCCATGAACCGCAGCACGCCAGGCCTCCCTGTCCATCACCAGCTCCCGGAGGTCCCTCAGACTCGCATCCATCGAGTCAGTGATGCCATCCAGCCATCTCATCCTCTGTCGTCCCCTTCTCCTCCTGCCCTCAATCCCTCCCAGCATCAGAGTCTTCTCCAATGAGTCAACTCTTCGCAGGAGGTGGCCAAAATACTGGAGTTTCAGCTTTAGCATCATTCCTTCTAAAGAAATTCCAGGATTGATCTCCTCCAGAATGGACTGGTTGGATCTCCTTGCAGTCCAAGGGACTCTCAAGAGTCTTCTCCAACACCACAGTTCAAAAGCATCAATTCTTCGGCGCTCAGCCTTCTTCACAGTCCAGCTCTCACATCCATACATGACCACAGGAAAGACCATAGCCTTGACTAGGCGAACCTTTGTTGGTAAAGTAATGTCTCTGCTTTTGAATATGCTATCTAGGTTGGTCATAACTTTCCTTCCAAGGAGCAAGCGTCTTTTAATTTCATGGCTGCAGTCACCATCTGCAGTGATTTTGGAGCCCAGAAAAACAAAGTCTGACACTGTTTCCACTGTTTCCCCATCTATTTCCCATGCAGTGATGGGACCAGATGCCATGATCTTCGTTTTCTGAATGTTGAGCTTTAAGCCAACCTTCTCACTCTCCACTTTCACTTTCATCAAGAGGCTTTTTAGCCCCTCTTCACTTTCTGCCATAAGAGTGGTGTCATCTGCATATCTGAGGTTATTGATATTTCTCCCGGCAATCTTGATTCCAACTTGTGTTTCTTCCAGTCCAGCATTTCTCATGATGTACTCTGCATATAAGTTAAATAAACATGGTGACAATATGCAGCCTTGACGTACTCCTTTTCCTATTTGGAACCAGTCTGTTGTTCCATGACCAGTTCTAACTGTTGCTTCCTGACCTGCATACAGATTTCTTAAGAGGCAGATCAGGTGGTCTGGTATTCCCATCTCTTTCAGAATTTTCCATAGTTTATTGTGATCCACACAGTCAAAGGCTTTGGCATAGTCAATAAAGCAGAAATAGATGTTTTTCTGGAACTCTCTTGCTTTTTCCATGATCCAGCAGATGTTGGCAATTTGATCTCTGGTTCCTCTGCCTTTTCTAAAACCAGCTTGAACATCAGGAAGTTCACGGTTCACATATTGCTGAAGCCTGGCTTGGAGAATTTTGAGCATTACTTTACTAGCGTGTGAGATGAGTGCAATTGTTCGGTAGTTTGAGCACTCCTTGGCATTGCCTTTCTTTGGGATTGGGATGAAAACTGACCTTTTCCAATCTTGTGGCCACTGCTGAGTTTTCCAAATTTGCTGGCATATTGAGTGTAGCACTTTCACAGCATCATCATTCAGGACTTGGAATAGCTCCACTGGAATTCCATCACCTCCACTAGCTTTGTTCGTAGTGATGCTTTCTAAGGCCCATTTGACTTCACATTCCAAGATGTCTGGCTCTAGGTCAGTGATCACATCATCATGATTATCTAGGTCTTGAAGCTCTTTTTTGTACAGTTCTTCTGTGTATTCTTGCCACCTCTTCTTAATATCTTCTGCTTCTGTTAGGTCCACACCATCTCTGTCCTTTATCGTGCCCATCTTCAGTGGCTAAGTCATGTCCAATTCTTTGTGACCTTATGGACTGCAGCATGCCACGCCTCCCTGTCCCTCACCATCTCCTGAAGTTCACCCAAGTTCATGTCCATTGAATTGATGATGCCATCCAACTGTCTCATACTCTTCTGCCCTTTCTCCTTTTGCCTTCAATCTCTCTCATCATCAGGGTCTTTTCTAATGAGTCATCTTTTCACATCAGGTGGCCAGAGTATTGGAGGTTTAGCTTCAGCATCAGTCCTTCCAAAGAATATTCAGCATTGGTTTCCCTTAGGCTTGACTGGTTTGATCTCCTTGCTGTCCAAGGGACTCTCAAGAGTCTTCCCCAGCACCACAATTCAAAAGCATCAATGCTTTGGCATCCAGCCTTCTTTATGGGCCAACTCTCACATCTGTACATGACTACTGAAAAGACCATAGTTTTGAGTATACAGACCTTTGTCACTGTATAGGTTTGTCATAGCCTTCCTTCTAAGAAGCAAACATCTTCTAATTTCATGGCTGCAGTCACCATCTGCAGTAATTTTGGAAGCCAGGAAGAAAAAAATCTGTCACTGCTTCTACTTTTTCCCCTTCTATTTGCCAGGAAGGAATGAGACCAGATGTTATGACCTTTGGTTCAGTTCAGTAGCTCAGTTGTGTCCGAGTCTTTATGACCCCATGAATCGCAGCACGCCAAGCCTCCCTGTCCGTCACCAACTCCTGGAGTTCACTCAGACTCACGTCCATCGAGTTGGTGATGCCATCCAGCCATTTCATCCTCTGTCGTCCCCTTCTCCTCCTGCCCCAATCCCTCCCACCTTCCGAGTCTTTTCCAGTGAGTCAACTCTTTGCATGAGGTGGCCAAAGTACCAGAGTTTCAGCTTCAGCATCATTCCTTCCAGAGAACACCCAGGACCAATCTCCTTTAGCATGGACTGTTTGGATCTCCTTGCAGTCCAAGGGACTCTCAAGAGTCTTCTCCAACACCACAGTTCAAAAGCATCAATTCTTCGGCGCTCAGCTTTCTTCACAGTCCAACTCTCACATCCATACATGACCACTGGAAAAACCATAGCCTTGACTAGATGGACCTCTGTTGGCAAAGTAATGTCTCTGCTTTTGAATATGCTATCTAGGCTGGTCATAACTTTCCTTGCAAGGAGTAAGTGTCTTTTAATATCATGGCTGCAGTCACCATCTGCAGTGATTTTGGAGCCCCCCAAAATAAAGTCTGACACTGTTTCCCCATCTATTTGCCATGAAGTGATGGGACCAGATGCCATGATGTTCATTTTCTGAATGTTGAGCTTTAAGCCAACTTTTTCACTCTCCTCTTTCACTTTCATCAAGAGGCTTTTTAGTTCCTCTTCACTTTCTGCCATAAAGCTGGTGTCATCTGCATATCTGAGGTTATTGATATTTCTCCCGGCAATTTAATGTTGAGTTTTAAGCCAGCTTTTTCACCTCCTTCACCCTCATCAAAAGGCTTTTTAGTTCCTCTTTACTTTCTGCCGTTAGAGTAATATCATCTGCATATCTGAGGTAATTGATAATTTTTCCTGGGAGTCTTGATTCTGTTTTGTAACTCATCCTGCTCAACATTTCGCTGATGTACTCTGCATACAAGTTAAATAAACAGGCTGACATACAGCCTTGTTATACTCCTTTCCCAGTTTTGAACCAGTCAGTTGTTCCATACAAGATTCTAACTGTTGACTTCTGGCCAGCATACAGGTTTCTCAGGAGACATGTAAGATGGTCTAGTATTTCTATCTCTTTAAGAATTTTCCACAGTTTGTTGTGATCCACACAGTCAAAGGCTTCTGCATAGTCAATAAAACAGAAGTAGATATTTTTCTGGAATTCCCTTGCTTTCTCTATGATTCAGTGAATGTTTACAATTTGATCTCTGCCTTTTCTAAACTCATCTTGTGCATCTGAAAGGTCTTGATTCAAATACGGCTGAAGCCTACCTTGAAGGATATTGAGTGTAACCTTACTAGCTCAAGGAAGTGAGCACAATTGTCCAGTAGTTCGAACATTCTTTAGCACTGCCTTTCTTTGGAATTCGGATGAAAACTGACCTTTTCCAGTCTTACGGCCACTGCTGGGTTTTCCAAATTTGCTGACATATTGATTGCAGCACTTTAACACAATCATCTTTTAGTATTTTAAATAGCTCATCTGGAGTTCTGTCACTTCCACTATTTTTTTTGGTAGTAATGTTTGCTAAGGCCTACTTGACTTCACACTCCAGGATGCCTGGCTCTAGGTGAGTGACCACACCATTGTGATTATCCGTGTCATCAAGACCTTTTTTGTATAGTTCTTCTGTGTATACTTGCCACTAATCTCTTGTGCTTCTGTTAATTCTTTATTGTTTCTGCCCTTTATCATGCCCATCCTTGCATGAAGTACTCCTTTGATGTCTGCAAGTATCTTGGAGATATCTAGTCTTCCTATTCTATTGTTTTCTTCTGTTTCTCTGCATTGTTCATTGAAGAAGGACTTCTTATCTCTCTTTGCTATTCTCTGGAACTCTGCATTCAATTAGATGTATCTTTCCCTTTCTCTACTGCTTTTCACATCTCTTTCCTCAGTTATTTGTAAAGTTTCCTCAGACAACCACTTTGCCTTCTTGCATTTCTTTTTCTTTCAGATAGTTTTGATCATTACCTCCTGTACAGTGGTACAAAGCTCTGTCCATAGTTCTTCAGGCATTCTGTCTACCAGATATAAGCCCTTGAATCTATTTATCACCTTTACTGAATAATCATAAGGGATTTGATTTAGGTCATACCTGAATGGCCTAGTGGTTTTCCCCACTTTCTTTTAGTTCAAACCTGAATTTTGCTGTAAGAAGCTGATGATCTGAGCCACAGTCAGTTTCAGGTCTTGTTTTTGCAGACTATACAGAGCTTCTCCATCTTTGGCTACGAAGAATGTAATCAGTCTGGTTTTGGTATTGATCATCTAGTAATATCCATGTGTAGAGTTGTCTTTTGTATTGGTGAAAACGAATGTTTGCTATGACCAGTGAATTCTCTTAGCAAAGCTCTGCTAGCCTTTGCCCTGCTTTATTTTGTATTCCAAGGCCAAATTTGCCTGTTATTCCACATATTTCTTGACTTCCTCCTTTTGCATTCCAGTCCCCTATAATGAAAAGTACATCTTTTTTTGGTGTTAGTTGTAGAAGGTCTTGTAGGTCTTCATAGAACCATTCCACTTCAGCTTCTGTGGCATTACTGGTTGGGGCATAGACTTTGATTACTGTGATATTGAATGGTTTGCCTTGGAAACGGAGATCATTCTTTTTTTTTTTCCCCATTTAAAAATGACTTTTTTTTTTTAATTTTATTTTTATTTTATTTAACTTTACAATATTGTATTGGTTTTGCCATGTATCAAAATGAATCTGCCACAGGTATACATGTGTTCCCCATCCTGAACCCTCCTGTTTTGGAGATTGCACACAAGTACTGCATTTTAGACTCTTTTGTTGATTATGAGGGCTGTGCTGCTGCTCCTTTAGAATTCTTGCCCATAGTGGTGGATATAATGGTCATATGAATTAAATTTGCCCATTCCCATCCGTGTTAGTTCACTGATTACAAAGATGTTGATGTTCACTCTTGCCATCTCTTGGTTGACCACATCTAATTTAGCTTGGTTCATGGACCTACTTTCCAGGTTCCTATGCAATATCATTCTCTACAGTACTGGACTTTACTTTCACCACCAGACACATCCACAACTGAGCATCGTTTCTGCTTTGGCCAAGCTGCTTCAGTCATTCTGGAGCTATCAATCTGGGATAATTGCCCTCTGCTCTACCCCAGTAACATATTGGACACCTTTCAACCTGGGGGACTCATCTTCTGATATTGTATCTTTTTGCCTTTTTCTATAATTCATGGGGTTCTCACGGCAAGAAGAGTGGAGTGGTTTGCTACTTACTCCTCCAGTGGACCATACTTTGTCAGAACTCTCCAACATAACCCGTCTGTCTTGGGTGGCCCTGCAGGGCATAGCTCATAGGTTGATTGAGTTTTGCAAGCCCCTTCACCTTGACAAAGCTGCAATCCATTAATGGGCATCAGTAAGGTAAACTACACTATATGCAGGAAACTGGCCATTTTTATGTGAATAGGTTTAATTTCTTATTTTTTAAAAAATTAATTTTTTTTCATGGTATAGTTGATGGTTTCATGGTATTCCCTATGCTATACAGTAGGTTTTTGTTAATTATTTTATACATAGTACTGTGTATCAGTTCACTCACTTAGTCGTGTCCAACTCTTTGTGACCCCATGGACTGCAGCATGCCAGGCCTCCCTGTCCATCACCAACTCCTGGAGTTTACTCAAACTCACATCCATTGAGTCGGTGATGCCAACCAACCATCTCATCCTCTGTCAACCCCTTCTCCTCCTGCCTTCAATCTTTCCCAGCATCAGGGTCTTTTCAAATGAGTTAGCTCTTATATCAGGGAGCCAAACTACTGGAGTTTCAGCTTCAACATCAGTCCCTCCAATGAATATTCAGGACTGATTTCTTTAGGATGGACTAGTTGGATCTCCTTGCAGTCCAAGGGACTCTCAAGAGTCTTTTCCAACACCACAGTTCAACAGCATCAATTCTTTGGCACTCAGCATTCTTTAAAGTCCAACTCTTACATCCGTACATGACTACTGGAAAAACCATAGCCTTGACTAGACAAACCTTTATTGGCAAAATAATGTCTCTGCTTTTTAATATGCTGTCTAGGTCATAGCTTTTCTTCCAAGGATCAAGCGTCTTAATATCATGGCTGTAGTCATCATCTACAGTGATTTTGGAGTCCGGCAAAAATAAAGTCTGCCACTGTTTCCACTGTTTGCCCATCGATTTGCTATGAAGTGATGGGACTAGATGTCGTGATCCTAGTTTTCTGAATGTGCAGCTTTAAGCCAACTTTATCACTCTCCTCTTTCACTTTCATCAAGAGGCTCTTTAGTTCTTCTTTGCTTTCTGCCATAAGGGTCGTGTCATCTGTATGTCTGAGGTTGTTGATATTTCTCCTGACAGTCTTGATTCCAACTTGTACTTCATCCAGCCCAGCGTTTCTCATGATGTACTCTGCATATAAGTTAAATAAGCATGATGACAATGTACAGCCTTGACGTCCTTTTCCTATTTGGAACCAGTCTGTTCTACCATGTCCAGTTCTAACTGTTGCTTTCTGATCTGGATACAGATTTCTCAAGAGGCAGGGCAGGTGGTCTGATATTCCCATCTCTTTCAGAATTTTCCAGTTTATTGTGATCCACACAGTTAAAGGCTTTGGCATAGTCAATAAAGCAGAAATAGATGTTTTTGTGGAACTCTCTTGCTTTTTTAATGATCCAGTGAATGTTGGCAATTTGATTTCTGGTTCCTCTGCCTTTTCTAAGACCAGCTTGAACATCTGGAAGTTCACGGTTCACATATTGCTGAAGTGTGGCTTGGAGAATTTTGAGCATTACTTTACTAGCATGTGAGATGAGTGCAATTGTATAGTAGTTTGAGCATTCTTTGGCATTGCCTTTCTTTGGGATTGGGACGAAAACTGACCTTGTCCAGTCCTGTGGCCACTGCTGAGTTTCCCAAATTTGCTGGCATTTGAGTAGAGCACTTTCACAGCATCATCTTTTAGGATTTGAACTAAACTCAACTGGAATTCCATCACCTCCACTAGCTTTATTCATAGTGATGCTTTCTAAGGCCCACGTGACTTCACATTCCAGGATGTCTGGCTCTAGGTGAGTGATCACACCATTGTGATTACCTGGGTTGTGAAGATCTTTTTTGTACAGTTCTTTTGTGAACTCTTGCCACCTCATCTTACTATCTTATGCTTCTGTTAGGTCCATCTGTTTCTGTCCTTTATTGAGCCCATCTTTTTCTTAAAGAGATCTCTAGTCTTTTCCATTCTATTGTTTTCCTCTATTTCTTTGCACTGATCACTGTGGAAGGCTTTCTTATCTCTCCTTGCTATTTGGAACTCTCCATTCAAATGGGTATATCTTTCCTTTTCTCCTTTGCTTTTCACACCTCTTCTGTTTCACTCCTTTTTAATGGCAGAGTAATATTCCACTCTATATATGTACCATATCTTCTATATCTATTCCTCTGTCAATGGCCATTTAGCTTATTTCAATATCTTACTTGTTGTAAATAGTGCCCAGTGAACATTGGGGTGAATGTATCTTTTCAAAATATGCTTTCCTCCAGATGTATGCCCAGGAGTGAGATTACTGGACCGTGTGGTAGTTATATTTTTAGTTTTTTAAGAAACTTCATACTGTTCACTGTAACGGTTATACCAGTTTTACATTCCCACCA
Source organism: Tragelaphus eurycerus (assembly GCA_935064755.1). Classification (NCBI taxonomy): domain Eukaryota; kingdom Metazoa; phylum Chordata; class Mammalia; order Artiodactyla; family Bovidae; genus Tragelaphus; species Tragelaphus eurycerus. The sequence goes on from CAKXYN010000012.1 coordinate 12,410,445, forward strand.
ACAGTATTAGGAGGGTTCCCTTTTCTCCACACACTGTCCAGTATGTATTGTTTGGAGACTTTCAGATGATGGCTGTTCTGATTGGTGTGAGATTATAACTGATTGTAGTTTTGATTTGCATTTCTCTAATAATTAGTGACGTTGAGCATATTTTCATGCTTTTGGCCATCTGCATTGTCTAATTCAGTGAAACCATGAACCATGCCATGTAGGGCCACCCAAGACAGATGAGTCATGGTGGAGGGTTCTGAAAAAATGTGATTCACTGGAGAAGGGAATGGCAAACCACTTCAGTATCCCTGCCTTGAGAACCCCATGAACAGTATGAAAAGGCAAAAAGATAGGACACTGAAAGATGAACTCCTCGGGTTGGTAGGTGCTCAATATGCTACTGGAGAACAGTGGAGAAATAACTGCAGAAAGAATGAAGAGATGGAGCCAAAGCTAAAATAGCACCCAGTTGTGGATGTGACTGGTGCTGGAAGTAAATACTGATGCTGTAAAGAACCATATTGCATAGGAACCTGGAATGTTAGGTCTATGAATCAAGGTAAATTGAAAGTGGTCAAACAGGAGATGGCAAGAGTGAACATTATCATCTTAGGAATCAGAATGATCTCTGTTCGTTTCCAAGGCAAACCATTCAATATCATAGTAATCCAAGTCTGTGCCCCAACCAGAAATGCTGAATAAGCTGAAGTGGAACAGTTCTGTGAAGACCTACATGACCTTCTAGAACTGACACTAAAAAAGATGTCCTTTTCATTATAGGGGACTGGAATGCAAGAATAGGAAGTCAAGGGATACATGGAATAACAGGCATATTTGGCCTTGGAATACAAAATGAAGCAGGGCAAAGGCTAACAGAGTTTTGCCAAGAGAATGCACTGGTCATAGCACACACCCTCTTCCAACAACACAAAAGAAGACTCTACCATGGACATTACCAGATGGTCATTACTGAACTTTGATTATATTCTTTGTAGCCAAAGATGAAGAAGCTCTATACAGTCAGCAAAAACAAGACTGGGAGCTGACTGTGGCATAAATCATGAATTCCTTATGGCCAAATTCAGACTGAAATTGAAGAAAGTAGGGAAAACCACTAGACCACTCAGGTATGACATAAATCAGATTGCTTAATGATTATACAGTGGAAGTGAGAAATAGATTCCAGGGATTAGATCTGATAGAGTGCCTGAAGAACTATGGACAGAGATTCGTGACATGGTACAGGAGACAGGGAACAAGGCCATCGCCAAGAAAAAGAAATGCAAAAAGGCAAAATGGCTGTGTAGGAGGCTTTACAAATAGTTGAGAAAAGAAGAGACGCTAAAGGCAAAGGAGAAAAGAAATGATATACCCATTTGAATGCAGAGTTCCAAAGAGTAGCAAGGAGTGATAAGAAAGCCTTCCTCAGTGATCAGTGCAAAGAAATAGAGGAAAACAACAGAATGAGAAAGACTAGAGATCTCTTCAAGAAAATTAGAGATACCAAGGGAACATTTCATGCAAAGATGGTCTCAATAAAGGACAGAAATGGTATGGACCTAATAGAAGCAGAAGATAGTAAGAAGAGGTGGCAAGAATGCACAGAAGAACTATACAAAAAAGATCTTCATGACCCAGGTAACTATGATGGTGTGATCAACTCACCTAGAGCCAGACATCCCGGAATGCCAAGTCAAGTGGTCCTTAGAAAGCATAACTGCAAACAAAGCTAGTGGAGGTGATGGAATTCCAGTTGAACTATTTCAAATCCTAAACAGTGATGCTGTGAAAGTCCTGCACTTAGTGTGTCAGCAATTTTGGAGAACTTAGCAGTGGCCACTGGACTGGAGAAGGTCAGTTTTCATTCCAGTCCCAAAGAAAGCCTATGCTAAAGAATTCAATATACCACACATTCCACTCATCTCACACTCTAGGAAGATAATGCTCAAAATCCTCCAAGCTAGGCTTCAACAGTATGTGAACTGTGAACTTCCAGATGTTCAAGCTGGATTTAGAAAATGCAGAGGAACCAGAGATCAATTTGCCAACATCCACTGGACCATTGAAAAAGCAAGAGAGTTCCACAAAAAAACATCTGCTTTATTGACTACGCCAAAGCTTTTGACTCTGTGGATCACAACAAACTGGTATATTCTGAAAGAGATGGGAATAGCAGACCACCTGACCTGCCTCCTGAGAAATCTATATGCAGGTCAAGAAGCAATATTTAGAACTAGACATGGTTCCAAATCGGGAAAGGAGTATGTCAAGGCTTTATATTGTCACCCTGCTTATTTAACTTATATGCAGAGAACATCATACGAAATGCTGGGCTGGATGAAGCACAAGCTGGAATCAAGATTGCTGGGAGAAATATCAATAACCTCAGATATGCAGATGACACCACCCTTACAGCAGAAAGTGAAGAAGAACTAAAGAGCCACTTGAAGACAGTGAGAGAGGAGAGTGAAAAAGTTGGCTTGAAGCTGAACATTCAGAAAACTAAAATCATGGCATTCAGTCCCATCACTTCATGGCAAATAGATGGGGAAACAGTGGCTGATTTTATTTTGGGGGCTCCAAAATCACTGCAGATTGTGACTAAGCCATGAAATTAAAAGACCCTTGCTCCTTGGAAGCAAAGTTGTGAGCAACCTAGACATATGAAAAAGTAGAGACATTACTTTGCCAACAAAGGTCTGTCTAGTCAAGGCTAACTGTTGCTTCCGGACCCGCATCCAGAATACCAGTCAGGTGGACTGGTAGTCCCATCTGTTAAGAATTTTCCATACGTTGTTGTCATTCACACAGTCAAAGGCTTTGAAATAGTCAATAAAGCAGAAATAGATGTTTTTCTAGAACTCTCTTGTTTTTTCGATTACCCAACGGATGTGGCAATTTGACCTCTGGTTCCTGTGGGCTCTATGGTAACATTAATGGTGAACTGCAGGGGAGACCTTCCCAACCTGATGTGCTGCTAGGGTCTTGGTCCCTGTGGTGAGCCCCTGCCAACCCATGCCTCCACAGGAGACCATCCAAGACTAGCAGGTAGTTTTGGTTCAGTCACCTGTTGGGTCACTGCTGCTTTCCTCCGGGTATTGATGCCTGCAAGATTTTGTTTGTGCCCTTCAAGGTTAGAGTCTTTGTTTCCCTCAGTCCTGTGGAAGTCGTGCAAACAAATTCCACTGGCCTTCAAGGCCAGATTCCCTGGGGGTTCCCGCTCCTTTTCTCAGATCCCCAGGCTGGGAAGCCTGATGTGGGGTTCAGAAGCTTCACAACAAGGAGAGTACTTCTTTGATATTATTGTTCTCCAGTTTGTGGGTCACCCACCCCGCGGGAATGGAATTTTATTTTACAATTATTGTGCCCTCTCCTACCATCTTGCTGTGGCTTCTTCTTTGTCTTTGGACATGGAGTATCTTATTTGGCGGGTTCTAGCATTCTCCTGTCAATGGTTGATCAACAGGTAGTTGCAATTTTGGTGGTGTTCCAGGAAGAGATGAGCACACATCCTGCTACTCTGCCATCTTGAACTGAACAGCACTAATCTTAGTTTTTTGAATGTTGAGTTTTAAGCCAGATTTTTCATTCTCCTCTTTCACCTTCATCAAGAGACTGTTTAGTACCTCTTCACTTTCTGCCATTAGGGTGGTATCATCTGCATATCTGTGGGTGTTGATATTTCTCCCAGAAACATTGATTCCTACTTGTGATTCATCTAGCTCAGTATTTCACATGGTGTACTCTGCATATAAGTTAAATAGGCAGGATGACTATATATAACCTTGATGTACTCCTTTCCCAATTTTGAGCCAGTCACTTGTTCCATGTAAGATTCTAACTGTTGCTTCTTGACCTGCACACAGGTTTCTCAGGAGACAGGTAAGGTGATCTGGTATTCGCATCTCTTTCAAGAATTCTCCACAATTTGTTGTGATCCACACAGATTAACTTCAACGATATTATCCAAAGACAAAGACATATAATGGAGACATACATAAATCCAGACTAACAGAGGTCTCACAGTTTCTGCTCAAGGTTTAAAATGCCTCTTTGCATTTTTTTTTAACCTTGGCTTGCAGTTCTACTAATGAATCCAAAGGCATAGTCTCAGGAAAAGTGGGCTGTGTTTCTATCTCAAGGACATAGTAAGAGTTAACTTCAAGCTTTCTTCTAGGCATGTTTTCTCTCAAGGTCAGAATTCTGAAGGAAAAAAGTATTTTAACAAGCTAACTTTCTTGAATTGCCTATACAAAAGAACCAGTTTTGTTGAGAAGTGTCTGTTTTAAGTCTTCCACCCACTTTTTTGATTGGGTTGTTTATTTTTCTTAAGTAAGCTGCATGAGGTGCTTTTATATTTTGGAACTTTAACCCTAAGAAAACCATAATTCAAAAAGATACATGTACCCCAGTTTTTATTAGAGCACTATTTACAGTAGCTAGGACATGGAAGCAATCTAGATGTCCATCGACAGATGAATGGATAAAGAAGTGTTGGTACATTTAAACAATGGAATGTTACTCAGCCATGAAGAGGAATGAATTTGAGTCAGTTATCAGATCAGATCAGATTAGTCACTCAGTCATGTCTGACTCTTTGCGACCCCATGAATCACAGCACGCCAGGACTCCCTGTCCATCACCAACTCCCGGAGTTCACTCAGACTCACATCCATCGAGTCAGTGATGCCATTCAGCCATCTCATCCTCTGTCGTCCCCTTCTCGTCCTGCCCCCAATCCCTCCCAGCATCAGAGTCTTCTCCAATGAGTCAGCTCTTCGCATGAGGTGACCAAAGTACTGGAGTTTCAGCTTTAGCATCATTCCTTCCAAAGAAATCCCAGGGCTGATCTCCTTCAGAATGGACTGATTGGATCTCCTTGCAGTCCAAGGGACTCTGAAGAGTCAGTTATAGTGAGGTGGATATACCTGTAGCTTGTTATACAGAGTGAAGTACATTATTAATGCATATATGTGGAATCTAGAAAAGTGGTACTGATGAATCTATTTGTAGGGCAGGAATAGAGATGCAGACCTAGAGAAAATACTTGTGGACAGAGTTGGGGAACGAGAGGTGGGACAGATTGAGAGAGAAGCATGAAACATTTTTACGCATTACCATGTGTAAAATAGATAGCTAATGGGAAGTTGCTGTATAACACAGGGAACCCAAAGTGGTACTCTATGACAGTCTAGAGGGATGGGATGGAGTTGGAGGAGGTTCAAGAGGGAGGGAAACATATGTATACTTATGACTGATTCGTGTTGTATGGCAAAAGCCAACACAATGTTATAAAGCAATTATCCTCCAATTAACAAATTTAAGAAAGAACCAATTTTGCAATTTCAAGAGAGTTTTAACCAGTTTTCTCTGGAATCTAAAGAATATTGTGGTCTCACAGTGTCAAAAAAGATTATCTTTTTTTGTATTCATAGTTTTATAGCTAAAATTCAGACCAAATAGTGCTTAAACTGACACTAATAAGAGGGGCAGACTGGCTGATGAAATGTTGTCCCAGAGGTGTTTGTAACTGAAAGTGGACAGAAAGAACAAAAAAAAACTTAGTGTCCTAGGAGTGTTTTCAAAGGGTGTTTCTTTGGATTTAGAAGGAGATCCTCCCATGTTGAATAACCTGCAACCAAGAACAGCGCACCTAGAAATGAAGTCCAGCATCCTGGAAACATTACTAAGAGGCACCTGTAAGGGATTCATAACATCCTCTGCATTACCTTTGATCTTTATGCTGATGGGCTTTGGAACATCCTCTACTCCCTCACTGCTTTCTAACCAGACATCTCTGGTCAGCTTTGGTTCCTTTCAGGGTGCTTTCCCTCCCTGCCTATGGTGGACATTTGAACCAGTGCAAAGCAGTTGCCAGGTTTTCCCTTAAGCCTTTATAGACAACAGATCTTCCCTGTGTCCTATAACAAGATTTCCTACACTGGGGTGTACTCCTCAGGATTGAGTATTTATAAAATTTATGTTGTGATCTACTGAGAATTGGCCAGCTCACTAGGCTGTCCGTAGCAGTGTATGGGTTGCCAAAGCCTGGGGTCAGGGTGAGGGGGCAGCTGAGAAGTAAAAGGAAAAATTCTTGGAGGAATTGGAGTTGAGAAGCATAATTGCTTCAGATATGTGTGTTTTGTAACAAAGATAAGACCTCAGGGAACCTGTGTACTCAGCCTGATGAAGACAGCACTGGCAGTTTAGAAATAAAAAGCAAAAGATCTTTTCCCAGGAGGATGTTGAACATATGTAGTGAAAAACAGGCCCTTCTGTGCAAGATAAGTAGGAAAGAAAGGCACAATCCAAAGGAGAAGCAAGGAAGATAGTGCACGCAGAGATCTCTTGTCATAGTTGAGCGAGACCTGCAAATTACCTTGGCAGCAATCCAAATCATGGCACCAGATGATGATGGCAAGTGAGAGGACCTTGGTTCTTTTCTTCTTCAGAGAAAGAATTCCATAAAGAGGCATTTTAAAGCAGACACAAAATTTATTGGAAGCATAGTACATGCAAAGTAAACAAAAAAGCAGTCTATTTAAAACAAAGCAGAAATACACACACAGGAAAGAGTATGGGTGTCCTCCCTAATGAGGAGCATCCCAGAGAGGTGATTTAAATCACTTACATGGAAGCAGTTTTTCCTGGGTATTTTATTTCCTCTGGCCAGTCATCTTTCTTCATTTCCCACCTCAGACTTGACCCAAGGCTCTTCCTGATACACTTATGCATCTTTTTGCCAGGATGGATTCCAGCGTGGAAGCCTATAGGAGATTGACAGCACCTATTATGGGATAGCGCCCCTCCCTTTTTGACCCCCAAGTCTTTCTACACATGTGCAGTCCTAGAAATCCTGACCTCAGGAGTGATAGATGTAGTCATCTTATTTCTTGACTCCAGCAGAGCTTAGCTTCTGCTATTAACTTTATCCTTGAAATGTCTAGGGGAAGCAAAGGTCCAGTTTACTCTACTTAACAATCTCCAGCTGTTCAGCTCAGGGACCCATCTACCTCCTACCTCAGAACCACGAGCCAGGATCTGCTGAGAAACCTCATTCCTGACGCTGACAGTGGGTTTGGCTGACTTCTTTGCAAGCCCATGGTCGTACCTCAGAACCACGAGCCAGGATCTGCTGAGAAACCTCATTCACGATGCTGACAGTGGGTTTGGCTGACTTCTTTGCAAGCCCATGGATCACACCATGGGCTGAGATGTATCAGCAGGCTTGACCCCCTGAGTGCTGGCCTGCAGAGCCTCTCTTGAGTGAGAGAATCAGGGCTGGGATGGTCCTTGGGCCAGGAGGCTCCCCTTGGGGCAGCAGTCCAGCGATTGATTGCTCAGAGGCAGTGAGCAGTTTGGGTCACAGACTCACTGCATGATGTCAGCAGGACCTGCCTGTTGCACTGCTTCAGGCTCTCCCTCTCACTCCTGTCTGCCTTCCTGGGGACTAGGTGGGACTCTGGAGGTGAAAAGACCTTTGAAGTTGTGTAATTTTTGTAGTGCAAGCTTTCTTAGCAAGTGAAAGTGTACAGGTTCAGAAATGAAAGTGAATAAGCAATAAGTCCCTAATTGTTTGAGATTTTTTATATTTCAAATCAATTTGAAATTCATCTAAGGGGAAGTAAGTTTTCATTTTCTTAAAGTTCTAAAATATATAATTTCAAATTTAAAAACAATATGAACTTATCACTAATAGAATGTGTACTTATTTTCCAGGTAATTAATGTGGATCTGATTCATATTGAAAATAGAATTGGTGACATTGTTAAATCAGAAAAACATGTTCAACTAGTATTGGGACAACTGATAGATGAGTAAGTACAATAATTAAGAATACCTTTTGTGTTTCTTTTTTTGTAACTTTATACTTAAATTTAGAATAACTGTGGCACTACAGCATTTTTTGGTACTCTTCTAGTACTGATTTTCATTATTAAAAAGTAAGTGCTTACTTGTGTGGAATACTTGGGAATAATATAAACTTTTAATTTTTTCTGCTGTTTTAAAGCAACACAAAACACAATTTTTATCATCTTTGCTATGTGAGCTTAACTCTGAAAGCAGAATTGTTAAAAAGTCCTAATGAAAATGACTGTAGAATTTTAATTGTTGAAAACAATTTCAGCATTTCTTATTTGATTAACCTTCCATTTAGTTACATTGATAAGAAAAATTTCAGAATATGATTAATGAATGGTGTTTACCTAAACATACCATATTAATTACTTTTGGGGAATGGCTTATTGTAGCAGAAATTAAACATAAAAAGATAGAGAAAAAGTATTATTCCTAATTGAGTTTTTCCTTTTTTTTTTTTTTTTAATTTAAACTATTAGGAACTATTTGGATCGTTTAGCAGAAGAAGTAAATGATAAATTACAGGAAAGTGGTCAAGTAACCATAGCAGAACTGTGTAAAACCTATGATCTTCCTGGAAACTTTCTCACACAGGTATTTTTTTTCCTTAATGATATAATTTGTCTTTTCAAATAAATGCCAAGTTTGAAAGGGTGGGAATAAACTAGACTTACTATTATTTGTTTTTTTGCAAGTGTTTTGACTATGTTCTAGCAATATATTTGGGGGATACTTAAACATTGATGGCTCTGATAAGATTGTTTAGAAGTGATTTTAATCTTCCTGACACCTGCTGCTAAGTTGCTTCAGTCGTGTCCGACTCTATGCAACCCCATAGACGGCAGCCCACCAGGCTCCCCTGTCCCTGGAATTCTCCAGGCAAGAACACTGGAGTGGGTTGCTATTTCTGTATCCAATGCATGAAAGTGAAAAGTGAAAGTGAAGTTGCTCAGTCGTGTCCGACTCTTAGCGACCCCATGGACTATACAGCCCACCAGGCTCCTCCGTCCATGAGATTTTCCAGGCAAGAGTACTGGAGTGGGGTGCCATTGCCTTCTCTGTTCCTGAACCCAGAGATACCCTAAACTTGGTAGACTTAAGGTCTCAGCCTGCTTGGATGCAGTAGCAAGTATACCAGAAGTGTATATCTTTATTGAATGCTTCTTTAGCAAGGATATCTTTAGTTCTGATTGCTAGTTATAATTTAAGAAACAGCTGATGAAGATTATAATTTATAAGAGGTGCTACTGGCATCTTGTGTGGTAAAGGTCACAGATGCTGCTGAACATCCTGCAGTGCACAGAGCATCCCTTCCCAATAGAAAATTTTCTTTCCCAAATGTCAATAGTACCAACTTCTTTTGATGTCACCTTTTTCCCTCCTCTAAACTGAGAGCATGATAGGGAAAGAAATCAAGGAATGGCTTATAGTCTCTTAATTTTGGGTACTTGTATCAATACTCAAATTATCTTTATAAGTTAAATTACAATGGTGCCTGAAAATAGAGGCTATTTCCTTGTTTGTTATTTCAGTTTTCTTAAAGTTGTTTAACGTTTTAGAAGTCTATTCGGAATAGTGAAAGTTAAACAGACCATGATTTGAATTCTGTCTATGACACTGCTTTGTTACTTAGGGTCAGAAAAATTATTTTTATGCCTGTTTGTGCTTCAAGTTACATATCTGAAAATGGGAATAATTATCTCTCATAGATGTCAGTGAGGTGTCATATACATGGTATATCTGGTGAAATGGCTGGCCTAGAGGAAGTATTCAATAAATGATGGTTTTGTTTATATATTTACTGGAACAAATAAGGGAAAAGCCAAATCATTTAAGAAAATCCATCTTACAGAAATTACCAAACCATAATTGCATGAGATTTAATTTATAATGAAACAGATTTACTCACTCATTTTAAATGGGTGATTTCTCCTCATTGCATCTAAAATACCATTGAGCATATAGATCTGTTTTACAAAGCATTTCAGGAGACTAAGCTCCTGAGCAAGTGTATGTAAATTACAGAAGATAAAATGAGCAAATACATGTAAATCACAGAAGGCAAAAAATAAAGATATTTTTAGTCAGTTTTACATTAAAATATCAGAACAGATCAAGTGGTTTCTTATTGTGCTACTGATACATTTTAGAAATATATATGATTTCTTTTTTCAGTTTTAATTTTTCTCAGTATCATAGGCAGTATTATAAAAGCTCACTAAGAAGTTGTTTGGGGGACTTCCCCGACAGTCCAGTGGATAAGACTCTGAGCTTCCAATGCTAAGGGCATAGGTTTAATCCTGGCTCATGGAACTTAAGATCCCACATGCCTCATGGGGCGGCAAAAAAATGGATCCTTAAAAAAAGTTGTTTGGAAACCATTTTTCTGTACCATAGAAGTATCAGCCAGGCTGACTCGAGTAGATTTAACTTGTCCTGGAAAGGGAAGTATGTCCAAGCTTATTTCATAAACCTGATCCCAGTCATAGTGTAGCTATGGAGAAATGCTCTCCTCAGGTTACCAAGAAATCAGGTTGTCTGTCAGTATAGATTTATGGACACAGTTTGTTAATATTTGCATCACAGAGTATAACTTTTCAGGTCTTATGTATCCCTAAGTTGCAGTATCTTGGGATAATATTTATTTCTCTGTTAGTATTAGTGGATCCATATAGGATCCTCTCCAGGATCCTTGTAAATGTCTTGGTTGTTTGTGTTTCACGCTGCCTGTATCTGGAAAACTGGTTAATCTCTTTTATTTTACCCTATAAATAGGCCTTATTATCAGGTAGCTGAGTTTTTTAACATATAAGTTATTAGACTCATTCAATTCTTGTCTTCGCCATAAGATTATCAAGTTTCTTAGATCCTGAGTCTTCATTTTACTTTTATATATCTGTTAATTCATGCTTGCCGAAATTACTCAATCATATGATTAATACATCAGCATGCAGCATGACTTTAGTAAACCTGTACAAATGTAAATCTGTAATTTTGTTCTATTATTTTAGTAAGAATTTTCATCCATCTTTACCCTCAGGCACTAACTCAGCGACTAGGTAGAATTATTAATGGACACATTGATCTTGATAACAGAGGAGTAATATTTACTGAAGCTTTTGTATCTAGACATAAAGCACGCATCCGTGGACTGTTCAGTGCTATTACCCGGTAAGCAAGTTTTAAAGTATGTGTATTTTTACATTTATTTGATCATTGTTTGCCTTTTTTTTTCCCCCTTAAATCTTATTCAGGACCCTAGTTTATTAAACAGAAGGGGAACTTCCATGAAATAGGAATGGGGATTCCTCAAATGTGTCCACATTCTCTCCAACCCACATCTCTCTCTTCTACCTTCACCACCGTTAAGACCCCAAATGCACTTCTGCAGAATGCTCAGATCATATATAGTCACTCTGGGATCATGGAAAGAGCATGCAGTCAGAAACCCCTGGGTCATAGCTCTATTATATAGTAACCATGTGACCTTGAGCAGGTAAATTAGTCACCTAACTTCTTTGAGCCTCAGATGGTGCTGGATGACTTTAGAACTCTTTACTAAATAAAATTCCAGTAGTCTAATGAATAACCATTGTACTTTCAAGATCACTTTAACTGAATGTTTGGGACCTCTGTGACAAACTCCAGTGTGGAATTAAGAAAACCTGCATTCTCAGTTTTCTCTTTTCTCCTGTGTCATTAAATTTATCTCAGTGGTTTTTTTGGTCCCCCAGCATATAAATGTCCAGATTTCTCCATTTTAAAACACTCAAACCTCTCTTAACCCGGGATTCCATTCCCTCTACCATCTTGTTTATTCCTTTCCTTAAAGGGAACCATCTCAAATTGATGTCTACAGTTATTGTCTCAGTTTTTTTACCTTCTGTCACTTCTCAGCTTACCCATCTGGCTTCCTCCACTTACATAGCAATGATGTCAGTCTCGTTAAATCTAATGGGTATTTCCTGTCCTTGTTTTACTTGACTTTGTAGCACCATTTAACTCCAATTATGTCGTCTTCTTGAAATGTTCTCTTCTCTCTCTCTTTTTTAACACCACACTTTTTTGGTTTCTTCTTAACCTCTTTTGGCTGTGCCTTATAAGTCAGCTTTTCTGGCTCTTCCTCCATTCACTAGCCTTGAAAGTTTTCTTTGAGGCCATCTTCTCAGTCCTGCACTACCTGCATAGGTGCTTTTACTTTTAAGTTCCAGACACGTACAGTATCTCTATTGAAGTGTTTTACAAGTGCCTCAAATTCAACATATTTAAACTAACTCCCTGTCCTGAGCTGTCCCACTCCTCGTCCCTTCTGAATTCTTCCACTTGTATTTCCATTATCAGTACATGCCATCATCAGGTTGGTTTTGCCAGAAACCTGGGAGTCGTCCGTTATGCCACCTTTCTCTCACCTCCGTTTCCGTAACACAACATCTGTAATCTTTACTTCTCTGACATCACCGTTCTCACCAATTCAGGCCATTTTTTACTGGACTGTTTTAGTAGCTTTCTAACGAGTCCCTCCTCTTCTATTTTTACTATGTTTCAGGATGCTCTTTTGCATGGCAGCCACAGTGATTTCCTTTTGTCATTCAGTAAATCAGACGCGCTGATTGAATACTGATACATGCAGAGCCCTAGTAGACAAAAGAATAGAAGGTTTGAAGAGAGAGCTCACAATCTAATGTAATAGTATTCTTTCTTTTTTTTTTTAATCTCACGCTTATATTAATAGAAAAGTTGAAAGAGAACCTTTTTTTCAAGTTCTGTCCCATTTGAAAGAAAGTAGCTGACATTATGTCCCATGGCCAAAAATACTTTAGTCTGTTTCCTATAAACAAGGGCAGTGTCCTATAAAACTACAATACAAACATCAAAATTAGAAAATTGACCTTGATCCATTACTACCATCTAATCTTTGGATCCCATTTGTGATTTACCAGTTGAATCCTAATAGTATTCTATATAGAAAAAGGATCCAGTTCAGAATCACATATTGCATTTACTTGTCAAGTCTCCTTGGTTACTTTCAATCTCAAATACCTACCTTACTTTCATGAGAATATTCATTCTTTCCTTTCTGTTACATGTTTCTACTGATAATTCAGGTTATTCATCATTGGCAGGAATATCACAGAAGTGATTTTATGTCTTTGTCATTGAACCCTATCAGGTGGCATGCAATTTAGATTTTTCCAAGTACTGATGCTGCTGTGTTTTGCTCAGTCGTGTCTGACTCTTTGCAACCCCATGATCTGTAGCCTGCCAGGCTTCTCTGTTCATGGGATTCTCCAGGAAGAATACTGGAGTGGGTTGCCATTTCCTTCTCCAGGAATTACTGATGAGGTGCATTGTAACTTCTTAATAAGAATGTATGTAGATTTCTCATTAAGGATTCTTTTTCCCTTTATAGTTATTTGTGGGCAGGGCAATTTGAGATCTTGTGAGTTACCCTGTTTTTCATCAAATTTTCAATTTATTCACTTATTAAATCACTACAGACTTATGGCTTTCTATATTATTCTTTGGATTATAATCCATTGTTATCATTATTTAGATTTTCAAGTTGGGTCTGATTTAAGCTTTTGGAATGCCCTTCAGAAGCCCTGGCTTCTTTGTTCTTTTGACATTTCTCAATCTTTCCAACACTTCTTTTCTTTCTGATGTACAAAGGAGTTCCAGGCTCAGTTCATCCTTTGCCTGTTCAACCTTAGAATCAGCCATTTTAGTAGAATATTTAGAAACCAAGATCTGGACACTAGATTGTTTATTGCTGTTTGGGCTGTTCCTGCTCCCAAGCCCTCAGCAGACAAGCTAAAGGATACATATGGGCGAACAGGGAGGCCTGACGTCCATGGGATCACAAAGGTTGGACACAACTGAGTGGCACAACAGCAACATACATATACACCCCTATATATATTTTCTTTTTTGCATTTTTATTTTTGTGTATCAAAACCATGAGTTCACACTGAAGTAATGAGTTAGAAGAATGAGATATGTAGGTAAACTACCTTGCAATTCCAAGTTAAAAATCCAGCAGCTAAGTTTCATTGTACTAAAAAGCTAGAAATTTTGTGCAGTCCAATTAAACTTTTATTGAACATCCACAATAATTTATGCACCCAGTAGTTTTAAGATAAAGTTCTTCAAGGAGCCCTTTGCATGTTTGTAGGAATACGTTCAGGTAGAAAGGAACAGAAAATAAAAAACATGAGAAGCTTGTAATAAGATAAACAGAGGAGAGCAAAATTCACAGAGCATGTAATTGGACCTAACTGGTTTGTTGTTGTTGTACAGTTGCTAAGTCGTGTCCAAATCTACAACCCATGGACTGAAGCACACCAGGCTTCCCTGCCCTTAACCATTTCTTAAAGTTTGCCCAGGTTCATGTCCATGGAATTGGTGAAGCCATCCAACTATCTCATCCTCTGTCACCCTCTTCTTATGCCTTCAGTCTTTCCCAGCATCAGGATCTTTTCTAGTGAATCAGCAGTTCACATCAGGTTAGCCAGAGTATTGGACCTTCAGCTTCCACATCAGTCCTTCCAGTGAGTATTCAGGGTTGATTTCTTTTAGGGTTGACTAGTTTGATCTCCTTGCAGTCCAAGGGACTCTCAAGAGTCTTCTCCAGCACCACAGTTCAAAAGCATCAATTATTTGGTGCTCAGCCTTCTTTGTGGTCCAGCTCTCACATCCATACATGACTATTGGAAAGACAGTAGCCTTGACTATATAGACCTTTGTCAACAAAGGGGTGTCTTTGCTTTTTAATACACCGTCTAGGTTTGTCATAACTTTCCTGCCAAGAAGCATTTGTTTCTTAATTGCATGGCTGCAGTCAACATCCACAGTGATTTTAGAACCTAGGAAGAGGAAATCTATAACTACTTCCACCTTTTCCCTTTCTGTTTGCCATGAAAGGATGGAACCAGATGCCATGATCTTAGTTTTTTTAATATTGAATTTTAAGCTGGCTTTTTTGCTGTCTTTCACCCTCATCAAGTGGCTTTTTGCTTCCTCTTCGCTTTCTGCCATTAAAGTGGTATTGTCTGCATATCTGAGGTTGTTGATATTTCTCCCAGCAATCTTGATTCCAGCTTGTAACTCATCCAGCCCAGCGTTTCGCATGATGTGCTCTGAATAAAGTTAAAGAAACAGGGTGATAATAAACAGCCTTGTCGTATGCCTTTCTCAATTTTGAACTAGTCAGTTGTTCCATACAAGGTTCTAACTATTGCTTCTTGACCTGCCTACAGGTTTCTCAAGAAACAGATAATACGGTCTGGTATTTCCATCTCTCTAAGCGTTTTCCGCAGTTTGTTATGATCCACCGGTCAAAGTCTTTAATGTAGTCAATCAAACAGAGGTAGATATTTTTCTGGAATTCCCTTGCTTTCTCTGTGATCCAGTAAATGTTGGCAGTTTGATCTCTGGTTCTTCTGCCTTTTCTAAACCCAGTTTGAATATCTATAAGTTCTCAGTTCACATACCACTGAAGGCTAGCTTGAAGGTATTTGAGTATAACCTTACTAGCATGGGAGATGAATATAATTGTCCAGTAGTTCAGACATCTTTAGTATTACCCTTGGGATTTGGGATGAAGATTGAAGTTTTCTAGTCCTGGGGCCGCTGCTGGATATTCCAAATTTGCTGACATACTGAGTGCAGCATTTTAATAGCATCATCGTTTAGGATTTTAAATAGCTCTGCTGGAATTCCATCATCTCCACTGGCTTTACTGACAGCAGTGCTTCCTAAGGCCTGGTTGACTGCACACTTCCAGAATGTCTGGCTCTGGATGAGTGATGACACCAACGTGGATATCTGGGTCATTAAGATCTTCTTTGTACAGTTCTTCTGTGTATTCCTGCCATCTCTTCTATATTACTTCTGCTTCTGTTAGGTCTATACAGTTTGTGTCTTTCATTGTGCTCCTCTTTGGATGAAATGTTCTTTTGATATTTCCAGTTTTCTAGGAGAGCTCTCTAGCCTTTCCATTCTGTTGTTTTCCTGTGTTTCTTTGCACTGTTCATTGAAGAAGGCCTTCTCCTCTGACCTTGCATTTCTCTCAAACTCTGCATTCAGTTGAGTATACCTTTCCCTTTCTCCTTTGCTTTCAATTCTCTCCTCAGACAACCACTTTGTAAAGCCTGCTCAGACACTTTGCCTTCTTTCATTTCTTTTTTTGGGGGATGGTTTTGCTCACTGTCTTCTGTACAATATTACAAACCTCTGTCCATAGTTCTTCAGGCACTTTATTTACTAGATCTAATCCCTTGAATCTATTCATCACCTCCACTGTATAATCATAAGGGATTTGATTTAGGTCGTACCTGATTGGCCTCGTGGTTTTCCCCACTTTCTTTAGTTTAAGCATGAATTTTGCCATAGGGAGCTGATGACCTGAGGCACAGTCAACTCCAGGTCTTGTTTTTGCTGACTGTATATAGTTTGTCCACCTTCGGCTACAAAGAATGTAATCAGTCTGATTTTGATATTGACCATCTAGTGATGTCCATGTCTAAAGTCGTCTCTTGTTTTGTTGAAAAGGGGTGTTTGCTCTAACCAGTGTTTTCTCTTGGCAGAATTCTGTTAAGCCTTTGACCTCTTGTTGTACCCAAGGCCAAACTTGCCTGTTACTCCAGGTATCTTGACTTCCTACTTTTGCATTCCAGTCCCCTCTGTTAAATAGGACATATTCTTTTGGCGTTAATTCTAGGAGGTCTTGTAGGTCTTTATATAACTGATCAACTTGAGTTTCTTCCACATCCGTTGAGGCATAGACTTGGATTACTCTGATGTTGAATGGCTTGTCTTGGAAATGAACTGAGATCATTCTGTCATTTTTGAGGTTGCACCCAAGTGTATTGCATTTTAGACTCTTCTATTGATTATGAGGACTGCTTCGTTTCTTATATGGGATTCTTGCCCACAGTAGTAGATATATGGTCATCTTAATTAAATTCACTCATTCCCATACATTTTAGTTCACTGATTCCTAAGATGTCAGTGTTTTCTCTTGCCATCTCCTACTGACCACATCCAATATACCTTGATTTGTGGACTTAACGTTCCAGGTTCCTATGTAATTCTTTTCTTAATAGTATTGGATTTTACTTTCATCACCAGACACATCCACAGCCAAGCGTCACTGCTGCTTTGGACCAGCCACATCATTGTTTCTGGAGCTATTATTAGTAGTTGTCCTCTGCTCTTCTCCGGTGGCATATTGGACACCATCCAACTTGTGGGCCTCATCTTTCGGTGTTGTATCTTTTTGCCTTTTTATATGGTTCATTGGGTTCTCATGGCAAGAATCCTGGAATAGTTTGCCATTCCTTCCTCCAGTGGACCATGTTTTGTTAGAACTCTCCACTTCACCCGTCTTTGTGGCCCTACATGGCATGGCTCATAGCTTCACTGAGTCTGACACACCCCTTCACCACCACAAGACAGTGATCCATGAAGGGGCTAATTGGTTTCAGGAACTGTAGATAATTTAGCTGAATATTTTAGGTAAAATAATAAAACCAGATTGGCCTATGTAGAAATTTGGTAAAAATAATAATTTAATTAAAAATCCCCATATACAGGTTTTAAATATTAAGTCATATTTTAAATTAATATTTTCTGCTCTCCTAGGTCTGTTATATGGAAAAATTACAATGTCTTAAATAGTCAACAAGAGAAGGTCAAGTAGTTTGAAAAAAGTCTGTTAGTCATATTTTTGTTGTTCAGTTGCTCAGTCATGTCCCACTCTTTGTGACCCCATGGTCTGCAGCACGCTAGGCTTCCCTGTCCTTCATATCTCCCAGAGTTTGCTCAAACCCATGTCCACTGAATTGGTGTTGCCATCCAACCATCTCATCCTTCTTCTCCTGTCCTCAGTCTTTCCCACCATCAGGGTCTTTTCCAATGAGTCAGTTGTTTGTATCAAGTGGGCAAAGTATTGGAGCTTCAGCATCAGTCCTTCCAGTGAATATTTTGGGTAGAATTCTTTTAGGATTGACTGATTTGGTCTTGCTGTCCAAGGGACTCTGAAGAGTCTTCTCTAGCACAATTCGAAAGCATCAGTTCTTCAGCACTCAGTCTTCTTGATGGTCAGACTTTCATATCTGTACATGACTACTGGAAAAACCATAGATTTGACTAGATGAACCTTTTTTGGGAAAGTGATATCTCTGCTTTATAATACACTGTTTAGATTTGTCATGGCTTTTCTTCAAGAAGCAAGTGTCTTTTAATTTCATGGCTGCAGTCACTGTCCACAGTGATTTTGGAGCCCCAAAATATAATATCTGCCATTGTTTCCATTTTTTCCCCATGATGTGATGGGACCAGATACCGTGATCTTAGTATTTTGAATGTTGAGTTTTAAGCCAGTTTCCTCACTCTCCTCTTTCACCCTCATCAAGAAACTCTTTAGTTCCTCTTTGTTGTCTGCCTTTAGAGTAGTGTCATCTGCGTATCTGAAGTTATTGGTATTTCTCCCAGCAGTGTTGATTCCAGCTTGTGCTTCATCTAGCCCAGCACTTTGCATGATGAAGTTAAATAAGCAGGGGACAGTTTACAGCCTTGATGTGCTCCTTTCCCAATTTTGAACCAGTCCATTTTTCCATGTTCAGTTCTGTTACTTCTTGACCTGCATACAGGTTTCTCAGGAGGCAGGTAAGATGGTCTGATATTTAAGAATTAATCTCTTTAAGAATTTTCCATTTTGTTGTGATCCACATAGTCAAGATTTTAGCGTTGTCAGTGAAGCAGATGTTGATATTTTTCTGGATTCTCTTCACTTTTCTATGGTCCAGTGGTTTGCAGTTTGATCTCTGGTTCCTCTGCCTTTTCTAAATCCAGCTTGAACATCTGGAAGTTCTTGGTTCACATACTGTTGAAGCCTCACTTGAAGGATTTTGAGCATTACCTTGCTAGCATGTGAAAAAGTGCAATTGTGCGGTAGTTTGATTTTGGCATTACCTTTCTTTGGGATTGGAATGAAAACTGACCTTTTCCAGTCCTGTGGCCACTGCTGAGTTTTCCAAATTTGCTGGCATATTGAGTGCAGCACTTTCACAGCATCATCATTTAAGATTCGAAATAGCTCAACTGGAATTCCATCACCTCCACTAGCTTTGCTCGTAGTGATGCTTCCTAAGGACAGCTTGACTTCACATTCCAGGATGTCTGGCTCTAGGTGAGTAGATCACACCATTGTAGTTATCTGGGTCATGAAGATCTTTTCTGTATCTTCTGTGTATTCTTGCCACCTCTTCTTAATATCTTCTGCTTCTGTTAGGTCCATATCATTTCTGTCCTTTATTGAGCCCATCTTTGAATGAAATGTTCCCTTGGTATCTCTGATTTTCTTGAGGAGATCTCTAATCTTTCCCATTCTATTATTTTCCTCTATTTCTTTGCACTGATCACTGAGGAAGGCTTTCTTATCACTCCTTGCTGTTCTTTGGAACTCTGCATTCAAATGGGTATATCTTTCATTTCTCCTTTGTCTTTTGCTTCTCTTCTTTTCTTAGCTATTTGTAAGGCCTCCTCAAACAACCATTTTGCCTTTTGAATTTCTTCTTGGGGATGGTTTTGTCACTGTCTCTTGTACAGTGTTATGAACCTCTGTCTACAGTGTTTCAGGCACTCTATCAGATCTAATCCCTCGAATCTGTTATCTCTACTGTATAATCATAGGGGATTTGGTTTAGGTCATACCTGAGGGCCTGGTGGTTTTCCTTATTTTTTTCTATTTAAGTCTGAATTTTGCAATAAGGAGTTCAAGATCTGAGTCATGGTCAGCTCCTGGTCTTGCTTTTGTTGAGAGTATACAGATTCTCCATCTTCAGCTGCAAAGAATATTAATCAACCTGATTTCAGTATGGAACATCTGATGATCCATGTGTAGAGTCATCTCTTGTGTTGTTGGAAGAGGGTGTTTGCTATGATCAGTGCATTCTTTTGGCAAAACTGTTAGCATTTGCCGTGCTTCATTTTGTACTCCAAGGCCAAACTTGCCTGTTACTCCAGGTTATCCCTTGACTTCCTACTTTTGCATTCTAATACCCTGTTATGAAAAGGACATCTATTTTTGATGTTAGTTCTAGAAGGTCTTGTGGGTCTTCACAGAACCATTCTTCATCTTCTTCAGCATTAGTGGTTGGGGCATAGACTTGAATTACTATGATGTTGAATGGTTTGCCTTGGAAACAAATGGAGATCATTCTGTCGTATTTGAGATTACACTCTTACTGCATTTCAGACTTGTTGATTATGAGGCCTACTCCATTTATTCTAAGGATTCTTGCCTGCAGTAATAGATATAATGGTAATCTGAATTAAATTCACCCATTTCCGTCCATTTTAGTTCACTGATTCCTAAAATGTCTATGTTCACTCTTGCCATCTCCTGTTTGACCACTTCCAGTTTACCCTGATTCATGGACCTAACGTTCTAAGTTCCTACACAATAAGTTGGAGAAGGCAGTGGCACCCCACTCCAGTACTCTTGCCTGGAAAATCCCATGGATGGAGGAGCCTGGAAGGCTGCAGTCCATGGGGTCGCTGAGGGTCGGACACAACTGAGCGACTTCACTTTCACTTTTCACTTTCCTGCATTGGAGAAGGAAATGCCAACCCACTCCAATATTCTTGCCTAGAGAATCCCAGGGACAGGGAAGCCTGTTGGGCTGCCGTCTATGGGGTCACACAGAGTCAGACATGACTGAAGTGACTTAGCATAGCATACACAATAAGTACTGTTCCTTACAGCTTCGGACTTTACTTTTACCACCAGATACAACCACAACTGGGCGTTATTTCCACGTTGACTCAGCTTCTTCATTCTTTCCAGAGCATTTCCCCGCTCTTCTCCAGTAGCATATTGAACTGGATAGTTCATCTTTCAGTGTCATATCTGTTTGCCGTTTCATGCTGTTCATGGGGTTCTCAAGGCAAAAATGCTGAAGTAGTTTGCCATTCCCTCCTCCTGTGGACTACATTTTGTCAGGACTCTCCACCATGATCCATCCATTTTGGGTGGCCCTACATGGCATGACTCACAGTTTTATTGAGTTAACACAAGCCTGTGATCCATGTGATCATATGGTTAGCTTTCTGTAATTGTGGTTTTCATTCTCTCTGCCCACTGATGGGTGAGAATAAGAGGCTAGTGCAAGCTTCCTGTTGGGAGAGACTGGCTGTAGGGAAAACTCAGTTTCACTTTGGTGGGCAGGACCACGCTTAGTAAATGTTTAATCCAGTTATCTCCTAATGGGTGAGACTGTGCTCCCTCCCTGTAGTTTGGCCTGAGGTGGCCCAGTCCTGGAGTCTTGTAGTCTCTGTGGAAGGGGTATAGTCTCTGTTAGGCCTAATGACAACCTTCACCAAGAGGATTTATGCCAACAAGCTGCACCTCCTAGGACTGCTGGCAACAGTGTCCCTATCCCCATGGCAGGTCACTGCTGACCCATGCCTCTCCAGTAGATCCTCAAACACTGAGGCAGGTCTGGCTCAGTCTCATGTGGTGGTTACTGCTCCTTTCTTTGCCTGGATCCTGGTGAGCACAGGGTTTTGTTTGTGCCCTGCAAGAGTCTCTGGCTAGTGCATAAGAACAAAAATACAGACAACCTAAACCAGAGAACTGGTATAATTGGCTTAAAGTAAGTAGGGAAGAAAAGAAAATTGGAGTCAGAAAAAAATCTGGATTTTTTTTAATGATTTACTTAAATTATAATTATTATAAAAGAAAAGCATTCACAAGAATCTATCCAATAGAAATTAAAGTATATCTCCATACAAAGACATGAAAGCAAATCTTCATAGCAGCATTAGTCATAATAGCCCCAAACTGGAAATAATCCAAGTGTCCATCAACTGATAATGGATACAAACAACAAAATGTGGTATATCCATATACCAGAATACTCTTTAGCAATAAAAATGAATGAATGCTGATCTCTGCTTTATTATTCATGAACCTCAAAGACATGCTAAGTAAAGGAAGCCAGGTGGCTCAGAGGTTAAAGCATCTGCCTCCAGTGCAGGAGACCCAGGTTCGATCCCTGGGTCGGGAAGATCCCCTGGAGAAGGAAATGGTAACCCACTCCAATATTCTTGCCTGGAGAATCCCATGGACGGAGAATCCCACAGATGGAGAAGCCTGGTAGGCTACAGTCCACAGGGTCGCAAAGTGTCAGACACGACTGAGCAACTTCACTGACTCACTCAAAGGAAGCCTGATGCACGAGACACATATTGACTCCATTTATGACAAATCTCTAAAAAGGCACATTTGTAGAGGCAGAAATCCAATCAGTGGTTCTCTGGGTTACAATTGGCAACAGGAATTAACTGCAGACATCTAGGAAGAAACTTTTCGGGTGATGGAAACCTTCTAAAACTGGATTGTGGTGTTGGTTGCTCAGCTCTATTAATTTATTGAGGTCATTGAATTCTATATTTAGAATTGGTTAGATTTATATGTAAATTTTATATATCTCATTCAAGCTGTTTTTAAAAATATGTGTAGTCATTACAGAAAATATTGATAAACAAAAGATATTAATTAAAGTGGATCTCTCCCAGTCAAATTCCTTAACTGGAATACAGCATTCCAGTTTCCTTTCAGTTTGTATATGATCTCATTTTTCTTCAAAAATATAATCATACAAGATTCAGTGACTTCCCAGGTGAGGACAGTCTCTCAGGCAGAAAGAATAGAATAAACAAAAATATTTAATAAAGGGCATATAATAAAGGGCAAGGCAGATAGTCAAGATCACTAAGTTCAATTCAGTCGCTCAGTCACATCCAACTCTTTGTGACCCCATGAACCACAGCACACCAGGCCTCCCTGTCCATCACCAACTGCCAGAGTCTACCTAAACCCATGTCCATTGAGTCAGTGATGCCATCCAACCATCTCATCCTCTGTTGTCCCCTTCTCCTCCTCCCTCAATCTTTCCCAGCATCAGGGTCTTTTCAAATGAGTCAGCTCTTCGCATCAGGTAGCCAAAGTATTGGAGTTTCAGCTTCAACATCAGTCCTTCCAATGAACACCCAGGATAAAAATCACTAAATCTGAAGTTAAATTTTGGTTGGAAAGGAAACTGATCCTGGAATAGGAAGACAGATCAATTACCTGGTATTTCAGTAGCATAAGGATATAAAGTTTGGTGCAGTTTTTTTTTTTAAGTTAATTTACAGTATTGTGTTAATTTCTCATGTAAAGCATGTAATTCAGGTGTACATATATATGTATATATTTTTCATGTTCTTTTCCATTATAGTTTATTACAGGGTATTGAATATAGTTCCCTGTGCTATACAGGAGAACCTTATTTATCTATAGTAATTAGTGTCTCCTAATCCAGAACTTCTAATTTATCCCTCTCTACTCCTTTTCTCCTTTGTAACCATCAGTTTGTTTTCTGTGTCTGAGTCTGTTTCTGTTTTTTAAATAAGAGCATTTGTATCATATTTTAGATTTCACATCCAAATGATACTATATGATATCTGTCTTTCTGTGTTTGACTTCACTTAGTATGATAATTTCTAGGTCTATCCATATTGCTGCAAATGGCATTATTTTATCCATTTTTTATGGCTGGGTAGTAATCCATTGTATATATGTTCCACATCTTTATCCATTCCTCTGTTGATGGACACTTAGGTTGCTTCATGTCTTACCTGTTGTAAATAGTGCTGCTTTGATCATTGGGTGCATACATCTTTTTGAATCATAGTTTTGACCGGTTTATATACCCAGAAGCAGGATTGCTGGATCATATCGCAACTTTATTTTTAGTTTTTTAAGGAGCCTCCATACTGTTTTCCATAGTGGCTTTACCAATTTACATTCCCATCAACAGTGTAGGAGGGTTCCCTTTTCTCCATATCCTCTCCAGTATTTATTATCTGATGATGGCTGTTCTGACCCATATGAGGGTAATACCTTATTGAAGTTTTAATTTGCATTTCTCTAGTTACATTGAGCATCTTTTCATGTGCGTATTGTCCATCTGTATGTCTTTTTTGGAGAAATGTCTATTTGGGTCTTCTGCACATTTTTTTATTCTGTTTTTGGTTTTTTTAATTGAGATATGTAAGCTGTTTGTATATTTTAGAAATTAATCCCTTGTTGGTCACATCATTTGAAGATATTTTCTCCCAATGTGTAGGCTGTCCTTTCATTTTGTTTATGGTTTTCTTTGCTGTGTAAAAACTTACAAGTTTGAATAGGTCCCATTTGTTTATTTTTGCTTTTATTTCTGTTGCCTTAGGAGGCTTACCTAAGAAAACATTGCTACAGTTTATGTCAGATAATATTTTGCCCGTCTTTTCTTCTAGGCGTTTTATGGTGTCATGCCTTACATTTTAAGTCTTTAAGCCATTTTGAGTTTTTTTGTGTGTGTACAGTGTTAGGGGGAGAAGGCAATGGCACCCCACTCCAGCACTCTTGCCTGGAAAATCCCATGGACGGCGGAGCCTGGTAGGCCACAGTCCATGGGCTTGCTGAGAGTCGGACAAGACTCAGCAACTTCACTTTCACTTTTCACTTTCATGCATTGGAGAAGGAAATGGCAACCCACTCCAGTGTTCTTGCCTGGAGAATCCCAGGGACGGGGGAGCCTGGTGGGCTGCCGTTTATGGGGTCGCACAGAGTCGGACACGACTGAAGCGACTTAGCAGCAGCAGCAGCAGCAGTAGCAGCAGTGTTAGGGAGTGTTCTGATTTCATTGATTTACATATGGCTCTCCAGCTTTCCAAATACCACTTGCTGAAGAGACTCTTCTCTGTGTATATTCTTTCCTCATTTGTCAAAGATAAATTGACCATGGGTAGTGGGTTTATTCTAAGCTCTCTCTATATTTTGTTTTGGGGGGCTTTTTTTTTTTTTTTGCCATGTGGCTTGCAGGATATTAATTCTCTGGTCAGGGATTGAACCTGTGTCATCAGCAATGGAAATGCAGAGTCCTAACCACTGGACCACCAGGGAATTCACTGGGCTCTCTTTTCTGTTCCATTGATCTAGATGTCTGTTTTTGTGCCAATACCATGCTGTTTTAATTACTATAGCTTTAAAATATTATCTGAAGTCTGGGAGGGTTGAGCTTCCTGCTTTGTTCTTTTTCCTCAGGATTGCTTTGGCAGTTCTGGGTCTTTTATGGTTTCATACACATTTTAAGATTTTTCTGGTCCTGTGAAAAATGTCATGAATAATTTGATACAGATCACATTAAATCTGTAGATTGCTTTGGGTACTGTGGTCATTTTAGCAGTATAAATTCTTCCAGTCCAAAAGCATGAGATACCTTTCCATTTGTTTGCATCATCTTCAGTTTCCTTTGTTAATGTTTTGTGCTTCTGAGCATGTAAGTCTTTCACCTCTTTGATGAGGTTTATGCCTAAGTATTTTTTGATGCAATTTTAAAAAGGATTGCTTTTTTACTTTCTGTTTCTGACACCTTTCATTATTAGTATAAAGAAATGCAACAGATTTCTATATGTTAATCTTGTATCATGCTACCTTGCTTAATTCGTTTATCAGTTTTAGTAGTTTTCGTGTGGAGTCTTTTGTTGTTGTTCCGTCACTAAGTCATGTCTGACTCTTTGCAGCCCCATGGAGTGCTGCATGCCAGGCTCCCCAGTCCTTCAGTATCTCCTGGAATTTGCCCAAATTCATGTCCATTGAGTTGGTGATGCTATCCAGTCATCTCATCCTCTGCCACCCCTACCTCCTTTTGCCTTCATTCTTTGCCAGCATCAAGATCTTTTCCATGAGTAGCCTCTTTGCATCAGGAGGCCAAAGTATTAGAGGTTTAGCTTCAGCAACAGTCCTTCCAGTTAATATTCAGTTTCTTTCCCTTAGGATTCATTGGTTTGATCTCCTTGCTGTCCAAGGGATTTGCAAGAGTCTTATCCAGCACCATAATTCATAAGCATCAGTTCTTCAGTGCTCAGCCTTCTTTATGATCCAACTCTCAGATCCACATTGGATTACTGAAAATAATAGCTTTGACTATACAGACCTTTGTCGGCAAAGAGATGTCTCTGCTTTTTAATATGCTCTCTAGGTTTGTCATAACTTTCCTTTCAGGGAGCAAGCATCTTGAATTTCATGGCTGTAGTGTTTGTCTGCAGTGATTTTGGAGCCCAGGAAAAGAAAATCTGTCACCATTTCAACTCTTTTAGCTTCTATTTGCCATGAAATGATGGGGCCAGATGCCATGATCTTAGTTTCTGAATGTTGAGTTTTAAGCCATCTTTTCCACTCTGTTCTTTCACCTTCATCAAGAGGGTCTTTAGTTCTTCTTCACTTTCTGCCATTAGAGTGGTGTCATCTACATATCTGAGGTTGTTGATATTTCTCCCAGCAGTCTAGATTCCAGCTTGTAATTCATTCAGTCCAGCATTTCACATAATATACTCAGCATAGAAGTTAAATAAGCAGGGTGACAATATACAGTCTTGGCGTACTCCTTTCCCAATTTGGAACCAGTCCATTATTCCATGTGCAGTTCTAACTATTGCTTCTTGACCTGCATACAGGTTTCTCAGGAGACAAGTAAAGTGGTCTGGTGTTTCCATCTCTCTAAGAGTTTTCCACAGTTTGTTGGATCCACACACTCAAAGGGTTTAGTTCAGTCAGTGAAGCAGAAGTATATGTCTTTGTGGAATTCTCTTGCTTTTTCTGTAATCCAGCGAATGTTGGTGAGAGATCTCTGGTTCCTTTACCTTTTCTGAAACCAGCTTGTACATCTGGAAATTCTTGGTTCACATAACTGCTAAAGCCTAGCATGCAGCATAAGCTTGCACAATTGTACAGTACTTTGAACAGTCTCTGTCATTGCCCCTCTTTGGGATTGGAATGAAAACTGACCTTTTCCAGTCCTGTGACCACTGCTGAGTTTTCCAATTTTGCTGACATACAGAGTGCAGTATTTAACAACATCATCTTTTAGGATTTTTAAATAGCTCAGCTGGAATTCCATCACCTCCACTAGCTTTGTTTATAGTAATGCTTCCTAAGGCCCACTTGACTTCACACTCCAGGATGTCTTGCTCTAAATGAGTGACCACACCATCATGGTTATCCAGGTCATTGAGACTTTTTTGTATAATTCTTCTGTGTATTCTTGCTGTCTTTTCTTAATCTTTTCTGCTTCTCTTAGGTCCTTACCATTTCTGTCCTTTGTCATGCCCATCTTTGCATGATATGTTCTCTTAATATGTCCAGTTTTCTTGAAGAGATCTCTAGTCTTTCCCATTCTGTTGTTTTCTTCTGTTTCTTTTCATTATTCACTTAAGGCTGTCTTGTCTCTCCTTGCTCTTCTCTGAAACTCCACATTCAGTTGGGTTTATCTTTCCCTTTCTCCTTTGCCTTTAGCTTCTTTTCTCAGCTATTTGTAAAGCCTACTCAAAACCATTTTTGCCTTCTTGCATTTCTTTTTCTTTGGGATGGTTTTGGTCACCTCTTCCTGTAAATGTTATGAACCTCCATCTGTAGTTCTTTTGGCACTCTGTCTACCAAATGTAATCCCTTGAAACTATTCACCTCCACTGTATAATCATAAGGTATTTGATTTAGGTCATACCTGGGCCTAGTGGTTTCCCTACTTTCTTCAGTTTAAGCCTGAATTTTGCAATAAGGAGCTCATGATCTGAGCTATAGTCAGCTCCTAGTCTTGTTTTTACTGACTGTATGGAGCTTCTCCCATCTTTGGCTGCAAAGAATATTGACCATCTGGTGATGTCCATGCATAGAATCATGTCTTGGAATCTTTTGAGTTTTTTATGTATGGTATCATGTCATCTGCTTATAATGAAAATTTTACCTCTTCCCTTCCATTTTGGATACCTTTTATTGCTTTTTCTTGTCTGATTCCTACAGCTAGGACTTCTGATACTCTCTTGAACAGAAGTGGTGAGAGAGGGCACGCTTGTCTTGTTCCAAAATTTTATTAGGAAGGTTTTCAGCTTTTCACCATTGAGTATTACTGTATCTGTGGATTTGTCATACATAGCTTTTATTATGTTGAGATATGTTCTGTCTTACCCACTTTGGTAAGAATTTTTATGAATGGTTGTTGATATATGGTGTTATGTCATCTTATAATGAAAGTTTGTCAGATGCTTTTCTGCATCTGTTGAAATCATGTGGTTTTGTCTCTTCTTTTCTTTATATGGTTTATCACATTAATTTGCATATGTTGAACTATTCTTGTGAACTTGGGATAGATTCCACTTGGTCATGGTGTATGGTCTTTTTATGTGTTGTTTGATGCAGTTTGCTAATATTTTGTTGATATTTTTTGCATCTATATTCATCAGACATACTGACCTGTAATTTTCTTTTCTTTTTTTTGATGGTGTGTTTAGTTTTGGTATCAGAATCATTGTGGCTTCATAGAATGTCTTTGGGAATGTTTCCTCCCCTTCAGTCTTTTGGAAGATTTTGAAAAGGATCAGTATAATTCTTTGTATGGTTGGTAGAATTTGCCTGTGAAGCCATCAAGTCCTGGACTTTTGTTGTAGAAAGCTTTTAAATTAAGGATTCTACTTTACTTCTAGGGATCAGATCAGATCAGTCGCTCAGTCGTGTCCGACTCTTTGCGACCCCATGAACTGCAGCACGCCAGGCCTCCCTATCCATCACCAGTTCTCGGAGGTCACTCAGACTCACATCCATCGAGTCAGTGATGCCATCCAGCCATCTCATCCTCTGTCGTCCCCTTCCCCTCCTGCCCTCAATCCCTCCCAGCATCAGAGTCTTCTCCAATGAGTCAACTCTTCGCATGAGGTGGCCAAAGTACTGGAGTTTCAGCTTCAGCATCATTCCTTCCAAAGAAATCCCACGGCTGATCTCCTTCAGAATGGACTGGTTGATCTCCTTGCAGTCCAAGGGACTCTCAAGAGTCTTCTCCAACACCACAGTTCAAAAGCATCAATTCTTCGGCGCTCAGCCTTCTTCACAGTCCAGCTCTCACATCCATACATGACCACAGGAAAGACCATAACCTTGACTAGGCGAACCTTTGTTGGCAAAGTGATGTCTCTGCTTTTGAATATGCTATCTAGGTTGGTCATAAGTCAAGTCATAAGTCATAAGTCAGGTCATAAGTCATAAGTCATAGACTTCTAGGGATAGGTCTGTTCAAATTATGTAGTTCTTCTTGATTCAGTTTTGGTGGGCTGATTTTTTTTCTCTTTTTTAAAATTGAAGTATAGTTGCTTCTAGTGTTGTGCTACTTTGAGGTTATCTCTGTCTAATTTTTGTATTAGGCTGATGGTAGCTTCATAGAATGACTTTTGGAGTATTTCCTCTTCTTCAGTATTTTGGAAGAGGTTGAGAAGGATCATTATATATGCTTGGTAGAATTCCTCATTGAAGCCATCCAGCCCTGTACTTTTGTTTGCAGAGAGTTTTTTATCATCATCATTATTACAGATGCTATTTCACTTATAGTGATCAGCCTGTTCAAATTATCTGTGCCTAATTTGGTTTTGATGGCCTGTATATTTCTAGAAACTTGTCCATTTCTTCTGAGTTGTCTGATTTGATGGCATGTAATTGCTCATAGTATTCTCTTATAACAGATATTGTGTATTTCTGTGATATTGGTAGTTATTTCTTCTCTTTCATTTCTTGTTTTATTTGGTTCTCTCTTTTTCTTCTTGGGGAGCCTGGCTAAAGGTCTGCTAATTTTGTTTACCGTTTCAAAGAACCAACTCTTGGTTTTATTGATTTTCTTTTTCTGTTTTTTTTAAAATTGCAGTATAGTTAATTTACAGTGTTGTATTTCAGGTGTACAACAAAGCGATTCAGTTATATATGTATGTGTGTGTGTATATGTATTCTTTTTCAGATTCTTTTCCCTTATAAATTATTACAAAATATGGAAT
This sequence comes from Tragelaphus eurycerus, assembly GCA_935064755.1. NCBI lineage: Eukaryota > Metazoa > Chordata > Mammalia > Artiodactyla > Bovidae > Tragelaphus > Tragelaphus eurycerus. Next base: position 12,440,199 of record CAKXYN010000012.1, read on the forward strand.
ACAGCTCCCTACGCTATACAGTGATTCAGTTCAGTACAGTCACTCAGTCGTGTCTAACTCTTTGCAGCCCCATGAACTGCAGCATGCCAGGCCTCCCTGTCCATCACCAGCTCCTGAAGGTTACCCAAACTCATGTCCATTGAATTGGTGATGCCATCCAACCATCTCATCCTCTGTTGTCCCCTTCTCCTCCCACCCTCAATCTTTCCCAGAATCAGGGTCTTTTCACATGAGTCAGTTCTTCACATCAGATGGCCACAATATTGGAGTTTCAGCTTTAACATCAGTCCTTCCACTGAACACCCAGGACTGATCTTTAGGATGGACTGGTTGGACCTACTTGCAGTCTAAGGGACTCTCAAGAGTCTTCTCCAACACCACAGTTCAAAAGCATCAATTCTTCAGTGCTCAGCTTTCCTTATAGTCCCAACTCTCACATCCATACATGACTACTAGAAAAACCATAGCCTTTACTAGACGGACCTTTGTTGGTAATGTCTCTGCTTTTGAATATGCTGTCTAAGTTGGTCATAACTTTCCTTCCAAGGAGTAAGTGTCTTCATGGCTGCCAGTCAACATCTGCAGTGATTTTGGAGCCCCCAGAAAATAAAGTCTGACACTGTTTGCACTGTTTCCCCATCTATTTTCCATGAAGTGATAGGACCAGATGCCATGATCTTAGTTTTCTGAATGTTGAGTTTTAAGCCAGTTTTTTCACTCTCCTCTTTCACTTTCATCAAGAGGCTCTTTAGTTCTTCACTTTCTGCCATAAGGGTGGTGTCATCTGCATATCTTACGTTATTGATATTCCTCTTGCCAGTCTTGATTCCAGCTTGGGCTTCCTCCAATCCAGCGTTTCTCTTGATGTACTCTGCATAGAAGTTAAATAAGCAGGGTGACAATATACAGCCTTGATGTATTCCTTTTCCTATTTGGAACCAGTCTGTTGTTAATGTCCAGTTATAACTGTTGCTTCCTGACCTGGATACAGGTTTCTTCTGGAACTCTGGAAGTTCTTCTGGTTCACCCAGAAGTATTCACATCTCTTTCAGAATTTTCCACAATTTATTGTGATCCACACAGTTAAAGGCTTTGGCATAGTCCATAAAGCAGAAATAGATGTTTTTCTGGAACTCTCTTGCTTTTTCAATGATCCAGCGAATGTTGGCAATTTGATCTCTGGTTCCTCTGCCTTTTCTAAAATCAGCTTAAACATCTGGAAGTTCATGGTTCACAAGCCTGGCTTGGGTGGCGGTTTAATCACTAAGTTGTGTCCAACTCTTGTGACCCCATGGACTATAGGCCACCGGGCTCCTCTGTCCATGGGATTTTCCACTAGAGTGGGTTGCCATTTCCATCTCAAGGGGAACTTCCTGACCCAGGAATTGAACCTGCATCTCCTGCACTACAGGTTGTCTCCTGCATTGCAGGCAGATTCTTTACCAACTGAGCCACCAGGGAAGCCCGTGCTATACAGTAGGTTCCTGTTTATCTGTTTATGTATAGCAGTGGTGGTTTAGTCACTAAGTCGTGTCTGACTCGTGCAACTGCATGGATGACAGGCCACCAGGCTCCTCTGTACGTGGGATTTCCTAGGCATGAATACCAGAGTGGGTTGGCATTTCCTTCTCCAGGGGATCTTCCCCACCCAGGAATTGAACCAAGGTCTCCCAGATTGCAGGCAGATTTTTTTTACCATCTGAACCACCAGGTAAGACCTATATATAATAGTGTATATGTATTAATCCCAAGATTTTCATTTATCCCTCCCCTATTTCTCCCCCCATTTTCCCCTTGGGTAACTAAATTTGTTTTCTATGCCTGTGGGTCTGTTTCTGTTCTGTAAATAAGTTTATTCATATCATGTATTAAAATTTCACATATAAGCAGTATCATATGCTATTTGGCTTCTGTTAGTATGATAGTCTCTACTTCGATTCATGTTTCTTCAGAAAACAGCATTTTTCTCACAGCTGAGTAGTACCCAACTCTCTGGGGGAAGGTGTATCACATCTTTTTTATCCAGTCATCTGTCACTGAACATTTAGGTTGCTAAATGGACATTAGGTTGCTCTGCTGCAATGAATATTGGGATGCATGTTTTTTTCAAATTATAGCTTTGTCTAGCTGTATGCCCAGGAATGCAATTAAGGATCACATGGTAGCTCTGTTTTTAGTTTTTTAAGGAACCTCCATATTGTTCTCCATAGTCCCTGTACAGATTCACATTCTTGCCAACAGTGTAGGGGAGGGGTCCTTTTTCTCTACACCTTCTCCAGCATTTATTTGTAGACTCTGATGATGATCATTTTGCCTGGTATTAGGTGGTACCTCATTGTAATTTTGATTTGCAGTTCTGTAATAATTAGCAATGTTGAACATTATTTCATGTGCCTATTGGCCATCTGTATGTCTTTTACGGAATGTATGTATTAAGTGTCCCACCCATTTTTTCATTGGATTATTTCTTTTTTTAACTCTATTTTATTTATCCTTCTCTGAGCTTCATTATTTCCTTCCTTGTGTTCGTTGTAGGTTTTATTTTTTTCTTCTTTTTCTAGTTTTTTAGGTGTTAGGTTAGGTTGTTTAATTCAGATTTTGCTTGTTTTTGGAGGACAGCCTGTATCATTATGAACTTCCCTCTAAGGGAATTGCTTCTGCTTCATCCCAGAGATTTTGTATGGTTGTGCTTTCATTGTCAGTTATCCTGAGGTATTTTCAGCATTCCTGTTTGATTTCATCATGACCATTATTTTTTTAGTAGCATGTTGTGTAGTCTCCACTAATAGTTTTTTTTTTTTTTTCTTGTTTCTGTTTCTGTGGTCGATTTCTAGTTTCATACTGTTGTGGTCAAAAAAGATACTTGAAATAATTTCTACCCTCTTCAATTTGTTGAGGTTTGTTTTATAGCCTCATCTGTGGTCACTCCTTGAGAATGTTCCATGTGCACTCGGAAACTCTGTGTATTCTTGGATCTTTTTAATGCAGTGTCCTGAAAATATCAATTAAATCTGTTGTAGTGTGTCATTGATTTTCTGTCTGGAAGATCTCTCCATTGATGTGAATATGGTGCTAAAGTGTCCTACAGTTATTGTATTCCCATCAATTTCTCCCTTTATGTCTGTTAGTATTTGTTTTAAGTATTCAGATGCTCCTATGTTGGGTGTATATATGTTAACAAGTGTAATATCCTCTTGTATTGATCTTTTCATCTATATAGTATCCTAGTTTATCTTTTTTTATGGTCTCTATTTCAAAGTTTATTTTTCCTCAAATGAGTATTCCTAGCCTCTCTTTCTTGCCACTGCTATTTGCATGATATACTTTTATCCATCCCCTCACTTTTAATCCATACGTGTCATTTGCCCCCTAAAGTGGATCTTTTGTAGGCAGCATATTGTAGGCCCTTATTTTTTTTTCATCCAATCTGCCACTCTTTGACTCTGGATTGGAGCATTTAGTCTATTGACCTTTAAGGTAATTATTGGTATATATTTCCATTTTAAACCTTGCTTTCCAGTTGTTTTGTATTTCTTAATGGTTCCTTTTTCTTTTTGTCTTTCCTTTTGTGGTTTGATGGTTTTCTTTTGTATTATGCTTTTGTTCTCTTTTGGGTTTTGTGAATCTGTTGTGTGTTTGTGATTTGTGATTACCCTATTTTTCAGATGTTTTAACACATTCCAAACCCTTGCTTCAAACTGGAAATCATATAGGCTCAAACATATTCTTAAAAATCTATATTTTACTACTCTTTTCCCCCATATTTTATGATTTTGATGCCCTCTTTCACATCTGCATGTTTATCCTTTGGCTGGTCATTGTAGTTATTGTCACTTTCTTTCACAATATTTTTTTAATCTATGTAGTGGCCTATTTAAGTGATTTACTTTCCAGCTGTGATTTTTTTCCCCCTACAGATTCTTCCTTCTTTTCTATTTAAAGAAGACCTTTCAATATTTCTGTTAGGATAGGTTTAGTATTGCTGTATTTTTTTTTAGTTTTTGCTTGTCTGAGTAATTATTTCTCTCTCCTGTTTTAAATAACAGTATTGCTAGTAGAGTTTGCTAAGTTGTAGGTTTCCCTTTCAAGACATCAAATGTCAATTTCTTCTGGCCTGAAACCTTTTTGTAGAGAAATCAGTTGATAGGCTTAAGTGGGTTCCCTTTGTAACTCTGTTTTTACTTTTGCTGCCTAGAAACCTTTCTCTGACTTTGCTATTTTAATTATAATGTCTTATTGTGGGTTTGTTTGGGTTCATCTTTTTTGGAGAGGAGCTTCTGTGCTTCCTTTACCTGGATATCTGTTTCCTTAGATTTGGGAGATTTTCAGCCATAATTTCTTCCAGTGTTTTCAATCCCCTCTTCTCTTCTCCTGAGATCCTGTTATGCATAGATTGGCATACTTTATATTATCCCATAGGTCTCATATATTGCTTTCATTGTTTTTCATTTGTCTTTTTGTCTGCTGCTCTTATTGGGTGATTTCCATTATTCTACCTTCCAGATCATTTATTCATTTTCTGTATCATTCAGTTTGCTATTTATTGCCTTTAACTTGGCTTTAATCTCAGCAAATGAGTTTTCTAGTTTTTCTTGATTCCTCTTTATACTTAACTTGTTACAGAGATCTGCATTTCTGTTGATAACCTTTCTTAATTCTTCAGTAGTTTTATTACCTCTTTTTTGAACTCAGGGTCTAGTAGACTGGAGAAGTTTGTTTTCATTTTTTTTTTTTTTTTCTTTTCCTTACAGGGGAATTGTCTTGATATTTTAAATGGGTATGGTCCCACTTCATTTTACTTATATTTTTCTGACTCTGTTAATTTAGGAGAAATAGCTATCTACTATGGTCTTAGAGGACTGATTTTATGTAGGAGCATCCCTGGATAGACTGCATGCGTCTAACATTTGGTGCGAGGGCTCTTTTTAGTACAGGTGCTTGTCAAGTCTTTTCTCAGTATGTGCTGGCCATTGTCCCCTTGATGGGGGTGTGACTGGTATTGTGAGCAGAGCTTCCAGTGGATATTGAGCAGGGCCTCCTCTTTGCTCTGTGGTTCTCAGAGCCCTGTTGGGAACAAAGCTGCTCCCCAGTTGTTGGAGTAGAAATCCCCAGATCCATTTCAAAGCTGTGGTATGAGAAAGGCAGGACTGGAGTGCTCCCACTGGGAGAGAAACCACTGTGTAATTCCTCCGCAGAAGCTGCCCACTGGGAGTGCACTCTGTGGTGTTGCCTGTCAGTCATCGTGTGGGCTCATAAAGTGCACTGTTGGAATTGCCCTTGACCCCTTCTCAACCATGGGAAAGCAGGAAATTGGCCTGGGTTACCTTCAAGCACTGTGCTCACAAGACCACTAGCACAGATCTATAGGCTCAGGTCCCCTGTAGTTAGGCACCTAAACTGTCATGGTCACACACCTGGACCTGCCATGAGAGCTACAGACCCCAGTCCCACCTATATATATGCACGCCCCCAAAGCTTGAACTATTCATGCCAGACCTGCCCCAGCCACAGGAGCACCAGTAATCTGCTTCTGTGTCCAACAGGTGCTGAGTTTGCAAAACCACCAGTATGGCATAAATCTATAGATCGATCAGCCACTGAGACAGCTCAGATTTCAGCCCCACCTCCAAATGTGGGCATCACTCCAGCTCTTGCATCCTCCCAGAGCTCATAAAGAAAGATCCACACTGTTGTGAGCACACAGAGATTAAAGATGCTCTGGTGGGTCCCTGCCCTTCCCTTCTCTCCAGGGTTACTGTATTAACAATGGGGCTTCTACAGCAGATTCAGGGTCAATCCTGTGTACACCTCTGAAGCGCACTCCACCTCCTTCAGGCTGTTTCTGCACAGCCAGCCGCTGTCCTCTCCCCAGGTCTGTCCCCTGGACCCAAAGTTTCAGCACTCAGCCTGTGATGTCCACTAGCAGACATGTGTCCTTGGCTGGGGATTGCAGCGAGGTGGACAGGACCGTTAGTGCCAATCTCTCTCTGTTCTGCCTGTGGCAGACCAGTTACTACACACTCCTCTGAGTCTCTGAAGCTCTCTTTCCATCCTGGTTGACATTTCAGCCAGTGAAAGGGGTTCCCAGGGTGAAGGAACCTTTCCTCTTTCACAGGTCCTTTTTGAGGGCATAGATCCTGTCCCAACTCCTTTTTCTCTTCCTACCCAGTTTCTTGGTGATCTTTCTTGCAACTTCAGTTGTATGAGGTCTGTCAGCTTTCAGAAGGTATTCTGTGAGAATTACTCCACACGTAGATGCATTTTTGATATATTTATGGGAGGAGATGAACTCCACATCTTTCTTTTCCACCATCTTGATCTCTGATACAATTTTTGCCTTCATTTTTTTTCTTCTAAATTAATTTAAGTTTTTCATAAGCTAATCATCCTAGTTTATTTAATTCCTAATTATGTGCAACTCTATAATCAGTAAAAAAGGTTTTTGTTTTGTTTCCTCTACATAAAGGCCTACAGCAGTGAATTCTTTGATTTCAAGATATGGATTTCAGGAGCAGCTTCTTTACTGTGAGTTTGATTTAAATTGCGTTTCACTTATTTAGCTTTTGAATAGACTAAATATAAAACTTAACTAATTATAATATTTTACCTCTTTTAATCTTAAAACTTATTAAAATATTTCTAGTTGCTAAGTTTCTCTAGACCATTTTTCATGTATGTGTCTTATCTGTTATATTCACCATTTAGTATTAGGTACCTCAAGAGGAATGGAATTTTTAAAGAAATTGTGTATGTGTATAAAATACTCTGTCATGTGTATACATATATGGAGAGATTTAAAATTTTAGGATTCAGAATAATTTTCACTTTGTTATCAATTTTTACTAAATTTTTTTATGAAAGTAAGTGTGTGGGGGCTTCCCTGGTGCCTCAGATGGTAAAGAATCTGCCTGCAATATAGGAGACCTGGGTTCAATCCTTGGATCAGGAAGATCCTCTGGAGTAGGAAATAGCAACCCACTCCAGTATTCTTGCCTGGAAAATGCCATGGACAGAGGAGCTGGTGGGCTATCATCCATGGGGTGTTTGGCTAAAAAAATTTTATAAAAAGCTTATAGCATTAAAAGTATATTCTTAGCATTTAAAAAATACAGTTATTCTCTAAAGTAATGTTGGTCCATTGCCCATTTTATGTGTGAAACTTTTTTTTTTTTTCCAAACTTTAAACTTTTTATTTTGTATTGGTGTATAGCCAATTAAACAGTATGGTAGTTTATGTGTATATATATGGCTGAGTTCTTTCACTGTTCATCTGTGAAACTCTTAAGAGGTTTTGAAGGCTTTTTTTTTTTTTTTCTAAGCTTGGCTGGAATAATTTTTTAAAGCAGTGGCTTAATTTTTCAACTCAGGTATCTATGCAAGTATAAGAATTAAAATAAATAATAGAAAAGAAATTCAGAATCAAAAGTTTAATTTTTATTCACTACCAGAAGTTTAATTTTTATTCACTATGTTTTTCAGAAGGTGGAGATACACTTTGTAAGACAAATTTAAAATTAAAAATGTGATGTATTTTGGAATCTGCTTAATTGGGTTTGGTGGAATTTCATTATAATGTAAACTTCTTTAATAATTGATAACGTGATAATTTTGGTCTGAATTTCCTTGGATTTGTATTGTACAGTCACACAAAATTTTAAATTATGTGTTTGAAATCTAGACCTTTCTGATGTATTCTAATTTACTCAGCAATGGAATTCTGAAATTCATTTTTAAACTAATGTTTATTTCTGTTAAAGGCTAAGTTTCCTGAATCATTTTGTCCCAGACATCTTTTGAATGCTCTTGTTGGTACACTTAGAAATAACTCCTTCCTATCTGCTTTATCTTTTTTTTAGGGGATTGATATTTAAAACAACAAAGTATGTAGTTAAGTGTTACAGTTTAAATAAAAAGCATAAATTTGGTGTTAATGGCAGCACCAGTAGGTGGCAGAGTTGAAGTTTATGCTATCTGGGTCCATACCCATCCTCTTAATCATGCATTATACTTCTGTTATAGGTAGGGTTTTAATGTGTTGCTTCAGTTTAAACAGTGGAAGTATAATAATTTATACAGATTTTCATGGCTTCATTTTACACTGTTGATTCTAATAGGATCCAGGTGTCTTGATTTTCTAAATATGAGAATATTGAACTTGGTTACACCAGTGATTGTGTGTTATCCATTCTGAAAGTGTATAGTCGTCTACTTTTAATCATGAGATAGATAATGGAATGTTTTTCCAAAATAACTCAGACTAAACAGTTCAACATTAATATTAATTAGTTTGAATTACAGTTCAGCATCTTTATCTAGTTGACACATTTTCCTGAATTTATGACATGAGTATTCTCATAAATGGTAGGGACGTTTTGTCTAAAATATAATGTATTTATTTAGTATGCAACTTGAATTTTAAATTGCTTTTTTTTAAGGATAATAAATAAATGGTGAAATTGTAAAGTGTTTTTGAGATTTTCAACTGCTCTGTTTCTATTTGTTTTTCTTTTAAGCTATTCTTGAAGAACTCGTTAATGATGGACGCTTACGAGGCACTGTGGTTGGTGGGAGACAGGATAAGGCAGTGTTTATCCCTGACATTTACTCCAGAACACAGAGTACTTGGGTGGATTCTTTTCTCAGGCAGAATGGCTATCTGGGTAAATTTTTTTTTTTCTTTAAACGAAAAATCGTTTCTAATGTTAAACACATTCTTAGAAAGACTCTATTAACCCTGGGAGTGAGTACACATGTACTTTACTGTTGGCCAGCACACTAGAGTGGTTCTCTTTGAATATGAAAGTAATCACATTGAAGGTTTTTGTGAGTAATGCAACTGAGTTTAATGCCGTAGTCACTCAACAGTTGTAATGCAGAAAGGCCAAAGCTGGTATTGATTGTTACCAGCCTTCCAATAATGTGATACTATATATCAAATACTTCTAGTTCTTTTTAATTCATAAAAAATAATTGTTTTTATAACTTACAACTTATGAAGTTGCTTGGTTTACATAATTTTAGAAATACTTTATTGGCTGTCAGTTTTATCATTTTTATTAGTTATCCACTATTTCAGAAACCTTGAAGTTACACTAAATTCTGTTTCTGAGGCTCCATCATTTGGATGAAATACATTGATTGAATTTAATCATTAAAACAAGTAGTGCGTGTGCGTGTATATTAGTCACTCAGTCATGTCTGACTCTTTGCTACCCCATGCACTGTAGACAACCAGGCTTCTCTGTCCATGGAATTATCCAGGCAAGAATACTGGAGTGGGTTGCTATTCCCTTCTCCAGGGGAATCTTCCCAACCCAGAGATCGAGTCCAGGTCTCCTGCATTGCAGGCAGATTCTTCACTGCCTGAGTCACTAGAGAAACCCAAGAGATAAATTACCTAAAAATAAGTAACCTATAAGTCATTAGTTAGTTCAGTCGCTCAGTCGTGTCCGACTCTTTGTGACCCTGTGAATCACAGCACACTAGGCCTCCCTGTCCATCACCAACTCCCAGAGTTCACTCAAACTCACGTCCATCGAGTCAGTGATGCCATCCAGCCATCTCATCCTCTGTCATCCCCCTTTCCTCCTGCCCCCAATCCCTCCCAGCATCAAAGTCTTTTCCAATGAGTCAACTCTTCGCATGAGGTGGCCAACTCTTCGCATGAGGTGGCCAAAGTACTGAAGCTTCAGCATCATTCCTTCCAAAGAACCCCCAGGGCTGATCTCCGTTAGAATGGACCGGTTGGATCTCCTTGCAGTCCAAGGGACTCTCAAGAGTCTTCTCCAACACCACAGTTCAAAAGCATCAATTCTTCAGCACTCAGCTTTCTTCACAGTCCAACTCTCACATCCATGACCACTGGAAAAACCATAGCCTTGACTAGACGGACCTTTGTTGGCAAAGTAATGTCTCTGCTTTTGAATATGCTATCTAGGTTGGTCATAACTTTCCTTCCAAGGAGTAAGCGTCTTTTAATTTCATGGCTGCAGTCACCATCTGCAGTGATTTTGGAGCCCCCAAAAATAAAGTCTGACACTGTTTCCACTGTTTCCCCATCTATTTCCCATGAAGTGATGGAACCAGATGCCATGATCTTTTTCTGAACGTTGAGCTTTAAGTGGACTTTTCCCCCTCCTTTTTCACTTTTATCAAGAGGCTTTTTAGTTCCTCTTCACTTTCTGCCAGAAGGGTGGTGTCATCTGCATATCTGAGGCTGTTGGTATTTCTCCCGGCAATCTTGATTCCAGCTTGTGTTTCTTCCAGCCCAGCATTTCTCATGATGTACTCTGCATATAAGTTAAATAAGCAGAGTGACAATATACAGCCTTGACGTACTCCTTTTCCTATTTGGAACCAGTCTGTTGTCCCATGTCCAGTTCTAACTGTTGCTTCCTGACCTGCATATAGGTTTCTTAAGTCATTAGGGTTCAGTTTAAATGTGTGTTAGAATGAGTACTGGTTTGACTTTTATTTTCTTGACTTTCTGTAATGTGCCTTTGCAGCCAAGGATTTGAATTAAAATTTTGTTGTAATTAATTTTCTTAAATATTATTATTTGAGGACAAAGAGAGGTTGGTAGCTATCTCCAGTAACTTCAATGGCTGCAAATTTAAGTCTTAAAAATTTTACTTTTTATATACTAGATCTTTTACTAGTATAAATTAGACTAGAGAATTGCTATCGTCAATTGTCTGATAAAACATTTGAAAAATAAATTCCATTCCTTTTGCTAACTGTGATAAGCAAAATCGCAATTTTTGTTTCTCTCATCATTACATTCCTTTATCCTTAGTTGTATTTTTATTGCCCTTTTGTCTTTTGTCCTCATGCTTCCCTTCGACTCCTCAGTTGGAGAGTAAAAGACAAAGCAGGATTAATGAAGTTCTTGAACCAATTTATCTACAAATATGTTTAGTAATAAAAATTTGGGAGTGTAACATAGGGCCCCAGTGGCTCAGCAGTAAGGAATCTGCCTGCAGTGCAGGAGATGCAGCAGGAGCCAACGGTTTGATCCCTGGAAAGATCCCTTGGAGAAGGAAATGGCAACCCTCTCCAGTATTCTTGCTTGAAAAATTCCATGAACAGAGAAGCCTGATGGGCACACTACAGTCCATAGGGGCTCAAAGAGTCGGACACAACTGAGCATGCGTGCAAACACAGCACAAGGTAACATAACCAGGAAAGAGGCTGTGATATGTTATATTCTTGAAAAATTCTATTAAAATACAATGCATTTCCAAAGAATAGATTTTGATAGAACTTAACATTTTCTAAGAATTCTAAGAGTGATTAACAATTCTATTCCAATCTTGTAATGCATTTCTAGAATTTGATGCTTTGTCCAGACTTGGAATCCCAGATGCTGTGAGCTACATAAAGAAAAGATATAAGACTACCCAACTCTTGTTTTTGAAAGCAGCTTGTGTTGGCCAAGGACTTGTGGATCAGGTGGAAGCATCAGTAGAGGAAGCCATCAGCTCTGGAACATGGGTTGATATTGCAGTATGTTTTATCTTTTTCTTCTTAATTTTCCTTTAAGCCAAGAACAGCTGGTATTTCACTAGTATATGACCATTTTAAGAATTAGGATACAGCTCTCAGGAGGAATACTTTCATGGTTGGGGGAGGGAGAGGGATAGTAATGAAAATTATAATTTCAGATAGTAGAATGAGCTAAGAAGAAATGTATTTTGGAGGCAAAGGTATCAAGAATTGAAGTTAGATTGTGAGTTTATGAGAGGAACGAAGCGTGACTTGTAGGTTTAGGGCCTGATCAATGGAATAGGAAGTGGGTCCATTGGTTAAGATGGGGGAACAATGGGGAAGAGAAGATGGGAGCTGGGTTCTGGACACACCCAGAGGCACAAACCAAGTTGTTTAGAACAGGACATGTTAAAGTTTGAGATGCCTGTTTAAGTATGGGTTGAGGTAGATTAGGGAAGCAGTAAGATATGTGATTTCAGAGTTCAGAGTGGTGATAAAATTAGAAATATAATTTCGGAGGTTGTTCAGCATATAGATGGTTCCAAAACCATTGAACTTAATGAGATCACTTAGGGAGGGCATTGGAGAAGGCAGTGGCACCCCACTCCAGTACTTTTGCCTGGAGAGTCCTGCGGACGGAGGAGCCTGGTGGGCTGCAGTCCATGGGTTTCCTAAGAGTCAGACACAACTGAGCGATTTCACTTTCACTTTTCAGTTTCATGCATTGGAGAAGGAAATGGCAGCCCACTCCAATGTTCTTGCCTGAAGAATCCCAGGGACGGGGAAGCCTGGTGGGCTGCTGTCTCTGGGGTCGGACAGAGTCGAACACGACTGAAGCGACTTAGCAGCAGCAGGGAGGGCATATATATAACAAATGGTTGATCTGTATTATATTGCATTTATACTTTGTTTTCATTTTGTTTGTAATTCTAGCCTCTGCTACCCAGTTCCTTATCAGTTGAAGACGCTGCAATATTGCTTCAACATGTAATGAGAGCACTCAGCAAACAGGCTTCAGCTGTAGTCTTTAGCAATACTATTGTAGTCAGTGAAAAATTTATAAATTATTGTACAGACTTGTTCAGTGAACTGATGCACCAGAAAGCTGAAAAGGTATGCCAAATTTCCTTTCGCCTACTGATTTAACAGTATTTTCACATTACAGCCATCTGATGACTTTTGAAAATAAGGTAAGCAGTATACCCAAAATTGAACACTGTTTCATACATTATTTTTCTTCACTGCATCATTCCTTTTTATTTCCTCTCCTGGATTTGTTTTTATCCTCCTTCATTCCCATCAGAATACAGAAGTTAGAACATAGGAAGCTGATTTTATAAATCAAAATCTTATCAATGAAATTATACACTTATCGCCTGAGAGTATTTGTCCAACATTAAAATCCATAAAAATGATACCAGTGGATTATATGCATAATATAGTGTACCTATTTATCAGTACACATTATATTTAGTATATTGAGCAGAGCCTCCTAATTTTACCTATTTAGTAGTTTCCAGCCAGATAACTTACTGAGGAAAGAAATTGTTACTATCCAAATTGATTAGTTCCTCAGAGCAACTACTGTGGAAGTGTTTAGAAGCAGAGGTCATACCATGTCTGCTTTAATGACTATTGAATTCATGTTTCTGGTTAACAGCACCCCCATAATAAAGCCTGCTCACAAATAGGTAGTAAAAGCCCATTTATATCTCAGACTGTTAATAAATTCATGAGGGACTGTTAAGTATATAATTTGTGTTTATCTGTATTCCTTTTAAGCTCCTTAATAGTCTTTAAAATGACATAACTTTTCTAATTTGGCCTGCAAACCAGCAGAGAGGAGTATAAAGTACACTGGATTGATAGCTGTAAATCTGAGTTCTGATTTCAGCTTCTTTACCCTGTAGGTGTTTGACTACTAGACCTCCAGTTCCCCCATCTTCAAAGAAAAGGACAATGCCTATTCTTAAAAGGATAAATGTGAATTAAGGAATGATGTAAATGTTTGATACATGTTAGCTACCAGTTAGTAAAGGACTACATTATTATTTTCATTTGTGACCTTTCACTAAACTGCAGTTTAACACTATCATTTTTTTTCTTGTTTTCCTCCATCCAACCACAAAAATAAATTCAGGGGAAAAAAATTCCTTTGTTTGAACTGTCATTTCAAATAAAATGACACTCAAACAAAATGATATAACATTTCATTGGAAAACTGAAAAGGAAATATTTTCAACAAGAAAATGTTTTTCACTACAGATTTAGAACCATTTTCTGAACTTTGAAATAGTTCATTGTTTCTAACATAAATTTATAAAAAAGCAGAGATCAAGAATGAGTCCAGAGTGGGGAAAAGTTTACATGACTAAGTATGCAACTCATATGTGATCATTATTGTAGGACTGGAGATTTCATTATCTTTCTAGTCATCTCAGATATCCAAGTGGTACTAGACCATGGGAGTCTTGAAAAGAGAGGGAGAAAGGGTCACCAACAAGGCAGTGGCAAAATTAGCCAATAACATTTAAAGAGGATTATATCCAGTACTGTGTGACCAGTTAGTTGTTAAGTGATCAAGCATAGGATTTCTCATTACCTGGTGATAAATACAAGAAGTCAAAGACAACAGGGAAGGAGATTGATTTGGGGCAAGGACGAACAATCTGAGTGGCAGCTGAGACAAAGCTCTATAATTCTTAGCAGTGAAACCAAACAAAAAACAGTTAGGATATGAGTATATAAACAAGTTTTATTTTATGCATTTTGTAATATTTTGTATTTTTGCCTACAAAAAAATAAGCATGTTTTATTTCAGGAAATGAAAAACAATCCTGTTCATTTAATCACTGAAGAAGATCTGAAACAAATCTCCATTTTAGACAGCATTAATACAAGTAAAAAGGATAAAAAAGATGAACGAAGGAGGAAGGCAACAGGTAACAAATTATTAATAACATGGAAGATTGAAGATGAGTTTTTTGTTCATTGCAGTGAACTTTGTATTTATCAGACCTTTAGGAAGGCCTTTTGTTTGTTTAATTCACCTGCTGATATTAACCACATCTTTTGCTAATGAATTAACTTGATTATGAAAATATTGATGGTTAGTCTTCATTTTGTGAGAATTAAGCTGATTTCATGACCTCCTGTTCCCATTGCTCTTTAATGTTCCAGCCCTAGTAGCTTTCTTATTTCTTCTTGATTCTCAGACTTTGCAAGTTTATGTTCACTTCTACCTGGAATGGTTTCATGAATTCAAGTAACTGTTTCCTTCTTATCATCAAGAGCTCCCCTTGAAATGTCAGTTCCTCACAGAGGCGTCCCCAACCACCACCCAGAATAGTAGACAACATTGTCAGTCTCCATATATTATTCTCCTAGTTTTTTACATCACTTTTATCACTGTGATGTCTTTTATCATTTTGGAATCTTCTCCATCTCATTTATTGTTGTTTCCCTAATATTTAGAGCACTCCTTGGCATATTTTAAGTGCTCCATAAGTATTTATTGAGTGAATGAATTTCCTGAGGGCCTGTTTTTATGTATTCTTTTAATTTAGAATCACTGGAAATTATCCTAGGTATCACTGGTATACTAGTAACTTGCATTGGGAAATTAACACATATTTTCCATACTTCTTGTAGTATGAAAAATTTTATTAGTGCCATATCAAGGTTAAAGAAATTAGATATTCAACGTATTTAATCAATAAATACAGCTATATTGAACATCCATTATAAAAACTTTATTTGCTGTGGAAGTTCACTACTTCAAGATTATTTTTCTCTTCAAAAATCTTTTTCTACAAAATCAATAATGGTATTTTGAAATTTCTCTATTCTAGGAAAACTAGAATATGATAAATTACTGTAAAAAATCATAATTTTCATAGCAATGCATATTTTGTTAATTGAAGATTTAAATCCACTTAATCAGTTGGTTGCACTTACATCAGTATAACTAGTCTGTTTTATATCCTTCTTAAAATTCAGGGTCATCTGGTGTTTTGTTCTGACACTGCTGTTACAATAGTTTAATTACAGTTCATGGAATAATGTCAAACATATTTACCATAAGAAACATTACCAAATTTAAAAAACACATGCACTTTAAACTTTTATTTTGAAAGTTGTTTTTCTATCATAAAAGCAATAGAACTTATAGAATATGATGAAATCTAGGTGGCTTAGCTGATAAAGAATCTGCTTGCAATGTGGGAGACCTGGGTTCGATCCCTGGGTTGGGAAGATCCCCTGGAGAAGGAAATGGCTACCCACTCCAGTATTCTGGCCTGGAGAATTCCATGGTCTGTATAGTCCATGGGGCTGCAAAGAGTCAGACATGACTGTGTGACTTTCAGTTCACTTTGACTTTAAGGGAATTCTACTTAGAGTTTAGAAAAAGAATCTCTTTATATATATTTATATCATTCTATTTTAAAAATGAATCTTTTATGAAGAAATATTTTCAATATTTTTTAGTTATAATCCCATTATTATTTTGTCAAATAGATATTTTAAATGTAGATATATAATAGAGAAATACCTCTAATTTATTGATAGTGTCTTAGTCTGTTTCTTGGTTTGTATTTTTTTAGTCTTTATTTAGCCAGTAGGTGATTGATATTTTTCCACTTAACCAATTTATGGTCAATATTTATTGAGTGCCTGTTATCTGTCCAGCATTGCCTTAACCCTGAGGATGTGAACATTATTGAGAGAGGCTCCCTACTGTCAAGAAGTTCATTGTCTTTTTTAGGGTGGTGGGAGAGTCAGCATGTCTCCTATAAACCTGGGGAATAATCTTTCAATCAAGAAGACAAAACCAAATTTGTGAGGTACTGGAACAACTTAGGGCACTTTTGAGGAAGATAGAAGGAAGGTAAAGGGACGGGTTTGGCCAGGAAAAAGTCAAAGCTTCAGAAAATGTTATTATAGAGAGACTGCATTTAGAGTAGACAGGGTATCTAAGTGAGTTGCTTTAATTCAAATATTTCATCTTATTATTTATTATTTTTTATTGTTTGAATTTTAAAAATATTTTAATAAACCACAGCATTAAAAAGTGGCTAAAATTTAAGTTTATTTGGCAATATAGTGTCATTATTTCTAAAAACAGTATTAGGTAATACTAACTAATGTCATTTTCCCACCAGAGGGCAGTGGAAGTGTGAGAGGAGGAGGTGGCAGCAATGCCAGAGAGTACAAAATTAAAAAAACCAAGAAGAAAGGAAGAAAAGATGACGATAGTGATGATGAGTCATCTCACACAGGTGTGTAGCTCATTTTACTTCTCCTTTGTATGTGTGTGATTTTTTTTTTTAACTTTATTAAGATGCATACAGTGAGGTGTCTGTGATTATGCAGGAAGTCCTTGCTTTGCAGAGTTTCAGTGGGCACAATTTCACAGTTAAATAACACCAGTACCCCAACAACGCAGTTCATATTTCAGTTACCAGGGTAGTGTACTGAGTAACTGCATAAGGTACAGACTTTGCTGCTGGCTCCTTAGTCCACAGATCACATAAATAAGAGATGTGCATCATGATCTGTGACAGTCACATCACTTACTTCCAAGTTTGTCAGAGACTGATCACTGCCTCTCTTAACCTGCTTTATGCACTGAAAACACAGCATGTAGTTTGTGTTACCTCCTGGTCCCCCAGTGATAAATCCATGTGACATTTTACAAAAATGGATAATCAAAAGAGGAAATTGGCCAATAAAGATGAATGTGTGGCAAAGGAAAGTGATAACACTGGAAATACAAATCAAGAATAAGTGGAGTTGTAGAAGAAATACCTGGCTGTGGGAATGTTGAAGTTGCCTCTGTTCAAGAAACTTGAGCTGTGCAGAGGAGCTTGGTAAAGGCACACTTGACGTAAATAAGGCAAATGATTGACAAAAAGGATAAAAATGTCTTCAGAGCGTGAAATTGACAAAAAAGCTTTACCTTAAAGGAATTCTCATAAGTGTTTCACAGTGTTGAGAGGGCAAAGAATAAAATGTTGGAAGCTGATTGAGAGTTAAAAAGGGAATATGACAGCTTGCTTAGGCATAGCAAAGATGCTTGCTCTGTATTTTAAGTTACAGGATGAGAAGAAGGTAAGCAGTGTTCAAATTATTCTTGATATGTTTTTTACAAAGAAAATATTTTCATTCTCAGTGTTTCTGATGCACTAAATTACAGTGTACTAAATTAGAATTATTCGTCTTATTTTTCATTTCCATATACATTCATAACCAGTAATAAGAACTTTGAATGTTTTCACAAACATTTTTAAAAGATTACAGAACAATCATAAATTTACCCATTGTTTATTGAAACACTTTGCAGTTACAGCTTGAATAGATTTTTATGGTCTCCCAGCTTCCATGCAAAGCAAATTAGAACATTTTATGAAAAGTGACTCTCTGCAAATTGAAGTTAAAAATAATTTTATCCATGTTTAATTTTTATGCTATGCTATGCTAAGTCACTTCAGTCGTGTCCAACTCTGTGTGACCCCATAGACGGCAGCCCACCAGGCTCTACCGTCCCTGGGATTCTCCAGGCAAGAACACTGGAGTGGGTTGCCGTTTCCTTCTCCAATGCATGAAAGTGAAGAGAGAAAGTGAAGTCACTCAGTCATGTCTGACTCTTAGCGACCCCATGGACTGCAGCCTACCAGGCTCCTCCGTCCGTGGGATTTTCCAGGCAAGAGTACTGGAGTGGGGTGCCATTGCCTTCTCCTTGGTAACACCTAATTGGTTGGTTGCTTCTATCTAAGCAGGGGAACTAGATATATGCATCTTTCTTTATCTAGACTTTAGTTAGTATTTGGTATGGTTAAGTTAGCAAGACACACCTTACTTTGCTTTTCTGAATAAAAGTATGATTTTTTTTTTATGTTTGTTTTAAAAATTAATGAAACTATGATACCTCCCCTTCTCCTTTTCCCCAGCACAAAGAGAAACTTGATGATTTGAGATTTTTCTTTTACCTCTTCCACAGTATTTATTATTTATCAGCTTGGGAAATATAAATATCAATTGACAAGGCTTCAGATGTTAATATGCCACTACTTGTAATAGAACAATTGCTTAAGATCTGTCTGAAGTATTCTAAAATAAGTCAAAATAGGTACTGTTCTCAACATAAAGCAATATTAATTAACAGAAAAATATCTTAGAAACTGTGAACTCAGCCCTTATTTTTAATTAGCATTAAGACTATTCTGTGTGAGTTCCTCAGAGGTTAAACAAGGAGTTAGTGAAGGGGCATTTAAGAAAATACTTCTCTAAAATCTGTAGTCTTAAGTAATTGAGGCATTGTGATACTCCTTTTGTGTATAGTTTAGGAGGAGAAGAGCTATAAAAGAATTTTTAAAAAAGGCAATTTCAGTGCTTTTGAAAAACTGTTTTGTTGTAATCTCAGAAATAGGGGATGCAGTTTGATTCTCAGCTAAAATACATGGTTCAACTCTGTGTAAAAGATTACTGGAAGGAAATAATACAGTATAATAACTAGTTGAACACCTACAGGAAGCAGACAGAAGTCATATACTATTTGATGTCAGAGAGCAGGAATGAATAGCAGAACTCGGGGAGAAAAAAAGGATAGTACTTTCCCATCTATTCTAAAGCTACAAGAAGTAGCTGTACTTAGATCTTGATGCATACTGAAAATTGATTTTTGAGCTATTCTGTTATCTCTAAGATTTAACTTTTAGAGGCCATAACCTAATTTAGCTGGAAATAATCACTTTTTTATACTTTAACAATTAATTATGGAAATATTGTTAGCTTTCTTTGCAACCCATACTTTTCCAAGTAAGTGAGTAGGCATGACATTTCCTCAGTTAACAATTACTTCCATTACATACAAATTTTCCTTGGCATAGAATTATTTTCGTGAGAGCAAAAATAATTATGGCTATAAAATTGTAGATTTTTTCATCCATGCCTGTTCAAAAAGACAGTTTTTAGCTTCATTCTACTAGAATTGTGGTTCACTTGATTATAAGGATGATTTGATTTTTAGTAAATATTTATAAAGGACAGTCTGCTCCGTATCCATTGTTCAGCAAAAAAATTATCCTAAGATTTTAACAGTCCACTTGATTGTTTTGATTTCCAGATATTTGCATCATCCAAGTTAGATTAGGGGGAGAATCATAGTTACTATTTTTGATTGACATGTAGAAAACAAGTTAAAATGTTATTAGTCAAAATGTCACTATATATTCTAACAGTGTTTTCATTGCTTATTGCTATTTGACATGGGCAATTTTGGTGACAAAAGTTAACATTAGAGACTTTATGATCAACAGTGAATAAATTACTATATTAAATATATTATTTGCTTGTAGATTGCTTATTTTTGTTGTTTTTTCCTGTGGCTCATTTTTATTACAGGAAAGAAGAAACCAGAGATTACTTTTATGTTCCAGGATGAGATTGAGGATTTTTTAAGAAAACACTTACAAGATGCCCCTGAGGAGTTTATTTCTGAGCTTGCAGAGTATTTAATAAAGCAAGTATATGTTTTTTGTTTTATGGTAGAAATTTAGTGAGTTACTAAAATTTTCACAACCTCATTGAAAACATAATATAGGTGTTTTGTTTTCAAAACTTCAAATTTAAGTCACTAAATTCTAGATTTTGTTTGCTTATAGTAGTTCAACAAATATTTAAGTTTGCTGGGCAAGGCAGTGCCAAAAATACAGGGCAGGAATGTGGAGGCAGTCTCATCTCCTTCTCTCTTCCAGTCCTATTTGGAAGAAAAACAACATTGCATGAAAAGTAACATCTAAAATAAAAAGATTATTTTCTGTCAAACAGAAGATAAACAGTGCACTTTTAGAGAGAAAATAAAGTAACAAACTGCCCTCAGAGAGAATAAATTTAGACAGTACTACCTTGTAAATGAGCCAGGCTAAATTTATTTTTATACAGAAATAAATTGTATATAACGACTATCCCTAACTACCATGAAGTTTTCCCACAAGTTAGTCCGTGTGTATAAGTTTCTCTAAACGCAATCCAGGAGCCCAGTGCATCTAACTTTTTGAATTTAGAAAAAGAGCTTTTGTAGTCAAATTTTAAAAAATTTAAATGAATGCTCTTGTGCATAAATATGTTACATAGTTGTATTTTTCATATATAAAAAGTCAAAATAGTTACTATTAACCATTTGCCACTGCATTTCAAAAGTCTATTCTGTGTTTAGCATAAGAATTTTTTAAAATACGGATCTTTTTATAGTACTTTAAGTTATAAGTTATTATTCCTGAGGATGGGAAACAAATTTATAATCTGCTGTATTTATACCAGATTACCTAATTTAAAAAGTTGCTCTGAACTGAATTGGAACTGAAGCTTTTGTTAAAATTGTTGTTGTCTTTAGTGTAATAAGTTTAATTACAACTTCAAATTAATTATTCTCAATTTTAATTTCTGGAATTAGAGGAAAAATTCTTGTGAACCATTCTCCAAATCTTATTTTTTTTAAAAGAGAGATCTTTTTAAAGCCTTATTTCCTTAGAAGCAAAATCTCCTATCTACATAAACCCAGTGCATTTTAATGAACTAAATATATTTATCTTATTCATAGACCTTTAAATAAAACTTACCTCGAGGTGGTACATTCAGTTTACATGTCTTCAACTTCTTCGGCCTCTGGAACTGGTAGAAAGCGCACGATCAAGGACTTGCAAGAGGAGGTTTCAAACCTTTACAATAATATTCGATTATTTGAAAAAGGGATGAAGTTCTTTACAGGTATTGTACTTAATAGTGTTTTTTCATTGATTCTCAGTTGTTCTTGAACATTCATTTTAATAAAGCATTTTTATTTTCCAGATGATACCCAGGCTGCTCTTACGAAACACTTGCTGAAAACAGTGTGTACTGACATCACTAATCTCATTTTCAACTTCTTAGCTTCGGACTTAATGATGGCAGTAGATGATCCTGCATCCATTACCAGTGAAGTAAGTTAGTGTTTTTCTTGCCACTCTTGATGTGTTTTGCTTTGAAGTCCAAGCACATTTTATTTTCTCACATCCTAAAAGGAAAATGAAATTCAGGAAGGAGTTTTTAGAACTCTGTCAGATTTTTAGTTCAGGTTTAGTACACTGTATATACAGTTGCTACCAGGACTGGTAATATGACCAGTCTATTAACAGTAATAATAAAAGGAAATACTAGTCATTGTGTCTGGAAATGCCTGTAATAAATATGATAGCATGCATGCTTGGCCTTCTACTTCCTATTAGCATATAGAAAATAACAGGGGAACATCATCTCTTTTAAAAAAGATAAATAAGCTCTTGGGCTTCCCAGGTGGCACAGTGGTAAAGAATCCATCCACCTGCTAGTGCAGGATACACAGGTTCAATCCCATGGACAGAGAAGCATGGTGGTCTACATGTAGTCCAGTTCAGATCAGTCGCTCAGTTGTGTCTGACTCTTTGCCACCCCATGAATTGCAGCACGCCAGGCCTCCCTGTCCATCACCAGCTCCCGGAGGTCACTCAAACTCGCGTCCATCGAGTCAGTGATGCCATCCAGCCATCTCATCCTCTGTCGGCCCCTTCTCCTCCTGTCCCCAATCCCTATTACATCAGGGTCTTTTCCAAAGAGTCAACTCTTCACATGAGGTGGCCAAAGTACTGGAGTTTCAGCTTTAGCATCATTCCTTCCAAAGAAATCCCAGGGCTGATCTCCTTCAGAATGGACTGGTTGGATCTCCTTGCAGTCCAAGGGACTCTCAAGAGTCTTCTCCAACACCACAGTTCAAAAGCATCAATTCTTCGGCGCTCAGACTTCTTTACAGTCCAATTCTCACATCCATACATGACCACAGGAAAAACCATAGCCTTGACTAGACGGACCTTTGTTGGCAAAGTGATGTCTCTGCTTTTGAATATGCTATCTAGGTTGGTCATAACTTTCCTTCCAAGGAGTAAGCGTCTTTTAATTTCATGGGTGCAGTCACCATCTGCAGTGGTTTTGGAGCCCAGAAAAATAAAGTCTGACACTGTTTCCACTGTTTCCCCATCTGTTTCCCATGAAGTGAAGGGACCAGATGCCATGATCTTCATTTTCTGAATGTTGAGCTTTAAGCCAACCTTTTCACTCTCCACTTTCACTTATTTCCTCCTAATTACTGTTGTGTCACACTCCTTTTTCCTGTTGAGTTGCACATCCCTTATCAGAGTTCTGACCGGATTCTGTAACTTTGCGGTTATTTTCATTTTGTGAAACTGTCTCATTTATTTAGACTGACTCCAGTTCATTTTCTTAAGTTCTAATCTCAAATTCAAAGCTCCTCTCTTCCCTTTTTGCAGTGTAAGGTGGAGCTATGGCTCCCATTTGCCTAGAGGATGAAAAGTATGGTCTGCCCCATCCCCCTCTCCTTCCACACCCTGGATCCACTTAAAGCTGGAGATTAGGAAGAATCAAAGAGACAAAAGTGCCTTTATGAGACTGACTGCAAATCACTGGCATTGATCCAGTTCAAACCAAATCAGCCTAATGCTTGTAGCCTCTCCTGATGTGACATTTGTCACCTAAGTGAGATAGGCAGTTTGGGGGAAATGTTTTTATTATCATGTAACTCCTTCTTATATCAAGGACTCTCCCTAAACCTCCAATCAGAGGTCCATTTATCTCTTCCTCCTACCCTAGAAAGGCACTGTTTCCCTTCCATTCTTCAGCTCGAACAGTGAGTGCCAGCTCTGTGGACTGTTTGATGTACCTGCCTGCATGCCAACCTCCACTGTGGGAAATACATGGATTCTGTCCCATGCACTTCAAGGGCTACAGGAAGATTGGTGTAACATGGAGGGCAGGAGTAAGTAGGTTGTCCAGTCTTCCAGGACACTGTAATTCTAGAGCCTGCTGCCCACACCATTCCAGTAAGGCCTCCTCTAGAACTTTTACACTGCTGCTGCTAGGTTGTTTCAGTCATGTCCAACCCTGTGCGACCCCATAGACGGCAGCCCATTAGGCTTCCCCGTCCCTGGGATTCTCCAGGCAAGAACACTGGAGTGGGTTGCCATTTCCTTCTCCAGTGCATGAAAGTGAAAAGCGAGAGTGAAGTCGCTCAGTCGTGTCCGACTCTTAGCGACCTTATGGACAGCCTACCAGGCTCCTCCGTCCATGGGATTTTCCAGGCAAGAGTACTGGAGTGGGGTTCCATTGCCTTCTCCAAAAACTTTTGCACTAGGAGGAGCCATAAGACTGTCCACAAATGCCACCAAACTTTACCACACTCCGCCCCAGATATGCTTTGTAAAGTTCCACACACCAGACAGTATAGCATTCGTCTATCCATGGCTCAAGTCCCCTCACTTACAGATACGCCTGATCTTTATGAGTGGGGCTCCCTCATCTGACCTTAGGGAAAAATACTCTTCCCACCACAATGGAAAAGATAAGGAGCAACCTCTTACCCCAAATTCTCTTTTTCTTGCAAGATGAATGGTGGGTATGTGCTCATTCACTCATGTGCTCTCTGATCCTCCTCTTTTACTGCAGGAGCAAATGGGATGAGTGCAGGTTGCATCTAGCCTCTTTGGCTGGCTGTTGACTAGCATTCTGATGTTAAAGTATTTTAGCGTATTTTATCCCGAGTTTGCAATCCGAAATTTAAGAACAAGGATAATACACATTTTTTGTTTTGCTTTGTTTAAACGTATATTCAGTTCAGTCACTCAGTTGTGTCCGACTTTGTGACCTCCGGGAGTTGGTGATGGACAGGGAGGCCTGGCGTGCTGCGGTTCATGGGGTCGCAAAGGGTCGGACATGACTGAGCGACTGATCTGATCTGATCTGATCTGATCTTGTGACCCCATGGACTGCAGCACACCAGGCCTCCCTATCCATCACCAACTCCTGGAGTTTACTCAAACTCATGTCAGTTGAGTCAGTGATGCCATCCAGCCATCTCATCCTCTGTTGTCCCCTTCTCCTGCCTTCAGTCTTTCCCAGCATCAGGCTCTTTTCAGATGAGTCAGTTCATCACATCAGGTGGCCAAAGTATTGGAGTTTCATCTTCAACATCAGTCCTTCCAATGAACATTCAAGACTGATTTCCTTTAGGATGGACTTGTTGAATCTCCTTGCAGTCCAAGGGACACTCAAGAGTCTTTTCCAACACCACAGTTCAAAAGCATCAATTCTTCAGAGCTCAGCTTTCTTCACAGTCCAACTCTCACATCCATACATGACCACTGGAAAAACCATAGCCTTGACTAGACGGACCTTTGTTGGCAAAATAATGTCTCTGCTTTTGAATATGCTATCTAGGTTGGTCATAACTTTTCTTCCAAGGAGTAAGCATCTTTTTATTTCATGGCTGCAGTCACCATCTGCAATGACTTTGGAGCCCAGAAAAATAAAGTCAGCCACTGTTCCCACTGTTTCCCCATCTATTTGCTATGAAGTGATGGGACCAGATGCCATCATCTTCATTTTCTGAATGTTGAGCTTTAAGCCAGCTTTTTCACTCTCCTCTTTCACTTTCATCAAGAGGCTTTTGAGTTCCTCTTCACTTTCTGCCATAAGGGTGGTTTCATCTGCATATCTGAGGTTATTGATATTTCTCCCAGCAGTCTTGATTCCAGCTTGTGCTTTATCCAGCCCAGCGTTTCTCATGATGTACTCTGTAGCTTTGACATGTAGTGCATATACAGTCTCAAAGGATTTTTTTTTTTTTTTGCCCTATAGGTAAGAAAAAAAAATTCTAAGTAAATTATCAGAAGAAACAAAAGTGGCTCTCACAAAACTCCACAACTCTCTGAATGAAAAGGTAAATAAAGTTTTACTGTATTTAGATATTTGAGCTAGAATTTGTGATCTTTGAATAGATTTTTATCAAAAGAACTGAAAACTAAATTTAAAACTATTAATCTACACTCAAGACATCTCTTTGGAGGGTGAAGAAAGAGACGAAGCTGGGAACACTTTACTGTCTAGTCCTAAATCAGTTTCAAACCTAATGACAAAATGACCTTTTTAAAAATTGTATTTGGGGTATAAAATTATAAAACAGTATTAAATGACTGCTTTTCTTTAGGCAACTGTTTATAAAAGTGAATAACGGTTTAAACACCTTTCCAGAGCATAGAAGACTTTCTTGCTTGTCTGGATTCTGCAGCAGAAGCTTGTGATATTATGTTGAAGAAGGGAGACAAAAAAAGAGAAAGGTAACACTGAATTAATGTCTAAAATTGGAGTCTGACTGTCTGAATTCTGCGAAGAGAACTGTTGTATCTAAATGGCTGTAGACCTTCAAATGTAGTGAGTCTTCATATCCTTAAGTGTCCCTCTCTGACCCAATGGAATAAGGTATCAGAGTTCTTAATCCCATAGCTGATCAAGTCTAGGCATTAAGAATTCTTATTAGCCTTAAGACCTTCTTTATAGGAAGCCTTATTTAAACCAGTGCACTTGTGTTTGATACCCAACAATTCAAAATAAAAAGCATACTTTGAGAATCTCTGATGTATAGTTTTACTATCTATATAGTTTTTCTATCATTTTTTAGCATATTAGTTTATCAGTGCTGTTCAGAACTATGTGTCTGTTGCATAAAAGGTCCCTTAAATTGTTTATGAAACCTAAAAATGAATACAGAAGGGAAGAACTGAAATTGGTGAGAAGTTAGAAAATGATAACGTCCTTGTGTTACTTTTTTTGTTTAGGCAGGTACTGTTTCAGCATCGACAAGCACTGGTTGAACAGCTAAAAGTCACAGAAGACCCTGCTCTTACTCTGCATCTCACATCGGTTCTGTTGTTTCAATTCTCAACCCATAGCATGCTCCATGCACCTGGAAGATGTGTCCCCCAGATCATTGCTTTTCTGAATAGTAAAATTCCAGAGGTATTATATTTTTAGTGTACTTGAAACTTTTAAAACTTCTAGATTCTGAATATTCTGAGTGTATTAACCTCATGTTTCTGCTTCCTAGAATGGGAACAGTGAAGGAGGAGATTGATTTTTAAAACTCAGCCTAGTTCAGAAATGTTTCAGGATCCTTTAAGATCTATGGTAAAGAATATTCTGAATTTAGAAATTAAGCTTTTGGAAGTGATATAATAATGTTCAGTCTTGCATTTCAGTTTATGCAGGTTTAACCTGTCCTTCAAGGATCAGCTCAAAAAGTCTTACCCAACACACATTCTTCTGAGGGACTTCTCAGCTATAAGTAAACTGGCTTCTTTGAACGTTCATGTCACTTTATCTTTGGTGATAGAACCCAGCTCAGTCAACTTACATTAAAATTATATGTATTCATGTTTTATCTCCCCCAAACTAACCTCCTTGAGAGCAAGGAACCTCCCTGAGAGCAAGGACCTTGCTAGATTCAGCTTTCCACTTCTATGACCAGTAATTTGTAAAGATGAAGACCTGCAGTGTATAATGGTTGAATAAATCTTACTTTGTCCCACAGAAAATTAAATCATGTTTGTTAACTTTCCTCTCCTTTCTCTTTTCACAGGATCAACATACTCTTTTAGTAAAGTATCAAGGTTTGGTTGTAAAGCATTTAGTCAGTCAAAATAAGAAGACTGGGCAGGGAGAAGATCCCTTGAGTGATGAATTAGACAAAGAACAAGAGGATATCATCAATACAACTCGTAAAGAACTTCAGGAGCTTTCCTCGTCCATTAAAGACCTTGTTCTCAAATCCAGGAAGTCATCAGTGACAGAAGAGTGATGATTTTAATTTACTTAATGTTGTCATACAGTAAATATTTTTCCCCCAAAGTTAAAGGTGAGTAGTTACCAAAAAAAAAAAAAAAAAAACCTCATTTCACAGTCCAGAATCCCCCCAATAGCACCTCCCACACCGACAGTTCAGTTAAAACAGTAGCACTGTATTCATTGTAAGTTTTAAAAAAAAATGTAAATTTTTGTAAATTGAGCTCTCCGTGGAAGGTTTCTTTTTCACATTCTAAAAAGTATACATTTCAAGTTTATTTTCTTCCTAGAAGCTGAATGAAAAATAAATTTTCTGGTATCTTTTATCTCTAGGAAAGGACTCATTTGTTGTGTTACTAGATTTCAGGTGACATGTGTAAATATAATTTTCATAGAAACTTAAAATGTGGTCAGTGTCTTTTAAAGAAAGAAAAAAACCTTTGGTATCAAAATGAAAATACTGTATTTTTCTTTGAAACTAATAGAGAATGCTTCAAACCTAAAATACAGAAGTTTGCCAACTTTTGTTTTTATTTTATTACTAAGCCCTTGCTCTTATTCCTGGCAGATAGAGGGCCTCTCATTTCCCCCACAAGAGTGAACTTCTGTGTGTCTGGGGGCTTCAGGGATGTGTTTACAGATATAGAAGAACACCTGAGAGTCGAATGCATTTCTGTGCTCTGTTCTAAAATAAGATGCTGACAAGAGTGAGAAAAAGTATAATTTACTACTTACAGGTGTTAAATCTCATTTACTAAAAATGTAGTACAAATAGTTTTCTATAACCCAGTTTACATTTCTGATTTCATGTTTCATATCAGTAGACACTGTCACCTAATACTTTGTTGTAGGGGATCTATAATGCATTTAAATCGTTGGAACTTTTTTTTCAAAAATAGAAACTTATTTAGAAATAGGTATTTGTAATTTGTAAAGATTAACAATTAAAAGACTAAAATAGTTCCTTGGAGTAATAATTTTACTCGGATGAGTTTTAAGCAACAACTTATTGTATATAAAAAAGGAATTTAATTATTTAAAATATAGTAAATTAAATCTCAAATATCTAAAAAAAATACTATTTTATATTATTCCTTATATGGCATTTAAAATGATGTTTTAAAATATTTGAATACAAAGATCAGTCTACCTCTACCCTAATTCTAGACAAAGTATTAACATTGATTGAAAGAAATTAATATAATTTGCTAAGCAATGTTAAAGTTGATAGGAATATAACAAATTTTAAAATATTTTCCATTGGTAATTTTCTATTAATGTATTTTCATAAAGGCAAAGGAAGAAAAATGACAAATCCCCTGTGACCACAAACTCCACTAGTCGTGTTGATTCAGCTTCCAGAATAACACCCAACCTAATTTTTTATTGAGTGCTTGTTTAAGGATCTTATTACTTAGGTTTCAAGAGATACCAAAGTAATCCACATTTAAGTCAAAGTATTAGACAATGAAACAAAAACCATTCTTACTTTGTTGCATTAAATTTTTTTCTTTTATCAAAATGGTTATTTTTCAACAGTAAATAAGCAGTTGTTTATTTTTGTAAATAAAATTACTTAGCTGATTTTGTATGTAAAAATCTAATTTCATTAATAAAAGCTGTTAAATGTTTACTGTGCTCTTAATGGGCAGATTTAAGAATGTTATTTAGAATAAAGTTCTCTTTCTATTAAATTTTATGTACTTTGAATCTTCTATTAATTACTAGGATTGATGTATATGTGTAATGTATTTACATTTTAAAATTTTAATTCTGAATATTTTTAGAGGATTTTACCAGACCACCTGATCTGCCTCTTGAGAAATCTGTATGCAGGTCAGGAAGCAACAGTTAGAACTGGTCATGGAACAACAGACTGGTTCCAAATAGGAAAAGGAGTACGTCAAGGCTGTATATTGTCACCCTGTTTATTTAACTTATATGCAGAGTACATCATGAGAAATGCTGGACTGGAAGAAACACAAGCTGGAATCAAGATTGCCGGGAGAAATATCAATAACCTCAGATATGCAGATGACACCACCCTTATGGCAGGAAGTGAAGAGGAACTCAAAAGCCTCTTGATGAAAGTGAAAGTGGAGAGTGACAAGCTTGGCTTAAAGCTCAACATTCAGAAAACGAAGATCATGGCATCTGGTCCCATCACTACATGGGAAATAGATGGAGAAACAGTGGAAACAGTGTCAGACTTTCTTTTTCTGGGCTCCAAAATCACTGCAGATGGTGACTGCAGCCATGAAATTAAAAGACGCTTACTCCTTGGAAGGAAAGTTATGACCAACCTAGATAGCATATTCAAAAGCAGAGACATCACTTGCCAACAAAGGTTCACCTAGTCAAGGCTATGGTCTTTCCTGTGGTCATGTATGGATGTGAGAGCTGGACTGTGAAGAAGGCTGAGCGCCGAAGAATTGATGCTTTTGAACTGTGGTGTTGGAGAAGACTCTTGAGAGTCCCTTGGACTGCAAGAAGATCCAACCAGTCCATTCTGAAGGAGATTGGTCCTGGGATTTCTTTGGAAGGAATGATGCTAAAGCTGAAACTCCAGTATTTTGGCCACCTCATGCAAAGAGTTGACTCATTGGAGAAGACCCTGATGCTGGGAGGGATTGGGGGCAAGAGGAAAAGGGGCCGACAGAGGATGAGATGGCTGAATGGTATCACTGACTTGATGGATGTGAGTCTGGGTGACCTCCGGGAGTTGGTGATGGACAGGGAGGCCTGGCGTGCTGCAGTTCATGTGGTTGCAAAGAGTCGGACACGACTGAGCGACTGATCTGATCTGATTATGTTTGTACACAAAAATAGTTCCATAGTCCTCTGTGTCTTTCATTCCTTGCAAGTTTGCCATTCATGAACCATTTCACTATAATCATTTTCAGTTACTGGATTTCAGCAAATGTATAGCTAAAATTTTATCTGCTATTAGTACTTATTACTATTGCACATAATGGCAAGCATATTTGAATAATATGCTCAAGTATTTATGTTCATATATTCTATCTCCAGACCATTTGTTTTTGAATAGTCAAAGGAAACTCATTTCTCACCATCAAAAAAGATATGAGCAGTGGCATATCTTAACCAAAAATCACAGTGTATTTCCCAAAAAGACCTTAACACGAAATTAGAAAAATAAATGTAGAAGTTACTTACCCTGAATGTAGACCCATCTTGAACTTTTTGGAGAATGTACTTTAGTCAGACCATGAAGCACCAAGAGTGAAGTCAAAGTGCAGCAGTAATTTGAAGTAGTGTGTCTATAGAGTGAAAAGAAACAGTTCATTCCTTCCTCAGAAATGCCACTTGACCCACAGCCAAATGGAATTTTTTTTTTTTCTATCAAGAACTAACTTATGTGAGTTGGGCAGGGGTGGGGACAATGGAAGTTTTGCTGTCTTTGACTAATACCAATGAAGCCTTTGACCCCAGTGTACACAGTATATAAGGAAAATGAAAGAAATTTATAAATTCTGGCATGTAGATTTTCCACAAAATCTGAGAGCACTATTAAAATAATGGCTATTAAAATAGCCTACAGATTCCCTCAAGTTGTTCCCCTCTGAAGGCCACACTACACAAACAGGAGAATAAATAGAACCCAGGACTCCACAGCAATGGAAGAAAAAGAAATAAAAGGAATCCAAATTGGAAAAGAAGTAAAACTGTCCCTATTGGCAGATGACATGATACTATACATAGAAAATCCTGAGGATACTACCAGAAAACTACTAGGGTTCACCAAAGAATTCAGTCAAGTTGCAGGATACAAAATAAATACAGAGAAATCCATTACATTTCTATACACTAACAATGAAATTTTAGAAATAAGGAAACCCATATAAAGAAGAATAGAATACCTAGGAATAAACTTAACTGCAAAAGACCTGTACTCAGAAAACTCTTAAGATGCTGATAAAAGAAACTGAAGCCCACACAAACAGATGGAAAGAGATTACCATGTGCTTGGATTAAAAGAATCAATATTGTTAACCATGCTGCTGCTGCTGCTAAGTCACTTCAGTCCTGTCCAACTCTGCGACCCCATAGACAGCAGCCCAGCAGGCTCCCCCATCCCTGGGATTCTCCAGGCAAGAACACTGGAGTGGGTTGCCATTTCCTTCTCCAGGGCGTGAAAGTGAAGTCACTCAGTCGTGTCCAACTCTTAGGGACCCCAGGGACTGCAGCCTTCCAGGCTCCTCCATCCATGGGATTTTCCAGGCAAGAGTACTGGAGTAGGGTGCCATTGCCTTCTCCAAACAATACTACTCAAGGCATTTTACAGATTCAGTGTAATCTCTATCAAATTACCAATTGTATTTTTCACAGAACTAGAACAAAAAAATTGTTAATTGTATGTAAATACAAAAGACCTCAAATAGCCAAAACAGTTTCGAGAAAGAGCTGGAAGAATCCTGCTCTCTGACTTAAGAATATAAAGCTACAGTAATCAAATAAGTATGATACTGACACAAAAACAGACATACAGATCAGTGGAACAGAATTGAGTTCAGAAATAAGCCCATGTGTTTAAGGTCAATTATCTACAGCAAAGAAGGAAAAAATATACAGTGGAAAGTCTCTTCCATACGTGGACACCTGCATGTAAAAGAATGAAATTACAATGGTATCTAACACTAGATAAAAAAAAATAGACACAATAGAGTAAAGACCTAAATGTAAGACTGGATACTATAAAACTTGCAGAGGAAAACGCACAGAAAACTCTTTTACATAAATAGTAACTTTTTTTTTTAATCTGTCTCTTAATGTAAAGAAAAACAAGTTTTAAAATGGGACCTAGTTAAACTTAAGAGCCTTGCACAGCAAGAGAAACCACAAAGAAAATGGAGAGACATCCCTCAAAAGGTAGAATGTATTTACAAATGATGTGACTGATGGATTCATTTCCAAAATACACAAACAGCTCATACAACTCAATAAAAAAAAAAGCAATTAAAAAATAGGCAATACATCTAAATAGACATTTCTCCAAAGAAAACATACAGATATTCAATGGGTATTTGAAAAGATGCTCAACATCATAATTATTAGAAAAATGCAATTCAAAACTACAGTGAGGTGTATCACCACACACTGGTCAGAATGGCCATCAAAAAGTTTATAAACAATGCTCAAGAGAGTATAAAGAAAAAGAAAACCTCCTACACTTGTTTGTGGGGATATAAATTGGTACAGCCACTATTGAGCACAGTATGGAGATTTCTTAAATACTAAAGATGGAGTTGCCATATAATCTAGCAGTCCACTCCTGGGCACATACCTTGAGAAGACAAAAACTCTAATTTGAAAGGATACATGCCCCCAGTGTTCACAGCAGCACTACTTAACAGTAGCCAGGACAAAAGAAGCCTATAAATGTCCATCAAAAGATACATGGAAAGAGAAGATGTGGCATATATATTATAACATAGAAAGATATATAGTACATTGGGCTTCCCTTGTGGCTCAGCTGGTAAAGAATCCACCTGCAATGCTGGAGACCTGGGTTCGATCCCTGGATCGGGAAGATCCCCTGGAGAAAGGAAAGGCTATCCACTCCAATATTCTGGCCTGGAGAATTCCATAGCCTGTGTAGTCCATGGAGTTGGAAAGAGTCATACATGACTGAGCAACTTTCACTTTTCCTATAGTATATTCAGTTCAGTCGCTCAGTCGTGTCCGACTCTTTGTGACCTCATGAATCGCAGCATGCCAGGCCTCCCTGTCCATCACCAACTCCCGGAGGTCACTCAGACTCATGTCCATCAAGTCAGTGATGCCATCCAGCCATTTCATCCTCTGTCGTCCCCTCCTCCTCCTGCCCCCAATCCCTCCCAGCATCAGAGTCTTTTCCAATGAGTCAACTCTTTGCATGAGGTGGCCAAAGTACTGGAGTTTCAGCTTTAGCATCATTCCCTCCAAAGAAATCCCAGGGCTGATCTCCTTCAGAATGGACTGGTTGGATCTCCTTGCAGTCCAAGGGACTCTCAAGAGTCTTCTCCAACACCACAGTTCAAAAGCATCAATTCTTCAGAGCTCAGCTTTCTTCACAGTCCAACTCTCACATCCATACATGACCACAGGAAAAACCATAGCCTTGACTAGACAGGCCTTTGTTGGCAAAGTAATGTCTCTGCTTTTGAATATGCTATCTAGATTGGTCATAACTTTTCTTCCAAGGAGTAAGCGTCTTTTAGTTTCATGGCTGCAGTCACCATCTGCAGTGATTTTGGACCCCCCAAAATAAAGTCTGACACTGTTTCCACTGTTTCCCCGTCTATTTCCCATGAAGTGATGGGACCAGATGCCATGATCTTCGTTTTCTGAATGTGAGTTTTAAGCCAACTTTTTCACTCTCCTCTTTCACTTTCATCAAGAGGCTTTTGAGTTCCTCTTCACTTTCTGCCATAAGGGTGGTGTCATCTGCATATCTGAGGTTATTGATATTTCTCCCAGCAATCTTGATTCCAGCTTGTGCCTCATCCAGCCCAGCGTTTCTCTTGATGTATAGAAGTTTTATACATATTTAACTTCTGCATACAAGTTAAATAAGCAGGGTGACAGTATATAGCCTTGACGTACTCCTTTTCCTATTTGGAACCAGTCTGTTGTTCCAGTCATTAAAAAAGAATGAAACAATGCCATTTGCAACAACACGGATGGACCTAGAGTTTCATACTAATTGAATCAAGTCAGGGAGACACGGTATCGCATAGACTCTAAAAAATGCATGCGTGCTATGTCACGTCAGTCGTGTCTGACTGTGACCCTATGGACTGTAGCCCTCTAGGCTCCTCTGTCCACGGGATTCTCCAGGCATGAATACTGAAGTGTGTTGCCATTTCCTCCTCCAGGGGATCTTCCCAACCCAGGGATCAAACGCAAGTCTCATGTCTCCTGCATTGGCAGTTGGATTCTTTACCACTAGCACCACCTGGGAAGCCCATATAAGTGAACTTATTTACAAAACAGAAATAGACTCACAGACATAGAAAACAAATTTATGGTTACCAGAGGGGATAGCAGGGGTAGAGGGGAGATAAGTTAGGAATTTCAGATAAAATAGATAATAAGGACCTACTGTTTAGCACAGGAAGCTATATTCAATATCTGATAATAACCAATAATGGGGGGAAATCTGAAAAATATATATGTATATATTTGTGTGTGTACGTATTTTAGTGTTAGTCGCTCAGTTGTGTCCAACTATTTGTGACCCCATGGCTTGTAGCCTGCCAGGCTTCTCTGCCCATAATATTTTCCAGGCATGAATACTGGAGTGGGTTGCCATTTCCTTCTCCAAGGGATCTTCCTGACCCAGGGATCGAACCTGGGTTTCTTGCATTGTAGGCAGATTCTGTACCATCTGAGCCACCAGGGAAGTGTGTGTGTGTGTGTGTGTGTGTGTGTGTGTGTGTGTGTGTGTGTGTGTGTGTGTGTGTGTGTGTGTGTGTGTGTACATATATATGTATTTGTGTGTATATATACATATATATCATTAAAAAGTCACTTTGCTATATATCTGAAACATGGTAAATCAACTATAAATAAATTTTTAAAAAAAATAGAACCCAGGTCAGACTTTTTCCAAATCGTTAAGCAAGCAAGCCTGACTTTTGGACCTTCAAAAACTGTTTGTTCCATTTACACACAAAAAGAAGGAACACTACATTAAACCACACATAAACACACACTGTTTATTCCATCACACACAAAAAGAAGGAACTACTACATTAAACAGGTATTAAATTTTTTAAAGTTCCCAATGTTATGTTTTATCTGTTTTACCAGGCTTGTCTCTATTTGCACCTCTGTTCCTCTTCAATGATTAGTAGTAAGACTTAACCTGGATGTGTGTTTGAAGAGCAGGAAGGAAGGGATTATACTGGGGTGTGATGGAGGAAAGAGAGGACATGGTGAGTTTTAATCCTTGGCTCAATAATCTGGATCCTGTAAGACAACTAAGTACAAAGAATAAGAACAAATCTTAAAAATGTGTCTTGCTTTCCAGGTGATGGCAAGAATCAACAGTTATAGTTCAATACAGTGCTTGGAGAGCAGCAAGCAGAGGAGGTAATGGGAGAAGAAAGTCAAACTGTCTTGCACTGCAGGGAGGGGAACTGAACCAGCTGGAGGTGACCCTTAAGAAAAGTAGGACTAGCCTAGTAAGGGCATTTCTGGGCAGAGAAAAGGAGATTCCAGACTACTAAGATAACATGAAATGAGAAATTTTGGAATTCCTAAAGTATGAGAAATATGAAAAATGATTTGGGAAGTAGTGTAAGATGAAGCTGGAGAGACTAGAGGAGGAGGAATCACAAAATGGCTTACATGCTAAGTTGAGAAGTTAGCCATTCTCCTAAAAGCAAGAGATTGCCTTTAAAGATTAACCAGGGAAGTGAAGTGATTGTCTTTTAAAAAGATCATCCATTCTGAAAGGTAATTTGACAGTTTGCCAAAATCCTTTAAAATGTATGTATTATTTGTGAGATCAATGTCTCCTGAGAAGTAAAATGTGAACTTTAAAACGTGTACAAATCTTTTCCCCCCAGCCTCTGATAGAAGAGAAATGTGGATGATACATCTCTCAAGGAACAGAGGCAGTCTTCCACCAAAGTCCTTTCTCTGACTAGTCAAGCTAGGATAAAATCCCCACAGGTTTTCTCCTGTGTTTATTATTCATTATAAAGAAGAAAAAATAATTTTAGCAAATTGTTTTCCTACTAAACTGTCTTTGCTGCTGCTGCTAAGTCACTTCAGTCGTGTCCAACTCTGTGCGACCCCATAGACAGCAGCCCACCAGGCTCCCCCATCCCTGGGATTCTCCAGGCAAGGACACTGGAGTGGGTTGCCATTTCCTTCTCTTACTAGTAAAGTGCAGCCTTAAACTAAATGTTTAAGTTGAAATTAATGAACTTAGAGTGTTCTATTTTTTTCTTCTTCTTCTCTCTTCCCCACCAGAATCTAAGTCTTGTGAGTCATAAATTATAAATGCTGAGGCTAAGTTTTGGTTTGAAGAAAACAGATCATAGAGAAAAAAGAGGAAACATTATTCCACCACATACTTCATTATGTTGCAGCCATTATTTGCAGCCACTTCAAAAATATTTGATTTGGAAAATCACAGTATATATATAGTAAAAAAGATATATGCAGTGTGGTTTTGATTTTCTAATTAAACGTATTTAACTATAGCTGAGTAAGCATTTGCATGAAAATACATAAACATTTCCTTGTATAGCTACATGTATGCATACAGAATATTTCAAAGATATTTGAGTGATGAATTATGACTGTTGGACTGCAAGTCATTTTAAACAATGTTTTTTGTTATTTCAGACTTTCTGCAAGAAGCGTGTATTTTATAATTCAATAAACATATCTTTAAATATTGTCTTATAGTGATACAAAGAAATTATAGAAGGAGACTAGACTGAGGCAGATGCCAAATATTTCATGACTGACAACAATCCAAGTGAGAAATGTGAGAGCCAGAATGCAGGGATAATGACTAATCTAGGAAATATTTAACAAAGTAGAACCACCACAAGTTGAGGATGGGGATGAATGATGGGGGTGGTGGAGACTAACTGAGGAAAGTGAGAAGTCCAAGGTATGATGGGTTAGGTGATTGTGCCATGTCCTGAGACAGGAAATGCAGCAGACCTTGTCTGTACAGTGGGAGGTGAGGAAAGATAAAGGTGTTTGTTTGGGATGCCTACGGACCTCTGTGCAAAGAGGACACAAGCGAAGAGACAACAGGATACAGGCCTATAACCTTAGAGAGCAACACCAGCTGAGAATACAGGCTTAGCAGTCATAATATATTACTAATTGTTCTCATGAGAAAACCCATGGAGAGTGTAGAGAAGCATTCTGAACTGAGAATGAAGTTCTAGGGAAGGGTGAGGTGAATAAAGGGAAAGGAGGTTGAAGATGCTAAGCCCAAGGAGAAAATTAGGAGAGAATGACTTAGTGAGACCAAGGGAAGAGAGTTTCAAAAAGAAATGGACATGGCAGAGATGAGAAATTTCAGGTAAGATTAAAGACTCTTAGGAGTGTTAACTAGTATTTTACGAGCTTAATGGAGCTATGTGGAATAGTTTGAGAATGGAGCAGGAGGATCTTAGGTTGGATGCGTGAATGAAGATTACCCTCTCAGGAAAACACGGGGGCAATAAAGAGGGTTCCATAACTACATGGGGACATAGGTGACTTTATAACTCTTAGACTCTACTTCCTCACTTTTAAAAGGAGAAAATTAATGCCGGTCTATCCGTGGCATCATGAGAATTAAAAGCTATTACTAATAATAGATTTTATGTTAGATTGAATGTTTTATAATAGTTTGAATGTTCTCTTGTCCTTTCACTGAATCAATTTGTTGCTGCTCATCACAATGTTTTCATTTTCATAATATCTTTATCATCAAAGTCAGGTGAATAACAAGGCACTGAGTTGATTGCCTTTATATATTTCCCTAGCTCCAGTTTTTTGATTGTATGTAACTGAGTTTGACCTCAGAAAACATTAACATATTTCTTTGACACCTAGAACAAGGACAGGTCAAGTTTGGTCTAGGAATAGATGGAGTTAAAGCAGAACATTTCCATCTTCACCCACCTTTACAAACTGAAGAAATGGCCTTAAACAGAGAGATTAAAAGTAAATGTCACCTGCTTTATAGATAAATATGACCCACTGAGAATTCCTGTTGTAGATTAGTTCAGTATTCAAACATTTCTTTAGATCCAACTCTTGAAATATCTGGCCATTTTTTAAGTCTTCACTTCAGATTTCAAAAGACTGAGTTTGTGCTTAAGTGAAGTCATACAGCCGTGGACGTGACATAACAATTGTTGCCAGCTCATAGGGAAAGAGGCAGCAGCAGGGAATGCCAGGTCCACAGTACAGGTGCAGGAAGCAGGTAACTACTTTGAGTTATCCAAGTCAGGTCTAAGGCTCAAAGTTCACCAGTTTCCCAGGAAGGCAGTGATAGAAGCCACACCCCGCGATTCATCTCTCAAGCTACCAAAAACGCTACAGGTGAGAGAACATGGGGCCTCATCTCTTTCCATATATTTCAACAAAAAAGCTCTGTACTTTGTCCATTTCTAACCTATAAGAAGATCTGATTTTAGCTCAGTTGGTAAAATATCCGCCTGCCATACAGGAGACTCTAGTTTGATTCCTGAGATGGGAAGAACTCCTGGAGAATGGATAGGCTACCCACTCCAGTATTTTGGGGCTTCCCTGGTGGCTCAGACAGAAAAGAATCTGCCTGCAATGCAGGAGACCTGGGTTCAATCCCTGGGTTGGGAATATCCTCTGAAAGAGGGCATGGCAACCCACTCCAGTATTCTTGCCTGGAGAGAATCCCTATGGACAGAGGAGCCTGGCAGGCTACACAGTCCATGGGGTAGCAGAGTCAGCCATGATTGAGTGACTAAGCACAGCACACAGCAACCCATAAGAAGGATTCTGTCACTGAAATAACAGCAACAATAACAACAACCAAAAAAAAAAAAAAAAGGAAATACATCAGCTTTTATAGAAAAAATTTTTTAATTTAAATATACCCTCAATTTAGCCTAGGCAGTGGGAATTTCTTGAGTGTATGTCTGTATGTGCACTTTATATTTTAAACTTTCTGGAGATTATCTAGACGTTTCATGTACTAATTCTGGCAGGATTTCCCTTTAAGGATGTCCTGCAGAGAATTTGCTACTCATAATTTTAAGTAAAAATTGACGAGTGCTTTTTCAGCCCAGTAGGAGTCAGCTATGTACATGTCACAAGACTTGGAGGAAACCCACACACCCTCCTATTTTCTTCCACAAAGTTAAAAAGGCTGCAGTTGGGAGGGACCCTCAGTTTTGGTGGCCCATTCTGTACCTCTTGGAGGTAACATATGAATGTGTTGGAGGGAAACGTAGATCATCATATATTCTCCTTTCATCCTGTTTGAACTGTTGGAAGAAGCGGCTTTAAGAAAAAGTAAGTTTTGTTTTCTTCTCCTTAATGTTGTCTTTGCATTTCTAATTTTTTATAAGTGCAGGAGATTCTTATACACTTTCTCATGGCTACTTAAGGGAAACTTTGTGGTGACTTGGTTTTACTTGGCAAGCAAGTATATATCTTGAAGCTTCTTAGAAACTTTTTAAAAGGCATTTGAGCCAGCAGTTATCAAACTTTATATGCTGAGCTTTTCAGATTTCTCAATTTGATGCCATGTGTATAAAGGCAACATAGTAGCCAGATAACTCTTGAGTTGTTTCCTGAGTTCTGAAAATTGTCTATAATTGGAGATACAGCTTCATTGTATTCATAAAAAAGGGAATGACTTGATTCTGGGGTTTTAATTGGCTTAATTCATTTGAATGACTAACTTTATCACTAAGGATATTTTATGGCTGGATTTATATATCCAGAGCACAATTTAAAGTCATTTACAGATTTTGAGTTAGTGAGATTCCTGCTATTAAAAAAAAAAAAAGAAAAACTGCCTATTTTTCACAAGCAGGCATAAAGACAATTCCTAATCTTAGGCTAAAATGTCTGTGTGTCTGACCCATGTGTAATATGCTGAGTGAATCTAAAGCATTGCTTCTTGAAATAGATAGTATTATGAAAGCAGAAGTATGCTTCCCATATGTGTTTATACTTTTTCCCTGTCTACTTTAATCAGATTCTTTTTGGTGTCTGTCATCCATTTGAAAACCAAATGCAACTCAACTTGTCAATTTGGGTTTTGGAAATGTGGGAACCAAAAAGAATCATTAATAAAATGTGTAATTCTTATAAATAAAATGTAATAAGTCATTTTAGCTGTCATTTCACATTCACAATATTATCATGTATAGGTTCTAGGATTTTTATTAGCAATATATATGGGTTAAAATTTAGCACAAACAATTGCAGATATACACATTGCACAGAATATTTCTTAACATATTTGTTATGATGTGTGCCTAAAGCCATAATCCAAACTGCTTGGTGGGAAAGGTAAACTCTGACATCTGTTTTCTACACTTGTTCTATTTATTCCCATGTGTTGTCATTAGTTGCCAATTCTGGGACTGTTCTACCTAAACAAGAGCAGCAGATTTGTGCTTTAATGTAACATCACCTCACTGACAAGTCTACTTCTTATTTATATTTGCCAACAACATTCTGAGTAAAGTTGGATTAATTTGGGTTGCTTAAGCAAGGCTAGCAACTTTCTACTATAATATTGAAAATAAAATTTTTTCTAGAACATACTGCATAAGCTTAGAAATGTTTTTTCACATTTTCAATCTAGGAAATGACCTCTTTAGAATTGAAAACCAAATACTTGGGTTCACATGCAAAGTTCTGAATCAGATGTCAGTTATATTTATATATTTATAAATATATAATTTATATTTATATAAATGTCACTTATATTTCCATGTTCTTGTAATGCTCTTTATCCTTTCTGATTGTCATCATTTTTCTTGGTTACCTTTTGGCCCCCTGGAAGGAACTGTGAATAGGAAGGGAAGGAGAAGGAGGATAGGGGACTCCCTCCTGTCACAACAGCTCAAATCCCTCCAAAATTATCAGCTTGAGCACTATCTCCACATTAGACTTGGGATCACAGATTCTCTTAACAATCTGAGAATCAACGGACATGTCTCAGTAGAAAAAAGGCACATGGTATATAGATTTTTTATCCTTAATATTTCTGGGGTTGATATACTCTTGAAACCTGTTCTTGAGTATTCTTGAGGTGTCCTGATTATGAACTACTATTCTCTACGAAACCTGGAGTTGGGTTTATGCAATCTTTAAACAGATTAAGGTGGAAGTATGTCTGACTCTCTCAATTTACCCAAGGACAGGAAAGGTTAAGGCAAAGATTTTAGCTGAAGATGACATTTAAGGGTTAATTTTTAAAGTAGATACATAGTTAATCCATAGTCATACTTGTTCTGGACAGCATGTCCACTGATATAAAAGTGGAAGATTCAAATATCAGAAGTTTCTTCTGTGGAGACTAATGCTTAGAATGGAAAGGTGATAGGACTAAGCCTCTAGAGACCCCAGAATGTGGAACAGGTGACTGAAGGGGGACCTACCTATTCTCTGGCCATTCTCCCAAATCCCCATACCTACCTATTGGTAGATTGGGCATAAAAGGAAAGATCTAAACCAGTGCTCATTATCTCATATCTTCTACTTCAGGGTTCACGGACTTTAATCTTTCCTTCTTTATTGGCTCCTCTCATCATCATATACTTCTGCACACAGTATATCATCTATAAGGACTTGTCTAATCATCGCCCAGAAAGGGTTCGGCAGGGCAAAGTCTGGATGGCTCCTTCCAGCTGGTTTATAGATTGTGTGATGTCCTCTGAGTTGCTCCCTCTTGACAACTAAACTCGCAGTGTGATAACCTAGTGATTGCACTGTTTTCATCAGTCACGTTTTTACAAATAGGTAGACTCATTCATCGGAGAAGGCGATGGCACCCCACTCCAGTACTCTTGCCTGGAAAATCCCATGGACGGAGGAGCCTAGTAGGCTGCTGTCCATGGGGTTGCGAAGAGTCGGACACGACTGAGCAACTTCCTTTTCACTTTTCACTTTCATACACTGGAGAAGGAAATGGCAACCTACTCCAGTGTTCTTGCCTGGAGAATCCCAGGGGTGGGGGAGCCTGGTGGGCTGCCATCTATGGGGTCACACAGAGTCACACATGACTGAAGTGACTTAGCAAAATAGCAAAATCATCATTTGAGCATATTCAAATCCCCCATCTTGAAAAGCTTCTGCTTCATTACCAAGCTTTTCCAGTTTACCCTCATTCCTAAGCTTTATAGATCAATATCCTGAAAGTATTGTCTACACTCTGTAAAGAATCCTCACTTTCTTAGCCCTCACTTCTCAATCTATTGCTGTCTGGCTTTGATCCTCATCAGTTTTCCCCAGCTCTCACTGAGGTGATCAATCGCTAGTGTATTGCTAAATCCAGCAGAAATTTCTTATTTTCCTATTGTTTCAGAACCATTTTACCTTAGTCTCCACTTTTCCCATCTTGAAACATTCTTTACCCAGAGCTTCCATGATGTCCAACTCCTAGTTTTCCTCCCACCTCTCAGACCACTACACTCAGTTTCACAGATTCCTCTTCCCTTCATCCTAGACTCCTTTTCTCTTTCTGGGCAATGTCACAGCTTCAGTTACTGTCTATTCTATATGCTTAGGAGTCCAAAATCTTTATGTCCCACTAAGACATCTTTCCTGAACAACAAACCTCTATGTCTGATTGTCTGCTGAATATAGGACTTCCCAGAGCAGGTGTAGACCTTAGTGAATACAATGGAGTAAGTGGAGGGACATGAAGGGCAAGCCAGGTAGAAATTTTGACCTAGACTGTGCCCTGGGATCCCTTTCAAAATGTCCAAGGAATTTATGTGGTTCCCATCACTCACTCTTTGGACCTGACTGAATAGCTCTCCTTGACTTTCCCACAGTCCTCTCAAGTCTCATTTTAGTCTAAAAGTAAACTCATCAACCAGCCGCTTCTCATACTTTCCACCCTGCTTCCCTCAAGTATCCTCGTACAGAAAATGACACCATGATACAACCAGTTGCTCAAGCCAGAAACTGGAGGTGAACTGACTCCACTTCTCCCTCAATTTATATACCCAAAGAATCTCCAAATTCTGTTCACACTACCTCATCCACTCACCAGCTTCCCTCCTTTGTCACTGCCATTGTCCTATTTCAGGCTGCCATCCTCCTTTATTTGGTGAACAGTAGTTCTTTCATGGGTCTCCCTGACTCCAGAATTGCCTTCTTTGGCTTCACTCCCCATACTGAAGCCAGAGTGATTGACGTCAAACTATTGGTCTAAAAATAGATTTGATTTTGACCATCTCTTACTTCAAGCCTT
Organism: Tragelaphus eurycerus; assembly: GCA_935064755.1. Lineage (NCBI taxonomy): Eukaryota > Metazoa > Chordata > Mammalia > Artiodactyla > Bovidae > Tragelaphus > Tragelaphus eurycerus. Next base: position 12,483,334 of record CAKXYN010000012.1, read on the forward strand.
TTCCTGACTCTCCACTGGCCTTAGGATAATGTCCAGATTCCTTCTCAAAGTTAAAGAGAAGCAGCAGAGTTCAGTGGGCTACAGCAGAAGTCCCCAAACTTTAAAGTGCTCAGGAACCACCTTGTTAAAATGTATATTCTGATTCTGTAGGTCTGGGTTGGTGCCTCAGTTGTTGCATTTTTAACAAGTTCCCAGGTGATGCTGATAATACTGGTTCATGGACCATACTTTTCATGCTAGATTGGCTGGAGCTCAAGTCTCTGTTGTACTCCTCACTAAATCTGATAACTTAGAAGAGTCACTTAGTGTGCACACGTGTGTATGTGTGTGTTATTGTCCTTGTATATGAAATGAAGATCATGACAGTATAACATTTTCTTAGGTTTAAAATGAGGAATAAATGTGTTATATTAAAATTACAACAGTGTCTGGCACAGAATAAGTATTAAGCACAAGTTATTTTTCTTACTAGTTAAGACTGAATTGGAGAAGGAAATGGCAACCCACTCCAGTATTCTTGCCTGGAAAATCCCATGGACAGAGGAATCTGGAGGACTACAGTTCATGGAGTTGCAAAGAATTGGACACGACTGAGCAACAGAGCCCTGAGCACAAGACCCTGAATAATTTAGCCTCTATAGTCTTCTCCAAAACAGTTTTTACTATTGTACTGATGGGCACACCCAGGCATGCACACATGTGCGCAGACACACACACATAACACACACACATAACACACTCTACTTCTCAGTCACAGCAAATGACCTTCAGCAAAGTAGGAATTGAGCAGATGCCTCTTTTCTGCCAGGCCTCCATGGGCACTTCTCCACAGAACTCTCTGCCCACAGACCTAACTCATCTTAGTCGTATTCAGGTGCTCCTTTCTCTGGAAAGAACTTACAAACCACCCTCTACCCAAATCTATGTTTGGTACCACTTCTTCATTTTCTCAAACTGCCAATGTACCCTCTTGGGCTCACATTATAGTCTCATTTATTTCTCTTCTATAAGACTGTATGCTTCATTAGAGCAAGGGACTATGGCAATTACTGCTGAATTTCTAGCATTCTATACACTGTTGCAAGTTTCAGATGATCAGTAAGAAAGAATGCATTTTATAGACACATTTCCAAAGACCATAAAATGAGACATGGAGACAGGGAACAAAGATTTAAGATCTGATGTAATAGAATGAGCTTCTCTACAAATGCTGCCTCTGGGTTGCACTGTTAACCCACTGGAAAGGGGAGGGGGAGGAAATGTTTTAAATTCATTAAATAAATCAGATCAGATCAGATCAGATCAGTCGCTCAGTCGTGTCCGACTCTTTGCGACCCCATGAACCGCAGCACGCCAGGCCTCCCTGTCCATCACCAGCTCCCGGAGGTCACTCAGACTCGCATCCATCGAGTCAGTGATGCCATCCAGCCATCTCATCCTCTGTCGTCCCCTTCTCCTCCTGCCCTCAATCCCTCCCAGCATCAGAGTCTTCTCCAATGAGTCAACTCTTCACATGAGGTGGCCAAAATACTGGAGTTTCTGCAAGGCTAAAAAGCAAGAGTGATAGTGTGATACAGAGGAAAGAGTCAAAGCTTTCAAGTCTGGTCCACGTTAAGTTCTCTGTGAACTTGAGCAAATTAGCTCGCCTCACTTCTTTAAATGGAATAAAAATACCCATCTTGTAGAATTTTGTTTTAGAATAATGCTACCAGTAGTCGTTTTTACTTTTATATCTTCTCAAATTCTGCTTATACAATTCTGCTGCTACTGGACCTTAAGATTTTCCTTTGCTTATTCATTTTGCCAGAGCAGAATTATCAATGGACCTTGAGTTTTATTTTGCAGTAGACCATTTGGATGTATCAGGTTCTCCCCTCTCATTATTTAAGAATACACTTTAGGTTTTATTTTCAATTTAATTGCAATGAGAACATGCACTGAAGATGATGGGGAAATCAGCTTCTGGGATTCTTGCTTTCCAGCTTGATTCTGTTCTCTTTAAAGATCTTTTATATTTAATTATTCTTGCTGACAATTTAAGTAAAATGCCATTATCATGCAATTCCTAATACTTTTTAAAAGTCTATTAATAGCTGTCCTGGTCAAGGTATCAAACTATTTATCATTTTCCTGACAGAGTCAATAAGTCATGTTCATTCCTTCAGGTATTCACTTTCATTCAAGTAGATAAAGTCAGTATAGTATTAATATCTATAAAAATACTGGTCAAGGTTGTCATGAATCTCTCCACTGTGCTGATAACCATTTCGTGGGTGAACAAGGAGATGCCTATGATAAATTTTGACCAAGGCTTCTCAGTATAGAACAGTGCTTTGACTTTATGTAAAAATTTTTTCTTCACATTAAATTCAGCATTTCTTTAGCAGTTCACGGATATAATTTGCATGCAGGGAGAAAAAGCGCATCTGAGACCAAGCCATCATGTCACCTAAATGAAGTAAGGTGTAAAAATTATTTCTGGCCTGTAATTACAATCATTCTATTAATTTGATGCCTTGAACATTTCTACACTTACACTATTACAAAAGATTCTAATCACTGAGTTTTTTTTTTTAATAAAATGTACTACTATAATCTAATTTTGTTCAATATTTTTCCTTATTTTCAAAGTGTATATTATGCATTGTACAATTTAAAAAGTAAAGAACAGTAAAAAATCTTTTTAAAAATCTGTAACATTAGTCAATAATTTTAACATTTGAATATATTTTCTTCTAAACTTGTTTTATACTCTTCAAAAATATTTATGTAGTCAAGATCACATTGATTATTTAATTCCTACTTTTTTCCACTTAAAGCAATATTAGGAGCATTTTGCCATGTCATTAAGTAATTTTCCAAACACCATATTAATAATTTCTAGTGTTATTTTAATACTCTTGCCTGGAAAATCCCATGGATGGAGGCGCTTGGAAGGCTGCAGTCCATGGGGTCGCTGAGGGTCAGACATAACTGAGCAACTTCACTTTCACTTTTCACTTTCATGCATTGGAGAAGGACATGGCAACCCACTCCAGTGTTCTTGCCTGGAGAATCCCAGGGACGCGGGAGCCTGGTAGGCTGCCGTCTATGGGGTCACAGAGAGTCGGACATGACTGAAGTGACTTAGCAGCAGTAGCAGCAGCAGTGTTATTTTAAAAGTCATTTAGTAAATAATTTTATATTTTTAAGCAGTGTGCAGAAGTTCTTTTCAAACCCTAGTTAAGTATAATTTAATAAACACTCAACAAAACATAACAAAAAAACACAATGTATTTTATGTTTTATGTAAATGGAAAAGACAATGAATATTTTAGATTTCAAAAACTATTCAACTCTGCAGTGATAGTTCAAAAGTAGCTAGACTGTCAATGAAAGAGTTTGTGTTTCAATAAAACTTTATAGACACTGAAAATTGAATGTCATATAATTTCATGTATCAATAAAATTATCCTTCTTTTGATTTTCTTGATCACTTAAAAATGTAAAAGCTATGTTTGGGCCTCAAGCCATGCAAACATAGATTGTGGCTAAATTTTTGTTCTTGAGATGTAACTGGCAACCTCCACTCAGCAGCCTAGTTCCAAGAACCTTGGCTTCACCAAGTTTGAAAAAGTTCCATGAACACAAAAAATGTGAATATATTCTTAAGGAGAGGTAAATAACTTTTATTAGGTGCTAAGAAGAATTGATGCTTTGGAACTGTGGTGTTGAAGACTCTTAAGAGTCCCTTGGCCTGCAAGGAGATCCAACCAGTCCATTCTGAAGGAGATCAGCCCTGGGATTTCTTTGGAAGGAATGATGCTAAAGCTGAAACTCCAGTACTTTGGCCACCTCATGCGAAGAGTTGACTCATTGGAGAAGACTCTGATGTTGGGAGGGATTTGGGGCAGGAGGAGAAGGGGACGACAGAGGATGAGATGGCTGGATGGCGTCACTGACTCGATAGACGTGAGTCTGGGTGAGCTCTGGGAGTTGGTGATGGATAGGGAGGCCTGGCGTGCTGTGCTTCATGGGGTCGCAAAGAGTCGGACACAACTGAGCGACTGAACTGAACTGAAGATATTCTTAAGCTAAAAATGTTTAAAAATTACTGTTCTAGATAATAGACCCGAAAGCACTTTGTAAACCACGTGTGTGTTAGTCGCTCAGTCATGTCTGACTCTTTGTGACCCTATGGACTGTAGCCTGCCAGGTTCCTCTGTCCATGGGATTTCCCAGGCAAGAATACTAGAGTGGGTTGCCATTCCCTTCTCTAGGAGATCTTCCCAACCCAGGGATCAAACCTGGGTCTCCCATATTGTGGGCAGATTCTTTACTGTCTAAGCCACCAGGGAAGCCCTTGGAAACCATAAATCATTATTAAAATATCCATTAGTACTTTGCTTATGATACTTTTCATTCAGACACCAAGTGATCTGAAAAAAATTGATTAATAAAAATAAATGTAGGCATTATCCGAATTCTATCTGAAAAACAGATACTCAAAATTCAAAAATCTTATAAACTATAATCTAAAGGGGGACTAGATAACAAGTTAAATTACTAAAGACATTTAAAATAGAATTAATGGTTATTCTGATCAAGGTAATTAAAATATTTATTGTTTTTTGATTGAGCCAAGAGCTTAGAAACACTATTCATTCCTTCACTTTGTTTTTGTTAAGTTTTAAACTACAAAGTTAAAATAATCAGAGAATCCTAGTTTACCATTCTGATTAATAAAAACTAGCCTGTGTATGGAGAAGGCAATGGCAACCCACTCCAGTACTCTTGCCTGGAAAATCCCATGGAGGAGCCTGGTAGGCTGCAGTCCATGGGGTCACTAGGAGTCAAACATGACTGAGCGACTTCACTTTGATGCATTGGAGAAGGAAATGGTGACCCACTCCAGTGTTCTTGCCTGGAGAATCCCAGGGACGGGGGAGCCTGGTGGTCTGCCGTCTCTGGGGTCGCACAGAGTCGGACACGACTGAAGCAACTTAGCAGCAGCAGCCTGTGTGTGTGTGTGTATGTGTGTGTGTGTATGTGTGTGTGTGTGTGCGTGCGTGCGTGTGTTCTGTCTTTTCTCCTCTCCTGCCACATGCATATGCACACAGCACAACAAAAGGACTTAGGAATAAAGCCTTCTTTATTGGAATGTATGTATGGATTTGAAAGTCCCACTTACTCATGAACCTCTCCTTTCAGAGTTCTAGGACAATTGCAAAATAGATACAGTGTCATATATGAATCAATTTATCATCAATGTTTTTATTGTTAAGGCTGGGTTGGAAAACAGAGCTATTCCCTGAGGCTGTGCCTCCCAGCCTGAACTGAGCTTATTTGCAGAGAGGTAGAGAACTTGGACTCAGTGCTCCTTCCTGGGGCTGGGTGGCTGCAGTGGGCTCCCTCCAGGAGAGCAGAGTTTAGGGCTATGCCTTGGCAAATGCCACTGGAGGGAAGTGGGAGGCACTTGAGTGGGGTCCTTTGCCCAGTTGCTTCTCAGTTAAGTGACTCCCCAGGTAGAACAGAATCAGCAAGTGAAGGGACAAACATTTCACCTCCACAACTTTCCAAAGACAAATTCCTTTAGATGGCCAATATAGAAATCTGAGAGAAATGAGAGATTCCTTAATATGATTTTTAATTCAAAAATATTCCTGCTTCTTTGTGTAAATGTAAGCTCTGCTGGAATTCCAATCAGATCAGATCAGTCACTCAGTCGTGTCCGACTCTTTGCGACCCCATGAACCACAGCACGCCAGGCCTCCCTATCCATCACCAGCTCCCGGAGGTCACTCAGACTCACACCCATCAAGTCAGTGATGCCATCCAGCCATCTCATCCTCTGTCATCCCCTTCTCCTCCTGCCCTCAATCCCTCCCAGCATCAGAGTCTTCTCCAATGAGTCAACTCTTCGCATGAGGTGGCCAAAATACTGGAGTTTCAGCCTTAGAATTCCAATAGAGCTATTCAAAACTGTAAAGGATGATGCTATTAAAGTGTTGCACTCAATATGTCAGTAAATCTAGAAGACTCAGCAGTGGCCTCAGGACTGGAAAAGGTCACTCCTCATCCCAAATACCAAGAAGGACAGTACTAAATAATGTTCAAACCACAGGACAGTTGTACTCATCTCCCATGCTAGTGAGGTCATGCTTAAAATCTTGCATGCTAGGCTTCAGCATTAATCAAACCAAGAACTTCTAGATGTCCAAGTTAGGTTTAGAAAACAAAGAGGAACCAGAGATCAAATTGCCAACATTCGCTGGAATATAGAGAAAGAAAGGGAATTTCAGAAAAACATCTACCTGTTTCATTGATTACACTAAAGCCTTTGACTGTGCGGATCATAACAAACCGTGGAAAGCTCTTAAAAAGATGGGAATACCAGACCATCTTATCTGTCTCCTGAGAAAGCTGTATGTGGGTCAAGAAGCAAGTTAGAATGCTGTATGGAAAAACTGATTGGTTCAGGATTGAGAAAGGAGTATGACAGGGCTGTCTGCTGTCATTCGGCTTATACCTATATGCTAAGCACATCATGAGAAATGCCGGGCAGGATGAGTTACAAGCTGGAATCAAGATAGGTGCAAGAAACATCAACAACCTCAGATACGTGGATGATGCCCCTCTAATGGCAGAAAGTGAAGAGGAACTAAAGAGCCTCTTGATGAGGGTGAAGGAGGAGAGTGAAAGAGCTGGCTTAAAACTAAATGTTAAAAAATCAAGATCATGTCATCTGGTCCCATTACTTCAAGGCAAATAGAAGAGGAAAAGGTGGAAGTAGTGACAGATTTCCTTTTCTTGGGCTCCAAAATCACTGTGGGTGGTGACTGTAGCCATGAAATCAGAAGACGATTGCTTCTTGGCAGGAAAGTTATGACAAACCCAGACAGTGTGGTGAAAAGCAGAGACATTATTCTGCTGACAAAGGTCCATATAGTCAAGGCTGTGGTCTTCCCAATGGCTATGTATTGGTGTGAGAGCTGGACTGTAAAGAAGGCTGAGAGCCAAAGAATTGATACCTTCAAACTCTGGTGTTGAGAAGACTCCTGAGAGTCCCTTGGACTGCAAGGAGATCAAGCCAATCAATCTTAAGGGAAATCAACTCTGAATACTCCTTGGAAGGTCTGATACTGAAGCTGAAGCACCAGTACCTTGGTCAACTGATGCCAACAGCTTATTGATCTAGCTAACTCATTGGAAGAGTCCCTGATGCTGGGAAAGATTGAGGGCAGAAGGAGAAGAGGGCATTTAGAGGTTGAGATGACTGGATGGCATCAATGATGCAATGAACATGAACTTGGGCAAATTTCAGGAGATGGTGAGGGACAGGGAGGCCTGGCCTACAGCAGTCCATGGGGTTACAAAGAGTCGGACACAACTTGGCAACTGAACAACAGTAACAACTGTAATTTTAGTTTAGTGTAAATTTAAGTCATCAATGTAAATTGTTGAAATTCCAAATAAGAGAGATTTCCAGTTGATGGTATATGTCCCAGGCCTGTTTAACAGTATGGTCTTCAGCCAACCAAGAAGAGAACAGTAGGCTAAAATTATTCATAACGACATGTAGTTGAGTTTTGAAAGTTCTGATGTGTAACAGTAAGTGCACCTATCCAGGTATGGACCACCCTCCAAGTGTGGTCCCTCTAGCAGCTGTAGATCTCTGGCCTAGTCCACACCCCTACCTACTGCTTCCCGCACAGCCTTGCTGCTTCTCCCCACCTTTACTTAAAGACTTGCTTTTTTTCCACCTTCAAGCTACAGATCTAAACATGCACACGGGTGCCCAGTTGTGTCCGACTCTTTGCAACCCCATGAACTGTAGTCTGCCAGGCTCCTCTGTCCATGGGATTCTCCAGGCAAGAATACTGAAATAGATTGTCATTTCCTCCTCCAGGGAATTTTCCCTACCCAGGGATGGAACCTGCATCTCCTACATTGGAAGGCGGATTCTTTACCACTGAGTTATAGCTCTGGAAGAAGCTTTAACTGACATTTTCTAGAAATTTCCTAATTCCAGGGCATCCTGTGCCTATATCCAAGTATGTCCAGATGCCCTCTCCTTTCTCCTCTCACTCCCTCTCATCCACAACATTTAGTGAGTGACCAGCACGTGTTGATAATATGCTAGACATGAGCTAGTTTGGGGCCAACATAGCATCTGTCCTGCCTGAAGCTCCATTGAGCAGGAAGGACAATTAACTAGGGCTACAGTGCACAGTGTGTGCTGACATACGGAGAGCCGTGGAGTTTTAGAGCCAGGACTCTGGTCTGTTGGCAGAGTGATGGAGTAAAATGCTTATCTGTAAGTCTCTCCCATGCCAGAGTAGAAGTTTTTCACAAGGAGAGACCCCGTTTTACCTTTACTGCCAAGCACTCTGTTAGGCACTCAAGAGCTCTTTGTGAAAACTATGGAAATAAAGTTCACTGTGTTCAGAGAACCGTTTGATGTTGTTGGGTTTAAAACTGAAGAAACCAGGTCAATGCAGATGCCAGATTTTGAAAGGTCTGAAACTCTATGCTAAAGAACTTAGACCAGGAATAGGTCACAGAGAGCAATGTGATTCAAAGACAGTCATTTAAGGACTCTGGATCAGTCCAATTTCTAAAGTGACAGGGGAGTGGCAGTTTGACCCTAAATAGTTAAGATCCTATGGCCAAAGCTTCAACTTTCTTCCTGCATTCATTCAACACATACTTAGGCCAGGCTCTCTTTCAGGTGCCAGGGACACAGCCTGAACAAGGCAGAGGGCTCTGCTACTGCTAGTGGGACAGGTTGACAGGCCTTAAAAATTCACACATTGAGTGAGGCCTGGGGTGAAAATGAAAATAACACTAAATCATAACCAGCACTTGTCAACTAATACTGTGAACATTTGGTTTCCAAAGGAATGACAACAGACCTTCCCCTTTGATTTATACACAGAATTAGCACAAGCAACCTGAGATCCACACACTGCATTGCCAAAGCTGTAACCCACAAGTGCTGAGTGAATACTTTGGGTCCAATCATTTTCCTTTGACAGATATCAAGAACTGACTCTGGTTAAATCTCTGAGACTGAGAATGGATAAAAATTAAAGCTGATTTTAAAGATTACCCTATAACTATTTCAGTGGCCACCCACTCCATCACCAACAAATTTGAAACTGTCAAGAGAATAGCTTGTAATTATTGATTACTGTTATCAACAAAGTACAGGATATAACCCTGCCTTGTATCTTTTTTAATCACATTCTGGGTAGGAAGATTATTTTGCTTCAGGTATAAATACTAGGAGAATTAGTTAGCCTTAATCTCCACCCCTTCTCCAACCCAAACCCAAACTCCCTCTTCATGGCACATACATACATACACACATACATACACACAAACACACACACCACACAGGCTCACACATCATTACCTCAATTTTTTAGATGAGGATGCAGAAGATAAAGCTTTCCTTCCCAACTGCACAGTTAATCAGTAATAACTATAACAAAGGGCTTCTCTGGTAGCTCAGAAGGTAAAGAATCTGCCTGCAGTGTGGGAGATCTAGGTTTGATCCCTGGATCGCGAAGAGCCCCTGGAGGAGGGCATGGCAACCCACTCCAGTATTCTTGCCTGGGAAAATCCCACGGACAGATGAACCTGACTGGCTATAGTCCTTGGGGATGCAAAGAGTCAGACACGCTGAGCAACTAACACACACAACTATAGCAAAAACCAATAGAAACTGAATTGTCTCAAGTGTTGGGGGGAACATGTACTTGTTTTTGAGGCTAATGACATGGTTTTGTACAGCTAGTGGCAGCTTGCCGTCAGGCATGTAATGATCGTCTCTCTTCATGCATGTGAGGCTGTAACCTAGACACAGTGAAAAGGTAGAGTGCCGGATACAGATAGTGCCAGCACTAAAGAGCCTCTTGATGAAAGTGAAAGAGGAGAGTGAAAAAGCTGTAAAACTCAACATTCAGAAAACTAAGATCATGGCATCTGGTTCCACTACCTCATGGCAAAGAGATGGGGAAACAGTGGAAACAGTGACAGACTTTATTTTCTTGGGTTCTAAAATCACTGCAGATCGTGACTGCAGCCATGAAATTAAAGGACACTTGCTCCTTAGAAGAAAAGCTATGACAAACCTAGACAGCATATTAAAAAGCAGAGACATTACTTTACCAAAAATGTTTCACCTACTCAAAGCTACAGTTTTTCCAATAGTCACATATGGATCTGAGAGTTGGACTATAAAGAAAGCTGAGCGCCAAAAAATTGATCCTTTTGAACTGTGATATTGGAGAAGACTCTTGAGAGTCCCTTGGTCTGCAAAGAGAGCAAACCACTCAATCCTAAAGGAAATCAGTCCTGAATATTCATTGGAAGGACTGATGCTAATGCTCCATTACTTTGGCCACCTGATGCTAAGATCTGACTCATTGGAAAAGACGCTGATGCTGGGAAAGATTAAAGGCAGGAGAAAGGAATGACAGAGGATGAGATGGTTGGATGGCATCATCGATTCAATGGACATGAGTTTGAGCAAGCTCCGAGACTTGGTAATGGACAGGGAAGCCTGGGGTGCTGCAGTCCATGGAGTCGCCAAGAGCTGGACGTGACTGAGAGATTGAACTGAAGTGAACTTCACCTCTTCCCTTTTTAAAAAAATCACAGCGGTAACCAAAGCTGTCATTTCATACAGTTTTTGCCTGTGTTTATATGAAAACAGCCATAGCAAATGGCTTCTATAAGGAGCCTGGAGATCTGAATTCTGGATGAAGTTTTTTCAGTGACCACTCTAAGTTTAAAAAAAGTCAATTTGCCTTCCTGGACTTCAGTTTTTCTCACATGATAGATGAGAGGAATAAACTAGAGAATTTCAAAAATCTCTCTCAGCTCCTAGAACTAGTGGTACTGTGAAAATGGGCTGAAATCAGAAGCATTTTTTAAAGAGAACGAAAAATATCAAAATTACTACAGCACTAGACGCTTTCTCTCTAAAAATCTTATTGTATCTATAGGGGATTCCTTTCTCCAAGTTTCTCTATAATTCTTCTATGTCTCCACATCTTCCTTCCTTCTTCTCTCTTTCCTCATCCTTGTTGTAATGACTGAGATTTAATTATTTTATAAACTATTGAAGTAAAGATTGGTTGGTTGTACAACTAATATACTGGAAAGTGGAAGTCAATTTTTTCTCTTTCTTTTAGAGAAATGAGATCATGCAGAGCAAAGTCGAGAAACTATTGTGTGAAATTACCAAAATGGTGGTACATGTAAGACTCTTTAAATGGGTCACTAAACTGGCATTAAATTTTGGCTGATTTTAAAGAAAATCTCATTTCTATTAACAATTTGGTCCTAAAGTTCAATCTTTACTAACTACTAATTTAGCCTGAAAATAAGTTTTATTAAAATTTGTTTTGATTAGCAATGTGGGTATTTCCTTTTAAGTATTTACAAAATTTTATTTGGAAGATATATTCCATTTTTCCAGAAAAAATACTGATCTATAAACATCCTCTTTGGAGTTTAGTTTCTATCCCTGTAAAATAAGGAGCTAAAATTGATCTATCTCTTCTAATCCTTATGTTCTGATATCATCAAAAACAAGTGACTTAAGTTTAGTCTTTTGATTTGTGTTAAGATTTCATTTAGTTTTTAAAATAGGTCATTTGATACAAAATTTAAAGGTACAAAAGACTGTATACAAGCAGAAAATAAATCTCACTACCTTCCCAGTCTCTTCATCACTCTTTTGAGTTTCTTCAAGAGTGATTAGGTATTTTTAAGTTAAATGTTGATTAATGAGAAGGTAAGCTTTTTTTGATCCGTACCAAATGTTATAGCACTATTAGGATAACAAATTATATATATTCTTAAAATTTTCTACCTACCATTAATTCCTATATATTTCAGCAAGTTTTATTCTTCCACAACTCATAACTGTTTTAAGGTATTTTGATATATATTGTCTAATTTACTTCAAAGCACCATCTATGAGTATGATTTACAATATTCTACCTTATAAGGCAGAACAAAAATGTCATATTTTTCTGCCATATATGTATTTGCTGCTGCTGCTGCTGCTAAGTCGCTTCAGTCATGTCCGACTCTGTGCGACCCCATAGACGGAAGCCCACCAGGCTCCCCTGTCCCTGGGATTCTCCAGGCAAGAACACTGGAGTGGGTTGCCATTTCCTTCTCCAATGCATGAAAGTGAAAAGTGAAAGTGAAGTCGCTCAGTTGTGTCCGACTCTTAGTGACCCCATGGACTGCAGCCCACCAGGCTCCTCCATCCATGGGATTTTCCAGGCAAGAGTACTGGAGTGGGGTGCCATTGCCTTCTCCGATATATGTATTTAGATGCTGCCAAGATGCCAAATGGGATGATTAGAGTAGTTTTATAAACTGCTTCTTTGAATTGTCTGTGCAAAAGTCATGAAAATGATCAACTGAGGGTTAAGAATTTCAAGAATGAGTGGAAATTGTGTTCCTATGAAAAGGGGCACTTATGCCTTATGGTCAGCCCTCAGTGGCAGACTCCTGGGATTGCCACCCTCAGCCCTGGTCTGTGAAGGACCAAGGAGAATCCCTACTAGAGGTTCACAGGAATATAAAGGCTGCAGTGACTATTACTGTTGTACACAATTAAAAGGTCCAAAGAGACATCTACTCCAAGCCTGTATCCATCTATTAAACTGCTGGTAGACTTGCAAAGACAAGACATTTGCTACCCTCTGACTTGCCCTACCAGTTCAGAGAAAAAGAAAGAGTATCTGATGTCTCCTCCCTAGAAATTAAGGCAAGATAGTTTATACCTGGCATGCTCCTAGTCTCTAGAGATTCATAAGGATGCCTTCCAACAGAATATTCAAGACAGGAGGTACTTCAGCTTATTTTCTTGATCTTGAGTCATCATCACTTTCAGTAAAAAGTGACTGTAAGTTTTATCTGAGACACTTTAAAAGATCATCCAGTAAGTGCTGGACACTTTCAGGCTCCATGTGGAGTGCAGAAATGAGTAAGATACAAAGTTAGGTGGGTCTCTGGAAGCACTACTAAGAACAAAACTAGTAAAGGTGATGGAATTCCAGCTGAGCTAATTCAAATCATAAAAGATGATGCCAATAAACTGCTGCACTCAATATGCCAGCAATCTGGAAAACTCAGCAGTGGCCACAGGACTGGAAAGGATCAGTGTTCATTTCAATCCCAAAGAAGGGCAATGCCAAAGAATGTTCAAACTACTGTACAATTGTGCCTCATTTCACATGCTAGCAAGATTATGCTCAAAATCCTTCAAGCTAGCTTTCAGCAGTACATGAATTGAAAACTTCCAGATGTACAAGCTGTGCTTAGAAAAGGCAGAGGAACCAAAAATCAAATTGTTGACATTCATTGGATTATAGAGAAAGCAAGGGAATTCCACAGAAATGTCTAATTCTACTTACTATGCTAAAGCCTTTGACTGTGTGAATCACAACAAACCGTGGGAAATTCTTAAAAAGATGGGAATGCCAGACCATTTCACCTGCCTCCTGAGAAATCTGTGTGCAAGTCAAGAAGCAACAGTCAGAACCGGCCATGGAACAACAGACTGGTTCCAAATTGGAAAAAGAGTACATCAGGGTGTATATTGTCACCTGCTTATTTAACTTATATGCAGAGTACATCATGTGAAATGCCAGGCTGCATGAATCACTAAGCTGGAATCAAGATTGCTGGGAGAAATATCAACAACTTCAGATATGCCACCGTAGTGGCAGAAAGTGAAGAGGAAGTAAAAAGCCTCTTGATGAAGGTGAAAGAGGAAAGTGAAATAGTTGATTTAAAACTCAGTATTCAAAAAAAAAAAAACTAAGATCATGGCATCTGTCCCATCACTTCATGGCAAATACAAGGGGAGAAAGTGAAAACAGTAACACATTTTCTTTTCTTTGGCTCCAAAATCATTGCGGACAGTACTGTAGCCAAGAAATTCAAAGACATTTGCTCCTTGGAAGGAAAGCTATGACAAACCTAGATGGCATATCAAAAAGCAGAGACATCACATTGCCAACAAAGGTCCATTTAATCAAAGCTATGGTTTTTCCAGTAGTCATGTATGGATGTGAGAGTTGGACCATAAAGAAGGCTGAGTTTCTTTGATGCTTTCAAATTGTGATGCTACAGAAGACTCTTGAGAGTCCCTTAGACTGCAAGAAGATAAAACCAGTCAATTCTAAAGGAAATCAACCCTGAATATTCATTGGAAGGACCGATGTTGAAGCGCCAATACTTTGGCCACTTGATGTGAAGAACTGACTCATTGAAAAAGACCTCAGTGCTGGGAAAGAGTGAAAGCAAAAGGAGAAAGGGGCGACAGAAGATGAGATGGTTAGATAACATCACCAACTCGATGGGTATGAATTTGAGCAAACTCTGGGAGATAGTGAAGGACAGGAAAACCTGGCATGCTGCAGTCCATGGGGTAGCAAAGAGTCAGATATGACTTAGTGACTGAACAACAACAAAGATACAGTGAGCCTACATTATGGTCATAAGGAGTACAATAACCTCCTCTTCCTCCTCCATAATTTATAAGTTATAATATAAAAATTATCGACTCAATAGACATTTCTCCAAAGAAGACATACAGATGGCTAACAAACACATGAAAAGATGCTCAACATCACTCATTATCAGAGAATGCAAATCAAAACCACATGAGATACCATTTCACGCCAATCAGAATGGGCATCCAAAAGTCTAAGCAATAAATGCTGGAGAGGGTGGGAGAGAAGGGAACCCTCTGACTGTTGGTGGGAATGCAAACTAGTACAGCACTTTGGAGAACAGTATGGAGATTCCTCAAAAACTGGAAGAACTGCCATGATCCAGCAATCCCACTGCTGGAAAGAAAAAGAGAAGAGACACGTACCCCAATGTAAGCAGCACTGTGCAAAGCAGAATGTGGAAGCACCTAGATGTCCACCACAGATGAATGGAAAGCAAGTGTGGTACAAACACAATGGAGTAACTCAGCAAAAAGAAATTGAATCAGAAGGAGGTGGATGGAACTGGAGCAAAAGAGTGAAGAAGCAGAAACAAAAACACAAAACAGAACTAGATGGAAGAAAGATGGTAAAATCCCTACCGAGACAAAAGAGAACATGAGACCAGATTTGGACCTGGGAGGGGGGTGAGATGATTGGGGAGAATAGCATGATATGTATTTGAATGTTTATTGTATACACATCAGACTGTTACAGATTTGTTCTGATAATCAATAAAAGAGATTTGACAAAAAAAAAAAATTATCTAAGAGAAACACAACTTGTAAATATAACTCATGTACTTTATATAATCATTATAATATAAATTCATATATCTTAAAATGCAAAAACATCTGCAGCTTTAATACTTGAAATAGAACTTGTTGATAGATTCTATTTCAGAAGGCCCAGAAAAGAGCTCCTCTTCCATCATTATGTTTTATGAATTAGAAGAAGGTCATAAACCAAAAGAATCTATAATACACATTAATGCCAGGATACATAAAAACCAGTATATTATATGGTTAAACTTGTCTTATTCTCATGAAAGAACTGTGTGGTTGATTGTGAACTCTTATTTAGTGCCCTCAGTTAAATGACTGAATGTTCTTAATTTGTTTAACTGGAGTTGTCATTTTTAAGCCATTTTTTGACTTAGAAAACTACTTTATAGGGTCTATTAGATAAAGGATACATTTATCATTTTATATTGGCCACTTTCCAAATAAAGCATACTCTTCACTTCATTGGAGAGTTTCTAATGTTATTTTTCATCATAATAGAAGTGGTTTCTCATATTTTAAAACATATTTATTGGAAGAAAAATCATGGAAAGCATTTTTTGCTTGATTCTTCTATATTTTGAGTAGCATTACTTTTAGGTTTTCATGATTACATGGAGTTAAGATGCATCGACCAGACTGTTGTGATTAGAGCACTCAGCTCATCTTTCCTAAATTTCTGGGACCATGGCTATTACCCTAACCTGCTCTCAAGCCACTGTGTAAAGTGAATACGCTTATCATCTTCTTAAGGTGAATTAATTGAGGATAGAGTTTTCTCATTACTAATTATGGAAGGAAATTTGAGTTTATTTTAAAACACCAAGAAATGAAAATAGCTGTCTTGGTTTTATAGTGATCAAATCACAGTGTCTTTATAACACATGACATTGAACTCAAAAATTGAAGGAAAAAAGGTACAAAAGACATTACATTTCCTGTCTGATGAAGCACATTCCAGTAGGCCATAACAAAATTCTCCTGTGATCTTGTTAACTCAAATACCTGGCCCTGCAAGGGATTCAGCTGAATAGCATGTGTTAGAGATTTAGTCCTTCTAGAGTAGACTTAGTGTCTACAGTGGCAGGTCACACTTCTTGCTAAATATACTTGTATTTGTCAATAGATGCAAGAAGCAGCAGGTAGAAACAGTGTTAAGTAGACAAATCAATGAGCTCCCTCCTCAGTGTTGAGTAAACTACTCCAGCTCAGATGGGGTTTCCCTGATGGTGGTAGAGGTAAAGAACTCACCTGCCAGTGCAGGAGACATGAAAGATGTGGTTTCAGTCCTTGGGGCAGGAAGATGCCCTGGAGCAGGAAATGCCAACCACTCCAGTACTTTTGCCTGGAAAATCCCAGGGACACAAGAGCCTGA